>OZ035992.1:9057500-11557500 GCA_964035005.1 Erebia palarica
TGAGCGAAGCTGCCTGCAATATCTAGTTCTATATGAAATACCTTATTCTACTTCCAGCAAGCCCACGATATAGTCACAACGAAGCCTTCCCTATGTGACATTTGCGGCAAGGTCGTGAGAGACACGCATCAGTTGCGGCACCATAAGAGAGCGGTGCATTTCAAAATAAGACCTTATTCTTGTGGGTAAGTTCTTCCTCAACGACTCTCTCTCACACACACACACATCTATTGCGGCAAGGTCTTGAGAGACACGCATTAGTTGCGGCACCATAAGAGTGTGGTGCATTTCAAAATAAGACCTTATTCTTGTGGGTAAGTTCTCCCTCAACAACTCTCTCTCACATACACATCTATTGCGGTAAGGTTGTGAGAGACACGTATCAGTTTCGGCACCATAAAAAAGTGTTGCATTTGAAAATAGATCCTTATTCTTTAACAGTATATGGTTTTGAATGTGCGTTTGATGGTTTTATACGACTTCATGGCCCATTAACATTTTTCGGTTTAATTTTAACCGATTTTAATGAAATGTGCTTTTTAAACGGAAAATAATTAGGGATTTGTTGCAGGAATTAAAAAAATACTTAAACCTGGTGGTTTCAGTTTCAGCAGCTTAAATAAAATCCGTCGCCAATTGTCGCAGTGATTCAAATCGAAGATGACCAACTGGATACGCGCACCCATTTTTTATGTTTTTCTCTATTTTAAAAGTGTTTTCATACGTTCCAGCTTTTGCAGCAAGTCGTTCCAAAAGAAGTACACACTAAAAGTGCACGAGCAGACGCACACTGGCAAGCGGTACCGCTGCAGCGTGTGCGACCGGCTGTTCACACGCAACGATACGCTCGCCAGGCATTTGAATAAGTGAGTGTGATTCCACCAGAAATAGAAACTTTGAGTTGGACAAAACAGTATGCGACAGAGAACACTTCTACGAGTTGGTGCCATAGAATGCCATAGATTTAAGAATATAAAAATTGGTCATTCATACTACATCATGTATTTTTGACGTATAAACTTTGTTTTTTAATTCTTTATTAATCACTCGATTTTTTTTCAGTTGTCACACTGATTGTAAGAACAAGTGTCAAAAATGCGATAAAACGTTTCCTGCAAAGCTAAAACTGACTGCACATCAAAAGATATGCACTTCTAACATTATAAAGGACTCGCAGACCCAACTACATAAAGATCTGCAAGAAAAAAATACTGCTAAAATAAGAGAAAACTTTTATAAATAAACAGTTATTGGCATTACAACGATTTTTTTATAATTATTTTATCATGCTGTCTTCTGATACCAATTTGGCATATTCCATTGTACCTGTCTCAAATATACTTACTGCTGCCCTATCAACGCTTGTAAGATATAGCAACGAGTTTCTATCTATATAAAAGGCTATGAACTTATTTATTAGAGTCTGGCTAACGAAAGTAGAGACTGGAAAAGAGCGGCAAATTTAAAAATTGTTAGTATGGCAAACTCAAAATTAGTGTGACAGACCTGGAGTAACCTAATTTGATACTTTAGAATTATTTTTCTTATTTTTGTTGAAACCGATTGCATACTAGAAAACCTACCACCTGCCTGAATGAAAAAACAACAATATTCAATAATAATTTATTTTAGTCACTATAGTCAAAATCTGAATCCAAAGCTTCTATCTGCAAAGATTCATCAGAGTCACTGGTGTCACTATTTCCAACGTTGATTATGAAACTTTCTAAATTTTCTTCAGTAATTCTATCTCTTTCTTTGTATTTAATTTCAATATGCATGACATGATCACACATTTTCTTCCAATCCTCTGATGTAATGCTTTCAAACGACTCTTTAATCATTCTTTCTAACTCTACTGTAATCAAGGCTACATTTTTACTTGCCACTTTACGTTTAGCCAAACTCCATACAAGCTCAATAGGATTTAAATCACAGTGGTAGGGAGGAAGTCTCAAAACCTCATGACCATTCTGCTTTAAAAGTTCATCAGCTTTGTATACTGGGTCTGGTGTGTGCTGCTTTACAAAACATAGCAGCTCTGCCTTTGTGTGGTAATCTTCATACCGGATATCATTGAAAGTAAGCCATTCTCTTATCTCATTTTTCAGATTTTGTGTTGTTGGAGCTTTATTAACAATGACGGAATGATAACTTGCATTATCCATTACTATTACACTCTGCTCATTTAAATTGGGTATGAGCTTTTCTTGTAACCATTTATTGAAATTTGCAGCATTCATGTCATGGTGGTAGTCCGCCATTGTCGATTTTGTGCTAAAAACTAACAATGAGTTTGGCACAGGACCTTTCTCTGATCCAGCATGTACAATTATGTACCTTTTTCCCGTTGAAATATTTTCAATTGCACCACTCGTAGATGGACCTTGCCAAGACTTCTTGGGCTTATAGCTTTTGTGGACATAGGTCTCATCTAAATAAATAATTGGCTTTCCTTCTGAACGTTTCAAAGCTATGGTTCGTAAAAAACGATGTCTCCAGGCAGATATGTCATAACGTTCAATTAATATTGAACGTTCATTCTTGTTTTTCTTAAATTCATAACCATTAGCTAGTAGTATGCGGCGAAGAGTTTCCCGACATCCATTAAATCCTATGCTTTCTTTTAATTCCATTAACAGTGTCCTCAATGTAGGAACTTGTTTTCTGACAATATAAAAATCATTGATTTTGTTGCGAATAGCATCTATGTCGAAACTATCTAAGTTAGACACTGTGGGTTTATGGGGCCGTTTTTTTCCTGGGGTATTCCACACACCATCATTTAGCGCACCTTCCTTTTTTATTCTTTTTAAAGTTGCAACACTTACTCCTGTAAAGAATGATTAAACAACGATTAGGTACAGTATTGACAATAGCAAATTATATTATTATTATACATTATATTTCTTGTGTATAAATCTTGTGCTTAGTAAAAAATTACCAGTAATTGAAGCTATTTCTTCCAAGTACTGATTCTGGGTTCTCATCCTGTCATTCTGCTCTAAATCAGTAAGTTTTTCAATAGTTCTCACTATTTCATCGACTCCTGCTACATCCTCCAGATTTTCTGTCAAAGAAAATAATTTGTGTTACAAATTAATAAATGTAACATTTACTTACCTACCACAACCAATGAAAAATAACCATTTAATTGGAAGTTGCATTTAGTAGGTATTATTAAGGTGTTTAATGAAATGTATAATGAATGTGGATGAAAATAGAGATATAGTTTTTTAAAAAGAGAAATATACAAACAAAGTATCAAAATAATGCGTCATACTGACTTAAAAAATCTAACACAACACGTAAACAATCTTGTTTTTGTTTGAATTTTGCATCTTTCTCTCGTTGTTTTTCTTCAAATTTGGAAATCATGCAAAACAACATCTTCCGCACTCAACTTTTAATTGTTTTATTCATTCTTAAACGCGTAAATGCTCGTAAACAAGATCACAACTAATCACTGCAAATCACCGACAACCACAGACAACCGCCATCTTGTTAGGGCAAAATGTAGTTGAGTATTGCCATATAAAAAGTTTGCAAATAATTCGAGTCTCTACTTTCGTTAGCCAGACTCTAACGCACAGCTCAAACGGGCCTGCAACATGGACGGATCGGGCTAAGCATAGACTAATAATATAACCCTGGGCTGAGCATACGAAGCCACGGGTGACCGCGAAAACTAGTTATAAATAACAAGAAATCGTTGAATTATTACTGTAACTGAATTGGACAATGGACTATTCGTATATTTCTGTCAGATTGCTAAATTGAACGCAGCGGCGTTAAATTGACACTGACATTTGACGTTTACACTTGAGTTGACATTGAGATTCTAAATGAATCCTGTAAGTATTAAGTTACTTGTGTCTGATTTCGTTTTTCGAAAGCTTGGTTCGTTTTTGTCGTTGTCAATAGTCTATTGGTTTTCAACACAGGTTTTCAAAGTAAAGTTGTTTTGTATTTGTGTACGATTTAATTTGCATACTTAGCAATGATCCATTAAAATTTATAGAATACTTGGTGGTAATAGTTCTCAGAAGGAAAACGTTTATTTTGTGGAAATAATGTAGTGAAAACGATGTGTAAATAGCTTTTAAAAAATGGGCACCAAAGACGCGTTTTCATATTGTTTAGGATGTTTATCTCATAAAGACGATAAACTGACACAGCCCTATAATATCCAGTGTGAAGCGCTGAAAACGGTGCTACAGGTAACTATAACTAGCACTTACAAGTAAATTCATTAGGTACCTACCTACTTTAAAACAAATCACACCTATCGCGTCCAAACATTTAACTTTTGACATAACCACGACCATGAAGATTCATAATTATTCAAGGGCAACTAGGCAAAAAAATATTACTTCTTAGACACAGTTTTTCTTCAATAGTGAAGCGACGTGCTCTTTTATCCGATATTTTGTAACTCGCATACTCATGTAGTAATTATCAGTTTGTCCTTTTTCAAATAGTCATGAAGCTGCAAGACAAGCTCTCTTGATAGTCCTTTAAGGGTCAATCGCTATACATCTTTGGTGATGTATGGTTTCGATGACCTGCCTGATTGATGTAGCCAAATTTTAAAATTTACATTTACTGTATTGCTTTACATAGATGATTTATTTTAATACATACAACATAGACAAATATTCTTCATAACCCTTAGTAGTTAGTTTGTTATCAAAAATTTAATTGGTAACTCATTAGAACATCATTGACTCGAGCTGCCAAACATTAAATAAATGATTGGACATAGTGTAGTTTACCAGTAAAGTAGAATTATTGCAAAGAGTACTTAATATGATAGTGATATTGCCTGCAATTTCTCTCTTAAATCCTTTGTTATAAAGATACATATTATATGCTTACTATTATTTTACAGATAGACACTGTAAACTTATGCTACATTTGTAAGCAAATTGCACAGAAAAGTGAGCAATTTATACAGAACGTGCAGAGACATCAGATTTACTTGGAGAAATATACAAGTGTAAGTTGCATTCCTGGTTTTAAATAACTTATGCTACTTAAATCATAAAGGTGAAAATGGACTGACCAAAACAGCTTGTATGAATCTTTTTTCAAAGATGATCCTGCCCTAGGTGTCAATTAAATTAAAAAAGAAAAGAAAGCAATGACAAGTTCTCTGTTGGAATATGCCTAGAAGATGTCTAGCTATTCACTCCTGCTTTGAAGAATTTTAATACTGCTTTCCATCCTATAAACATCATAACATCACTGTATAAAAATTTAAACAAATACCTAAATAATTTCCTTCACTTGAGATTATAATTTAATCATTTCTTGAAAAATATCAGTCTTATATACTTATTGAATTGAATTAAATCAAGCTCAATTGTTTAAGCGCCACAAATACTGAACCATTACTAAGTTTTTGTGGTGCATGGTTTTGAGACTGGGCCTATGGTCTTTGGACATGAAGGATTTTATAAATGTTGTGCCCCAAAAGTGGGCACCATGCCCATTTATGATCTCTATGCCATTTTTTATTAATATATTAAGTAATTAGTAGCAGTTTTATTTCTTTGTATGATTGAAATAAAAGTGATCAAGCAATCACAATATCAGATTTCAGGATCAACAATTGAGACTAGTCATCAATACAAACCACTGATCAATCTATCAAAGTTAACATTAGATGGAATAGATATGACCATAGATAATAAAGATTTAGAGAAACCTATATCCGTGGTATACAGTTCGTGTACAAAAAATGCTGACATTAAATTAGAATTGAAAGAGGAGCTGTCTTTAGACAGTCATTCAGATGCGGAATTCTTTGATGGTAATGCTATGTTATCTATTTATTTTTAAACTAGATGCCCAAAGATTTTTGATTTCTATAGTAACTTTAGTAAAGTTCCAGGATAAAAAGTAGCCCATTTCTTTTCCTGGGATGCAACCTATTGGTGTAACAAATTTTATCAAAAAGCTGCATAATGAAAGTGTTGCAGATAGACAGACAGACTGACACACAAATTTTCGCATTTATAACTAGGACTCAAACTCATAGTATATTTATTCAATTTAAGTACACTGTGCACTAATTATTGACGCCCAATTACTTACTAATAAAAGTTAAAACATAAATTACTGATAATTAGATGAATTAAAGATTTTCAAGATTCATCCATAAAAGAAGAAGAATGTCTATTGGAAGATTTGAAAGAAGAAACTGATCTAATCTTCAGTGAGAACTTAAAACAACTTAGGAGGTCCTTAAGAAAAACTAAACTCAAAAAGAAATCAATTAACACAAAGAAAAAGGCAAAAAATAAAAATGGAGTTGATGAAATAATAGGTAATCCCTTTTTTATTAGCTTTTATTGCATTAAAATTATTCTTTTGACAGCTGTCATACAGTAGGTCTGCTAAATAGATCATTAACCAAAATAAGAAGAAGAACATCATACAGTAATATTCTGTTATTGTACTAGTGCAATAATATACCTAACCATATTCATACATACAATATCACTAGTAGTGCGGTTATTGTTTACATTAACTGTAATTTTGTGCTTTGCACACTCGTAAAGTAAATAACTATTACAGATCAGAAAGCGATAATAATAGTACGTGTAACGAAAGACCAAGTTATGAGAGAGAGGACTAAAATGCGTGAAGATCCAAAGTATAAGAATTTAGCATATAAGTGCAAAGACTGCATTGTTGGGTTTAACTTTAAGGACAGCTATGAAAAACATATGGAAGCACACAGTGAGGTGAGATAGGCTAACAGAATAGGTAATGCAATTTTAGTGATGTAATATAAATTGATAAACTCCCTAGGTATGGTTTACTATAACTGCCATACCCTAATACGTTAGCCCGCTATCATCTTAGACTGCATCATCACTCATCAGGTGAGATCTCAGTCAAGAGCGAAGTTGTAGTTGAATGGTTAAAGTTAATAAGTTAAAAGCCATGCAATTTTATTATATAATATATATTTGTTTTTAATTTATAGAATACTAGCTGATGCCCGCGACTTCGCCCACGTGGATTGACGTTTTTTGGCTCCCGCGGGAATTCCTCAATCTTCCTAGATAAAAAGTAGCCTATGTCTTATTCTAGACTATAATCTTTCTCTGTGCCAAATTACATCCTGATCCGTTCAGCCGTTGGGGCGTGGTTGAGTAACAAACATCCATCCATACATCCATCCATCTAAACATTTGCATTTATATTATATAGTATAGAAGTGCTTGGCTGCAATCAAACATGCTGGAAAACGGTGAGACAGCCTAAGGTGGACTATTTATACGCCGACTATTTTTTTCTTGTTATATACCAGATTTTGTGCATGTTAGGGTAAACGAAAAATTAGCCGGTAATAACTATATCTCTCTCGCGAGATATCTCGTTGTGCGCATGCTAGCCCTACAGTCATCTTATCTTACCTTTCTTTAGGCGATGGGTGAATACCAGTGTGAAATATGCAAGAAAAGAATGAACTCCATGGAAAAGCTAATTAGTCATAAGAAATACCATCAAATGTGAGTATTCAAATTCAAACAGATATCGCTACTAGCTGATGCCTGCGACTTCGTCCGCGTAGGTTTTCTGGTTCCCGTGGGAACTCTTTAATTTTTCGGGATAAAAAGTAGCCTATGTCTTATTCCAGACTATAATCTATCTCTGTGCTTTATTTCATTCAGATCCATTCAGCCGAACAAACAGCCATCCATCCAAACTTTCGCATATTCTTTTTTTATATATAGCAAGTGAATGGAGCAGGCGGGTCACCTGATAGTAAGTGGGTCACCTGATAGTAAGTGATTGCCGCCTATGAACATTTGCAGCACCACAAGAACCGCCAATTCGTTGCTGGCTTTTGAGATATTTGTTTATCCGCCCTTTGAAGAGCCCCATATTATAATCATGAGGGAACACAGAAGATGGAAGCTGCTTTATAAGTCACATGGTGACCAGCCCCCGTATTCTATAACTCAGTGGTTATCAAAAAATGAAAGCCACTGACTTATATTTTTTATCCATTGAACGTTTGCTATGAATTAATGTTATATTTATTTCGTAGTTAACCTTCAATGGATAAAAATACATGTCAGGTGCTTTCATTTTTTTAAAGTCACTTAAAGTATAGAGGTGCTGACGCCCTATTCCCTCAGTGGCTATCAAACGATTAGACCATTTTTTTATTCAAATAAACTTTTTAAAGTTTATTCAAATAAATTTTTAGTTTATTTTAATTCAAATAAACTTTTTAAGTTTAAAAAGTTATCACAGTTTCAGTTTATGAGTGCTTATTTAAAACTTGGTTACGTCGGTTGCAGACGTTACAAATGCGGCGAGTGTGGTCTGACCCGAGTACACAGGCGGTCTGTAAAGGATCACTTTACGACCGCGCACTCGGGCCATAATGTTCACTACGCATGCTCGCACTGTGACAAAGTGTTCAAGTAAGTACCTATTTACCGATGGAAATTATATATTTTTTTTTACATTACATATTATGCTCGTAAAATTTATTAGTTTTTATTTCACCATTAGTATTTATTAGTATATACAGTTTTTATTTCACCACTATCGAAACTATTGAGTATACTTTTTTTGGCGCAAACTTAAAGAGGCCTATGTCCAACAGTGGATGCATATTGGCTGATGATGATGATGATGATGATACTTTTTCCACAGTCTCTCTGTCTGCGTCGTATTCTTCATAGCCGAGGGTCGTGACCCCTTTTCCTTAATCACATAATGGCAGGGGTTTTCTTGGGATAATAATGATGTGGGTTCCCAAGACCTTCCGCATTTCAACTCTTAGGTTTCTAACAATTATTGTCAGATGTTAGTGATAACTTTTCTTTTAAATTCTTACTTGTGAGGTCATGAAAAGTAAACGTACTTAGTTTTTTACTGTTATCGATAATTAAAATAGTTATCAAACATAAAATTTTGAATAAACAGTGGATATTACGTATTGGCTTTAAACAACTTGGCTTTAGCACAAAAAATAGTTTATATTTGACATAGGCAACATCCCAATTGCATCAGAATCTGTTGAACAGACGGGTCGTGAATACGTAGCAGACATACAGACATATTTTCGAATTTGTTATATAAGCATGGATTGGTTTCAGCCGCAAAGTTTGTCTGAATAGACACTTGGCATACGTCCGCAGAAGCGACAAAAGTATCAACTGCGAGTTTTGCGACAAAACACTGAGCAGCAAGGAAGGCCTCAGGAACCATATTATGCAGTGAGTACTTTGAACTGAACCGGTCAAGTGCGAGCCAGACTCGCGTACAAAGGGTTCCGTGCCACCACACAATATAAATTACTAGCTGGTACCCGCGACTTTGTGCGCGTGGATTGAGGTTTCTAGGTTCCCGCGGGAACTTCTTCTGGGATAAAAAGTAGTCTGCGTGTTTGACTATAATGTATTTCTGTGCTAAATTTCACATACTCAATCGCACGTGAACGACTTAACGGATCTGGATGAAAGGCACTCAGATAAATTATAATAGTCTGGAATGACACATACTAGGTACTTTTTACCCCGGATAATTCAAGATTTCCCTCGGGAACTAAAAAACCTCAATCCAAGCGGACGAAGTCAAGAAAATCAGCTATTTTTTAATATTAGTATAGATATAAATTAATGTGTACCATTACATATAATTACATGTATGTAATCTCTAACAACTTACTAATGTCCTCCCGACCGAATTTCGGCCACGTCGGCCTATCTCTAGAGAGATTAGCCATCTGAGCGGGACATATTATAGTGCATAAGTGTGAGCGCATACACAGGTGCACGCTCTGTTCCTTTACTCTCATAGTCCGATGGGATGGAAAATCCGAGACGACCGGAGAGAAATCAGGCGCAGAACCGACAGCTTTACGTGCTCTCCGAGGCACGGGAGTGAAACACCGCCAACTTCCACGGGCTACAACACCAGGCTAGTACTGAGAATTTCTAGTCAGAAAATCCCAATATTTGTTATGGCCCGACCCGGGACTCGAACCCGGTGTATGTGATTGTTGTAAATTTATGATTAAAACTAGTTTTTAGTAAAGTTTTTAGTTTAACAAAAAAGTTTGGCTGTTATAGTTATCGAGAAAAAAGGAAAAAGCCTGGAGGGACAGGTGACAGTATGATTTTTAATGGTCAAGCGTTGCGTTCGGAAACTTATAACATTAAAGAATAAATTGTTTAGGCTTTTATACGAGTACTTTTCAATTTAATTTTAATATAATACACCCGGGACCTCGTCGCCGCAGTCGAACATGCTAACCACTAGACCAACTTATGTATTGTATATTTGTTCAGAATGCACCCAACGCGAGTGCCGGGCCACACGTTCACACACCACACCTGTGAGGAGTGTATGTTGTGTGTGACTGTCCACCCTCTTGTTCAGAATGCACCCAACGCGTGTGCCGGGCCACACGTTCTCACACCACACCTGTGAGGAGTGTATGTTGTGTGTGACTGTCCACCCTCTTGTTCAGAATGCACCCAACGCGTGTGCCGGGCCACACGTTCACACACCACACCTGTGAGGAATGTATGTTGTGTGTGACTGTCCACCCTCTTGTTCAGAATGCACCCAACGCGTGTACCGGGCCACACGTTCACACACCACACCTGTGAGGAGTGTATGTTGTGTGTGACTGTCCACCCTCTTGTTCAGAATGCACCCAACGCGTGTGCCGGGCCACACGTTCACACACCACACCTGTGAGGAGTGTATGTTGTGTGTGACTGTCCACCCTCTTGTTCAGAATGCACCCAACGCGTTTGCCGGGCTACACGTTCACACACCACACCTGTGAGGAATGTATGTTGTGTGTGACTGTCCACCCTCTTGTTCAGAATGCACCCAACGCGTGTACCGGGCCACACGTTCACACACCACACCTGTGAGGAATGTATGTTGTGTGTGACTGTCCACCCTCTTGTTCAGAATGCACCGACCGCGTGTACCGGGCCACACGTTCACACACCACACCTGTGAGGAGTGTATGTTGTGTGTGACTGTCCACCCTCTTGTTCAGAATGCACCTAACGCGTGTACCGGGTCACACGTTCACACACCACACCTGTGAGGAATGTATGTTGTGTGTGACTGTCCACCCTCTTGTTCAGAATGCACCCAACGCGTGTACCGGGCCACACGTTCACACACCACACCTGTGAGGAATGTATGTTGTGTGTGACTGTCCACCCTCTTGTTCAGAATGCACCCACCGCGTGTACCGGGTCGCACGTTCACACACCACACCTGTGAGGAATGTATGTTGTGTGTGACTGTCCACCCTCTTGTTCAGAATGCACCTAACGCGTGTACCGGGTCACACGTTCACACACCACACCTGTGAGGAATGTATGTTGTGTGTGACTGTCCACCCTCTTGTTCAGAATGCACCCAACGCGTGTACCGGGCCACACGTTCACACACCACACCTGTGAGGAATGTATGTTGTGTGTGACTGTCCACCCTCTTGTTCAGAATGCACCCACCGCGTGTACCGGGTCGCACGTTCACACACCACACCTGTGAGGAATGTATGTTGTGTGTGACTGTCCACCCTCTTGTTCAGAATGCACCCACCGCGTGTACCGGGTCGCACGTTCACACACCACACCTGTGAGGAATGTATGTTGTGTGTGACTGTCCACCCTCTTGTTCAGAATGCACCCAACGCGTGTACCGGGCCACACGTTCACACACCACACCTGTGAGGAATGTATGTTGTGTGTGACTGTCCACCCTCTTGTTCAGAATGCACCCAACGCGTGTACCGGGCCACACGTTCACACACCACACCTGTGAGGAATGTATGTTGTGTGTGACTGTCCACCCTCTTGTTCAGAATGCACCCACCGCGTGTACCGGGTCGCACGTTCACACACCACACCTGTGAGGAATGTATGTTGTGTGTGACTGTCCACCCTCTTGTTCAGAATGCACCTAACGCGTGTACCGGGTCACACGTTCACACACCACACCTGTGAGGAATGTATGTTGTGTGTGACTGTCCACCCTCTTGTTCAGAATGCACCCAACGCGTGTACCGGGCCACACGTTCACACACCACACCTGTGAGGAATGTATGTTGTGTGTGACTGTCCACCCTCTTGTTCAGAATGCACCCAACGCGTGTACCGGGCCACACGTTCACACACCACACCTGTGAGGAGTGTATGTTGTGTGTGACTGTCCACCCTCTTGTTCAGAATGCACCCAACGCGTGTACCGGGCCACACGTTCACACACCACACCTGTGAGGAATGTATGTTGTGTGTGACTGTCCACCCTCTTGTTCAGAATGCACCCAACGCGTGTACCGGGCCACACGTTCACACACCACACCTGTGAGGAATGTATGTTGTGTGTGACTGTCCACCCTCTTGTTCAGAATGCACCCAACGCGTGTACCGGGCCACACGTTCACACACCACACCTGTGAGGAATGTATGTTGTGTGTGACTGTCCACCCTCTTGTTCAGAATGCACCCAACGCGTGTACCGGGCCACACGTTCACACACCACACCTGTGAGGAGTGTATGTTGTGTGTGACTGTCCACCCTCTTGTTCAGAATGCACCTAACGCGTGTACCGGGTCACACGTTCACACACCACACCTGTGAGGAATGTATGTTGTGTGTGACTGTCCACCCTCTTGTTCAGAATGCACCCAACGCGTGTACCGGGCCACACGTTCACACACCACACCTGTGAGGAATGTATGTTGTGTGTGACTGTCCACCCTCTTGTTCAGAATGCACCCAACGCGTGTACCGGGCCACACGTTCACACACCACACCTGTGAGGAGTGTATGTTGTGTGTGACTGTCCACCCTCTTGTTCAGAATGCACCCAACGCGTGTACCGGGCCACACGTTCACACACCACACCTGTGAGGAATGTATGTTGTGTGTGACTGTCCACCCTCTTGTTCAGAATGCACCCAACGCGTGTACCGGGCCACACGTTCACACACCACACCTGTGAGGAATGTATGTTGTGTGTGACTGTCCACCCTCTTGTTCAGAATGCACCCAACGCGTGTACCGGGCCACACGTTCACACACCACACCTGTGAGGAATGTATGTTGTGTGTGACTGTCCACCCTCTTGTTCAGAATGCACCCAACGCGTGTACCGGGCCACACGTTCACACACCACACCTGTGAGGAGTGTATGTTGTGTGTGACTGTCCACCCTCTTGTTCAGAATGCACCCAACGCGTGTACCGGGCCACACGTTCACACACCACACCTGTGAGGAATGTATGTTGTGTGTGACTGTCCACCCTCTTGTTCAGAATGCACCCAACGCGTGTACCGGGCCACACGTTCACACACCACACCTGTGAGGAATGTATGTTGTGTGTGACTGTCCACCCTCTTGTTCAGAATGCACCCAACGCGTGTACCGGGCCACACGTTCACACACCACACCTGTGAGGAGTGTATGTTGTGTGTGACTGTCCACCCTCTTGTTCAGAATGCACCCAACGCGTGTACCGGGCCACACGTTCACACACCACACCTGTGAGGAATGTATGTTGTGTGTGACTGTCCACTCTCTTGTTCAGAATGCACCCAACGCGTGTACCGGGCCACACGTTCACACACCGCACCTGTGAGGAATGTATGTTGTGTGTGACTGTCCACCCTCTTGTTCAGAATGCACCCAACGCGTGTACCGGGCCACACGTTCACACACCACACCTGTGAGGAATGTATGTTGTGTGTGACTGTCCACTCTCTTGTTCAGAATGCACCCAACGCGTGTACCGGGCCACACGTTCACACACCACACCTGTGAGGAATGTATGTTGTGTGTGACTGTCCACCCTCTTGTTCAGAATGCACCCAACGCGTGTACCGGGCCACACGTTCACACACCACACCTGTGAGGAATGTATGTTGTGTGTGACTGTCCACCCTCTTGTTCAGAATGCACCCAACGCGTGTACCGGGCCACACGTTCACACACCACACCTGTGAGGAGTGCGGCGCCGGATTCAAGAACCCTTCGCAGCTCAAGAACCATCGGGTCAAGCATTCCGATACCAAGGACTACTATTGCGTCGAGTGCGACAGGTAGGTAAACTACTAAATTTATAGTTAGCTGAAAAACTACTGTGCTGATTTAGATGCGGTTCTTTGTATTAGATTTGTTTAGTTTCTGAGAAGGTTCTTAGATAAATTTTAAGGTCAAAGTCCACCACGCTGCGCTCAAATAGTGTTTCTTTTGAAATTATGTAACCATTTTTTTAAAAACTTATGTGCTGATTTAGATGCGGTTTTAGTTTACTTTAGCCAACAAGGGGCGTTTCGTCATTTTATTTTTACTCATAGTTTCAACCCGCTGCTGGCTCCCTACTGAGCACGAGAGTCCTCATGGACCGCGAAGACAGCCATAGTCCACCACGCTTGTCAACAACAAAGGGGCGCTGTAATCGTGGTTTTATGTTTTACTCATCATTTCAACCCTACTACATACTTACACTACTAAGCATAAGACTAATCTCGGAATGAGAAGGGTTTAGCCATCACCACGCTGGTCGAATAAACTACCGGACCGATATAGAAGGGGGCTTTTTGATTTAGGTATTATATATAGCTTCTGAGAAGTTGTAATTGTTGTTTCAAAGTTATAAGGTCTCCATGGAGCGCTGCATTTCGTCGTGGATTAAAAAAAATACTTGTTGACATCCCTACTGGAACAGAATTGAGTATAATATGCGTAAATGTTTTTGTTCCAGAGGTTTCAAATCCAACTTCGCCTTGAATCAGCATTTGAAGATTGCATCTCCGCACGTCAACTATTTAGAACTAAAGTAAGACATTTTAGTTTTAAAACTAGTAAAAGTTATGGTGGGGAATTCGTTGAACTCATCGAAGGCTGGCCTATGTTCAACCACAGCGCAGGGTTAATTTTTGGTCACATGCAATATTTTAAGGAATGAAATCGTACTTAATATTATAAATGCGAAAGTTTGGATGGATGTATGGATGTTTGTTACTCAATCACGCCCCAACAGCTGAACGGATCTGGCTGAAATTTGGAACAGAGATAGGTAATAGTCTGTAATAGCATTAGGCTACTTTTTATCCCGGAAAATTAAAGAGTTCCCGCGGGAACCAAAAACCTCAAACCACGTAGACGAAGTCGTGAGCATTACCGGATTACCGGGGGTCCACTGTATTTATACAGTGAGTCGACACTCATACAAATCTCAGCGGGGCGATTTGCTAAATGACAGCTACAGTGTAACGATCGCAATCACCTCTGATTGGTTCTTTTACTATTGGCCAAAATTCATTGACGCCGCCAAAATACTATAAATTAGGGCCAATGGAAACAATTGAGACTGTAATAATGATTATTGCAGGTTTTACACAATTTCCCTATAGATCCGGTTTAAAGGAACGGTACATTTTGTTTTGACATAAGATAGACAGATTTTTGTGTTGGAAATTCTGCCAGTTTCCTCCGTTACGTCCCTGTCCCCGGGACTCGAACTCGGGACCTCGTCGGCCGCAGTCGAACATGCCAACCACTAGACCAACGAGGCAGTCGCGTAGTATGTAACGTTGACATCGATAGTTTGTATGAGACTTATTTGTTTGGCGTTAACTATACCCCGTATTGATGGGCTGATGACATCATAAAAACAGCGGTGAAAAATTGGGTGAGATTAGGAAAAGATAGGGAGAGGCGGAAGAGGTTGGGTGAGGCCTTTACCCGAGAAGGGCCCAAATCTCGTAGAATTTTTATACTAACATATTATTATCAATTGTAATCTCTCACTTTTTAACTTACGAGTACATTGTAATTTAACTAATTATCACAAATGTTCTAAGAGATTGTAATTTGATTTTTCACTAATGTTCCAAGAGATTGTGATCTAGTCATAAGATAGATATGAGAATAAATGTTTTTTTTTTTTTAATTTTTATAACTCAACCCCGTATTGTATTGCAGACTCCAATGTGACCAGTGCGACAAAAGGTTCGGTGTGAAGAGGGACTTAGAGCGTCATATGAACAGAGTGCATCTCAACCGAAGACCCTACCAGTGCGACAAGTGTGACCGGGTGAGGCAGAATATGTTTATTGCACTTGTCCGTCCGTCCGTCCGTCTGTCAGAGCCTTATAACTTCTGAATTACTGAACGTGATTACTTCAAATTTAAATATAATATGTAAACCGATGGCCTCCAGCCGAATATGGCTTAAAAAGTTATAAAAATCTGTATTTCAGGGGGGCTCTCATAGAAGCGAATGCAAAGTAAAATATTTTTTATAGCGTTTTAGCGATAATTAGGAATAGAGCCCAAAATTTTTTTTAAAATTTTTCCCTAGAATTGACGAAATGGGGGGCTTTCAAAGTGGAGATTTTCTAACGTCCAAAGTTGACCTCAGAACTCTCAATTTTCTGAAAGGCTGAGCCTGAAACTTAATCAATTATTTGAATTATACCCTGTACTTGAACAACAAATACTAAAATTAGATAAATATTATAAGGAAACGAAATTATATAATTTTTAATGAGCTTCAGTATTTTTAACAGAACTTCACAATGATGTCAATAGATGGCGCTCTGTAAAAGTTTATTCGTTTCTCCAATAACTCTTTAGCTCTTTTGTGTCTAATGTTAAAAGTTAACTATTACAACATATAGATAAAACTATCTCATGGCTACCGCGAGGTCTCACTTCGGGGCGAACCACTAGTTACATACAAGCGGTCCGCCCCGGCTTCGCACGGCACTGGGCACTGGCAGTACGTCAGGTTATACATTAGCATTGCGGCGATATCAACGCACTGCCGGCCGCTCGTATTTCTATTGCGCGTTAATTTATTTTTATGATATCTTCTAAGATATACATCTGAATTAAATGGTGTAAAGGGCGAATTTGGTCTATATATTAAATAATAATTAAGATGAATGATTATATTTTATTTTGATAAGGATTAATACACTGTCGTAAAAACACCTTCGAAAATAAAGATTTGTTTTAGACTAAGTTGAAAATCATAAAAATAGTTATTGTGAGACAACCTTAAAAGATATATGTTATCCCGGACTTTTGTTTTGGCTCTTTTTGAGAGAAACATTTCCACCATACATTGTTTTCGTGTAACTTTTACTATTTACGCAGCGCACGCTTCGGAAGCTCTCAGATTTGACGATTTTTTCAGACTTCATTCATATTATTGCAAATTTCGCAGGGATCTCTAATTTTTTTGAAAATAAAATAGAACCTACTTAGTAACACTCGCTGATAAAGTAGCTTTCTTTAAGTGAAATAATTTTTGAAATCGGTTCAGTAGTTTTTGAGTTTATCCATTACAAACAAACAAACAAATCTTTCCTCTTTATAATATTAGTTTAGATGAATATTTATTAGTAAGGCGGAGTCACCAATACTTGGACACATTATACAAGTATTGGTGAGAGTACAATAATTATATTTGTAATTTTGGAGTCCAACTCTCCTATATCTATCTTCTATATATCCTCGTCCAACTATAGCCATGCCAAAAATCACGTCGATCCGTTGGTTGCTCCGTTGCGACGTGATTGAAGGACAAACCAACAAACAAATACACTTTCGCAATTATAATATTATTATGACAGACAGGATTGTGGTTGATGTAAATCATGTCGAGTAAAAAGCAATTACTTGATCTAGGTTGGACTGCAGTAGAAGGCAAAATGTTTTTTTTTTAATGAGCGTTGCTTTTTTTCAGGCGTATGTAAACTTATGGTCTCTCACGGATCACAAGCGCTTTACGCACGAGGGAGAAAAACGGCCCCTGAAGCATCCGTGCCCGATGTGCGATAAAGTATTTGCTGTAAGTAAACCAGGCTTAGTATGCCCACAACTAGATACCTCGCTAAGATATCTCGCATACCCTAACATGCACAAAATGCCACAGGTAAGATATATACTAGGCTACTTTTTATCCCGGAAAATTAAGGAGTTCCCGCGGGAATCAAAAACCTTAATCCACGCGGACGAAGTCGCGGGCTTCATCTAGTATTAGTATGTGTCTCTAGTCAAATTAAACAGCTATGTTCTTTCCAGCTGAAGTCGACGTGCAAAGTGCACATGTACACGCACACAGGCGAGCGGCCGTACGCGTGTCCTGAGTGTGACGCCACCTTTAACCAGCCCGGCATTCGCGCCACGCACGTGCGCTTAGTGCATATGCGGCTCGCGAGGGACGGACAGCCCAAGAAACGCGGCTAGCCGTGGGAAATACCTCTTGTCTTTCACTTTCAACATTCTTGTCTTTCATTTTCAACATTCTTGTCTTTCATTTTCAACATTCTTGTCTTTCATTTTCAACATTCTTGTATTTCATTTTCAACATTCCTGTATTTAATTTTCAACATTCTTGTATTTAATTTTCAACATTCTTGTACTTCATTTTCAACATTCTTGTATTTCATTTTCAACATTCCTGTATTTCATTTTCAACATTCTTGTATTTAATTTTCAACATTCTTGTACTTCATTTTCAACATTCTTGTATTTCATTTTCAACATTCCTGTATTTCATTTTCAACATTCTTGTATTTCATTTTCAACATTCTTGTACTTCATTTTCAACATTCTTGTATTTCATTTTCAACATTCTTGTATTTCATTTTCAATATTCTTGTATTTCATTTTCCACATTCTTGTCTTTCATTTTCAACATTTTTATTGCTAACCACTAACTTGTAGTGGATTAAAAAAAACTGTTCGTCAGCGTCTTGGTCCGCAGAGGCAGCGCCCTCTACGCTTGGCTAGGTTACTCGTCGCCGAAACAGGTGGCTAGGTTACGCCGCTACCGGCCGACAGGTGGCGCATGCCACTCGCTGATAGGTGGCGCCACTTCGAAAACTGAAAATTAGAAACCGTGACGTTTCTTTTCGTTACGCCACTTACCACCGCTAGTGGCGTCACTTCGAAGTGGTTCAGAACCGCTAGTAAAGAGCTGTTGGTAAGTTATGAATGAAGGCTACCGTTTTTATGCTCACTAATTGGTGCCACTGGTCCTTAGTATAGTAAATTTATGTAAATTTCGTACTTTTGACAAAAAATACGTTTTTAAATAGTAAGCACACAGGAACCAGGGACATAATGTACTAACTTCTGAACTCTTCTTTCAACCCGCTTAATTTTGCACTTTTTTTTCTTAGCTGCGCTTTCAAAGCGCATATCACTGACATTCATTGACACGTATCTTACATCTTCATTAATTTTTAATCGGTATTGCTAAATACATTAATGAAATAATTAGACCTACGATAACTTACATCCATTAAACATGTAGTATCACCAATTAAAATTTTGGCCAAGAAACGCAGCTAGCTGTGGGCTGTGGGAATATACACAATAAACATTGAAAATACCTCTTGTCTTTCATTTTCAACATTCCTTTATCCCATAGACATATTATGACCGTTAACGACCTCCCTAGCCTTTCATTGTAACCCTTATTTGAACGCGTTACCTACTATACCCAGATTATGGAAACACGTTTATTAGAGCATACCATAGAATAGATGCATACGATCTATAAACGTGTATGATCTTTTACCTTATTTACAGATCCGTTTAACCAATGTAGACAAAATTGTTTTTTTATCACTACTAGTTAGAATTTTTTCATTAGCGGTTGTGGCCCACTTTTCGAAGTGGCGCCACCAGGCGGTGGCGAGTGGCGAAACTATACGCTGGCGCCACCTATCGGCGGGTTGCATGCTGAGTGTGACAGCTTACATCCCAGAGAAAGATATTTATGATATTATTAAAATGATAATATGGTAAGGGGCAAGGAAATGGCCAACGGAATTATGGGAGCTTGCCTAGAGATAAAAAATCAATGCGAAGCAATGATTTCTCTATTATTGTAATTATATTTTATAGTTTTCAGATTTTCAGGAGTCTGAAGGCTCTGAAAACTGAGAAAAGAAATAAAAACATTCACTAAATAACTGCTTTCCCAGACTAGATGGCGTTGGTGTTATGGTTAGCGAGTCTAAAAAAAAATTTGCAAGTATTGCTAACCACGTTAGCGACTCTTTTTAACTGTTCGACAACAGAACTATTCGAGCACAGCTGGCAGACAGATGCAATGCCAGAGGGCGTTACGTTTCTTTAAACGCAGTGGTTATTTGAAAATGCTTTGTTCGATCAATTATTACACGTTTCATTGAGGCTTGTTAACTAACAAAAATAAATATATGCTAAACATACATTTCCTTTTAAATACTATTAAATTGATCAAAAATAAATCACTCATAATATAGTGACTAAGGTACTTAAATGATATTTATGTAGGGTTACAAGATTATTATAAGGCATGGATAAAACGGAACGTCAAAATGGAGTAGTGCGAGGAAAGCGGACGCTCAAGATTTAAACAACAAACGTATTGTTTTTTTAGACATTTTAACCTTGACCTTATTCGGAGTAATAAATCCATAGTAATTTCGTTTTTAATATTTAAACCTTGTGTTAGGTTAGGTTAGGTTTTTACAGTAATGTAAAAACGGAAATACTGCGCATTGTCCCGAATCGGAGGGCAGTTACTGGTCATGTCATTTAAATGGATACAGACGAATTCGCGGGCCCTGGGAATTCAAAACTTCCACGGGATTTTACATAAACTTGGACAAACTCACGAGTATCAATTAGTTAAAAATACCTGATAAGGAACGAATTCCTTGTAAAGGTGCACAAACCGCAAACAAAGCCGACCGGCAACGGTTTCCGAGGGAGTCAAACTTTCAAGGTATCGATCCTGTGACCTACTTTCCTACGCAATCATCACATTATGGTGATAATATTAAGTTAAGGCGAGGAGTGACACAATTTTTTTTTAATACTTTACTTACAATACAATTTTACTAGGTAAGTAGGTAACACACCTGACCTAGTATACTATAACTAAGTATATGCTATTTCGTAGTGCAACACTAGCAAGTAGCACCATTAAATAGGTATGCCCGCTGCTAGGCACAGGCCTCCACTCATAGGAGAGAGGAAATTAGAGCTTAGACCCACCAAGCTGCTCTAATGCAGGTTGCCGAGCTTATCATGTTAGTGATATCTATTCAGCTGGACCGACGGCTTAACGTGCTCTCCGAGGCACGGAGGTGAAACACCTCCAACTTCCTAACTCCGGGCTAGTACCTACTCAGAATTTCTAGTCAAAAAACCCAATACTTAATTATGGCCCGACCCGGGACTCGAACCTGAGACCTCGTCAGCCGCAGTCAAACATGCTAACCGCTGGACCAACGAGGCAGTTATACCTAGAATCTCCTCTCCGCTAAGGTTGTCTGGAAGAGACAATAATACCGCATATGCAACCTTCTGCTTTATATCTTTTACCTAACCTTTTTGTCTATTGTCTTTGTTTTCAGCGTGTGCAATAAACAGTTTTATCTATTTAGCTAGATAGGCTAGCTAGTAGGTAAGTAATAGGCTAGCATGCGCACAACGAGATATCTCGCGACGAGAGAGAGATATATGTTGTTGATGCCGGCTAATTTCTCGTTTACCCTTACATGTCTGGTGGGAGGCTTCGGCCGTGGCTAGTTACCACCCTACCGGCAAAGACTTGCCGCTAAGCGACTACGCGTTCCGGTACGATGCCGTGTAGAAACCAAATAGGTAATAATATAACTGCCATGCCCCTAACAGGTTAGCCTGCTACCATCTTGACTGCATCATCACTTACCATCAGGTGAGATCGCAGTCAAGGGCTAACTTGTAGTGGATAAAAAACAAAACCGGTATAAGTAAGTATTACAAGAAAAAATATTCGGCATGTATGGGTTCGTAAGGAAAAATACCATGGTTAAGAAATTATTACTTTTGTCTCTACTTTTGACGTAACGAGACAAGTCATATTAAGTGTAAGCTTCGGTAGACAGATAGAAATAACAGCATAATTACACAGCAGACATAATTTAGGTTTAAAGTAAACTTAATTTTACTCGTTATGCGCATACTACGAGTAGCTCTACAGAACAAAGTAGGTACGTAGGAAAATAACTAATGCACTTTGATACGTTAGAAATCACGATCTCCACAGGGACCATAGGGTAGGTGTCATCAACATCGACTTCGCCATCACTTTGTTAATCTGACAAATAGAGATAACATAATTTTACTCGTTGTGATCTTACTAATATAAATGCGAAAGTTTGGATGGATGCACCGATGTACCGATGTTTGTTACTCAATCACGCCCCAACGGCTGAACGGATCTGGCTGAAATTTGGCACTGAGATAGATTATAGTCTGTAATACATACACGTAGTCTGTAGTAGGGCTACTTTTTATCCCGGAAAATTAAGGGGTTCCCGCGGGAATCAAAAAACCTAGATCCACAAATGATAAAATGATAAATGATTTATTTATTTCATGTAGGACAACTTGTAACTTATTAAACGTTAAGACTACCACCGGTTCGGAAGGCTTTCTTGCCGTGTCGCACACATTTCTTGCCGGTTCTACTGAGAAGAGCCGGCAAGAAACGTGTGCGCATATTATAGGCCTGTTACACTGCACTTTTTACAGGGCCCTGGTGCAAGGGTAGGCGTGACTCACTTATTACGCGTCGCTTATTACACAGCAATATTAAGGACCAATTTAGGGACCCTTTCTCCCTAAATCTTATTACACTACACCGATTCAAAAGTAAGGGTCCCTGTGAAAAGAGCAGTGTAATAGGCCTATTAGCCCTAGTGGTAGAGATGTAGATGTCACCGTAAGATTTTAAAAACCGTTATATTCTAACTCGCCAAATCGCAAAGTGTCGAAAGATTACAATTTAACGCATTATTTTCCGGTAGATTGTAATCTGTTAGGTTTATTAACCCGATAGAACCTGAGTACCAGGCTTGCGGCCGGGCACTACCTATCTGTTTATATATGTCGAACCCTAACTTAACCTACAAGAAAGACACAAGAAAACGTAAATACAATTAATATTTCAAAAATTGCCACTCAGAACATCTTACGGTTCACAATCTGTCGACAGTCTACAATTTCGCGAGTTAGATTATAATGTAACGGTCTTTACAATCTTACGGTGACATCTACATCTCTACCACTAGGGCTAATAGGCCTCATGAGGCTTTATGAGATCTGGAAGCTTCCCGACATGCGCGTAAGATGGCCTCCGAGGGGGTTTTAGTGAGTAAAAATCTCACATAACCTGGTTTCTACCCCAAGAAGCCAGGTATCTTATGAAGACTTTCCCCTCGTTAAAAAAAAAAGGGCTAATAGGCCTATTACACTGCACTTTTCACAGGGACCCCTACGTTTGAAACAGTGTAGTGTAATAAGGAGAAATGGAAGACAGGAATAGAGCCTGCGTGTGTACGTCTCTAGCACGGGTGCACGGCGCGCTGTTCCTACGCCGCGTCGACTGTAGGATGTAGCGGGCAGCTCCCACGGGAGCGGCGCGACATCCCGCCTGCGCGGATGTGCCAGATCCGGCGCGCACACCACATCCGGTGCCGAGACACGTCCCGAGATAATCCACACTAATATGTGTTGTTTTCATACACCTATTATCACCACTACAGCCTATTAACTATTAATATCACATTGTCAGATGATCCTCTTTGTTTTTTTCTCAACCCTGTATTATAAATTTTATGCATCTAATTTTCTTACTTTTTATACGACTGCCCGAAAAAAGGAGTATATTGTTTTCAGGGTTCATGTATGTATGTATGTATGTATGTATGTATGTATGTATGTATGTATGTATGTGAGTTTGTATATTCCACCATAACTTCTATAAGCCTGAACCGATTTTGATAAATGAGGTATCGTTAGAATCCCTAGCTTATTCCGGGTGACATAGGCTAGTAAAATTTTAAAAAAATTGATGGGTTGACCATGATACCGCATTAAAGAGTAAAGTTGAAAAAAAAAATTCGAAAATAAGATCAACTATATAATCATCATCTAGAAAATGATGAGTAGATTCCAAAAATATATAACACTATAGTATAACAATATCCAATGATTCACAAAAAAATACCATGTAATAAAAATGAGAATAAGATTCCAAAGGCTATATATGCAAATCGCTTCTTAGGGAGGTTAACTCCAAAAATAATATGGCAGGGCAGTCGTATTTTTTAATTCGTTAAATTAAGTTCACTTGTTATCCAGTTTTTTTTTAAACAGTAGTTAAAATGCATTTTATATTATTATTGGTAGTTATTCTCATTAATTTTTTATAGTCTTGTATCAGTAATCTTAATTATTTATTAATAATTCCCCAATGTATTCTTGTGCCAGTTATGTACGACTTTTCATATGTACATGATGTAACTACCTATAAATTGAATTGCTTGTTACCTATTGCCTAAGCCATTCAACATTTTGTATTCCTACTAGTAATTCTGTTGGTAGTTTAAATAAATTAAATTAAATTAACGTCCCACTGCTGGGCACAGGCCTCCACTCTCATAGGAGAGAGGGAATTAGAGCTTAGACCCACCACGCTGCTCCAATGCGGGTTGGCAAGCTATATTACTGATACACCTATTGCTGGGCTTCATTAATGACTTGACCGTATGTTTATACCTTGACCGATCTTACGTTATTAGTAGGTACTTAGGTACCTATCAACGGGCCTTTGTTTGGGGCTAGAGATGTTTATGTTAAATGTTATGAGATCGCGTTCACAGTACGGAGCTTTTGTTATTTCCTTTCACTATTTCGGCTTAGTGTAAGATAAATTTTGTAACTGTAATAAGATTATTGTAGCTTGGGGCCGGCGATGTCGTATTTTGAGTGGCTCATGCCATACCTTTTGTGACACTCGTCCCGAGCTTTTGAGTAATTTAAATTGTGCAAAGTTAAATACAGATTAATTATTTACCATCCTGACCCAACTTCTATTACATATGTGTTCCTGCGCCTGATCTCTCCCCAGTCGTGTCGGATTTTCCGTCCCATCGGACTCTGAGAGCAAAGGCACTTGTGGCACACACAGATGGCTAATCTATATGGAGGTTGGCCGCCGTGGCCAAAATTCGATGGAGAAATTCGAAATTTATTACTAGAAATAAGAAAAAGAAAAAAAATGCTTTTTATTTGATCACAATATGGAGTTTAAGTAATTATACGCGGGCTTTAACGACTATTATCATGCTAGTAATAACAAAAGTGGTCTCCGAGGCAAAGGGGTGAAACACCGCCAACTTTCTAACTCCGGGCCAGTACTGAGAATTTCTAGTCAGAAAAACCTGTGGAAAAATCCAATACTTAAATATGACTCGAGATTCGAACTCGGGACCGACTCGCGGCAAACGCCGCAGTCGAACATGCCAACCACAAGACTAACGAGGCAGTTATCTCAAAAATAACGTCTCTCAAATAACGTCTATCTTGGGACCGATCTCGTGAAAATTATGTCATGTGGCGCGTGGCACGTTTACACCTACCCGGAAGCGGTTAGAACACGTCATGACAAAGGCTTTTTGTATTTCCCGAAGAGAATTTAGTGCGTGAAATTATAAGCAGGTCATTTCTTAATGCTCAAGTACTATTTTGCTTAATTGTTTGTCTCAAGTATTATTTTGTTAACTAAGTGGCTATCAAAAAATTAAAGCCACGTACATATGATATTTTTTATCCATTGAAGGTTTGCTATGAAAATGTTATTTTTATTTCATAGCAAACATTCAATGGATAAAAAATAAGGATAAATATGTCAGTGGCTGTTTTGGTAGCCACTGAGTTAGAGAATAGAGTTACAGATGGGGCCCTGAAAGCAACACTACTACAGAGTAGGTACAGACTAGGGTTGCCAACCATACTTTATAAAAACGTATCCTACTTTATTTTTGGTAATTATACCTACTTTATACTTTTGCATACAAATAAAGTATGTGAAAATACTTTATTTTCAACCTTTACTGTGATGCGTAAAACAAAATACTCATTATGGGCACTTAAGTATATAACGGTAGGTACACATAAGTTATAATGGATGATGGAAACGATTTATAATTACTGAAAGAAATGTTAGATGTCAGATGTGGTGTTGTAAATTTGACAGGACAGGTGACATTCTGATATAAAAACATGAAATAAAAAAAAAAAACTTTTTTTTTTTCCAAATACTTTATTTTTTTCCTATCCAAACCATTTTATACGTTTTTTTTGTCAAAAAAGTTGGCAACCCTAGTACGACGGACGCACTATTTTGCATTTTATGCTATAAAGTATGGATACATGTTATATTTGCATATTCAAAACATGTTACTAAAATGCTAATATTATCGTTTAATGTATACAGAATCCTAGAACAATCACAGTACAGCACGATTTGCATATTAACAACGCAGCAATTATTTTAAGCTCTTCAAAATAAGAGAAGTTTGATATAAAACCCTTTTATTAGTAAATAAGAGTGAAAACACTTTGGGTGTTATAAAGGTTGTGACGACGTTGTGAATTAAACACCTGTGCTTTGAATAATATTTCAAACTTATCGTTTGGGCGGGAGTTTTTTCCACAGAGTGAACATTATTTCGACGAAGACAGCTTGTTCGATAGAAAATTTATTGGTCTTAAATCCTAAGTCGATTCCTAGTACTGTGATACCTACTATATGATGAAAAAAACCGGGCTGTGTTTGTTGTAGGCTCGCAGACCAGGGCGCGTTGGAACCCTCTTAGATTTAGTTTTAAGATACCGTAAAACGTAGTTAATTATCACTTGTTATAATTGACGTTCAAAAAGTCTAGGTACAGTGTACCTACTCGTAGGTACCAAAGAGTGAACATAATATTTTGGCTTTAACATTGTTATGAAAGAACGATTTAGTACTGTAGGTAAACAAAACTGTAAAAATAAAATGTGTTGTAAACTTTACAATCGTGCATTGTCGAGTCAAAATCTCCCGAAGATGCTGCGGTATGGGAGTGAAACGTACGTTGAGAATCATTTGGAAGATTTCTGTGGTGTGGTGAACATCGCAAGCTGTTAATGCAAGATACACACTATACCACATCGATTTACCTACTGTGGCGGATTATAGCGAATTAAACTTTTAGTTCTTTCATTAACATTGACTTCCGCAAAGTAACGCCTGCTTCTATCCAATATTAACAATATTATCAGAACACTCAAGACGAAGTCACATGTCCAAAAGGACAAAAACCTCCAAAAAATTAAATATTAAAAAAAAAAGACGAAGCCAAAGCCAAAATTTATTTATTCAAAGTGGGAAACAAATAGAAAGAGATCGTCCGTCCACCTAGTGGGGGGTTGTCCAACGCTGAGCTTTCCAGTACGAGGCCGCCATTCGCGATCTCAAGCGAGTAGCTGGGAACCTCTGGAAACAAGCGGCACAAGACCGTGTTCCATAGAGATCCATGCAGGAGACCTTTGTCCAGCAGTGGACGTCTAGTGGTTGAGACGACGACAGTAGAAAGTAGCGCTTACGCTTTACATTTACGGCGAGATATTTTTTTTATTTATAGACCAGCGCTTGGCTGCAATCAGACTTGCTGGAAGTAGTGTTGCAGCCTAAAGTAAAGCGTGTTTGCCTAGAAGATGCCTATTCACTCTTGATTTGAAGATACCAATATTATAAGCGGATGGTAAAACGAACGCCGGAAGAACGTCCCATATTATCTTAATGGATTGCATTAGAAACGAGGAAGCAAATCGCTTCATATACGCGTCCTTGGAATTTCATCTATATACGGAAGCAGACCCTGACGTGACGTGACTGATGTCGTGGTACGATAGCGTCATGCACGCTCTAGTAATGAGTAATCTCTCTGGTCACACATTTCATATAACGGACGTACCAGATTAATAATGGAAAGGGTGTGAAGGTAGAGGGAGTGGATTCTAAGCATGCGCGGTTTACAGCATCTTTTGCAACTCGAAATGGCCCTTTGTCTGCCTCTAGCCAAGGGTCGGAAAGGTGTCCTTAATGTTTACGAAAGCTACCATCTTTTTGGGCGGGAAACCGTGAGTTATTTTTTTTCGTGTAATAAGGAAAGAGAGTTGTACTGGAATTTCTACTGAAGTGAGTGGTATATTTTTCTACGTCGCATTTTAATTTAGTGTGTTTTGGGTTTGTATCTTCCTATACTAATTATAAATGCGAAAGTTTGAATGGATTGATGTTTTTTACTCAATCACGCAAGAACGGCTGAACGGATCTAGACGAAATTTGGCACAGGGATATATTATAGTCTGGAATAACACATAAGCTACTTTTTATCCCGGAAAATTAAAGAGTGAGAACCAAAAAACCTCAATCCACGCGGACGAAATCGGGGGCATCAACTAGTATCTAGACCTACCTATTTAATATAAGCAATTATACAATATCTTGGTAATACATTTCATACACGTCATTTTTCAGTAGAATCAGTTTTCCGAACCGGTGGTAGAGTTTAAAGACTCTACCACCGGTTCGGAAAACTACCATAGGTGACACAAGTTGTTCTACGTGAAATATATAAATCATATATTTTACTAATATTATAAATGCGAAAGTTTGGATGGATATATGGATGTATGGATGTTTGTTACTCAATCACGCCCCAACAGCTGAACGGATCTGGCTGAAATTTGTCGCAGAGATCGATTATGTTCTGGAATAGCACATAAACTACTTTATATCCCGGAAAATTGAGGAGTTCCCGCGGGAACTGAAAAACCTCAATCCACGCGGACGTTGTTGCGGGCATCGGCTAGTTGCTTTATATTTGCTCGAGCTTAGTTATAGCTTTAATGTTAGCTACTATCATTAGTGATTTTTGGGTTTGTTTCTTATCACAAACTAAGCGAAAACATAACGCCTGTGTATAAAATCTCGTGTTCCAAAGCGTTGAATGCGATTTCACTAAAGTCTTTCACTTTACTTGGTAAATTAATAATAATAATAAAAGGTTGGTAAGTTAATAATGGTAATATATTTTGTCTTTGAAACGAGCTAATCTGATAGATGTTTGGTATATCTATATATAGGAAACGCGACTTTACATGAAGCATGAGCAGTGAGCACGTATAAGCTCCTAAGATCGCTTTGGACTTTACAGCGAAACAAAAACACTGAAATGGTCAACAAAATAATTTGTAGTATGTCAAAGTAAGATTGCAAAAACCGTTAGACTGTAATCTAACTAGCGAAATTGTAAACTGTCGGCAGATTGTGAACCGTTCAATGTTCAGTGTGTCAATTTTTCAAACATTCGTTGTATTTACGTTTTCTTGTCTCTTTATTGTAGGTTAGGTTATGGTTCAACATAAATAATCAGGTAGTCCCCGGCCGCACTTAGGTTTTACCGGGTTAATATACCTAACAGATTACAATCTGCCGAAAAATAATGCCTTAAATTGTAATATGTCGACAGTTTACAATTTCGCTAGTTAGATTACAATCTAACGGTTTTTGCAATTTTACGGCGACGTATACACAGCAGTCATAACTGTGTATTAGCCCCCTTTTTACCCGACTGCACCACGAGGAGGGTAATGTTTATTGAAACAGTTGCTTCGCAAGAAGGAAAATGGTGTAACATCCGTTTTCCTACTTCCTACTTCCGTTCCAGTATATGCGTTTCTTCTAGTAACAATTAAAATTTTTTACCCCTCCGTGCTGCTTTTGTTTAAGTAGGTATCACATTTTGCTGTCGTACCCTGCGAATAAAATTTTTCCTCAATAATTCAAAAGAGTGGGTAATTCAAGATAATTGGCCCCAAAAATTGGTCGAGTGAACAAATCAAAAGTGAATTCTGAAGTGCCTCATTTAAAAGGAGCGTTTGTGGCTTTGAGCTCCGAAACAGAAGTCTTGTGACACAAATAGATTAAACGGCTTGACTACTGGAACGAGGGATTGTCAGGGGATTGTACACAGATGGAACAGCAAATTGGCCCGTACAAATAACAATCGCCGATCAATTTATCCACCCAGCGAGCAATGCCAGCGAATCAGGCCCCCGGCTCGATCCCAACACCTTCCGGAGGGTCCTGATTGTGGAGCAATGCTCATAAATTCTTTCAACGACTGACAGTTGAAGGGGCGACATCATATCGTGCCGTTGAGGTCGCCATGCTACCCAGCAGTGCCGCATTCGCGACCAAGCATGTGGCGGGCCCACACGCTCCTGTCAACACCGCCATCTTGCTCCGAGTGACGTTTGCCGCGTTCGGATACTTCGTGCTTCGTGATTGACCATGTTTTGTGTGTGTGCGCGTGTATAGTATAGTGTATTTGTGGTGTTGTGTGTGTTTTTGTTGTAAGTGTTTACAGATTATACTTTTTTGTTGCCAAAGAATCCAATTTTTTTTGGTTCCGAGGAAAACTATAACCCGGAGAAGAATTAGGGCTATTAAACGATTGTTAGTTACTAAAATCCTTTGTATGGGTAGGTTGTTGAGCATAAGGCATCTGGCCTATGTGTGTTCTTTCAGGATACCAGTTTATATTATCTCAGTTTAAAAAGCAAGAACACAGGAAATCGAATTTTCAGCCTTTTTACCTTCCACTATATTCGCAAAATTGGACAGGAAGATATCAACCAATTTGTATGGAAATTTATTGTGTTCCGTTGATTAGAAGTTTAATGGAAATAATATTTTTATGTTCTTAAACTTAAAATAGGAAATTATATCTCCTTCTTCTCTCTCTTTTTCCGTTATATTCTTCGTAAGGTATTGTCCGTACTTTAGTGTCTTCACAGCGATTTTTAAGTATTGCCTTCTACTAGATATGTTAGATTCATTGGTTTTCCTTATTACTTACTCCACCACCACCTTACCTGCAACTATTTTATCCAAGCTACGTGTTACTTCAGCAGACTCTTTCTTCGATTGAGTCAAAACTAGTTTAAACCCAGAATTTTGACTATGTCGACAAAAATTGAAAATAAAGGTAAGTAGCTAATTTCCTACATGGTCTAGAAAATTAGCCACGCATGAATTTTTCGCCTGACTAGAAATTAGATTTTACGAATATCTTAAACGAAAACCTAAAATAACAGGTTTTATTAATTAACAGAAATTGAAAAATTTAACGATTTTCTTTAAAATAGTATCGTTTCATATGAACTCTGACTTGGTCAAAACCTTTGGGGTTTTAATAAGTAGCGTTTAAATGTACCTAATATTGATAACAGCAGTAACCTTAAGAACTGTAACTGATCCTTAGGCTGCATAAAATCTGTATTCGAATGGATTTTTTTTCCTCTACAAGTTAGCCCTTGACTGCGATGTCTGTTGGCATCGTACCGGAACGGTAAATCGCTTGGCGGTACGTCGTCGCCGATAGGGTGGTAACTAGTCATGGCCGAAGCCTCCCACATGACCAGACCAGCGAAATTCAGAAATTCCCAAATTGACCCTGCCGGGAATCAAACCCGGGACCTCCCGCGTTAAGGCAACAGCCCTCAACACTGCGCCAGTAGGAGGGAGGTCATCGATCTATTCCTAAACGTGAGTCTTTGTCTATTTCTATTTGATTTATAGGTTTAGAAACTAGGGTTCTAGAATTCTGTGGTAGGTACATCGTTCGGATCGGAGGGATACAGTTTTAAGTCGTATCTAACATCGGCGCTTATTATTCAATTGGACCGATAATAATAACCATTTATATAAATCAAATAATCTATTTCGGTTGTCGTTTTATTTTGCTTCAATTACGAGATTTCGATCAATTAACATAAGAATATCAGCTATTAAGTATATCGTAAATATTAGACTAGGTAATATTTGGTTTACCTGCTTTTAGGCTTAACCGGTTATTCGCTTCTTTTTTTTTTGGGACTGGAAAGGATCCATACGAATTACGGACTTCTGCCTACTGGTAGGCTTCTCCTTTATTCTAAAAAGTCGGCTTGTCTTAGAATCCTTCTAGTCTACTACTTTTTTTTGTTAGGTTGGTACATATGTTTTATTCTTTTCTTTTCTTTTTAAATTTTAACCTCTTTTTAGAACTCAATATTTGATCGCTTTAAAACGATAAGCAATCAAAAGATTGATTTTTAGCACACCAGAAATCAGATCTATTCAAATAAATCATTGATAATTTCTCCTAACTTTTGCTTTTGTTTTGTCAATGCATCGGTCTCGGTTATAAATACCTATCTTTATTTTGTGATAATCTTATGTGGATTGTTATTGGGAATCAGATAGATAGATAGATAGACGAATTATTTATTTCCATACATAACATAGAACTCAGACTCAGATTAAAAAAATCATAATTCATGGCAGGAATTTAACGCTAAGGTATGTAAAAAGTATCGAAATGTTGTCAATTTTTAATCTACATCTAGTTTGAAGCCTATGAAACTGAACTATGATAAAGAACAGCAAGAAAAATATGGATTTTGTTCTAGATAATTGAAACTACAGTATCTACGTACTTCAAGAAAAATGTTAATACAGTTCCCTTGACTGATACATAATTAGCTGGTGAGGGAAACAAGAGACATTGGAGTTGGAAAGAAGAAATAGAGAAAGAGTTAACAGAGAAGAGTAAGAGATGGACCCAAAAAATGAAGACATCGAACTAAGTGTTCAAGGAGCCAGTAAGCCCAGGTAAGAGTTTTGACTAACATTTAAATTACAAATGCGTGTCAGAACAAGCATTTATAGCAGGTTATTATAGGTAGGTATGCTAGTTTCGCAGTTGAAATCTAAAAGCTAAGCTAAGTTAGCTAAAAGAAGCTTTTAGACAAACCAATAAACCAAAAAACAACAAACAAACACACTTTCGCATTTATAATAGTAGAATGACTACTATGAGTATAATAATATAAGTCAAGTACAGAAAGTCTGTGTGTCTTTCTCTCTGTCTGCTACGCTTTAACGGCCAACCTTTTCAACCGATTTTGATGAAATTTGGTATGGAGGTAGGTTTGACATTCCGTAGAAAGATATTTTTTGCCCAGAAAAACTGAGGAGTTCCTCCAGGAATTATCAAACTTAGACACAGTAGGTAATGTGATCGTAATTTACCTTTTATTTTTGCAGCAAAGTAAAGACCAAATCAGACTTGCCTGAGCGAGGGTCCTGGGGGAGCAAGCTTGATTTCATCCTTTCAGTAGTCGGCTTGGCTATAGGTGAGAATAAGAAAAAAAGAAGTTATATAAGATAATTTTGGGAAACCAAACCAGCCCCAAAAGTGATCCTTGCAGGACTCCTAAAGTGTACCGTAATAATTTTATATTTTTTCTGAGTTTAAGAGTAGGAGGTTTGTACGATTTATGACCGTGTGTCAAAATCTGTAAATCATGATCACTATTCTAAAAAACTGTAGTTTCCAGTTTACACAGTCAAACGCCTCTAACACATCCGGATATACCAAATACAAATATTATGAGTTTTGCATTGAATATTCATACATTACGTACCTACACGTACGAACATCATTATTGCAAAATAGTTAATTTTAAGACATAAATTCATCGGAATACATTTATTGGATGTGACCTAAACAGGATCTTGACCTCAGATGTGGCCACTTATGTTGATCAATAAGATGGTGTTGAATTTATAACGTCTGTTTAAAGGTCTCGGCAATGTCTGGCGTTTCCCTTACCTCTGCTACAAGAATGGCGGCGGTGCTTTTCTCATCCCGTACTTCCTTACGCTCTTCTTGGCTGGTATCCCGATGTTCTTCATGGAGTTGGCGATGGGGCAGATGCTCACGATCGGTGGTTTGGGCGTGTTCAAGATTGCGCCCATCTTCAAAGGTTACTTAGTTTTTAACATACGTCAGTAACATATTCCTAACATTTTTTAAATCAAGAGCCTCGTTGGTCTAGTGGTTAGCATGTTCGACTGCGGCTGATGAGGTCCCGGGTTCGTGTCCCGGGTCAGGCCATAATTAAGTATTGGGTTTTTCTAACTAAAATTTCTCAGTACTTCCCGGAGTTAGGAAGTTGGCGGTGTTTCACCCCCGTGCACGAGCTCGGGTCATTACCACTTACATGATAATAGTCATAAAAGCTCGCAAACCGGCATTGGAGCAGCGTGGTGGGTATCTAAGCTCTAATTCCCTCTCTCTGGGACGTTAGTGGGCTTATTTATTTATTTATTTATAAGACCTTCATGTTTGTTTGAGAACTATTTAAAATATGTCATCGTGTTAGATATCGTTTATTATAAAGGCTTTCATCATTCAGGCATTGGATATGCGGCAGCTGTGATGTCATGTTGGATGAACGTTTACTACATTGTGATCCTTGCTTGGGCTATCTTCTACTTTTTCATGTCCATGCGATCTGGTGAGTTAAAATCATTTTATTTCTAAAAATTATAATATCAGTTGCGCTTTAAAGCATACGTACATATTATGTGCAGAACTAATTCTAAATCCATAACATTATAAACTTTCCTTTACACAAGTTTAAGAAATCCATTAATTCCGGCATTCCAAACCAGTGATAGATTCACTCGACTATTCAAAAGCGCTTATTAAAGTCTACTTAAATAAAAAAGATTTGATTTGGTTTGAAAATAAAGTATTGAATTAAAAATTTCCAGATGTCCCTTGGCGCACATGCGACAACTACTGGAACACGGACACCTGTGTGAACCCGTATGACAGGAATAACCTTACTTGCTGGTCTAACATGGATATGACGACCGTCTGCACTCTTAACGGCAAAAACGTCAGCAAAGCCATCCTATCTGACCCAGTCAAGGAGTTCTGGGAGTAAGTAATAAATTATATTATTAATCGGCTGTAGAAACATTCTGATTACCTGAAGTTTAATCCCAGCATTAAATGATTAAGTATTTCGTTCGATGCCATCTAGAAAGTTATAGTTGCTAATTAGGACATAAGCTAGCAAAGGATCAGCCTGGCTGTTCAGCGCGGCAATGCAGCCAGCCTTTTTGCCACCATTCCACGCGGGCATGATTTATTTAGCCGTTAATTAAGTTAGGTTCTATTTTATTAGGTTAGGTTTATTGTAGATACCTAAAAAAAAGCTAGCAAAAATCTTTCAGATTCCTTATTTTAGATTTAGTTCTGTCTAAGCACTTAGATTGTCTAAGCTCAAATTAACTTGATCTTAATATAGTTTGTGACAATTCAATATTTTTATGTTCTTAAACTTAAAATAGGAAATTATATCTCCTTCTTCTTTCTCTTCTTCCGTCATATTCTTCGTAAGGTCTTGTCCGTACTTTAGTGCCTTCACAGCGATTTTTAATTATTGCCTTCTACTATGTTAGATCATTGATCATTGGCGTTCCTTATTACTTACTCCACCACCACCTTACCTGCAACTATTTTATCCAAGCTACGTGTTACTTCAGCAGACTCTTTCTTCGACTGAGTCAAAACTAGTTTAAACCCAGAATTTTGACTACATATGTCGACAAAAAATGAAAATAAAGGTAGCTAATTTCCGACATGGTCTAATTTTAGATTTAGTTTTGGTCTAAGCTCAAATTAACTTATAAATTATAGTTTCTGATAATTCAACCTGTTTGTAACCTTTCAAATTTTGCTCCAAAACGTTCCTAATTATGATCGTAAATTACCAGCCGTTTAACAACAAGTTTAAAAGAGTACCTAAAAAAATATGCTGCTTATTAAACTATCTCTAATTTCGTCAAAACGGTCATTATTTGCTCTAAGAAGATTGCATCAATAAAGCTTCAATTTCAACTCAGAAGTGGCAAATATAAACTTTCTCGTCTTCTCCAGGCGCCGCGCTCTGCAAATATCCAGTGGTATCGAACACATCGGCAACATTCGTTGGGAGCTCGCCGGGACTCTGCTTTTGGTTTGGATCCTGTGCTACTTCTGCATCTGGAAAGGCGTGCGCTGGACCGGCAAAGTTGTTTACTTCACCGCCCTATTCCCTTACTTCTTGCTCACCGTTCTCCTTATCAGAGGTTAGTGTGTGGTTAAATAATAAAAAAATTCAGCTAATTTAGTTTTTATTATTCCACTACAAGTTAGCCCTTGACTGCGATCTCACCTAATGGTAAGTGATGCAGATGCAGTTTATAGCGGGCTAACCTGTTAGGGGTATGGCAGTTATATTAAACCCATACCCTTAGTCGGTTTCTACTTTCTACACGGCATCGTACCGGAATGCTAAAACGCTTGGCCTTGGCGGTACGTCTTTGCCGGTAAGGTGGTAGCTAGCCGCAGCCGAAGCTTCCCCTCAGGCAAAAGAAAATTCAAAAATTATACATTGCCAAATTTACCCTGCCGGGAATCAAACCCGGGACCTCCCACGTTAAGGCAACAGCGCTCAGCACTGGGCCAGGGAGGTCGTCGAAATGTTTACGATTTGATTTGATGGTCTATATTTTGCACATTCTTTTATCAGGTATAACTCTGCCGGGTGCGATAGAAGGCATCAAGTTCTATGTAATGCCAAACATGTCCAAACTCCTCGAATCAGAAGTATGGATCGATGCTGTCACACAAATATTCTTCTCGTACGGTCTTGGATTGGGCACCTTAGTTGCTTTGGGAAGCTACAATAAGTTTACTAATAACGTCTACAAGTAAGTTACATTTATTCAACTTATGAACAAACAAATAATAAAATTTAAAATTTAAAAATACACACGACGGTTTGCGTCGCTCCATTGTGACCTTATCTTTGAAACAACAATTAGAACTTCGCAGAAGTATAACATAATATCTAAAACACAAAACTGCATCTTTGAAAAGTTCACATCACGATTGCAGCTAAAACATATCTAAGACTAAAACTGCCTCATTGGTCTAACTGCCTCGTTGGTCTTAACTGCCTCGTTGGTCTAGTGGTTAGCATGCCCGACTGCGGCCGACGAGGTCCTGGGTTCGAATCCCGGGTCGGGCCAAATTAAGTATTGGGTTTTTCTGACTAGAAATTCTCAGTACTAGCCCTGGAGTTAGGAAGTTGGCGGTGTTTCACCCCCGTGCCTCGGAGAGCACGTTAAGCCGTCGGTCCCGGCTATTATCACTAACATGATAATAGTCGTTAAAGCCCGCCAACCCGCATTGGAGCACCGTGGTGGGTCTAAGCTCTAATCCCTCTCTCTCATGAGAGTGGAGGCCTGTGCCCAACAGTGGGACGTTAACGGGCTGTAGTGGTGGTGGTGGTCATGCAAAAACCCGCATATTAATCGGTCCAGTAGTTTTCCAGGAAAATGGTAACAAAAACTTGCACAAAGCAAAAAGAAAACAAACAAACAAACGCACAACCTCTTAGGGCAACACATATACCATCTCCGTTCCGTCGTGGGTAAAAAACTATGAGCATAATTTTCTATTTAAAAAATTTAACTAAAATTCGAGTGTAATAAAATAAGTTTGAAATTTTTGATATAACTGAACAAAGCTCCTATGACACAACTTTTAGGTAAAGTTCCTTAATTTCTATATACTTACATACATAGTTATACAATTTATTATATATAGCAACAGGATAATTATCTAACATATGCATACTACGAGTACGATAAGCGACTAACAAGGCAGTTTACGTATCTTAAGTTACTCTACCTAATTCTTATGTACAAATTTAATTTAATAGTCAATAATTTTTAAATTCTAATAACAAAAATATCAAATTAAAACTATGGAATATATTAAATACTAAAAATTTAAAATATCATCCAAACCGCTGCAGTGAGGGAATATTACCTATGCCCAGAACAGGTAGCGTTAGCCCTTTGAATAGCCAAACTTAAAATATGTTGGCCGAGGTAAAGGCCAGCCCTCCGGTCACCTGTGGACTCTATGAGACGAGAAGATTAATTATTTTATTAGTTAGTTATTAAGTTAATTATTTTAATATCAGAGTCAATCAGTAAAATTCGTGGTATCTAGTTAATAATTCGATATTTTTTTCAGGGATGCTCTAATAGTATGTACAGTTAACTCCAGTACATCAATGTTCGCCGGATTCGTCATATTTTCTGTCGTCGGTTTTATGGCTCATGAGCAACAACGACCGGTCGATGAAGTCGCAGCATCAGGTTGGTAATTGGTATTAGGTTATAGGTACCTATTTTATTTTCTTAAACGGATGATGATTTTTTAGACTTTCCTAGCAACTTTCCCACAGTATGTTACATTTTATTATTACATTTTATGGACATACTTTTGAAGTTTCCTTTCTTCAAACACTAAATGAAAAACTAAATATAACAAAATATCAGCCAAACCGCTGCAATGAGGTAGTGTGCCCAGAACGCTGGCTACGTTACCTTGCTGAATAGCCAAACTTATATGTTAGCCGAGGTGAACTCAAAACTCAAACTTAAAATAAGTACCTACAAAGCACACCTTCTGAACGTCATGTTTACAAGGAATAAGACTTGATAATTAACTACGGTATCTTAAAACTAAAGCTACGAAACGTAACTGCCAAGGAAATGCGGTTCTCTCCACCGAGTTATAGCGATCCTGCACCACCTTTCGTCTGCGGTCTGTCATACGCATGCCATGATGACCTGCCCATCGCCAGACATAAAATAATATTAAATTTTACTTCTAGGTCCCGGCTTAGCTTTCCTGGCATATCCATCAGCAGTGCTTCAATTACCTGGAGCTCCACTCTGGTCATGCTTATTCTTCTTCATGCTGCTCCTCATAGGGTTGGACAGCCAGTTCTGCACTATGGAAGGGTTTATCACAGCTGTTATCGACGAGTGGCCCAAGCTGTTGAGGAGAAGGAAGGAAATCTTCATTGCTATCACTTGTGTTATATCTTATTTGGTTGGATTGTCTTGTATATCTGAGGTAAGGATATTTTTTTCATCTTTAGCAAAATATAATGTGTCTTTTAACGTATAAATTACATAATATTATATAACTAGCATGTATAGGTATATCGTTATCAGATGAACAAATACGTTTATACATGTTCACGACTTTATTACTACACCTTTCGAAAATATACTAATTATCGTATCTCCTATAAGGACGTAGATGTAGACTATTGTATTTATTATATATATTATCGAAGGATGAAAGTAGTACTGTAAGGTCGTTTTCTGATTAAAATATTTCCGTCCATCCATACATAAACCTATATGCTTCCATGGCTGGGATATAGCCTTACGTCTTTTGAACGGGACACAACATACGAAATTATATATTAACATAAATATATTAGATATTATGATATCCATAGAACTAATAAAAATCCCTCGAAATTTTATTGGCTAACTTTCTTGGACCCTTATAAATTATTCTACTAGATTGCAGATAAAAACTATCGTCTAACAAGACGCAAGTTCTTGGACGATTAAAGGGCGACAAGGCTTAGATATTCATAAAAATAGCTGTAATTTACAGATTTTTATAATTCCAATTCTAGGGTGGCATGTATGTCTTCCAAATTTTGGATTCGTACGCGGTCTCCGGTTTCTGCCTTCTCTTCCTGATATTCTTCGAGTGCGTCTCTATATCCTGGGCGTTTGGTGTGAACCGCTTCTACGACGGCATCAAGGAAATGATCGGCTACTATCCTACCATCTGGTGGAAGTTCTGCTGGGTTGGATTTACCCCCGCTATCTGTATTGTAAGTATGGTTCTCAATTACTATCAACATCATAATATTAAGTCATGATATATTAGTAAGGAGTTCCATTCCACGAAAATACTTAAGTTCCAAAATAAATAAATTTGTGCGTGTTTGGGTGATCAAATAATAATTATTGATTGTCTTTACACAGAGCGTCTTCATCTTCAATCTGGTTCAATGGAAACCAATAAAGTACATGACCTACGAATACCCTTGGTGGTCGCATGCGTTTGGCTGGTTCACTGCACTGTCCTCCATGCTTTGCATCCCCGGGTATATGATCTACTTGTGGAGAGTTACGCCCGGGAATAGAATAGAGGTACGTATACGTATCATCTGTTTTGGTTTCGATTTTAACCATCCTTCAACAATATTTGGTTTTCTTGATAAACATTTCAATATTTTTTTCAATTAATTATTGTAATTATTCTTTCTGCTCTTTTTCCAGCTTTTTTACTTTTATAATATCTTTAAAATTACTTATATAAGTAAACAAATCATAAAATGTTTCTTAATCAGAGATATAATCACTGCAGCTTTTAATTTTCTCGATGTTGTCTTTATTATGTAAAATCTTTGTTTTGGCACTACTTGTTAAATTAAAATTAATTTGTATTACATGTTTTATAGCTTGAAAGTTATATTTATTTTCACTAGGTTTGTACTTATATTTATGTTATTTTTTGAATGTATACCTCGAAATTTTATTATTGTTATTTTTATATTTTCAATGTTTCGTTTCCAGAAATTCCACACAATTGTTCGGATTCCCGAAGACGTTCCAGCGTTACGTACTAAAATGCAAGCGGAGGAACAAGCAAAACACGGAACTAAAGCTTAAACCAATATCTTTAATTAATATCAAAATCAAATCGATCTCATTCGGTGAGAGATACGAGAATGCGAATATAGAATTGCTGTTTCGATTTTGAGAGTATTACCAAACGGGATTATGAAAGAAGTACACGCACAATTTTACCATTGTCAGTAGTTTGTGCCATAATTATTAACTGCTTTAGATATACAATAATGTATCTTAATCATTTACTCAGGTAATTCATTAAAGGACTTTTAATTTAGATTATATTTATTTATAATGGTTATTAGGTTTAATTTTTTTGTTAGGTCAGTCTGTGTGATCAAAATGACGTTTTAGTCTCATTTATTTTTGTGACTTTTAAGATATTTTTGGTGCGTCGCGACGCGTTCATGTATGTTTGTACGTTACGCTATATTTCATAGATTTTAGTGATGTGTGTGTGGCATAAGTTAAGTGTATTATGTATTGTTGTCTTCCATATTGTACTCAATATTATGAATAGTTATATTTACGTAGTCAATATAAATGATACATTTTATCTGTCATTGATAATGTTAAATAACATCATCATATAAAAATATCATAAAAAACATCCTTTTATTGATATTTAATGCAAATGCATTAAATAACAACAAAACCGCTCAACAACTTTATTAAAATATAATTTTATATTTCTCGTATAAATATTCTGAACAATTCATCCAAATAAATAATGGTAATACTTGTACAATACCTACCATATATATTTGTATGCATGTTGTATATTAATGTGTGTTTTCTCTTCAAAATATATAATTCCTATATGTTTAAGTTTTTCCTTAAAGGACCTAGGATTAAGTTTTAGAAAAAAATATATAAACGGAGAGGTAGGTACATCGTAAAATAGTCTTTAATATTTATTCAAATCGCATCAGGACGCGCTTATTTTGATGTTTAAAATGTTTTTGAATGTGTATTGTATGTTAGTTGTAAAATGAGTCAGGATGAAATAATCAATTGATTATTTTATTGGTATATCTATGGTAGAGAAAATCAATAGTCGATGACAATATTAATAAAAAATAATATAACTTATAGTATATATATATTTATATATAAAACTATAAATTATAGTAGAACTACATTTAATTTTCTAATCGTGTTTTTTTAATTTCCCAATAACGATGGAGGTAAAAATTGCTAAGTACCAAAATTTGCAATACCTACTGACAAAACAGTTCAATCATCAGAATAAATTATAGAAATGTTATACTTTATCGCAAATTCAATCAAATAATGACATAAACATATTAACGTAACTATTATATGATGATAATATTAGCGATGATGATGATGATGATATTATTCTAAGATCATTACAAAATTATATAATGTAAAAAAAATTATTGCATTTAAGTAATTTTTTTAAATCATGATCATTAAACGTCGTAAAAAGATATAATTATGCTGTAATTTAATATTTACATATTAAATAAGTATTTTACCTGTAAATGTGTGCTAGTGTGGCTGTTTATGATATGGTTTGTTTTAATTTTTTATATTTATTGTTATATTTTAGGAGAAACTGACAACGTATATCCAAATCTTTGGTTTGTAGGCTTTAATAGGTTAATTTTATTTATTATTTTAAAATTTTATAACGATGTACAACAATCATTGGTGTCCAATTACCAAACCAAAATATCATTGAGGTATTCTATCCGTACAAAATTATATATTTTTACTCAATGTTATCTATTTATTCAAATAGATAATATTAATTCTTACTCCTATTACATATTCTATTATATATATACAATTTTAATATAAAAATTTCAAACCATCAGACATTGTATGAATTGTATTTTACCCACGACCAAAGTACAATGTGTATATAAATTTTGCTAAATATATATAAAACATTTGGAACATAATATACTGTAGAAATATTCATAATACTGTACCGTAAATTGGCCTATCTTTGATAACACTTTAAATAATTTTAATATATTATGTATATCAAAACGTATATAATAAAGGAGACAATATATTAAGCTCTTTTTATAACTTCATATATTTACAAATCTTAATCAATATACTTATTACGATTAGTAATCAATTTAAAGGAATGTGTGGATTTCCAAAAAAACTAAGCGTGTTCAAATATTTTATATCTATTTGATGTCTATTTATATCGTCAATTTCTTATTTACATAATAGAGAAATATATATACGTAAGTATTAAAAGTAGTAGTTTAGGTGTTAGGTAATAAATATCAAAATATTTACTCAAGCTTAAGATATTATAGTATTAAAATCGTTGCCAAAATTTGCTTTTAAGGATAAATAACTTTTATTCCAAAAAATAAAATTACTTTATATTGTATACTTATTATGTACCTAATCCAAGTAGTGTTTTATTACTAAAAATAATTTCAAAATTATGACCTTATTATAATATTATCTTGTATTGTAATTGTCATATATTTTATTTTATAATCTTGTCAGGTGATTTTATTTTTAATAATAATATGTAATTATACATATATTTTTTTTTCATTTGCCAGTATCATGCTAAAATTTAAAGTGCAATAGAATCATAGAATATAAGATTTTTTTAAATACATTTTGCGCAAACAGTTCTACATTAAGTAGATTTCATTATGTTAATTAATTCTGAATATGAATGTATTTAAAAACTCTACGTTGCGCTTCCAATATTTTTAATGATGTATGTAATACAGAGGCTATTAATATTAACTAATTTTAGTTTTTTTTAAGTAACGTATCGCTTGTACTTTATATGATGAAAATATTATAGATAATTATTATCAAGAAAGCAAAATAGTTTAAAATCAATAAATAATTTGATTAGACATCCATATTTTTAATTTGTAATTGTACCTACACGTCTGTTAATCACAAATCATGTTATTCAAAAGATTAGAAAATAGTGAAGGTTGAAACATATCCGTTTAATTTTACTAGTTCTAGACAATTTATGCCAAAGGTAACGATGTAATTTTAGAGAATAATTTATTTATTTCATTAAAATATAAAAAAAATAAAAGTGTTTTTATTAATGTTACTTTATGAAAACATGACACAAACAACGAACTGGAATCTACCTAACCTAACTTACCTTTGAGTTCGTAGGTAACTTCGAAACAACATATACACCCATTTTGAAGAAAATCTAGGATCGATATTTTTACAAAAATCTTACATACCACATAGGTACTTAGAATTATTAATATTTGTAGAGCGTTTCAACAGAATCATATTATAATATGATATATTATACTAATATTATTAGGTATATTTATGCGAAAGTGTGTTCGTTTGTTGGTTTGTCCTTCAATCACGCCGCAACGGAGCAACGGATCGACGTAATTTTTGGCATGTGCATAGTTGAGAACCTTTTATCCCAGAAAATAAAGGAGTTCTCGCGGTAAAAAAAAACTTAAACCACGCGGACGAAGTCACAGACATCAGCTAGTAGATACATAATAATATATTATATTATTTAGAAAAGTGTTAAATAAAATTACATTTAAGTGTAATTTAAGTGTTAAAAAATTACATTGATTTGATAAATTCAAGTAAGCAAGAATCAAATCAAATCAAATATTTTTATTCAAGTAGACTTATAAAAAGTGCTTTTGAATAGTCAAGTGAATTTACAACTGGTTCGGAATGCCGTTCCTACCGAGAAGAACCAGCAAGAAACTCGGTGGTTGCTCTTTTGAGGAAAAAAAATTATTTACGATTATTATATCAATGTGTACGTACATGAAGTAACCGCTGTCTTTAGCATTGCTGGAGCGAGTCAAACCTATGCTCTTATCATTTACAATAATCTTCAACAGTATATATAAAAACCCTTTTTTTCAGGAGCATACTTTCAATGGATTTCTTAAACTTGTGTAAAGGCAAGTTTAGGTTGTGGAATTTTATTATAGAATAGAATGCTCATTCCTACGAACAGCCTTCGGACCAAGGAACATATTTACTTACTACATTCGGACTCTCAAAATTCGTTTGTATGTAGCGCTGAGCGCACTCCGAATACTCAAGAAGTAGAGTCTGAGCGTGGACGTTAAGTTTAAGGAAAATTCACATAAGTTACAAAATTCAACTATAGACTACTTAGTTAGTATGTTTAAAAATTACGCGTGACATAATAAAGAGTGGGGTAAACAGGAAACAGCAGAATATAAGTTTTAATAACGCTAGTAGGTACAGTCATCATCATCACCTCTACTAGCACTGATTTGCTGTGCCCCACCGGGGTACCCCACCAATATAGTAAAAAAAGCATATATGTTTATATTAAAGTATATGTATGTATAAAATACGTATGTACGTGTGTATGTGTTACTTTATGCATGTATAAAATAAAGTAAATATTCCACAGATGTTATGTAAATTACTTATAAGGCTCGGACTCGACCAAAGCGGAGAGGAGACGAGAGGAGAGATGTGATTTAAACAACCAATAGAATTTCGTTATTCCCACATCTCGTCTCCGCTTAGCTTCAATGGATACCACTGAGCGGAGATGTAATAATAATATAAATAATAATGTCTTCCCGACCGAATTTCGGCCACGGCGGCCAATCTCCAAAGAGATTAGCCATCTGCGCGGGAGATATTATAGTGCACAAGTGTGTGCGCATACACAGGTACGCTCTCTGTTCCTTTACTATCATAGCCCGATGGGACGGAAACCAACACGACCGGAGAGAGATCAGGCGCAGGACCGACGGCTTTACGTGCTCGGGGGTGCAACACCGCCAACTTCCTAACTCCGGGCTAGTTAGAATTTCTTGCCAGAAAAACCAGATATGTGCGGAGATGTATCATATTTGTATAGCGCGATCGATGCGGAGATGTGAGCTGTGGCTCGTGAGCTGGCGGCGGCGCGCAGCGGAGACGAGAGGAGATGTGAGCGGCGCCGCGTTCATCTCAACATCCAACGTTCACCGCACGCAGCCCAGTCCCGCTGTAGCAGAATACATCTCCGCTCTAGCCAGTACACATCTCCGCTCCAGTCTAGCCAGTACGCATCTCCACACAGCTTCGGTGGATGCACCCTGGCTGAAAAACATCTCGTTTCCGCTTCAGACGTCTCCGCACATCTCCGCTCTGGTGGAGTGGGGGTCTGAGAAAGGGTGCGCCTTTGAGAACATTATGAAAAACTCTCGGGCATGCAGGTTTTCTCACGATCTTTTCCTTCACCATTTGAAGTACTTAATTTATTAACACGCACATAATTTCATAACGTAGGTACAGTAATGCCACATCCTAGATACATAAAAGGCAATTCTAATAGAATAAATTCAAATACATGCTTGCTATAATCTGTCCGTGTTAAGAAATAGTGACCAATCAAGTTGTAAGACATCAAAAAGCTTTCTGCTTTCTTGAAACTTTATTGGTCGGACTTAATTATACTAGACAATATAATTAAACTATAATTCCACCCTAAATGTACAGTTTCTTATTTAAAAAACGCTCTCCGTTCGACAAAGGCCTTACGACTAAGCCATGTTGTGGGTGTTAACACCTTTTTCGACCGATTTTAGCGTTTCTACGTAAAATAATAATGTTAACAATGCCTTTTGCAAGATGATGTAACCGCGTGGTCGGTTACCTTGGTATCTAACATCTAGGTTGCAATATATTATTGTATTCGATGACATAGTTTTCTTGATGTAAGATTCCTACTAGGAGTTGTACACTTTACCAAATAACTGCGTGTGTGGCAAAATTTGTAACTAACTTATTTTATTCTCAGTTACATAGACAGTGGCGCCTCCATCACACGTACTGATAAGTTTGCTAAGTTGTACGCTTGAGGTGCATGACGGTATGAAAAGTGTTGCGATTTTATGAAGCTTTCAATTTAAAAATTAATAAGTGAATGTAGTCTCGTGCATACCTACCTACCCGTTGAATTTCTGAAATAAAACGCTGTCTGTCCCCAATAAGTATCTAAACCAGTCTCTGTTTTTTGAATTCCGCGGGAACTCTTTAATTTTTCGGTATAAAAAGTAGTTACTCTAGGGATTTTTTCTTCCCGGGATAGGTTGAAAAGACGGTCCCTGAAAGGGTAGCAGACACACAGCTTTCTTATTTATAGGTATTAATTACTGTAATTAGATTTAATTATGAAAAATTACCGCTAAGTAGAGTTAGTTGTAGATAGATAAATACTTACCTACAGAGGAAAATGAAGCTGGTATTAGGTAGATGTTTTCGCAGCTAGAATTATTTAAGATTATTTAATATATTAGAAAGAAATTAAAATATTAATATGGATATGAATTTAATATTTTTGAGATAAAAATGTAATAAATAACTAACTAGGTTTATATTAATTATTGTTAAGTAGGAGTATTATTTATGGCCCCTATCTATAAATCAATACCTACTTAATAATATATTTTCGATTTCGTTGGCCTAGTTGCTCCTACGCATTTCGCAATAAAACCTTTTCCTATTATTATACTACAAACTGACCCGCCCCGGCTGCGCACGGGTGGGCTAACCTAATAATAATAGTAAAAGTATTTTAAATAAAAGCATTAATTGAGTTTGATTTTGAAATTATATATTTTCGCCTTCCACCTCCAAACTATTCATCAGGGGGCATGCTACGATCGCTAAAAACCGTATTTTTTCAATAATGTTGGCGTTAGTGTTTAGAATTATAATCTAAGGATTATTAAGAAACTTTAAGGTACGCTATAGTCCTTCAATCTGACCCGGTGTCAGGTCAATACTATAACATGAAAAATAAAATAAAAACTAAAACTAAAAAGGCACAAAATTTGTTCTAATTTTGGCCACCGGGTCAAAAAAGTTTGTGGGACTGTATGACATAAACTTGACCTAAAACTGTCATTTTGAAATAATACTGCTATAAGCGATGGTAGTTACCCCTCAGATTTCTCAGATCTTTACGAAAATCACATGCAGGGACCTGAGTATAAACATTGTAAAGAAAAGGAATTGTCAAAATCGATAAAGATTTAACGGAATTATAGGTTGAAAATCGACCAAAGCTTTCCCCTATCTCGACGGACAGAATACGTCTTTGCTCTTATATGGAGCTGCCCAAACCTACGTGACATGATAAAACGTGTTTCCCATACGACGCCCAAGTGTTTGGGACCAAAGAGATTTTTTTTTATCCACTGCAAGTTAGCCCTTGACTGCGATCTCACCTGATTGTAAGTGATGACACAGTCTAAGATGGTAGCGGGCTAACTTTTTAGGGCGACACGGCAGTTATATTATACCCATACCCCGTTTCGGGTTCTACGCGGCATCGTACCGGAACGCTAAATCGCTTGGCGGCACGTCTTTGCCGGCAGGGTGATAACCAGGCCAGACCAGGGAAAATTCAGAAATTATATAGGCAAATTGACCTTGCTGTGGATCGAACCCGGGACTTCCGCACTTTAAGACTATAGCGCTCAACACGGACGTCCTCATTCATTCTTTACGAACATTATGAAGAGCTTTCGGGCATGCTAGGTTTTCTCCCCGATGTTTTTCTTCACAATTTGAACTAACTGATATGATTTAATCCATACTAATATTAGAAATACAAAAGTGTGTCTGTCTGTCTGCTACGCTTTCACGGCCCATCTGTTCAACTGATTTTTATGAAATTTAATGAAATGAATGGTACAGGGATAGATTGTATCCCGGAAAATTAAGGTCTAGTTCCTGCGGGAATCAAAAAACCTTAATTCACGCGGATGAAAAATCAATTGCCGAATGTAATTTAATTATAAATATAAGCGCATACTAACTTCAGGCCGGCTGGACCGATTTTAATGAATTTTTTTGTGTGTGTTTGTGTGGTCTCTGGGATGGTTTATATTCAAAATTGGACCCGGAAGGGGGCACTGCAATTAGGTTAGAGGTAAGGGCAGGACGAAGTCTGCCGGGCCCGCTAGTTCCTAATAATAGCTGTTATCACATATCTAGGTATTTAATATGCGACACGCGTTTTTGGTTGTACGTTTCATTCAACATACAAGTTTGCATGAATGTGTCTTGAATCGAGTCATCCATTCTCTCAGTGAAGGTCGGGGTGTGACTCGAGTATTAATCGATTCTGAGGAACATCGATTTTCTGTATTAATTATGGGATGCCCTTCAACTTTAGCTCATTTCGAAGGTATAAGTTGATATTATAATAATAATGTAGTTTTGTGTAATAAGACGTAATATCAGTCGTTTTTGATAGATAAAAATGGCTATGAACAATACTACTACTATATGGTACTTGATGTTTTCGCCATTTTCCTCTATCAAATAGTTACTACTGATCTATACTAATATTATGAATGCGAAAGTTTGGATGGCTGTTTGTTACTCAATCATACCAGAACGGCTGAACGGATCTGGATGTAATTTGGCACAGGGATAGATTATAGCCTGGAATAGGGAATAGCACATAGAATACTTTTAATCCCGGAAAATTGAAGAGTTCCCGCGGGATCCAAATGAACCTCAATCCACGCAGTCGCGAGCATCAGCTTGTTAATACAATAAAAAATATGTCTAATGATTGAACGCAATTTTATTGTTTAAGACTTGGTTGGGCCACATTTGTCAAAAGGGTACTCTCTTTCAGTCTTTCACAATCACTCAAAATCAGTGCTAAAAATATTAGAATGTGTGAAAGAGCGTGCTTCAAATTAACAATATGTTTTCGCAAACGATGTTGGTGAAATTTTGCTAAATTTAGTATACGGTTTTGTTTACTTACTAACTCTACCATATGGTCCCTGTCGCGATCGTGATTTCTTACGTGCATACATAAGTCATTTCCCTGAGTTCTTTGTTATCCGTGTATCACTTGAATATTGCTCGGTTTGGTGCACCCCTAGAGTTGTAGATATATCTACCTACCATACGTCCATACAGGCAACAGAACTTGCTTGTATAGCTTAAGCTTAGTAGTTATTTACTGACTAGAATTCTGGCGTTTCCTCGTGGTGCTACTAGAATTAGCCCTACTAGTAGGACCATAGGGAAAAGTGGAAATAGGTTCAATTATCGTAGGGCCTATCAACTTTTATCTATTACTTAAATACTATGTGTAGATGTCACTCCCTCCAAACGGATTAGTTCAACTCAACGACCTCAATTTACATAGACGGGCCCTGTCAAACAAAGAATGTGGACTTATTTTACTAACGCCATCTAGTCTGAAAAGCGGGACAGCGCTATGGCGAGGACAAGGACAGGCTTATACAGGTGAGGGGCAAGCCCTGCAAGTCGGATGCCTAACTTTTTTCTATGAAAGGGCCCATCTAGTACCTACATACTTATAATATACCTACCTATTGATGGTTCAATTCCGCTCTATTGTACCTTCGCGATTTAAAAAAGTTTTAAGTAAGTATAAGTACAGAAACAATTCATCTTCCTGCTACTCTTTGACCTTGCTGGCAGCAAAAAAAGGCCACATGAGCGAGGGTCACGGGTTCGCCTCCCGGCTGGGCAGACATAAATAAACAAATACGCATACCTTCCATGAATTGCAGTCATTTATTTTGTTGTGCATACAAATTGACGGATATAATAGTTAGACGGCTGAGTTTGTTGTGGGCTCTTTTCAGACCAGGGCGCGTTTGGAACCCTCGTAGCTTTAGTTTTAAGATACCGTAACTAATTATCACCATCATATTTTATAAGTAACGTGACGTCAATATGTGTATCCTACAGTGTACCCAAATTGAATAAAGGAATATTTCATTTGATGATATCCACTGAAGCGGAGATAGTAATCCATACCCATACTTAATATTATAAATGCAAAAGAGTGACTGTCTCTCTGTCTGCTATTATAATGGCGTGATTGAGTAACAAACATCCATCCAATACATCCATACATCCACCCAAACTTTCGCATTTATAATATTATAATAAATATACCTAGATATGCTACTTATAAAATAAATACGACGGACAAACAGACGTATACATATTATAATACTTATTGGTTCAACTAAAGCGTTTCTTAGAACGAGATAACGTCAACAAATAAACGTAATAACTATAGGACTGTAGGTTTTGTTGTGAGCCTAAGGTGGTGATAAGAACATACTGGATTCCTCCACGTCTAATTAACTACACGATGTCTGCGACTTAGTCCGCGCGGTTCAAGTTCATTTTAATTTCCGCAGAAACTTCTTAATTTTCCAGAATAATAAGAAGCCTATGTCCTTCCTTAATTTTATCAGATAAAGGTTGTCGGGATTCAACATATGTCTATACCAAATTTTACCACATAAGTAGGTACATTAAGTTTCCAGGTTTGTTGGTTACATACAAAAAAACATACAGTCTTATTGAGAACCTCCTTTTTTTAAAGCCAGGTAAAAAAATAAAGCTCTATAAAAGTGCCTTTATAAGTTACGTACCAGACGTTTGGGCCAGAGACCCCCTTTTACAAAATGCACTGATACCTCAGACCCCCATAGCTAAATTAGTTTAAAAATTTTTTCTGATATATATATATGATATATAAATTTTCGTACTGATATAAAATACTTACCAATTTAAAAACTTTGAGGTCGGTGTGAGTAAATTTGACATCATTTTCTTCTCATCAAAATTTAACAAAGTAAATAGAGACATAAAATTCAGTAAATATGAAGTGTAATTAATAATTATTTGCACGAATTAAGTAAAAATACTTAAGCAGGTAATTATTTCTTGAAAAAAAAAACATTAAAATTGGGGTAGATTTTTAGACTTCGTCGACCCCTAACATCAGTTTCGTTTATGTCGACCACTTTGGGAATCCCTGCTGTACACAGAACCTCATTATAATTTTGAATAAAATAACTAAACTAACTTGCTAAGGTAAATTGAAGTAATAGTATATAATTCACTTTTTGAAGTGAGACTTCTTTAAAAACTGTGATTTGAAAATTCGATGAAACGAAAATGCGACACCAAACTATGTTCATAATAGGATTTAGCCTGCGAGAGAATGAGATAGAATACAAGTTATATTTATCTCATTTTCTCGTAGGCTACTTTTCTGTAGTTTCACTTCTGCCGTGTGTGAATTGCACACACACACCTTTTTTTCTTTATCTGTTTAGAGGCTTTAGTTCTTCACTTTGTAAGGAGGCAGGTTCTTTTGACCGATTGCTCTAGTTATAAAGAGAAATGCAAAAGTTTTCACTAAAGCCCTGAGGCATTCGATAAATCGTCCTGCAGCCATGCAGCATCTCGCGTGCAGACTTTATCTTGTAGAAGAGATACTGTAGAGTAGATGGTGTCAGAAGTGCCACAAAAATGTGCGTTATGCCTAAGCAATTATAGTCGCAGTAGGAATACGAATGGGGAGGGACACTGCCAATTTATCCCGCTAGGTGTCGCATCGTCGCTGGTGTTGTTTACCTGTCAAATACCATATATTTTTAAGCGATAGTTTAATTTTCTTAAATTAATTAATCCATTATAATGTCTAAATGTTGTGCATTCAAATGTGATAATAAAGGCGCACGCCGTTTTCCTGCCGATGAAGAATGAAGAAGGCTATGGTACAAAGCCTTGCGCCAACAAGATTGGAAACCCAGTTCATTGGCTAGGTTATGTAGCGCTCATTTTAGACCTGATGATTTTTATGGCAAGAGCACATACACTGGTTCTTTTCCTAGATTAAAATAGGACGCATAATTACCTCAAATATGTACGCAAATGAACCTGACAATTACCAGCGAGGGTGGCGCCATCTGAGATTAGCTTTGTCTGTCCTTCAACATTGTATATAATATTCCATATTCAAAAAACACCAAGACCCAATTACTAAATCGGAAAGCGTTCTATAGAGCTGACAAGAAACTTGGCAATAATTTACATGAACACACAAACGTCATCTACGACCTAATGTCAAAAATAATCTAAACTGATGTATTCTTAAAATTTTAAATCCCATAAAAAGGTGGAAAGGTGAGCTAAGAACACTACTAAAAGTGTGTAAGAAGATTTTTTATTGACAATGAATGTTTTTTTAATGAACACAATTTTCAAAAAGTCTTGCACAGATTAAAAGTTTAAGATTAAGGAGATTGTAAGACCTTGACAGTTCTTTTTCAGGAATTTTTTATACATATTAGCACCATTAGGTACTAATATTAACCATTTCCTGCAAAATTAACTAACATTAGGTCATTAATTAATAAAGGTATCAACTCACCTTTTTCATTTCAGGTTAGTAGCCGCTATAAAGGTCATAAGCTCAGTTTTTGGGTTACTTAGGACAATGCGGAATGACGTGAAAACCCGTGAATTATTATCCCAAGAAAACTCCTACCATTATTTGATTAATTGAAAACTCCGACGACTTGGATTGACGACCTCCTTGGCGCAGTGTGTAGCGCTATTGTCTTAACGTGCGGAGGCCCCGGGTTCAATTCCCGACGGGATCAATTTGGGAATTTATAATTTCTGAATTTTCCCTTGTCTGGCCTGGGGAGGCTTCGGCCGTGGCTAGTTACCACCCTACCGGCAAAGACGTGCCGCCAAGCGATTTAGCGTTCCGGTACGATGCCGTGTAGAAACCGAATAGGGGTATGGGCTTAATATAAACTGCCATGCCCCTAACAGGCTAGCCCGCTACCATCTTAGACTGCATCATCACTTACCATCAGGTGAGATCGCAGTCAAGGGTTCACTTATAGTGGTTAAAAAAATAGGGGTCACGACCCTCAGTAATGAGAAATATGAAGCAGAGAGAGACCTAGGACAAAGTCGTGTATTATTTCACAAGATGCTCGGGGAGTTCTGAGACGCATAATCTATGACAAGACAGAGGCGGTCGCGGCATACGGCGACCGAAAATAGATTGCTTCGCGTACGCATACACAGCGGTCTCCTGCGAAGGAAAGGATCCAATAATAAACTTAAATCCTTATAAATTAACTTTATATACCTGCCCTGATAGAAGTAGCACTAAAAAATTAAAACATATAACCTTTGCACTTCTGCATGAAATAGTTAATAAAAATTAGGCATAAATCAAAAATGCGAATCTATTTATGATAATTGTATCCCTTTCTAATGCATAGTGATAGAGTGAAATGGGATAAGTTATCATAGAGTAATTAATTGGTGTACTTTAGTGTGTTGTTTGTTTATTTTATATAGTGATAATGTGGTGGATTTTGTGTTTGTTTGTCCTGCCGTTGCGGTATGCTGATGGTAAGTACATATTCTCTGTCCAATCATTTATTTTACTTTTGGCAGCTCGATTCAATGATGTTATAATGCGTAACTGATTCGATTTTTGAAAGGTAACAATTGATTTTGTTTATGAAGAAGTTTTAATCGATTTGACAAATTGTTGATTTGATTGATATTTATCTTTGATCACCATTTTTTTTTAAGAAGTTCCCTATGGGACGATGCGGCCCTAGGGGCCTACCCTTGTTCTCGTTTGTTCTCTCTTTGTTTTTTCTTGTTTTTCCTCTCCTCTCTTCTCAGTATTATGACCCTCAACATCTGGCTGTACCTACGCCACTCGTCCTCACTTGACAACATGCGACTGAATAGAGTTTTGGCTCACACTCACTCGCTTGTTCCTTGTGCAGCTAGTCCTAGGTCCGTGCAACCCGAAAATTCAAAAATCGCATGTCTAGGGGTGGCCTCCTCTCCACAGAAGTTGCAATTTTCACCAGGCGCTTTCCCTATTGCAAACAGATAGGTGTTAAACACCCCGTGGCCGCTGAGTGCTTGGGTCAGCCAGCTTTCTACTACTCCATGCTTCCTCGTGTGCCCTGTTTTTAGGTCGGTGATCAATTCTCTGATCCATGTCCCTTTGCCTGTTCCCAACCATTCCGTGGACCACTCCGTCAGGGTGCTCTCTCGCACTTGCAATAGCGTCATGCAATAGCGTCATGCAATAGTAGCAATTGCGTCTGCTCCTCGTTTCCGAATAGCTTCGCCCGTTCGTTAACCAGTTTTGCTATAGGGACAAGTCCTGCAATCACTAGCACGCAGATTACGATTGCCAATCGTCTTTGAACTCCTTCCAATTTTATTCTGCATGCCACCTTCATGGCTTCTTTGTATATTTGTGCACCATACAGAATAATGGAGTGGGCTGCTGATGCTAACACCCTCCGCTTGCTCACCCTTGGCCCTCCTTTTGTAGGCATGAGTCTATTTAAGACCTTTTGTCTTCGTAACAACGCGAGCATACCGGCGACATGCTGGCGGAGTTTTTCTGTTTACCTCGACTAGAACTTGAAATTAACATGTAACTTATTACAGAACTTATTACAGATAGGAACGAAGTTCCTTAGAACTTCGTTCCTATCGGGTGTCCCGCGACACCACAAGTTTTTGTTTCATAAACATACCCAAGCGTTTAAATGACTTAAGTATATTAATGTATGTATTAAAATAAAACTAATTTATGTAAAACAGTACAGTGGGTACTTAAATGTACTTGAATCGGTCAGGTCATAGAAACCATCCATCGCCAAAGATGTGTGTTGCATAAAGGACAATCAAGAGAGCTTGTGTTGCAGCTTTGTGACTATTTTGAAAGGAAAGGAAATTCGTACTGTCGGATAAAAGGGACCGTCGCTTCACGACCATGCCATTTAATAATAGGACTTAATAAACCCTACTTTTGTAAACTGTGAAAAAACGTCGCTTCACTATTATAAAAAATATCTGCGTCTATGAAGTATTGCCTTTTTTTTCGATGGTTGCCTGGCAATAATTATGAAACTTCATAGGGGTGCTTATGTCAAAATTAAAATAAATGGTTGGACAGAATATAGTGACTTCTTTAGCTCGTTATGACAATTAGTATGGCTTAAGAAGCGATTATTACTTATAGTCTAGGCAACTAAGTATTTACTTAGGTTTAAATTTACTTTTGGCCACTTTCCCATCTGTCTATCTTACCAAGTACCTAATACGGTATCAGCGCCATCAGACAGGGCCGCGACAAAGGCAGCAAACCCCAGTACCAAACACAAAACCACCTCCATCTCTGACAAATTGTGATGGAAACATTGATGGAAACTCAACAACTCCCTATATATACTCAATACATGGCCCAAAATGACCTTAATTATTTTGTAACCGTACAGTTTTATATTATGTTAATCCCACCTGGGACGATAAGCTATCGCTTAATTTACTTTCGCCGAATAACGACGCGTACGCCAATTAAAAGAATTTCTTTAGGCACTTTTCCTATCTCTCTCAGGGGTGAAAACATACCTACTATGAAACCGGCAGGGCTAAAATGACAACTGATGTAGGTAGTTTTATAATAACTAATATTTTTCAATACAGTTGCTCGAAAATTGCACTTACGGATCAGTAAACAAGGCTTGTAAGTAAAATTTACTGCCCTCGTGCTGTATTTTTAGCGATTTTTTAAAATTCTTGTGAGTCCACTTTACTTCTGAATGAAAATTTTCTTGCAAGAAGGTTCATAATTTTATTGACTTTGTATGTAGGAAACTTTAAAAATAATAATATTTAGATCTGGATTGATATTAGTCTCTAAATGACCCAAGATTCGAACCCAGGACCTCATGATCTACCAGCCAAATAACCTAACCACTAGGCCAATGCGGTATTATAATAGAGTCACTGGGACAATGTTGCGCGTGTATCAGTCTATCTGTTTGTACAGTGATAACTAGGAAACTATGATTTTGATAAGAGATTTCTGAGGAACACGATTTACCATCGCTTTCCTGATAACGGATTTTGTAATGTGATAATTTTGATGCTGTAGAATGCCATCTTATATCATCATCGTACCTCTTCTTCTAAGTTATGCGTCTCTAAATTATGTTGTTTCCTCTAACTTTTCGTAGTTATGTGCGTTTTAAGAAATTAAATCAGCGCCTTCAGTAAAAAAGGAAACAACCCAAAATCAAAGCTTTTCAGGAGAGGCAAAAACATAACTTTTAATGCTTCATAGTACATATTTCAAAATTGAAATGAAAACTTTTTTGGAATGAAATACGTAGACAAAAATAACCCTTTAATATGATAATATTTTCACATCTAGTCACTCTTACTATATTTTTTTTTAGTTTTTCCCGAGTTGTTCCCTTATTTACAAACCAATAATGGAACACATATTAACATATTGGTCAGATTGTTTGTGCTTATGCGAATATTCCCTTTGATTCCTATGACCATTAACAAATATGACGATTGATTTCTTTTTAGAGTGTTAGTGTGTGTGTTTTTTACCTTTTTACAGGTGTTAAGGATTTAATTCAAACAAAAAATATCTTTAATAACACTTCGTTTAAACGGTGAAGGAAAACATCGTGAGGAAACCTGCAGGCCCGAGAGTTCTTCATAATGTTCCCGAAGGTGTGTGTGACTGTTACCTGTTAGGGGTATGGCAGTTATATTAAACCCATACCTACCCCTAGTCGGTTTCTACACGGCATAGTACTGGAACGCTAAATCACTTGGCGGTACGTCTTTGCCGGTAGGGTGGTAACTAGCCACGCCCAAGCAGACCAGAAAAAAGAAAATTAAACCAAACCAGAGAAAATGCAGTAATTATAAATTCCCAAATTGACCCTACCGGGGATCGCACAAGGGACCTCCGCACGTTAACACAACAGCGTTCAACAATGCGCCACGAAGGTCATTTCGAAATAATACTGCTTTATACGATGGTAGGAACTCCCCAGACCAACCATTATGATTTTTGTACTAAAACCAAAAAGACATCCTCAGTATAATATTCTGAGAACGATATTACTTTTAACTTCCTAACAACATAATACCATAATAGGTTTTTAAGTATTTGCGGACAAAAACAAATAAGACTAAAATGGACTGTGAATAACGTGACCAGAATTTAAAAACTCAACTGTTCAGCAATTTTTATTTTAAACTTCTTTAGAATCGTTGTGATTTGAAAATTCGATGAAACGAAAAAGCGACACCAAAAAGAATTACATATTATTCATAATAGGATTTAGCCTGCGAGAATATGAAATAGAATACAAGTTATATTTATCTCATTCTCTCCTATGCTACTATTCTGAAGTTTCATTTCTGCTGTGTGTGAAATGACACACGCACTTTAAAAAAAAATATAGCCAGTGTCACGCACGAGAATGAAAAGATTCTAACTATACCCTATACATCCAAACCTGTCCAGGCATTAAGAAGTTATGTTGGAATAAAGAAACTCACATACATATTAGGTACATACTGCAAGCCATGAAGGTGGCATGCATATTATGGACCCCGAAAAGATTACACTCCTGTTTTCGGGCGGTCGTGTAAAAAGCGGCAATCGCCTAGTGGTATAGACGCCCGGCTTCCTTTCGGGTGGTCGAGAGTTCAGTTCCCGGATACGCACCAATAATTTTCGGAGTCATATGTGTTCTAAGAAATTAAAATAATGCTTTAACCGTGGAGGAAAAACATCGTAAGGAAACCTGCTTGCCCGAGAGTTCAGAATGTATCTATTTTGCCAATCCGCACTTGGCCAGCGTGGTGGTCTATGACCAAACCGTCCTTTTCTGAGAGGAGACCCGTGCTCAGTAGGTACCTATTTGCCTTGCGGGAACGGGAGCAGGTGATATGGCTCGACCGTAACAAAGGATGATCATCCTCCGAGCGGGTGTGTGCTCGCGGACCACTGGTCCGACCTGATCTTTGGAGGTCGTATATATATAGCGTAATTCAGAGAACGCTTCGTAATCGTGAGTTGGGCTCTTCGTGGTCCCGTGAATCGTACTGGTAATGCCATCTATTGGATTATGTGCAAACTGCGGACCATTCGACGATTCAAAAGTATTTGTAAAAGTTTATTTGAATGAAAAGCATTTTGAATTTCGAATTTCTAGGTTCTCGTTCACACTGAGTGAGTCCCGATTGTTAGTGCAGTGTTAGTGGTAGTGCCCTTATTCGGGGCCACGCCCGCCCTTTCCTCAGGGCCCTTTGAATAGTGTATTGTAGGCCTATTAGCTAAAGAACTTGTCTTTTTAATTTTTTCAGGGTCCCTCGCAGATCAGATGTCAGAGATAACCCAACTGTGCTGCGGTCAGGGCACGACGTATGCGCGGAACCACTCTTCAGAAGACTGCTCCTCTTCTATACCACCAGATGTACCTACCACTTTCGGAACACTCTGTATATTTGCTATGGACCAGTGTTGCAAGGAGTATTTTACGTAAGTTTATCCATACCTACTCATACCTATTACAAATGCGAAAGTGTGTCTGTCTGTCTGCTTCGCTTTCACGGTCCATCTGTTCAACTGATTTTTATGAAATTTCGTACAGGGATAGGTTGTATCCCGGGGAAGGGCATAGGCTACTTTTTATTCCGGAAAATTAAAGAGTTCCCGCGGGAATAAAAACCTTAATCCACGAGGACGAAGTTGCGGGCATCATCTATATTATAAGATGTAATATGCATAGTGATGTTTATGATTTGTTCAGGCAGGAGGTAAACTTTAATCATACTATAATATTATAAATGCGAAAGTGTGTTTGTTTGTCGGTTTGTTGGTTTGTCCTTCAATCACGCCACAACGGAGCAACGGATCAACGTCATTTGTGGCATAGGTATAGTTGAGGACCTGGAGAGTTACATAGGCTACTTTTTAAACGACTGCCTGGAAAAAGGAGTATATTGTTTTCGGGGTTCATGTATGTTTGTATGTTTGTATGTGAGTTTGTATATTCCACCATAACTTAACCGATTTTGATAAATAAGGTATCGTTAGAATCCCTAGCTTATTCCCGGTGACATAGCCTAGTGAAATTTAAAAAAAATTGATGGGTTGACCATGGTCCACCATTACACTAAAGTTGAAAAAAAATATTCGAAAATAAGATTAAATATATAATCATCATCATCTAGAAAATGATGAGTACATTACAAAAATATATAATACTATATCCAGTACAATATCCAGGGATTTACAAAAAAACTATTTCCCGTGGGAATCAAAAAAACTTAAACCACGCGGACGAAGTCGCGGGCATCAGCTAGTAAATATAAATCAATGTAAGTAAGAATCTCCTGTTATTTATAATGCATTTTATTTATAGCCACGCAATGCATCATGGTACGTAGGAAAATGTTTGGTTTCTTGCTTTCAGTAGGGTAACCATCTCGTTTATAAATTAAGAAAAATCCAAAAGCAACAAATAGAGGGAAGCTAATTTTGAGGAATTCCTCGGACTATCGTAATATCAACTTTTATCAAAATTTTAAGCTTTTATCTAAAACAAAACTTAGCCTTAATCGTTTGAAAGTGATGTAAGTATATGGTATGCTAGCTGATTACGTGCGCGTGGATTGAGGTTTTTTGGTTCCCGCGGGAACTCCTTAATTTTCGGGGATAAAAAGTAGCCTATGTGTTATTCCAGACTATAATCTCTTTGCCAAATTTCGTCCAGATCCGTTCAGCCGCTCGGGCGTCAATGAGTAACAAACATCCATCCATCCACCCATCCATCCAAACTTTCGCACTTATAATATTAGTATAGATATAGATTTTAATGCATAGGACTACATATTACTGCTAATATTATAAATGTGAAGTTTGTTTTATGCTTGTTTATTGGTTTGTCTTTTAATGACGCTGCAACGGATCAAAGTATCGGCATGGATAGATTATTATCTAGATTGAAATTTATCCCAAAAATTCAAAGAGTTTCTACGCGTTTTAAATAACCTAAATCCTAGCAAACAAAGTCACGGCCGTATTAAATAATAAATATCGATTTTTTACAAGGTTATATTTTGTAAATATTTTAATTAGTGTAAATTATTGAATTAATTATGTAATCCTAAAATAGAAGACGATTTACAACTCAGAATTTTTTAAAAACTATAATTTAAAAACCAAGACATGTCCGAGTAAAACAAATAATATGGCAGCTCTATGTTTGACTCAACATCAAATAAGTATGCTTTATGATTTTCTAGTTCCTGTCGGCTTTTTATCGTGGGATACTAAGGCATTTATATGGTAATATTCGTCGTATCTAGCGGTGTCTGCCAAGTGGCCTATTGGTGGTATAGAAGACCTTTCATACCTTTTGCTTGCGACTTCATCCGCGTGGAATTATGTTCTTATCTTCTTTGTATTTAAACAAAAACCAAAATAACAAGTTTCGTGAATATATTGAAATGAAGAAACTTTCATACAAGTTTTCTTCCCCTATTTCTACCTACTGTAAAACGTAGAATCCATTTGTGTATTAGGTAATTATAAAGGAAATCCATAACAACTACTCGGCACTCGCGAGCCGGTTTTTCCACCTTTCTCCTCTCACACCCACCGCCACTCCGAAACGCGCGAAAAACCTAGGAACGTCAAATGTCAAACGGGGCCTCATATGCCCCATAGACATGGATAGTCTGTGATGACGTTTGCGTTCCGTTGTACAATTTTTATCCGCCTAACACTACTTACAAAATACTTAGAAAAATGGAGGAATTTCATACAAATTTCCATCCCCAATTACACGCCTTAGTGGGTAGAAATTTCAAAAACGGTGAAATACGTATTTCTTTATTTCATACCGGAAGCACAAATATCAAGTTTCATGGATATAGCTTGAAAAATGACGGGTTTTCATACAAATTTTTACCCCCTATTTAAGCCCCTTGGGGGTGGTATTTTGAAAAACCCTTCCGTAGTGAGTGTCGTCATAAAAGAAACCTACTGACAAAATTTCAAGTATCTTACCCCAGTGGTTTAGGCTGTGCGTTGATAGACCAGTCAGTCAGTCAGGACAAACGATTTTATTTAAGTACGAGTATAAACACCCTATTGCAGAACACAGGTAATGAATTTGACATTGCATACGAGCCGAAATATTTGATGTTTTGACCATAGAGTTAGGACTTAGTCTTACTATATACTTAACGATATTTGGTTTTGACAGAATTTCAAATTTATTCGTAGGAGAATGCTATCCGGAGTTGAAGAAATCGGTCCTAGAAAGCATACTAACTCGAAAAGTGTAACATGTGTAACATAGTGTAGCTCATACTCAGAATAGCCGACATCACTTAAATCTTTCGTCACTAGGTTATCATCGCTAAATTATCCGACTTATACGACTAAAAATAACTGGTCAAGTCAGACTCATGCACAAAGTTTCGTACCTCCGATACCTTCATATGGTACGTGTCACCATGTGTTCTCGAGTAAAAGGTGTTTGACAGATAGAGACAGAGTTTTTGACGACTTCAACATGTTGAGCGCTGTTGTCTAAACCTGCGGAGATCCCGGGTTCGATCCCCGGCAGGGTCAATTTGGGAATTTATCATTTCTGAATTTTCCTTGGTCTGGATTACGATGCCGTGTAGAAGCTGATTAGCGGTATGAGTTTAATTTAACTGCCATGCCCCTAACAGGTTACCCTCACTTACCATCAGGTGAGATCGCTGTCAAGGGCTAACTTGTAGTGGATAAAATAAGAGACAGACGGACAACGAAGTGATCCTTTAAGGGTTCCCTTTGTCATCTTGAGGTACGGAACTCTAACAAAACAGTTGTACCTAAATGATTTTCTTAAGGAAAATAGTTGCCTAACGATTAAATCAGGTCAAAACAATGTTCTTTTTATTGAAATAGGGTCAAGAGCAATGATAAATAAACCACAACCAAACCTATTAACCTAAAATACATACTTATATTTCTGTAACAGAAATGAAAATGTTTGTGGGTGTTTAAAGTGTAACCGGAATAGTTAGCGCTACACGTTATTAGCGCCACCCAATATGTTGACGCGTATTCAAATTTCAACCTAAGGTCAAAGCACTGATGGTAGCAATTGTTTAAAGAAAAACATGGCGAATGTTGTGTCAGTGTGTGTAAAGTCCAATGAAGTGAGAAGACCGCGTTGTCACACTCACACCGCGCAATTTGTTAGGTCATGTACCTGTCAGGGTTACAGATAAAAACACTTATTAACAGAAACAAACGGTAACAGATCGATTGGGTTACAGTGTCGTTTCTGCTTATAAGTGTTTCTGTTCTATAGCAGTTTCAAAAAACACTTATTTCGGTTACTGGTAATCAGTCCTTAATCACAACAGTTGTATATCTTTTGGATTCCTTATAAATGTAAGACCGAACCTTTTTATTTTCAGGAAGAAAGCAGACTGCGAGACTGGAATAGATTTTGCGACCAGTTCGAAAACTTGTGCTTCTATGAAGGATACGGGAAAAGTAAGTTAAAGCCTTTTTACTTTCTCTTTTCGCTCTCGCAGCTTATTTCTCAAACGCAATAGATTTAAAGGAACAATATGCGCGAAACAAACGACCTCCGTGGCGCAATGTTGAGCGCTGCTGCCTTAACGTGCGGAGGTCGCGGGTTCGATCCCCGGCAGGGTTTGGAAATTTATAATTTCTGAATTTCCCTGGTCTGACCTGGTGGGACGCTTCGGCCGTGGCTAGTTACCACCTTACCGGCAAAGACGTGCCGCCAAGCGATTAAGCCTTCCGGTACGATGCCGTGTAGAAACCGAATAAGGGGTATGGGTTTAATATAACTGCCATACCCCTAACAGGTTAGCCCGCTACCATCTTAGACTGCATCATCACTTACCATTAGGTGAGATCGCAGTCAAGGGCTAATTTGTAGTGGAAAAAAAACACGCAGGGAACGGGCGCGGGTCGGGCGCGGACCGGGTCTGGTGCGAGGAGGGTTGAATTCCTTGTATTTATATGGACGATATCACACAGCGTCACCCGCCACGGGCCCGACCCGCCGCCGCTTTCTGTGTGATTTCATCCCCATAAATACAAGGCACCCGACCCGCCGCCGCTTTCTGTGTGATTTCATCCCCATAAATACAAGGGACCCGACCCGCCGCCGCGTTCTGTGTGATTTCATCCCCATAAATACAAGGCACCCGACCCGCCCCCGCGTTCTGTGTGATTTCATCCCCATAAATACAAGGGACTCGACCCGCCGCCGCGTTCTGTGTGATTTCATCCCCATAAATACAAGGGACCCGACCCGCCGCCGCGTTCTGTGTGATTTCATCCCCATAAATACAAGGGACCCGACCCGCCACCGCGTTCTTTGTGATTTCATCCCCATAAATACAAGGGACCCGACCAGCCCCCGCGTTCTGTGTGATTTCGTCCCCATAAATACAAGGGACCCGACCCGCCACCGCGTTCTGTGTGATTTCATCTCCATAAATACAAGGGACCCGACCCGCCGTCGCGTTCTGTGTGATTTCATCCCCATAAATACAAGGGACCCGACCCGCCGCCGCGTTCTGTGTGATTTCATCCCCATAAATACAAGGGACCCGACCCGCCGCCGCGTTCTGTGTGATTTCATCCCCATAAATACAAGGGACCCGACCCGCCGCCGCGTTCTGTGTGATTTCATCCCCATAAATACAAGGGACCCGACCCGCCCCCGCGTTTGTGTGATTTCATCCCCATAAATACAAGGCACCCGACCCGCCCCCGCTTTCTGTGTGATTTCATCCCCATAAATACAAGGGACCCGACCCGCCGCCGCGTTCTGTGTGATTTCATCCCCATAAATACAAGGGACCCGACCCGCCGCCGCGTTCTGTGTGATTTCATCCCCATAAATACAAGGGACCCAACCAGCCCCCGCGTTCTGTGTGATTTCGTCCCCATAAATACAAGGGACCCGACCCGCCGCCGCGTTCTGTGTGATTTCATCCCCATAAATACAAGGGACCCGACCCGCCGCCGCGTTCTGTGTGATTTCATCCCCATAAATACAAGGCACCCGACCCGCCCCCGCGTTCTGTGTGATTTCATCCCCATAAATACAAGGGACCCGACCCGCCGCCGCGTTCTGTGTGATTTCATCCCCATAAATACAAGGGACCCGACCCGGCCCGCGCCGACCCGCGCCTCTTCCCTGTGTGTTTTGCCGCGACGCAACAATATCAAGCAGTCGCTTACCACGTCGCCTATGCGGTGCCTACGTTGTCACGTAGACAAGTTTGTCATTTTCTATGGCGTTGTATCGCGTCGCGTCGCTTCAGTCGCTTACCTAAGACAACGGGTCATGGCGTACGAATTTTGCACTCACGTTCAAAATGTCATGACGCCAAACGACTCAGGCTGCAGATATGGTTGACACGGAATTTCCGTGGGCTCGCATTAGACATGCCTCCAAAATTTGACTTAAAGATTTCATAAACTAAATAAATAAAATGAGAGCTACAGATTTTAACTTAAAAATATGACGCCTAAAAATATAATATTAATCTCTATAGATTTGCTCTGCGTGTCCTTCGACGTAGGCCTCTTCTAAATTTTTCCAAGCGTTTCTAACTTTGGCTAACCTCGTCCACATAATTATACTAACTGTTTTGGTTTCATCAAATTTAAGAGTGTTTTATGTGTTAGTTTCTAACTTTGGCTAACCTTGGTTACCAACCAAGTTCCTTTTATCGTCCTCACATCTTTTAAATTGTCTGCCTCTTCTTCGATTTTTGTTCCTGACATACCACTTTAAAACTTTTTTGGCCTACTTCTCATCGTTTCATAGTCATGATCAAATAGTGTTTTATGTGTTAGGTTTTTTAAATGCTCTTCTCAGACCAGGGCGCGTTTGGAACCCTCGTAGCTTTATTTATTAATTATCACCATTATATTTTATAAATAAGTGAACGTTAATAAGTGTAGTATACCTACCTAAATTGAATAAACATTTTTTGAGTTTGAGTTTGAATGTTTAATTTAGGTTATTTTCAGAGATGCTGCGACCAGTGTATGTCAGGAAGGACCGTGGGTAAGACCAACGGAGTCGCCGCCTGTACAGCGATGGTGCAAGGCAAGAGTGGCGAGCAACTATTAGCTGGAGATGCTTTTACTCAGTGTTGCAAGGTAAGGTCTATTTTGTCTTTGTCGACTGGGGCCATACAGCCAACGCTTAGAGCAATACATATGCTACTCGGGCTACGACAAAAAAGAGAGTGCGGCTGTGTTTGCACACACACTTTTGCACTATAATATCTCTAGCGCAGATGAATATTCCTATGTAACTATGCCCCATGTAGATATTGGCCGCTGCAGTTGCCAAAATTAGTCGGCAGGACATTTTAAGATCTTAATTTTTTTTACATTTTTGTTCTGTTTTAGCATGCAGTTGAAAAAGAGAGCCGAACTCCCAGTCGAAATATCTCAACACTATTCAAGAAACCGACAGAATACGGTATGCATAATTGTATTTAGAACTAGATAATGCCCTCGACTTTGTTCGCGTGGATCAAATTGTTTTTACTCCCGCGGGAACTCCTTAATTTTCCGGGATAAAAATATTCTATGTCCTTCCCCTGGATGCAACGTACTTCTATAACAAATTTCATCAAAATCGGTTGAAAAGATAGCGTGAAAGCTACCGTGAAAGCGTAGCAGCCAAACAGACAGATAAACAGACAGTCAGACACACTATTGCATTTACAATATTAATATGGAATATGGATATTGAACCACAAGTCCGAAGTGTTACAGCTTGACAAACTTATTTGTGCGTGTGGCGAATTTCAGAACTACTAGAATTTACTCTGTGTTGGTTCTAAAATGTTAACCAGTGGCGCCTCCACCACACCTCAACACATTCTGTCGTCAACGCTTCGCTTCAACGTCAACCTTTTGCTGTCAAGTATGATCCACGATATGATTGACAGCGAGATGTTCTGGACTATAATGACGTTTTAATGAGTTTCTGACGACCTCCGTAGCTGAGGGAGGCGAACGGAAGATGAGAGGGAGATATAACTTAGTGAAGATAGAAAGAGAGTTACGTTTGGTAAATTACTGTAGGGGCAAGAGAGAGAGGTGCGAGCACACATTTTCTTTCTCTCTTTCTTTCATAGCCAGTTACTAAGTTTTACTTCAGTCGTGTGGTCTAAAGCACACTCGTTTTTTTATGTTCGCAGATTTATCTCCCGTGGCATCAGTGTGTGAAGAATACGCTCCCAATGAACTGTGCGCCCACCACTGCATACCAATACCCGGTTCCTATAAATGCGAGTGCAATCCAGGGTTCATGCTTATGGCAGACGGGAGGAATTGTAGGGAGGTAAGAAATATGACTCGTGGCCTAATCCTTCTTAAAAGAATTAAAAGAGATAAAAGTGTGTTCAAATAGGAAAAAAGTGTGTTAAAATTTTATGACGTCACAACTAGGTAATTCATACTAGAAGCGCGTTTTTTAAGTTTTTAGAGTTATATGGTTGCTCGAAAAATGCACTTACATTTAATGCCCTCGTGCTATATTTTTTGTAGCTTTTTTTAAATTTTTTGTTGGTTTTCTTGTTTTCTTGCAAGCAGGTTCATGAAGATATTGACTTTGTATGTAAAAAACTTAAAAAATAACATAACTAGAAGTGCGATGATGAAATTATTGATGAAATATTTTTTTTTATTATTTACGTTAAAATTTTAAACCTACCTACTATACTTTTAAAATCAAAAACGTTAAGGCTGAATAGTCGAGACTCGAAATTATAGATGTGAGAAAAAAATCGCTCTGTTATCAGCCGCCAAAAATTTCGATTTCGATTCGAACATACAATATAAGGCAACCCTCCCTGCCCCAAACTGTGCATTATATAAAAATAATATATGTTATATGTCTAGTTAAATGTATATGTATCCGGAAAATATAGAAAGTTAAATTACACCAATTTCAAACAAATAATTTAAAAAATACTTGAACAGGTAAATTATTACTGTGTTAGAGAATATACCTAAATGATAACAATTTTAACTTATTAATTAACTAGATCCAATATGTCCTTATATATATAGTTAAGATTTTGTACGGTTTTATTAGATTACTTAATTTTAATAACCAGCAATATTGTGTTATTATGCTGTGTTATTAGTTTGTTTATTTAAGTTTTGTACGTTTTTATGAGATAAATTTCAATAACCAGCAGTAATGTGCTATTATGCTGGGATATTACTTTATTTGTATTTATGATAATATTTTACTTTATTTGTATGAGATAGGATGTATGAAATAGTGTTCCTAAAATTTAAAAAGGTACCAACTTACTTCATTCTATTTCAACAAATAATAAAATTTAGAATTTAGAATTTTTAAGTTTTGAATTTCAGGTCACAAAAAACAGGTGTAAACCCCACAATCCGTGCCAACATAAATGTAATGACAACGGAGTACAAGTGAAGTGTTCTTGTAGGAGAGGTTACCAACTTATGGCTGATGGAAAATCTTGTGAAGGTGAGCAAGTTCTCGGTATTATAATTTGGAAGTTGAAGTGGCAAATGGCGGGGCAGATAGTTTAGAGAACTGTTTGGGTTTAGTTTAAAATCTATTGTGGCATATCTAATACTACCTAGACGTCCGCGTACAATTACTGATTTCCTATGAGATTTTCCCGTGCAAAAGGCCTACTTATAGCGGCTATATAGCTTATGTAGGTTGTTATTATTTAAAACTAAGTTATAAACTAAATGCCGATTTTCATGTCTTAGTCTGCAAAAACTTAAAATCTTCATACAAACTTCCACCCCCCAATTCACCCCCTTAGGTGTGAATTTTCTCAAAACCGTTTCTTAGCTGATGTCTACACTATAAAACGACTTTATAGTTCTTGAGATATCGTGATTAGTCAGTCAGTGAGTTGTGGTTTGTACTTTTCCAGATATTGACGAATGTGTTCTGGATCCACCAGTATGTCTTTCGAACACGAAATGCTTTAACATCCTTGGATCATACAAATGTATTCCGATAAAGAACGGCAAGAATAATGCGGAGAAAGGAAATTGTCCGCCAGGATTTGCCAAAAATTTTGCTAATAACGCTTGTGATGGTACGTAGGTATATAAATTCATACTGAAGAATGTCTAGAAGTACTTAACAATGGATCATTTTAATGTGGTGATTTAAAAAATGTGTCGTGTGACAAGTCTTTAAATTAATCAAATAATAATTATATTCTACAGATGTAAACGAGTGCAAGCTACCCAATCCACCATGCCCAAGCTATCTGTGCGAGAATACAATAGGAGCGTATAAGTGTGGAGGTGTCTCTGGCGATCCGAACAACATTGGCAGTCAGCACAGAACACCGGTGGAAGATAGATGCCCCCCTGGTTTTATTAGCGGCTTGAATGAAGATTGTGAAGGTACCTTAATTATTTATATATTTAGATACAAGATGATGCCCGCGACTTCGTCCGCGTGATTTAAGGTTTTGATTCCCCCGGAAACTCCTTAGTATTCCGGGATAAAAAGTAGCTTATATCCTTCCCTGGGATACAAAATATCCCTTTACCAAATTTCGTCAAAATGGGTTGAACGGATATGCCGTGAAAGTGTAGCAGACAGACAGACAGACATGCACAGACAGATACACTTTCGCATTTATAAAATTAGTATGAATTAGTGCGGATATTGAGAGTTCTGCAGGCGTAGCAGGAGAGAGCTTGAAGAATAGAATAGAATAGAATAGAATAGAAAAATCTTTATTGGCAGCAATAAACACAGATGCACAAAATAAATCAAAATTAAAAATGAGTTACATACATATTATAAAATGTAAGTTTGTACAGCAGTGTAACGCTACCAACAGGTGAGTCACTCAGCTTGTGTAGGGGCTCCTGGCCTCTCAGACTTAAAACTGGCGATGCCGTCAGGACTCGCATCTGAGGTGCCAGGTGTCCCAACGCTGATTTTCAGTGACCGCCTTTCGATGCGAACGTCAATGATATAGCCTTTATATTTTAGGCAGAGTATGTATTATCTTATGTTGGTGTAAAAAGAAAATCTGAGAAAACTGAATCAAAAATAGGTTTTGTAAATACTAGTAAATTGTGAATAATAAATTAAACTTATGACTTGAGTATAACTAAACTAGAAAAAAATTATAATAATGATTATGTACACAGCTTAAAGTATTCTTAAAAAAAAAAAAAAAATCTTAAAATTATTTATTAGAAATCTTAATAACAATAAAATAGTACGCTCTCACTGGATATAGTGTAAAATCTAAGTAATAATAAAAAAGTAAAATATAAAGGTATTTATTGATATTGAATATTTAAAAGAAACTTTTTATATTTATGCTTAAAGCTGCTGATCGTTCTAAGATTTCTGTAGGGCGGTGGGAGATTATTCCAACATTTAGTCGCGTTGTATTTAAAGCTTCCTAAGAAAGCAGCAGTTGAATGACGAGGCATTAGTATTAAATATGAGGCTGCCCTGGTTTGGTGAGTGGTATGCACATCACTCGCCCACTGGAGCTTATGGAAAAGATACTGAGGAACTTTAAACTTAATGACTCCAAATAACAAAGTCGCAAAATGTAATTGTCGTCTGTACTCCATCTTCATTATTCCAGCGTTGTTCAAAAATGGAGTTACATGGGTACGTGGTGGAATATCGAAACAGTAGCGAGCACAAGCATTTTGAACTCTTTGTATTAGGTTCTTAGTGCGAGCCAAAAGTCTTGGGCCAATAACAATGTCTGCATAGTTAACTTTGGATAATACTAAGGATTCGCAGAGCCGAATGCGGACTTCAGTTTTTATAAAAGGTCTAATACGGTACAAAACCTTGAGGCGATAAAAGCAGTTTCGAACTGTATATAAAATATGTTTTTCAAACCGAAGATTTTCATCCATCACCACACCAAGATTTCGTGCTTCTGTTACACGCTCAATATTTTCGCCTTGAACTCTAACTATTGGTTTTTTATTGGATATTTTTTGTATTTGACTTTTAGTGCCCAAAATCATATATTTGGTTTTACTAGGATTAAGAACTAGACAATTTGAATCTGACCAACTGGCTATGTTGTTAAGGTCTTCATTAAGCTTTTTTACAGCTTCATGAGCCTCACTTGGGGGGAAAGATATATAAATTTGAATGTCATCCGCATACATATGATAATGGCAATGATTGATTGTATTAATAACACCTGTACAATATAAAATAAATAAAAGTGGACCTAAAATGGAACCCTGAGGAACACCTCTGTCAACAGGTCTATATTTAGATTTAGTAGTAGACCCATCATCTTGTTTTAATTCAACTAATTGAGATCTGTTAGTTAAATAGCTGGCGAACCAATTAACGGCTTCAGTATTTAGTCCATAATATTTTAATTTAGCTAATAGAAGTGGCACATTTACTGTGTCAAAAGCACGCGAGTAGTCCAGTAGTACGAGTATTGTGCCATTTCCGGCATCTTGTGCGCTTAAAATCTCATCAACAACATCAAGTAAGGCAGTAGTGGTACCACGATTTTTCCTAAAACCTGACTGCATATTAGGTAGTATGTTGTTGCTTTCGAGAAAATCGGAAAGTTGGTTACAAATTATTTTTTCCAGTATTTTAGAGAAGCATGGCAAGATACTTATAGGGCGTAGATCTCTTAATTCTAAAGGATTGTCTTTTTTAGGAATGGGCCTGACTAAAGCTTTCTGCCAAGCAGCGGGAAATACACTTGTCATTATAGATTTATTGATTATGTTTGTTATAACTTCGGCTGTATAAGGAAATATAGTCAGTAACATGTCAAGGGAAATCCCATCTGTCCCTACAGCGTTAGATTTGATGTTTCTTAATATTTTTGAAACTTCTGCACAGTCAACTGTTTTAAATGAAAAAGTATGTGCTCCGAATCGATTAGAAGAGTAGAATTCAATATCTGAAGAAGAAGCTTGACACCTACCAGGAGTATTAAGGAAGTGGTCATTTATTTTCTCAGGATCATTGAAGGTCACCGGTAGTGGATTATTGTTTTTACTTTTTAAGTTGATATGACGTTTGAGGTTTTTCCATAAGAAAAACGAGTTGCGAACGTTATTGTTTATAAATATTGTAAAATATACGACTTTTTCTCTATATATTGCTTCTTCCACAGTGTGCTTTAAATCTTTATACGAAGAAGATAATTAACGGAAATAGACGTGATGGAAACAACGTTATGATTCCTCCTTCTTTTCCAGAAATACGGTATTAGTGGTTAATTATTATGTTCTGATCAAGAAATTATGCCTATTTGGTTTTGTAAACTAAAATATAGTTATAGCTCCAATAAAGTCTTCCAACTTACTTTCGTTGTCTCAGTGATCCAAAGAAGACCTTGACTTCCGACGTTAGGAGCTGCCACTCATGTCTGCCATGCGTTGATTCACGCTATTCTATGTTTGCTTTCTTTTTTTCTGTTGGGTCTGAAGGTTTGCAGACATTTTCTGACTACTTCAAGTTCAATCCAATATGCCCAGGATAATAAAGTCGTCTTTGTGTAACGATACGGCTGACATATAGGTCACTTATAAAACCACTTTAAAAATAGATAATCATCTATTATTTATTTATTTTATTATCAACTTCCAGATATCGATGAGTGCAGCATGGGCAAGGACGATTGCAACAAAATGTCGCAGTTTTGTATAAACACACGCGGCGCCTTCTACTGCCAGGATAAAGTCTCCAAGCATTGCCCGCCTGGGTTCAAGACCAACTCCATGACTAATAAGTGTGAAGGTATTTTGTACATTTCTCACAATACTACTGCCTCGGATACACGGACAGCTTGAAGCAGTCAGAATGGACTATTATAAATGCGAAAGTTTGTAAGGATGTATTGATGTTTGTTACTCTTTCACGCCAGAAGGGTTGATCGGATCTGGATTAAATTTGGCACAGAGGTAGATTATAGTCTGGAATAACGCATAGGCTACTTTTTATCCCGGAAAATTTAAGAGTTCCAGCGGGAACCAAAAAACCTCAAATGGATGTTTGTTACTCAATCACGCTAGAACGGCGAACGGATCTGGATGAAATTTGGCACATGGATAGATTATAGTCTGGAATAGGCTACTTTTTATCCCGGAATATTAAAGAGATCCCGCGGAAACCATAAAACCTGAATCCACACGGACGAAGTCACGGGCATCAACTAGTACACACATACATGGAACCGCTCGAGCAGTTGCGACTGCTTCGGGCAGTTGACGTCAGTTATCAATGGTAGCTTCAAGCTGTTGACTATGACTGCTCGAGCGGTTCGTGTATGTTGATCACAGGCTAACTGCTCGAGCTGTCCGTGTATTGCCGCATTAGTGTTATCCATGAGCACCATGTATAAGGCTCGAGTCATGCCTATGTTTACCTAAAGAACGCTTTAAGTTCACTTTCAAACTCAAACTAATATTTTTTTAATTTGAACGAATTTATTACAAGTGCTTTTGAATTGTCGAGTGAATCTACCACTGGTTCGGAATAATATTCCTATCGAGAAGAACCAGTAAGAAACTCGGTGGTTCTTCTCGATAAAACTTTATGGAAACATCAATTTGTACACGCATAAGTAACGTTTGAATAGCTTCATCAGTGATATGTTGGTCAATTTTATGCTCCAAATTTAAGTTTCCCAAAAACAATGAAGCAATTCGCTTCCTCATTTCTGATACGAATATGGAATGGCCTTCCGGCTTCCCTTTTCCAGCTTTCTGTCTGGTAGGTACCTTCAAAAAATTAGTGAAAGCGCACTGTTTTAACTGGCGCTTCCCATCTACTAAAGTAGCTACATCATCATCACCTAATAGGGCTGATTGCAGTCTATGGCAAACTTTTTAAGCCATTCTTTACTACTATTTAAGCAGGTGCAGAATAACTATATTTTATGTCCAGTCATATAGTTTACTTTTGGCAGCTTAATTCAATGATGTTCTAATGCGTTACCGATCGATTTTTCATAACAATTGACTTTCTGTATGAAAAAGTTAGTTAGTTAGAAGAGTAAAATAAATGGTATAATAGTTTGGCTTCTAAGAGTATCGGGAAATTCTAATGACAGAACCATCTACGTTTCTCTTAATTCTAGACATAAATGAGTGTGAAGATGGTCAAGACATCTGCAGACCTGATCAGATCTGTGTCAATGTGCCCGGGGAATACGATTGTAAGCCAAAGGGGAATCCCAGGTGAGAATTTACTCCTATAAAACACAGTTTCCTGAACATTTCTAAAAATAATTTTTTGACGACCTCCCTGGTTCAGTGTTGAGCGCTGTTGACTTATCGTGGGAGGTCTCGGGTTTGATTCCCGGCAGGGTCCATTTAGGAATTTATAATATCTGAATTTTCTCTGGTCTGGTCTGGCTTCGGCCGTGGTTCGTTATCACCCTATCGACAAAAAACGCTTACGCCAAGCGATTTAGCGTTCAGGTACGATGACGTGTAGAAACCGACTAGGGGTGTGGGTTTAATATAACTACCATGCCCCTAACAGGTTAACCCGCTACCATCTTAGATTGCATCATCACTTGCCATCCGGTGAGATCGCAGTCGAGGACTAACTTGTACATGATAAAAAATAAGTATTTTTGGGAAAGCGTCATCGCACTGAAGGAGGCTGCGGAGGGGGACGTGAGCTGGACTAGCGTTTAGCATTAGCATGCTCCACCGATCCGCAGAAAGGGGGAAAGAAAGTGACGATATGCTCCATTGCTCACCTTCTCCCGCCATTCAATGAGGATCATTGACACCTACACTGTAGTGGCATAAAAAAAATGGAGTTAGCCAATAATTGTCGTGCTAAAATGGGAGATATAAACGGTTTTTTTTGTTTCTACAGGACAAACAATCACGATTGTCCAGATGGGATGAGGAAAAACCAGGCGAGCAATAGGTGTGAAGGTTAGTGAAAATCACAGAAAGAAGAGAAAGAAAACTCTCTTTCCTGTATTATTTAGTATTTCTGCTACCAATACTATTTATTATTATACTAGAATCTAGATGATGCCCGCGACTTCGTGCGCGTGGATTAAAGTTTTTCATTCCCTTGAATTTTCTCTTGAAATTGAACTCTTGAATTATCCGGGGTAAAGCCTATGCCCTTCCTGTACCAAATTTCATTAAAATCGGTTGAACAGATGGGCCGTGAAAGCGTAGCACACAGACAGACAGACACACATTCGCATTTATAATATTAGTATGGAAATAGTATGGATTAGTATGGATGAACTGCACGCAACTACTATTTCTGCTACTAATACTATTTACTTTTATATTATGTTCTGCAGATATCGATGAATGTGCAGAGGGCACACATCTTTGCGATCAGTATCAGAATTGCTTGAATACCAATGGAAGCCACGAATGTGATTGTAAGCTCGGATTCGAATTGGACCCTAAGACGAGAGCTTGTGTTGGTAAGACGTTTTGGCAAGATCATCTATACATAGCATATATTATATCATAGCAACATTGCCATGGTTTGTCCAACCATTTATTTAACTTTTGACATAAGCACGCCTATGAAGTTTCATAATCATTGACATTTGGTTTTAAGATACCGTTACCGATTATCACCATCATTTTTTTATAAGTAAGTAATTTTTAACGTCAATAAGTGTACCTACAGTGTACCTATATTGAATAAATGATATTGAGTATTGAGTATTGGGTAACAGTGAAGTGACTTTCCCTTTCATCCGATATTTCGTAACTCGTATACTCATTGAATTTCCTTATCAAAATAGTCACGAAGCTGCAACGCAAGCTTCCTTGATAGTCCTTTAAGCACCATATCGATGGATGGTTTCTATGACTTGACGGAATCATGTACATGTACTGTACTGTTGTATTTAAATGATTTATTTTAATACATACATTAATCGTTTAATCATACATAATAATACATCATTTAAACGCTTGGGTATGTTTACAAAACAAAATAAAAATTATAGCGACTGCCGATAGAAGTGAAAAAGAACATTTAAATTAATTAAAATATAAAACCTTTAAACTAAGACATTAAAAATTAATTACGAATGTAGAATATTTATATTTAAAACCTTTAAAATCTCCGTAACAACGCGAGCATGTCGCATGTCGGTGACGCGATTCCACAGGTTTACCCCCTACCAAAAAGTGCTCAACCAATGCGGATAAAGAAGTTTTCACTTCAAAAAATGTTGAGCAAAGATAAATATCATTTTGTTAAATCGATAAAATTTTTTTCGTAAAGAAAGTCGATTTTTATCAAAAATCTAATCAGTAACGCATTATAACATCATTGAATCGAGCGGTCAAAAGTAAAATAAATGATTGGGCAGAAATAAAAAGGAGATAATTTTGACAGATGAGAGGTTTATAGCAATAGTGAACTAGAGTGACATTTGACAAAATTACCATTATAAATTTGACAAACCATAGTAGTAGTAGCATTAGTTTATTATTATTTAACTTTATTGCATTATTTTATTGTTTAAAACAGAAGACAGGGTACTGTGGTAATGCGCAAAGGCGGCCTTATCACTAAAATGAATATTTTAAAGGCAACCCGAAAGTACAAAGCTGGGTCTAGGAGCTCATGTGGTCGATGCACATAAAATAAAAATAAAATAACAAAAATATAAGACATACTTACATAAACATACAAACTATAGTTTACATATAAATTACGCATATAGATAATACAATAAATAAATATTATATATATTATAACATAAATATTGTTACATACACTTACAATCTACATAACATAGATAATGTTTATTTATTGAAATCATTACCATGTTCTCAGACATTAATGAATGCGCGACGGAACAAAACAACTGCATACCTGAAACCCAGCGGTGCGACAACACAGTCGGCTCGTTTCTCTGCATCAGATTCATCTCCTGCGGCACTGGTTACACGCTGCAGCATGCGTCTGGCGTTTGCGACGGTAAGTCAAAGTTCCCTCCGACAAAGATTGACGACCTCCGTCGCGCAGTGTTGAGCGCTGTTGTTTTAACGTGCGGAGGTCCCAGTTTCGATCGCCGGCAGGGTCAATTTGGGAATATATAATTTCTGAATTTTTCTTGGTCTGGCCTGGTGGGAGGCTTCGGCCGTGGCTGGTTACCACCCTACCGGCAAAGACGTACCGCCAAGTGATTTAGCGTTCGGGTACGATGCCGTGTAGAAACCGAATATATGGGAATGTATGGGTTTTATAATTAACTGCCATGCCCCTGACAGGTTAACCCGCTACCATCTTAGACTGTATCATCACTTACCATCAGGTGAGATCGCAGTCAAGGGCTAACTTTTAGTGGATAAAAAAACGCACAGATTTCGCAGTCCCTGCAAGAATCGGGGCATTGAAAATGAATACAAAAATTTACGAAAAGAAATATTTTATTTTGAATAACACATTACAAGTTGAAAAATTCAAAATTCCAACTCGAATGCACTTCTCGTCTGCGTCCGCATCCTTTAACACCATTACCATGACGATCGGTCAATAATCATAGAAGCTATGAGTACATCACTTTTTATATACGGAAATACCCATTTTTCTACAATTCCAAACCTAAAGGGATCACTACAGGTCACAATTATTAACCAATTTTCAAAAAAAAACGCCATTTTATAGCTAAACTACAAAACCCTAGGATCCTTTTTCATTTTTTCTTAGGTCGGCCTTTTTTCCGAAATATTTACAATTTAGTAAACAGAAACCCCAAAAAAAACCCGACTTTTTTACATTTTTAAAAATTCCAACGCTCACCCGTGACTCGATAAATTCCTCAACTTTTGGTACTATTCCCATCTCGATCCTCCAAAAATGCTTGGAGCTATGGCCAAAATACGTCTCAGGCAATTTGCGTCTGATAACCATTTTCAATGGTAAAATTTAGAGTCAAAGTCAAAGCTAAAGTCATAAGTAATGATTAGCTAACTTCTTTCAGACATCGACGAATGTGCGCTTGGCATCCACAATTGTGAACGCGCTGGCCCGGAGTACCAATGCATGAACATACCAGGATCGTTCCGATGCCAGAAACCCGCCCCACCAGCGCCCGAATACGAATATGAATATTATGACGTAGAGTACGCATTTAATTATTCTCTTACAATAAAAACTAAAGCCCTGTTTTTTTTTAATGACATGTAGGACACACAACGTCTCTTAAGTTACGTCATGTTTTGACTCTGCCACCAGTTCGAAAAGCAGTTGTACTGGCAAGAAACTCAGCAGTTGCTCTTTTTATAAAACAAGATAATACAAAAGTAGGTATCCATACTTCCATATCCATACTAATATTATAATGCGAAAGTGTTTCTGTCTGTCTGTCTGCTACGCTTTCACTGCCCATCTTGTTCAACCGATTTTGATAAAGTTTGGTACAGGGGTAGGTTGTATCCCGAGGAAGGTCATAGGTTACTTTTTATCCTGGGAAATTACAAAGTTCCCGCGGGAATTATTAAAAACCTTATACCACGCGGACGAAGTCCTCGGCATCATCTAGTATACAATATACAGTAGTATAAGTTATTATACTATCCTCTGGGCCGCTGGACCCAAAGTCGATTGCTTCAATACAACTTTGTCATTAAGAAATTATCAATTGCATTCAAATCCTTGGACATATGGAGAGCTGAAAATTTGCACAGCTGTTATTTTTATATTGTATGTAGACAAATAAAAAAAACTGATGTGGAAACTATTAATAATTTTATGCTTTTCTTACCAGTTACCACCATCCTACCATATCATCCGTTATATTTTATTTTTGCAGTGAGGAAGTTGAACCTAGAGATAATAATACTGAGGTGATAACAACTACAACACTAGCGCCAACTACAACAGAAACAACAAAAACAACGCCTAGAACAACGCCTGTACCTATCTCATTGCCTACAGCACCAATACCAGAAGCACCCAAAGTTGAACCAGAAAGACCAGAAAACAATTTTATAGATAATAGAATAAACACGAATTTTGATAAGGAAGCAGATAAAACAAACCCTAACCTAAATGTCTACACACCTAAACAGCCAGAATATATAAATCAACCACAGCCCAATAATGAAAATCCTGAACCACATACAAATTACAATAAAGAACCTGAGCAACCCAAACAAGAACCCAACAGAAATATTTACGAACCAGAACCACCTAGACAACCTGATTACCCGTATAAACCACAGCCAAACTACGAAAACCCTCAACAAACTACAGAGAAAATTCAACCGCAAGAACCTGATGAACCAAGACAACCCAACTATTACAACCCCACAGATCAGAATTCTATTGATTCCAGATATCCAACCTATTACGAACCAAGTACTAGAGCAACCGACCAAGTCACTCCAGAAATCGACAACAACATTCCAGCTATATATCCTGGAATCACAGAAACCACTTATAGCCCAATTCCAGATTATCCTACGTCTCCGAAATTTGTGAATGTATTTGTTGATCAAGAAACTGCAAGCGTTAAAGGAGAGAAGAATGAAGATGGATCGGTTTCGGTGGATACGAAGGATTTACCGAAAAACGAGTGGACCAAGATCAGTGAGACGCCAAATTGTCAAAACGGTTTCGAGTTGGATCAGTATGGAGCTTGCTTTGGTACGTTATCTGATTAACATTTCTTATCATATTATATTAAAAACGTCAAATCATGTATTTATTCTCTGTCCAATCATTTATTTAACATTCGGCAGCTCGATTCAATGATGTTCTAATGCGTTACTGATACGATTTTTGTTAACAATCGATTTTCTTTATGAACAAATTTTAATCGATTTGACACATTGATATTTATCTTTGCTCAACAACAACCTGGCATTATTTATGACACTTCATAGGAGTCCTTGTGTCAAAAGTAAAGTGGTTGGACAGAATATAATCGAAATATTCCTGACTAGTTTCGAATACAGCCAGTGTTCTAATTTTCTGTTAAGTTTGTTCACCAAATCGTACGCGATTCCAACTAAGTAATAACTATAAATAAATTCCATTAGTTCATTCAATCTCATGGAATTAATTTTCAGCATTTTAACATAGGCACGTGTATATGGCACATCTAAGAAAGTGGACCTTTTTTCAGCTAGATTTCTCCCTGGACTAATAGAATTTTCCAAGCCAATTGAACTTTCAAAAATATATATACTAAATATATAAATAATGTATAATTTTTGAAATATATATTATATTTAATTATATTTATTATTATTTTCAAGGCCATTAGCTTAAGGAATGAACTGCCCTCGCAAATACATCGAGCTAAAACTCTTAATAAGTTTATAATTGACATGAAAAATTATTACATGTAATCATCCATAGCGACATGTTTAATTTGTCCAATATTTACATGTGTATTTATTTATGTATTTAATCTTACGTATGTCTGTTTTATTTATTTTGTATATGTTAGTGTATTAATACGTTATAATTTTATGATATTGGTTAGTGTATCTATTAGTATTTAAGTTTTTTATGCACCACCTCCCACTGTCCACTTGTTCATTGTCTCCGTATAGATAAGGTTGTCTGGAAGAGATTGCTAGTTAGCGATAAGACCGCCGTTAAGTTTTCATGTTTGATATCTCTTTCTTTTGTGTTTTTTGGTGTACAATAAAGGAAAATACATACATACATCTTTCACTGCCTGATATTCGTAGTTAAGTAATATTTTCTATATGATTCCAGATATCGACGAGTGCGCCACAAATCGCCACAGTTGTTCCGGTCTCACGGAGATGTGCCGCAACACAATGGGGGGGTATCTGTGCGACTGTGCCTTCGGTTTCCGCAGAGACTTGCCCTCTATGTCCTGTATACCTGTCTCCACTACATCGTCCACTACAACTACAACTACAACTACGACTACGACTACTCCAGCTCCAACTACAGCTTCTACTAGAAGAAGTAATGTTTTTGAATTTACTTTTTAATTTTTTTTACTATCGATGAAAACTCGAACAAAATTATTATTTTGAATTTTATTAGTTCGATGAATAGCTTCTTTAATTAAAATTAATTTAATACATTTTGGGTATATATTATCTATATACTAATGTTATAAATGTAAAAGTTTGGATGGATGGATATATGTTTCTTACTCAATTACGCCAGAACAGCTGATCGGATCTGGATGAAATTTGGCGCAGAGATAAATTAAAGTCTGGATTATCCTAAATAATAATCACAAAATAAACACAAAAAATAATTACATAGGCTTTTAACCCAAAAAATTAAGGAATTCCTGCGTGATCCAAAAAACCTCAATCCACGCGGACGAAGACGCGGCCATCAGTTAGCTATTAATAATTGATAAAAATGGTTGACATTATAGACTGTATAATATGTATATTTTGAAGAACGACTGGCCTAGCTGTGACAACGCAAATCGGTTGATTGCGTTTGTTAAGCAACGTTGACTCAACTCGGTAACTGGATGGGTGACCGCACTTGAAGATTCAAATTTGGCCTTGTCCTATCCTTTCACGTTAAATCGTCGGTCCCGGTTATTATCACTAATATCTGATAATAATCGTTATAAAACTAAGCGTTTAAATACTCTTATTCGAGTCGTATGCTGAAATACGACTCATTAATATATATTTTTGTACACTGCCACTGGCAGTAAATTGTGAACGGGAATATTTCTATAAAACTAACTGTTGTTACCCACAATTTGGCAAAGTAAAATATATCATTAATCATAATCAAAAGTGTTAAATCACAGGTTATTTCTGGAACTTCGAGGGTCATAAAAGGCCAACGACTAGACCATTCAGACCGAGAAGCTCTTGCGACGTTGGTTACCATCTAAATTCTGAAAACGGAAAATGTGAAGGTAATTCTTAAATTGGTACTATACCTATTCAAGAACAAACATTTTTAAAAGTATTTTACGAAATCAACTACTGAAGATGAAACTTTTTTTAAACGACTTTTTTCAGATCTATAGTATTTTTTTTATTCAAATAAACTTATTCTAAGTTCTTTCGAATCGTCAAGTGAATCTACCACTGGTTCGGAATACCATTAGCCTTAGAAACAACGCACACCTAAAAATGCAAAACTAACTCTCCCGACGGGGAGTAGATTTGAAGTGAAAACTTCTTTAGCCGCGTTGAGCACTTTTTGGTAGGGGTTAAACTTGTGGATTCGCGTCACCGACATGCTCGCGTAGTTACGAAGACAAACGGTCTTAAATATAAATATACTACATTCGTAATTAAACTTTAATGCCTTAGTTTTAAGGTTTATATATATATATTTTTTTAATATTTTAAATATTCGTTTTCGTTTCGTTTCACTACTATTGGCAGTCCCTATGACGGCCAATTTTTTTTAAATTTATACCCTATCCACAGATGTAAACGAGTGTGTAAACGGCCAAGCCAACTGCGCCGCGGCGGAAGTGTGCGTGAACACGGACGGTGGCTTCCGGTGTGAGTGCCCACCAAACTGGCGACTCGATCCCGACAGGCACAGATGCGTTCCTATTAGAAACTATCCCGATTTATTTCCGTCGGGCTACAGGAACAACCCGAGTAAGTAGTAACAAGGTTTTTGATCATCATTACTAATATTATAAATGCTAAAGTGTGGTTGTCGGATCTTTATTTTTTTTATTGTGAGATAGGCTTGCGCTTGACGACAATCAGGCTTAGTGCAAATCAAAGTTGAGGTCTAGCTTGGAACGCGCTTATCTAGAAGATGCCTATTGACTCTTGCCTTGGAAGTTGATGGCACTTAAGTTATAGGTGGCAGGAAACACGTGCGCTGGGAGGGTGTTCCTTACCCTAGCGGCACGTGATTTTTGGCATGGGAATACTTAGTTGGGGACCTGAAAAGTGACAGGCTACTTTTTATCCCGAAAAACTAAAGAGTTCCCGTGGGAATATATAAACTTAAACAACGCGGACGTTGTCACGGTCATCAGCTAGATATAAAACTCATAATTTGCCACGATTACATTGTCGTTAATTTCAGAACCGTAAAATATTTTAGATTGCTGCTTGGTTGTATATTTTGCTCAATACTCCATCAATATATTTTCTTTTCATAATATACTTTTCCCTTTAAACTAAAAGGAAAAATCTATAAGACCGTTAGACCTGTCGCATTGTACGGTTTTGAATGTTGGGCGGTGAAAGGGACGGATGAAAGAAAAGTACATACGACCGAAATGCGAATGTTGAGTTGGATGTGTGGTGTGACTAGAATGGATAAGATTAGGAATGAATATATAAGGGGAAGTCTTAAAGTAGCACCAGTGACAGAAAAGATGAGGAGTAATAGGCTAGCATGGTATGGGCATGTAATGCGGAGGTAAGACAAACATATTACGAGAACAATGATAGATATGCATGTGGTAGGAAAAAAGAGTAGAGGGAGACCAAAGAAAAGATGGATGGATTGTGTGAAAGAGTATATGCGTATAAAAGGGGTGAATGATAGGTTGACGGATGACAGAAGTGAGTGGAAGAAGAAATTATGTTGTTCCAACCCCACGTGTCGTGGAACAAGGGCAGGAAGAAGAAGAATATACTTTTATCGCGTTTTTTTTTCGGATTTTCGTATTGCTTGTATATGGAATGTCCTTATTTTTTCTGTTATACATTATCTACTAGATATGGTATATTTTCGCGCGTAGTATGTTGACTGAACAGAACAGAACTAAGCAATATAACTCTCGTACCTCAGTTCAGAGACGACTGTTTGATTGAGTTTGTACCCATTTGGTACAAACGCAAGCCATAAAACCAAGAATTGAATTGAAGTGCTATTTATATCTATACTTAATATTATAAATGCCAAAGTGTGTCTGTCTGCTACGCTTTCACGGCCCAACTACTCAACCGATATTAATGAAATTTGGTACAGAGATGGCTTATATCCCGGGGAAGGACATTTGCACACAGGAAGAAAATCTTGCAACTGACAAGAGCTGATAAAATGCAACCGTACTTAAATGGAATTCTATTTTTGATCGAATATTATATCTCCTTCTTTCACTATTTGGTGTGGAATAAAGTATTTTCATTCATTCAATGATAAAGGAACGCTTTTTTGTGACAGTATACCCTCCTGTGGACCCCAATGAAATCATCCCGGGTCCAAGAGGGCCGAAAGTGGTAGCTGAACCGGAGATCACACAAGTTGAGGACCGAGGCGCTGTGTTCAGATGCCCGTGGGGAACCAAGCTTGCTGATGATAATACTTGCGAAGGTAAGATCCCTGATATTATCCCTGGAAAGACTAATCAGGTTTTGACAATAGGGTATTTGACAACTAGTCAAATCAGTAACTGTTTTCTAATGTCAAAACGCGTGCTTAGTATAGGTTTTTTTATGAAATATAACTGCCATACCCACAACAGGTTAGCCCACTACCATCTTAGACTGCATCATCACTTACCGTCAGGCGAGATAGCAGTCAAGGGCTAACTAGTATACTGAAAAAAAAAGAATAATGGCGTCATCAAAGATCGACGCACTATTTTACTTTAATCGCTAGTTTAGAATAGTTATTCAACTTGGCTTTATTCATCCCTGAATACTATTTATTTAATTTCTCAAATTACCTTGGATCCTTAAAAACTATTGAACGATAACAACTGCGTTTGTTAGAAACTGTGTTGCAGTTGCTAACGCCCACCTCCAGAATTACAATTTCATGAGAATTATATTACAGCATTGAATAATAATATTATAGTCTAAGCAATAAAGCTAGTTGACCCCAACAATAATTCCCCAGACGACGAAACTTTACAGTATGATAAAGTATCATGAGTTAAACCTATATTATAAATGTCCAATAAAAATTATAAAGGAAGTAAGGTTTTTTATGCTATATCCAATTATCAAGTCAGGAAGCTACATTATCGCGTAAACGCAGTTTTAGTTTGCTAATAAAATCGGTTTAAATATCGATGTTCTGCATGATTATTTCGTTTGATATTTGGGTTTCGAGAGTAAATACCTAATATTATTTTAAAAAGAAATCGAGAAAATATTCAGTCATAAAAATTAAGTTTTAAGTATAAATACCTAACTTCGGCATGGATATTTTTGTATACGTTTTGGTTCATACCTCCACCATCCACCCTGCCAAGTTTCAATGACCGAGGATTTAATGCGGGGGTCTCCATACAACGAACCGCTCCGTTGCCTAGACTAATACGTGATGAAGTTTGTGTGTGTGTGTGTGTGTGTGTGTGTGTGTGTGTGTGTGTGTGTGTGTGTGTGTGTGTGTGTGTGTGTGTGTGTGTGTGTGTGTGTGTGTGTGTGTGTGTGTGTGTGTGTGTGTGTGGGTGTGGGTGTGGGTGTGCGAGAGAGCTCTCACACACGGACGCACATCTTGTTCACAGAGATCTTGTTCTCGGCATGTGTTTAAGTGTATTACATCAAAGTTACGATATTTTACAGATATAGATGAGTGCGTAACAGGGGAGGCGCAATGCGGTCCGCTCCAGATCTGCACCAACCTCCACGGTGGGTACACGTGCAGCTGCCCGGTTGGACACCGTTGGATCGGCGACCATCAGTGTGAGGACGTGGACGAGTGCGCGCTCAGCGGAACTGTGGTAATAACTTCATTCTGGCTCTCTTTAGTACATAGGCCTATTACACTGCACTTTTCACAGGGACCCTTACACTTGAACCAGTGTAGTGTAATAAGATATAGGAAGTAAGGGTCCCTATATTGATCCTTATTGCTGTGTAATAAGCGATGCTCGAACTAGCGGCCACGCCCACCATTACCACAGGGCCCTGTAAAAAGTGTAGTGTAATAGGCCTATTAGTTTTTGACGACCTCCGTGGCCCAGTGTGTAGCGCAGTTGTCTTAACGTGCGGAGGTCCCGGGTTCAATCCCCGGCAGAATTTGGGAATTTATAATTTCTGAATTTTCCCTGGTCGCTCGAGTATTTCTGATGGTCGATTTTATTTATCTAATATTTTGATCTGCTGTCCTAGACAGACCCACCAACATACAGGAATATATAATATGGGAAGGTACAGGGTCCAAAGAATCCCCCTTTATATTAATCTGCCGCGCTGGAGTTAATCCAAAAATTCCCTCTTGGGCTCCCCTACTATAATTAAAAAATCGCTGTAACGCCGTGAGCACCGAATTTCTATAATGTCTGGCGCCTTGTTGTTCTTGAGTTGTGAAATTTTAATCTTATAATTATAGTAAAATTATAAATAACACTAACTATTTATTTTTTGTTTATTTACAGCCAATTTGTTCCGAAAACGCAGAATGTGTGAACACCGTAGGATCTTATCAATGCCGCTGTCATGAAGGGTTCAAGTCGGCACCAGTTAATGATAAGGTATATCTTTTAATACTCTCTCCATTTATTTACTTCATCGATTCTACATCATGATAGTCAAAGATTACGATTACCGATTTTGTTAGTCTACTAGCTGATGCCCGTGACTTCGTCCGTGAGGTTTAAGTTTTTTTGATTCCCCTTAATTTTCCGGGATAAAAAGTCCCTCGCCAAGTCATAGTCAAAAGCCTATGTCACTCTCCAGGCCCTCAACTATACCCATGCCAAGAATCACGCCGATCCGTGACGTGATTACGGCGTAATTGAAGGACAAACCAACAAACCAATAAACCAAGAAACAAACATACTTTCGCATTTATAATATTAGTATATGATTTCTATGACAGCTGGAGAAATTGACTATTGTTTTCGCTCAATAACTCGGTTCAACATAATCCCCAGCATCCCCAAGAAGGAAGAAGTACCAATCTAATTAATTTTTCAGGTGTGCGTGGATGTGGATGAGTGTTTGGAGTCATACCAAGGGTCCCTATGCCAGCAGCGTTGTAACAACGTCTGGGGAGGATACAGATGCTCCTGTCATAGGGGATACAGGCTCAATGCTGACAATCGGTAAGAAAGAAAAGAAAGAAAGAATTAGTATATTGTGTGCTTAGGGGTGAAACAAGACGATTTCAGACGAGGGTGAAGTCGCCTGCCTGAACGAAATCTGAGTTCGTGTTTCATCCCGCGTCACACACTATATTTTTCATATAATCCGCATTTATTAAAATTGTATTTCTTATTAATTTTAGTTGCTAGGTTGCTGTTTACAAATATGATATCTGTCAGTTTAGTTGATGGTTAAAGTGACAATTATAAAGCCTTGAAATAAACAAAAGATATTCTGACAGGATTAAAAGGAGAGCTACGTAGGGCTACTAAAACCATTTTTTGAAATTGACTAGTTTCGGGTGGCCCAACAGGCATTGAAACTCGCACATTCAATGCAGGTTATATGAAAAAACTATTTATTCCCACAATTGTACCACACGTCACAATACATTAAGGTAAATGTTACCATGGCGCTTCCAGTACTTGAGCAATAAACTCATGGTCACTTGACCTAGAGGCACCCTGACAACGGTTGAAAGAGAACCGTACAGTACAAGACCAGACCAGAGAAAATTCAGAAATTTTAAATCCCCAAATTGACCCTGCCGGGGATTGAACCCGGCAACAGCGCTCAACACTGCGCCAGGGAGGTTGTCGCCATATGTTGAACGAGCAAACCAGGCGGGTCACCTGATGTAAAGTGATTACCGCTGCCCATGAACATTTGTAGCACCAGAAGAACCGCCAATCCGTTGCCGGCTTTTGAGAAATTTGTATATCCGCCCTTTGAAGACTTGGGGCCCCAATATTATAATCATGAGGGAACACAGAGGGTTCCATAATTGGAAATTGAAAATTAAATTTATTGATAAAAAATTATTCGTCGTTTCACAATTTTTTCGGGAACCATGAAGTCAGTTTGAAAAAATCTGTATCTCGGGGTCCCTGCTCTTGGTATTCAAATAAATAACAATAATGTTTTTAACAACGAAAAGTTCAATTTAAAATTAAAAAATTGGCAGTCATAGGGACTGCCGATAGAAGTGAAAACGAATATTTAAAATAACAACACCAGCACTTTTAAAATAATCAAAATATAAACCTTGAAACTTAGGCATTAAAGATTAATTACGAATGTACTATATTATTTATACTTACGACCTTTTGTCTTAAGAAGAATGGCGTCGCGAGGTGCCAGTCACGGTTATACATCAATTTTAAATATAAACCTTAAAACAAAGGCATTAAAGTTTAATTACGCATGTACTATTTATACTTAAGACCTTTTGTCTTAAGAAGAACGGTGTCGGTCTCGCGTTTCCACATTTTTACCCCCTACCAAAAAGTGCTCAACGCGCTTAAAGAAGTTTTTACTCCAATAAAAATACAAAGTTAGCATGTATTGTTCTGTGCGCGTGGTACGTGGCAGAAATGACTGATAATGTTTTTATTTGTGTATAGGACGTGTCACGACGTGGACGAATGTACGGAGTTCAAGCACAAAAACCTGTGCATTGGCCGCTGTCACAACGAGCCGGGCAGCTACCGGTGCTCCTGCCCCTCAGGGTACCGGCTCTCCGAAGACAAGAGGAGTTGCATTGGTAAGGGTTGTATTAATAGTTGTTAACCCAAATGAAGATATTGAAGTGAAACTTCTTTAGAATAGTTGTTATTTGAAATTTCGATGAAACGAAAATAACGAAATATGATGTATATGTCACCGTAAGATTGTAAAAACCGTAAGATTGTAATCTAACTCGCGAAATTGTAAACTGTCGTCAGATTGTGAACCGTTCAATCAGTGGCGTGCACAGGGTTTGAAGCTAGGGTAGGCATTAGATTAGTCAGAATACCTATTTACTGACTGTCATGTAGGAAAAATAAGCATTGACTTATTTCCATTTGGGTAAGCAGTGCTTTTATGCTTCTATGAACTGCACGCCACTGCGTTCAATGTTCTGAGTGTAAATTTTTGAAATATTAATTGTATTTACGTTTTATTGTCTTTCTTGTAGGTTAGGTTAGGGTTCGACATAAATAAGGTCGGGCACTTAGGTTCTATCGGGTTAATATACCTAACAGATTACAATCTACCGAAAAATAATGCGTTAAATTGTAATCTGTCGACAGTTTACAATTTCGCTAGATAGATTACAATCTTACGGTGATATATATATATATGTATATATATACTACCTGGTTATTTTTGGTTCACCGGTGGGGAGAGCGTCTACAGGTTTATTTTCAAATCATCAGATTAAGAAAATTCCTCGAGATAATCGTTAGATTATTATGGGTCAACACGTCTGGGACATGAAGCTAAACCGTCTTTATGATAAAAAATCTGACGCGCTCGAGTCAAAATGGCAATTTTTTTGCATTTTCAAAAAACCGCAGTGACTTTGCTTTACTTTAGGATCGTCAGTCTTTTGAATAGGAGCTTCCTTTGGGTCCATTTAACATCTCGTCTGAAAATCTGACGCGCTCAAATTTTTTTTGTTTTTTACCGATATTTTTACTTCTGTACGGCCAACCATGCAAACCGGCAGAATAGACACGTGGGACGTATACGCTATCAATATCTGACTTGCTGGAGTAAATCCAAAAAATTCCCTTCTTGAGCTCCCCTACTATAAAACTGTTTCACTATTTTCATATTCTAGGACTGCTGGAAGAAATCTTTTCTAGAGATAAGCTGTCCTTGTGCATGTTCTTTAAATGTTTATGTTTAAAGTTTGGTAAATGCGAAAGTGACACACTGTCTGTCTGCTACGGTTTTGACGGCGCATCTATTCAACCGATTTTGATGAAATTTGGTACTGGGATAGGTTGTATCCCGGGGAGGGACATATGTTACTTTGTATTCCGGAGAATTAAGGAGTTTCCGCGGGAATTGAACAAACTTAATCCACGCGGGCGAAGTCACGAGCATCATCTAGTAAATCTATACTAATATTATAAAGAGGTAAAGTTTATAAGTTTGTGACGTTGTAGGGGGTAATCTCTGGATCTACCTGAACCGATTTTGAAAATTCTGGTACCAATAGGAAGGCTCATTATTTGTGAGTGTCTTATGCTATATGTTATCCCGAAAGATAAGGGAGTTTCCGCGGGAATTTAACAACTTTAATCCACGCGGGCGAAATCGCGAGCATCATCTAGTAAATTACTGTTTGTGTAGACATCGACGAGTGTGAAACGGGTGAAGCACCCTGCGCTCACGGTGGTCAATACGAAGGCTCCAGTGACGTCTGCCTCAACACCAGAGGGAGCTACCGCTGCTACAAGATCACCTGCCCGCACGGGTACCAGCTCGAGCAGAAACAGTATGTGTTACTACACTCTTCGTAATCACTCTTCTACTTTATAAGGGATCATCCATAAAGTACGTTAATTCTACTTTTTATATGAGATCATCCATATAGCACGTCACACGTTAAGGGGGAGGGGGGTCGACGAAGTGTGACATAGTGTGACAAGGGGTGGGAAGGGTCCTATTCGTGACGTCACATTTCAAAATCTTATTCATCTAACTGTTAAAATGCCAAATTTTAACTATTAATGAAAATCTAAAAATATTTTAAGATTGCAAAGTTTTGCCAAAGGTACCCAACCTTTGGCCCAGGGGCAACCAGGGGTGGTCTTTTTGATTAGGGTTTTATTTTTATTTTTTGTTAGTAGGTACTTATATATGGATCTATTTTAAATTTATTGTATAGTTAGTTTAATATTTAGATTTTAGTTTTAGTTTATTGATGTACTGATAATCGCTATTCTTATTATAATTAATTAAATATATTTTTGATGTTCAAATCTGATTTGTTTCAGTCGCTGCACCAAGATTCAGCAAAACTGTCCCCCCTCTGACTGGGAGTGCGCTCACCAACCGAGCACATACTCCTATAACTTCATCACCTTCGTGTCTAACCTCTATATACCTGAGTCTAAGGTGAGCTACCCGACATCTATTACATATTTTTGATATAAGCAGGTGTTACATTGGGGAAGTTCATGATAAAGGTCTAGTCTCACTACTGAGACTAAGTCAAACTACTATTTGACAATTAACTGCCTCGTTGGTCTAGTGGTTAGTATGTTCTACTGCGGCTGACGAGGTCCCGGGTTCGAGTCCCGGGTCGGGTCATAACAAGTATTGTGTTTTTCTGACAAGTTATTCTCAGTAGTAGCCCGGAGTTAGGAAGTTGGCGGTGCTTCACCCCCGTGCCTCGGAGAGCACGTTAAGCCGTCGGTCTCAGTTATTATCATTAACATGATAATAGTCGTTAAAGCCCGCCAACCCGCATTGGAGCAGCGTGGTGAGTGTAAGGTCTAATTCCCTCTATCCTATGAGAGTGGAGGCTAAGAAATAATTTATTTTTGGCATCGCTGTTGTGCATTGTTGTTCTCAGTTCAGACTTATGGCCTGAGGTCATAGTTTACTGTCGCTTCAGCGAAGCCAGATCCAGAACCCCTAAATATTGTTTTATAGTTATACTAGATGATTCCCGCGACTTCGTCTGCGTCGATTAAGGTTATAAATTAAGATGTAAACTATCCTATCTTTCAAGTTGGATCAAACGGCACACGGTGTGCAAATTTAATTTAAAATCAGTTAAGTAGTTTAGGAGTCCATCACGGACAAACAACGTGACCCGTGATTTATATATATTAAGATTTTCATATTACTGATATAATGTTTATATTATGTTTATAGGCTTAGTTGCCTGATTTGAACAAATAAAAAGTTGAAAAAAACTGTTATTTTCCAGGTGGATCTGTTCACAATGCGCGGCCCCGCGTGGCCGGCAGCCACGATGCGGTTCCAGCTGAAGGTGGTGAACGTGGACGCGCCGCCCACCGTCAAGGAGAAGGCGGATATTAACTCTTTCTTGTAAGACTTATACTGATTTTTCAATCCGGTAGGCTGGAGCTGTAAGCTTCCAACAAGGATATTTTGTAGTGATGTGCCGGACGTCCGTAACCGTATCTGTTACTTTTTTGACGGATATTTTACCTTATTAATTTTCAGTCACAGTTTGTGAGTTTGTGAGGTTGTAAGGTAATCTCTAGATTTACTGAACAGATTTTGAAAATTCTGGTACCAATAGATAGCCACATTATTTGTGAATGTCATAGGCTATATATATATTAACCCGAAAAATTAGGGAGTTCCCATGGGAATGTAAAAAACTTATTTTAGCGGACGAATCGTCTGCTAGTTCTCTAGATAGGTGATTAGGTAGCAGTGAAAAACTATTAAATTCAATTCGGATTATTTTTAATTTCTTATATAATAAATGATTTGGCACTTTAGTAATTTTTTGTTTTTTTTTTGATTTGAGATTGCAAACTATTATCGTAGTGAGTTTCAAGGTCACGCGCATCGACACAGGTTGAGTAAGAAAGTTAACATCTGTATCCGTATCCGCGGATCTTGACACCAAATATCCGTATTCGGAACGATCCGGTACATCACTTAATATTTTGATAAAAATGACCGACTGTCTAACTGTTCGCTTTTGGTTAATTTTACTACCGTACCGTACCGTGCTTCACATGTGGTTTTACATGGGTTTCACTACCCATCTTTTTATGCTTTGTAATGGAAACCGCCCGCAAATACAATGCCCGAGGCGTCTTCTGCGTGGATTGAGGTTTTTGGCCTATGTGCTATTCCAGGCTAAGTATAATCTATCTTCGTGCCAAATTTCAGGCGAGATTGAGTGACAAACATCCACCCATATTCTTTTTTCTAAACTTTTTTTGCCCGGCTTAAGTTTCTTACAAACTATTTATGCCATTTTTTTATTATTATGTTCTGTCCTTCTAGATTGGTCCAGACAGCCAACCAAGCAGTGATGTCGCTAGTGAAACCGCTCCAAGGGCTTCAGAGTATAGAACTAGAACTATCCATGGAGTTGTACAATAGGGGTCAGTTCGGAGGTATAGCGGTCGCCAAGATATACATACACGTGTCCGAATTCGAGTTTTAGGCTAAGTAAATAAAATTTAAGAAAAAAATGTGTTTTTATTATTTTACTAGCTGATACGACTTTGTCCGCGTGGAATAGGTAAGTCTTTAATTCGGGAACTCCTTATTTTATCGGGATAAAAAGAAGCCTAGGTATGTCACTCTCCAGATCCTCAACTATATACCTACTTACATACCGTTCCATCAAATCGCGTCGATCCGTTGCTCTGTTGCGGCGTGGTTGAAGGAAAGACAGACACACTTTCGTATTTACAATGTTATTAGTTTTAGTATAATGACAAGCTGGGTATTGTTTGTGTGTGGAATAAGTTTTTAATTCCCGCGGGAAGTCTATAAGGCGCAGTGACGTATTTATCTATATGGACTGGATGAAAGGTCAGGTATTTTCAGGAGGTGAAGCATTAATTATGAAGCATAATCCCGGGATAAATATAGCCTTTGTCCTTCCCCGACACACAAACTATCCATCAAAACAGTAGAAAATTGAAATGATGAAGAATAATATTGATGATGACTTTTTTAAATTAGCGATTTTTTCAAGGTAACTTGGAACCAAATAAAAGTAACGATTATTATATTTTATGATCTTTATTACGCCAATATATATTTTAAGCTTAGTACAGACTACAGAGTATCTACAGTCCGCGCACGAGCTCCGAGGAATCGGGGTCTGAAGAAACGACGGCTGTACCCCCGATCGTCGCTCCATATCCAGCTCGCTCCCAGCACTAGTTTCGAACTTGACGCATGTAATGTTGCGATAGCAGTATTGTTTTGTACTTTTGACAACTCTAGGTCATTATTTTAACATTTCATAGGATTCCTCGGACCTCGCGCGCGGCCTATACTCGTATTTGTACTTAAATAATTAATAGTTAAAGAAAACTTGAAGCTATATTTCGGCATGGCTCTCTAATCGTTGTCCTACGTGAGCGACAAACGCGACGCCGCGACTCCATAGTCTGTACAACGCGACGCGACAGTATCGAACAGTACCTGACCCTTCACGTGGCCTTCGTTGTCACGTAGACAAGTTTGTCATTTACTATGGCGTCGTATCGCGTCACGTCGCTTCTGTCGTTCACCTAGCTGTCTAAACACGCGCACAACGAGATATCTCGCAACAAGAGAGAGAGAGATGTTGTCGTTGTCCGCTAATTTTTTGTTTATACTAACATGCACAAAATCCGCTATATTACAAGAAAAAATTAGTCGGCATATAAGGGTTCGTAGAGAAAAATACCACAGATAAGAAATATTACTTTTACCTCTAATTTTGACGTAACGAGACCAGCAACCATGTTAGCTTCGAAAGATAAATAGAGGTAGACATAATTTTACTCGTTGTGCACATGCTAGCCCTATAGGACACAGGTAAGGGCTCGTGCAGTATGCCACTTCCAACGACGAATCACAGTGCGCCGGTGGTCCCGACTCGCCCATATCTGCACTATGATTCGTCGCCAGAAGTCGGAACGCTGCACGAGCCCTAAGAAGCCGTAGCTTAAACTTGCCGCCGACGATTAATCTTTTGACTTAAGTCAAATGGCCATCCATTTTTGTGATCGGCATCAGACTAGACTTAAATTCTCGATCGACGCGGACTCTTACGAAATTCGAAAGTTCGCACACTAATGCCGTCACGCACGGATTTCGTACTGACGGAAAAATGACACCAAAATATGGCTTACAGTCCGTCAAAATTATCTGACCCGGTGGCCAAAATTGGAACTATTTTTTATGCCTGATAATTTTGGTTTATATTTTATTTTTTAACAAAATAAACTAGGGAAGCTTTCGCAAGGTAACTGGTAAGATAAGTTTGATGGACTATAATATTATGGCTAGAGATACTCATGGTGGGCACGGGATTTCTGTGGATTGGCATCATACCAAAACTTCGCAAACTCACGATAAAATTTTGGGTATATACTGTGACTTCAGTCAAATGATTTGACCGGCAAGATGCTTAAAGGTGAGTTTAAAGGTATGTCTAAATATAGAGCGGCAATATTGCGCGGCTGCCGCGCGCGGGGCGCGCCGAATGCCGCGCTGATATTGGACGTATGTCGCGCATATTATAACTACTAGAGGATGCCCGCGACTTCGTTCGCGTGGATTTAGAGTTTTTGATTCCTGCGGGAACTCTTTTAGTTTCCGGGATAAAAAGTAGCCTTCACCTAGATAGAAACTATCGCTGTACCAAATTTTATCAAAATCGGTTGAAGAAATATTTTTTTTGATTCCCGCGGGAACACTTAAAATTTTCGGGACAAAAAGTAGTAAAGTAAATATGTCCTTCCCTGGGATAAAAACTATCCCCATTACAAATTTCATCAAAATCGGTTGAACAGATGAGCCGTGAAAGCGTAGCAGACAGACAGACAGACACACTTTCGCATTTATAATATTAAGTATGGATATGCTCTTCTTGCTGCTCTACCTCGTTGGTCTAGTCTAGTGGTTAGTATGTTTGACTGCGGACGACGAGGTCCCGGGTCGGGCCATAACATTAAGTATTGGGTTTTTCTGAATAGAAATTCTCAGTAATAACCCGGAGTTAGGAAGTAGGCGGTGTTTCACCCCAGTGCCTCGGAGAGCACGTTAAGCCGTCGGTCCCGGTCATTATCACGAACATAATATAGTCGTTAAAGCCCGCCAACCCGCATTGGAGCAGTGTGGTGGGTCTAAGCTCTAATTCCCTCTCTCCTATGAGAGTGGAGGCCCGTGCCCGGCAGTGGGACGATAAGCTATAGTGGCTTGCCGCTCTAGGTTTGGACACGCCTTAAACGTTTCCAGTTTATAGTATAATATATAGTATAGGACATAGTGTGCGCACGGTCCTAATCGGCATCGTTAAAATAAGTTTTATAATCAATCAATTCTTTAATTTCGAAAGTTCTAAGTACCTATATTAATTATAATCACTATGAAATTATCCAAACTTCTTTATGAGATCAAAAACAGTACATTTCCAAATTAAACCAATTTCATTATCACAGCCTCCTTATTTAGTATCTTTAATAATTAAGGCCCACTTGCACAAGGACTTTTAAGTTGATTTAGTTAAATATTTTAATGCTGTCCCTTTTCGGCAACTGCAATATGCATTTGCAAAAAAGGGACAGTATTACTAAATTTAACTAAATCAGTTTAACTGTCCTTGTGCAAGAGGCCCTTAGAGTTACATTTTAACTTATACTATGATAAACAGTAAAATTATCTTAAAAAATAGGTATTATTTATATTATATTAACTGATGCCCGTGACTTCATCCGCGTGTTTTAGGTTTGTTTTAATTCTTGCGGGGAATCCTTAATTTTCCAGGATAAAAAGTAGCCTAAGTCACTCTTCAGGTTCTCAACAATACCCATGCAAAAAAGGACGTCGATCCGTGGATCTATTGCGGCGTGAATGAAGAACAAACCAACAAACAAACACACTTTCGCATTTATAATATTAGTAAATAGTATGACATAGATTATGCCCGTAACTTCTCCCGCATGGATTTTTTTTTTTGATTCCCGCAGCTTCATTTTCCGAGATAAAAAGTAACCTATGTCCTTCCCCGGGATGCTACCCATCTCTCTACCGAACTTTATCAAATTCTATTGAAAAAATGTGAAATCGTAGCAAACAGACAGACATGCTTTCGTATTTTTAATATTAGTATGGATCTATACTTAATGATTGAGATTTAACTTAAAACTAAGTATTACTTCTAGTAACCATTTAATTGCTATTTTCTGATAAAATAAATAATGATTTTGATTTAAATTTTCAAATAATCATAAAGATATTCTTATTGCTACAAATAAAAAAAAAAATACACATTATGAAGTTCTCTCTACGTCCCGGAATGTATTGTTTTAGACATCTTTGAATATATATGTCACCGTTATATTGCAAAAACCATTGGATTGTAATCTAACTAGCGATATTGTAAACTGTCGACATATTGTGAACCGTTCTATGTGAGTGTAAATTTTTGAAATATTCATTGTATTTACGTTTTCTTGTAGGTTTGGTTAGGGTTCGACATAAATAATCAGGTAATGGTGGTAAATCACTTAGGTTCTATCGGGTTAATATACCTGACAGATTAGAATCTACCGAAAAATAATGCGTTAAATTGTAATCTGTCGACAGTTTACAATTTCGCTAGATAGATTACAATCTAACGGTTTTCACAATCTTACGGTGACATACATATCTATTGATTATCTTGAGGTATTCCTAATCACAGGCTGAATTTAAAAAGTGGAGGCATGGATTTTTGTACTATAGGTATTTAAAGCTATGGGCTGATATTACTTTTATGTTCTTTATGTAGTATACGTTACAGTGTTAATAATTTTAAAATATATACTTAAAGTCTTAAAGGTAACTTCTGTACGTAATACTGTTGTGTAGGGTAATACAACCCTTGTGTTGTACGACATCAAAAAATCCTGACAGGATTTTTTTTCTTTTTCACAAAAATAACTTGGCTCCTCGAATATGTTGTAGCAGTAGCTTAGCTCACTTTGTACATATGGGCATTTATATATTACTTATGTAATAAATAATGAAACTGCACATATAATATACGGTATGAAATATTTAAAATTATAAGACTAATTATAATTAATATTATAGTAAAAAAGGGTGCCGCTTCATTGAAAGCGACAGTAACTGTTTTGCTTTTTTTCAAAATAAAAGTGTCTATAGAAATATTCTAAGTTTATGGTCTCTAAGTAAAAAGCTTACAAAGTTTTTCAGATGTACAGAAGTTGCCTTTAAGAGATTATTGAAGAGGAGGAAGAAGTTATTCAATTAATCCTGTGTATTTAAATTCTGTAAGGCCAATTGAGCCAAAGTTTTCTACTCATACGGGTCTACGATGTTAAGCACAGTAAGGCAGCCGTCCTGCGAGGCGATGGCTAGGGCTTTGCCCCCGTGCGCACTCGCCACTCCCGTCACCTCAGCCGGAGCCCTGTATTCCGCTATTGCCTTGCCGTCAAGAGTTCTGGAAAGCAGATACACGAAATGATGTAACAATAAATGTCTTCCAAAATTTATCAGTGTGATGCGATGATGACCAGTCTCCATACATTTTTAGGCTTATTTTGAAAGTACCGGCCTACTAAAATGAACTGTATATTAGAATAGAGATTATAATGAAATAAACACTTTTTTGTGTATTTTTTTCTCAAATTTCGTTAAATTTTTTAATATACGTGAGCCTAAAAGCAATTGTCATATCATTAAATAACACTTTTTAGCACTTTTATAATCTCATTTCACGCCCTCCGCAGCGCGTGATTTGAGCTATTGCCAGTATTAGTGATGGACCTGAACATTCTTAGAGTCTTTCTGCCGCTGTGGTAGTAGAAGACATAGTCATCAGTGGAGCTAAACAGAGTTATAATGGAAAAGACGCTCTTCACAACGCGTGATATGAGCTATTGCCAGTATTAGTGATGGAGCAGTCACCTGAACACTCTTAGAGTCTTTCTGCCGTTGTGGTAGTAGAAGAAATAGTCATCAGTGGAGCTAAACAGAGTTATAATGGAGAAGATGCTCTCCAAAACGCGTGAGATGAGCTATTGCCAGTATTAGTGATGAAGCAGTCACCTCAACACTCTTAGAGTCTTCCTGCCGCTGTGGTAGTAGAAAACATAGTCATCAGTGGAGCTGAACAGAGTTAATATGGAGAAGACGACCTCCGCAGCGCGTTGGGCGATCTACTGCTAGAATTAGTGATGAGGCAGTCACCTGAACACTCTTAGAGTCTTCCTGCCGCTGTGGTAGTAGAAGACATATTCATCACAACTGATGACTTCGTAATAATAACTCTGATCAGCTCTACAGCTGATCAGAGCTGTTATTATTACGAAGACATCTTCCACAACGCGTGAGATGACCTATTGCCAGTATTAGTGATGAAGCAGTCACCTGAACACTCTTAAAGTCTTCCTGCCGCTGTGGTAGTAGAATACATAGTCATCAGTGGAGCTGAACAGAGTTATAATGGAGAAGACGCCCTCCGCAGCGCGTGATATGAGCTGTTGCACGGAAGCGCCTCGCTTCAGCTCAATAAGGTCCAGTCCTCCACGTGTGGGGGCACATAGGCCAGTCTTGCCATCCCGCGTGCAAGCCCCGTTCCAACGGGGGACGAATCTGGACAAGGAGTAAAGTGTCATAATGACAAAGCCTTAATCTATACTAATATTATAAATGCGAAAGTTTGGATGGATGTTTGTTACTCAATCACGCCAGAACGGCTGAACGGTTCTGCCTGAGACACAGAGATAGATAACACAGCTACGTTTTATCTCAGAAAAATAAGGAGATCCACGGGAATTAAAAAAACTTAACCCACGCGGACAAAGTCGCGGGCATCATCCAGTATTTTATAAGCACAAGTGTGTTTGTCTGTTATCTTTTCACTAACGGATTTTGTTGAAATTTTGATACAGCGATAGGTACCTCGTACCCTGGAAACGGATAAAGGGTACTTTTTGCCCGGGAAGATTAATGCGTTTCTGAGTAATTTATAGAAAAGAATAATTTAGCTTTAGCTTAGTTGAAGAGGCGACAAAATTTTTGTTTATCTGGATTTACTGCTTAAACTGATTAAGTAAATTTTGGTTGGAAGTTTCTATGAAAGTCCTTTGTTTTTGAAGTTAGAGACATGAAAATGGGCAATCAAGTTATTAGTTATAAATAATAAAAACCTATTTCAAGACTTGAAAATCGGCATTTCGGTTAGAGTTAAATAATTATAACCTGCATAAGCTATATAAAGCCTCTATAGATAGGCTTTTAGGAAAATTCCATAATCTCATGGGAAATCAGAAATTGTTGTATAGACAGCAGGCGTTACTTTGCGGAAGTCCATGATAGTGAAATAACTTGAAATTTAATTCGCTATATTCCGCCACAGTAGGTAAATGTGGGTACTGTGTATCGTGCAATATTCACCACACCACATAAATCTTCCAAATATTCTCAACGTACGTTTCACTTCGACACCGGAGCATCTTCAGGAGATGTGGACTCGACAAAGCACACGTGCACATACACAGTACACAGTACCCACATAGATTTACCTACTGTGGCGGAATATAGCGAATTAAATTTCAAGTTGTTTCAAAATCAGAAATTGGACGCGGACGAAGCGGGCGACCACTAGTAACTGAATAAGTATTGATTTATTGAAAACCAATGTAATAATGACGAGAAATTTAGAAAAATGGCTACTTCTCATAATCATGCAGTATGTCAGTTCTTAAGTCTTAATTATTGATCCGTGTAACAACTAACAACTGGTTTTTGTTTGTTGGTAACCCGAATTAAAACTAGAAATGTACTGGAAAGAAGATTCAATTATATTACAAAGTTTATCAAATCGTACCTGACATGCCTCTTCGTCTTGATATCCAATATACCAGCCTTGTCATTGCCGATGACGGCGACCCAGTGTGGCTTGTGTGGTAGAGCCACTATCGACTGCATGTCTTTGATGCCGCTGTTCTTTATGGGGATCCTGATATACAATGCTTTAATCTGCAGTTTCTGTTACTCTAATAAGAAATACCGTATTTCTTTAGTTATAAAATGCGAAAGTTAGGATGGATGGATGGGCGCGTCAGTCGCGGGCTAGTGTCTTATATTTTATTGGCGTTCAAAAAGTGTACAGTATATGTGACTATCCCTACGCCTTTGGATTACAATTTGGCAGTTCTCTATGCAGCATGCAGCAATAATTGCTTCCTTACTTGCCCATCTCTGGTATTTATTTTATTATTTCTGTTTATAAAAAAAAAGCACGCTCATAAAATTTCAGAAAATAGCCAGCTCTAAATGATATACCTATGCAGCCTAGCGCCAGTTCGAGCGTGGAACACATGCAGACACTCCCTGGACGACTTGTCGATCCCCGGAGTTACGATATGATGCTCATCAGCTGACACCACAGCCGCTCTGTATCCCGTACCCCGGACCTCGTACTCCACTGTATAGATCCTTTCACCATCTAAAACAACATCATAATAATATTCCATTGGTATAGTTGGGGACCTGGAGAGTGACATAGGCTACTTTTTATCCCGGAAAATTAAGGAGTTCCCGCGGGAATCAAAAAAAATTAAAATCCAATCAAAATCCAAAACTATATTACCCACTTTATTAATAATCACAGAAATCTCGGATTTTCCAAGATAAAAAGTAGTGTCCAAGTACAAAATCAATTCCCACCACTTAACCACTTACTAACATGACTTAAGGCAATATTTTTTTTAAATCACAGTGTTATGTGACGAATACTTTTTATCCCGAAAAATTAAGGAGTTCCCGTCGCGTGCATCAGCTAGTTGATAAACAATTACCGTTGATGATAAGTCCCCTTTTTCCCCTCTTTGTTCCTACCTATATAATCCATTCTAATAGTATGAATGCGAAAGTGTGTCTTTCTGTCTAAGACGCTTTGACGGCCCTTTCTTTCTTTCAACCGCAATTATGATGAAATTTTTGTATGGGAAAAGTTTGTATGATGCAACCCAGAGAAAGAGATAGGCTGAGACATTGACTTTTATCCCGGAAAGTTAAGGAATTTCCGCGGGAATCAAAAGACGAAGTCGTAGGCATCATATAAGTAAAAATAAATATTATTGACTCACCTGGGATAGTTCTAGCAACTATATGAGCCATAGCCACATTGTCAACATTATCAGCCGCAACCACCATCGATATTGTAATCAGCTTAGTCCCATCTTCTAGAAGAAGAAGTTGCTTCACACCCTTTTGCTCTTCTTTGAACACTACCTGAAAAATAAATATTTATTCCTGATAGATATAATCGAATTCTGAGATACTTTTATACCACATACGAATTCTATTTTTCAATTTCAATTTAGGAACACAGTAAAGAGGCGCGAAATATTTCATAGATTTGATTTTAATACAAATGATGTAAGGGGTTTTTCAAAGCATTCTGGCTGACCCTGATTCAGACTTCAGAGCTAGCCAGAATGCTTTATGATTTTTAATTAAGATAATGAATGTATTGTTAGGTACAAGTTTGTCACAGGGAACGATGGGGCTGACGTCTGTCTGTCTGATGACATATAAAAAACTAATAAGTTCAAATGATCAAAATAGGATATTTGAAACAAATGAGATCACTACAAATATCTATCCTCTAGTAACTATACAAAACTCATCACTGTCAGTCATTGTCTGTTGTTAAGTTTACGAATGTTCCAACCTCAATATTATAATCTTATACAAAGAAAAGAGATTCGATATTTATTGATTCTTTTTAATAGTCCACAAAACTGACTGCATTTATAAAAGCAATCTTACAAATTTGACAAAATTAACTGAGGTATCACTGAGTTGAGTCTTCTCGATGTGGTCATGGCATAATATAGTTTTAAATTAGGGTACTATTTAAAAACTAAAAATTTAATAACTACAGCGCAACTTAAGTATTGTTTTTATAAAAAATAAAATATTTTTTGTATAAAAACAATAAATTGTGTCGGAAATTTATTTTTGATGGTCGGGATGGATGAAGATTGCTATAGTATTCCGATAACAATTTGCGAGGGACAACATTCGGTCCGTGGTGGCCAAGATTGCTTCTCACTTGATGCAAACTAAATTTTAGAAATTTGATGTCATATTCGAATCTGTTGAAAATAAATTTTTTCTACACATTTGTTAAAATGTCACCGACCTGTTTTTCAGCAGTGTCCCAAATGACCACGTTCCCAGACTCAGCAGTAATAACATTCTCTCCAGTCGGGGTGATGACAGCATGGGTCACGATGGCCCCGAGAGGCGCATCAGCCAACTGCGCCAGCAGTCGTCCAGTGCTGGTGTCCCACAGACCCCAGCAACTCCGAGTTGCTGTTACTGCCAGTTTCTGGTCTCTTGCTAGACTGAGATGCAGAAAATTTACTTATTAAAGTTTCTTAATAACCCAGATGAACGTAGAAACATTGCCCGACCAAAACTTCGGTGATTAGATGGAGTTCACGCGACTTGTAATGAAAAATTGGATAATGAGCGCAAGGGAAAAAGACATGTTCGGGAACAGGTAATATGGCTCGACCGTAACAAAGGATGATTATCGTTCAAGCGGGTGTTATGCTCGGAGACCACTAGTCCAACCATTGATGTTTGGAAGTCCTATAAATAGCGTAATTCAGAGAAAACTTCGTAATCTCGATTTAGCTACTAGTAGTGCCATCTATTGAATTATGTGTGTACGGCGAAGACCGCCACAGACTGAAGCGCCGATGATGATGATGATTAGTAAACAGATTAGTGTCATGTAAATCAAGTTGGACTTGGATTGCTTTGTAATAATACTTTATAAAAACAACACTATAAAACTTTTCTATCTAGGTACGAGTATAAGCCAATTCTGTTTCTCCTTTTTTTTGTTTAATTTGTGTCTTCACTTTATTTACTTCTGCCAATACCGCGTAACTTGGAGAAAATCTATAGGTCTTTCATTCGTTTTAACTTAATCTACTTGATCTTTGATTCAGATCATTAAAATAGCACAATTGTGTTGCAGAAACGATAATAACCTATCGGCATATTGCCGATCTTCTGCAGCTTAAGCTATCTTATTAAAGCTGTAAAAATAAAGTCTAATATAATTTATAAGTACATTGACCATCTTAGGTTACATTAGATTATATACATTCGATTATAATGTACTACTAATACTGACCTGATAGAATCAATAGGTAACTCCTGTCTATCTATTTTATGGACTTGTTCGAATATGTTATCAATGTTCCATATCTTCACCGTCCGGTCTATAGAGGACGTGATCACGTTGTTCCAAGCTCCGAGGGTGAGAGGTTCAAGTTGGACGATCCTTCCAAAATGGGCGTCTAGGATCTTGATCAGTTTTGTCGTTTCCAGACTCCATACGTAGAGGTTTTTCCTGGAGCATTTGAAAATAATTTATTTCTGGATTAAGGAAAGGTGCTTAAAAGCGGTGGATTCCCTAAGTGCGGAACTTTCCCAATAAATCGTATTCGCCTCCGCTTCCGCATCCGCCTCCGCCTTTTGTTGCGGAGTTATAACGGAGATTTATTTTCGTTGACTTACAATGCGAGAGTAGCGTACAATTCGAAGCAGGTGACGTCAGATACACCATTACAACAAACATAAAGGCAACTGTCCTTAGAAGAATCCTCAAAAGAAATCAAATGTGGGATTCATCGCATCGCATCGCACAGAATATTGACAATGTGATCGGAGAAATCCGCCTCCGCCTACGTTAACCTCCGCATCCGCAGAGGCAAAATCCCTTAACCTCCGCATCTGCCTCTGCTTCCGCTAAGAACGCCTCCATTACAGCCCTATTTAAAAGCTTAGAGGAAAGTATGATAGTAAAATAAGATATTATATTACCATTCTCGTACTATCCTAAGTATGATATGGATGGTCTGATAGTCAACCTAGCTGTGGCTGTTACAAATAATAATGATCTTTTGAGTTAGAATTATTGAAAACAAATATTTTTTAGTTCACGTAGGCCATCTAAAAAAGAGGATTTAATGCTACGTCAAAACTATAATACTTCGGCACTGAATTATTGTTTTAATGCAAAACGGTACATAATGCAATTAAAATAGTTTGTGTGCCACAAATTAAAATAATAATGAAAAAATAGAAATGATATTTAAACAATTCGTACCTTCAAACAGTTATTATCTTACTTTATAACATATTGTACTTTATAACAGTAAAAATCTATATCTATACTAATATTTATAAATGCGAAAGTTTGGATGGATGTTCGTTACTCAATCACATGGGTGAAAGGCACTGAGATAGATTAAAGTACTTTCTATCCTGGAAAATGAAAATTTCCCAAAAAACTCAATCCACGCGGACGAAGTCGCGAGCATCAGCTAGTAAAACAATAAAAATACTGCTCACTTATCAAGAAACAAGAAAACATAGCTATAGCAGTAACAGACCTGACACCAGCAACCGCGTAAGTGTTATTATTGCTGATCATAAAAGAATTAGACAGAGTCTGCTTGGTCGATATGTTCCGGATAGTGTGTGGCAGTTTTAGGACAATCCCTTCCAAACGCAAGTCCTTTTCGGGAACAGAGTCTTGCTTTTCTTCCTAAAAAAAGAAAAATATTTGAACAGAAAAATATTCAAGGATATTTGTTTTTTTTACGACCTCCCTGGCGCAGTGTTGAGCGCTGTTGTCTTAACGTGGGAGGTCCCTTGTTCGATTCCCGGCAGGGTCAATTCAGGAATTTATAATTTCTGAATTTTCTCTGGCCTGGTGGAAGGCTACGGCCGTGAGTAGTCACCAACCTACCGGCATTGACGTACCACCAAGCTATTTAGCGTTCCGGTACGATGCCGTGTAGGAACTAATCAGGGATATTTGTTTGATATAACTGCCTGTTAGGGGTACATAACAGGTTAGCCCGCAAACATCTTAAAGTAAAGTAAAGTAAATTTTTATTTGTTAAAATATGATACAGACAAGATGTTATTAGGTTAATTAGTACAAGCATATTTTATCGTCACCGACGTCCAAATATTAAATTGATATAATTATTCTTATTTAAGAATTAAAGAATTCTTGTACAGAATACAAACAATGATTTAGAAGATATTCTAACAGTCCTTTTTTAAATAATGGTAGATTTAGTTCTTTTAGTTTATTGGGTAATTGATTATAGACTACATCATCACTTACTTTCAGGTGAAATTGCAGTCAAGGGCTAACTTGTAGTGGCTTAAAAAATATATTCAGATTTTCAACTACAAACAATTCAAAAGTAGGACTTTTTCAAAGTAAGAATTTAAAATATTGCAATGCTAAAATCCGCCAGAAATTTCTGAGTCATGACCCTCGACTGATTACAACGAATACTGGTATTTTCAAACACAGATAAAGATTATGACACTATACAATTACTAAAAATTCACAATTTTAATCAATGAATTTTAAATAATTGGTGAATTTATTTTAAAAAAATTTTTTCTTCAATTTTCTGGTGATAATTAATGCAAATTAACCTACTTCTTCCTCTTGTTCTTTCTTTTCTTCATCCTCTTCTTTCTTATTCCCATTTTCATGATTGCCTCTCGGTATAACGTTATTGAAGTCCCATACGACGAAACTGTATGTGGTGGTTGCTACAAAAAAAAAACTTGGTACACTACCCTACACTAGTATACAAGTTGTAAGTTGTAATGTACACGTAAAAGTCTATCTGTCTGTCGGTCTGTCATAATTCCACGGCCAATCGGTTCAACTAATCAACTAATGTTGACGAAATTGGTTAACAGAGATGTGAATTGGTGAACTGTTAGAAACAGAGATAGGTATCCCGGTGACGGATATAGACTTTTTAACCCTTGTAATTTTTTTAAGTATGGTGAACACTAAACTTTTTTTTAATACTTTGGATCATTTTTTTAACAGTTACTCAGGTGAAAACAATATTATAGTATTTACGAAAAATTCGTGTTTCATAAAGATATTTATTTACTTATGCTTTCTTTTTCTTTTCGTCAAAATCACTTACAAAAAGTTATTAAATAAATTTCTAAATTATCCTATTTTCACTTATTTTATTATAATATTTCTATCGATCCTAATATTTCAATGTTTGTATATAAAACAGTCAAAATCTGTTTTTGCAAAAGGCATATCAACACCTGGCAAAGAGTGACTGCTTGCAAGATCAATTTATTGCCTGTTCATCTCAGTAGAATCTCCTTTCTGAACCGGTGGTAGACTCATGAAATCCATGATAAGTGGCACAAGTGTTCCCATGTGAAATAAATAATTTCACATGCAAACAAATAATTTCATTTCATTACCCAATAACATACGATCCTTCTTTCCTCTCTTCAACTGCAGCATCGCCTCTGCAGTATCAGTTTCACGGTGGATCAGCTCTTCTACCTTGTCCCAACATAACTGTTCTTCATTGAGTTCGTATATGGAAATCTGGAAAAGTATTTTTGAACTATAGTTATCTAGAGTTTTTTCACAAATTCTAATCGCTGCTTCAGTTGAGTTTCTAAAGACAATCAGACGATAGGTCTCTTTACTTTCAGAGTTCGGGCAGTTTTTCCACGGTTTATCCAGTGATTGGACAACCAACCCATAGTATAATGACGGATGTTTTATTTGTTTATACTACACTATTATTATGATTGGGCCTGATGCCCAATAATAATAACTGTATGGTCTCAATAATAATCTGCTTCATCATTCATCCATCTCTCATTATAAACAGGATTGGTTGATGTAGAAGCTATCGCCTTATCAACGAAGAAGTAGATTCTTCTGGTGCCTTTCGACTAATGAAATTAAGCATCTGGTTAGAATAGTCTTCTTTGTTTTTCGCAAAACGAAGCAAGTTCGTTCGAAGTTTGAAAGCACTCGCGATATCCGACTGCCTCTAGTTGTTACATGGTCAGCACTTCTTACAGGGACAAATGCCTCTTTTCCATTAACTTTTCCCATCATTTTGAGTTTGTACGTGTTTTGTATGAGCACGTGCCTCTGAGATCTTATATATCTATTAAGGCCTAGGGGTACTGAAGTGAAGGAATGGTATGAAGCGGCGATAGCTTAGTGGTTAAGACCGCCAACCTCCAACTTTTCGAACTTTCCGAAACTTTTTTTGTAAATAAATAAATGTTTATTTAGCTTTACACGGATAGCAATAAAATAGGAAAGAAACACAAATATATAAAAAAAACTAAATATACCTACAAGATAATTACTTGCCAAGCTTACTAAAAATAAAATGCAATAATTATTTTACAAAATAACTATAAAAAATAAATTGCTCCGTGTAGTGCTAAAAAGGTTGCTACCTCAGCATGTTGCTGCAGTATAATATTATGATAACCGCTGATTTTCAGGCAGAACCATATGTGGCGTCACGAACCGGAAGCGACTAGCGCATACTTTTCTTAAATACCAAGTTAGGCAATAACAAGTCATAATTAAAAAAAATAAAAAACGCGACTGCCCTGCCAAAAAACTAACTAAAAAGTTAAAAATCTAAATTAATCTAATAGTTACATTAGAATCTTATTCACATTTTTATTAAATGATATTTTTTTATGAATCACTGGATATTGAACTATAGTGTTTTATATTTTTGGAATCTACTCATCATTTTCTCGATGATGATTATATAGTTAATCATATTTTCGATTTTTTTTTTCAAATTTAGTCTTTAAGGCGGGACCATGATCACCCCTAATTTTTTTTAAATTTTACTAGCCTATGCCACCCGGAATAAGCAAGGAATTCTAACGATACCTCATTTATCAAAATCGGTTCGGGCGTATAGAAGTTATGGTGGAATATACAAACTCACATACATACATACATGAACCCTGAAAACAATATACTTACCCCTTTTTTCAGGCAGTCGTATAAAAATAGGAAAAAAAACATTTGTATTTGGAAAACATCGTAAGGAAACCTGTATGCCCATATCTTTCTTCATAAATTTCTCGAAGATGTGTCAAGTTTGTGAATCTGCACTTGGCCAGCGTGGTGGACTATGGCCAAACCCTTCTCATTTCAAGAGGAGACTCGTGATCAGTAGTGAGCTGGCAATGGGTTTATAAGAGAGATAAGTATACTGAATCCTTACCTGATATCCCCTTTCAGGATCGCTTGTGTAAATCCTAGTCCAGTGTTTGTTGAGGGTCATAGCTCCTCTACACCTCAAGGGCTTTAGCCACATCCCGGCTTTGCAGAAGTGCACCAGTAGTCGATCATCATCAAGGTCGCCGCTCCACATCACCACCACTAGGTTCTCCAGATCTCGGAACTCCATCGCTAAGGATGTGAACAATTTGGTAATGAAAATGTCATCAGTGATGATGATGTTGGTGATAAACATAGCTTTGATGATGACGATGATGATAAACTACATCATATTGCAAGGATATTATTCCAAGATGACTAAGAAGAATAGTGAATAGAAGCAGGCGTTACTTTGCGGAAGTCTTTGATAATGAATGAAATAGAAGTTTAATTCGCTATAATCCGCTACAGTAGATAAATCTGTGTGGTACAGTGCTTGTCTTTCACCTGCAGCATGCGACACCCACCACCCAGCAATACGCACAGGCACAGCACCACACCACACAAATCCTCCAAATCACTTTCATTGTAGAGTGATTCTAGTTCATTCATTAAGAAGAATAGATTTACGGTTTAAGGAGCTGAATAATAAAAACGCTTTCCTCATACTTTATCACAAAAGTGGTTTTAAAAACGATTGGTTTACGTACATTTTACAAAATTTAGATACAGGTTAATCCTTGACTTCGATCAAACCTGGTAGTGAGAGACGAAATATTATTGATAATGCATGTCAACATGGAGACATTTGATAGCTATCTAGGATCTTACATAAAATCTCCCAAGTGACATCGTCATAAGGAGCACAGTCTGGAGCAGGCTTAGTATCCTCAAGTTCCCCCCTCATGCTGTACTGGACCCAAGAGTTAGGGCCGTATATGAAGAAGTGATGGTTCAGGGCATATACACCTCTCACAGTCTCCCCTGAAACACACAACTTGGCTACTTTAATGAGTTAAGTAAGAAAGGAATTAAGTAAGGAAGTAAAACACTTTACTACACCCAAACAGAAAATATACATACTTCATGACACAATTTAGAAGTTATTACTGTATAAAGACGGCCTTATAACTTTGTTAACATAATTCATGTTTTCAACCCATTGCCGGCTCTCTACTGAGCAAGAGTCCTCTCGAAATGAGAAGGGTTTGGCCATAGCCCACCACACTAACCAAGTGCGGATATGCAAACTTGACACACTTTCGAGAACATTATAAAGAAATCTCGAGCATGCAGGTTTTCTGAATGATTTCGTTCACTGTTTTATTTCTTAAAACGCATATATTCCGGAAAGTTATAGGCACATGCCAGGGGATCGAACCCACAATCCCGTATAAAAGAGATTGGGTGTCTAAACTAGTGGGCTATCACCAATTCGTGAGTTTATATGTATAATTATAACTAGATGATGCCCGCGATATTATTAGCTTGGATTACGTTTTTTTTAACTACCGCTATACTTTACCAAATTTCACCAAAATCGGTTGAAAGCAGACAGACAGACAGACGGACGACAGACACACTTTCGCATTTATAAAATTAGTATGGATATGGATACAGAAAAAGATGTTGGTATAATTCGTAGACAGCGTTTACACTTTGGACTTTAGGATCCTTACTCAGTGTTCCTTAGGATCTTGTACTCACCCTCGTTCAGTGGATTTTGAATTGTGATGTATTCACTCGTCAACATGTTTAGAAGCAACGACTGAAAAGTAAAAACGGTTTCTATTAGAAATAACACTCTCTATGTTTTGTTTGGAAACAAGTGTACCAATATAAATTCTGGAATTAGGAGAGTTGGTCGGTCATTCACTGTAAGTAGTGCCTAGCTGATGCCCGCTTCGTCCACGTGGATCGAGGTTTTTTTGGTTCCCACGGGAACTCTTTAATTTTACGGGATATAAAGCCTATGCGCTATTCCAGACTATAATTTGGCACAAGTCAAATTTCATCCAGATTCGTTCAGCCGTTCTGGTGTGATTGACTAATATATACATCCATTCTAACTTCCGCATTTATAATATTAGTAATGATTAATAATCTATAATTTGGCACAGGTCAAATTTCATCCAGATTCGTTCAGCCGTTCTGGTGTGATTGACTAACATACATCCATCCAAACTTTCGCATTTATAATATTAGTAAATATTAATAATCCATCTGCGTAAAATAAAAAATTTCATTAGAGAAATAAACTCAGATTACTTACAACAGAGTTATTAGTAGCTGCGGCAGCCCATTTATTATCCGGGGAAAGTTCCAGATTCTGCATAATGCCCTCGAGCTGCGGACACAGATCCCTAGCCAGGTCCGAGGTGGATAGATCCCAGGATATAACTCTGCTCGATATAGAGACCACGTAACGCTTGTCCGAGCTTAGACGGATACCGAATACCGCAAATTGATGCCCTTCCAAAGAATACTGTAAAATGAATACACAGACTCTCGATTTGAACTAATAGAAAATTCATTTTTATAAAAAAATATTATTTGTTTATAAAATAGTATGATCCTTGACTAGTTAGAACAGTTTGAGCAGAAAAATGCAGAAGGAGAGAAAGGAACTGGATATTTTAGAGAGAAGAGAATTATGAATAAACTAGCTGATGCCCGCGACTTCGTCCGCGTGGTTTGTTTTTTTGATTCCTACGGGAACTTCCTAATTTTCCGGGACTAAAAGTCACGAAAAGACCTATGTCACTCTCTTCGTCCTCAACTATATCCATGCCATAAGTCACGTCGATCCGTTGCTCCGTTGCGGCGTCATTGAAGGACAAATCAACAAACAAACACACTTTCGCATTTATAATATTAGTATGAAGTATGATTACTCAAGTAGTATATTTTGAGTTTCGTAAGAATTTATGGAACAAAGTAAATTAAAGTAGCCAGCCCAAAATAAGGACTTTATAAAGTTAATCGCTGATAAAATCTGCTGAATGTACTAGGCTACGTCAAAATACAGTGTGGTCTAAACATGTCAGCGTTTAAGAGAGGAACGCGCAACTTCGTATCTTGACGACCTCCTACGCGCATTATTGAGCGCTGTTGTCCTAACGTGGGAGGTCCCGGTTTCGAATCCCGGCAGGATTCATTAATCATATGCTTCCGCCGTGGCTAGTTACCACCCTACCGCCAACGTACCGCCAAGTGATTTAGCGTTCCGGTACGATGCCGTGTAGAGACCGACTAGGGGTATGGGTTTAATATAACTACCATACCTCTGACAGATTAGCCCGCTACCATCTTAGACTGCATCATCATTTTCCTACCATGAAAATCATGACCAGCCATGAGCAATACCTTCAAAGGCCCACCAGGCGTATGCAGACAATGATGCGAAGGCAACAAAGCGCAATGATTCTTCCCTTTATCATGACACTGCTTCAGTAGCGATGCCACAGCAGGGTTCTGGTGAGCCTCCGGTAACAGCCTCCCTACCAACTGAGGAGCCAACATGTCCGGGTACTGACCGAGGATTGCACCTCCCAGACGAAGTGCATCCGCGACTAGCATTAGTTCTCTGAAAAATTAAAGTATTTGAAGCCTTAATGGTGAAAGCAGAAAGTACAAATAAAACAGAAAATTTAAAATTAGCTCATTGATACATTATTTAAGTTTATTTATTTAATTATATGAACTAACGTGAACTTTGCGAAGATTTCGTGGTAATATACTCTTCCAGCATTGATTTCAGTTATAAGATTATTATTAAAGTTCCACTCAATGATATGTCTTTATTCTTAGAACTAAAAAAAACCGTTATCACGTATTTAGAGAAACGAGTAAAAAAGACATTATACTCAATATATTGACAGTGTCGTGACTAGTGAAAAGCAAAAGAAGAATTTACTTAACACACGTATTAACGACTGATCTTGATGCTGAATGCATTAATTTTGTAGGAGATGGTTATTTTAAGCAAGTCTTCTCTCTGCGTCGTATTTCTCACAGCTGAGGGTCGTGACCTTTTTCCATTAATCACATAATGGTAGTTTTCTTGGGATAATCATGCGGTGCGTTCCCGCATACGAATTGACTAAGAGTATTGAAACTGTTTTCAAACTCTTAGTCAATAGATATTTGTAACGATTATTATCAGCTGAAAGTGATAATAACCGGGACCGACGGCTTAACGTGCTCTCCGACGCACAGAGAAAACAAAAAGGGCAAATTCAGTCACCTATCCAGTTACCAACCTTGGTCAAAGTTGCTTAACAATCGCAATCGACTGATATGCGTTATCGCAACTAGGCCACTCGTACCTCAAGCAAGTCTTCACAGACTTTATTTTATCTATTACTAAACTAGTTGATGCCCGCGACTTCGTCTGTGCGGATTAATGTTTTTTGGTTCCCGCGGGAACTCTTTAATTATCCGGGATAAAAAGTGTGTTATTCCAGACTTATAATCTATCTCTGTACCAAATTCCATCCAGCTCCGTTCAGCCGTTCTGACGTGATCGAGTAACGAAAAAACCATCCATCCATCCATACATCCATCCATTCAAACTTTCGCATTTGATTATAGATGAATAAAGTATATTTATAGTATAGATGAGGTGATAATTGGTAGGATCAAATGCGATATCAAACCTCACAGCGTCCTTATTAACGTGTTGCTTGGCGTCCTCAAAGTCGGCCAGTACAGCTTGTAACGGACAACAGATCAACTTGGCGTGAATCCACTCATAGTTGAATAGCACCTCCGCGTACAGATCTGCAAAGCGCTTCGAGCGTACTAGATGAAAGGGTAGCTCGCCAAACTGAAAAAAAATATGTTTAAACTAAATAGATTACTATCATCGAGTATGTCTGCGTTTAGTTAAAGTAGTTTCTGAAGATTCACTATTGGCAATATTAGCCCCATCCGCGACTCCGTCTGGCGGTGAGTCAACTCGTGATTATGTGGTATACGAGTGACGTATGAAAATTTCAAGTATTGTGACATTTGCGCTCGTAACGGATGTCCACGCAAAAGTTTTGCCACACCACGTATCAATCCTGCAGCACATGTATTAAATTCCCTAAATTAAATTATCCAAGCCTATCCCATCGGTGGACAGCTTGTATGTATCGTGTGCGTGCTTTAAAATATCTCGTCGCATTACATTAATTTTTTATAGGTCCTTTTTTATCAAAGAATAGGCGTGAGCTTGACGACAATCATGCCTAATACAAAGCAATGATGAGGTCTAGGTTGGAGCGCACTGGCCTACAAGATGCCTATTCTCTTCAGTTTTATTATCAAACTTTGCTCCCAAGCGAGGTCAAGGCGCAGACCGACGAACAGAAGCGTAGGAAAAAGGCAGCAATAAACCCTGGTATACACATTCCGGCGAGCGAGCAAGCTGTTCCCTTGTATCCATCTGGTTTAGATACGTAGCAGCAAAGAAAAGTACTGCGTGAAATGACGGTGCTTAGGTACGTCACAATCAGCCGGGGTTACAGAAAATAAAACAGTGAAGCTAAGTTAACAATACTAATTGTTTTAAAACAAAGTAAAGATATAATAATAATAATCTGCTTTTCTGTTTGCCAGTTACCCTTTCACGGCCTGATTAAACTATTCTGACGAAATTTGATACTGACATAACATGCCTAACAGATTGCATTTTTGTACGCTAACTTGTTAGCTATACTTACGCTCTTATTTCTGAAAAATCCTCCCAAGCGATTTTTGAGCGTTATCAATAATTGAACTTTATAATCTCAGTTTTGTCCTAGATCGCTGGATTGTTTATATCCACTGTATTTAAGAATTAGTTACCTTTCGTAAATTATATCTCTTTGACGATCCATCAGCAGATGTGAAGACCAAGGGCTGTAGTGGCACCTTTCTGTCAGCAACACCTTCCCTATCAGCCAGGTTGAATCTGTGGCGTTGAATCTCCGTGTACTTGAATGGCTTTGGAGTACCACCACCCCATATTCCTGAAAACCAGAGTCAAAATTCAAAATGGTTTGATATTTTTTTTATGAAATTTTGCAAAAGATAAAATGTCCCTTCCCTTCCAATGGAAAGCCTTCCATTAAAGCCCGCATTGGAGCAGCGCGGTGGGTCGAAGCTCATTTCCCTCTCTCCCGTGAGAGTGGAGGCCTGTGCCTAACAGTGGAAAGTTAATGTGCTGTAGTGGAATTAAATTTATCTTTATCTTTAAGCCTTAAAGCTATGTATGGACGTTTGAAGTCGACCGTCCATACAGAAATACTAACCCAGGTAGTAATCAGCGATCATAGAATGGAAGTACATGGCCATGTTCATATTCTTGAAGTACCTCTCCCGCGCGGTGTCGCGGAACTGCCGGTGGTACCAGTTCATCACGGAGACTCCGTCTGCCTCGCGCTCAGACAGGTAGTTGGGGAGGTCGTTGCGGATTCTGAAATATATAAAAGGCAATTGCTATTAACTGGCAGCCCTGACGTACAAATTGTTATGTAGTTAAATATTTAAATAGCATAGTACAAGTGTGTTTATTCTTTCAAGGTAACTAACAATTTATAAAAAAGTAGACCTAGTTTGAGAAGCACAGTCGCTAGTTGAAATCAATTGGTCGACATCCACATCGCGTCGGTCGTCGGTTGACACTTACAGCTGTCAACCTGTCTAATATCTCATGCACAAAGCTCGTCAAAAGTTCATAACAAATCGGTTTACGGGGATACGGATTCTTAAGTGCCCTCCAAACACTTTAAACGATTTGTCTATCGATTGATGGATTGGTCATCTCTCTCTGTGTCGTATTCCTCATTACTGAGAGTCGTGACCCTATTCCTTTAATCACATAATGGTAGGAGTTTCCTTGGGATAATAATGCGGTGGGTTCCCCACGTCTTTCCGCATATGACTCGACTAAGAGTATTTAATCTCAATAGTTATAATAACCGGGACCGATGGCTTAACGTGCTCTCCGAGGCACGGAGGAAACAAAAAGGCCAAATTTGAACCACCAAATTCGGCCACCCATCCAGTGACTGACTTGGGTCAACGTAGCTGAACAATCGCAATCGACTGATATGCGTTGTCACAGCTAGGATATTCGTCCCTTAAAAATTGTGTAACGGAACGCAAATATCACCCTAGACTATCCTTCTCTATGACGCATATGAAGAACCGTTTGACATTTGACGTTCCTAGAGATTTCGTGCGCTTTTGGGTGACAGCTATATTTGGGTTACTTGTCTCTGGTGACAGCTATTAAAAAACTACTTGCGGAGGAGTTTGATTTTCGCCGCTTTAACTTTGAACTTCTCCCATTTTGATTTTGAAATAAAATGAAACTATAAATGAGTAAAGTAAATGAGAGAAACATAAACCAGTGGTAGTCATGAAATTAAGTCCTAAGTGGCACAAGTTGTCCTACTTGAAATCAATCAAAATTCAAATTCAAATTGAAATGTTCTTTTTATTCAAAACTTAAAAGTGATTTTGAATCGTCAATTGAATCTACCACTGGTTCGGAATAACATTCCGACCAGCAAGCATGAAAAGTAAGAAAAACAACAAAAGAAAGCAAGATAAACATAGATGAGAGTTATTAGTGACCTGGTCCACAGTAAAGGCGGTATCCTCCTGACAGGTGGGAGATGGTACTGGTACACGTCATCGAGTACTTTGTCGTCCAACGATATCAAATCTTCGAGTTCCGTTTCTGAGAGGCCGCTCCTGGCTGCGGTGATGTAGGCTAGCGCGTGGAAGACGAGGAGTCTGCCATGCTAGAAGAAGAACAATTTTGAACATAATTTTTAATTACATAGCGCCCCTGATTTCGTTGTAAATTCTAAACTAAATTAAAATAGGTCACCACCGATTGGCCCGTCAGGGCAAAGCGGGGGTTCAGTCCTCGAGGCATGGCCTTACCCGGACGGGGCGCGGTGTACTTCTGTACTCCGGTGTATCTATGTCTTCTAGCCGTGAATCGGCTAGGGCCTGCCTTGTTGGCTACAAGCCCCTGGGCCAGTTGACAATTCCGGGCTTGGGTCCTCACTGCGGGTGACGTTATCTAGTATCGTAGTCTTCGCAGTTCGCTTATGCCAATAGATGGTTTTTTAGGCAAGTTTTTTCTGAATTACGCTATATATACGACTTCCAATGACTTATGGTCGGACCAGTGGCCAGCGAGCACAACACACGCTCAGAGGAAGTTCACCCTATTGTTACAGTCGAGCCATATCACAGACTTCCGTTAAAATATATTGCTATTTCTCTCATAATTCTCCCTGCGGAAAGGGACTGAACTAGATTTTGAGCTGTCATTATAGTAGAGTTATGAGATTCTGATATACAGTATGGCCACATTGAGTAAACGAGCTGTATTTGAACTAACAATACGTAACCTGCTTTTCATAAATTTCTTAATCCACCGCTAGAATATTTTCCACATCCTGATGGTTCGAATCAGGAACGTAGAGCAGAACCGTTCTATTCGGGCAGACTGGAATTCAACCACGTAAGGATGCCAACGTAGATGGTTTCTTGCTGTTCTGTGGTAGAACGGTGAAGGGGGAACAAGGTCGAAAAGTTCCTGTATGTGGCTTTACCTGTTTTTCGATTCTTTCAAACAGCATCATGATGGAGTCCATGACTGTGGACGCCAAGTGTGTTTCGGCGGGCTTGGTGTAACTTCGCCATCTGCAAACCTGTAGAGTTCACATTTAATGTAAATCCATACTAATATTATAAATGCTAAACTGTGTCTGTCTCCTAGGCTTTCACGGCCCATCTGTTCAAGCGATTTTGATGAAATTTGGTATAGGGATAGTTTGTATTCCGGGGAAAATTAAAGAGTTCCCGCGGGAATCAAGAAACTTTAGTATCTAGTAGCATTATAATTATATCAGTGATGAAAAGTTTCTATGACTTGATCGTAAGGATAGTAGGTAGAACGCATTTTATAAATGCTCATGTAAACAATAAATTAAAATTACGTGAAAGAAGGCTTTATTTATTTTATTTATTTATTTAATGTAAGCAACGACGACAAAACAATCAATTAAAAATCAAATATAAAATTTTTGGGAATAAAATTAGACCAACATTGTGACTGGACATACCATATTAATGACATTTGTACTAAATTAAATAAATTAAGAAAACGATTAAGAAAAAATGTATCTTTGGAAGCAGCTTTTGCTGCGTATCATGGTTACATTATGTCGAACCTTCGATACGGAATTGTCATATGGGGATCCTCGATTGATTTTAATAAACTTTTTATAGTGCAAAAGAAGTGTATTAGAAGTATTCTTCTTATGAAACCATCTTTGTACACGTCTTTGTACATTTATGAGACATCTGTATTTGTTCATAGGAATTTGGAGTATTTTGTTAAGAAATCCGATGTTAATCAAAATAGCACAAGCTTATCTGGATTTATTGTGAATAAATCCAGATAAGCTTGTAATACCACAATACCGTCTTAGACAAACTCAAAAGTCGCCTTACGCAATGAGCGTTCAAATTTATAATAAACTAGACATAAATATAAAAAAGCTACCGACAAATCTGTTTAAAAGGAAGCTCTTTAAGTGGTTGTGCGATAAATCATTTTACTCTGTTTCAGATTACCTTAATAACCTACCATGGAAGTTGTAATATTATATATTTGACATAGAACTACAGAATTTTAGAATTTCATAACTTTATATAATTAAATAATTGACATTTTATAACTACACACTCTCTTGTAATTGTGTGTTATAAATATTTGCATGCTGAAGTGTCAGTAAAATATGCAGGGCCTCTTTAATTTTAAGAATTTTGTTAACCCATATTTAGCAAATAAACTTCATTTCATTTCATTTCATTTCAACACTTGACGACCTCCTCCCTGTCCCGGGTTCGATTCCCGGCAGGGTCAATTTGGGTATTTTTAATTTCTGAATTTTCCCTGGTCTGGCCTGGTGAGAGGCTTCGGCCGTGGCTAGTTACCACACTACCGGCAAAGATGTGCCGCCAAGCAATTTAGCGTTCCGTTACGATGCCGTGTAAAAACCGAATAGGGGTATGGGTTTAATATAACTGCCATGCTCCTAACAGGTTAGCCCGCTACCATCTTAGACTTCATCATCACGTTCCATAATACGAGATCGCAGTCAAGGGCTAACTTGTAGTGGATAAAAAACATTACAGTAGATTTACCTCAGCAAATACCAGCTTAACGAAGATAGGTAAAGAACAGCTGGATATAGCATTAGAGACCAACCGCCATTGATAGTTCGACAGATCTCGTGCGGCGGACGCCATCCAAAGCCTGGAAAGTTATCAATCAATAAATCGCTTATTTGCTAGTGTAAGGGACAATCCAGAAGTAGGTATTGTCCTCTCATTTGAAACTTGCACGAGTAAATGGTTAAACGTGTAGAGGTTCCACGAGAGATTTAATGTAATTAAATTAAAGTTGGCTAAACTTAATGACAATATACATTTGATCCGGCCACGATTGCTATCGGTAAGCTCTAAATCAATTTGAGATCTAAACACAAAAGCTAAACTAATCGCTGAGTCTGCCGAGCCAGTGGTAGATTCACTCGATGATTCAAAAGCACATGTTTATTTGAATAAAAAATATGAGTATGAGTTTAATTAATTTTATTACATACTTCAAAACTTGCATAGCCAAATCCTCGCCTAAAGCTTTTACTTCCAAGAAATTTTCTTCGGAATCAATCATTCTTCGTAGGACATCGTATTCCTTGGATACCTCAGGATTGGCTTCCTCGCATGCACAAGTTACTATGATCTGAAAAATTGATCGTACTACGATTTGATACGGATCAAGACGTAAGATAGGGTATTTAAAAAACAACTGCAGAAAGATCGAGAATTGGTTATATTGATAAACTTTATCGGATTGGTTTATAGAGTAGAGTAAGCGTTAAAGTAAGTTACATATGAGACACCCTCCAGCATGATGGAGGATGGACTGAAGTACCTAAAGAGAAGAGACGATAGTGCAAACGCTTAGTTTAAGACCAATGTTCAGTAATCTACAAGATGACAAGGATGATGAAATTGATTTGAAGTGATAGATCTAACCTTACAGTGCGGTGGTAGTCTAGTAGGTAGCCATGACACTTTATTGTTTTCAGTGCCCATGCCAGTGAGCTGGTCTACTGAGTCGAGGTATAACAATAACGGTTGCTGCTGCGAAGCCATGGCTAGAAGCTGTTTGAAGTGTGCTGTTAAGGGAACGAGGTCATCTGGTATGCCCTCGAAGGGAAAGGCAAAGTTGTAGGATATCTGTAAGATAAAAACATTTTTGTAAATTTTTGCCTGAATAAAGACTTCAAATGTTAGAAAAAGTATTTTTTCATCGCTTCCAAAAAACTCTAAAAATAATTAAGAAAGCCTTCGTACCATATTTTTTGCTTGTATTGATGAAAAGCACCACCTCTCATGAGTTAAGTTATTGGATTTAAAATGTCATATAAATAGCCTAATAAATAGTAGAAAAATGAAATGTTACATATTTAAGTGTCCATAAGTAGCCATTTTAACTTTTCAAAATTAGATAGTGCCATGCTTGATTAAAGATGAAAACCTTATCTTAGTTTAACCTAGTCCAACCCAAGGCCTACAGATCCTAATAACTTGGAGTACAATGAATTAATTTGAAAACGTACCTGCTGACAAATAGATATAAGAGTAGGTGTCAAAGCGCTGGAGTCAGGTGTGGTTCCGAGGAATCTGATAATGTTGGTCGGTCGCACTTCTGCAAACCATTCGTTAAGGGACATTGCAGAACTCTTGGCTAAAAGGCTTGTTTTCCCGCAACCGCCTGGAAATATTAATTCCTCATTATTAACCGCCAGGATGTGGAATACCCTTCCAGCGCATATATTCCCTGCCACGTGTTCAACTTAAGTACCTTCAGGCAAGAGTGAATGGGCAACTTCTAGGAAAGTGCGCACCAACCCAGACCTCATCATTGCTTTGTATTAAGCATGACTGTCGTCAAACGCAGGCTTATCTCGCAATAAAACATAAAAATTTAAACCAAATTCTCAATTCAGAATTTGAACGCTTTTATTTTGTTACGTAATGTTGTAGGTCCCTTTTAGATTTTATTAGGTATTTCATCTTTATTCATTTCTACATATTCAGGAATAGTCCTGGATAGATTATCTTTGCTAGCCATGGCAATAATTATTATCCAAGTATTGTACATTTATACCTCATCTTCAGTATGATACATTTTTACCTCATCTTCATATTCACCAAGTATTTTAAAATTAAAAGTATTTACAAGCTTCTCATTTACATCTATGTTCATATTAGAAGCCATACCTTTTAAAAATTATATAATTGAACGCTTACCTTCTCCATAAAGTACGAGAGGTTTATCAGAATCATTCAACATGTAGTTCTCGATATAGTTGAGGTCATCTTCTCTTCCGTGGAAGACTTTGACAGAGTTGTTGCAAGCGTGTAAATGCTGCAGTATCTCTGTTACTATTTGTCCTTGGGCGCTGCTGTCTTCTTTACGCATAGCTCTAGAATTTTAATTTGAAGGAAATTAAAAGGTATTGTAATAATTAAAATTACTTTTTGAAAAGTAGCTATTCAAAGATATTTCTTGACATAATTATAAGTAACAATATCCAACAATGGAGTAAATTTTACAAGTTTGTACACTATAATTATGCTGTCCGTTAAACAATTTTGAATTGTAAAAAAGATAGGGAAAGTTTTGTAAAATCGCGAGACTTGAAAAATAAACTGAATGTGTAAGACATAAGAACCCCAAACGAAAAATTAAGAAAAATCTAAATACTCACCTGTCCACAAGTTTTATAATGTTCTTATAGAAATGTGTAATGAAATGGTTTAGATATTCGCCATGTGTCTCTGTGTCTAATCCATCACGTCCTATCCACTCTACCGTGTACCTGTAAATTTAACATCGAATTAACTAATATAAACTGCTGATTAAATTTTAATAAGTCTGCGCGATACATAAATACTTAATGAAACAATAACATTTTGTAACTAAATATGTAGTTTCTGAGTTAAGCTCATGACTGACTTAATTTTTTATTATTTACATCCACTACAATTTAGCCCTTGACTGCGATCTCGCCTATTACCTGATTGAGTGATGATGCAGTCTAAAGTGGTAGTGGGCTAACCTGTTAGGGGTACGGCAGTTGTATTAAACCCATACATTTTCTACACGGCATTCACCCAAATTGGTTTCTACACGGCATCGTGCCGGGACGCTAAATCACTTGGCGGCACGTTTTTGTCGGTAGAGTGGTAACTAGCCACGGCCGAATCCTCCCACCAGGCCAGACCAGAGAAAATTCAGAAATTATAAATTCACAAGTTAACTCTGACGGGTATCGAACCCGGGACCACCCACGATAAGACCAGCGCTCAAGACTGCACCAGGGAGGTCGTCAAAAACTTACTTTTGTATATTTGTAGTTTCTATCTTATTTGGTAATCGGACGTCTCTCAGATCAGCTAAAAGCTTAGAAGCCTCCGCATCCAAGCTCCTGTTGAGGATGTCCACGAAATTGCTGGCCTTTTTCAGGTTCTGAAGGTTGATGTTATTGATGTAGCGGACGTATGCGAGACAGTGGTTCTTTGTATTCTTCACGTTTAATACTCCATTTATTACTTCTCGCTCGGTCACTGCGAATCAGACAAGTAATAAAATTATTTTATTTTAAAACCCACGACAATCTGCAGCGCTCCTTAAAGCTATACATATCTATTGCAGAAAACCGCATCTTAATAGACCTAATACTGTTTCTGAAAAAATGGTAACACATTAAAAAACACAAATCACGTTTTACATCGCAGCTAGGCTATGGCTGTATAACATTACTAAGAACCTTCTCAGAAGCTATGCATACCTAATGCGATAAACCGCGTTATAATCGGTTCAGTAGTTTTCCAGGAAAATAGTACCAAAAAAGTGCACAAACAAACGCATAACCTCTCAGGGCAAACACATACTCGTATATACCCTCTTCGTTCCGTCGTGGGTAAAACTAAGGTAAACTATCTAGGCAAGATCTTCTTTGCGAGATGAAAGGCACAATTTTGATTCTCTATTAACTAGTGTTTTTAAAATTCAGTCTAATGTTAAAGTTTTTTTGTAAAATTATCTGAGTTTACAATGTGAAACAAATATTTACAATTTTCGACCTGAACTCACGTGTCTATGTTCTTTTTATCTTCGTGGTTCATGAAAGATATCTCACACCCCCCCTTTGATATAATTTAGATCAGTCTATATTTTTCTTGACGGACGAGTGGCCTAGTTGTGACAATGCATATCAGTCGATTGCGAATGATAAGCAACGTTGACCCAAGTCGGTAACTGGATGGGTGACCGAATTTGGAGGCTCAAATTTTGTTCTCCTCCGTGTCTCCTCGTGCACGCTAAGCCGTAGGTCTTGGTTACTGTCACTAATATCTGATAATAATCGTTTTAAAAATCTATGAGTTTAAATAATCTTAATTGAGTCGTATTCGGAAGGACGTGGGAACCCACCTTTAGAGGAACCCACCACATTATTATCCCAAGAAAACTCCTAGCACTATTTCATTAATGGAAAGAGGTCACAATCCGCAGTAATGAGGAATATGACGCAAGGAGAGATATTTTTCTCTTTTTTCTTTCATTTTGTTGAAGTGATTTTCTTAATATTCGTGAAAATTAAATTAATTAAATTGTGATTTGATAATTCGATGAAACGCAAAAGCGACACCAAAAAGAAAAAAAATTCTTAATAGGATTTAGCCTGCGAGACAATGAGATAGAATTATCTCATTGTCTCGTTGCTTTTCTGAAGTTTCACTTCTGCCGTGTGTGAATTGCACATACACTTTTTTTCGGTATGCGCTTAGGTATCACAAAAAAAGTGTGTTTACCAGACATAAAGTAATTATGCATAGCATCCTTATCCATTTTTCCAGCATTGTAAAGTTGCAGTGATGCTTTACGGAACAGCTTCTGCATTTTTGTGAGAGTATCCCACCATACTGCCTGATCCTCCGCTTGAAGTTTTGGCACCCTCTGGAACAAGTACAACGAAGGATTTTTTGTTTAAATTAAACATGTTATGATACAACTTACTAGATAGCCTAATCTTATTACTTTACAAGTCATAAAATTGACTGTGTTTAACGGTGGCAAGAATATTGACTGCATTTTCACGCTGACAAAACAACAACAGCCCGGCTGATCCTTTGTGTAAAAATCGAGCTAGCCCCTCAGCTCAGACTTTCTGTCACCAGAAAATCGTAGTGAAATGTAAAAAAATATCCCGAAATTTATCACAGACGAAAATAATGATACGACCTTTCCTTTTAAGCGGGAAGTCAAACAGATATACGAGTTTTTAGAATTTCCAAACTTACCGTACTCAAAGCATGAATGTGAAATGTGAAAGTGTCTCTCTGCTACGCTTTCACGGCTCATCTATTCAAACGATTTTGATGAACTTTGGTACAGTGATAGTTTGTAGCTTTAGTTTTAAGATACCGTTACTGTTTATCACCGTTATATTTTACACATAATCGTACGTCAATAAGTGTAGTGTACCTACCAAAATTGAATAAACATTATTTGACTTTGACTTTGACTTTGACTTTGTATCCCGAGGAAGGACATAGGCTACTTTTTATCCCGGAAAATTAAGGAGTTCCCGCGAGAATCCAAAACCTAATCGACGTGGATGAAGTCGCGGGCATCATCTAGTATCAAATAAAAGTCAGCAGTCAAGGAGAAAATTGTTATCACAACAATATTAATAATGGAGGTCGATAAAGTTAAAAGTTCTAAGTTAAAGTAATAGACAAAACACTTTTAACTTTTGTACAAAAACAAAGATCAATTAGTAGAGAAACTATCTAAAGACTTAACTCTTAATTCGCACTCAAACAAAGACCTAATAAATACTGCATCCACTGAGCAATTAATAAAGTCGGTTGTTCTGGAACTGTGGGAAAGAAGAACAACTTTAAATCAAGTCTGCCGTTCCCAGTTGAATAGGTTCAAGTATTGAAATTGATAAAGTTTACTCGCTCGTCCAACTTTTTGTGTTCAAATTAATCATACTAATATTAAAAATGCGAAAGTATGCTTGTTTATTGGTTAATTGGATTGTTGGTTGATCCTTCAATCATTTCGTAACGGAACAAGGGATCAACGTGATTTTTGCCATGTGACAGGCTTTTTTTATAACGGAAATAAGGAGTTCAAAACGCGAATCAAAACTTATACCCGGACCAATACGCGGGCATCAGCTAGTAATAGATAAATATTATTTTGGATGTGGTTTACTTTAGAATTTACCCTTTGTTCGAGGTAATGAAGCTATGTTAATCTTTTTAGCGTTTAATCCGATATCCAAAATATTGTTATTTCAGCAGAGGAATAATCGAAAATCTTTTGTTTAAGTACATTGCTTAGAACAAGAGCCGAATAATGAGTCGTTTACTGTACCTATAGATAATTTTGCCTAAAATTTTCATTTGATCAAGAAATCAATCTGTATATATGTCACCGTAAAATTGCGAAATTGTAATTGTAATTGTAATTGTAAACAGATTACAATTTAACGCATTATTTTTCGGTAGATTGTAATCTGTTAGGTAAAACCTAAGTGCCCTAAGGCTAAGGGCACTACCGGGTTATTTATGTCGAACCCTAACCTAACCTGCATGAAAGAGACAAGAAAACGTAAATACAATGAATATTTCAAAAATTGACACTCAGAACATTAAACGGTTCACAATCTGTCAACAAAACACAAAACTGTTATGGTCTAAGTATAATGCTATATTTGTTTTACCTATTGTATTTTATGTTACTGTATGCTTTTCAAAATAAAGTTGAAAAAAAAACTTTACCAGTACACAGAATGACAGCTAACAGTTTCAGTGGTCGATAATGACTTTCATAGAGGAACAATATTATTATAATTTGTTTTTTTTATTAATTAAAGACTCCAAACAGGTTTTTCAATTTTCCTGATCAGGTTATACTTGTTATATTTTTCGCATTCGCCAGTACACAGAATAAAAGCTGCCTATCTCAGTGGTCAATAACTCCCATGGAGGAAAAATACTAGAGTCAAAAACAAAAGTCAATTAATAGAGTAAGAGACTGATCTATTCCCATTTATTTGTATACCTACTGATTATAATAAAATTATTTATAAACATGTTTTACATAAATACATAAAAATACTACACAAAACATATTTAAAAACAATCCTACAAAACTTCCAATCGCTGCGGGGCCTTAAGGACCCAAGCAGCCGGTGATCAGCCCCTATTCGGTAAACCCATACCCCTGTTCGGTTTCTACACAGCATCGTACCGGAACGCTAAACCGCTTGGCGGCACGTCTTTGCCGGTAGGGTGGTAACTCGCCATGGCCGAAGCCTCCCACCAGGCCAGACCAGGAAAAATTCAGAAATTATAAATTCCCAAATTGATCCCGCCGGGGATCTAACCTGGGACCTCCGCACGTTAAGACAACAGCGCTACACACTGCGCCACGGAGGTGTTGGTAAGAGACTGACCTTATTGTTAAAGTTGATCAGTATAGAGGATATAGGTTGTAGCACGGACACCGGTGGCACTGCGTTGGAGTCTTTCTTGTACCAGGTGTCCAGAAGGATCACATCTACTCCACCCGCCGCCAGCTCGTCCCGCAGCATTTGCAGCTCTGATGATAGCACGTACGTTGGTATTGGTCTGGAATCATATCATACTAATATTATAAATGCGAAAGTGTGTTTGCTTGTCGGTTAATTGTTTTTTTTATCCACTACGATCCAATCCTTAGGTAACTATTTTCCTTAAAGCAATCATTTACAACTGTTTTAATAGAGTTTCGTACCTCAAGAAGACAAACGGAACCCTTAAAGGATCACTTCGTTATTCGTCTGTCTTTTTTTTTCATCCACTACAAGTTAGCCTTTGACTGCGATTTCACCAGCTGGTAAGTGATTATGCAGCCTAAGATGGCAGCGGGCTAACCTGTTAGGGCCATGGCAAGTTATATTAAACCCATACCCGGTTTCTACACGGCATCTTACCGGAACGCTAAATCGCTTGGCGGCACGTCTTTGCCGCTTCGCTTGGAGACTGATTAGGCTACTTTTTATACCGTAATTAAGGAGTTCCCGTGGGAAGAAAAAAAACTTAAACCACGCGGACGAAGTCGCGGGCATCAGCTAGTTTTTTCATTATATAAATCTGAAGCATCTAATTCTACTAGTTGAAGTTACATGAAGTTCTATATTTATTAAGTTAGAGACTTGAAAAAGTTTGAAATAATAAAGACCTGAACTTTTATGGAATTTTACGAAGGGGGTGAATTGGGGTTTGGGAGCTTACATGAAGGTTCTATGTTTCTATATTCATATTCATACTAATATTATAAATGCGAAAGTGTGTCTGTCTGTCTGTCTGCTACGCTTTCGTCTGCGTAGATTAGGTTTTTCCCAAGGGAACACTTGAATTTTCAGAGATAAAAAGTAGCCTATGTCCTTGTCCGGGGTACAACCTATCCCTGTACCAAATTTCATCAAAATCTGTTGAACAGATGGGCCGTGAAAGCGTAGCAGGCAGACAGACAGGAACACTTTCGCATTTATTATATTATATATAGTATGGAAGTATGGATTAGTATGGATATGGATTACCTATATCCATATTTCTGTCCCAAGAACACCACAAAGTTAGGTCCCATGGACAAACGCTGGCAGTTCTTGATCTCCCTCATGCATAGTTCTGTTGTCATGTGGTCATCGGTGGCTTCGTCTCGGACTCCCCACCTCATGTCCACCACCTGGAATTAGGTGATGCATTGTTTAGTGCAGAGGTACTGAACAGTTGAAACTTTCTATAGCTTCTAGAAGTGAACTGTCACCCCTCAACTGTTGTCACTCAATAGGGATGATGACAACTCAATCAAATCAGCAACTCTTTATCAAACTTAAAAAAGCGATTCTAGTGTGGAAGTTTGTATGAAATTCTAATAGATGACTGACCCCGCGTGAATTGAGGTATTCTGGTTCTGTAATTTTCCAGGATACTGGCCTAGTGGGTGTGGAATATCGCAAGCTACACGCTGTACCACATAGATTTGTCTACTTTGGCGGATTATAGCAAATTAAACTTCTATAGTCCGCACGCCAGCTCTGATGAATCGGGGGCTGAGGTAGAGGGCGGGTACGCCCCGCGCCCGACCCGTCGCTTCATACCCCGCACACTCCCATACTAGTGCCGACCGTGACGCGAGGGTACGCGTTATCGAGTCCTGCTTTTAGTTTTGAAATAGCAGGGTGATATTATACTCTGAATAGTACAATACTTAAAAGTTTCTTTATATGTGCAAATAGCTGTTTAATTTTTAAATTCCTTATAGTACTAATTATTCTGATTGCGACAGATTAATTATACTTTACGTGCATTTTGTACAGTTCATTATTATTAAATTTTATGATACAATTTCTTTTTACTTCCTTATTGCATTTAATATCCCCATAGAATAATAATTTCATAATTAATTCAATGTACGCGCGCAGATAGTAAAGATGTGTTATTATCGATAACGTAATATCGACTAAATCACAACTCTATCTCATTACGTCAACTAAGATTCCTCAGACCTCGTAGTAAACAAAATTATCCAAGCCACCATGCACAGCAGAGCAAATACTCCAGGATTTTCGATGGCAAAGATAGCTTCTAGAGCTAGTTCTAGCAGTTTAAGTACAAAGATGCCAACCCTATACCATGAGCGCTGGAATGCGATAACAAGTGTTCATAGCTCAAAAGTTTTAAATAGTACGTTTAGTACAACACGTGGCTAAGCTTCCGCCGACAGAAATATACCCGCAACTGAGGATTGTTGGTTTTTGTAACGCGAGTTTCACACACATCAAGCTCAGCTGTGGCGAAGAGATACTTTACTACAAGGGTCAAGAAAGCTCTGAGTAGTAAGTCTGAGCCCTGAGATCTTAGTTATTACTTTTCGATTAATAATACTTTGTTATTTTTAGACTTGAATGGCTTGATCTCATTTTGTTTTTTCAATTAAGGTGAGTAAATATATAAATATAATATAAATATAAAATATAAAATACCAAATATTGACGGTTTTTGTAACGTAAAATTAAGTGATACTTTAACTAATAGATAGATAGATAAATAATTCATAGCTACACCAAAACCTCTGCTGACTTTTACTACGGATTAAGTATGAAACCATCCACCAAGTCTTTTTTCTTTTTATACGACTGCCTGAAAAAAGGAGTATATTGTTTTCAGGGTTCATGTATGTATGCATGTATGTATGTATGTATGTATGTATGTATGTATGTATGTATGTATGTATGTATGTATGTATGTATGTATGTATGTATGTATGTATGTATGTTTGTATGTGAGTTTGTATATTCCACCATAACTTCTATACGCCTGAACCGATTTTGATAAATGAGGTATCGTTAGAATCCCTAGCTTATTTCGGCCACTAATTATTTTTTTTAAATTTATGGGGTGACCATGGTCCCGCATTAAAGACCAAAATTTAAAAAAAAAATCGAAAATTAGATTAACTATATAATCATCATCTAGAAAATGATGAGTAGATTCCAAAAATATATATCACTATAGTTCAATATTTAGTGATTCACAAAAAATATCATTTAATAAAAAATGTGAATAAGATTTCAAAGGCTATATACGCAAATCGCTTCTTAAGGAGGTAAACTGCAAAAATAATATGGCAGGGCAGTCGTATTTTTTAATTCGTTAAATTAATTTCACTTGTTTTCTTGACTTTATATACTAATACTTAGTCGTTGAGAATCTGAGAAAGACGCTTTAGGATAAAAAAAAAACAAAAGAAAAAAATCTCTCAAATAGCTCATAAGGTTCTTAGAGGTAAATTATTCTACCTCGAAAAATTGTAAAATGAACTAGGTACATCAATAAGAAATGCAACTGAAATTCAGTGGATTGACCGAATACCCATGTGCCAGCCAAATTACAAGTTTCTAGTAACCTGGGTGACCGAGCTTTGCTCGGTATTTTTTTTGGTAAATCGTTTTTTTTTGAAATTACATTTAAATACAAATTACATAATTATGAAATATGAATAATATTTTTCGATCTTACCGATATAATAATAAAAAAATACGAACTGGTAATTCATATGATGATTAAATAATTTAAATAAAAAATCACGAGCAATACTCATCCTATAATAATAGTTTTTCTCACAAAAGAAGGAACTTGAAATAAAAGGGAATAAGGGAATTTATTTATTTTTAATTTTTCGATTTATCGCCCCAGAAACCCGCTGCATATCTTTTCTAGCCGTTTCCGAGATTCAGATTATATATATATATATATATATACAAGAATTGCTCGTATAAAGGTATTAGATTAGATATTATAGAAGCCAAATAGCATTTAGTGTATAACGAGCTTTAAATGTTTACAAAACCTGCGCCCCGCTGCGGCTCAAGAATAGTTTGGTATTGTACTCGTAATAGAAAACATGCAGCGGGCAATTAAAAACAACGAACGTAAGGGGTTGCCGTTCGATTCCAATTTTGTTTTGTATATGTGGCCGTAAAATTGTAAAAACCGTTAGATTATAATGTAACGGTTTCTATCCCGCGAGATTATAAACTGTCGAACGATTATGAACCGTTCAATGTTCGGAGTATTAATTTTTGAAATATTTATTGTATTTATGTTTTATTGTCTCTTTCTTGTACAGTTCGCGCGCGAGTTGAATGCAGAGTAAATGTATATGTCACCATACATTTACTCTGCATTCAACTCGCGCGCGAACTATTGGTTACATAGATATCCGGGTAGTGCCCGGGCACTTAGGTTCTATCGGGTTAATATACATAATAGATTGCAATTTACCGAAAAATAATGCGTTAAATTGTAAGCTATATGTTACGGCAACATTTTAGTGACAGGCAATCATTTTCTTTTCCACAACAAGTTAGTCTTTGACTGCGATCTCACCTGATGGTAAGTGATGATGCAGTCTAAGATGGTAGCGGGCTGACCTGTTAGGGGCATGGCATCTACACGGTATCGTACTGAAACGCTAAATCGCTTGGCGGCACGTCTTTGCCGGTAGGGTGGTAACTAGCCACGGCCGAAGCCTCCCATCGGGCCAGACCAGGGAAAATTCAGAAACTATATATTTCCAAATTGACCCTGCCGGGGATCGAGCTCGGGTCCTCCGCACGTTAAGACAACAGCGCTCAACACTGCGCCACGGAGGTCATCAAAATCATCATCGACAAAAATTATAATACTCCATAGTCATTTTAAAATAATATTGCTTTAAGCAATGGCAGTAAGCCCCCAGATTTGATTTACGAACACCAAGAAAAACTTATCAGATTCGGCTCTAGAGATTAATAGCGGTACAGATGTCGCTTCTGAAAACCTTTCGCCGTTCTATTGACGGCTAAATCTCTCTTTTGCATTTCTATGGAAAAACCTCGGGTTTATTGAGGGATTATTATTCAGAGAGACAAATCAAAGGGAGTTAAGAGGAAGCGGTTACATTTGTAAGTGACTGCCTCGTTGGTCTAGTGGTTGGCATGTCCCGGAGGTACCGGGTTCGAGTCCTGGGTCGGGCCATAATTGAGAGTTGGGCTTTTCTGAATAGAAATTCTCAGTACTAGCCCGGAGTAAGGAAGTTGGCGGTGTTTCACCCCCGTGCCTCAGAGAGCGCTTAAGCCGTCAGTCCCGATTATTATCACTAACATGATAATAGTCGTTAAAGCTCGCCAACCCGCATTGGAGCAGCGTGGTGGGTCTACGCTCTAATTCCCTCTCATCTATGAGAGTGGAGGCCTGTGCCCATGAAGTGGGACATTAATGGACTGTTAGTGGTGGTCATATTTTTATCCTGACTACGGTGAAGCTAAAAGGAATATGTATGTTTTTATTTATGTATGTTCCACTGTAGCGTCTAAAATATTGCGCTGATATTGATGAATGAGGTTTCAATCGATTCGTTATTATAGTCTGAGTAATATAGGCTACATTTTATACGAACAAAATATGTATGATGGATGTTACATCATTCAATAAAGTGTTTCGAGTTTACAGTTTTTTAAAACTTAATTCTAGTTAATATATTATATTAAATCAGTATGGATATACGGAAGTATGGATATGAACGTATGGATTATTTCTTTAAATAAGGTTGAACAGTATTCCCCTTAACACAAACGAAGGATTTAGAAACTGGGAAGCGGAAGATATAAATTTTTAGACTAGGTATCTCGACAAAATAATCACTGCTTCGCCGAAAGCCGATGCTTTTTATTATACGACTGCCTGAAAAAAGGAGTATATTGTTTTCAGGGTTCATGTATGTATATTTATGTATGTGAGTTTGTATATTCCACCATAACTTCTATACGCCTGAACCGATTTTGATAAATGAGGTATCGTTAGAATTCCTAGCTTATTCCGGGTGATATAGGCTAGTAAAATTTAAAAAAAATGATGGGGTGACCATGGTCCCGCATTGAAGACTAAAGTTGAAAAAAAAATTTGAAAATAAGATTAACTATATAATCATCATCTAGAAAATAACGAGTAGAATCAAATATATATACACTATCGTTCAATATCCAGTGATTCACAAAAAATTATAATTTATTGTTTTTAACTTTTTAGTTCTATTTTTAGCAGGGCAGTCGTGTTTATTTTTTTTTTAAATTATTGCTTGTTATATTATACTAGTATAATATGATGTCCGCGACTTTATCCATGTATAATATATAAGTTTTAAAATAATAATGTTTTCCAGCACGAATTTCGCACACGGCGGCCAATCTTCACATCATCATACTAATATAAATATAAAGTGTGTTTGTTGGTTTATTGGTTTGTTGGTTTTTCCTTCATCATGCCGTAACGGAGCAATGGATCGACGTGACTCTTGGCATGGGTATAGTTGAGAGTGCTGATGCCGGCGACGAAGTCGCCGGCATCAGCTAGTAGATAATAGCCATCTACGCGGGAAATATTATATCTACTAGTGCACAAGTACGTACGCAAACACAGGTGCACTCTCTTTTCCTTCGCTCTAATAAACCGGTTATGACCCAGTTTTTTATAATCACATAAGAAATCTCGGATTTTCCAGGATAAAAAGTAGTGTCCAAGTACAAAATCAATTCCCACCACTTATCCACTTACTACCATCACTGAAAGCAGTATTATTTTAAAATAACAGTTTTATGTGACGAATCTTGACGTACCTAATCTAAGAATTACAGCTTTTTAATTTCTGAAACAAAAGTGTGAACAATATCAAAATAATACTGCTTTAAGCGATGGTATTAAGCCCTCAGGAACTTTTCAAACTTGTTCCCTGTTCACCGTTCTACCACAGAACAGCAAGGAACCGTCAGTGTTGGCATCCTTATGTAGTTGACGTCCAATATTATTTTCGAACGAAACGGTTTTGCTCTACGTTTCTGGTACGAACCGCTAAGGTATGGAATGCTATTCCAGCGCATGTATTTCCTGCCACGTATTAACTTATAGACCTATTACACTTACATCATTCAAAGGGACCTTTACCCTGAATCAGTGTAGTGTAATAAGATTTAGGAAGAAAGGGTCCCTGATTAGAGACATCGTGTCGTCTCGGACTGCCGCGCTCTGCCGACCGGGCAATGTAATAACACTTAGGGTGGTTAGGGAACTCAGTCGTCGCATGACCAGCGTACTTGCAGAGAGTACTTATGTTTCTCCGGCTCGTGCGAGAATTTGACGCTAATTAATTTAATTTGTGCCATCTAGGTTCTCGTTCACACTAAGTTAGGGCCCGTTTGTAAGTGCAGTGTTAGCGTAATAGCGACGCCCAAAACTAGCGACCACGTCCACCCTTGCCACAGGGCACCTGAAAAAGTGTACTGTAATAGGACCATTACCTTCAAGGCAAGAGTGAATATGCATCTTCTAGGTAAGCGCGCTCCAACGTAGACCTCATCATTGCCACAGTAAACTGATACAACTTACTGTGTCATTGCTTTGTATTATAAGCAATGATTTTCGTCAAGCGCAAGCCTATTCAGATATAAAAAAAGTCAGGAAATCGAACTTTTCAATACTCCATAGAAAGTAATAACATAAAAACTCATAAACAGATAACAGCCAAAACTTTCGGAAAGGTATTTCTTTGTGAAACATAAACTATTCAACTTATAAGATAAGAAAGGGAAAACTTTCACAACTCGCCTGAAACTCCAGCCCGTGTTTTTCCCGACAGTAATCTTTGATGCGGGGATAGCATTTGGCCATGAGTGTGTTTCTCTCCATTGTTGTGTCTGAAAAGAGAAATAGTTTAGTTATTTTTATTAGTTTTAGTGACTTTTTAGCTTTAGTCTCAATTTAGATTCAACTTTAGTGTCTTTTTTTCGTAGTAAGCGATGATGCAGTCTAAGATGGTAGCGGGCTAACATGAGAGGGGAGGGCCATGGTAGTTATATTAAATCCAAAAACTTTATCGGTTTCTCCACGGCATCGTAGGTACCGGAACGCTAAGTCGCTTCGCGGCACGTCTTTGTCGGTAGGGTAACTAGCCACGACCGAAGCCTTCCACCAGGCCGGACCAGAGAAAATTCAAAAATTATATTTCACAAATTGACTTTGCCCGAAATCGCACCCTTTCGGTCACCCTTTGGCACCATTTGGCACCCTTTGGGTACGGAACCCTAAAAAAACTATGTTTACTGCGTATATTAATACATCCATGGTTTCCAGTGATTTTCTCCATCTTTCACCGTGTAATACAGGAGTTGAAAAGCATATTTTAAATCGCGTGACTAACCTCAGTGAATTATGACGAAGCCACCTATTTCCTACTAATATATTAGGTAGCTTTACTTTTTTGTTGCAGGCTTACACGAATTTTTTAGTTGGAATTTCTATGGAACTGTAGCGAAACGAGTAGGTAAATAGTGTTATTCTAAATTTAGGTCAAGTTAATTTAGAAAAAATCTAAACTTATTTATTTACTTCAATTTGTATTTAAATAACTCGATAGCTTAGTGCACGTGAGTTTCAAATTGATTAAATACTTTGAGATAAAAAAATAATCACTAGTTTAAAATAATTAAACTGATATTATAAATTCGAAAGTGTGTCTGTTTGTCACGGCCCATTCGTTTAACCGGTTTTGATGAAATTTGTACACCTATAACTCCAGCGACTGATAGATATACATAAATAAAAAAACTATTTTAATTTATAATATAATAGAAGTCTAATCAAATTACGACGTTCTGACACAGATGCGTACAATATACATACAACTATGCACCTTATGGAAGAAACCGATTTCAGACCGCGACTGTACGCACCAACGTTAAAGTTTAAATACCAAATTAAAAATTAGCGCTATAACTTAAGTAGAGTTTAAAGAAAATGTTTTCCCACTTTCTCAAAACCGGAATATATAATTACACAAATTGCGATAATAAATCTTTGTTGGCCGGTAAATAATGTGAAGTTTCTTGGCAAAAATCGCCATTTTTAATGAATTTGGCCGATCGCCATCTTTCTCCAGGTATAATAATTGTATGAAAATATCTCGTAAGTAATCAAATTTGAGTTCATAGGTCAGTAATATTTTTTAAACTGAAAGCCTTATTAATTACCATTTAATTTCATTGAAAAGGCCAAAAGACGACCTACTTGGAGCAGTGGTGAGTGCTGTGGTAATAAGCGGGAAGTCCCGGATTCGATGATTTGATCAAAAAACTTAAACCACGCGTATGAAGTCGCGTCGCGGGCATCAGTTGTCGGATATAAAAAACACGAAATTCAGACGGAGTTGCAAGCATAAGCTAGTTCCTTAATAAAAAATTTAAATGGGAATAGTAAACACGGGTCATACACTGTCCGTGTATACGGTGTATACAATAGTTCGTGTAGGTACCCATTGTCCTAATTTCCCATAATCTGGGTAATGGTAAAGCGGAATAGATGGGCACTCAACGTGAGTGCTATACCTGTTTCCTGGAGGATTACTAACATTGCTTGAAGCAGTATTATTTAAAAATAACAATTGTATGTCACGTACCTTGAGAGCCTTAAAATAAGGATTATAATTCTAGAACACGAACGTCAACAATATTAAAACAATACGGCTTTAAGCTACGGCAATATGCCCCCTGTATAGGGATTTGAGTTTTCATTTATTATGGCTTGTGGCTGCCTAGCTCCAATACATTAAAAAAGTAAATTGCGCTTTAGCTACATGTACGAACGGTATTCCGAACCAGTGGTAGACTCATTCGACTATTCATAAGCACTTGTAAAAAGTCTATTTGAATAAAAAATATTTGTATTTGTACCTGCATTAGTTAGCCATGCTTAATATTATACTCGTATAATTCTGCATAGTATTAATGCGAATCTTTTCATGGGCATAATCTTGTCACTAAATCCATACTTTTAAAAGTAAACTCGGTAATCCATTTAATATTTTATTTAGCTCTGACTCGACCAGTCAGAGCAGGTAATAATATTATTGTCTCTCTCAGTCTGGGCCTAACAATACTAAAATTATAAATGTGAGAGTGTCTGTTCGTTTGTCTGTCTGTCTTTCTGTCTGTCTGCTGCGTTTTCACGGCCATCTGTTAAACCGATTTTGCCGGAATTTGGTCTAAGAGATTTGTTGCATTGCAAAGGTAAGAGTGCTTTAACGTGCGGAGGTCCCGGGTTCGATCCCCGGCAGGGTTCGGAAATTTATAATTTCTGAATTTTCCCTGGTCTGGCCTGGTGAGAGTCTTCGGCCGTAGCTAGTTACCACCCTACCGGTAAAAAACGTGCCTCCAAGCGATTAAGCATTCCGGTACGATGCCGTGTAGAAACCGAATAGGGATATCGGTTTAATATAACTGCCATGCCCCTTACAGGTTAGCCCGCTACCATCTTAGACTGGATCTTCACTTACCATCAGGTGAGATCGCAGCCATGGGCTAACTTGTAGTGTATAAAAAAAAGGTAAATTAGTTTAAATTGTACTTTACCCGTGAACGTGGAACTGGTGAATATCCTCACGATCTTGGAGCTGACCGGTGGAAGCAATTTCAGGGATCCGGTGAAGATGAGGTCCACTGTACGATCGTCCATTGCTGCGGGTTATTGGATTTTCTGGAAAAGTTATAAGAACTTAATTAAAAAATATAGAAACACGGTTATACTCCTTGCTTGTATTATTACTAGCTGATGCCCGCGACTAAGTGTGGTTTAAGTTTTATTTTAACCTCCGTGATTTAAGTTTTTTGGTTCCCGCGAGAACTCCTTAATTTTCCGGGATATAAAGTAGCCTTTATCACTCTCCAGGTCCACAACTATACCCATGCCAAATATCACATTGATCCGTTGCTCCATTGCGGCGTAATTGAAGGACAAACCAACAAATCAACAAGCCAACACACTTTCGCATTTATATTATTATACGACTGCCTGAAAAAAGGAGTATATCGTTTTCAGGGTTCATGTATGTATGTATGTATGTATGTATGTGTGAGTTTGTATATTCCACCATAACTTCTATACGTCTGAACCGATTTTGATAAATGAGGTATCGTTAGAATCCTTAGCTTATTCCGGGTGAAATAGGCTAGTAAAATTTTTAAAAAATTGATGGGGGTGACCATGGTCCCGCATTAAAGACCAAAATTGAAAAAAAAATCGAAAATAAGATTAACTATATAATCATCATCTAGAAAATGATGAATAGATTCCAAAAATATATAACACTATAGTTCAATATTTAGTGATTCACAAAAAAATATTTAATAAAAAATGTGAATAAGATTCCAAAGGCTATATATGCAAATCGCTTCATAAGGAGGTAAACTCCAAAAATAATATGGCAGGGCAGTCGTATTTTTTAATTCGTTAAATTATATTATTAGTATGATGAATCTTATCTAGAAGAAGAATCGAATTCAAGATGGAACAACTCTACACAATATAGGCAATCGAAGCTGTTCTTGAACTCATTCGATAAAACGAAGACAAAACAACTTGTGTCGCAAAAAATAAATAACATAGCAAGAGTGCGTCGAGGAAGAGACCAGCTTTCACTTCATAGCTGAGTGCCCCATGTACTCATTGGTAAGGTGGGAATTAATAGGCAAGGACAGGATCAGTGAAGAAGACCTAAGACATCTCTCCATAGGGAAAATCGTAAGATTCACTAAAGCTACAGGTAGGATCGTGGGGGGTAGGCTGCCGGGACACCAGTAACCTGTGTACTAACAAGGGAAAATGGGTGCAATGGTTCAATTAATGGACCGATCACCCGCCTGGCAACGGCGGGTGTCCCCTCTATGAGTACATGATGAATCTCTTTATCTTTTCGTATTTCCCATTTGAGAGCTGTGACATTTGTTGCAAGTACACTAAAAAGCTTTTAAAACGTTTTTTTTATATATTTTGATTTATATTTTGATATCGCCTAAACGTGGAACAATCACGGTCTAATAGCTACCTAAAGTGCTAATGGTGACACAATCACTTAAGCACTAAGATAATCTGTTACAAATTTATTACATCATGCAAACACCCCCTTATCAGGAAACTGATAAGGTTTGCATGAAATTGCATTGATCGATATTACAGTGTTAATTCGACACACAATCAATCCGGGGGCTTATTATGTAAAAATGATTGATACAGTGTAACGATCACATGCACCTCTGATACATTACAGAGTGCAATACTTACAACCTCTTGATAAGTAATACTTGACATCCACTACAGCCCATTAACGTTCCACAGCTGGGCACAGGCCTCCAGTCTCATAGCAGAGAGGGAATTAGAGTTTAGACCCACCACGCTACTCCAGTGCGGGTTTAACGGCTTTTCATTTTAGCGATAACAACCGAGACCAACGGCGTAACGTGCTCTCCGAGGCACTAATCTACTCTAATCTACTAAAAAACTCTAACTCCGGGCTAGTACCGAGAATTTCTAGTCAGAAAAACCCAATAATCAATTATGGTATCCTCAACATCTTTTTATAAAACTTATTTTATTCACCAAATTTTATCTTAATTTTCGACGTGCTCTCTAGACACTTTCAGTTTTAAGTTTCTAATAGGCAGTGGTCGATCGTTAACAGGTCTGCTGACCGCGTGTCGCGTAACGTAGATGCTGTCTTAAAGCAACCATATTTAAATATTTTTAATTCTGTATGACTTGGCGGTGCGTTTTTGCCGGTAGGGTGGTAACTAGCCACGGCTGAAGCCTCCCACCAGACCAGACAAGAGCAAATACAGAAATTATGAATTCTCAAATTGACCCTACTGGGAGCGTTTATGCGTAGCGTATATATACTTATTTAATTCCTCTAAACGAGCAATTCTAGTCCAGATGTCCTCCGATATCTGTCCAATTATTTATTTCCTTTTTTTTTAAATATGATATACTAACTAATGCCCGTGACTTCGTCTGCGTGGATCGAGGTTTTTTCGTTCCCGCGGGAACTCCTTCATTTTCCGGCATAAAATGTGCTATTCCAGACTATAATCTATCTCTGTGCCAAATTTCAAGCAGATCCGTTCAGCCGTTGGGGCGTGATTGAGTAACAAACAACCATACATCAAGACATCCATACATACATCCATCCAAACTTTCGCATTTATAATATTAGTAAGAAGTAATACTTTATTTTTAATGTTTAGTTTTTAATTTAGTTTTTTTAAATTTTATTATTTGAATATAATTTCCAAAAAACACGATTTAGGTACCAAAAAAATACAGAGCAAAGCTCGGTCACCCAGATATTACAAACTTTATTACTACACTTTACTCAAACTCAAAGTAGGTATATTTATTCAAAATTATATATAATATTTATCGCAGTCAAGGGTTTGCTTGTAGTGGATAAAAAAAAAATTGGTACCTACAAAGTACACCTTCTAAACGTCACGTTTACAAAGTATAAGACGGTAATAATAACCACAATAACAATTAAATAAATAACCACGGTATCTTAAAAGTAAAGTTACTATTTAAAAACGTATTTTTTGACAAAAGTATGCTTGTTTACTGAATTTACAGCTATACGTCTTAGCACCTTACTCGCCAGTGGCGCCAACTTGTGGGCATTAAAACGATAGCCCCTATTTCGAGGTAAAGACCGTTAAACTTATCTGCCCAGTGTGCTTAGCATGCGCACAACGAGATTATCTCGCGACGAGAGAGACATGACAAAATGCGGTATATTACAAAAAAAATATTCGACATGTTAAAGTTCGTAGAAAAAATACCACAGATAAGAAATCTTACTGTATTCTCTACTTTTGACGTAACGACAAAAGTAACCATATTATTAAGTTCGGTTGAGAAATAGAGATAACGGGTAGATATAATTTTACTCGTTGTGCGCATGCTAGCCATACAGGTGTCAGCGTCGCTAGTTTATATGAAAAAAAACTAAACAGGCATAAAAATTAATTCCAAGGGTCTGAGAGATAAGTTTGTGGGAATGTAAGTAATAATTTATTCAATTCATCGATCAAGTAATCGATAAAACAACAGATGTATTATCTACACCATTTAATTGGGATCACAATCAACACAAGTCCCTATTCAATTCAAGTCTCCAATCACGACAACCAATTACATTAAAAGCAAATACCGGACTTCTTATCAAAATTTATAGTCCTTATTCAGGAATGTTATCAAAATCGGACGCGGATATGGCGGGTCGAAAAATCTCTCGATTACTGTGTGTTGACTGCTGGAAAGCTTTGTTTTTTTAATCCAATACGAGCAGGGGCGGCCTTAGCCATTGCGAGGCCCTGGGCGGTAGATATTTGCGAGATAACATAAAAACTGAGTAAGTAAATATAGTATATATAGTACGGTATTATTTTAGTACCGGATCCATTTAAATCCTATGTCCATGACTGGCACGAAATTTCGTCAGTGTTAAAGAGACAGGAAGAAACATTTAGTGGAGTGAACAACACAGATATCGGCGCGATATTATACTACGCAAGCGGCAAGAGTACTCGAATGGTCATTACATGCTTGCACTTGTGGTTTTTGTAATATTTGCGCGAGATTCAAATAAACATTTGTAAGGGAAAATCCAGAAGTAGGTATTATTGAGACACTTTAAATATATTTGTGCTCTCATTTGGAACTTGCACGAGCGAATGATCACAACGTGTAGCGGTTCCACGAGTGATTTAATGTGACAAGACAAAAGTTAGCTAAACTTAAAGACAATATTTATTTGGTCTGGCCACAATAGGCATGATGACAGTATCCAAGAATCAATGAAATTATGAATTTATATAATGAAATAGGATTCATGGATTATAAAAAACTTATTTATTTTTCTATTTCGAGTGAGATTGTTATTTATTTTGATAAAATAAAACTATAAAATACAGCAATCCGCCATATTGTATAAAACACCACTGAAGCGAATGACGTCACAATTTATTTCGAGCTTTGACAATCGGCAAACAATCTCTATAAGTACAGGTGTTTTAAATGTTTATCAAGTATTTTGTATGTTTTTTTGTTTCCTTAAGATCATTTCCATAATCTAGCTTTGTTTTACCAAATCCAAAATCAAGAAATTAAAAATCGTTAGCCACGGATCAAGGATTTACCAAAGCTACTAGCTCTAATTTGCCCAGGATTGATTTGTTGATGTTGGTTGAGTATCTTGCATCAAACAAAGACTTTTGTTTAGCAGAATTTCGCAACGTCAAAACTTCCATGTAAGTACAATAATAACATAATAATATATAGGTCCTAAACCCGTAAAATCTGCTATTTTATATATTAAGCACTTCATGGTACTTAGTTATTAGAGGTTATGTTAATTAAATGTTGTTTTTTAAAACTATACCGTATAACTTAATATGAGCGGTGATTGCCTAGTAAATATTATGACGTCTGCCTCCTATTCGGTGCGTCTGGGGTTCGATTCTTGGCACGCATCTAACTTTTTGCAGTTATTTGTGCTATGAGCAAAACATCATCACTACATAGTATAAAACAAAGTCGCTTCCCGCTTCTGTCCCTATGTATGCTTAGATCTTTAAAACTACACATCGGATTTTGATGCGGTTTTTTTAATAGATAGAATGATTCAAAAGGAAGATTTATATGGACTTTTTATCCCGGAAAATTAAGGAGTTCCTGCGGGAATGTCGTAGGCATCAGCTAGTATTAGAATAAAGCAAAAACTTACGTCAAGTGATCTTCGCAGAAATAAATAGCAGAATTTAGATAAATATCTATCACACTGGGGGACCGCACACGACTTACACACTTTAGAATTCATATTATTCACACAAAATATCTAAATTGTTGTACGAAGACTTATTGTTTACTGCACGCAGTACATTAGAGTACATTGGTAAAAACAGTAGTGACGTCACAAACGACGCCATGACACCCGCGAGCGATTTGGCGTGATTTTTAAAATTTAAATTTCAAATGCCAATTTTATCTACTAAACCTTATTTTTCTGCTGAAATAAGATATTTTTTCGATATAGTAGATACTTCCGAACATAATCTGACCATTTTGCAAAATCAGTCATCATGCCTATTGCTAGCGTTAAGCTCATAACCGAATTGCGATCTAAACACAAAAGTATTCAATAATCGCTGAGTCTGCCTGCAGGCATCGTCAAAACACTCGTATTTATACTAACTATTTTTAATATGGCGTCGATATCCGCAGATTAAATCGAATGACATGAAACGAGTCAAATTGACTGATGTTATACTTCCTGTTTCATGAGATATAATGACAAACAATAATAATGCTAACACATTAGTTCCTAAGATCGAGGCCCCGGGCGGTTGAACTGCTCGCCTCCTCCTAAGGCTGCCTCTGACTACAAGTAAGCCCTTCACTGCGATGGTAAGTGGTCATGCAGTCTAACCTGTTAGGGGATGGTAGTTATATGAAACCCTTACCCCTAATCAGTTTCTACAAGGAACGCTAAATCGCTTGGCGGCACGTCTTTGCCGGTAGGGTGGTAACTAGCCACGGCCGAAGCCTTCCACCAGGTTGATATATTCAGTTTGTTTTCTATTCAAATAAACTTTTACAAGTGCTTTCGAATCGTCGAGTGATTCTACCGCTGGTTCGGAATGACATTCCTAAAACCATTTCAAAATTCAAACTATGCGAAGCTGGGGCGTGCCAGCTAGTACAATCAATCAATCAATATTTATTTATTCAATTTAGGTACGCTGTGTACTTATTGACGTCCGAAAATTATAAAACATGATGGTGATAATTAATTACGGTATCTTAAAATTATAGCTACGAGGGTTCCAAACGCGCCCTGATCTGAAAAGAGCCCACAAAAACTCAGTCGTTTTTTTATTATCACCATCTTACCAACATCATGTATCTAATAGAAAAATATGCCACGTGTACGAACTACGAAGAATAGAAATAGATAAATAATGCCACGTCAACGAAAATTTCTTCGTTACAAAGGCAAGGTAACAGTATCATAAAACTTTGATTGCCACGCGAGACGGCACTACCGAAATCAACGGCGTGCGATAGAGATAGAGAACAACTTTAAATCCATAACAAACTAAAGACACGACACCTGCCCTAGTTCGTCTTAATCAATACAATGCAGTATTCGATGCTAAGGTCAACATCGATTCGCTACTCGACTAAAATAAGATTAAGAATAATATTTATTTTCATAAAAGAGTGACATGATTAAATAGCGGTCCCTACCCTCTACGCTAAGATAACCTGTATTGCAGAGGGTAGTTTCTTCCAGTGATACATGTAAAAATATAACTAAAAACTAATTACTTATTTACGTGTGGAAAACTGAGCGTGCTGCGTGTATATGTGTGTGTGTGTGTGTGTGTGTGTGTGTGTGTGTGTGTGTGTATGTGTGTGCATGTGTGCGTGTGTGCGTGTGTGTGTGCGTGTGTGTGGGTAGGTGTGTGTGTGTGTTAGTGCATTTGTAAGTGCGCGCAGATATTTTTAATTTATAAAATATCGATACAATAGACAAACGATATCTAAAACTTTCTAAAAAATACAAAACTATTTGATGTTTTTATTGTAACCTTGTCAATATAATGTCTTTCCAAATTTGTAATGGATGCAACATATCTGTTACCAAGTTTCATCAAAATCGGTTAAATAGGCGGTCGCGAAAACGTAGCAGACGGACAGAAGGACAGACGGACTGACACACTTTCTCATCATACCATCATATTAATAATATAAAAGCATATGTCCTTCCCCGTGTTAACAACTACCTCTGTACCAAATTTCATCAAAACCGGTTGAAAAGACGGGCTGTTAAAGCGTAGCTGACAGACAGACAGATGTACAGACTGAGAGAAACACTTTCGAATTTTTTGTATTATATAATAGTTAACATTAATTATTATAAATGCGAAAGAGTGTCTGTTTGTCTGCTACGCTTTCAAGGCTCATCTGTTTAACCGATTTTGATGAAATTTGGCATAGGGATAATTTATTACCCGGGGAAGGACATAGGCTTACTTTACTAAAAGGACATACTTTTTATGGCGGAAAATTTAAGAGTTCCCGCGGGAATCAAAAAACCTTAATCCACGCGGACGAAGTCGCGAGCATCGGCTAGTTATGAATATGCGAATACCATCACCAAATCAATAGAAAAAGGTAACGTACACTACCGAAAGAACGTTATTTTTTCCGTGCTTTTCAGGAAAAAATTGCCTCTGTAGCTAATGTCATCAAAATCTTAGGGGCCGTAAAAGGGTTTTAGTAAACAGGCCCTTACAATAATATATTTAAGTATAAAATTAGTATAGATTTTGTGGAAATTAAAATTACTAGTGGTTCGCCCCGAACCTTGCGGTATCTATTTACTGTACCGTACGCATTAAAACGCGCCGAATCTTATGACGTCAATCGTCATCCGCTTGCGTGGATGGGATACGTATTCCTACAGTATTTTACTAAAATGTAGCTTGTTTGGTGAGCGGGTACTGGGGGTCACAAACAAATAAACTTTTACATGACATGACATAATTGTGAAGTTCTCTTTAAAATACTGAAGCTCATTAAAAATTAAATAATGTCGTTTCCTTATAATATTTATCTAATTTTAGTATTTGTTATTCAAGTACAGGATATAATTCAAATAATTGATCAAGTTTCAGGCTCAACCTTTCAGAAAATTGAGAGTTCTGAGTTCAACTTTGGATGTTAGAAAATTTCCACTTTGAAATTTCGTCCCCATTTCGTCAATTTTAGGGGAAAATGAAAAAAAAAAAAATTTTTGGACTCTATTCTTAATTATGTTTAAAATGATATACCGCAACCGTATGTTACGCTGTAAAAATATTTTACTTCGCATTCGCTTCTATGAGAGCCCCCCTGAAATAAAAATTTCTTCCTTTTTAAGCCATATTCGGAGACCATTGGTTTACTTATTATATTTAAATTTGAAGAAATTACGTTCAGTAATTCAGAAGTTATAAGACTCTGACAGACAGACGGACGGACAGACAAGTGCAAATTCACTCAAGTAGACTCAGAGACCTTCGCTTCGCTCGGTCAATTAAACACATTTTAATTAAATTCCAAATTTAACTTCAGTAATGTATATTACAATTTAGAACCATCCTTGCACAATTCTATTTATGTTCGAATATAACCTATTTAGGTAAGTAACCTAACCTAATTTTAGGTCGTGGCAAATATACTTAGTACTTACCAAAATATAAGATTTGATGAGAATTTACAATATTTGTTTTTTTTATCTCATTTATTTGGAGGCTTTTCGTCACAAAACAAAGAACGTCAGCCTCATCGCCCTGTGACAAACTTATACCTATCTATACATTAGTTCTATTAATTACTTATCTTAATTTAAAATCAAAAAGCATTCTGGCAGAAACACCCCCACATTATTTTCTTCAAATATATTATTTTGATAAGAAAGATTGGGGTCTCAAAAGCATTTTTAGTGGTGGCTAAATTTAATCTTACAAATAAATAAATACCTGTACGAACTTATATTCTGGAGCTTCCTTATCCAAACACTGCAAATTTTTGTTTTATTTTCAAGATTATAAAAATAGTCGAACTTCGAACTGATAACTTTAGCTTTTTTTCCGCGTTAAATATTTATTTTGAATCGAGCGTGCGTATTCTTTCTTTTATCAGAGGGTACTGCGTTGGTTTTGAAATTAGAATACTTACTTCAAAACTGTTATCCGGTTGCTATGGTAACGGTAGAAATGTGTTATTCGGTTACTCGGGTATTCTATGGAGTTTAAAGTGGCGATTATAAGTTTTTAAGGCTTAGTGTACATAGTGTGAAGGGGTGATATATTTTAGTTGTTTAGAAGTTTGGCCTCCTCTTTAGGTGCTCTGAGGTTCGTTCCTCGGACATGCACTTCTAACCTTTCTGAAATTTCCTCGTGGCGCAGTATTGTTGACTTGGTCGATTCGCGGCAGGGTCTATTTGGGAATTTGTATTTTCTGAATTTTCTCTGATCTGGTCTGTGGGGGGGAGGGGGGGGAGGGGCAAAGACGTACCGCCAAGGGAAAATAGCCTATGTCCTTCCCCGGTATACAATCTATCCCTGTCCCAAATTCCATCAAAATCGGTTGTGTCATGTCAATCAGCAGATGTGCTGTGAAAGTGTAGCAGATAGGACAGACATGCAGACAGACACACAGACGTCCAGGCAGATAGACACCGTTTGGATTTATAATATTAGTATGGATATACCTACCTGGATGTACCTGAGTTGAATAAATAAATATTGGTTGATTGATTGAAAAAGGCATTGACAGACAGACAGATTGACAACGATGTAATCCTCACGGTTCCTTTTTCCTCTTGAGGTACGTAAAACACTGAAAATGTAAGCAGACCTTAAATAACTATGTAATTAATTCATGAGTGTTGCGAGTTAACTGCCTCGTTGGTCTAGTGGTTGGCATGGTCGACTGCGGCCGACGAGGTTCCGGGTTCGAATCCCGGGTCGTGTTTCACCCCCGTGCCTCGGAGAGCACGTTAAGCCGTCGGTCCCGGTTATTATCACTAACATGATAATAGTTGTTAAAGCCCGCCAACCCGCGTTGGAGCAGCGTGGTGGGTCTAAGCTCTAATTCCCACTCTCCTATGAGAGTGGAAGCCTGTGCCCAGCAGTGGGACGTTAATGGGCTGAAGTGGTAATTCATGAGTGTGCCCTAAGCGTAAAAAATACCGCATAGCACAGCTGTCAAGGTGGAATTGCTGGCGTGATTCCGAAATTATTTACGCCAAAGGACGTGAGGTTGATCTATTAGTGGTATACTCGAATGGAAAACCGATTGTAATACCACAGAATAGGAAATGTAATACTATCACACTAATATTATACAGGCGAAAGTTTGTATGTGTGTGTGTATGTTTGTTACTTTTTCACGCAAAAACTATTGGATTGATTTGGCTGTCTACAAGTTTAGAATGGAGATAGATTGCCCTGGATTAACACACAGGTTACTCTTTATCCTGTAAAAGGCCATGGTTTCCGCGGGATTCATAAAAACTGAATCCACGCGGACGTAGTCGCGGGCATCATCTAGTTTAGAATACTATATTAGGTAAATTTTGGTGGAAGCGTTGGTAGAAGAAAGTTGACGAAGACCGGGTTAACCGATGTAGCAAGACTTTTCAGTCTGGCCTGGTGGGAGGCTTCGGCCGTGGCCAGTTACCATCCTACTATCAAAAACGTGCCGTTAGCCCGCTTCCATCTTAGACTGCATCGTCTCTTAACCATCAGGTGAGATCGCAGTCAAGGGCTAACTTGTAGTGTATGAAAAAAAGAAGAAACTGTGAATTCCATTATAATTCTTGCCTGTTTCTGTTTGCCTAAAAATATTATTAAAAGTATCTTATGTCCTTCCCCGGATTACATCTTATCTCTGTACTAAATTTCATAAAAATTGGTTGAACAGATCGACTGTGAAAGCGCACCAGACAGACAGACACTTTTTCGCTTTTATAATATTAAGTCTAAGCATTATTATTTCTGAGTATGGATTATTTGCTGTATTTTGGTGTGAGTAATAAGAAAAGATTTTTAGTAAATTCACACGAGCAAAACTGAAGGTACTTAAACCAGTTAGGTACCCATATTTAAGACTTGTGTACTCGATTGACCAGGGCCATACTACCATTGCTTAAAACCGCATTATTTTAACATTGTTGACGTTCGTGTTTTAGAATTATAATCCTTATTTTAAGGACGTCAAGGTACGTGCCATAAAACTGTCGTTTGGAAGTAATACTGCTCCAAGCTATGGTAGGTACCCCCCCTAGAGGATAGACACGGGCTGGCACCATTATAGCCTGTGCTTACGTACGAGCGATTAGTTCCCGTGAACTTTCGAAAGATAACACCATACTGCGCCGCCGACCCATTTATTATCTGTGCGAAACAGTATCGATTTCCATGCAATTGTAATCATTGATTTTATGTTGAATGTAGAATCAAGGTTTCCCACCACCATCACCATTACAGCCCATTAACGTCCCACTGCTGGGCACAGGCCTCCACTCTCTTAAGAGAGAGGGATTTAGAGCTTAGACCCGCCACGCTGCTCCAACGCGAGTTGGCGGGTTTTAACGACTTTTATCATGTTAGTGATAATAATCGGGACTGACGGCTTAACGTGCTCTCCGAGGCACGGGGGTGAAATACCACCAACTTCCTAAATCCGGGCTAGTACTGAGAATTTCTAGTTCTAGTAGAAAAACCCAATACTTAATTATGACCCGACCTGGAACTCGAACCCGAGACCTCGCCGGCCGCAGTCAAGCATGCTAACCACTAGACCAACAAGACAGTTCCAATCAAGGTTTACTAACAATTTACTAAGGCACTTAGTACAGGGACTTTCTTGCCGATTCTTCTCAGTCTACTGTTCTGTTCTGTCATTCCGAACCGGTGGTAGAGTCACATTTCCTATGTGGCACAAGATGTCCTACGTGAAATACATAAATTCATTTCATTTCATAACTATAATCGTTGGGGTCCTAAATGCCTAGGTGCTAGAATGGCGTCCTCGCAACTAGCAAGATGGCCGAGTTTTTGACGACCTCTCTGGCGCAGTGATGAGTGCAGCCTTATTATGGAAGGTACCAGGTTCGATTACCGGCAGGGTCAATTTAGTACCTAATTTATAATTTCTGAATTTTCTTAGGTCTGGTCTGGTGGGAGGCTTTGGCCGTGGCTAGTTACCGGGTTACCGGCAAAGACCGATAAGGAACCGAAACCGATTAGGTGAGTTGAGTGGAATAAAAAATTCGTTACAGACGCTACATGGGAGTTCTAATACTCAACCGTAAAACATAAAACTTTACAAAGTAACTCAGTACCTACATCAGAAACTAAGTATTTTAGGTTTTAACAGTCAGTCGTAACTAGAAAACTAAATATAACGTTTTAGTGGGAGTTGCCGACGGAAGGCGGTTTATGGCGGCTCTAATCGTGGAAAAGCAGGTACGAATCGATACAAAAATAGACGCGTTTCCGTTTACGTGTGCTCCAAGTCACGAGAATGTTGGAGTTGTGATTTGGCCGTCAGCTTAAGGGGTTAATGCTAAATACTGTAAAATAGTTTCAAATTTAAAGAAATAAAAATTAACAATTAACAACCATAAGAATAGTGTTTATTAGTATAATATTGGGTTACAATAATAAAAATTATATTCTTATTTCAGCCAAACATTTATACTATCTTACAATATAAGATAATCTTGACCCTCAAACTAGGAGGCTTATATCTGTAGAGCCGTTACAATTTCACAGTCAAGTGACCGCTTTTCTTTTTTCTTAATTTTAACAAATGTGCTATTACTTAAATCAACATTAAAATAAAAAATTGCCAGTCATGCCGATAAAAGGCCGATTGGAGTGAAAACGAATATTTCATTTTTTTCTAAATTAAAAATAAATAAAGCAAATATAAACCTAAGACATTAAAGTTTAATTACGAATGCACTATATTTATATTTAAGACCTTTCGTTCCACAGTACTTATATATTAACATAAACCTTAAAACTAAGGCATTAAAGTTTAATTATGAATGTACTATTTATAGTTTATTTTGTCTTAAGAAGAACGGTGTTGGTCTCTCGGTCGGTCTCGCGTATTCTATATTTTTACTCCCTACCAAAAATAAACATAAGTCAAAAATATTGTCAATTTTGCTGCTGCAGACTCTAATTGCAAACTATTCAAGTTGAAGTTGTTTCATTAGAAACAGACCCGTTCTCTTTTAGCTTGTACCACACCCCACAGACTACACCCAGGTTAAGGTGTGACTCGAATATACTGGCCACTGTTTAATGGCCGGCTGATTGACAGATACAAAGACAAAGGAGTTCCACGTACCGTGACCAAACGCCGTAACAAATGGAGGAAAGGGGTGAAGGCACGATTATAAAAATTGTAATATCAGAACGGATGCAATTCAAATCAACGGCCAATTCAAGAAAAACAACCGCGAGGGATACTCATCCTGTCGATATTATCCATATCAATACCTGGAAAATTAATGAGTTACCCCGGGAATCTATAAACTTAAACAACGCGGACGAAGTCGCGGGCATCATCTCGTAAATATATGAGTGAGTTTGTTGTTTTGTTCTCCAATAACGCTGTCATAAAGCAACGGATTGAAGTGATAAATATTTTGTTATCTCTAGATAGTCACATAATTTACTTTTATTCCGAAAAATAAACGAGTTCTCACGAGATTTTATAAAAGCTCATTTATTGTAAGCTAGGGGTAGAAAACACCTTCAATCATTCTAATATACATAAACTGAACACTCTTGAATATTCCGAATTTGATAAATTTATTTACTTTAGTTATATTAAAATAGTAATATTATCCATATCCATACTAATCCATGCTAATATTATAAATACGAAAGTGAGTCTGTCTGCTACGCTTTCAAGGTCCAACTAGTCAACCGATTGTGATGAAATTTGGTAAATAGACAGGTTACATTCCGGGGAAGGACATAGGATGCTTTTTATCCCGGAAAATTGACGAGTTCCCGCGGGAATAAAAAAACGAGCATCATCTAATAAATAATATATTAAATTTTTACTCATTTATATAATTATTAGTGTGTAAATTTGCCACTAGTTCAATATGCCTTCCAGTTATGAGGAAACCTATTGAAGGTTGCCGACTCATTAGTCCTAATCTATCGATGGATACCGTCAAAACTTGGCACCATCAATATTGCACTGGTTTGTTGAACCCGCTAATACGTTCCACTCCCTCTACATCTCATGCCTTGTACCAGGTCACAGTGACTACGCCCATAGCTAGGTGCGGCGTGCATACAGTCGCTAATGGATTGCTTTCCATGCCCCTTATTATCGTTACAGATTATAAAAACCTCTATAATAGCTCCATTGATCTGTTTACCTAATAATAAACGAGCGAAAATGTTTGCATTGGCCAATGACGACAGTTCTGCCCCCCGTTTTTGTGAAGAAATCAAAATCATTTTGTCAAAGATATAATTTGAGCTGTTTATGGAGTTCATAGATGCCCGCACGTCAAAAAGCACGTATGACCTCCTTAAACAGGTCAAATGATTACGATTTGCTTAGAAAATGGGGCCCCTGGCTCAGGGTCGTCGTTGTAACCAACAGACGTCCACAGCTGGACATAAGTCTCTTCTCTAGTCATAATAAGTAGGGACTCCAACACGCCGCGGTCTTGCGCCACCTGCCCCCCGATTGCGTAAGGAAATCGTAATCGTATGTCATACGATCTGTATAAGGAGTTCATAGATGCCTGCACAAAGCATTTATGAACTCCTACAACAATACGAGTAATACGTTTTAAGCTGTTAAATGATTACGATCTGCTTAGACAATTGGGCCTCTGAATTCCAGCGGCTCCCTGCAACTTGTTTCATGTCATCTATTCGCCTATGAATAATTAATGTGTTATCTCTTATATATAAAATTCTCATGTCACAATGTTAGTTATCGTACTCCTTGACCGATTTTTATGAAATTTTATATGCATATTCAGTAGGTCTGAGAATCGGCTACAATCTACTTTTCATACCCCTAAAACACCTCAATCCACGCGGACGGAGTCGCGGGCATCAGCCAGTGCATTTAACATTAAAAAGTCAACTGCTGAGTTTCTTGCCGGCTTTTCTCAGTAGAATTTCTCGTTCCGACCTATGGTAGAGTCAAAATATCACTTAACTGAATGTCTTATCTTATCATACTAATATTATAAATGCGAAATTTTGGATGGATGTATGGATGTATAGATGTATGGATGTATACTAATATTATAATTGCGAAAGTTTGGATGAATGTATGGATGTATGGATGTATGGATGTATGGATGTTTGTTACTCAATCACGTCCCAACGGCTAAACGGATCTGGCTGAAATTTGGCACAGAGATAGATTATGGTCTGGAATAGCACATAGGCTACTTTTTATCCAGGAAAATTAAGGAATCCCAGCGCGAACCAAAAAACTTCAAACCACGCAGACGAAGTCGCGGCCATTCGCTAGTATTATTATGAAATAAATAAATTGATTTATGTGTATAGATAAGCCTGCCACCTTTTTGTAAAGTCCGAAAATAAAAGCTATTTTATCTTACTTTAAATACTAAAAATGTAAAGTTTCGATGTTTACACCACATTAACTGAACCGATGTGGCTGAAATTTGGAATGGAGATAGCATGTACCCTTGATTAAAGCTGGATACAATTTATCCCAGAGAATTAAAAAAATCCTGCGTTAATCAAAAAAACTAGTAATACCTACTCATAAGTTCGGATTTTTTAAAGTAAAAAAATAAGTAAATCTAGGTGCCAATCCAAAGAAAAAACAAATACTTGATTACACACTCAATTCAAAAGTGGGGAATAAATAAACTATGCTAAAACATTATTTTAATAAAGCACAGAGTTTGATAAGTTACGAGCTTTTTAAGGCTACATTAAGTTATTAGGTAGTAGGTATTACACAGGCTCGTTAAAATGATTTGCAACCGATTTCCCGGCTACGCCTCTACGAAAATGCTACGAAGATTTTATTTTTCCACCAGTTTTCTGCGCTAAAATGAAAATAGCAGCTAATAATTTTTCTTGCGATTATTTCGTTACTAGTTGATGCCAGCGACTTCGTCCGCGTTTATTGAGGATTGTTGTTTCCCGCGGGAACGATTAAATTTTCAGGGATAAAAGTAGCCTTTGTGTTATTCTAGAGAATATAACCTAGCTCTGTGCTTTGGCTCCGGTCGGACGGAAAATCCGTCACGACCGGAGAGGACACGCAGGATTTACGGCTTTACGTGCTCTCTGAGGTACAGGGGTGAAACACCACCAACTGCCTAACTCAGGACTCGTACTGAAAATTTCTAGTCAGAAAACCGAACCTGACAGAACCGAGAAACAGAACCTGGAACCTCGTCAGCCGCAGTCGAACTTACTAATCACTAGACCAACGAGGTAGCTGCCTGCTAATTGCTATCGGTTCGACAGCTATAGTCATCAATAAAACACTGGAATATTTTATGAATGTGTAAATCAATCATATTCAACGCTTAACCATTTAAGGTCAATAGCTATCCAGCTTCGTGTCGACTCACGCCTGTCGCCGATCGTTTGTCATTTCGCTGATTAGACAATTTAGTTCAATAAGTATCGTGATAATGTTGCGGAGATAAAGTTAAGATAAATGACGTGCTATGTGGCGTAATAACTTTGAAGTTAAAGTTTGTCATAGCAAGACGCTTTAAATATCAGTACCTATGCAATATTACTCAAACTAACTGCCACGTTGGTCCAGTGGTTAGCGTGTTTGACTGAGGCCGACGAGGTCTCGAGTCCCGAGATAACAAGTGTTGGGTTTTTCTGACAAGAAATTCTCAGTATTAGCCCGGAGTTAAAAAGTTGGCGGTGTTTCACCCCCGTGCCTCGGAGAGCACGTAAAGCCGTCGGTCCTGCGCCTGATCTCTCTCTGGTCGTGTCGGATTTTTCGTCCCATCGGGCTATGGAAGTAATGGAACAGAGAGTGCACCTGTGTATGCGCTCACATTTGTGCACTATAATATGTGCCGCTCAGATGGCTAATCTCTCTGGAGATAGGCCGCCGTGACCGCCTAATTCGGTCGGGAGGACATTTTTTATCCCTGTACTAAATTTCATCAAAATCGGTTGAACAGGTGGGTCATGAAAGCGTAGCAGACAGACAAACAGACAGACAGATAGACACACTTTTGCATTTATAAATTTAATATTGAATATCAGCATGGATACGAGCACGCACCTCCAACTTTTCGAATTTATATGCGTTACTAGCTAATGCCCGCGACTTCGTACGCGTGGATTGAGGTTTTTCGGTTCCGCGGGAACTCTATGTGTGTTGTTGCGGTCTATGTGTTATTCCAGAGTAAAACTCAACAGAGTAACAGAGTATTTCTGTACCAAATTTCATCCAGATCTTACTCAATCACGCCCCAACGGCTGAACAAGCCGTTGGGGCGTGATTGAGTAACAAACATCCATCCATACATCCATATATCCATCCAAACTTTCGCATATATAATATTAGTATAGATTAAATAGACATAGCTCGCTTCTAACGGTGAAGGAAAACATCGCGGAAAACTACACGTCCGAGAGTTCTTCATTATGTTCTCAAAGGTATGTGAAGTCTACCAATCCGCACTTGGCCAGCTTGGTGGACTATGACCAAACCCTTCTCATTCCGAGAGGAGACTTGAGTTGAGGAGGACCAGACAAAAAACCAATACATTTTTTTTTAAATTGTATTCTGGCAGTTTTTAACACACTCATATTATAGACAGACACATTGAGGTGGTCTACAAATGTACAAATGTACAAATACGAAAGTTTGTCTGTCTGCTACGCTTTTAGACTTTCATGGCCCATTTTTTCTTTTATCCCGGAAAATTACAGTTTCCCTGGGTATCAAAAATCTTGATCCACGCCGACAAAGATTGGCGGGCATCATCTAGTCTTACTAATATTATAGATGTTGTGTTTGTTTGTTGGTTGCGGTTGTTCCGGCGTGATTGAAGGACATTCCATCACGCTGCAACAGAGCAACGGATCGACGCTATTTTTTGCATGGGTATAGTCTATGGATCTGAAGTACGACATAGGCTACTTTTTATCCGATACCGTGGGAATTAAAAACACTAATTGCACGCGGATGAAGTCGCGAGAATCAGCTAGTAGTTGTACAAAAGTAGACTTAATATTTTGGTGTAATTTATTATCCCATCAAAAACATAAATGTAAAATGAGAGCCAAGTTCAAAATTGTGATAAATATGCCTTGGTTGTTGACTGCAGCGACAAAAGAAGTGAGATCTAAATGGGTGCCAAGTTCAATGGTCAGTCCTGCAATTTATTTATCCCATCAAAAACATAAATGTGAAATGAGAGGCAAATTCAAAATTGTGATATATATGCCTTGGTTGTTGACTTCAGCGACAAAAGAAGTGAGATCTAAATGGGTGCCAAGTTCAATGGTCAGTCCTGAAATTTATTTATAACAACATATAATATTTTATAACAACTTAAAATATCATTTCTTCTTATAACTTAGTATAAAATGTTGAAGACTAAGGCTTTGGCTTGGCTAGTTTTCATATACGAATTATAGCCTTCACAAGTTGTAAAGCTGTAAGTTCTTATTTTATTCTTCCGAAAATTTGGCTAGCTGGTAGAAACTGTACTTTTAGGTACCTACTTAATAATAATTCGTATATGGAAACTAGCCAAGCCAAAGCCTTAGTCTTCAACATTTTATACTAAGTTATAAGAAGAAATGATATTTTAAGTTGTTATAAAATATTATATGTTGTTATAAATAAATTTCAGGACTGACCATTGAACTTGGCACCCATTTAGATCTCACTTCTTTTGTCGCTGAAGTCAACAACCAAGGCATATATATCACAATTTTGAATTTGCCTCTCATTTCACATTTATGTTTTTGATGGGATAAATAAATTGCAGGACTGACCATTGAACTTGGCACCCATTTAGATCTCACTTCTTTTGTCGCTGCAGTCAACAACCAAGGCATATTTATCACAATTTTGAACTTGGCTCTCATTTTACATTTATGTTTTTGATGGGATATCATTACTTTTTGTACAGAAATTATTGAACTCAATCTCAAACTCAAAACATATTTATTCAAAATATGTACCTACAAAGTACACCTTCTGAACGTCATGCTTACAGAGCATAAGAGGTGATGGTGATAATTAACTACGGTATCTTAAAACTAAAGCTTCGAGGGTTCCAAACGTGCCCTGGTCTGAGAAGAGCCCGCAATAAACTCCGCTTTTTTTTTATTATCACCATCTCACAAATATTTGAAATTATATATATGTACTTATAATATAACATTACATAATCAGCCGCTGTAACAATTCATACCAATGCCTTGCTATCATTCAAATAATCCTTTACACTGTAATAGGACTTTTCTATTAGTTTAGTTTACGTTTTACATTAGTAGGTACTTATTATTCGGTTTAAGGTCAGTGTGTCACCCACCAGTAATTCTATTGTACGACTCATTGTACAAGATAATTAAAGACGAGAATTCTCAAGAAAAATATATACAGCCGGTTTCTGAATTGAGAATTTCATGTTGAGTCGGTCTCAAAGACTTCTTAAGTGTGTCTTAAGAACGACTTAGGCAAATTATTGTTTCTGAATTGATATTGCGTAAGGTTTGAGAATTGGAGCTTGCAAATTTTCAAATTTGACAGTTTCGAAACTTAAATCTCTGCTTAACAGCAAAATTGCGTTTCAGAGCGCATTTGACAGTGCTCAAAGCTCTCCTTTCTCAGAGTTGACAACGTAATAGATGAGTGACGGATTTCAGCTACTTAAACTTTACTCTCGTTTGAACCTTTGTAAAAAAATCCATTTTTTGCACAATGTCCAGTGAAGATTCTTGCCTGTACAAAGACAACCACACAGGAGACAAGTTATTAGAAATCGCCCATTGTTTCTTTCAACAACAAACAATTTAACGACCGATTCCGCTTTTCGAAGGAATCTGTAACATTTGTTTTTGGCAAAATAAAGACCAAATTACCCGCAAGAATCCAAAGGTGCGACTGCATTCCGCCAATGTTACAACTTCTAATAGCATTGCGGTATTACGCAACTGGCAGTTTCCAGGCCGTCGTAGGAGACACGGCGAACGTAAGCAAAGCAACTGTGTGTCGGGTAACCGATAGAGTATCCAGTGCTATAGCGATGCTAAGGGCACAATACGTGCAAATGCCTTCTGCTCAAGAACGACCAACAGTGGCTGCAGGATTTTATGCGATAGCAGGATTCCCTAGAGTAATTGGTGGTGGTCTCGGTGGCAACAGGGCAGAATTGTTTAGAAATAGAAAAGATAACTTTTCAATAAATATCCAAGCCATATGTGACGCTAATTTGAAAATAAGAAGTATCATCGCCCGTTGGCCATGTTTTGTCCATGATACAACAATTTGGAATGATTCTCCACTTGCTGCTCAGTTTGAAGATGGAAGATTTGGGTCATATCTAATTTTAGGAGACAGTGGATACCCATGTCTAAGGTACATCATGACGCCATTTTTAAATCCTACCACTTCAGCACAAGAAGCATATAACAGGGCACAGATTACTACTAGAAATACAATTGAGAGATGCTTTGGAGTTCTGAAGAGGCGTTTCCCCTGTCTTCATTCCGGAATGCAGCTTAAATTAGGCAAGGTGTACAAGGTTATTGTAGCATGTGTAGTTTTACATAACATGGCCCCAGATCTTGATGATTTTGTTGTAAAGATGTACTTGTTGAAGAGCAAAATGATGTTTTACCTTTGTCCCAAGCTCAACAAGCACAAAATTTAGCTGTAAGATCAGCATTAGTAGAAACTTATTTTACTAATGCATACGGTTAATACCCTTCAGGTAATTATATTTTGTAGTGGAAAATATAATAAAATTAGTAATTTATTTGTGAGAATAAAAAAACCCGGCTGTGTTTTGGGCTCTTTCAGATCAGGGTGCGTTTGGAACCCTCTTTAGTTTTAAGATACCGTGATTGATTTTATACTAATACTGATGATGCCCGTGACTTCGTCTGCGTGGATTAAAGTTCCTTGATTCCCGCGGGAACTCTTAAATTTTCCAGGATAAAAAGTAACCTATGTCCTTACCCCGGATACAACCTATGCCTGTACCAAATTTCATCAAAATCGGTTGAACATATGGGCCGTGAAAGCATAGCAGACGGACAGACAGACACACTTTCGCATTTATAATATTAAGTTTGGATATTAGTATTTGTATATATGGTTTATAAATACGAAAGATGGATGTATGGATGGAAGGATGCTTGTTTGTTACTCTATCACGCCAAAAAAGTTGAATGGATCTGGATGAAATTTTCTGGATGAAACTGCCTCGTTGGTCTAGCGGTTAGCGTAGTCGACTGCAGATCACGAGGTCCTGGGTTCGATTCCCGGTTGGGCATAAAAATTGTTAGGTATTGGGTTTTCAATTATGAAATTCTCAGTGCCAGCCCGGAGTTGGAAGTTGGCGGTGTTTCACCCCCGTGCCTCGGAGAGTCAACATGATAATAGTCGTTAAAGCCCGCCAACCCGCATTGGAGCAGCGTGGTGGGTCTAAGCTCCTAATTCCCTCTCTCCTATGAGAGTGGAGACCTGTGCCCAGCAGTGGGACGTTAATAGGCTGAAGTGGTGGATGAAATTTGGTAAAGAGATTATTGTCTATAATAACAGATAGGCTTAAAATTTCGGACAGTAATATGAGTACGTGTGCCTAATTTAATAAAGAAATATTGAATAGAAATAAAAGTTTTGTTTTTGAAATGTTTTTTTATTAAAAAAATAACAAATTTAAAAATTTCTTTAGAGGGTCATTAAAACTTATAAATAATAGGATCACGAAATTAAATTTCAAGTATCTAATGCATCCAAAATTAGGATTAGAATATCGAAATAAATGTACTTCACATTAATTTTCTCTCCACCTTTCTTAACTGCATTTTTAATATTTGCATCTGAATTTCATGCCTTTTCTGCTCATTTCTAAATTTTAAAATTTCATTCTTTTTTTTAAGCATCTCTGCAGATTTTTTATGCATACATTGCCTTCATTCTTCTTTGTTTTTTTTTTGCCTTCAGTCTGGAACGCAGCTCATTTGAAAAGTTACTTTTTGGTTCTGGCACTGTATTCGTTTGTGAATGCACTGGATCTTCCACGATTCTTTCTTATGTCTTCTATAAAAAAATGTTACATTACAAAATAAATACCAAATTTAAAATTAAGGTTTAAATGTTAATTAAATGGCCAGAGCTAATTCCAAGTAAGTGCCATCCTATACTATGGAGTATGTACAAAATTTTAGATTTGTATGCATAAACGTTTTGCAGATTAGTTCATATAGCACTGAAAATTGAAACTGACAGACAGATAAACTACTGAGGCTGAGCAATTGGGTCTTGTTGGCAACCTTTGGGTACAGAGTCCTAAAAAAATTAATAATGTGGCTTATTTTTCATCACACAATATAAATTTAGGTAGGTGGTTTTCAAGACAGAATATATGCTAAACAGTACCTACAAGTAAGAAGTGCTTACTAAATTATTCAGCTGCTTCATCGAAAGGATTCTCATCAGGAAATCTTTAATCGAATTTTCATCAAAAATAAATGCCTGAAAAGATTTTTTTTACTTAATACTATTGTACACAGAATATAATATAGTATAATACTAGATACAAGATGATGCCCGCGACTCCGTCCGCGTGGATAAGGTTCTTTGATTCCCGCGGAAATTCTTAAATTTTCCGGGATAAAAAGTAGCCTATGACCTTCCCCGGGATATAACCTATCCCTGTACAAAATTTTATCAAAATCGGTTGAACAAATGGGCCGTGAAAGCGTAGCAGACAGACAGACAGACACTTTACTAGTATGGATATTAGTATGGATTACTAAGTAGAAATTAAAAAATGACATTATCACATTATCACCAGATGTTGTGGCGATAAGTGAAGATTCACTTATCAGCTCATCTTCGCTTTGGTCCTGAAATAATAAATTATGTAAATGACTAATTAATACTAAAAAAACACGCGGGGACACGAAATACCTCAATCCACGCGGACAAAGCCGCGGGCATCAGCTAGTATAATATAAAACACATAAATATGCCTGTTATTCAAAGAAAACATTGACATTATTCTAAGTTTGATGGTTGGATTTTATGGAATTTGTAAGTAGTCAGGTAAGTATGTCTTGTGACTGTGAATAGAATACTCGACGAATTTTTATGCACTCTCTATTTTTAGAGTTACATGTACGAGTACGTACCTACTAACTACGAATTATGGCCAAAGAAATCCACAAGATATTATACTGAACCAAAACGGAGTAAAGCTGGCCTACGAGCAATACAAGGGAATCCTTACTAATATTATAAACGGGGAAGTTTGTATGTATGGATGTATGGACGTTTGTTATTCTTTCACGCCAGAACGGCTAAACGGATCTGGATGAAATTTGGCACAGGGATAGATGGTCTGGAATATCACATCTAGGTTACTTTATACCAGAAAACCTTAATCCACGCAGACAAAGTCACGGGCATAAGCTAGTTGATATATTAAAAAATATTAGGTACTACTTACTTTTATACGAATGCGAGAAGATTTGCTTTCTCCTCGTAACTGAAATAGGGAGATCTTTTTTTCTTGTTTCTTTCCATTTTATACATTTTAACGAGAATATTAGCCAAAAGAAAACAAATTCGACATAATATACAAAACCGACGTTTGTCAAACTGGCATAATTTGATACGCTTCATTCTATAAAGCGATGATTTAAAATCGACGACAAAAACAACGATTTTTATGATATAAAAGCTTGAAAAATTTGAAATGGATTATTCTTTAAATAAAATTGAACAAAATCTATTTTTTTGAGTTATATTTAATAATAAAATTTAACAAAATTAGAAAACAATTTTATTTTCGGTTAATACCGGTTTTCGTACGTGTAACGAAACGCATACGTAATGTTGGAGAATACTCAGGGACCATTGAAGAAATACTTAGCTAATTACAATTTGGGAAATCCCAATTTTATCTTGTGAAACATAAAAAACTTAAGTCTTAACTTAAGTCTAGAGCAAAGCTTAGCTGATTTTTGCTTGAATGCCTAATTCAGAAACCGGCCGATAGTGTACCTAGTTACACTGACATTGACAGAATACATCTATGGTCAGACTACCTCTACAGCACATTTCTACATCTCATCAATTATGATTGCAAAAGTTCAAAATCAAAAGTTTTTAGTGAAACATTGAAAACAAGCACGGTAAACAGTCGATATCACTAAAACCACTCTATACAATGAATACAAATCACAATGACTGACAGCTTGAACTGACCACTTCAAATACGTTTCTTCTTTTCTGTCAATGACGTTTCGTTGCACAAAATGCATGAATACGAAGGTAAGGTTTTAATGCAACTATATTATGAATGGTGGCAAGAATGCAGCCAGCATTCTTGCCACCATTCCACGTGGGCATGATTTATATAGTAATTAGGTTAGGCTAGCTAGCATTAAGTTCTATTGTACTATATTATTATTCATTATTATTTACATTAAAATAATAATTATGTGTCATTTTCAATAGTTAAGGAGTTACTACCACCGCTTAAAGCAGTATTGTTTCAAAATAACGGTTGAATGTCACGTACTCTGACGTCCTTAAAATAATGATTATAACACTACAACATAAACGTCAACAGTATTATAATAATACGGCTTTAAGCAATGGTAGTATGCCCCGTGTCAGAGTTTTGATCTATACTTAGGTAGATCAGAAAAATGACGATTTTTGTACGTTTATATCTAAATAACCATTTGAGGTGTGCTTATGAAATTTGGAGCACATATGTATCTCACGGGTCTCAATATATGCGCCAAATTTGACATGTTTATGTGAAATAGTTTTTGAGTTATGAGGGGGTCAAAAGTGGCTCCAAATGGTTCGTGTAATATTACACACGGTGCTGCTCGCCAGTTTTTTTGAACTTTGGCTGGACACGCTTCCGCGTGTCTTGATTAGCTTTATTTCATTTCACCGTTCTAATTGCTCTAGTTTGCGACACCTGACAAGTTGTGAATTGTGATATACGCTGATTGTGCGAACTCGTATCTCAATGCTAAGCGAAACGCGATATGCGCTTGACAAGCGGCGCACGCGCAGTATTGCTGTAGCAGTATTAATATACCTTAGGCTTGGTACACATTCGGATCGTCGACGTCTCGACCGTTAAACGTCCACAGCTGGACGAAGGTCAGGGGACCTTCATCCATGGATATCCATCGGACATCTCTTCTTCTCGTCTTTTCTTCTTTCTTCGTTCTGGAGGTTAACGTACTTAAAATTGGAACCATTGGAACTCTACTCTGTAATTACCAGTCACAAAGCCGCTATTCCCAGCACCTTGAAACCCTAACGCGTTCTTCTAACTAAGTATGTTAACAATTATTGTAAATGTCATAAATATTATTGTTATTGTAAATATTCATGTTGATTACAGATGTGCAAAAAAGAAATGCACAATTATTATACTTGGGTCCAGTGACTCCCGCTCATTGGCTGTGACTAAAAATGATATCTGTAAATATTAATACGCAGAATTAAGGAGCGTGCAACGCAACGCCATGCCTTACCTTGGCATTCACCGCCGCCATTTTCAAGCCAAAGTAAATATACCACTAGTTTATTTACTACAAAAAACGCTGCGCTTTTGGTTAGTCAGTATTCGTTGCATCTTTCGTTGATACGCTAAGGGACAGCTTGGGTATCCAAGCGGAAGCCTCTAGGCATTTCACGTCTGTCGTAAAATAAAATTGAGCACCTTTCGAAGTTGGGATGGCAGCGACTAAAGCTAGCTTAGGCGAGGCCAATGTGCGCCCAACCTTAAGTATGTTTTTATTATAATAAGATTTGCGGGTGGCATAACAACAGTTGAATAAACTTGTTGGTTCGAGTGGAATACGTTTTTTAATTCTCACGGGAACTCCTTAATTTACCGGGATAAAAATGTCACTCTCCAAGTCCTCACCTATAGTCATGCAAAAAATCACGTCAATATATTGATCTGTTGCAGCGTGATTGAAGGACATAGCAACCAACAAATTCAGTTTCGCATTTATAATATTATTATGATGATGAATATGATGAAGATGATGATTAAAGGATTAATTATTAATCAATGAAGTATTAAGTAAGTACAAATTACGATTCCCTTCTTATTGTAGCATTTTTTCAGTGAACGTATGTTAAGCGCTGTGGTTTTATCGTACGTGGTCGCGGGTTCGATTCCCCGAGCAGAGCACGTACCTCTCTTTTCGGAGTCATTTGCGTTTAGGGAAATAAAATATAACTTTCTTCAAACGGTGAAGGAATACATCAAGAGGAAACATGCGATCCCGAGAGTTCTTTAAAATATTTATAAGGTGTGAAGTTTGCCAAACCGCACTCGGACAACGTGGTGGACTATGACCAAATTCTTCCCATAATGAGAAGAGGCTCCACGTTCAGGTAGTAAGCCGAAAATGAGTTGAGGTGAAGATACATTTGTATGTAGGAACTAGAAGTTTAATTCGCTATAATCCGCCACAGCAGACAAATCTATGTGGTACAGCGTATATCTTTCACGTATGGCTTGCGATATTCACCGCCCAGTAAGGCAGCAATTAGGCGCACCGGTACAACACCACACCACACAATTCTTCCAAACTACCCTCAACGTACATTTCACTCCGAAACCGGAGCATCTTCAGGAGATGTTGACTCGACAATGCACGATTGTATGTGGCATTGAAAACTCCTTTGTGTTATAGAATGTTCGCCGTCACTCAGTCGCCTCGGCCCGCAGCATCCGTGTGATAGTCTGAATGGTTTCGTTACACGGATATGGAGCACTGTACCAAGGTAATGCTGATCGGACGTGACGCGGCGCGTGCGCACTGTCACACGACATGCTTCAATCAGTTGCCCTTGTGCAAGCGGCTCTAAGCCCTACACAATGTAATTTTGTTGTTAACAAACTCTTAATTAAACTACAATGATAGCACTATTTTTATACCTTTGTATGTTTGTTTTAAAGTCCTTATAACTTATACAAGTCATAATTAAAAAAAATATAAAACACGACTGCTCTACCAAAAAACGAAGGAAAGTTAAAAATCTAAATTAATCTAGTTAAATAGAATCTTATTCACATTAATATTAAATGATATTTTTGTGAATCACTTGATATTGAACTATAGTGTTATATATTTTTGGAATCCACTCATCATTTCCTAGATGATGATTATATAGTTAATCTTATTTTCGATTAAAACGACAGCTTTAGATTTAGTACAATCAATTAACTTTAGAGAGATCGCGTATAACAAAATTAGCCACAATTCGCCATTTTCAATTAATATTACAACAAAAAACTCATAATTTTCCGCCGCCCCCGCAAGCTCTCATCCCTCGTCGTAAACCCTCAGCCCTTAAGTCAAGTGCCGTGACACAATGGACATGCGCGCCGACAAACGCGATCGGGGGTCAACGACCCGGCCAGCTGTATCCATTCATCACGGTGGATCCGTAACGATCTTGGGACATTTACCGAATATAGTCTAAAAATAGTTATTTGTAGTTTGTTGTACGACTGTACGCGCGGTAGATCACACGACACTACGTCGCATGAGTCGTTTCCATACTAATCTATACTAATATTATAAATGCGAAAGTGCGTTTGTTTGTTGGTTTTTGAAGTGAAACTACTTTAGAATCGTTGTGATTTGAAAATTCGATGAAACGAAAAAGTAACACTAAAAAGAGACAAACATAATCCCATCAAAAACATAAATGTAAAATGAGAGCCAAGTTCAAAATTGTGATATATATGCCTTGGTTGTTGACTTCAGCGACAAAAGAAGTGAGATCTAAATGGGTGCCAAGTTCAATAGTCAGTCCTGCAATTTATATATCCCATCAAAAACATAAATGTGAAATGAGAGCCAAGTGCAAAATTGTGATATATATGCCTTGGTTGTTGACTTCAGCGACAAAAGAAGTGAGATCTAAATGGGTGCCAAGTTCAATGGTCAGTCCTGAAATTTATTTATAACAACATATAATATTTTATAACAACTTAAAATATCATTTCTTCTTATAACGTAGTATAAAATGTTGAAGACTAAGGCTTTGGCTTGGCTAGTTTTCATATACGAATTATAGCGTTCACAAGTTGTAAAGCTGTAAGTTCTTATTTTATTCTTCCGAAAATTTGGCTTGCTGGTAGAAACTGTACTTTTAGGTACCTACTTAATAATAATTCGTATATGGAAACTAGCCAAGCCAAAGCCTTAGTCTTCAACATTTTATACTAAGTTATAAGAAGAAATGATATTTTAAGTTGTTATAAAATATTATATGTTGTTATAAATAAATTTCAGGACTGACCATTGAACTTGGCACCCATTTAGATCTCACTTCTTTTGTCGCTGAAGTCAACAACCAAGGCATATATATCACAATTTTGCACTTGGCTCTCATTTCACATTTATGTTTTTGATGGGATATATAAATTGCAGGACTGACTATTGAACTTGGCACCCATTTAGATCTCACTTCTTTTGTCGCTGAAGTCAACAACCAAGGCATATATATCACAATTTGAAACTTGGCTCTCATTTTACATTTATGTTTTTGATGGGATATCATTACTTTTTGTACAGAAATTATTGAACTCAATCTCAAACTCAAAACATATTTATTCAAAATATGTACCTACAAAGTACACCTTCTGAACGTCATGCTTACAGAGCATAAGAGGTGATGGTGATAATTAACTACGATATCTTAAAACTAAAGCTACGAGGGTTCCAAACGTGCCCTGGTCTGAGAAGAGCCCGCAATAAACTCCGCTTTTTTTTTATTATCACCATCTCACAAATATTTGAAATTATATATATGTACTTATAATATAACATTACATAATCAGCCGTTGTAACAATTCATACCCATGCCTTGCTATCATTCAAATAATCCTTTACACTGTAATAGGACTTTTCTATTAATTTAGTTTACGTTTTACATTAGTAGGTACTTATTATTTGGTGTAAGGTCAGTGTGTCACCCACCAGTAATTCTATTGTACGACTCATTGTACAAGATAATTAAAGACGAGAATTCTCAAGAAAAATATATAGTGTACCTGGAGTTACACTGACATTGACAGATTATATCTATGGTCAGACTACCTCTACAGCACATTTCTACATCTCATCAATTTTGATTGCAAAAGTTCAAAATCAAAAGTTTTTTGTGAAACATTGAAAACAAGCACGGTCAACAGTCGATATCACTAAAACCACTATAAACAATGAATACAAATAACAATGACTGACAGCTTGAACTGACGACTTCAAATACGTTTCTTCTTCTTTTCTGTCAATGACGTTTCGTTGCACAAAATGTATGAATACGAAGGTAAGGTTTTAATGCAACTATATTATTATTCATTATTATTTACATTAAAATAATAATTATGTGTCATTTTCAATAGTTAAGGAGTTACTACCACCGCTTAAAGCAGTATTGTTTCAAACTAACGGTTGAATGTCACGTACTTTGACGTCCTTAAAATAATGATTATAACACTACAACATAAACGTCAACAATATTAAAATAATACGGCTTTAAGCAATGGTAGCATGCCTCGTGTCAGAGTTTTGATCTATCCTTTGATCATAAAAATGACGATTTTTGTACGTTTATATCTAAATAACCATTTGAGGTGTGCTTATGAAATTTGGAGCACATATGTATCTCACGGGTCTCAATATATGCGCCAAATTTGACATGTTTATGTGAAATAGTTTTTGAGTTATGAGGGGGTCAAAAGTGGCTCCAAATGGTTCGTGTAATATTACACACGGTGCTGCTCGCCAGTTTTTTTGAACTTTGGCTGGACACGCTTCCGCGTGTCTTGATATTCATACCAATTATATTTATCTCATTCTTACGTAGTCTACTTTTCTGAAGCACTGCACACACACTTTTTTTTGGTTTGTTGATTTGTTTGTTTGTCCTTCAATCACGCCGCAACAAAATAACGAATCGACATGATTTTTTGCCTGGAGAGTGACATATACTACTATTCATTCCGGAAAAGAGTTCCCGCGAGATTTTCAAGCCCTTAGTCTACACCCTTGGAGTCGCGGGCATCATCTACTAATACATATCTAAAGGCTGTAGAAAATAAAACGTCTAACCAGTCATAATTAATTACAAACACGACTGCCCTGCCAAAAAACTAACTAAAAAAAATCTAAATTAATCTAGATAAATTAGAATCTTATTCACATTTTTATTAATTGATATTTTTTTGTGAATCACTGGATATTGAATTAAGTGTTAAATATTTTTGGAATCTTCTCATCATTTTCTAGATGATGATTATACAGTTAATCTTATTTTCGTTTTTTTTTCAAATTTAGTTTTTAATGCGAGACCAAGGTCACCCCATAATTTTTTTTTAATTTTACTAGCCTATGTTACCCGGAATAAGCTAGGGATTCTAACGATACCTCATTTATCAAAATCGGTTCAGGCGTATAGAATTTATGGTGGAATATACAAACTCACATACATACATACATAAACCCTGAAAACAATATACTCCTTTTTTCAGGCAGTCGTATGAAAATAGAAAATATCTGAAGTCGTGAGCTCATTTCCATTTCACAACGAGTCCTTTCCACAATTTCCTGCGGTTCCGCTGTAAACGTGGAAACGTTTCCCATGCGCATACAACTAAAATTATACGATCTTTTTCCGAATATTTCTTAGAGTAAAGTTAATTTCTAAGTTACAAAATATTATTAAAAGAAAAGGTCATATAAAACATTGGAAAAGCCGGTCAGTGCCCGAACCCTAATAAACTTAGAAGTTATTGGTTGCCCGAGTTTCCACACATACCTATACCGTCTATAATCCATTATACTAATATTATAAATGCGAAAGTATTTATAAATTAATAATACGTCTGCCTATGTGTTGGTGTGGTGTGTCTCGGGAAATTAAAGTTTCCGCGGGAACCAAAACCTCCACGCGGTAGTATGTAGTATTTCATACAAACTTCCCTAATAGAAGTGCGTTTTTAAGTTTGATAAAGAGTTGCTGATTTTATTGAGTTGTCATCATCCCTATTCTGTATAATACTTAGTATCTGGATAACCAGGTTTCTTTTGGTAAATCGTGTTTTTTGAAAATTATATTTAAACTAGCGGACCCAACAGACGTTGTCCTGCATCTGCAGCGCCATCTGCCGGGCTGATTTGTGAATCTAAGCCATCCAGGGCGCCATCCAAACGCATGCAAAAAAATCATTCAAATCGGTCCAGCCGTTTAGGAGGAGTTCAGTGACATACACAAGTACAGTGGAATTATATATATAAAGAAGATAATAATATTTTTTTAAGAAAGAAAGTAAAGGCAAGAAGGTAAAATAATCGGACTGGAGACATTTGGACTCGAACCGGGGTCTTCTGGTTTTCGGACCGCCCGTTTTTTGGAAAGAATTTTTATTTTCAACTTTTTATTGACAGGGTTGATGATTTGGAGTCAGAGTTTTTTAGGAGACCACCTCGGGAGCTTCCGCTAAAATTAAAAAAAAAAAAACAAATCGGTTTAGAAACCAAGGAGATATGTACCGACATACCTACATTAAAAAAAAATATGCGCCGAATTGAGAACCTCCTCCTTTTTTGGAAGTCGGTTAAAAACGGCTCTAGCACACAGCTCGGCGTACATAGATTCATCTAATATTATGTAAAATGCCGCGTGCGTCATTCATTTGTTCGCCAATTGAGAGCATCTAGCTGGCCTTGGGGCTGAGACGGTAATTGCCATTAGCATCACAAAGAGAGCCGAGGTACACCACTATACTATATGTATACCCACTGTGATATTGCAGCCATATTTATCTATTACTAGTGGGTCCGGCAGACGTTGTCCTGGCCCTGAACCTAGAACCCGATTGCAGCGCCCCCTACCGGGTCCAATTATGAATATAAACCAGCCCTGGACCCGAAATACACAGTGTTTCGAGCTTTAGCGAGAAAAACGAACAGCAATTGATTTTTACATAAATATATTTACTTGGGAATTTATAATTCCTGAATTTTCCCTGGTCTGACCTAGCCGTGGCTAGTTACCACTCTACCAGCAAATACGTGTCGCCAAGCGATTTAGCGTTCCGGTACGATGCCGTGCAGAAACCCGAATAGGGGAATGGGTTTAATATAACTTCCATGCCCCTAACAGGTTAGCCCGCTACCATCTTGGACTGCATCATCACGTACCATCAGGTGAGATCGCAGTCAAGTTAGGATGTACTTTCGTTACGTATCAAGACTGTAACGATCGAAAGTATGAAACCCTAGATCGATAATTTAAATTTTAATAACACCTTCCCTAATGCCGGTATCGCGTTTGGGGCTATGAATTGTTGATGCTACAATACATAACCAATTGCTGTGGACTTAGAAGGGTGGCAACATTGCTGGAAAATTATATTTTTCAGTCGATTATTGGATGTCATAATTTGTACTCCTACTTTGTACTTCTTACTATGAAAGTACTTTGATAACTTTCATACTGCCTTAAAATGATATTAAACCCATACCTCAAATCGGTTTCTACACGGCATCGTACCGAAACGCTAAATCGCTTTGCAGTGTGTGTTTGCTGGTAGGGTGGTGAGTGAGAGCAGGCTAGACCAGAGAAAGTTCAGAAAATATAAATTCCCGATTGAGCCTACCGGGGATCGCTCCCGGGTCTACCCCTTTATAAGACCACAGCGTTCCAAGTCTAGATGTTGAGAGTAGGAGATAAGATACGCGTTGGGAAGTCCATACAAAATTCATATCTTTTTTTATTCAAGTAGACTTTGATATGTGCTTTTGAATCGTCCAGTGAATCTACCACTGGTTCGGAATAACATTCTTACCGAGAGGAATCAGCAAGAAACTCAATTTACTCGGTGCAAAGGAGCGATGTCCAGTAGTAGAGTGTGGACGTCTTAGATTTGACAATGTAGGTAATAGCTTGACCGTGTAGGTATGGAATATTGTGGCAACTATCCTCGTTCCATAATGTAGAGCGATTGTCTGCAGTCTGTGTTTTGAGCCTTCCTAACTGCTGAACTATCTGTCTCGTGTCGACTCGTCTAAGTTGACCGTGTATCCCAGGTATTGGAGAATTGTGGCAATTTTCCTCGTTCCTTGATATAGAGCTATTGTCTCTAGTCGGTGTTTTGAGCCTTCCTAACTGCTTCACTATCTGTCATAGGTATATAGATACTGTAGCAATAATAATCTTGATCGTTTTGGTATGAACGAGTGTTCTGTGGTAGCCAACAGCAATTATCCTCGTTCCATATGGAGCTATTGTCTCTAGTCGGCGCGCGCGCACAATGATGTGACATCATCGCGGTACAATCGTGATCTGAATCGAGCGTCCTTTACTATTATAAAGGATGTACCAACTAAATTAAGAAATTTAATATTTAATAAAATAAATGATGCCCGCCTGGAATGGTGGCAAAGTTTTCTATTCAAATTAATTAATTTTATTTTATAGTAATTATAAAAGAGCCGATGCTCTTCAAAAGGCTGAACAGATTTTCTTAAATAATAGCTAAGAACACTCACGCCCTTTCATACAAAAAATAAATCAAAATAGCTTCAATTGTATTTCAACGTGTATTTACGATACATACATACACGTTAAACTTATAACACCAATCGTTTTGCGTCCGAGGTTAAAAACATTTATTTCATGTATTAAGACAGAAAGAAAGAAAATAAATTTATTTGGCAATGATGTCATAGACAAAACTAGATATACACGAAGCACTTTCGTTTGTGACACCACCCAGGAAGGATGTACAGCTCAGCGTTTTTCCCTGCGTCATACGGTCGAAATACATACAAAGCAAGGCGCTGGTTTTCAGCTGTAACCGGGATGACGTCACAGTTACAACAGATTTAAACACAGTTTTTAACTAAACTGTTAATGAAAGCGATTTTTAAACACTTTAATTTTAATTACTACGCTAAGGAATGTTATTTGAAAACAAGACTGTGACGCAATAAAGACCTTATTTATTTAACTGAGGAGTAGCCTCAGTTGAGAAATTTTAACTAATATTATTAATCCGAAAATTTAGATGGATAGATGAATGCATGGAGGTTTGTTACTCAATCACGTCAGGACGGCTGAACGGATCAGGATGAAGTTTGGCACAGACATAGATTATCATCTGGAATAACATATAGGCTACTTTTTATCCTGGAATATTAAAGAATTCCCGCGGGAACCAAAAAATATTAATCCAGTCGGGGGCATCAGCTAGTAAAAATAAAATAAAAAGAATGTAGGTCAGCTAACTTGAAAGCTATTCTTTGACTCTATACTTTAGGAACACCCTGTAATCAGTTACGAAGCGATAATCTGCCTGCAATTTTAATTTTGTATTATGTCAGACAGGAAGTTAATGCAACGACTATAACTATTCTGCATATAGCTTTACCTAGTTTAAGATAAGTATATACATAGATTTTCATAAGTACCTTAGTATAGTTGAAAGCAGTCGGAGTCTAAGGTGACCCATACCTAGGCTCAGCATTCAATTCGCGCGCGAACTACACCTACTAGCAGCTAGTGGCTAGCTACATTGGTATTTTAGGACCTCCATGGCGCAGTGGTGAGTGCCGAGTGGTCTTACAAGTGGGAGGTCCTGGGTTCGATCCCCGGCAGGGTCAATCGTGGAATTTATAATTTCTAAATTTTCTCTGGCCTGGTCTGGTGGGAGACTTCGGCAGTGGCGAAGTACGGACAAAGGCATGTATCCAAGTAGTATTTGGAGAGTGTGCTAAAAACTGTTGGACCTGGTTCCTCCGTCACCTTTTTATTATTGAACTGCAAGGCACCGGCAAGGTCTACACCCTTACGCAGTCGAAATTAGGATATGTAATGCCCTTCTGGCTTCCGTTTTCCCCTACTCTTTTAATATAATACCTTCAAATCAAGAGTGAATAGGCATGTTCTAGGCAAGCGCGTTCTACCATAGGCTACATCACCACTTGCAAGCAAGTCTGATTGCAGCTAAGCGCTAACCTATATATTTAAAAAAAGCAATTTAGAAACTCTTGATTCGCAAATTGACGCTACCGGGGATCGAACCCAGAACTTCCCGTTTATAGGGCAATAGGGTTTACCACTCCGCTAGGGTAGTCGTCAAAAACTATAAATTCACTAGCCAATATGTGGCAAACTATGGTAATAGGTATAATTTTCCATTATAGTTGGTTTTTGTGATCATCATCTGGTTACTAGTAATATACCGCGGTTTAACGCAAACTGATGTTTATTGATATATTTAGCAGATAAAAGTGGTTACAGCTAATTAGTGCATGTTCACCATGCACTAATTAGCTTTAGCCGTGATAGCCATTAACCGTGATAGGTAGTGGTTACCGTTCTGCCTTCCTTCAAGTGGTCGCCGGTACGATCCTCGGGCACGCATCTTTAAATTTTCAGAATTTTACATCAATAAAATGACACTCAGTGTTTGTTTGTCCTTCAATCACGCCGCAAGAGTGACGTGATTTTTTGCACAGGTATAGTTTAAGACCTGGAAAGTGACATGCTACTTTTTATACCGGAAAATTAAGAAGTTCCCGTGGGAATTAAAAAAAAACTATTTCCACATGGACAAAGTCGCGGGCATCAGCTAGTATTATAATAAGTAAGTAATAACGTAATCTTTAATAGGGTCATGAGGGGTCATAAAACGTGCGGAATGTAGTATAATTTTATATATTTTTCATTCATGATGCGCCCCGACTCCTTATGGGTGCCGTAAAGGTTATGACGCGTTTTATGGGTGCTTGCGACAGATTTTTACGACGAACGTTCTGTATGTGTGTATGTGTCCTTATGTGGGTGCTTAAAAATCCGTTTTCATTTAGGTACTTACTCATATTACCTTTGACTGCCTCGCTGGTCTAGTGGTTAGCATGTTCGGCTGCGGCCGACGAGTTCCCGGGTTCGAGTCCCGGGGTCCGGGGTCGGGCCATAACAAGTACTAGGTTTTTCTGACAAGAACTTCTCAGTACTAGCCCGGAAGTTGGCGGTGTTTCAGCCCCGTGCCTCGGAGAGCACGTAAAGCTGTCGGTCCTGCGCCTGATCCCTCTCCGGTCGTGTCGGATTTTCCGTCCCATCGGGACACGAGGATATGATAGAGATATCGGGGATACGAGAGTAAAGGAACAGAGAGTGCACCTGTATATGCGCACACATTTGTGCACTATAATATCTATTTTCTCTGGAGATGGCCGAAATTCGGTCGGGAGGTCATTATTTTTACTATATGACTGCCTGAAAAAAAGGAGTATATTGTTTTCAGGGTTCATGTATGTATGTATGTATGAATGTGAGTTTGTATATTCCACCATAACTTCTATATGTTACCGTAAGATTGTGAAAACCGTTAGATTATAATCTAACTCGCGAAATTGCAAACTGTCGAAAGATAATAATTTAACGCATAATTTTTCGGTAAATTCTAATCTGTTAGTTATAATAACCCGATAGAACCTAAGGCACTACCTGATTATTTATGTCGAACCCTAACCTAACCTACAAGAAACAGACAAGCAAACGTAAATACAATGAATATTTCAAAAATTGACACTCAGAACATTGAACGGTTTACAATCTTTCGATAGTTTACAATTTCGCGAGTCAGATTATAATCTAACGGTTTTTATAATCTTACGGTGACATATACACCAGAACCGATTTTGATAAATGAGGTATCCTTAGAATCCCTAGCTTATTCCGGGTGACTTAAGCTAGTAAAATTTAAAAAATATGATGGGGTGACCATGTTCCCGCATTAAAGACTAAAGTTGAAAAAAATATTCGAATATATGATTAACTATATAATCATCATCTAGAAAATGATGAGTAGATTCCAAAAATATATAACACTATAGTTCAATATCCAGTGATTCACAAAAAATATCATTTAATAAAATGTGAATAAGATTTTAATTTCACTAGTTTTATAGCAGGTGTTCGTGTTTTTTTATTTTTTTTTATTAAGACTTGTATTACCTTTAAAACCAGTAAAGCTCAAAACAAAACCGAAATGGCAGCAGTCGGCAGCCCACCGCTAGTACTTGCTGCTTTGACCGGACCCAAAACTGCTCGACCCTCTACAGACATTCAAGCGAATTTATGTATGTTATTAGGAAATAAATAAGTTTTAATATACGACTGCCTGAAAAAAGGAGTATATTGTTTTCAGGGTTCATGTATGTATGTGACTTTGTATATTCCACCATAACTTCTATACATCTGGACCGATTTTGATAAATGAGGTATCGTTAGAATCCCTAGCTTATTCCGGGTGACATATGCTAGTAAAATTTAAAAAAAAAAACTGATGGGGTGACCATGGCCCGCATTAAGGACTAAATTTGAAAAAAAAAATCGAATGTAAGATTAACTGTATGATCACCATCTAGAAAATGATGAGTAGATTCTAAAAATATGGTTCAATATCCAGTTATTCACAAAAAAATATAATTTATTGTTTTTAACTTTTTAGTTCGTTTTTTGGCAGGGCAGTCGTGCTTCTTAATTTTTTAAATTAATGCTTGTTTTCCAGAAATATCCCAATAATAAGCACATTAAAAATTAAGCAAATGATTTTAAACTTAACCTACTTAATAACTAAACTAACAATAAAATTTTATCATGTGCATAAGGCTCTGCGTCACCATAATGAAAATTATATTATGCAGTAAGTACAATTATTGTACTGAGTGCAAAAGCGTAAATTATTACAGTGATGTTTTTGTTAGCTGGGTACCTATTTAATGATTTTCAAAGAGTTTTAATTTTATCTTTTTTTTGTTTGTTTTTTCAAATTCAAAGAACGAGTTATAACGTGCTCTTAAAAACACCGTCACCATAGAAAATAACAGACGTATCTACGCGACTACGTCGCATCGCATGGTGCGTTTGTCGCGTACCTAAGACGAGTAGATAAGAGTAAAAAATAGAACACCAATGTCTTTTATCTATCTATCATTTAGAACTACAAGAACAAAATACTTAACTGAATAATACAAAAATAAATCTAAACACCTATTAGCCTCTTCTTAAAACGTTTATTTCTTCCATTTTCTGTACTCTTCTATCTTCTGCAGCTCTTCATTCTTTTCTTGTGTAAAGTTTCAGTAGTACAGTCGGCACTAACACACCTGAAAGTTTGCTCACCTAATATAAACACAGGTAAGAGCAACGATTCAGGCCCATCAGTGTACCGAACTTCTTCATTCTTCTTTTGTTCTTCTTTTGCTTCTTTCTTATGTTTTCTTGGCTATTGCCTGCGACTATAGATGATTAGATAAGAATAGATGACGCCCGAGACTTTGTCCACTTGGATAGACTTTTTTTATTCCCGCGGAAACTTTTTAATTCTCCGGGATAAAAAGTAGACTATGTCCTTCCCCGGGATAAACTAACTCTATAGTCTATACCAAATTTAATCAGAATCAGTGGAAAAAATGAACTGTTAAAGCGTAGCAGACATACAGATAGATACACTTTCGCATTTATAACATTAAGTATGGAAGTAAACATTTTACATAGTACAGAGGCAAAATTACTTGTTATATTTTGAATTATTTTACTTTTTTTTTATGTGAAAAAGTTGCTGGGACACTCTTTTGTGGGATACTTTTATCTTAGAATATCTTTATTAAAATAGACTTGCGTCGTTAACGTCACCGTTATTGTTAAAAAAATCATTAAAAAAAATCTGGGAACTTACTAGGGTACCATCGCTTCAAGCAGAATTATTTTAACATTGTGCACGCGTTTGTTTTAAAATAATAATCCTTATTTTAGGGACGTCAAGGTACGTCATATAAACTGCAATTTTGTAATAATACTGCTTTAAGCGATGGCAGTAAGCCCGCAGACCTACCAAGTCACGAACATCAGCTAGTAACAGGTATTAAATTATAATTTTCATTTTCCTTTCAAACGGTAACTTAATACCATAATGATATTACCGTATTACTTAATAGCATTTGCCCCTAATTTAGGGCTGTCACGACTCCCTGAGTTCTGTTTTATTCAATATAATATATTTTATTATTATTATAATAGCAGCCCTAGTGTTTTTTACATATTACTAAAGTTGAAGAGTTGAGATTTCACAAAAAAAAGGTAAAACAAATGTACAGCAACTTATAAAAAAACTGACATATTAAAATAACGAACTCTAAAAAATAACAAAACAAAGAGCGATTATTTTCAAACAGCTGAACCGATTTTCTTAAATCATAGTTAAAAGAATACCTATAGTTTTGGTGGGTAGGACTGCGTAAAACCTCCTAGGTTTAAATTGCGTGCTCTTCCGTCAAATATCAGTAACTTTACAATGCTATCTAAATTAGTGAAAATAACAAGTCATAATAAAAAAAATAAAAAACACGACTGCCCTGCCATAAAACGAACTAAAAAGTTAAAAATCTAAATTAATCAAGTTAAATTAGAATCTTATTCATATTTTTATAAAATGATTTTTTGTGAATCACTGAATATTGAATTATAGTGTTATATATTTTTACAATCTACTCATCATTTTCTAGATGATGATTATATGGTTAATCTTATTTTCGGTTTTTTTTCAACTTTAGTCTTTAATGCGGGACCAATGTCAATATTTTTTTTAATTTACTAGCCTATGTCACCCGCAATAAGCTAGGGATTCTAACGTTAACGTTCTAACTACTTCATTTATCAAAATCGGTTCAGGCCTATAGAAGTTTTTTTTTTTTTTTAATTATTAGGCCAGCGCTTGGCTGCAATCAGACTTGCTTAAAGTGGTGATGCAGCCTAAGGTGGAGCGCGCTTTCCTAGAAAATGCCTATTCACTCTTGATTTGAAGGTACCTATATTAAAAGAGGTGGGGAAAACGGAAGCCGGAAGGGCATTCCATATCCTAGCGGTTCTAATTAGAAACGAGGAAGCAAATCGCTTCGTACGAGCCCGCGGAATTTCGACTGCGTAAGGGTGCAGACCTTGTCGATGCCTTGCGGTTCGATAATAAAAAGGTGATGGAGGAACCAGATCGAATAGTTCCTGAGCACACTCTCCGAAATATATCCTGTAGAATACCGACAGACAGGCAACTTTTCGCCGATGTTCTAAGCTTTGCAGCTTCGAACTGACCAGCGCTTTGTTACCAATAAGTCTCCTGGCGCGACGATCCACCGAATCCAATGCATCAAGCTGGTACTTGGCAGAGCCATCCCATAAATGGCTGCAGTACTCCATGCACGATCGAACTTGTGCTTGGTACAGGATAAGAAGCTGTTCCGGCGTGAAGTACCGCTTGACTTTGTTGAGGATGCCAAGTTTCTTGCCAGCTGTTTTTGCTTTGGATTCGATGCATTGTCCAAAGTTATGGTGGAATATACAAACTCACATACATGCATACATACATACATGAACCCTGAAAACAATATTATACTCCTTTTTTCAGGCAGTCGTATAAAAAAACTAAAGTACCTAATATTTGTTCATAAAATAAGATTTTAACTTATATTTTAGTTCTTAAAATCAGTATCACACTCACATTCTTCACCTTCTTTACTGCATTCTGTTCAATCCTATCACACCTCACTACTTAAAAGATCGATTTAAGTATATATGTAATTTACACTCACTCTTTTTCCCTCCGTTCTCAAAATAATCTTTTATTAAGTACTCCTAGACACTCAACTTCCTTCTATCAAAATTCTTTTACGGTAACTGCTATACGGCTTTGGAACGTACTCACTCTGGATATTAAGCTATCTCAATCTCTTCCTATCTTCAAAACTAAATTGAAACAACATTATCTATCGTTATAATCTATTTATTCATCTGTCGTCTATTACCTATTACATCTACACTTTGTATATATATATATATATTTCACATTGTTATTATGTCTCAGTACACCCCTCCCGCTTTCTTTTAAAAGTTTCCTCTACCCTAAGGTTGCCTGGAAGAGATCGCTGTTTAAGCGATAAGGCCGCCTGTTGTGCCGTATCTATTAATATTATTGTTTTTGTCTTTTCAATTCTTTGTGTACAATAAAGTATATTTTCTTTTTTACTTTACTTAATCCAATTCTAATAATTTTGCAGTGAAACAACCCTGAAATATCTTCAGACAGGTTGGCAGTTGGTACCCCTGTACCAATATCAGAAACCTTCCCAACTAGAGCAGTGCTGCCACAATCATAAAACTAACAAGGCCACAGATCGCGTTACACCCAACCGTAACCTAACAAGATTGAATTATCACAATAAAGATACACGTGTTCGATCCTTTATCGATCCCCTAAAACGTGTCGAGAATATATTAGTGCTTAATCTATTCGACTCATTTGTCTATGCATACCTACATGGTTTTGATAACAAGCGCATTGGCGCAGTATTGTGACGTCTGTCAATGTACCATGATATATTGCGTTCGGATTCCCTAACTATAACATTAATTTAATATGCTAAATGTCTATTATTAGTTTAGTATATTATAATATGATACAGTATAATCCAATTTGAACACATAATTATTAACTGCTGTTAGTTTTTCACTAACCGTGATTGCCTCATTGGTCTAGTGGTTGGCATGTTTGACTGCGGCCGACGAGGTCCCGGGTTCGAGTCTCGGGTCGGGCCTTAATTAAGTATTGGGTTTTTCTGACTAAAGATTCTCAGTACTAGCCCAGAGTTAGGAAGTTGGCGGTTATTCACCCCCGTACCTCAGAGAGCACGTTAAGCCGTCGGTCCCGGTTATTATCACTAACATGTTAATAGTCGTTAAAGCCTGCCAACCCGCATTGGAACAGCGTGGTGGCTCTAAGCTCTAATTCCCTCTCACCTATGAGAGTGGAGGCCTGTGGCCAGCAGTGGGGTTAATGTGCTGTAATGGCTTTTCTTAATATCGCAGGTAAGTAATAGATTGTTCAGTAAGTTTCATTGCTGTTTCTAAAATATCATTTGATGTCATGTTGTAGTCAATTTTATTTACATTCACAAAAGTTTATGCTTTTAGGAAGCTGAACTGTATAACTCACATTACGAGGGTCGAAACCACTTCAATTAATCACTTAACATTGCTGTTTCTCCATGTATAAAAATGCGGTGGGCTTCCAGATCTTTCCACTATCAGCGAACGGATCTATTCAAACATAAAATCGCGACCCCAAAAAGCCTTCAGAATAAACACATTGAAAGCCATAAAAAGCCTTGTATCACGTTACATACAACCATAAAACACACCAAACATTGAATTATCACAAAACGACATGCGTAGCACTATCTAAATATTGAATCTATTATCTACATCGTTAAAATGGCGGCAAGAGGCGCGAACACGGGCGTTTTGACATCTGTCAATTAGACAGTGACAAATTGCGTTCGGATACTTTTATAGCAGATAGAGAATCGACTTTTACTGTGTTGACAGTAGATTATAATTGAATGTTTGCTTTGGAAATCATTTATTTGTAGTCACGCTAACTTAAACTTATATACTTAGGCATAACCTGTTTATTTAATACCTACTAATGATTTACTTTTACTAACTCCCAAGTTGGTCTAGTGGTTAGCATGTTCGACTGCGGCCAACGAGGTCCCGGGTTCGAGTCCCGGTTATTCTCAATAACATGATAGCAGTCGTTAAAGTTCGCCGACCCATTGCACGCCACGCATTGGAGCATCGTGGTGGGTCTAAGCTCTAATTCCCTCTTTCTTATGAGAGTGGAGTGCTCTCATAGGAGAGAGTCCACAGTCTCCTGTGGCTAGCAATGGGACGTTAATGGGCTCTAGTGGTGTTGATTTACTTATGAATAATGAGATTTTACAAAACCCTAGTTTTCAAACTCATTTGATTTTCCGGCATTAAAAGTAGGCTATTAACGTCTAGATGTAAGAAATCTCGTCAGAATCGTTCATATAGATGAGCCGCGAAAAGAAAATAGGCCGGCATACTAGACACACTAAATTGCACACACAATAAATGGGAGAGTGTGTCTATCTGCTGCGCTTGCACAGCTCATCTTTTCTACCGACTTTGATGATATTTGGTACAGTGTTTAAGTTTACATCCAGGGGAAGGACATAAGCTACTTTTAAATCTTGGTAAACCGAAAATCCACATCCACACGGACGATTTCGCGGGCAATATCTAGTTTATGATAATCCATGCTAATATTATCAATGTGAGAGTGTCTGTCTGTGTGCTACGCTTTCACGGCCGATCTGTTCAACCCATTTTGACGACATTTTGCACAGATGTTGGTTGCATTCCAGGGAAGGGCATAGGCTATCCTAATCGACGTTCAAAAAGGGTTCTATGTAACTATTTATATATGTCAGTAACTTTTATATTTTAGATTATTGGTTTACGCTGTTTCTGCCTCAACGCCTTTTCGATGTCTGAATTTTGAAACTTTATTCTCTACGATACGCGCTGGCAATACAACGGCAATACAACGATGCGAAATAGTCGCGAGCCCAGAAGTTTTTACGTCAATTAGACAGCGACAAACAACGTTCGGATACTCTTGGTATATTATTTTATTGCTGACTATATTATTTTGTTTTAGTTTGGAGATTTCAATATAGTCGGTACTTAGTACCCTTTCTATAATATTCTACTTATATAATAAATTTATAGTTCCACAAACTTATCTGAACCGATGACAGCGTCGCTAGAAGTTTTGAAAAATAAAATAAAAACTAAACAGGCATAAAAATTTGTTCCCATTTTGACCTGGTCAGATAAGTTTGTGGGACTATAAAAGTTTGGATGTTTGTTATTCTTTCAGGCCGCATAGATTGAACCGATTTGGCTGTTTGGAATGGAGATAGCTTATAAGCTGAATTAAGACATATAATAGAACTAGCTAACTTAGCTAGCCCGCGACTTTGTGCGCATGGAATTCTTTAATTTTCCGGGATAAGAAAAGAACAGTACCTATGTGTTATTCCAGACTATAATCTAACTTTGTGCCAAATTTAATTCAGATCTGTTCTGCCGTTCTGGCGTGATTGAGTCACATCCAACCATGCATCCACACATTCAACCTTTCAAACTTTCACATTTATAATATTGGTATAGTATACATAAGACATAGAATTTATCCCGACGAAATCTTTGCAAAGATCTCCCGCGCGAATTACGAAAACTTCAGCCAGGTGGAAGAAGTCGCGGGCATCAGCTAGTAATAACGTATTTATGGTGATTTCAGCAATACTATTGCTGCTCCTTTGACTATGAAATTACTCATTTAGTTGGGCTTGAAAAATTATTATAATTGAAAAGTCAGTGCACGCTTGACGTAATAGCAATACGTGATAACAATATGAAGGGCAATCAATGTTTATTATATTACAACAATAATATAGTGTTACATTTTGATTGCAATATGGCGTCAATCACAATAGATCATTCGACACAAGGTCCCCAACAGACCTTCCATCCGTTTCACAACTCATGGGTACTCTTGGTGTCTGCCTTTAGAGCTTAGGCACATAAAGTGAGAATCCACAACCCCAGAAAAATAGAAAAAAATAAGACTTTGTATGATGAATTGTGAAACGACTAGAGGGAACAGGTTTCATATAGCCAGGTCATTCCCATCTATTTGATAAAAATCTTTGAATATTTAAAAATCTCGGTCTGATAAGAAGATGAACTGCTCAATGAGTATTATGCATTTCGCATTTCACTTTTATGTTTGTCTCTTAACTCTGGTAAACTCTGTAGTTAATGCTTTCAATAGTATAATAATTAAATATCTTATCGTGAAATGCGAAAGTATATTTGTGCCATTATCAGAGTTCTAAGCTATAGATAATATTATAACATTTTTATCGTGTTGATATAAATTGAGTTCATGCGAAATAAAAAAAACTAATAAGTTTAACTGCCCTGACAAAAGCATATAGAGACATTTTGTTCTTGAGCTTGAAGAGAATGTCAGTAGTTTTTTAGATACTTGTATAGTCCCACAAACTTATCTGACCCGGTGGCCAAAATTGGAACAAATTTTTATGCCTGTTTAGTTTTTTTTTATATTTTATTTTTCATAGGTACTAGCGACGCTGTTACCGGGTCAGATAAGTTTGTCGGACTATACCTACTTACATAATTCTGGTAAATGTATCACAGTACCCATCAGATGTGAAATAAAATATATTAATAGCCTCTTGGAAAATGCCTTTTCATCTCTCTTAGGGGTGTAATAGACCTCTTTATTGCTGTAATTAATGTAAGTAAGTAGACGGCTTATTACAAGAATATACCATTACGATGTTATTGACCTCAAATCACATAACGGTTTTTGAAGTAATATTAAAAACCCTGTTTTGTTGTCTAATTTCCTCAATATTCTATGGTCCAAAAACTGATAAAGAAACCGCATAATAATTCTGTTTATTTTTTATTTTTATTATTCAACGAGGCATTACTTGCAGGGTAAGTAAAACCAATATATTTTTATTTAGACTCTTGCTTCTTGGAAGTACCAAAGTATAATTTTTGTCTTATTCTAATCCTCTATTAAATAATCGCTAAATAATAATTTATTTTTGAAATAGGCAATATCCCAATTCGCGTTTCGTTTTTATGTTTGGCTACAGAATATATGTTTTAAATAGTTTATTGACCAAATATACGCACAAAATGAGTGTATTTGTTACATTTTCAAGATAGGAACAAAAAGTAGATTTTCACGCGTTTCCAGATAAACAAAGCCGCTCCAATTCCAACTTATCACCTCGAAATGGGAATACTGTGTAGGCGGGAGCTGAGAAATCTCTGCCAATATCAATATCCCTAAACCGGATCCCCGATATAGAAACTGGAGTAAAAGCTTCATTCAAAAGACATAAGCGTATGAACAAGTCGCGGACAAAGCTGCAGTCATCATGATCATTTACTTATAACTAGCTGATTCGCGGTGCTGCTAACTACAGCTTATCAGCTGTAGCTAGCTGATGCCCGCGAATTTGTCCGCGTGGATTGAGGTTTTTCGGTTCTTTATCTGGAATGAAAATTCCATCTATCTATGTGCTAAATTTCATCCAGATCCGTTCAGCCGTTCTGGCGTGATTGAGTAACAAACATCCATCCATCCAAACATTTATAATATTAGTAGGTATTGATGATGCCCGGCAGAACTCCTTAATTTTCCCGGATAAAATTAGCCCATGTTCTTCCCGGGGATACAACCTATACGAAATTTCAGCAAAATCAGTTGAAAAGATGGGCCGTGAAAGCGTAGTAAGCAGATAGACACACTTTCGCATTAGTATAGATTATTAATACCTAAGTAAAATATCCAATGGGAAAAGCAAAACCTTTAATTCAGAGCCGGAGATTATGGTGTAAATAACCATTTGTATTTGACTATTTTGACCGCAAAATTACGGTTAACCTACACGAGTGACATTTCAAACAAAATATAAATCACTTGTTAACATGGAATGGAATGGTTTTTACCTTAACTAATACCTTTAAACCTACCTTTACACCTTTAAAGGGTGAGGTTGTGGAGTAGGCGCAGCTCATATCACCACACTTATTGTACATATTTTACCATTATTATTTTTTATTATTATTGTTGTATATATATACTTAATATATTAATAAGTATATTATAGTATTAATAAGTATATTATTATTTCAGTTTATCTTCTTTTTTTATACTCTGTTTACTTTTAAATCTCGATAGTTTTTTTACGCTTCGTTATGTTACACAAACAGATTTTGAATTACCAAACATTTTCTTTGTAAGTAATTTATTTTTATAGTACTAACTCGTATAAATTAGAATCTTATTCACATTTTTATTAAATGATATTTTTTTGTGAATCACTGGATATTGAACTATAGTGTTATATATTTTTGGAATCTACTCATAATTTTCTAGATTATGATTGTTTTGATGATTGTATGTAATTTTATTTTCGAAAAAAAAGTCACCTTTAGCCTTTAATGCGGGACTATGGTCACCTCATAATTTTTTTTTAAATTTTACTAGCCTATGTCACCGGAATAAGCTAGGGATTCTAACGATACCTCATTTATCAAAATCGGTTCAGGCGCATAGAAGTTATGGTGGAATATACAAACCCACATACATACATACCCCATAACCCTGAAAACAATGTACTCCTTTTTCAGGCAGTCGTACGTACGTAAAGAAGTACGTTTTATGAAGTTATCCTTGAAAATAATGCCATTACCTCCTGGCCTATAAAGGCCGCGCCCATGATACAATTCGCGTGACCACCGAGTGGGCAGCAACCTTAATTGAATTAGGTTCAGCCATTCCATCCACTTAAAGCTATCTATCCCGCATCGCGAATTGTATTTATCCATTACTTAAAGTTTTATCGTCGGCGGTTTAGGTTGATTGAAAGTTGATAAATTGCTTGGGGAATTGATGATATTGTTCCAAGTAAAGTTTTACCTAATTCGTTTTTATTGCTTAAGTATGTATTACTAGTACTAGCTGATGCACACGACTTCGTCACGTCACACGGCTTAATGGTTCCCGCAGGAACTTTTTAATTTTCCGGGATAAAAATCGTCAATGTGCTATTTCAGACTAAAATCTATCTCTGTGCCAAATTTCATCCAGATCTGTTTAGCCTTTTTGGCTAAATATTATATAGATATTATGTAGGTATAGGTAATGTGGGCGCCTTCACAGAAATTTATCAGTTTTTTTTTAAATATCACTTGCTTTGACCCGTGAAAAATAACATCGTAACCTGCGACACCCGCGAATTGTTAATAACGTACTTAAAAGTCTGTAAAATCTGCCAAACTGCACTTGGTTTGGTGGACTATGGCAAACCCATTGGGCTGAAGTGAATGCGTGAGTGAATAGCAAAGATGGAAACATTTGGCTTTGAATTCATCTATAGTTATACTTTAAGTATAAGTATATAAGTAAATACTTATACTTATACTTAATACTTATATTATTTATAATATAAAATATTAGAAATGCGAAAGTTTGTATGGATGTTTGTTACTCAATCACGCCCCAGTGGCAGAACGGATCTGGCTGCAATTTGGCACAGAGATAGATTATAGTCTGGAATAGCACATACGCTTTTTATCCCGGAAAATTAAGGAGTTCCCGCGGGAACCAAAAAGCCTCAATCCCCGCGCACGTAATCAGCTAACATACCAGTTTTGATTTAAATAAAAGCTTAAAATTTTGATAAAAGATAATATTACAATAATCCGAGGAATTCCTCAAAATTAGCTTCTCTCTGTTTGTTGTTTTTGGATTTTTCTTAATTGTGTGTGGATGTATGGATGGATGGATGTTTGTTACTCAATCACGCCAGAACCGCTAAAAGGGTCTGGATGATAATGGTCTGGAATAACACATAGGCTACTTTTTATCCCTGAAAATTAAAGAGTTCCCGCGGGAACCAAAAACCTCAAACCACGCAAATGAAATCGCGCGCATTCGCTAGTTACTTATAAATGCGAAATACTAAATGCGAAAGTTTGGATGGATGTATGGATGTCTGGATGTATGGAATTATGGATGTCTGGATATATGGCCTGTTTGGATGTATGGATGTTTGTTACATCACGCCCCAACGGCTAAACGGATCTGGTTGAAATTTGGCACAGAGATAGATAGAGAGTCTGGAATAGCACATAGGCTACTTTTTATCCCGGAAAATCAAAGAGTTCGTGCGGGAATCAAAAAACATCAAACCACGCAGACGAAGTCGCGGGCATTCGCTAGTAGGCTTTATAAACCCAGGCTTAGCATACGCACAACGAGATAGAGAGAGATGTTGTCGTTGCCGGTTAACTTTTCGTTTACATGCACAAATTTAGAAGTGAAAAATTTTTTTGGGAAATATACCACAGATAAGAAATTATTACTTTTATCTCTACTTTTGACGTAACGGGACAAGTAAACATGTTAGCTGCGGTAGACAAACATAGATAATGGGATAGACATAATTTTTCTCGTTATGCGTAAGCTAGCCCTACTGTTATTTTATAAGATTAACGAATACTCTACTCTTTCATTTAATAAACCCTCGTAGCATTAGTTTTAACCGTGGTTAATTATCACCATCACATCTTTTATTTTGTAAACATGACGTTCAGAAGGTGTACTTTGTAGGTACCTATTTTGAATAATAGTACATTACATCGCGAGACCGGGAAGTACGCGTTTTCTGATCGAGTGTTAGTTAAGCTATATACGAGACCAGAAATGCTCTGCCGGTCGAGGTGTGTATAGTGCTTTTCTAAAAAATGAAACAAGTGACTTTTTTTTAATATATATTATATTATGTAATTAAATTATTTTTAGTTAATTCGGCCTCCGCTCTTAGAAAAGGAGGCGTACAATCTAAATCCATAATATCCTTACTCGAACTCATTTTTTCGTCACTTTTAAATAATAAATTATAACGATTATGTATATACATATAGTTAATTCCCGCCTCTCAATATTTTAAAGATAAAAAATAAATATTATAATAATTATTATATTATATATTTACTAATTTTTTTTTTGCGCTGTGAGTGCTGAACGCGTAATACGGTAGAGTTCCAAATTTTAACTATTTTGGCCAAAGAACATTATAACAAGTTACAAGATATTCAGGAAGAAAGATTCCAAATTCAAACTTATGATATGTAATGAAAATACATACATTCTTTACTAGCCTAGGCCGGGAAGTATAACTTTCGAAATCATTTACAGCGTATGAAATGTGCACATTTTATATCATTTTTTAGAAAATATACTTTGAGTTTGAGTTTGAAATTAAACCTACGTGTAAATTTAATTTAAAAAAAACTTTCTAGGGCGTTCCAATTTCCGCGAAGTAGGCCATTTTCATTGGCGGCTGGCGTGGTGGGTAATTACTTTCCAGTTTATTTGCAAATGGGCGTATCTGGAACACTATGTACTTTTAACACATTGTTAATCCGGGATGTTAGTACATTGTTTAAATTCTATTAAAAAAACTCATCATCAAAGCGACCTCCGTGGCGCAGTGTGTAGTGCTGTTGTCTTAACGTGAGGAGGTCCCGGGTTCGATCGCCGGCGGGGTCAATTTGGGAATTTATAATTTCTGAACTTTGGAGGCTTCGGCCGTGGCCAGTTACCACCCTACCGGCAAAGACGTGCCGCCAAGCGATTTAGCGTTCCGGTACGATGCCAGGTTGAAACCGAATAGGGGTATAGGTTTAATATTACTGCCATGCCCCTAACAGGTAAGCCCGGCACCATCTTAGGCTGCATCATCACTTACCATCAGGTGAGATCGCAGTCAAGGGCTATCTTGTAGAGGATAAAAAAAAGCAGTTACTTAATAATAATTTCGTTTAATATTATGATGGAGGGACGAGTGACCTAGTTGTGACAACGCATACAGTCTATTGCGATTGTTAAGCAACGTTGACCCAAGTCGGTAACTGGCTTTTCGTATCCTCCGTGCCTTAGAGAGCACGTTAAGCCGTCGGTCGATACAAACCAAATTTTATTCTCGCGGTAAGAACGATCTTAAAACTATAATATGGGTGTGTATAAAATACTAGATGATGGCCGCGACTTTGTCGGCGTGGTTTAAGTGTTTTCTGTTCCTGCAGAAACTCCTTAATTTTCCGGGATAAAATGCCTATGTCCTTCCCCAGGATGCAACCAACAACAGGATCTCTGTGCCAAATTTCATTAAAATCGGTTGAAAAGGAAGAAGGTCGTGAAAGCGTAGAAGACAGACAGACACACTTTTGCATTACTTAATAATATTATAGTACTAGCTAATGCCCGTGACTTCGTCCACGTGGATTAAGGTTTTTTGATTCCCGCGGGAACTCTTGAATTGTCCGGGATAAAAAGTAGCCTATGTCCTTCCCCGGGATACAAACTATCCCTGTACCAAATTTCATCAAAATTCCGATGAACGGATGGGCCGTAAAAGCATAGCAGACAGATAAACAGACAGACTGATGGACAGACAGTCACACTTTCGCATTTATAATATTAGTATTGATTTGCCAATGCAGTGGTTGAATACATTTCTAAATAACCCCCTGTATATGGGACGCATCACGCACTCGGGTGCTATCGTGTAAATTGGAACGTCCTAGATAAGTTTTATTAAATTCGCACTTACGTCTGTAAGTTTCGTGAGTCATGTAATATGAGTGTGCACTTACGACCCAATGAAATGTGATTCAAAACTCCTTCGATTATGCTTTATGACTTCAATACATCTGAAAAGATAGAGAAATAGATATTAGAATATTTATTGAAAAGTTATTTTCCCCGAGAGGGTATTGAAGGGCAACGACGATTTGTTCGGTCGCATTAGTGAGTGCGCTTGGTAAAAAAGTGAGCAGCTAAGTGGACTTTTGTCTATACGGCATTTTTCTCCTTTGTCTAGTGTGCTTTATTAATATTATTTATTTAAATGAGCTTAATGAGGGTCTTCAATAAACATTTTTTTGAAGTGAAAACTTCTGTAGGCGCATTGGGCACTTTTTGCTAGGGGGTAAAAATGTTGATTCGCGTGACCGCGACCGACAGGCTCGCGAATATATATTTTTTTTTAAATCTCTTATGTAGTTAGTATATCTCACAGTCTAAGATCCGTATTTCATTCCTACCAGACAATCAACAGGGAGGTGACGGAGGAAACTATCGGAATTTTCAATACAAAATTTTGTCACAAATTTTCCTAAGCACTTATAGGCCTATTACACTGCACTTTTTAAAGGGTGGGCGTGGCTGCTAGTTAGAGCGTCGTTTATTACATAGCAATAAATACCAATTTATGGGCCCTTTCTCCCTAAACCTTATAACACTACACTGATTCAAGTTTAAGGGTCCCTGTGATAAGTGCAGTGTGGTAGGCCTATTACTTCTCACAATCTCCGTGATTAAACCATAAGCAAAAATTGAGGTAATGAGAAAACAAAGTTAGAGGTTCTAAACCCTGACCATTGGAATATGAGGCCGGGCATCTAAACCACAGGGGTATCGCGGCTTTATTGCAGAACAGTGTATTCTGGTAAATTCCTGTATCGATGTATAAGCTGGAGCGGATTTGACGGACGCACGCCAGGCGCGATACGCTTCACGGCTATAACGACTCGTAAGGCATAAGCGGAAGCGATTAATGAATTGTAACATCCAAGGAACGACTTGCTTCCTTAAGATAATATAATAACCTCCCTGACGCAGTCATGAGCACTGCGTTTTCATAAGTGAAATTTTAGTTTGAATTAGGCAATATTATGTAGGTGCAAGGCACAAGTGCGAGCCACGGGTGGGCACGGGAACAAATACTTGTAGGGCAATATTAGTACATTACTGCCGAGGTCGGAAATAAATCAATTCACGGCTGAATAATATTGGAAAGTCTACGCGAAGCCGAGGACTTTCCAAGTGATTTAATAAAAATGAAGCGGGGCTTTTTTTAGGTAATCGAGGCCGTGGATGGCTATATCAGCCGAGAGGAAAGGAGGCAAAGAAATCTTTACAGAGAAGAACTATCTGGTATACTAAAGTACTATATGGTATCTGGTAAAAGTACTATACCAGATAGTACTTTTTTCTAAAGATTTATTTTCCTTGAAGCTTGCAACTTGTTAAGTCCCTTTTATGAAACCTATGTTAGTTTTAAGTATTTTGTAGGCCATTGCATGGCTGATTGTAACATGCTCATCTTATCACATAATAAAACCGTACTATGGTGCCTACTTACAATCATGCAAATATAAATAAATACTCTATTCCTCGCATGATAATGCGAGAAACAAATCTTTTCTACATTGCCGATAGATGAATAGAAAGCTTATAACTTGGGCTCCTGGCAGCCGATGTATACGCAACGGATCGATCTTACATTAAATTTATTTCTGGAGCGCAAGATTAATATTTTTGGCAGAATTTCAAAGAATCTATCCGCAGACAGAAAACGCCTAGCCATCAAGAAATGCTTTTTATTACCACTATATTATTTCGAAGACCTCCCTGGCAGAGTGGCGTGCGCTGCGGTCTTAATATTTATAAGTGAGAAGTAAACACGGGATAGAAAACGTAAGAAAAATTTATGGGGCGAGGGGAGAGTGCCATGTCATTTTTATACGACTGCCTGAAAAAAGTAGTATATTATGTATTATATAAAAAATTATGTATGTATGTGTGTGTGTATGTATGTATGTATGTATGTGAGTTTCTATATTCCACACTTCTATACGCCTGAACCGATTTTGATAAATAAATCGTTAGAATCCCTAGCTTATTCCGGGTGACATGGGCTAGTAAAATTAAAAGAAAATGATGGGGTGACCATTTTTTTTTTCAACTTCAGTCTTTAATGCGGGACCATTCCCGCATTAAAGACTAAAGTTTAAAAAAAAATCGTAAATGATATTAACTATATAATCATCATCTAGAAAATGATGAGTAGATTTCATCAAAAATATATAACACTATAGTTCAATATCCAGTGATTCACAAAAAAATATCATTTAATAAAAATGTGAATAAGATTCTATTTAACTAGAATAATTTAGATTTTTAGCTTTTTAGTTCGTTTTTTGGCAGGGCAGTCGTGTTTTTAATTTTTTTTTTAATTATGACTTGTTCTATCCAATTATTTACATAATTGCATGAAAAAGTCGATCACTGTGAAAACACAATATAATAGTTAATGGTGACACTGCCACTGTTCGCGGCTAGAGGGGTAAGGCGGATATGGCCGATATCACGCGTATATCTAAGTAATTTAAAAATTTAATATATACTATGTAATGTTAAAAGAAAATAATAATAATTTACAAATATGAAAATGTATTGATAAGAATTTTTCCTATTTTTCCTATTGTAAATCGAGTTAATTTATTTATTGAAATTTGGTAGGTTAAAAAAATGATAAGTATAGTTGTGAAAAATAATGTATAAAAAATAATTGTAATAGTGAAGGTAAGAAAAATAAAAGCCAATAAGGAAATATTTTCTATATATATTATATATAGAAAATAAATACACCTGCATAAAATAAATTATTTATTTATTTTATGCAGGTGTAAGGCACAAGTGCGAGCCACGTTCTACATTCGATTCGTTCCAAGACCACGACCGAAGCCTCCCACCAAATTACGGCCAATTCGGAAATTATAAATATCTAAATTGTTCCAGCTAGGATTCGAACACGGGAGCTCACACATAAGTTTATATAAATCTAAATCTAAAAGTCTACAGGCGCTCACTACATCCATGAAATCCATGCTAATATAATAAATGCGAAAATGTGTCTGTAGTGTGTGTGTAGATGATGCCCGCGACTTCGTCCGCGTGGCTTAAGTTTTTTCTATTCAAGCGAAAACTCCTTAATTTTCCGAGGTTAAAAATGTCTATATGTCCTTCTCTGGGACACAAACTCTCTCTCTCTATATCTCTATCTCTCTCTATCTCTATACCAAATTTCATCAAAATCGGTTGAACAGATGGGCCGTGAAAGCGTAGCAGACAGACAGAAAAACAGACAGACACACTTTCGCAGTTATAATATTAGTATGGAAGGATGGATTATAGTTCGTTTTTACAAAATTTAATTGAGTTTGATTGGTGAATATTATACGAGAATATTTGATATGTATCGGGCACAGTAGGTACAATTTTCCTAAGTTAAGTTGCCATCGTCTTTTTATAAATTATTATTATATATCCAGAAAATTAAGGAGTTTCCGCGGGAATTTAAAAAAAAACCTTATCCACGCGGACGAAGGCCGGGCATCATCTAGTTTAAATCCAAATCAAAGATAATATTTAAATAACATAAAGATCTCGGCGCATTCCATTAATGATTTAGAATTACCTAAATTCTAATTAATGCCAAGTCTGCCCGTCTGTCTGCCAAGTGTAAAAAATCACTAATTGACAGTCTTGGCAGCGGCTTACTTTGATATCTCATGATTCAAAGCAGACCTGATCAAAAATAGAAGCACTGGTGAAAAAAAAACTTGACTTGCTGCGTCAAATTGTATTTTATTACTTGGCATTTAAGTCTACATTCGATTGGGTGCACCTAAACTCTTTTTCTATAAATAAAGGGATATATCAGTCAGAAAGGGTAACCCACCGAAATAATGTAGATAATGTAAAGTTTTGCTTTTTAAATTGAGCAACTGCTGAGTTTCTTGCCGGCTCTTCTCAGTAGAAGAACCGGTAGTAGAGTCAAAACATGACATAACTTATGAGACATCAGCTAGTTAATATTAATAAATTGAGTACTTATTGAGTATATTTTTTTTCAAAGAATGTGAAATTTTAGTTTCAATGAGAAATTATGTCTGTGTTTCCTTTCACTTTCCACAGTTCTGCCACAAAATAGGTCTTTAGCACATAATAATAGACGTTATTAAATAGCTTGCATTCTAGATGCGAAGATACGTACAAAACTTTTTACCCCGCAAAATAAAAAAAAAATAAAAAAACTATTTAATCTATGTGCACGAATTCGGAGGAATAAACTTTCTTAAAAAATAAAATGTTATAAATACATCGTAAGATAAACGCGCATGTGTGTAAGTAAGTATGTTTGTCAGTCAGTCTGCCTACGTTTTCACTACCTATTTGCTAGACCGATTTTGACGAAAATTGATACAGACATAGCCTATGTCCTGAAGAAAGGCATAATATACCACCCCGGAAGATTTTTTGCAGGATTTAAAAAAAACATAAATTCACGCGGATGCAGTGCAGGTATCATGAAGTAACAAATAAAAGTTTTTCCTAACGCTACACGAGGGAGGAAAAAGGGCAAAGGAATGCGTTTTTTTATCACTTCCTGATACTAGTTATTTTGTAGCGAAGGTCGCTGACACATAAATTAATAATATATTTTCTAAGTAATGTGAAAACTTGTCTGTCCTACAAATTTCAAGTGAACGCGTGAAAAGCCGCAGGCAAAGCTATATTTTCGCAATACCTAATACTTAGAGCAATTTGCCTGTCAATTGGACAGTTAAATAGAAGTCTAATTATATAGCTCACAGTGGGACTATTTGGGTACGATTCTGTCTGTCTGTCTCAATTTCCAAGTTCCAAACGCTCCTTGGTCTGAGAAGAATTCGTAATAGGATTTTTTAATGAGTTTACGTTTAACATTAACTTTGAACTTATTCAGAGACATCTTCAACATGTCTTCTGGGAGCTTATGTAGAAGCGGACACTGTTTCCAACAAATGAATTGCTAGTTTTACTAAGCCTAGAAGCAGGCATTACAAGTTTATTTTTAATTCTAGTATTGACATTATGACAATCACTTTTCTTCTTGAATTTATCAATGTGTATATGCACGTATGCAAAATTTTCAAATATGGTTTGATTGTGCACTGTCTTAATAATGGTTCGGTTCTGGGTCACTGGTTCGGAATGCCATTCCTACCGAGAAGACCCAGCGAGAACCGCGGCACCCGCGGTCGTACATGCTTACCACTAAACCATTGACGTACTTAGATACGACAAGGCTAGAATAACTATGACAGTGTTTATTAGTACAGTGTACAGTCGAAGTCAGAAAATGTTTACCACCTTTAGGTTCATAATTGCATGGAGCCATCCGTGTCAGAAAGTCGTTATGTGGTTTGCTTAGGCAAAGATCTTAGATTTTTTAACTTTTTCAGCAGGTGGCCATACTTTAGCAACTAGAGATGAAAGATGGAGAAAACCTTTTTCAATATTTTTAGCAAATGTCACTTTAACAAATGCGATGATGATATTGTGTCAAACTTGAAATTAGGAAATAAATTTTATTATAAAAATGTCATTAATACTAGTTAGTCTTTCTATACGACTGCCTGAAAAAGGGAGTATATTGTTTTCAGGGTTCATGTATATATGTATGTATGTATGTGAGTTTGTATATTCCACTATAACTTCTATACGCCTGAATCGATTTTTATAATTAAGGTATCGTTAGAATCCCTAGCTAATTCCGGGTGACAAATGCTAGTGAAATTTTAAAAAAATTGATGGGGTGACCATGGTCCCGCATTAATAACTAAAGTTGAAAAAAAAAATCGAAAATAAGGTTAACTATATAATTAATCATCATCTAGAAAATGTTGAGTAGATTCTAAAAATATATAACACTACAGTTCAATATCCAGTGATTCACAAAAAATATTATAATTTAATAAAAATGTGAATAGGAGTCTAATTTAACGAGATTAATTTAGATTTTTAACTTTTTAGTTCGTTTTTTGGCAGGTCAGTCGTGTTTTTTAATTTTTTTAATTATGACATGTTGTTGAATTCTATGTTTGTAAACTTTTGATAACTTTGAAACTTAATAAATGCCTTGCTTATGAGTTTTAAACCTTAATGCACGCAGTGTTTTAAAGAATCTAATTTGAAAACTGGTAAACATTTTCAGACCGCCAGCGTACTACATAATATACCCATATAGGTTCTGCTTTCGCCTAAGTTTTAATTCGACTGATCGAATGAGAATTCGATGGCATTAGTGTCAAAGTAAAATGGACCCAAAAGCCCTTTATTCAAAGTCACAAATTCAGAATAACCGATTGTATAAAAATGCATACACGAAATTTAGCTTTAAATCAATAGCATAAAGGTTCATTTTACTTTGACACTAATTTAATCGAATGCTTATACGATCAATCGAATTAAAACGAATAAGGGTACGGTCCCGTTGGGACTTGGGAGTAGTGTCGGTATTCGAGCGATGAACGCGTATTCGTATGGACGAAAGGGATTTAATATAAAAGCTTCTTATTTTATTGTATAGTTTAGAACATTTATTTATTAAATCAAATCCAAACAGCGATGCTTAAATGAAATTTAAGTATTTAGTATGGATAATATTATACAAACAAATAATTATTATAGAAAAAGTATTATAAAAAATAATAATTAAAAATTACTACTTATTAATCAACAACTAACTATCTAACTTAATTTACAACTACCTTGTTGGTCTAGTGGTTACCACGCGACGAGGTCCCGGGTTCGAGTCCCGGGTCGGGCCATAATTAATTGTTGGGTCTTTCTGACTAGCAATTAATTCTCAATACTAGCCGGAGTTAGGAAGTTGGCGATGTTTCACCCCCGTGCCTCGGAGACCACGTTAAGCCATCGGTCTCGGTTATTATCACTAACAAGATAATAGTCGTTAAAGCCCGCCAACCCGCATCGGAGCAGCGTGGTGGGTCTAAGCTCTAATTACCTTTCTCCTATGAGAGTGGGGTCTTAAGCCCAGCAGTGGGATGTTAATGGGCTGTAGTAGTGGTAGTGGTACTAATTAATATTAACTAATATTATAAATGCGAAAGTTTGTATGTATGGATGGAAGAATGTTTGTTGTACTAAATCACGCCAGAACGGCTGTATGGATCTGGATGAAATAAAGATATAGATTATAGTCTGGAATAACACATAGACTATATTATAACTATATATCACCTAATTATCCCGGAAATTTAAGAGTTAAAATATGTAAGTAGAAATAGAAATCTTTATTAAAGAAATTAACTTAAGCACAATGAACTCCTGGCCCCTAAACTAGGAGGACTCGTATCTTAGGGTCCAGTTCCTTCCCAACATTTATTCAAATAAATATTTTTCAAAATGTGCTGTGATTTCTAAATGGGTAGCTAATCAATTTTTAGTTATTTCACATTTTAGTTTAACATAAGGTTAAGAGTTATTACAAATTAAGGTTATATTAGAATATAAATAAAAGCAATTATAACAAATTAAGAGTGTGAAATTAAATACTTAAACGAATAATATTTTTGAGACTCTGTGCATGTGTAACCTTAATCCTGCACGCGGACGAAGTCGCGCGCATCTTCTACTAAAAAATAAGTGAGTAACTTTTGAGATCACGAGTACCTAAGTTAGTAAAATGTAATTTCGTTTCGGTAACTTTTTGTCCGCATTTCCTTAATATCGTTATTTGTTTGTCACGTAATAAATAAGTTCTTAGAAACGTTCCTATGTAAAGTTGGTATCTTTGTTTAATGTTACAATCGGTTCCATTCAGATATTTCGTAGATATTGATATTTTTATGTGTAAATTGTCATTGTCTTTATTCATAAACTAGCTGATACCCGCGACTTCGTTCGCGTGGTTTAAGTTTTTTTATTCCCGCGGGAACTATAATTTTTCGGGATAAAAAGTAGCTTATATCACTCTCCAGGTCCCAAATATACCCATGCCAAAAATCTCGTCGATTCGTTGCTTCGTTCCGGCGTGAGTATTCATAAGATAGTTATAGTAACTATATATATTGTAATAGTTAACTTTTAACATTAGACGCAAAAGAGCTAAAGAGTTATTGGAGAAACGAATAAACTTATACAGAGCGCCATCTATTGACATCATTGTAAAGTTCTGTTAAAAATACTGAAGCTCATTAAAAATTAAATAATTTAGTTTCCTTATAATATTTATTTAATTTTAGTATTTGTTGTTCAAGTACAGGATATAATTCACATAACTGATCAAGTTCCCAGCTCAGCCTTTCAGAAATTTGAGAGTTCTGACTTCTGAGGTCAACTTTGGACGTTAGAAAATCTCCACTTTGAATTTTAGAGGAAAAATTAAAAACAAAATACGAGTATTTTTGGACTCTATTCCTAATTATCTTTAAATTATATATTCTTACATTAATATATTACATATTCGGCTGGAGGACATCGGTTTACATATTATATTTATTTAAAGAAGTAATCATGTTCAGTAATTCGGAAGTTATAAGGCTCTGACAGACGGAAGGACGGACAAGTACAAATTCACTCAAGTAGACTAAGAGATCTTCGCTTCGCTCGGTCAATAACACGTACCTAGTAACATTTTTTTCATTTTTGTAAGCAATTTTATTCATGTTTAGCAATTACTTACATTATTATACTTGCGAAAGTCTGTTCCACTTTTATTTAGCTAAGGCCCATTACAGACAATATACTTTAATCATCGGTGATGGATTCTGACCGTTATAAGTAGTTGACCGATTTTATGTGGACACATGAAAAACTGATTTATACAAGATTTAGCTAGCTAGGTATGAAAATTATTATTATAATAAAGTAATAATAAGTTGGTAGACTTTATCCCACTTTTTCATTATAGTGGGGCAGATTTAGTCTAAGAAACATAGTTAGTAAGTAGTGTTTTTAAATACAAATAACCAAATTGGTAACAGTTTACCGCTTACTAGGTTAGTACGCTACCACCGCACTATCTCTTATCACCAGGCTAACTTTCACTGGAAATTTTAAAATATATACTTAAACCCGGTTACCCGGTTTTGTCGCTTGTTTGTGCGATGCCTTAAAAGAGAGAAAATCACAAAATGGTGATTTTCTCGGGCACAACCTTTTATGCTCCTTTAGAACGGAGTCATGAAACCTTTTGCCTTTTATATCGGATCAAGTTACTCTGGAAGGACGAAACAAACAACGTTGTTTGAGACAAATATTTTAGCAAAACCTCTGATTTGAGCTTTCCGTCAATTTACAAGTTATATTTGTTTGTGGATTTGCTAAATTAGCGTCAAATTACTTTATTAAGGCTTCGGTCGAACTGTGAAAAATAAGTCCTTAGCATAGATTATATAGTCTGACATAAAAGGCTACTTTTTATGCCGGAAAACCCTCTATCCACTCGGACGAAGTCGCGGGCATCAGCTAGTAAATACAATAAAATCACTGCTTTGATATAATTTCACGCGTTGCGGTAAGAATTATATTCGCACGAATATTTTGTGCATGGTTCTTTGAGAGTTGTATGACTCTCACCGCATTCGCAATGCAGAGTAGGTGAAATCCGTACGTGAAATATAAATCGCGAGAATAAAATTCGCGCGATATTTTTCTCAATGCAAACGTAGCATTATGCTGACGTTTGATTGAATCGGTGGAAATTAAGAAACATCAGCAGATATTCAAATCAATTTTTCTTATTATTTATCTGGTTGATTGCCAAGCAAAAAGGTAATTTTTGCCGACAGGAAATATAATGGTTTTACATTAGTAACTGACCAATTACTATACGCAGAAACACACGCGTGTCACTAATAGCCACGCCCCCTTCCCGACAGGTCAATACTTTCTCTAGACGCCCTTATCAAGACTATCTGCGTTTACGCTACAGCCAGCTAAATATACCATGACCAAAAAGTATGGTCTCATCACTCGACGTCGCGTGACAGCCACATTGAAAAGGAACGCGATCACGCGACATTGAGTGATTGGCAACCAAATATTAAAATGATTTTTTTTTCAAGATTCTAGTGAGTGGACACATAATCATTATTCTATATTATTATAAAATATTATTATTTATATTATTTATAAGCGAAAGGTCACTCACTGATTCATCACGATATCTCAGGAACTATAAAGATAGATACAGACGATAATACAGACTTGAAATTTGGAAGGTAGATTTCTTCTATGGTGTAGACATCAGCTAAGAAGCGGTTTTGAGAAAATTCACTTCTAAGGGGTTGAAATGGGGGTTGGAAATTTGTATGAAAGTCCTTTGTTTTTGAAGTTAGAAAATTTGGCAATTAAGTTAATAGTTATAAATAATAAAAATTTATATAAGCAATTATACGAATATGCACCCCAAAGAGGGTGAAATGGGGTTGGAAGTTTATATGAAAGTCTTATGTGTTTTAAGTTAGAGACTTGAAAATCGGGATTTAGGTTATTAGTTTTAAATAATAAAAATCTGCCAATGCTATAGCCGCTATAAGTAAGCCATTTGCAGCAGGAATATCTCATAGGAAATTAGAAATTGTACGCGGACGAAGTCGCGCTCGACCTCTAGTTAGGTATAAAATAGTTAGCAATTACTCTTGATAAAAATGGAGAAAAATATTGTAAATGTGAGAGTGTAATATATTTTCACGGCCCATCGTTTACACAGATTTTTGACTAAATTCCATACAGATATAAGTAGTTACTTTGCATATCGGATACGGATAAAGACTACTTTTTATCCCGGAAAATCGTTATCTATATTCACGCGAATGAAGCCAAAAGCGTTTTTTTTATTTAGGTAACAACTGTGAACTATTTGATAGTGTTTTGCAACCATGTGTTTTACTTTTATAACCCAAATATTGTATCTATAAACGGTGCAACCTAGTTTAGCCTGTGCCTACCTCGTTACAATAGCGGGAACAGATTGTTCTAGAAAGATATAAAGGTTCAGATCCTATCAGGCTTCCATATGAGCGCCTAATGACGATTATAACGACCGGGGCAGAGATCGTGTGCAATACAACATGAGTAACGAGCTATAACGGAAACTATAAATGCATTTTTGTTTACGAACTTCACGACTCTGAAAGTTTTTTTTTACGCCACTGCAATCTCACCTGATGGTATTGGTAAGTGATGATTTAGTCTAAGATGGTACCGGGCTAAAAGGGGCTGTAAGGGGTATGACAGTTATATTAAACCCATACCCCTATTTGATTTCTACACGACATCGTCAGCATTTTGACATAGTACGTGTTTTGCCGGTAGGATGGTAACTAGCCACGGTCGAAGCCTCCCACCAGACCAGCCTCCCGATTGTGTAAGGAAAACGAAATCGTAATCGTTTGTCAAACGGTTATTTCGACCTGTTTAAGGAGTTCACAGATGCGTCCGCCTCAAAAAGCATGTGTGAACTCCTTTAACAGTTCGAGTAATACGTTTTATTCTGTCAAGTGATCACAATTTTCTTAGTTTTTATGTTTTGAAAATAATTCTTATTCTTATTAGGCAAAGCAATAAATCAACCCGAATTGCTATGAGATTATACTCGTAAATGGAAGCATTTAAAGAAAGTGATAAGGAAGGTGGAAGGTATCTAAATTCTCATAATAAGAAAAAGATATTACCTAAAGGAGATTGTCCAAAATGCCATTTATACAGACTTCAAAGACCTTTCTACAGTCGGGGACCTCACATTTTCCTTAACGGAAATTGAAATTGATAACGCCCTTTTCTCTGTGGCATTTCCTATTGCCGCGGTATAAAAAAAAGTGTGTCTTTCACACACGGCAGAAGTGAAACTTCAGGAAAGAAACCTACGAGATAATGAGATAAATATAACTTGTATCGTATCTCATTCTCTCACAGGCTTAATCCCATTATGAATATGTTTGTCTCTTTTTGGGGTCGCTTTATCTTTTCATCGAATTTTCAATTAACAACGATCCTAAAGAAGTTTCACTTAAATACACAATAAAATGTTATTGTATCCGTACTATTTGTGGCAACGCTTAACAATCAATTGCGATTGTTAAGAAACGTTGACTCAAGTCAGTAACTGGATGCACGACCGAATTTGGAAATCCAAATTTGGCCTTTTCATTACCTCCGTGCCTGGGAGAGCACTGGTCCCGGTTAATATCACTAACATCTGTTAATAATCGTTAGTAACTTAAGAGTTGAAATAGTACTCTTAATCGAGTCGTATGCAGAAGGACCTGGCTGAGAAGCCACCACATTATTATGCCAAGAAAACCCCTGCCTGTATTATTTTATTTTTTATTATTTTACTTATCCATTTTGTCGGCGCGATTAATATGTGAAAAATCAAATAAAATAACATGTGAAAAAATCATCAACGCCAGCGTTGTAGGCCGAGGCTACATTGGCGTGATGAATTAGATCAATTCGAAGTTGATGGAAAAATCGGAGGAAGACCTTTGCTCAGTCGTGAGACAGTAGTCAGTACCAAACTCAAACTCAAACTCAAATAATGTTTATTCAATTTAAGTAGGTATACTACACTTATTGACGTCCAGTTATTTATAAATTATAATGGTGATAACCAATAACGGGATATTAAAACTAAAGTATTAACTTTGTACTTATTCAGAGACATCTTCAACCTGTCTTCTGGGAGCTTATTGTAAAAGGGGACAAATGAATTGCTAGTTTTACTAAGCCTAGAAGCAGGCATTGCAAGTTTATTTTTATTTCTAGTATTGACATTATGACAATCACTTACAGGCTAGATCAGATTAGATTAGATTAAGATGTATACCCATGCCAAATTACAGCTTTCTAGTACTAATAGTCTCTGAGCTAAACCGCGAACGGACAGACCACCGAGTAGGGACAGACGAACGGTCGAATATGGCAAAACTTTAAGAGATACTCGTTGCATACGGATCCCTACAAAGAAGAATGTTCTTCCGCTTTATATTTAAACTTTTGAAATGTTGATTCTAAAACAATTCCGGTCAAACTTTAGCAATTAACAACAACTTTGATCACTAATGTACAGGATATGGCGTGATTTATCGCGGTTTTCTAGAGTTTCGTGAACGTTCTACGCTCAATTTTAATACTTCGCTGGAATTAGTTTCGTTTGGGAAATTAATACGTTGACGCGAGCGATAATTCCCTTTGCAGGTGTTTTTTTTATCCACTAAAAGTTGCCCTTGTTTGTTTGTTGTTGGTTTGTGCTTCAATCAAGCCGCAATGGAGCAACGGATCGACGTGATTTTTGGCATGGATATATTTGAGAACCTGGAGAGTGATATAGGTTTTTTTATCCCGGAAAATTAAGGAGTTCCCACAGAAATCAAAAAACTTATACCACGCGAACGAAGTTGCAGACATCGGTTAGTACTAACTATAACTTTGATGTGTAGTTATTTTTATTTTTAATAATAAAAAAGCCATAATTAGAACTTTGTGATTAAGATGAGAATATGAATCAAAAAATAAGCTTTTATTTAATAGGTACAGCACTTTTTTTACACTACGTACCTAATTTATTGCAATTTAAAAAGAAAATATAAGTACTTAGTAAGTATTTAATTTTGATTTCCTAGTATCGACGGTCGAAATCGTGGGATCTATCCATACTAATATTATAAGTGTGTCCGTCCGTCTATTTGATTGTCACTTTGTCTATCTGTCTGTCTGCCTGTCTGCTACGCTTTAACGATCCATCTTTTCAACCGTTTTTGATGAAAAAAATCCCGGGGAAGGACACAGAATACTTTTTATCCCGGAAAATTAAAAGTAGTTCCCCCGGGAATTTAAAAACTCATTCTCACCCAGACCATAAAAGTCCATAGACCTATTTTGGACTCACATTCATGAGTAGGGACCTACATAACGACTTGGCTGACTGAATATTGTTATAATAGAAGTATTAAGTCGGTAAGTCGAGTTATTATGACCCATTTCCATTTCTCTCATATACGAAATGTAATGACCTCATATAAAACGAGCACATTCAGTATGAGATAGCAGCTTTTATATACACACTATAGTTCATTGTTCGCAATTTCATTGGTTGAACTACAAGCAATATTTACTCAATGACAGTTTGTACGTACCTTGACGTTCTTAAAATAAGGATTATAATTCTTAAAACATGAAAGTCAACAATAATGAAACAATTTGGCTTAAAGCTTTGGCACTTGGCAGTATGGCATCTGGTTTGTGATTGTGTAAGGAAATCGTAATCGTAATCGTTTGTCAAACGTATAATACGGCCTGTTTAAGTAGTTCATAGATGCCTGCACATCAAAAAGCATGTATGAACTCCTTAAACAGATCGAGTAATACGTTTTAAGCTGTCAAACGCTCAGACAATTGGGCCTCTGAACTGGCTAACAACATGAAAGATTTTAGCACTGGAGTTATAATAATAAAAAATTTACAAAAAATAAGCGACCCCGAAAAAACTGCTACGGAAAAATGCACTAAAAAGTAAAAATTCTAAATTTCTTTTGTTTGGATGCCATATTTATTGACTGACTGAGTACTAAAATTTACCAAAATAAAAAATTTTACTTTATTTAAATTTATTGACTGAGTACCCGAGACGTTGGCCTGACCAAATAAAAGAAGCGGTCGACACTCCGGTCTGCAGTGCTTTTCGCACGGCCTCCAATAGAGAGAGATGGCGAAACATCGTAAAGGCTGTAATATCTCGGTGAGCCACGATCCTCAAAGTTGAGGAAGCGACGCGAGAAGAAGAAAGAGTACTAAAATTCTACATCAATGTCTACATCGCACAGCTCAAACCACTGGACGGAACGGGCTGTTTGACATACCTTTATGACTCACCTTTATGACATACACGTATCCGCTTAGAATGAATTTTTGGGAATTCAACCCCTAAGCGGTCAAAAAGGAGATTGAAATTTATTTGAAAATCGTACTTAACGGGAACGAAGCTGCGGAAAATGAAGAAAGACGTGTTCCACAGTTTTTAAAAATTCAACCCCTAGAGGGGTGAAATACTGGATGAAAGTTGGTATGAAAGGCCTTCTTTTCTCAAGATATTTTTCAAGTTATATCAACGAAACTTGGTATTTTGACTTTCGGTAAAAAATATAGAAATACGATTGCCACAGTTTTCCCAAATTTTACCCCTTTGGGGTAAAATTTTGGTAAATAAGTAGGGGTTGAAAGTTTGTATGAAAGTCCTCTATTTTGCAAGTTATAGCCATGAAAGTTGGTATTTAGGCGTCTGGTTTAAAATAAAGAAATACGTGTTTCGCCATTTTTGAAAATTCTACCCCCAAATAGGGTAGCCCTTTATTTAACAAGATATTTTTCAAGTTAAATCCACGAAACTTGATATTTTGGTTTTTGGTAACAATACAGAAGGATGAGTGTCACATTTTTAAAAACACCACCCTCAATGGGATTAAATTAGGGGTTGAGAGTTTGTATGAAAGTCCGTCGTTTTTCAAGTTGCTATAGCTATGAAACTTGGTATTTGGGCTTCGGCTAATGATGAAATACGGATTTTACAGTTTTTGAAATTTCTATCCCCAAGGACGTCAATTATAGAGTTTGACCTTCAATTTCGCCGCAACAGAGCAACGGATCGACGTGATTATTTGCATGGGTATAATTGGGTACTTGGAGAGTGACACAGGCCTCTTTTTAGCTCGGAAACTTAAGCCTCGCGTACGAAGTCGCGGGCGTCCTCTAGTTTTATATATATTTGTCCTATAGGTAAACTTACTTCGCATTTTTAAGATGCCGTTAAAAGTTCCCGAACACAAAACGGCTTCTTACAGAAGTGGGCCATAACAAAATAATTACATTCTCCAGGATTCTCCTTTATTAGGGATTAGAGGGATCTTGCTTGAATCTTGATACCTTCAGCTTTTAACGAGTTTACAAAATTGTTAATTGTTAAAACCGGATCAGTTTTAATAGGGGTTTCTATTTAGGGGTTTTAAGAGAAAACCTGAATAGGGGTAAAGAGATCATCCAATACTTATTCTCAGTTTGGATAAAATAATTCAAATATGTTTTAATCAAATAAACTAAATACTTAAACGACAAGGCTCTACAATGCACGATTGTGAAGCACAATTCACAATCGTGCATTGTCGAGTCAACATCTCCTGAAGATGCTCCGGTATTGGAGTGAAACGTACGTTGAGGGTATTCTTGAGGGTTTATGTGGTGTGGTGGATATCGAGGGCATCAAGTTCAATATACGCACTGTACCACATAGATTTGCCTTCTGTGGCGGATTATAGCGGATTATACTTCTAGTTTCTTCATTGTCATGGACTTCCGCAAAGTAACGCCTGCTTCTATCCAATAATTTGAATAAATAAACTTTGAGTTGAAATTGAATTATTTAAAACTTTTGCTTTGGAGTTATCGTTTAAAACTAGCATAGGTTCGGAATTATTAAAGGGATTCTGGTTGAAACTTGATACTTTTAGCTTATAATGCTTCTCAGACCAGGGTGCGTTTGGAAGCCTTAGTTTTCTAGAAACCGTGCTTAATAATTTCTATCACCATCACGTCTTATACTTTGTAAATATGACGTTCAGTAGGTGTACTGTGTAGGTACCAATTTTGAATAAATATACTTTGAGTTTGAGATAGAACGATAATATGTTTACAAAATGATTTATTGTTACAACTGGATTCGTTTTAATAGGGATTTCTATTTAGGCGATAAGAGAGTAAGAGACCAACGAAATGAAAATTTATATTTGAAATGAGCTACTGCTGAGCTTTTTGCCGGTTCTTCCCAGTAGAATCTGAGTTTGTTGTGGGCTCTTCTCAGATCAGGGCGCGCTTGGAACCCTCGTAGCTTTAGTTTTAAGATACCGTCACTAATTCATCATGTTTTATATGTAAGTAATGGATGTCAATATGTGTACCTATATTGTACCTAAATTGAATAAATGATTGATTGATTGATTCCGAACCGGTGGTACAGTCAAGATAAGACGTATCCTAAGAAACACCTGTATTTCCTTTAAGAAATAAACAAATTCTGTATTGGATTGAAATATGGGTTTCTTTATTACAATATATAGAGTATGGATCCAAAGATACCATTTTCTCCAGCTATGGTTGTTACAACAACTATAATTTGTAATTTTGCAGCATTCTTGTCACTATTAATAATAAAATAAGTAATAAAATTAGCTAAGAATTGAGTTGAGTTGGAGTACACTAGCTTTGAGTTTTATTGTAAAGTATTCAATAAATAACTTTGATACAAAAGAAAAAGGAAATGGTAAATCTATTCTATTCAACCTATGATAGTGGAAATGACCAAATAACACAAAATTAGGAAGGAAATTGATCTCACAGCAGGAAGACCCTCGCAGCGTGGAACCAATTTATTTGAACCCTATTAACACAACCGAACGATGCTAGTTAACCTAAAACACCGTGCCCACGCGATATTTCAAATTCTAGGCTACAGTCTAATTAACAGGCGTAGGCGAGTTGAGTCACTCATTTGAAGTAACGAAACGAATTATCGCGAATTAACGTATTCGAACCGAGCACCGATGACCCGTAGTCATCGTCAGCACGTGCACAACTGAAGGTTGCCTCCGAATGTCACTGCTTATATAGGTGAAGCCATGGGGTGCGCGCGCATAGACAATAAACCTAAATGCTAGCGCGCCCCATAAACTGTCCTCATTAGCGAAAGGGCGCGCCAAGGCTTGTGTACACGCCTTTATTGCAGGTATGACGTCCCTTATACCCCTAGTTTGGTAGATCATCTGTTTATTTTACCTTTAAGGTCGTTCATTGTCTTTATCGGTTGTTTAGTGAGTTACAACCACCCTCGCCCCCACTAGCACCCCACATGATTTACGACCGATTTGATTGACCGCATCCAACAGCTGACAGATCAGATGGTATCTTTAGACAAATCCTAGGATATATCCGACGATTGGTTTATTATAATAGACTAGCTATAATGCCCGTAGACTTAGGCGCGTGGATTGAGGTTTAGGTTCCCGCGGGAACTCTTTAATTTTTGGCGATAAAAAGTAGCCTGTTATTCCAGACTATAATTTATCTCTATGCCAAATTTTACCCGGGACCGTTCAGCCGTTCTGGCGTGATTGAGTAACAAACACTACTATTTTATCCTGGATAATTAGAGAGTTCCCGCGGGAGTAAAAAACTTATTATATAAATTTATCCACGCGGACGATTTAGCGAGCATCATCTTAATACAACTGTATATCAGAATTAATTAATACAATTTTATATCAGTCGATGTCGAGAGTAAGTAATGTTGTCTCAAGGCGGCAACTGGATGGGTTTGGAGGTCCAACTTTTTTTATTTTATTATATAGGCCAGCGCTTGGCCGCGACCAGACTTGCTCTTGGTCAACTTGGTCTTTGCCTGGTCTGGCCTGGTGGGAGACTTTGGCCGTGGCTAGTTACCACCCTACCGGCAAAGACGTGCCGCCAAGCGATTTAGCGTTCCGGTACGATGCCGTGTAGAAACCGAATAGGGGTATGGGTTTAATATAACTACCATGCCCCTAACAGGTTAGCCCGCTACCATCTTAGACTGCATTATCACTTACCATCAGGTGAGATCGCAGTCAAAGGCTAACATGTAGTGGATAAAAAAATCCCCATGGCACCCAATTGGCCTTGGCAGACTTTTCATACCATTGAGATCATTCAGCACTACTCTTATGTTTCTCAATTTTTTTCTTCGCTGTTAAAGCAAGTGATATCTCATAAATACGCTTATAACCTATTAATGAATTTGAAAAGGCAACTCGGCAATTCGGACGAAATTATTTCGGTCTAAATGACCTCAAAATCATTCAACCGGTGGCATAGCTCTGAAAAGTTAGAATTCGGGCCCAAATCATTTAAGTCGAAGACTTAACCACTAATTAATAATTGATTTGATTTTACGATCATAATACCTCGAAATATTTAGCATTTAAAGTATCTTGACAAAGGCATCTTCTAGGCAAGCACGCTTTGTTCCATCTTAGATTGCGTTCAGGTTCATCATTCATTAGGTTTGAGTGCAGTCGGTCGATTGTCTAATATATCATTAATATTATAAATGTTTCGCATTTATAATATTAAGTATGTTAAGTGTTTGTTTGTTGGTTTGTCCTTCAATCACGCCTCAACGGAGCAACGGATCGACTTGATTTTTGCTATGGGTATAGTCGAGGACCTGGATAGTCTTTATATCTTCATACTTTTTATCCCAGAAAATTGAGGAGTTCCCGTGGGAATCAAAAAACTAAAACCGCGGACGCGAACCGAAGTCGCGGGCAACAGCTAGGAATAAAATAAAATAAAATGCCTTTACTGGCTAAAAACCTTCGCAACAATTGCAAATGCCCTGACCTGGCCACATCAGACGTCAAACATCAATCCAGTATATAGGATTTTTATTGAGGTCACGGGTGGTGGTGTAACGGTGGTAATATAGCGATGGGGTAACCTAATAGAGTTGTATGGCACCACACCCCGTTCCAAGCCATGTCGAAGAAAATAGGCGAACACTTTATAGTTCTTTATATACCATACCAGGGCGTGGTAGGGTGGGGTTGGAAGGACCGTGATTTATCAAACGTGAAAAAATAGTCTAGTAAAATGCACTGTGCTGTTTACGGGTTGGCCCTTATCTGGGTTTATCTGCGTGCTTTATGGGTTTGACTAACGAAATTGTTTTGGGGCAATTGGGGATTCGGGGTAATATGGGGCTATGGGTGATACATTGTTAGGGAAATGGCGTTGTACTATAATGCGCGTCAGTGCTTTTACAACTAGCCCTTTAGTACACCCTGATGGCTTGGTGGTATACACTGTGATCTATTATTTGGAGGTCTGGGGTTTTGTTTGTGATGTGGAATGCACTCTTTCAACATTATTTTGGTACAATTTCGCCTATGTAGAGAATTGTACCTGGCATTATTAGGGCAATTGGCGTTTTTTATGTAAATAAAAAACTATTGAAAATAAACTTCACTATGTCTATGAAATAAAATACACACTATAGTTGTATGTATTGAATGAAATGAATGCAGAGCTTTTGTATGTATCAGCATACACAACTTTCTGTAAGCGCGATAAGTACTAAAATTTTACATCAATGGATGGTGCCATCGAAATAGAATGAGTACGAGCCACCAAATACGGTCACTATCTTCCCTAGCTCCTACACCAAGCACATTGTAAGACAGGCTTCTTTTTGTACCAAAAAGTTATAAAATACGCAGAAAAATAGAAACAGTGGACAAGGAAGCACTTAACTATCTCTACAAAGAGATCTCAACCCTTGTACTGCTCTAGGATGTTCACCAATAGGCACATAACTAGGATTATAATATGGGTTGGACCAACGCAATAGGGAAGATATGCTAACGATATTATTTTGGGGCAATTTGGGATTCGAGGCAATTTAGCACTTTCAGGAACAACATCGTCACGTTACTGTCGTGCGACTAGCTTTATTTGATGAGCTCCCATAGGACTTAGGAGGTTGTCAAAGGGCCAGTTTACACTATGAAAGATTGTGTGCCTAGGGGTGAAACAAGACGATTTTAGACGAGGGTGAAGTTGCCTGCCTGAGCGAAGCGAGGGCTGAGATCACCCGAAGTCTGAAATCGTATTTCATCCCGCGGCACACACTATATTTTTCAAATAACCTGCATTGCAAGTGCAAGTTTTATTAAAATTATATCATAGATGTAGGATTGGTCTCGCACCGCTAGACGAGCGAGACCAATCCAACATCTATGAATTGTATTTCTTATTTATTTTAGTTGCTAGGTTGTTGTTTACAAATATAATATCAGTCAGTTTAGTTGATTGTAATAAATAAAAGACACTCTGTCAGGTTTGAAAGAGGTCTGAAATTGACTAGGCTCGGGTACAACAGGCATTGAAACTCGCACTTTCGGTGCAGGTTATATGAAAAAGAACTTTTCTATATCTTGCTCTCGTGTAATAATTTTGAATTTGTAATCACTTAACATCAGATGTGAGGTGGCAAAAATATTTTTTTTTTCAGATTAATGATACGAAAATATATTTTTCTGAATACTTACTCTCATAATTTGGTCCCACTTTGGCCACGACTTCTGTAACTGTAACAAGAAAACAATGCTTTTAGAAAGTGTAGATCTAAAATAGCCATTTTCTATATAGCTATTGAAGACTCCGTTGTTGGTAGAGCGTAACAGTTACCAATTATTGTCACTTACATTCAGATGTGAATACATCTATACTTCTATACAAAAGTTTGGATAGATGGATGGATGGAAGTTTTTTACTCAATCACGCCAGAACGGCTGAATGTATCTGGATGAAATTTGGCACAGAGAATTGTAGTCTAGAATAATACATAGGCTATTTTTTATCCCAGATAATTAAAGAGTTCAAAAACCAAAAAAAAAACAATCCACGCGGACGAAGTCGCGGACACAGCCAGTTATATATACCTACTCCCAATCTGTTACTGTCAAGTGGGAGGATATTTTCGCTGACAATTTTTCATAACCGTAAGTTCATCTTGTTATTATTAATAAAAGATGACCTCTCTGGCGCTGTGGTCTTATCGTGTGAGGTCCCGGGTTCGATTCCCGGCACGGTCAATTTCGCATTTTATAATTTCTGAATTTTCTTTAGTCTAGTCTGGTAAGAGCCTTAGGCTTAGCTAGTTACCACTTAACTAGCAAAGACGTACCGCCAAGCGTGCCGGTACGATGCCGTCTAGAATTTAGTAAGGGTATGGGTTTAATATAACTGCCGTACCCCTTACAGGTTAGGCCGCTACCATCTTAGACTGCTTCATCACTGACTACCTCTATAAGATGAAATCGCAGTCAAGGGCTAACTTGTACTAGAATAGAATAAAGACGTAACGATTCTTTCTCAATGATACTTTCTAATATGAGATTTCAAACGTTTCATTCACATATAATTCCAAGTTCCAACACCGTAACACACAAAAACTTAACTGTAACAACACCTATTTTAAACAAATAACACCATTGTACACCACACAAAAAGCTAACTGTTTCAACACGTATAACTATGATTATAAGAAAAGCAAAGAACAGTAATTCTTTCCTCGCGCGGGAATCGAATGCGGCGCTCGTGCCCCATCGGTAGTTAAAACAATTGACGCCCATTAAAATAACTAACAACTGTGCTGTGGGACAAGCGGTAAGAGATCGGCGTGGAAGTATTAAAATAATCTCTCAATATTTCACGCCTTTGAAACATGTACGGGAAAGCTTCCTGGTACTACTGTAACCATTTTCCTTCTTTTTTCTTTTCTCATATTTTCTTTCATTTCATAAGTGATAGTTCAGTTGTCCTACGTCATATAAGTAAATCATTTCATATAATATTTAGTATCCAATAAGTTAACACAAGAAATACCGGTATACGGATAAACCTCACAAGATTTTTGATACACCTTAATGGGTATAATGCTATGTATTGTAATGTTTAGTTGTTTTAAATAAAAATAATTTAAAAAATATATATATAATTTTATTTCATTCTAGAAAACCGTCCTAACTAGCTGTTATTTAATTATATAGACTTCATCCGGGTGAATACCTGTATTATAACTATAGTAATTCTTTAAATTGGGATAAAAAGCCTACAGAATATGTCATTCTTCAGGTCATTAGTTATATCCATGCAACAAATCACGTCGATTTGTTGCACCCTGTTGAGCGTCTCTCTGGTTTACTTTATGAAAGTATTTAAAAAGTAAACGGTGTTGATATTAGTACGATGGTAGGGATAACGGACCACGGCTAACCACACGGAACCCTTCGGATGTGTGTCCAACTCGCACCTCGACCGGTTTTTTTAAAATAAGCCAACCGTTGTTTGGTATACGATATTTTATTGCTGCAGCTATCGAAAGAAATCACTGAATAAAAAAAGCACTAAATAGAATAGAAAAACTCGCATCCGCTTATGACTTGGGGTGACTAAAAACTCTATTAGTTCGATTATATCGGCGGGTGAGTCAGCTGGACAGACGTTCTCCATTGTTTAGACGACACGTCACGTTCAGACTGTGGTTGCGTAAAAACCGGACAAGTGTGAGCGGAAACCAAATCAGTATTTTGGTTTTTGATAAACGTAGAACGGTACCCGCATTTTCGTCAGCGTGCATATTTTAAGTTTTCAAAAAATCGAGCTTTTTGCTTTTTTAATAATTAACAAAGAATTTTCGTTCTTGATAGATTTATTAATTTATATTTATATTATTGAATTTAATTATTACAAACTAGATGATTCCTGCGACTTTGCCCGCGTGGTTTTATTTTTTGTTCACGCAGGAACTTTATAATTTTCCGGCATTAAAAGTAGTTAATGTCCTTCCCCTTGATATAATCTACCTCTACACCAAATTTCATCAAAATCGGTTGAACAGATGGGCCGTGAAAGCGTAGCAGACAGACATACAGACACATTTCACATTTATAATATTAAGTAGGGATTCTGTGATACTGATGATATTGATAAAACATCAATGCCTGTTAATTATTATTGTTGCGATCTCTCTGTCTGTCTGCTACGCTTTCACGGCCCATCTGTTCATCCCATTCTGACGAATTTTGTCACAAAGATACTGGACTGCCTCGTTGGTCTAGTGGTTGGCATGTTCGACTGCGGCCGACGAGGTCCCGGGATCGAGTCCCGGGTCGGGCCATAATTGAGTATTGCGTTTTTCTGACTAGAAATTCTCAGTAGGCCCGGAGTTAGGAAGTGTGCGGTGTTTCACACCCGTGCCTCGGAGAGTCCCGGTTGTTATCACTAACATGATAATAGTTGTTAAAGCCCGCCAACCCGCATTGGAGCAGCGTGGTGGGTCTAAGCTCTAATTCCCACTCTCCTATGAGAGAGGAGGCCTGTGCCCAGCAGTGGGACGTTAATGGGCTGTATTGGATAAGGGGATCCTCCCAACACGCGACAGCCCGTATTTTAAACCGAATTCGACGAATTTTCGTACTGACAGGCTCCCCGAGGATCCTGGGGGTCGCTTATACGGGAATCAAATACCTCTGTAGCGCAGTGTGAGCGCTGTTGTCTTAACATGCGGAGGTCCTGGGTTAGATCCCCGACAGGGTCAATTTCGGAATTTATAATTTCGGAATTTTCCCTGACCTGGCCTGGTGGGAGGCTTCGGCCAAGGCTAGTTACCACCCTACCGGCAAAGACGTGCCGCCAAGCGATTTAACGAAGCGTGTAGAAACCGAGTAGGGGTATGGATTTAATATAACTGTCATGCGCCTAACAGGTTAGCTCGCTACCATCTTAGACTGCATCATCACTTACCATTAGGTGAGATCGCAGTCCAGGGCTAACTTGTAGTAAGTAGATAAAATAAAGATCAATCCACGTGGACGAAGTCGCGGGCATCATCTAGTAATTGAATAGGTATAGAGAGATCGTGGAACCAAGTTTGGTCGTAGACAAAATCCTAGATACATTCTCTTTGTCATCGACTCGCCAACCTTGACTTTGGTTTACGGATTTGGATTACTGTTGAGTGTCGTGATTTTACGGATTTGAATTTCGTTATATTCTCTAACACTATCTGCACAGCTTTGCCTACAGCGCTGATGCATCATGGCATGGTGCATTGGATTTTTGTAGACTGTTGACGGGGATAGGTTGTATTCCGGGAAAGGATTTTCCCCGAATACAACCTATCTTCGTACCAAATTTTGTAAAAATCTGTAGAACAGATGGGCCGTGAAAGCGTAGGAGGTAAACAAACACACTTTTGCATTAAGGTATAATATGTATTACTATGGATATAAATGGATATCGTGCTCCATGTGTAAAAGGCTAGCATTTGATTTATATCTGTCAATTTAGTAAACTAAATTATGTTTAGAATTGGCAACATTGATTTATTATACCATTTATATTATGTACCAGCTGACCCAACAGACTACAGCCGTTTTCCAGTCCAAATTTCAATATATTGAGTTCGTATAAAAAGCCCACAGAAAGAAGGACATTTTCGCTGAATTTTCAAGGTACCTTTTCTGTTCCTAAATATCTTATTCGGACAGACATTTAAAAAAAACATTAATCAAATCGTCCAGCCGTTCTCAAGTGTTGAGTTCACCAGCGAACGCCAATAGCGATAAAGAATATTACAACTGCGAGCTCAGCGACGAGTGAAACTTATAGAATTAGCCACTGACCGTCTGACAAGACATAACAAGGTTCCAAAGAAGGCGCCGAGCTTATTCTTACTCGTAATAGGATTTGCATGATCACTTAATTAATTTACACATAATGTTTTAACATCCCCCTCTAGGGTGGCTGAGTAAGGCTGCCTATCCACTGGAGCGGAGATGACCTAGTAGACCAATCAGAGGTGCGATTATGTAAGAATTGCCGATCCGATCGTCAAAGTTCGGCGTCAAAGTAAATACCATAACATCATTGAATTAGAGTTCAATTTCGTGTATCCATTCTCATACGTTTATACACCTAAACGTATGAGTATGGTTTAGTTATGGAACGCTTTATTTTTAAGATACCGTAATTGATTTCATCATGTTTAGTATGTTATTGTATATCGAAAAGTGTACAATGTACCCAATTTGAATAAACACACATTGAATTGAACTGCCTCGATGGTCTAGTGGTTAGCATGTTCGACTGCGGCCGACGAGGTCCCGGGTTCGAGTCCCGGGTCGGGCCGTAATTAAGTATTGGGTTTTTCTGACTAGAAATTCTCAGTAAGTACTAGCCCGGAGTCCGGAGCGAGAAGCTTTTAAGAATAAAATTCGACGCGTGCGCAGATTACCAACGAACGCCAAATGAAACTAGTTTATTGTTGATGTATTTGCCAAATCCACAAATTGTTTAGTATTTCAAAAGCGTTTACTGTTTTTTAGAAGCTGTATATTTGTGCTACAGCTGTATTAGCTACGTTTTAGCGCTTAACTTTACTTACTAACGTTTAATGTAAGCTGCTCACATGTTAGTTAGGTGAGACTGCCTCGTTGGTCTAGTGGTTAGAATGTTCGAATGCGGCTGACGAGGTCTCGGGTTCGAGTCCTGTGTCGGGCCGTAACATGTAGTGGGGGTTTTCTGACAAGAAATTCTCAGTACCCCGAAAGCCCGAAGTTAGGAAGTTGGCGGTGTTTTACGTAAAGCCGACGGCCCTGCGTCTGATCTCTCTCCGGTCGTGTTGGTTTTTCCGTCCCATCGGGTTATGAAAGTAAAGGAACATAGAGTGCACCTATGTATGCCGCCATGGCCGAAATTCGGCCGGGAGGTCAATATTATTATAGTCAGTTTCGTAACTTAGAAACGTAAGTACCTTACTTAAGTAATTAAGATTTCAATAATAATATATTTTAACTGTTATAGTTTTCAATCAATCTAGGTATATATTCTATATCTATAATCTATCTATCTATAATATTATAAATGCGAAAGTTTGGATGTATGGGTGTATGGAATGGATGTATGGATGTTTGTTACTCAATCACGCCCCAACGGCTGAACGGATCTGGCTGAAATTTGGCGCAGAAATAGATTATAGTCTGGAATAGCACATAGGCTTTTTATCCCGAAAATCAAAGAGTTTTCGTGGGAACAGCTAGTAATATCTTTATCTAAAGCTTAAACTTAGGAGATTTGCAACACGAGCTTATGCCTTAAAAAAAATTAACTCTAAAGCTTGCAACACACACATAACTGTCCCGTTACGACGCAACGAGTCTCAGACAAAGGGATTTGCATACGCGTACACTACAACTAGGCCGTCCCTGCACGTGCGCAGTAACCAACTTATCATTACCACCTTCCAAAGGTACACACAAACAAAACTATACTCTAACACCAAGCCATACAGTCTACAAAAAAATTGTTTATCGGAAGATATAAATTGGTTTGAACAAATTTAAATCTACCGTCAGTAAACTGAAACGTATTAGATTATGGACTTTAAACATTTGTATATAAGGTTTTTAAGATTCGGGAGCGTCGGTAAATAAAATGTAAGGAGAGCATCTCAAAGAATGGATTGTTCGTGGTGAATGGAGTCTTTTAACGTACAAATGAGGTGTTATCTCGGACTGAATATGTTACGCAGTGTATGCTTTGGTACGGTAAAGGATTCTTTTTTAAAAAGTTCTGTGGGTATATTTTTGTGTTTTTACCATCGTCGGCAAAGACATGCCGCCAAGCGATAGAGTTTCGGTACGATGCCGTGTAGAAGCCGAGGGGTATGGGTTTAATATAACTGCCATACTCCTAACAGGCTAACCCGCTATCATCATAGACTGCATCGTTACTTACCAGGGTGATATTATGACATAGCATTCGGTGCTCTTTAGTCCCTAGAGCACCAAAGAGACGTTAGTTCATTTTCTGTGTTCTATCGTCTCTACAATGAGGAGTGCTCTGAGGAGCTATTCAATCTAATACCACCTTCCGTGTTCTCCAGTCGCACACTACGTCGCAGAAACAAATTTCATCCTCACCACGTGGATGCCTGGTCCTCTTCCACCACCCGTTATTCCAGGCCATTTCTGCCGCGTACACCTAAATTGTGGAACCAGCTTCCATCTTCTGTGTTCCCTCATGATTATAATATGGCGGAAAGGGCTTCAAAGGGCGGATAAACAAATATCTCAAAAGCCAGCAACGCATTGGCGGTTCCTCTGGTGCTGCAAATGTTCATGGGCGGCGGTAATCACTTACCATCAGGTGACCCGCTTGCTCGTTTGCTCGCTATACATTTAAAAAAATATATAATTTAAGTAAACCCTTGGCTGCTATTTTTTATTTTAATATGTATAGTATTTAAAAAAAATCGCAGTCAAGGGTTTACTAAATTAGAAGAAGCGCTAAAAATGAAATGATAAGGAAAAAGGTTCGAGTCCCTAGAACACCGAAGAGACGTCCGAGTACCCAGTGGGAGATTTTCTTCCCATTCGATCACGAGTCGCGACAACCATAATTGCGATTTGAAATATTATTGGAAAGAAGCAGGCGTTACTTGGCGGAAATCCATGGATAATCAAGGAACCAAAAGCTTAAGTAATCATACCATATTACTAATATTATAAATGCAAAAGTGTGTTTGTTTATTGGTTTGTTAGTTTGTCCTTCAATCACGCTGCAACGGAGCAACGGATCGATGTGATTTTTGGCATGGATATAGTTGAGGACCTGGAGTGTGACATAGGCTACTTTTTATGCCAGAAAATTAAGTAGTTCCCATGGTAATCAAAAAAGTTAAACTGAAGTCGCGGGCATTAGCTAGTTCACTTGAATTGTAAAGTATGCACGACGATGTGCGATTGTAAAGTCTTTACAATCCATTGTCAAGTCAACATCTCCTGAGAATGCACCTGGGGAGAATAATTTGGCAGATTGGTGTGTTGTGGTGCCCATTGAAGTAATATTAGTACATTATACCTCAATGGTTGTGCCAGTACAAATATGTGTCGGCTTTTTGGGCGGCGAATATGCAAGTTACACGTTGTAACTTATACTACATAGATTCGTCTGCTTTGGTGGATTATAGCGAATTAAGCTTTTTGTTCCTCTACGATTTGATCTATTCCAAATATAGATTTGTAGTTCATGTCGTCGGAATCGAATACGTAAAGAACTCACACTCGGCCAGTAGACTCTACAAAAGGGAGTGTTCTGATCTGAGAAGTAATTTTACTTCGTACCACCTTTGTTTTTCTTTTAGCGTAAAGGGCCTGAAAGTCATTTGTATTTATTTGAAATACTGTTTAGGAGTTATACGAAAGTAACAAAAGCATCCTTTATGAAAAAGGTTCTTAAACTGTACTCAGTTACGAACGTTATGTAACCGTAAAATATATTCACGTCAAGGCGCACGTACAAACCGAACAAGCAATAACTCATCGTTACACGAAAAATAACCTAAAAACCCGCCACGAGCCGAATTAAAAAGTGTCAACTTAGAACCGACTCTACTTCAAACAAAGAAAGAATAAATCACAACCTGCCTAATTTAACTTGGTCTCACCCGTCCCGCGCTGTGGAAGAGAAATAGTCAAAATTCGTGCAGTACAAAGAATTGTAACGGACCATCCTTAAATGGCCGTGATGCTATGTACTACATCTGTTACACTTAGGGCTGTCAAATTTGGGAGCGAATAAATTAAGCGTGAAATAGACACGTTTTGAAAATAAGCACTCAACGTTCGTTTGTACATAATAATTCAATGCTTTAAACAGTTAACCTCAAGATTCTGTTTGACACAAAGTATTACACTTACAACTACAAATTTTGATAAAATGCAAACCAGTTTGCTCGTAATACAATAGTGCCTGAAGTACCTACCAACAATATTGAAGTACAATGATGCCTGTTTTAATTTGGTTGTGTACACACAATATCTATAAAAATCAATACATCAATTATTTTTAATATAGACTATTAAAATAAGGCAGACATAGACTTTTTTTTGAAGAGCAGAATTAAAAATTAATTCACATTTTGCATATTATAGAACTTAAATTGTTATCTATTTAATTTTCTTGTTATCATGAGATACTTACAATTGTAGGACAGTAATATAAAATGTAATATTTTTTGGAATAGATTTAAATACTACAGACGCTCTGTCATATATTTTAATACTTGTAGCTACTGTTGACACCCCTATTGAAAACAAAACTTTATACAGCCAATGGAATTACATCATCACCAAAAACGTACTTATTTCGTTTCAAGTAGAAGCCTTAATTTAGCTCGTCTGTGTTCTAGACATAAATAAATTACAAGAAAATAGTTCAATGTAATGTATGGCTCGGTCAAAGACTAAAGAAAAAGTAAAGATTAGTAACTACATCAATAAAAGTACACAGATTTTTCCAACTTGAATCCACATAACACAGGTCAAGTATCTAACTGGTACCCTTTCAATAAAATTGTTGAATTGTTGAAAATAAAATGAGTTGTTGAAAACTAATTATTTAAAAAGAACTCTCTTAAATTAAAAGAAAGATTACGATTACCCAAATTAGTCTCCTAACAGTAAAATCTACTGTTATCGACAGAGATCAGTGAGGCGTAAAACTCTTTGAAATGGTAAAAACAATTTTACTGAGGTAAAAAAGGCGTGTCATTAAAAATAATACTGAGAATAGGAAAGCTAGATGTAAATAAACATTAAAATAGTAGTATGTAGATTAAGTACCTATTTATTATTCTTCCTTTTTACAAAGATTTGTACTTATGTTAGTGTCATAAATCTGTCTCGTTTTAAAGTCAGAGCTGGGACCATACTGCAATATTACTTAAAACGATGTCACGTACCTTGACGTTCCTAAAAATATAAGAATTATAATTCTAAAACGCGAAAGAAAAAATATAGCTTTGGCTATGGCTCAATACTAATGAAACAATATGGTTTTAATTGTTGGCAGTGTCGCCCCTGAGTCAAAGCACACTAATTTAATATTAACGAAGGCACCCTCTATTGTTTAAGTTAATCTATGTTCTTTACTAGGTCAAAAGTACACTGTAAACATAATAAATTATTTTGTCTGCGCGATGCCTATATCGGGTACGTAATGAGTTTTAATTAGATCCCGAAAGTAGAGTCAGTGTTCTTTGTGATATTTTTGCCTTTTACGTAATTGTTTCGAAATTTTGGTGACGGAAGGTGTTATTTTTGGCTTTCGCTTATTTAACTTAAGGCTAAAACACACTACGAAGTATGGACTAAAAGATTTTGTTTTACGGACAAGAAGTCCGCTCGCATTCTATAATATGGAGCTGCACAGAGTACCTCGACGGGACGAAACCGTGTCCCATAAGACACAGGCGTTTTGAGCGAAAGTTTTGTCCTTCGTGTCCGTAGTGTGATTTCGTTCTTATTAGATACATTTATAACTAGCTAATACCTGAGACTTCGTTCGCGTGGATCGAGTTTTTTTGGTACACGCGGGAATTCTTTTATTTTCCGGGATAAAAGCCGTTCTGGCGTGATTGAAAAACAAACATCCATCCATCCAGATGTATGGATGGATGGATGTTTGTTTTTCAATTGTGTGAAAAAGTGATTAAGTAACAAACATCCATCCATTCATCCAAACTTTTACATTTATAATATAAGAGGCTGGTGTTTGCTAGTTTCGACATAATAATCAGCACAATTGATAGCAACAATGATAATAAGGCGCAAAGTTATTGAAAAATCCTAATAAAATTTCTAGCAAGGATTTTTGTGTTTCTACTCTACACGGCCGCGCCGTTGTAAAATCCCATGTAGACCAAGCCTTAGTTTTCTTATGATTGAATTAACTTTTTTATCAAAAAGTCTTATACAAAATAAGTTACTTACTTTAAAAGTCACAAATATTTTTTTACTTTATCAAAATTAAATACCACCACCACCTCCTCCTCAGGCTATAGTGGTCTATAGCCTGAGGAGAGTGGGAACTAGAGCTTAGACCCACCACGCTGCTCCAAAGCGGGTTGGCAGGCTTTAACGACTATTATCATGTTGGTGAAAAGAACTGGGACAGACCCTTTAGCGTGCTCTCCGGGGCACGGGGGTGGAACACCGTCAACTCCGGGTTAGTACTGAGAATTTCTGGTTAGAAAAACCCAATACTTAATTATGGCCCGACCGAACCCGGGACCTCGTCGGCCGAATATGCCAACCACTGGACCAACGAGGTAGAGGAGATAATTAAATACACCTTTGTTCAAATAAAAAGTGTCTTGCTACGGCAAAAACACGCTGCGTATGTATTTCTTATCAGTTTGATAATAAACTGATCTCAGGTGATTAGTTTAAAAGTGTAAAGTATCTGTATGTCTGTTACTCCTTTACAGCTCAGAAGTTGGGTATTTTACACCTAGTACCATATTACTACCATACAACTAGTATTGGGAGGCATCGTCAGGGTCTAAATCCGTTTATAAGTATGTAGTTGAAATTCCGAAGTCACTCGTACTCGTACGAAGCGATTTGCTTCCTCGTTTCTAATGAGGGCTACCGTTTTTATGCTCACTAGTTGGCGCCACTGGCGAGTAAAGTCCTTAGTATAGCTGTAAATTCAATAAACAAGCATACTTTTGACAAAAAATACGTTTTTAGATAGTATGCGGTATGCACACAGGAACCAGGGACATAATGTACTAACTTCTGAATTCTTCTTCTTTCAACCCGCTTAATTTTGCACTTTTTTTCTTAGCTCCGCTATCAAAGCGCAGAGCACTGACATTCATTGATACGTATTTTCCATCTTCATTAATTAATCCGGTATTGCTAAATAAATGAAATAATTCAAACCCGCGATAAAGGCCCAGTGATATTACCTATTTGACATTTCGGAGACCTCACTCTACACTAGCGCCTCTAGCGGCGAATTTATACGTGGTAGCCCCCATTCGAACCGCTAGGATATGGAACGCCCTCCCGGCTTCCGTTTTCCCATCCGCTTATAATATAGGTATCTTCAAATCAAGATTGAATAGGCATCCTCTAGGCAAGCTCCACCTTAGGCTCACTACTTCCAGCAAGTGTAATTGCAGCCAAACGCTTGTCTATAAATTAAAAAAAAACTAGTCAAATCAGTAACCTTTTTCCAAATGTCAAAAAGCGCGCTTTTTTATGAAAAGTAATTGGGTATTTGACAACTAGTCAAATCAGCATCTTATTTTCAAACGTCAAAACGCGTGCTTAGTATGGGATTTTGTTTGAAATACTGAACAGTGACGTTATCTAAATTCGACGCACTTTTTTTGTTTAATCGATAGTTTAAAAAATAGTTAACAAACATAAAATTAACAGGGGACGTGGATATGACGTCTTTTGGTAGGTCCTCTATTTAATAATCACTAAAAAAGAATTTACTTACTTATTGGAATAGTTGTCAAATACCCAATTGCACCGTCATTACAAAGTCAACGCACTTTTTTAGTTTAATCGTTAGTTTAAAAAATAGTTAACAAACATAAAATTAATAAGGGACGTGGATATGACGTCTTTTGGTAGGTCCTCTATTTAATTATCCATACTAATATTATAAATGCGAAAGAGTGTCTGTCTGTCTTGTACGCTTACGAAATTTGGTACACTGCACTGGTAGGATGCATCCCGGGAAACGACACAGGTATTTTATCGCGGAAAATTAAACAGTTCCCGCGGGAATCACAAACGTAAACATAAGTCGCTAAATAATAATTTATTTTGATGTAGGCAACATCTCAATTGAACCGATTTTGACGAAATAAGGCACAAAGACAGACTTGAATGAGATGCATCACCATGGCCACACATAATGCTTCGCTTCAGATGTCTTTTAAATTAAAACAAAGCCCATAAAATACCACACCATAAAACACATAATGCAATATAATGTTAAACATGTGTTTGATCAGATAAGTGGAACAAACAAACAAACGCACAGGCTGTATCATAAATACAGGGGATTTACGGATAACCGGCTTTCCACCGACGAAATGTCGGCCAGTGGGAGATAAGCCTAATCTCTCTCTCTTTTACACAATTTTTGGAGTGAAATGAAATTTAACGTTTTATTTTTTGTATAGGGATTTTAGCTTTTCCATTATATTGGTGTGCAGAGTGTTTACTGTTGTCGCTTAAAGCAGTAATATTTTAATATTATTGGCGCTCTTGTTTCAGAATTAAAATACTTACTAGCTGATGCCCACGACTTCGTACGCGTGGATCGAGGTTTTTTAATCCCGCGGGTAGTCTTTTATTTTCCGAGATAAAAAGTAACCTATGTGTTATTCCAGTCTATAATCTATCTCTATCTCAAATGTCATCCAGATCCACTCAGCCGGTCTGGCGTGATTGAGTAACAGACATCCATACATCCACACATCCATACATCGATCCAACCTTTTGCATTTATAATATTAGTAAGATGAGTAAGAAGTAAGATGAAGATATAGACCATCCATTCATCCAATTTTTGCATTTATTATATTATGTTATATATATAGGTTTTAGAGACCTCAAGGTACATCACATAAAACTGTTATTTCAAAATAATAATGCTTTAAGCGATGTTGGTATGGCACCAGTTCGTTAATTGTACTTTTCCTGAACAACTTAGGGCGAAAACACACTACGGAAAGGACAGGATAAAAACGTCCGCGCGAAATTCCACGTCGAAGAGTATTCCACTTTTAATTTGTCCTGTCGCGCTAGTATGAGCAGCTTTATATAAAATGTGTTACGGACATTTTTTGTCCCTAATGTGTTTGCACACTAACGTTGAAAACCTATGCAACTTCAATTTTTAATGTAAAAAAATACTCACTTTTAATGTCTGTTATGAATTTTTTTTATCTTTTCCATGATAATATTATCTGCAACAAAAAACAATGTTTGTTAATAAATTTAACGATATAATTTTAAGGGTTCAACTCAAAAGTAAAAAGGTAACCCTTTTATGATCACTTGTTCTCATTCTACCCCCTTTGAAGTTTGATTTTCATACAAATATCAAACTCCTATTGATATTTGTATGAAAATCAAACTTGTTGATATTATTACTGTATTTAGAGACAAAATTAATAGTTTTTTATTTTGCCATAATAAATAATGCTCATAAGAACTTGCTGCTTGTCCTTTTATTTTAATTTCTAGGTTAACAGGAATTTATTTTAATTACTGGGTAGGTTTTGATTTACTGGCGAGAGCCAAAATAGGCGGCATAACTGGCCATATTTTAGGAGCTTGAAATCTTTATAGCTTCAAGGGACCATACACCTCATTATTTGGTATTAATTTCAACTTGATACCACCTCGCGTTCCCGAGAACAAGCTGTTCTTCTCGGGTTCCTCTTTTTTCCTTTTTAAGTACGGGACCCTAAAAACTAAAATGAGAAAGGCTACAACAATTTCAAATTATAGTCTAGGAAATGGGGCATTTCGTTGTATGGAGACCCCGCATTAAATCCTCAGTCTATGAAACTTGTCTGGGTTTTAGTATTGGATGATCCAAAACTTACACAAAAATATGCAACACTAAAAAACATCCGTAAGTTAGGTATTTATACCTAAAACTTAATATTTATGATTGAATATTTTCTCGATTTCTTTTTAAAATAATAGCAGGTAGTATATTTACACCGAAAACCGAAATATCAAATGAAATACTCATGCAGAACATCGATATTTAAACCGATTTTATGATGAAATCTAAACTGCGTTTACGCGATAATGTAGGTTCTTGCTTTAACAATTGGGTATAGCAAGAAAAACCTTACTTCCTTTCTGATTTTTGGTGGATATTTATAATACACGTTTAACTCATGATACTTTATCATGGATAAAGTGGTCGTCGGCTGAGAAATTATTGTTGGGGTCAACTAACTTTATTGCCTTTGACTATTAAAGGAGTGAAAAAATTAAAACTATGTCAATGTTTCCATCCAATGTGTCAACAGCTTAAGCATTCATCATTAATGGGCTTAAGTGGTAACGCCCGGTGGAAGTGAACAACTGTTCGCGATAGGGACGGCTGACATGCTGTCACTCTTGCACAATAGATCAAAATGTTAGAGAAAATATATCTTATTAATTATTGAAAATGAAATGATTTATTTCACGTAGGAAATCTTGTGCTACTTATAATAAGTCGTAAGAATCTACCATCGGTTCGGAAAGGTGATTCTACTGAGAAGAACCGGCAAGAAACTTAGCAGTTGCTCTTTTCGTGAACATAATAATGTTACTCTTTGTAAATAATATACAATGCATACGTTACGTAACAAGTATTACACTGACTTGTGGGCTGTTGGATGCGAGGCCGGTTGCCTCCATGCAACTTTGTCATTGAGAAAATTATCAATAAAAAGATAATATTATTTAGCTTTCTCGCCCTCTATTTCTCGCGGTTCATTGGAGGTGTAAAACATCAAGTCAAGTCAACGCATTTTACATATTTTGACACACGCCATTACATCAAAACCTTTATGGTACTTCCCGTTGACATAGAGTCATGAAACTTTGCTAGGAGCTATTTATGATGGTAATTTAATAATAATAATAATGTCCTCCCGACCGAATTTCGGCCACAGCGCCCAATCTCCAGAGATTAGGCATCTGCACGGGAGATATTATGGTGCACAAGTGTGTGTGCAAACACAGGTGCGCTCTCTGTTCCTTTAAACTCATAGCCCGATGGAGCGGGAAATTCGACACAACCGAAGTGGGATCAGGCGCAGGACCAACGGCTTTACGTGCTCTCCGAGGCACGGGCTAACTCCGGGCTAGTACAGAATTTCTTGCCAGAAAAACCCAATACTTGTTATGGACCGACTCGGAACTCGAGCCCGGGACCTCGTTAGCCGCAGTCGAACATGCTAGCCACAACGAGCAACGACCAACGAGGCTAACGAGATAGTTATTTAATAGAGTAGCGGTTAATACTTCGTAATACCATGTACTAATGGTTAAACTTACCCTAAAAATAGCGCAAAATAGGAAAAGCACTGTAAATTTTTGCCTATTTTCATCATCGCCATTTTCTATTACACATGGCGACCATTACATTGCGTAATCGATCCAATACTAGCGACAGACCAACACATTACTCATCTTATGACGCGCGCATGAGTAAGCTGGCATATAAAAAACATCATTGCGCTATGTAGGTACACAGCAAAATGTAATTGGTATGTAAAAATAGTATCGTTCATAATACATAGTGAACATTGTTTAAAAATTTAAAAAAACTGCCCTATTGTTTATTTTTAAATCTAGCCAGCAAATTAAAAAAAAACTGCCACGTTGTTTTTTTTTTAATTTAGGCATAGCCAGTGCCACTCAGGAGGATGTAAGGATTCTAAGTTCTAAAGATGCCCCTCACATCCCAAATCTGTTCAAGCATTTAGAAGTTATGGTGGAATAAAGAAACTCACAAACATACATGAACTAATTTGCTTTGCACGTCTTTGCCGGTAGGGTGGTAACTAGCCACAGCCGAAGCCTCCCACCAGACAAAATATGCTAACCATTGGACCAACGAGGCAGTAGCAGCTACGACGTTGGTTATTAATAATAATGTCCTCCCGACCGAATTTCTCCAGACCTATCTCCAGAGAGATTAGTCATCTGCACGGGAGATATTATAGTGCACAAGTGTGTGCGCATACACAGGTGCACTCTCTGTTCCTTTACTCTCACAGCCCGATGGGACGGAATATCCGGCACGACCGGAGACAGATCAGGCGCAGGACCGACGGCTTTACGTGTTCTCCGAGGCACAGGGGTGAAACACCGCCAACTTTCTAACTCCGGGCTAGTGCTGAGAATTTTTTTGTCAGGATAACCCAACACTTGTTACGGCCTAACCCGGGACCCTAGAGGACCGCAGTCGAACATGCTAATTGTTAACCACTAGACCAACGAGGCAGTTATCAGATCTTATTATAAATGCGAAAGTTTGGATGGATGTATGGATGTCTGGATGTATGGATGTACTTAATATTATAAATTCGAAACTTTGGATGGATGTATGGATGTTTGTTACTCAATCACGCCCCAACGGCTGAACGGATCTGTCTGAAATTTGGTACAAAGATAGATTATAGTCTGGAATAGCACATAGGCTATTATATTAATTAAGGAGTTCCCGCGGGAACCAAAAAACCTCGATCCACACAGACGAAGTCGCGGGCATTAGCTAGTATCTATCTATTAGCTAGGTAGCAACGGTACCACCCACCATCTGTAGCGACCAGTCATTATCTAAATGAGAATGTGTTACCTCATTGTGTGCTAGCCTTATCTGATAGTATTGTGTACACGGCTTTATAGCGCCTGTCCGATAAAAAGTAAGTATTTTTTTTTATTCACTACAATTTAGCCCTTGACTGCGATCTCACCTGATGGTAAGTGATGATGCACTCTAAGATGGTAGCGGGCTAACCTGTTAGGGGCATGGTAGTTATATTAAACCCATACCCCTATTTGGTTTTAAACGGCATCGTACTGGAACGCGTATTCGCTTGGCGGCACGTCTTTGCCGGTAGGGTGGTAACTAGCCAAGGCCGACTTCTTAAATTTTCCGGGATAAAAGCCTATGTGTTATTCGAGACTATAATCTATCTCTGTGCCAAATTTCAGCCAGAACCGTTCAGCCGTTTAATATAATTTAATTTAATTTATTTGAACTACCAACAGAATTACAAGTAGCAGGTGTATAAAATGTTGAATGGCTTAGGCAATAGGAAACAAGCAATTCAATTTAAGTTGTAAGTTGTTGTTGTAAGAAGTCGCGGGCATCAGCTAGTTAGTTACATTTATTAATAGAGCTAGGTCATCTGACACACGTATTTTTATGCTTACTTTTACATGCTGCATATTTTTTTTGAAAATATGTCATTTTCACCTAAGGGCCTCAACGCTTAACGGTTCTTCGAACTATAAGAGAAACTAAACTAATATAAATTATTTTTAACAATCTTCCTCAATATTCAAACAAGTTTCCTCAATAATCTTTTATATACCTAGCTGGAAAACCCCTCGATCAATTTATCGGAATAGTCCATACTAATATTATGCGAAAGTGTGTCTGTCTGTCTATCTGCCTATATGCTACGCTTTAACGGCTCATCTTTTCAACCAATTTTGATTTGGCTACATTTTATATAGGAAAATTAAGGGGTTCCCGCGGGAATCACTTAAACAAATCCACGCAGACAAAGTCGCGGGCATCATCTAGTAATCTATATGCATAGAATACGTTATGGCCGAGCGATAAAAATCAACTAAACTATAAGTCCCACATACTTAACTGATCCGGTGGCAAAATTGGAACTAAATACGCTTAAATTTAATTTTTTGTTTTAATTTTATTTTATTTTTCTTATATACACCGTAAAATTGTAAACACCGTTACATTATAATCTATCTAGCGAAATTGTAAACTGTCGAAAGATTACTATTTAACGCATTATTTTTTTCTTAGATTGTAATCTATTAGGTACGAGTATATTAACCCGAAAAAACCTAAGTGCCCGGGCACTACCCGATCATTTATGTCGAACCCTAACCTAACCTAAAAGAAAACGTAAAAACAATGAATTTTTCAAAAATTGACCCTCAGAACATTGAACGGTTCACAATCTTTCGACAGTTTACAATTTCGCTACTTGGATTATAATCTAACGGTTTTTACAATTTTACGGTGACATATATACTAGCCACGCTGCCACCAGATCAGATAATTGAGGTAAATTCGCTTCCTACGATATAATATGTATATGAGTTTCTATGAAAAATTAAAAGATTGACCTATTATTATCTGGGATCACGCGAATTTCCTGTTAATAATTAATGAATTCTATGAATTATATTATTTGTATAATTATTAGACTGTTTTCCGTTTTTTTTATTATATTATGGACATTCCAGGGACCATACTGCCAACGCTTAAAGCAATACTAATGCAATTTTGCTGAAAATGACAGTTTGATGTCAACGTACCTTGAAGTCCCAAAAAATAAGGATTATAATTTTAAAACATGTAACTCACCAATAGTGAAACAATATGGCTTTCAGCGTTAGCAGTAAAACCCGCAAATCAAATTAAAAATTACATAGTTAAAAGCTTTTGTTATAAAAAGTTATATGTTTAAAATAAAACATAAACACCTGCCTTTTAATATCACATACACAAGAGACAGATTGACAGCATAAAGTTCCTATGATTATCCTATCATTATTTACATTATGGCCACCCTACAATGACGTCACATGTGTGCCGGGCTGATAATCAAGTGATAAGAGCCCCCTTAATGAGCGAGCCCGCATGATTGCACATCACGTAAAACTACTTATTAATACTATGATGAATAAATGAATTCTTACAAATCAGTGTTAAAGTGAAATCCTTCATTAAAACGCATTCAATTTTCATTGCGTCATAGTTTTGTTGTCTTTTTGGATGCTAGAAATGTACCTTTGAATTATTTCCATTGATTTACGATTTTATTCCCGCGGTAAATCGTTAACTTTCCGGAATAAAAAGTAGCCTATGTAATGTCCCGGGATGTAATTTACCTTTGTACCAAATTTCGTCCAAAATGGTTGAAAAAATGGGAAAAATAGGGAAAGCATAGCAGACAGAAAGACACTCAGACAGATAGACTGACAGACACACTTTCACAGTTATAATAATAGTATGGATAGTTTGTTACTTAGAAGCTTTAAACTTACAGCATACCTACTACTACGCTACTTCTATAATCTTACTGAAAACTCTGTGACCCGGCATCACACTTGTCATCAAGGTTCCCATCATTATCCTGTAATTATTTATACTACCATTTTTATGATTTTTAAATTTGTCTAAAACAAAGTTTTTCTTTCGAAAGTGTTTTACTGGCATTGTATTGATCCTTATCAAAATAAAATAGTTTGTCATCTCAAGTATTTAATATACGCCAAATTCGTCCTTTACACCATTTAATTCAGATGAATATCTTAGAAGATATCATAGAAATAATATAATGCTCAATAGAAATAGGGGCCGCGACCTGCAATGGCAGGCGGGGTGAGAAGATATCACAATGCTAATGTAAAACCTGATGTGCTGCCCAGTGCCGACCGGCTATTATTGGGTATGGACTATTATGATGATTAGAGACCCGTGCGAAGTAGGAGCGGACCGCTAATAACATATATAATAGTAGATACTGATGCTCAACACGTCATCACAGGCGACATAAAGTTGCCATCATTATCCTATCATTATTCACATTATAGCTACCCTACAGTGACGTCACGCGGGGTGATAATCAAGTGATAAGAGCTCCCTTATTGAGCGGGCCCGCATGATTGCACGGCACGCAAAACTACTTAGGAATGCTATATGGACTTGTTGAGGCCAGACTCATACGGAATGAATTCTTATTGACGTTAATACATTTTGTACATGACTTTGTTTATTAGATACTGGATGATACCCGCGACTTCGTCCGCGTGGATTGAGGCATTTTGGTTTCCGCAATGAGTAATAAAAAGTACCCTGTTTTATTCCAGACTATAACCTGTCTCTGTGCCAAATTTCATCCAGATCCGTTCAGCCATTCTGACGTGATTGACTAACAAACATTCATCCATCCATGTATCCAAACTTTCGCTTTTATAATATTAGTATAGATATAGATAGAAGTATAGATTTTCGAAAATTGTATGGAATTCCTTTTTTTATGCAGTTGAAACTAATGAGCCGATTTGAGTGCATCTTGGCATACTGGTAATTCTGGACTTTACTCCTGACATATTTTGCTTGATTGAAATTGGGTATTTTGACTACTATGTAGTCAAATTAATTATTTTTTTAATGATTTATTATATAGAGGATCTCCCAAAAGTCGCAATATTCACGTCCGTCAACCCTTGCTGACGTCAAAATTACACAGTTAAAACGTCACAAGATCCCATAATAAGCACGCGTTTTAAAGTTAAAAAAGTTGCTGATTTGACTAGTTGTTAAATAACCAATTGGGTAACTTCAACAACTTTGGGGTCAAATCAGCAACTTTTTTCAAACGTCAAAACGCATCCTTTGATGGATTTTGTATGAAATTTTAAATTGTGACGTCATCAAAGTTCGACGCACTTTTTTACTTTAATCGATAATTCAAAATAGTTCAACACAAATCTAACAGGGGGCATGGATATTACGACTTTCGGGAGATCCTCTATTTAATGATCACTAAAAAATATTTTATTTGACTAGTTTTCAAATACCCAATTGGCTTGCAATGAGGAAAATTTTAGGAGTCACATTTTTATTGCAATTTTACGAACTCATACATGCATGGTTGTAAAGAGATCATTTATTTCTCTAAGTCAGTGATGAAATAAAAAGTTTTAATTACACAGCAAAGCTATTAATTTCGCGCAAAAATCTCCAATCCAAATACCTACTATTGCGAAATCGACTTTGACCCACAATACCTGCTTGATATTTGAGATCGCTCGCTCAGCGGTGTCGTTTGATTCGAGAGCAATCCTTTCTAATACAGCCTTCGATCGTTTGTGGCGAGTGACATTTTCGTATCGGCGAGATTTTATTAATAAGATAAATGTCGGACAATCGAATTTAAACTGCCATTGAATTACTAGATGATTCCCGCGACTAATATTATAAATGCGAAAGTGTGTCTGTCTGTCTGCTACGCTTTCACGGCTCATACGATCAACCGATTTTGATAAAATTTGATACAGGGATAGGCTATATCTCAGGGAAGGACATAGGCTACTTTTTATCCCGAAAAATTAAAGAGTTCTTGCAGGATCCAAAAAGCCTCAATTCACGTCGTCTCAACCTCAACCTCAAGTCGCGGGCATCAGCTAATGTTATCATAAAGTACGCACCTCTTTACTAAAACAATAAGTTTACCACTACAGCCCATTCACGTCCCACTGCGGGGCACAGGCCTCCACTCTCATGAGAAAGAGGGCATTAGAGCTTAGACCCACCACGCTGCTCCAATGCGGGTTGGCGGGCTTAAAACAATAAGTTTACTCACAAATTAACAATTTCATACATCAAGTACCAAGTCAACCCACGCTTAATTATCGCTATAGTCATTTTATCAGGTAGGTATCACCTACACTATGGCCTTTTGTCCATACCTACGCCATTCCGCAAGAACAAAATATTTATTGTTACGAGGGAAACAATAAATAATTACATAATGAAAATTATATTTAACTTGGTGTGAAATTGGTCATCCAAAAAGATTTAGATAATATGTAGTAGATACCTTTTTTTATATATATAGCGAGCAAATGAGCAGGCGGGTCACCTGATGGTAAGTGATTACCGCCGCCCATGAACATTTGCAGGACCTATTTTTGAGTATAAGTAGTGGGAAGTACAGTATCATTTTATCTAGTAAGCGCGAAGGAAATGGGCATGAAATCCTAAATACAGTTATTTACCTAGTCAAGTTACAGACCCACCCACCCAAGCAAATGGCCAAATTATTACTTTGTAAGTTTTCTAGTAAGTAAGTATAAATATAGATTATATTTGTGTGGTATATAACCAAGCTTATGGTAAGCTTTTTTTGCAAAATAAAATGAAATTGAAAATGTTTTTTTTTTAAATTTCAAGTTAGCCGTTGACTGCGATCTCACGTAGGTAAGTGATGATGCAGTCTAAGATGGTAGCGGTGCTGACACAGATCACTACTCTGTGGGTGCTAACCTAAAAGGTACGGTAGTTATATTAAACCCATACCTACCCCTCATCAGTTTCTACACTAGATCGTAGATGAGAAGAACTCACAAGAAAAAAGCCGTTTTTTTGAAGTGAAACTTCTGTAGAATCGTTGTGATTTTAAAATTCGATGAAACGAAAAAGTGTTAAAAGAAAGAGTTTGTTTTGTATTTAGTTTTTTATTATTGTCTATTATTGGTTTGTCATAGTTTGTCACCTTCTGTCATCATCTCACAAATCACTTTAAAGTTTTTAAATTAATAATATTTTGAACTATCTGGGGCCATACTGCCAACGCTTAAAGCAATCTCAGAAGGACTAGAATCCTGAGCCGTTAAACCAGTTAAAAGTCTTAAATCAATACGTAAACAACATTACTCAAAATGACAGTTTGATGTCATATACCTTGATGTTCCTAAAATTAGGATTATAATTCTAAAACACGAAAGTCAACAATGATGAAACAATATGGCTTTAAGCGATAGCAGCCCCAGAGTTTTTGGAGCAAATGTTTTCGAGCTTTCTTTACGTTTAAAAATCCTTTACCAATGTAACGGATTTAAAAAAAAAACTGTAAAACTCATGGAAATATCCTTAATAGGATAATCCCATGAGTTTTACAGAGTTTTAAACCTTATAAACCTGTTGAGACTTTGAGAGGCATCTCCAAATATGTCTTCACTAGATGATGCCCGCCCCTTGTAGCCTATGTCCTTCCCCGAGATACATCGTACAATCTACTCCTGTACCAAATTTCATCAAAATCGATTGAGCAGATGGGCCATGAAAATGTAGCAGATAGACAGACAGACTGATTTTCACATTTATAATGTTAGTATGGATTTTAGTTCTATCAAAGCTGCATAGTCTAATGTGCAATTAGCATAATAAGTAAAGGTAGAAACTAACCACCGCGGCGGATGTCGATCAATCACCGTCATTCGTAAACCCTACAAGAGTGACACAACAAAACGCTTACATCCGACAGCCACGGAACAACCAAAATGCGATAAGGCAATCTACAAACGTAGACACTTTTTAACCATAGCTTTAGGATTGGTCTCTACTGAGCGCAGCGGACACCAATCAGAATCTATGTTTTTAATCTACTAAAAAAAAGGAGTAGGTATAGAAGGAGGCCAATGTAATAGGTACGTGCCGTAGGAGTGATGTGATAACTGCCACACCCCTAACAGGTTAGCCCGCTACCATGCATCGCATGCTGCATCGTCACTTACCATCAGGTGAGATCGCAGTCAAGGGCTAACTTGTAGTCGAATAAAATAAAATAAAAATGTTTGGCACCGACTCCAAAAAACACTATTTTATTATTTACAGTACCTACAATATAAATGAGTTTCTGATTTATTTTATGTTATTCATTTAATGTTATCTGATATTAATGCTAGTTAAAATAAATTATGTGTTATTAAATTTTAATTTATTAACATGCAATAAATATAAAATCAACCAACAACTGCGCAACTGTAGTAGCGTCAAAACTCATAATCCAATATTACTTACCCAACATTTTCGAAGTTAAAACTGATTTTGACCATCGTCCTTAGTAAAAATACTTTTGACTGTTTTTGAGGTAAAAAATGGTTTGGTAGTGGTACCCATTTGCTTCCACTTGACACTCAGGAATTGCTTACTATAAAAAGATGTCAGTTCATACAAGCCACATTAATAATTTAGCATACAATTTATACGAGTTGCACACAGTATGTCACAGGAGCCAGTTTTCTGAATACCGCGGTTTTCTGTGACGGTGTCCCGTGCTGATAAAAAAGTGTCAACGTTTGTGCAGCGCCTTACACATGTTTAAGTAACTCTGAAAACTGCAAAGCTTAGCTAACTATTAGGGCAAAAACGTACTACGGACAGGACGGGACAAAATACTCAGGCGCTTCATAAGGGGAACACGTTTCGTTGTGTCGCAGTAGTCTGTGCAGCTCTATATAAAAGTGCGTAAGCGGATATTTTGTCGTAGTGTGGTTTAGCCCTGAAAGTGAAAATCAAACAGTTTAAAGCTCCGTAAATACCAAATTCTAAAATAATTAAATAATACTATTATAATCATCGTAGTTATCTCAATTTTCGCACCCGCCCATTAGTGAGCACGGGACAAGGCCTACATGTTTCGAAATGTCTTCGGAAGTGAAATCGCAGTCAGTCTCTATACATATACTTATAATATTATAAATGCGAAAGTTTGGATGGATGTATGGATGTATGGATATGTGGATGTATGGATGTTTGTTACTCAAGCACGCCCCAACGGCTGAAATTGGCACAGAGATAGATTATAGTCTGGAATAGCACATTAAAATTAAGGTGTCCCCGAGGGAACCAAAAAACCTCAATCCACGCAGACGAAGTCGCGGGCATTAGCTAGTTACAGTATAAAATAGACAAAGCACTTTCGTGCGCGAGTGCCCCCCTGCGCCTGCGCACGTGAATGAGTCAGCGTGCATCTGCTGCAAGCGAGCGTGGGGTAACGATGTACCGTCCGTGCGTGATCAATGAGACCGGCGTAAGACGTCTTCACACGGACGCTATCCTAACGCGTGTTTTTTAGAAACAAGGAAACCTAGACTGGAAAAATCTGTTCCTGATTTTTGATAGAAAAGCGTTAAGTCTCTGACTCTCTCTCTCGAGTGTAGATGGAGAGAGAGAGAGTACCTACTTGAAATAATTTTTGGCGCCTAAATGTTGCAATCGGTCGCAAGACGCATGTTCCACTCGTGAAATTATGCGAACAATTTTTTTTATTTTTTTGAATTAATACAATACCGAAAACTATACTATACTTTTAACCATGCCGTAACGGAACGACGAGTCGAAATGATTTTTTTGTGAATAAGGTCCACCGTCCAGAAGAATGACGTAGGCTAAGTACTATTTATCCCGGAAAATTGAATATATACTTACCACAGGATTTCTAAAAAAAGCTTAATTCACACGAACGAAGTCCTTGTATCATTGGATTTTAAACTCTGGTAAGCGATGAACCAAATTTAGCTTGTGTATTCCGTTTACACATTTTTCCGCGCGTTATTAAAGCTTCTGTACGACTAAAAAACTACTTAATGACAATTTGAACTTTGTACTGCAGAGTTAGCTCTTTTCTACGGAGTACGGACGAGTGGGAAGAGATTAGATCAATAAGACCCTCATCTTTTGTCTGTTTGTAAGTCGTTTCATTTCAACTTGCTATGGTAACGTAATCGTACTAATATTATAAATGTGAAAGTGTGTTTGTCTGTCGGTTTGTCCTTCAATCATGCAACGGAGCAACGGATCGACGTGATTTTTCGCATGGGCATAGTTGAGGACCTGAAGAGTGAAATATTCTTTTTATTCCGGAAAATTGAGGAGTTCCCGCGGGAATGAAAAGAACTTAAACAACGCGGACGAAATCGCGGGCATCATCTAGTTATTTATAATTATTACTTAAGTACTTATGTTAAAAAACATAATCTTCGATTACATTAAAGTTTTGATTAAATTTTTAAGAAGATTCTGTTAATAATTTTTTTTTAATTGTTTATAGCCAGCGAAACAGATAGCGTAGGCTGTATAAGGAGGGCATTGTCTAAAGTTTGCATCTCGATAACGCAAGATAACGTGAGTCCATAGATAAAGGAGGTATTTTATCGCTGCGATTGTCTATTCTTGGGCTTTTTATACCTACTTTAATGAAATAAGAGATTTTTGAAGTTAGGTATTTTTCTTTTGGCGCGTTAAGGAAAAAATATCAGAGTGAATTCACCCAAATTCGACACCCTGAAGTTAGTTTGTTAACTTATAAGCGCAGAAAAAGGCTTACCAACAAAATAAAAATAAATAGTGTATTTACTGTAACTATGTTAGGTGAGAACTGGTAACTATATTCAAGATATTTATTTTTTGCTATCAAAAAGTCAAACTTCTTGCGTGCGTACATAAGTACACACACACTTTTTTTAATAAACTATGAAGGTAGCTGAAAATTCTTATCGCTTCATGGTTGTAAAATTCTTTCGAAAAGCTTTCGCTGGGTACGATTCCCGGGTGAGTTTCGATAATTTCTGATCTAAATGCTCGACGCTTATAAAGTTATACGTAGTGTGATATCACTAGGTTCCCTTTTTTATCCACTACATGTTAGCCCTTGACTGCGATTTCACCTGATGGTAAGTGTAATGCAGTCTAAGATGGTAGTGGTCCTTCCCTGGGATGCATCATGCAACCTTTATCTATACCTTCCTCAAAATCGGTTGAAAAATGGACCGTTAATGCGTAGCAGACAGATACACCTTCGCATTTATAATATTAGTATGGATATGGATAATTACTGTAACCAACCCTGGACCTTATTAGTCTATTCAATAAATTAAGTTATTAATTCGTTCATTCAATAATTGCGATTATCTAAATCCACACGGACGTAATGCCGGACCATCTAAAATCTAGATAAATCGCAACTTTAAAGCCACTTTTCTACCCGACTCTACACACACTACTACATATATTATAGCACCCTTGAGGCTTTCATTAGCATATTATTTTATATCAGTTACAGAGTAGACGGAACATGAAAAAGTAATAATACATTCGCGGCATAAATCTCAACCTATAACACTTTTTTTTCACAACAGTACATTATATTATCCTTGAAGCGAGCTAAATATTAAAAATACAAAAGAAAATAATAAAGTCCTCTACGACTTCTCGCCTCGACAGTACATCGCCTACGGCAAGGTGTCTACGGCGTCTGATAGTCGCATCTAGCAATAATTACTCTATCGCTGCGAATTACAGTAAATACGAGTCAGTCAGTGTACGCTTTTATAACATGGTCCCAAAGGAGTTTCTGGATTTGCCATTGCAAAGAAGACCATGTTAAAAACGGTATTTTTAAATAACTGGTAAATCATAACTGGTAAATCATATTAAAATTAAAATTCGATACTGAAGAAATATGAATAATATTTTTCGATCTTACCGACATAATAATAAAAATATATGAACTGGTTATTTAAATAAAAAATCATGAGTGCAATTGGGCTCCCAATAATAGTTTTTCTCACAAAAGAAGGAACTCGAAAAAAAAGGGAAAAATAATCGGACTGGTGACATCTGGACTCGAACCGGGCCTTCTGGTTTTTGAAATTTACTTAGTAAAATTAAATAGGCTACTTTTGTAGACAAAATTACGATATAACTTATAAGTATATCCTTGAAGCGCTTAATATGGTAATGAATATCATGAAATGTTAATAAAGAAGATTTAAAAGAATATTATGAAATGTTATTTAAAAAAAACCTTAACGACTTGTCGCCTCGACAGTACATCGCCTACGGCGAAGCTTCTACGGCGCCTGCTAGTCGCATCCAGCAATAATTACTCTATGTAGGTCGGCTGCGTAGGGTTATCAACATCTCACTATAATAAATTACATAATAATAGATTTTACTTGAAAGACAAATACTATAACCGCTTTCTAATCCATACTTCTATGTCTATTCTTCTACTAAATCCTATAAGTCTATACTAATAATATAAATACGAAAGTTTGGATATATGGATGGATGTCTGTTACTCAATCACGCCACAATGGCTCAATCGATCTGGATGAAATTTGGCACAGTGATACTATATAGTCTGGAATAATAAATAGGCTACTTAAGCTACTTTTTATACCGGAAATTTAAAGAGTTCCCGTGGAAACCAAAAACCCTCAATCCACGCAGACGAAGTCACGGGCGTCAGCTAGTAAAATTATAAATGCGAAAGTCTGTCAGTCTGTCCACTACACTTTCATTGTCGATCTGTTCAATCAATTGTAATCAAATCAATACAATAAAGAGATAGGTTTAGGCTTTAGGTAGTCTCGAAGAAAGACATAGGAAACCTTTGTCTCTGGAAACTAAAGAGTTCCTGCAGGAATCAAAAACCTTAATCACCATCATAATATTATAAAATAATTTAAAAAAGCTCTTTTCTTGCATTCTTAAGTTAGCTAGCTAAGCTAACTTTAGCATGATGGCTTACATTTTGACAGAAAAACCTAACTTTTTAACTTTACCAGGGCTTGTAGTTTGAGTTTTAACCGAGAGAAACTGAGAAGTTCTGTCCTATTTGTTAAATTCCAAATACCTGCTCTTATTCACCTGACGATTCGATAGCAGTAAAAGTATATTTCACTAAAAAAACTGTCCATTCTATTCTAATTTCTACTGTCATGTCTGTATCTTTGAATCACTATAGCATATTTTCTCATTTCGTATTAAAAATAAAACAAATATCACATTTCGCATCACTTACAAAAAAAAATACATAGTTGGCAACCCTGCCCGCCACCCACAATGACCGTTGTTTGACCATCGCCAATCAAACAAGACCTCCCATTTCAAGTTTATCAACGTAATATAACAGGTCTTGATATATTGGTGGGTGTAACCACCGACCAGTTACCCAAGACCTACGATTTAAAATAAAACAAGTTGTATGACGGGTCTTGTTAAACTGGTTGTCATGACCTCGGCTCAGTTACTCTGTTCTTTATTCCTAGAACAAACGCTTCGGTATGAAGTTTTTTGGATTGATTATTTTTATTTGTATATAAATGTATGTAAATGTAATAGAACTGCTAATTTGGGCAATACTTTTTACCAACCAACCAAAAAAGCTGTATCGTCGGGCGAATAAGTTTTTCGGTGCTCAATCACGCTTTACTACAGGACAGTAGGTACCCAAATGCAGTAATATTCAATACAAATAAATTAGTAAAACACGCCTACGAGCATGTAACTTATGTATTTTTTGTTGTTTTATTAATTAAAGTGAAAACTTCTTTAGGAGCGTTGAGCACTTTCTGGTAGGGGGAAAAAATGTGAAAACGCGTGACACCGCTCTTCTTAATACAAAAGGTCATAAGTATAATATAGTACATTCGTAATTAAACTTTTATGCCTTAGTTTTAAGGTTTATATTAATATAAGTGCTGTGGAACCGTGACCGACACCTCGCGTTGTTACGAAGACAAAAGGTCGTAAATATAAATACAGTACATTTGTAAATAAACTTTAATGCCTTATTTTTAAGGTTTATATTTAAAATATTACTATTGCACTATTTTAATTTGAAAAAAAATTCGTTTTCACTTCTATCGCCAGCCCCTTTGACTGCCAATTGTTTTTTTACGATTAAGGATTACATTTGGGTTGAGTTCGGAAACTAAATCAAAATAATATAATGGGTTGAGAATTGAGATTTGAATATCTGTTTGGGATGAGGTGTCGTGGGATGAATCCGGAACAATCATCCGAATGCAGGTACGTCACTAACTAAATATTCTAAGTGTATGATCACAACTCGCAATATAAATCTGTGGGCTTACTACCATCGCTTAAAGCAGTATTATTATAAAACTAGCTAATGTGTTAAGCCTATGTGTTATTCCAGACTATAATCTATCTCTATGCCTTTAGAATTAGATCCGTTCAGCCATTCGGGCGTGATGAGTAACAATTATCCACCCATCGATCCATCCAAACTTTCGCATTTAAGTATATTATTAGTCTCTAAAATAAAGATTATAATTCTGAAACAAGAACGTCAACATTATAGGTGATGGAAATAAGCCACCTGTATGCCAAATTTCAGCCCTAATAGTTTTAGCTCTACGTTCATAGATCAGTCAGTTAGTTTTCCTTATACTAACGTAGCTATATTTTATTACTAGCGAATGCCCGCGACTTCGTCTGCGTGGTTTGAGGTTTGAGGTTGAAGTTGAGGAACTCTTAAATTATCCGGGATAAAAAGTAGCTTATGTGCTATTCCAGACTATAATCTATCTCTGTGCCAAATTTCAGCCAGATCCGTTCAGCCGTTGGGGCGTGATTAAGTAACAAACATCCATACAAACTTTCGCATTTATAATATTAGTAAGATAGTAAGATTTAGATATAATCTCACTTTCGTAATAATTGGATATTTGACAGCAAGTCTAATCAGCAACTTTTATTCACACGTCAAAACACGCGTTTCGTAGGTACGGGATTTTGTATGAAATACTAAACTGTGACGACATCAAAATTCGACACACTTTTTTACTTCAATCAATAGTTTAATACGGTTTTCCAACATGAAACTAACAGGGGGCAAGGAAATTATGACTTGTGGAAGATCCTCTATTTGAAAATAACAAAAAATTATATTTGAATAGTTGTCAAATACCCAATTATTAAGGTCCTACAAACTTATATGAAGTGACAGCGCCGCTAGAACAATAAAATTATGAAACATAAAACAAAAACTAAACAGGCATAAAGATTAGTTACAATTTTTCCCACCGGGCCAGATAAGTTTGACGGACTATAATTTAAGTAATTATAAAGATTAATATGGCACCAGTGCAAAACAATAACAAAGAGATGCCGAGTGCCGACATCTGCCAAATGAAATCTCAAATAATGTCAGCATGACAAATGTCTTAGCTGACGAGTGGTATTTATCATGTTTCATCAGACAACGTACAGTTTATAGTCCACGCATGAGCTCCGAGGAATCGGGGTCTGTAGAAACGAGGCCGCCTCCGATCGGCGCTCCATATCCAGCTCGCTCCCAGCACTCGTTTCGATCGACGGGTGTAATTTTACGATAGCAGTATTGTTCTGCACTTTAAACTACTCTAGGTTATTACTTTAACATTCCACATTGTTTCATTGTTGCCACTTGTCAAGGATGACATTTTAGAGCGGCCCTTAAGGTTTTTGAAGTGAAAACTTCTTTAGGCGCGTATAGCTTTTTGGTAGGGGGTAAACTTCGTCACTGTCACCTTCACCGATATGCTCGCGCTGTTACGAAGACAAAAGGTCTTAAATATAAATATACTTACTTTCTTTTTCTTTATCCACTACAAGTTAACCCTTGACTGCGATCTCACCTGATGGTAAGTGATGATGCAGTCTAAGATGGCAGCGGGCTAACCTATTAGAGACATGGCAGTTATATTAAACCTATACCCCTACTCGGTTTCTACACGGCATCGTACCGGAACGCTAAACGCTTGGCGGCACTTCCTAGCCGGTAGGGTGGTAACTGGTAACTAGCCACGGCCGAACTACATTCGTAATTAAACTTTAATGCCTTAGTTTTTAATGTATTTTCTTTTTAATTAAAAAAAAAATTTTGCTTATTTGAAACGATTAATAAAAATCACAAGGATAGGGGGAAGGGGGGGTACTTTTTAGAAACCAAAAACGTCATTCAACCATAAGTCGCGGGCGTCACCTAGTAAGAAATATATTCCAAAGGATTACAGTAAGATTTTCAGGTTAATAGTTCAGCTCGATCTTACAATATCAATCTATTTTTCTGTCTGAAACTCGCAGGCAGCAATACAAAGTTGTTGACAGATAACAGATATTCCAAATGAAACCTCGAACCATTCCGAGCCAGTGACAAATGTACAACGGGACAACATTTGTCAGTTTTTGTCATTAAACTTGCCGACTGTATGCCGTTCTATTACATTTTATGACTCATTGTTTGATTATACCATACTTTTAGGGTCCCGTACCAAAATGATCAAATAAAACCTTGACTTCGTTGATCTGCCCATCTGTCCAATTCTTATTAGAACACGATACTGTTGCTAGATATCATAATATGATGACAATTAACAGGCTGTAATTGCACGTTCTAACATAGGTTTTTTTATTTCCAAAACTTCAAAGCTTTCCACTTAGTTATAAGTAAATCCTGAAAAATGTGCATAATTTTACCGGATAGATATAGTCGCACCAAGGTTGCAAACTTACCTTTGAGGTATGTAACCCTATTAAAAATTCAATTTCCGAACCTTGTTTCCAAAGTCTACTACGAGAAAAACCAGAATTTACGCTTTGACGAATGGAATAGTACGTAAAACTAAAGTCTTTTTGGAAAGCATTAAGTAATTTAACCAACAAATACAGGATATTTTTCAGAGAGTGTGCTCAAGAACTATTCGATCTGGTTCCTCCGTCACCTTTTTATTAAAGAACCGCAAGGCATCGACAAGGTCTGCCCCCTTACGCAGTCGAAATTCCGCGGACTCGTACGAAGCGATTTGCTTCCCCGTTTCTAATACAAACCGCTAGGATATGGAATGCCCTCCCGGCTTCCGTTTTCCGCTCCTCTTATAATATAGGTACCTTCAAATCAAGAGTGAATAATCATCTTCTAGGCAAGCGCGCTCCACCTTAGCCTACATCACCACTTGCAAGAAAGTCTGATTGCAGCCAAGCGCTCTAGCCTTTATAATTTAAAAAAATATGGAAACCTAAAATATGCTCTTTTGGTATACCTACATACGTTTCCCTCCCTACGTATACTTACATATATAAACGTTTTCCTAAGTACGGAATCCTCAGCCACAGATTTAAGAACTGGTGTGCAGTAAGCACTTATTTAATTCATTAAAATAACGTACATTTCCATTGCGAGTGTAATAAGTACATTGATTAAAGCACGTAAGGAATTCTAACATAGAATTATTTTGTTGAATATTGTAGGATTTGGTTTTCGATCGACACGGACGTTCTTTCTGCCAAAGCTATTTATTGGCTTCGCTGGAAATATACCTATTTTTTTTAAAGTACCTAAGCATTTAATCAGGTATTTTTCATTTTTCAATTGATAAATTGTAACATCTCTACTCAATAATTCACTTCAATAATTTAAAAACCTTTGATTAGTTATTTGTTTGTGCATGTTTGCAAAAAAGTTCGCTCTACATAAAAGTGCATTTTGCAAACTTTTCGCGCTGACGTGCGAACAACGTGCTTTCGTCCTTAATTTAGATTATATATCCACAGGTGTATACATGCAATATAGAGACAGGTTATGTTGTTATCTATAACGCAAGCCTACGTGAACAAAGCCTACGCTAAAGAATCTTTTGTTTAAAAAAATTGTCGTAAGTATTGCTTTTAAGCTCCAATCCAGTAAAAAAATTAGAAACTAGGTACATCTTAAACATTTATGAAAAAGATTTGAAGTATCGTTTAGCTTAAATTAAAATTCAAGACTCTACCACCGTGCATCATTCTCGGTAGGTAACCAATACGAAACAATAATGAGAATAACTTTCAAAAGGCAATATACAAAGAAAATGTAAAAAAAAACGTCTTGAAATGTGGACTCTTAGCGCAGTGTAAGAAATCGATTTGCGAGAAAAAGACTTCTTGCATCTCGGACCCGCGACAAAATAAAACAAAAAGAAAACTCCACGCGTCACAAGCGAATACCGCAAACGATTTTACGATCTAACTTTTTATTATAAGAAAACCGCAGACTGAAGAATAAGTCGTAAAAAATCCATTAAAAAGAATAACAATTTCACGCGGTTTATTTATTGCGAATTACAAGTTTTTACAACAATAAATAATTATCTAAACAATAGAAATTATACTACGCTCGAAAATTCTCATCTTACGCGTAACAAAGAAAACTGAACTACACGTGAAAAAAACTTACGTCAATTGCGGGTTCCGTTGAAAAAAAAACCTTCAAAAAAGTAAGTAGTAAGGACACTGAATGACAGAACTGAAAAAAACACAATACGCCGTACGCTTCCGTACGCAACCGTGTACGCTTTAACGGCGCGACCGCCCGCGAGCCTGTTTGCACGCCACTGATCTAATTCCAAACGTACGGTTGAAAAGTGACGTAATGTCCGCCATCTTGGGTCCCCTCCTCCCCCTCGGCCCCGCCTAGCTTCCTCGCTGGAAAAGTGCACTATTAAATCAATTTCGTTTCATACTCGAGTACTGAATGTGGCGGCGTGAAGCTTTCGTAGTACGACATAAAGTTTTCACCAATCGATGCGTTGTGTGCGTTTACAAAGACGCGTTTGGTTACTATAAAATAGGGCCTTTGTAATAATGCCTTTGTCTATTTTTTATTACTATTAAGAAACTAGACGATGCCCGCGTCTTCGTCCGCATGGATTAAGTTTTTTGATTCCCATGGGAACTCTTTAATTTTCCGGGATAAAAAGTAGCCTATGTCCATCGCGGGGATACAAACTATCCCTGTACCAAATTTCATCAAAACTGGTGGAACAGATGGGCCGTGAAAGCGTAGCAGACAAACAGACAGGCAGACACACTTTCGCATTTATACTACTAGATGATTCCCGCTACTTCGTCCGCGTGGATTAAGATTTTTGATTTCCACGGGAACTCTTTCTTGCCTTTGCACCCTTCTGTCTTATCTTTTAAGCTTTTCTTTATTGTTATTGTTTTTAAGTGTGTGCAATAAAGAGTTCATCTATCTATTTCTTTAATTTTCCTGGATAAAAAGTAGCCCATGTGCTTCCCCGGTATACAATCTACCCCTGTACCAAATTTCATCAAAATTGGTTAGACAGATGGGCCGTGAAAGCGTAGCAGACAGACTGACAGGCAGACACACTTTCGCATTTATAATATTAGTATGGATATAAATATCGTGATGGTGATAATTAAATACAATATCTTATATAAAGCCTACGAGCCCACGAGCGAAATATAATCTGTGCCAGTATTTTATAACTTACATAACTCTATAAGGTTAGAGTACCCTGTGATCGAACCCTGGACCAGGGATTTAGAAGCCAGTCTTTACCATTAAAATAGGCTATTACCGCTCTAATATAAAAGTCATAACTCATATTATTGCGAATGTGAGTTTGTTTCTTAGTAACGCTTTCACTGCCCATCTTTTCAAGCGATTTTGATGAAATTTGGTACAGAAATAGGTTACATACCGGGGAAGGACATACTTAGGCTATCTACTATTTATTACGATATTATCTAATATCCCGGGATATTAAAAAGCTCCCGCGGGAATCAAAAATACCTTTATCCATGCGGATGAACTCGTGAGCATCATGTTCATGTAGCATTAAGATAAAAAAAAAATTAAAATTGAAATCCAAGCAGATGGCTGCCAAATAAAAAGATAAAGATAAATGAAACGATTTATAGTACTGGCCTTGCTGATATCACGGACTTTTTTATTTTGTTTCATTCGATGTCCGTTCCGTGTCTAAATAATATTTCTGTATAATACAATTTCTTATTTCTAAGCAATGAGCGGCAGTAGCCTAATGGTTAGGATACCCGACTAGCTATTATACTCGAGGTCTCGAGTTCGATCCCCGAGCACGCACCTGCAACTTTTCGAAGTTATGCGAGTTTTAAGAAATTAAATATCACTCGCTTCAAACGGTGAAGGAAAACATCGTGAGGAAACCTGCACGCCCGAGATTTCTTCAAATCAAATCACTTCATAATGTTCTCGAAGGTGTGTGAAGTATGCCAAACCGCACTTGACCAGCGTGGTGGACTTTGGCGAAACCATGCTCAGTAGTGAACTAGTCTCAAACTGTTTGTCAAACTCAAACCAAAAGCTAACTACTAGCTAAACGAGAAAAAAGCCTTTGAATAAAATAACACGTAGAGCAAAGTTTAACCAACTGAGGAAGTTCGTAACCTGCGAACGAACAACTTTCCAAATTACCTCAAAGAAACCTAACAACTTTAATTTTCTTTAGAAAACACTACATACAAAACTTTTTTTTAAATAACTGCTAGCGCTTGGCTTCAATCAGACCTGATTGCAAGTGGTGATGCAGCCTAAGGTGGAGCGCAATTGCCTATTCACTCTTGATTTGGAGGACTTCAATACTAAAAACTTTTGTGGCCCCTAAAGTACCAAATATTTTAACTAATAATGGAAGCTTAGGAACCCCAAAAGTTTTTGATATTATATGAAGGAATCGGAATTGACGTAGATAGGTTTAAGTATTTTTAATCTTCAGTTGAAAATTCGTCTCTACTTCTGTCGAACGTAAAATTTTCACTTTCGACCAAAAACTTGGGTTAATGTTATGATGGTAATTATTTTATGCAAAATATAAAACACACTTCTTAACAAGCATGTTCACTGAAAAAATGTTCTGAAAAAAACACTAAATAAAAAAGAAAATTAATACTCACTCCCTCAGAAATCTCACGAAAAAACTTAAAAAAAATTATAACTCGAAAACTACTAAAAATCGCTGAACATACATGGGCTATTTTCTGATAGGTCTAGGTACGAGGATTTTTTGGACGTCGCTATTTGGGTCAACCTGTATATAAAATTCAAAGTCCTGACTGACTGACTGATATATCAACGCATAGCCTAAACCAACGCAAAATTTTGAGGGTGTGTTCGCTGTAAAGTGTATTCACTAAGTAAGGATTTTTCGAAATTCCACCCCCACAGGGGTAAAATAGGAGTTGAGAGTTTGTATGGAAATCCGTCATTTTTCAAGTCCGTCATTTGAAACTTGGTATTTAAGCTACCAGTTCAAAATGAAGAAATACGTGTTTCCACTTTCACTTTCACGGGAGTATTGTGAAAGGTTTAACAATATTTCTAATGCTGCTGTCATTTTAGTTTAGTAATTGAGCACTACAGAATCAACCCCGTTGTACCTATACGAATTCTATCAAAATTTTAAATGTATTCCCAGATTAAACGTCATTCGGAGTTGGTGCTATCGGCGCTTAAAGAAATAGGTAACTATCGTATGGCTGCCGTTGATGCAATTTTATCTTTTTATTATTAGTTAATAGATTGATTGATTAGTGTTTCAAATACTCACAGAAAAACTTACATTTCACAAAAAAAAGCTATAGATATCAATTACTTATTTTATTAACAAAATTTATTTTTCTTTTATATAAATCCTTTACAACAGCATATCCGTATCCTCGTTAAAATTTCCACGCACCGCTACACCCTTCCGCTCCAAAAATACACCTTATTGGATTCTTTGTAGAATTTACTTTGCCACATTTTTATTACAAAGAAAACATATAACTATACTTATTATGTGCAAAATTCTAATTATTTTTTTTGATTCTTGTACTTTATAATTAAGAGGATAATTATGGCATGAACGGGAAACTTTGAAAATAGGTATTGAACAATTATATTGCCGTCGCACTGCTCTTCGAATATAATTCCATAACACCCAATAGGGATAACTGCAACTTGAACCGATAATGCCTATGAAAAACAGTCGAATTCTTACTCTCGTATTTTTCTGTTTCCTCCTCCAAAACAGAACCGATTTTTAAAAAAATCAAGAATAATTTAAGAAGGACTTAGGCTATGTCTGTATGTTTTTCTTTTTTTGATTACATTCGTCAAATTTATTTGCGGGATGTTTGATGATGACGCGAAAACTGGGCCATTTATTGAAGGTTCCATATTTGTAAAATTATTAATTTAACGAAAAGAGCAAAACATAGGGACATGGCATGGACATATATAGATTTAACGGTGCGAAAATATTTTCTCTATTGTAATTATGCACGGAGAAAACAGACTAATATACTATTGTATGGGGAAATACAATAGTATATTAGTCGAGTTACCTCAGGCGAGGCTCATCGCGTTATTTAAATTCCATATGAAATAACTAAATTACCAACTATGTTACTCCCCAGGTCTTAACTATATCCATGCAAAAAATTGTACTTAAATATTCATAAAAGAATATCGAATAAATGCATTTAATTTAGCTAAAAAAAAGTACATAATCTAGTTTATCAGTATTATTCTCCAGCGTCTGAGACTGGTAACAAAATGGGAAATAATTGTAAAAGCGGATCTCGCGCCGGAAAGCAGTAACGACGCGACGCGCGGAAGACTCAAATGAGGATGCGACCGAGGAAAGGTCACCTGAGCTGTGTTACGTCCACATTACAGCCCAGTCCTTTACATTCCACTTTATCCTTTACTGACAGACATTTTCGTAGCTTAACTAACGATTATCACTATCATCGTCGTCGTCGTCGTCGTTGTCAACCGACGTCATGTCGTGTCGTGGATGTCCACGGCTGGACATGGGTCTCCTGTAGGGTCCTCCTTTGATCACGTAAGGACACTCCCAACATAGCCCTCTCCATCGCCCGCTGAGTGACCCTGAGCCTTCTTATCAGGCCCATAGTCAACGACCATGTCTCAGATCCGTAAATCATCACTGGCAACACGCACTGTTCGAAGACAGACACTTAGGGGTTTTGGACGAGAAGACATCCTTATGCTTCCCGAACGCAGCCCAGCCGAGTTGGATTCGGCGGTTGACCTCCTTCTCGATTGGACCTACCCAGCTGTACTGCTACACTACTATCACTATCATACTAATACTAATCCATACTAGTATTATAAATGCGAATAATCCATACTAGCCACACTAATATTATAAATGCGAAAGTGTGTCTGTCGGTCTGACTGTTTGGTACATGGATAGGTTGTATCCTGTAGGTACAGCATAGGAGACTGCTTTAGTAACACAAGTAAATAAAACAAAATTTGTTTACTTCAGACCCTCATTAAATCCATATTAATGTTAGTACAGTATTTACTTAAAAACTATGTTAATACACTCAAAATAAATACTGAATAATAAGAAAAACCGGATTTTGTGTCGAAGGGCCAGTAACAAAGGGATCGCCTGGTAAACTAATTGACCGAGCGAAGCGAAGGTCTCTGAGTCTACTTGAGTGAATTTGCACTTGTCCGTCCGTCCGTGCGTCTGTCAGAGCCTTATAACTTCTGGATTACTGAACTTTAATTACTTCAAATTTAAATATAATATGTAAACCTATGGCTTTCAGCCGAATACTCGTATGGCTTAAAAAGTTATAAAAATATTTATTTCCGGGGGGCATTATTTGAATTATATGCTATACTTGAACAAAAAATACTAAAATTAGAATAAATATTATGAGAAAACGAAATTATTTAATTCTTAATGAGCTTCAGTATTTTTAACAGAACTTCACAATTGTGTCAATAGATAGCGCTCTGTAAACGTTTAATCGTTTGTGCTTACAAATAATAGACGTTAGCACCATCTTTACTAAAATGAAATAAAAAAATTGTCTACTGATAGTACTGATGTCTAGAACGTTTGACGTCATCAGATTCGGCGCGTTTTAATGCGTACGGTGCAGTGAATGGATACCGCGAGGTCTCAGTTCGGGGCGATCCACTAGTTATAGTAGTAATTTATTACTTTCTCCATCTTTAAATCTTTTCATTACTTACATTAATTTATTGTTACAATAAATTGAAATGACAAATTCCAGGCCAAAGCCCGAAAGGTACTTAATCAATGGAGTGCGTACTAAATACATATATTTTATTACAAAGTTTATTGCGTAGTTCCCAGTACGAACTATTTAGGTCAGGAGCTAGTGAGTGATTTTCATGAAGTCCCTACAAAAAATTATTTACAATAAACCAAACCTTCCAAATAACATGGAAGTAATAGAATACCATACATCGAATCGATCAGACTAGAGGTGGTTAATAAAGCGCGTAGCACAAACGCATAGCACGCTTTTTTTACATAGCACGGACAGCATGCTATCCGAGGAGCCACTAAGTCTATGTTGCTGCGGTGCTATGACACGCGAGCACGCGCGGTGCTTCGTAGTTCATTTCGTAGCACTAGTAGTAGCGGCGCCCGCCTGCCCGTAGCGCGCTGGCCGACCGTTATTCTCACGTAACGCGCTGCTGTGAGCATATGTCATATGCTTTCATGCGTGCTATAGCGTAGCATATTTAAAATAATGCTAAAAATTTATAGTTTATAGCGTGTAGCGTGCTTTGGTTTTATAGCAGTTTTGAAAAACTCTAGATCAAACCTGTCGAAGTTTTGACATCCCTTCATCAGCTATAAATATCTCTTGCTGTTTATATAATCGTTTACGTTTTACGTCTATACCGCAAAAATAAGTGAATTGTCTACGGTTAGCGTTTTTAATCACTTTCGCTTAAGCGAAATGATAAATGATAAATGATTTATTTATTTCATGTAGGACAACTTGTGTCACTTATGAAACGTTAAGACTCCACCACCGACTCGGAAAGCCGATTTTACTGAGAAGAGCCGGCAAGAAACTCAGCAGTCGCTCCTTTCATAGAAAAGAAAAGGCTACAACATGTAGACAACACAACACATACGTTACATGCATTACTTGTGGGTCAATGGATGCGAGGCCGGTTGCTTCCATGCAACGTTAACGATTAAAGACAGAATAGACACGAAACTTATGTTACTTGGCTAGGGGTCAGTGTCTATTGTACCTAGTGGGCTGGCGATGGGAGGAGACGTTGATGACCTCCATGGCGCAGTGTGTAGCGCTGTTGTCTTAACGTGCGGAAGTCCTGGGTTCGATCCCCAGCACGGTCAATTTGGGAATTTATAATTTCAGAATTTTCCCTGATCTGGCCTGGTAGGCCGTGGCTAGTTACCACCCTACCGGCAAAGACTGCCACCAAGCGATTACGCGTTCCGGTACGATGCCGTGTAGAAACCAAATGGGGGTATGGGCTTAATATAACTGCCATGCCCCTAACAGGTTAGCCCGCTATCATCTTATACTGCATCATCACTTACCATCAGGCGAGATCGTATTCAAGGGCTAATTTGTAGTGGATAAAAAAGTGTCATTTCGGAATTTATAATTTCTGAATTTGCCCTGGTCTGGCCTGGTGGGAGACTTCGGCCGTGGCTAGTTACCACCCTATCGGAAAAGACATGCCGCCAAGCGATTTAGCGTTCCGGTACGATGCCGTGTAGAAACCGAATAGGGTTTTGGGTTTAATATAACTGCCATGCCCTTAACAGATTAGCCCGCTACCATCTTAGACCGCATCATCACCATCAGGTGAGATCGCAGTCAAGGGCTAACTTGTAGTTGATAAAAAAATCTCAGACACTGATCTTTACTATTAACTACCCAAAATAAATAAATAACACCGGTATTAAAGCTACAAATAAATCACACACCAGATCTTGAACTATATTCCATGATGGCGGTTCCGGGAATGTTTAAAAAAAACTTTAACTACCCTCAGAGGCGACGGCCTCGTAAAACGCGTTTTGGATTTGCACCAAGATTCTTACTTGTCACTCATGATATTTTGAAGACATATCTAAAACTCAAATTTGAGTCTCCTCATGGAATGAGAAGGGTTCGCCCATAGTCATTGGCGTGCATGACATAGAGGCATAAAAGCATTGCTTACCCTAGTTAAAAAAGGTCGATGCTTATTTTTTTCATCATGCCCTGCCTGAAAATAGGTATCTACCTAAGCAATGCCTACCCTGGTACCGAATACTATGCACTCTACTGGCCATACCACGCTGGGCAATTGCGGTTTGGCAGACTTTACTCATATTTGAGAACATTATGTAGATCGTTCAGGCATCAGGCATGCAGGCTTTCTCACTATGTTTCCCTTCACCGTTTAAAGCAAGTGATATATATATTTAAATTCTTAAAACGCACGAAATTCCATTAAGTTAGAAATGCGTGTCCGAGGATCGAACCAACGACCCCGTAGGGAAGGCCGGGTATTTAAACCAGCTCCCCGATTGTGTAAGGTAATCGTAATCGTTTGTCAAACGGATAATTCGACCTCTTTAAAGAATTCATAGATTTCTGCACGTCAAAAGCATGTATGATCTCCTTAAACAGTTCGAGTGATACATTTTAAGCAGTCAAATGATTACGATTTGCTTAGAAAATTGGGCCTCAGGTTATCACGGCTATCCGAACCAACCCAATACTTATAAATTTTTCATAATATTATCGATCAAAATATATCTTTACCAAAATAATGTTACTTTTCATAAGGGAAAAAATTCAAGAATAATCACGCAGCTCTCCGTTTTCACTTTCAATAATAATAATACTTAATCAATTAAAATAAAAATCAACCGCGATCGTTAATGTACGGATGAGATACGGGTATGGCGCTTACGTCACTTGGAATCAAAATTATCTCACTCCAAACACATCTGCTTTTTACGCACGCTTTTAATGCGTTACAAGCGATGAGCTGAAGCGGCGAGCTTAATGTAGAGTCCCACTTATTTAACTGGCCTGGTGAACAAAATTGAAACTAATTTTACGCCTATTAATTTTTGTTTTATTTTTAATATTTACTAGCGACGCTGTCACCGGCTCAGTTAAGTTTCTGGGACTGTACGGCATGAGATACGGGCCTGGTGCTTACATCATTTGGCATAAAAATTATCTTACTCCAATTGCATATGCTCGTTACGCACACTACGGCACAAGCAATGAGGTGATTTCGTTATTCGATACCTTACTTATAATTATTATAAATTTAAAAGTTTGTGTATTTGGATGTTTGTTACTCCAGTCATTATTCACGTCACAATGACTGAAGCAATTTGGCTGAAAGTTGGAATAAAGATAACTTTTACCCGGAATTAACACAAAGGTTACATAATATTTCGGAAAATTGAAAGGTTCCCACAAGAGGGGGAAAATTGAAAGGTCCTCGCAAAGGGGGTCGTGGGCAGAATTTATTTTACATAATATAAAGTAACTAACTTACTAATAAGCCTCAAACATCTGCTAGTAACACATTATGTCTCTATAACATGACTCCAATCCTTCCGATATGATCCAGAGTTAATTGCTTTATTATAGGCCTGCATGTACTTTTTTTTACGTTATAACTTTTTAGGATACCCATAAATAAACTGATTGATTCGCTCACACCTTCACACTGCTACGCATAAGTGGACAGATATAAAATGAAATGAAAATATATTCTATTGTACACCATACACAAAACACATTTAAACAAAAACAAGAATTTCATTCCTAAGGCATGCAAAATACCAACAGAGACCAAAGAAGTCCCTACAAATCGCGATCGCTTATAAATTAAATAAGCACAATCCTTCACATGAACGTCTATTAAGAAATATAGGAAACGTAAATATTTAATAACCCCATTTTTCACTTGAAAATTGCGCCAGTGTCCTAAATAATAATAACAGCTAATGCCGCTTCGTTGGATTGAGTGCAGTCGTATGATGAATTCGTTGCACTTTTAATAAAGATATCGTTTAAATAAAAGGGTTAAGTCATTACGACCGAAACAGGTTTTGACGACCTCCTTGGCGCAGTGTTGAGCGATGCTGCCTTAACGTGCGGAGGTCCCGGGTTCGATCCCCGGCAGGGTCTGGAAATTTATAATTTCTGAATTTTCTCTGGCCTGGTGGGAGGCTTCGGCCGTGGCTAGTTACCACCCTACCGGTAAAGATCAGCAGAGTTAACGACAAAGTTACCTTAATCTATGTATATCTTTAAGGTTCAGAGGCCCAACTGTATAAGCTAATCGTAATCATTTGACAGCCTAAAACGTATTACTCGAACTATTTTTATGGGGTTCATACATGCTTTTTGACGTGCAGGCATCTATGAACTCCTTAAGCTGACCGAGTTATCCGATAGACAAACGATTACGATTACGATTTCCTTACACAATCGGGGGGCTGTTCTGTAGTAAAATAAGCGGTAATAGCCTAGTGGTTAAAACACCCGACCTTCTGTTCAGGGTCACGGGGTCGCGGACGGATCCAACTTATCGAAGTTTTAAGAAATTAATTATCACTCTCTTCAAACGGTGAAGGAAAACATTGCGAGGAAACCTGTATGCCCGACAGTTATTCATAATATTCTCGAACTTGTGTAAAGTATGCCATTTCGCACTTGGCAAGCGTGGGGGACTAGGGCTAAGCGATGCTCAGTAGTGAGTTGACAATGCGTTGATAAGAGAGAAAGAGCAAACCAATCTTAAACTGTTAACCAAAATGTAAACCAATGCCAGTTTTCGAGTATCTATCAACTAAACGGGAACTTTTTTCCCGTTTAGTTAGTAGTTTAAACTCGAAATAACACGTGAAATAAAATAACACGTAGAGCAAAGTTTTACCAACTGAGGAAGTTCGTAACCTGTGAACGAACAACTTTCGAAATTAGTTTTTAAAGGTTAAAACCGTTTCCGTAGTGATTTAGTTTAAGAGTGAAAAGGCACAAGGAACGAATTTGAAGGGATGAAACATTCACGTTAGAAGGAAACCGCAACGAGCATGACAAGTCTAGTTGAAGCAAAAATCTAATTTCGATTTTGCCGCCTTGATCAATTTTGCAGCGTCATGTAAACTTGAACGTGTGTAAGAGCGGTCAATTATACATGACGCATGACGATAATCTTTTGGAGTAATCCTCAATTCTTTCACTAAATTTATATGAGTTTTTTTTTTCGTTTCGTGACCAGTTCCACCATTCTGAACGATCTTTTCTTTCAGTTTTCTTAATAAATAAGCCTAGGATAGCTAACGCGTCGTCGTCCGTCACTGGTGCCGCCATGGTTTCAACTGGTGCGGCATCATGCAAACTGGACGGCGATATTGAACGTGTGTGGTCTATATGGATGCACTGCAAACTTGACGCCGCTTCAAGTCCGCTGCAAGATTGACAGTAAGCTTGATCGTGTATGGCCAGCTTAAGGCATACTTGCCCTCATACAAAAAAACGAGTGTGGTTTAGACCATACGACTGAAGTAAAACTTAGTAAGTGGCTATGAGAGAAAGAGAGAAAGAAAATGTGTGCTCGCACCTCTCTCTCGTGCTCCTACAGTAATATACGAAACATAACTCTCTCTCTTTCTATCTTCGCTAACTTATATCTCCCTCTCACCTTCCGTTCGCCTCGCCCGATCACACTTTTCGTAACGCTCTCCTCACGCATTCGCCAGCTTACTAACAAGTCAAGCGTGCGTAGTTTTACTTAAATAATATTTACCGCTACGTGATGCGCTGCTCCATGCATCAGTAGTGGGACTAGAACTTTAGAGCGAAGAAGAGCAAGATAGAAATTCGGTAGCGACTCTTTTAAAAATAATTATAATGAGTGTATAAATGTGAAAATATTGTGTATGCCTTACTTTCTCATGGTCTAATTACTGGTTTAACCGATTTTGACAAAGCTTGCATCCAGAAGACACTTAACTAATTTTTATCCCGCAAAATCCAAACGTTAACATATTTTTAAAACACCATCAAATCCATCATCCATCACCATCGAATCAAGAGTGAATAGGCATCTTGTAGGCAAGCGAGCTCCTCCTTAGGATGCATCACTATTTGCCAGCCAGTCAGATGGCAGCCAAACGCTCTAGTCTATTAATTAAAAAAAGTCTATCTATTAAGACTAATTACCTGAGAACTGTGTGCTGTGATATCTGAAAAGTGTTTATTAACTTTTTTAGTTAGCTTTAAGTTTTAATGTATATTTAGTATGTAGTTTTAGATGTATTATAATAGAACGTATAATTAATCGATGCATGATGGGTTTAATGCCTCTAATAAAAACTTTATTATTATTAAGCCAATATAGGCAAAACACTTATTCTAGTGGCCAAATTAAATTGCTTTACTTACTATAATAGTAACGCCATTTTTGAGTCAATTTGTAAAAGCTAGATAAAAGCACTAAAATCTGTCACGACAACAGTGTCTGAGAGGCGGGCGGCGCCTGTTGCCAGGTTAACACAATTATGTGACAAAAGCCTTAAAACCCGCGCCAAATTGCTATTGGGAGGACTCATTCACACTATCTTATCTCATATTTATATTCATTTATTCTTAAATGTACTTTATTTACTTAATGTCAATAGAATTAAAGCTTGTATTGCAATATTGGAACCCCTGTGGGGCACAGCAAATCAGTGGTAGTAGAGAGTTGGTTGCCTTATTAGTTATTTATCTTTAAAAAACTCATTTAATTTATAATAGGCTTTATCTGTCAGAATTTTTTTGAGTTAATTGACAAACGCTGCATTAATCTCCAAAGCTTATAAGTGGTCTGGAATTTTGTATTACACTCATCGGGTTAGGACCGGTACTACGGATACTTAGGTTGGTTCTCTATCTTGTACTATTTTTATACGACTGCCTGAAAAAAGGAGTATATTGTTTTCAGGGTTCATGTATGTATGTGACTTTGTATGATTGTTTCCCCCATTACTTCTATACGCCAGCGCCTGAACCGATTTTGATAAATGAGGTACCGTTAGAATCCCTAGCTTATTCCGGGTGACATAGGTAAGTAAAATAAAAATTAAAAATTATGGGGTGACCATAGTCCCGCATTAAAGACTAAATTTGAAAAAACAATTCGAAAACAAGATTAACTATATCAACGCTCAATTTGCACTTATAACGTCTTTCCACCTAAACCCTGCCGAACTAATTTAGCGCACCACTCTTGCATTAACCGTATTTGTCGTCAATTTAATACTCTTCATCACAACAACCGAGACCTCAATATATTTAACTCGTCGAAGGCTTGCTTTCGCCGTAACGTACTGGTATCCCTACGTAAGTTAGCCAATTAGTTAAGTTCTGTAATTATTCTGTATAGTATGATTTGTATTACTATTGATATAACTATTATTGTAATTTTCTCATTCCTCACTGCATCTTGTAAAGCTACCATACTTAAACTTTGAAATGTTTTTATCTAAAAATCTTTTGTACTAACCAGTTGTTTATGTTTGTGCTATATATCTTTTGTCTATAAGTCTCTTTGTAATTTATGTATACTTTATTTTAGGCATGAATGTTGTTGGTTGGTCGAATAAAATAAAATAAAGAAATAAAATAAAAATAAATCATCATCCAGAAAATGATGAGTAGATTCCAAAAATATATAACACTATAGTTCAATATCCAGTGATGCACAGAAAATATCATTTAATAAAAATGTGATTATTATTAAGTAAGATTCTAATTTAACTAGATTAATTTAGATTTTTAACTTTTTAGTTCGTTTTTTGGCAGGGCAGTCGTGTTTTTTAAATTTTTTTAATTCTGACTTGTTCATTAACGTAAACTTTTCTATCATTTACGTATAACTGGTACATAATCTTGACCTATCTCTCTCTCTTATCAACCAATTGCCGGTTCACTAATGAGTACGTGTCTCCTCTCGGAATGAAAAGAGTTTGGCCATAGTCCACCACGCTGGCCAACTGTGGATTGGCAGGAACATTATAAAGAACTCTGGAGCGTGCAGGTTTCCTTACGATGTTTGAAGTAAGTGATACCTATTTAATTTCTTTAAACGCATCTATTGTAACTTCGAAAAGTTGGAGGTGCAATTTAATGTTTCGACTGAATGTGAAGAAGCCTTTACTTCGGGTCATTAATCACCATCGCATCGAAGCCTCCCCGATACCTAATCAGCCCATAACGAGTTAAATTGACGTTATATCATATCGTGTTACCCACAGCCATTTGTATATGTCACCGTAAGATTGCAAAAACCGTTTGATTATAATCTAACTAGCGAAATTGTAAACTGTCGACAGATTGTGAACCGTTCAATTCTGAGTGACAATTTTTGAAATATTCATTGTATTTACGTTTTCTTGTCTCTGTCTTGTAGGTTAGGTTAGGGTTCGACATAAATAATCAGGTAGTGCCCGAAAAATAATGCGTTAAATTGTAATCTGTCGACAGATTACAATTTCGCTAGTTAGATTAAAATCTAACGATTTTTGCAATCTTACGGTGTAGTACGGATGATATTTCGTAACCTATTTTAGATTACTAAATGGTTAGGTTATATTTTAACACCAAAATGTATACCTACAACTATTTAAAGCGACTAAATGATTTGTATTTGTATGAGGATTGTCGACCTCCCTGGCGCAGCGTTGAGATGAATCAATGAAACGTGGACGATGTCGCGGACATCAGCTAGCTATATATACTCCCAATCTGTTACTCTCAAGTGGGAGGATATTTCACAGTCAATTTTTGATAACCGTAAGCTCATTTTGCTACTAGTCAAAGACGACCGCCCTGGAGCAGTAGTGAGAGTGTGGATCTTATCGTGGGAAGTTCTGGGTTCGATTCCCCTCAGAGTCAATTTTACGAAATTACAATTTTTGATGATGATGATCTAGTCTGAGGCTTCGGTCGTGGCTAGTTACCAGCCTACCGGAAAGACGTGCCGCAAAGCGATTTAGCGATCCGGTACGATGCATACCGTGTAGAAACTCTAACTCTAAGTAGTTATTATAACTGCACCAGATATTTACTATGCTAGATTTATTGACTAATAAATGTTATCTAGGAAATCACTAAAAGTTAGAACGAAAGCCGTGTAGTTTCAGTCCAAATTAGTAAAGTTTCGGCACCAATTTAGAGCTAACAAACGTTTTAACAAGCAAGACGAATGCGCTCTAACTTTATGGCGAAAACGCACTAGGGAATAGGCATGATGACAATAACCATGAATCAATGAAATTATGAATTTATCTAATGAAATAGGATTCATGGATTGTAAAAAACGTATTTATTTTTCTATTTCGAGTGAGATTGCTATTTATTTTGGTAAATTAAAACTATAAAATACATCAATCCGCCATATTGGATTAAACGCCAAGAAGCGAATGACGTCACAATTGCTTGTTTCGAGCTTTGACAATCACACTTGTTTTCTGCACACTGCACAGAGTACATTGGTAAAAACAATAGTGACGTCACAAACGACGCCATGACACTCGCGAGCGTTTTGGCGTGAATTTTAAAATTTAAATTTCAAATGCCAATTTTATCTACCGAACCTTAATTTTCTGCGGAAATAAGATATTTTTTCTAAATAGTGGATACTTCCGAACATAATCTGACCATTTTTCAAAATCAGTCATCATGCCTATTTATGGGTCTTACTATTTATTTATATCTAAACTAGATGATTCCCGCGACTTCGTCCGCGTGGATTAAGGACTTTTATTCCCGCGGGAACTCTTTATTTTTCCGGAACAAAAAGTAGCCTATGTTCTTCACCGGGATGTAAACTATTTCTGTACCACAAGTTTCATTAAAATTGGTTGAGTAGTTGGCCACGAACAAGACAGACAGACACACTTTCGCATTTATAATATGAGTATGGATAAATACAAAAGGAAAAGGTGACTGACTGGTCTATCAACGCACAGCTCAAACTCACTCAACGTCAGCTCACTGGACGGATCGGGCTGAAATATGCCATATAGATAGCTATTATGACGTAGACATCCGCTGTTTTCAAAATTGAAGCCCTAAGCGGGTAAAATAGGGGTTTGTAATTCGTGTAGTTCACGCAGACGTCGCAGGCATCATCTAGTGATACATAAATAATCAACTGTGGCACCAGTTGGTGGTAACTAGCCACGGCCGAAGCCACCCACCAGATGACCAGACCAGATCATGATTATGAACGATGTAAATAAAATTTCAAGAATAATATTTCAGTAATTTGTAAACTAAACTGCGTGTGGGCATGACGCCCAAGATCCGGTTCTCAATATAAACAAACATACCGAAGGATTAGTTATATTAGAATATTACTAATATAAACACGCAGCGTCATAAATAGATTCCCTTACCAATCCATAATAATATATGCGTAATTAAAATTGTATGCGAAAGGGCACGGGCCTCCACTCTCATAGGAGAGAGGGAATTATAGCTTAGACCCACCACGCTGCTCCAATGCGGGTTGGCGGGCTTTAACCACTATTATCAGGTTAGTGTTATAATAACCGGGACCGACGACTTAATGTGCCCTCCGAGGCACGGGGGTGAAACAAATAATACTCGTTAGCCTAGAATTGAATAGCAGACCCTTTTAGAGTTTTCCCTTTTGCTAGAAAAACTCTCGTACACCATAAAAAACATTAATAAAGTTTAAAAATCTACTTACTTGGGCAATCACCATCAAAGTTCCTAGGGCTTCGAAATTGGCTAACTTTTGTGGTTTCAGGCGAATGAATTTTTATAATCTAGTAGATAGTTAGTTGAGAAGCCATAGTAATTTAAGTAAATTAATTAAGCACCTACTGATAACATGATTTTCCACGAGTACTTACATTAATTAAGTACAGATAATTAATTGATTTCCACCATTGGGTATTTGACAACTAGTCAAATCAGCAACTTTTTTTAAACGTCATAAGTCAAAACGCGCGCTGAGTATGGGATGTTGTATGAAATACTGAAATGACTGTGACGTCATCAAAATTCAACGCCCTTTTTTACTCCAGTCGATAGTTTAAAATGGTTTTCAAACATAAAACTATAAGCCGTGGATATTACGACTTTTGGGAGATCCTTTAATTAGCAACCACAAAAAAATAATTTATTTGAATAGCTGTCAAATACCCTATTTCATCTCTTATTTCAGAATCTCAGGGATAAAATCCGGAACGAGGAAATTCGGAGAAGAACTAAAGTGGCCGACATAGCTTTGAGGATTTGCAAGCTGAAGTGGCAGTGGGCACATCATATCTGTCGCAGAACCGATAGCCGTTGGGGCAGACATGATCTGGAGTGGAGGCCGCATACCTCCAGTACCGATGCGTCCCCCCCTATTCTATCATAAATCCTTCAAATTATTATTAGTACTCGCCATCATAAAACAGCTATCGGCATCCGATAATTTGTTTCTCTAACATGTCAGCTAACAAATCAGTGAATATTTCAACTTGACAGCTGTCATTCGTCTCTCAAGTGCGCTTTTTGGCGGCATCCGTCAGCCAATCAGAGGCGACGAAGGATCTGTCAACGAGACACGCGTTCTGTTACACGGATGATCCCGGTTTGGATTTTAAAAAAAGAATATAAAGTTCACTGGAATATATATAATTATTATATTATTAGACATTTAATTATAATTACGACTAGCCATGTAACGGCTCCGGATGTCTTGACTCGACTGACTCCAACCCGCAGCAGACGGCTAAGCGTGATGATGCTGATGCAGCATGCATCAGCATTAACAGCTACAGAGCCAGGGTGTAACACCTCCCCTCATTAAAAATAAACTTCGAAAATAATTTCGAAGTTTATATTTAACAGGATTTAAACACCTCTTCTAGTTCTTGGAGGAATTCTCTCCATTTCTGCATTCACAACTTCTGCTGCTGGCTGGATAATTTCCAGGGGAATCTCAGGAGTCTCATGCTGGTTGCCAATCTTGTTACAGGAATTACATTTAGTAAATTTTAAAATAATGACACAGACAATGGACAATACCACAATATTAAATACTAAAGAGTAATGGGGTCCATATTTTACTATATGCGGTTCATTTATTATTTTGTCAAGTTCTCTATTTATATCGTGGTTAAAATTAATGTTTTCTAAATCAACATTTTGTAGTTTAAAAGGGGCTGCATCCATATTGTTTACTGTCTGTTTGAATTTAACAATATTACAACACGATTCATTTATTATATTAAAATCTGAAGTGACAATTAAAGGTGAACTAATATTTAATACATTATTATTAGAATATAATCTTGTTGCTTTACAATAGGCTGTACATTGTTTGGGTATACTTAGTATACCTGTTCCAAAAACGCTGATTTCACTTAGATCAGAATTGGTACATTCTACTGATAGTTTTGTGGGTATTGTTTGTATAAATATCCATCTGTTATTAGTGATGGGTTTCCAGATATCGATAACGCCAGATAGGAATTGAGTTTTACACTGCACTGGTATTTCAGTTATTACTTTAGTTAATAGTTCACTCTCACATGATGGATTCGTGTTTGATGAAAATATGTTCACAATATTACAGATGAAGTTCGCAGATTCTATTGCCTTGCAAGAAGAAAGTGATTCAAGGCCACTGTAGTACGCTTTGTCTTTAGTAATCGCTATATACTTGCTGTCTGGCACGATGAGGCTGAATGAGTCTGGCTTTACAGAGTTATGTGGAATCGGTAATGGGATATTATGATATAGGTAGAATTCCTGGGAAGTTACTAGCGGTATTCTTAACACAAACATAATCCTATTATTCAAATAATAACATATTAACTTAGAAATATGGAAAACCAAATGAATTGAACTTAAATCTAACTTAAATGCTAATTCTAAACTTCTAGGCAAATGCTTATGGTTGTCGACAAGTTCTCTGTACAATTGATGGGGTGTGATTACAAAAGGGTGAAGAATGTTCAAATTAGAGAAGAGTACAGCACTAATTATGTCTTCTAGTTGAAATGACAAATCGAGTAAGGATGCTTCTAAACTATTTAAAACTGAGTTTATTTCAGAAGTAATTAATAATTCGTTTGTTACTTCTGTTACCTTCCTTAATTTGGTAGAGAGCTTGTCCACAGCCTGATTTAAATTTTCTTCATTTACCTTTAATTTGTGCAGTGAATGATTGAAAGAGCTAATTACAGAAGTAGAAACTAGTATGTTCTCTTTCATGAGTAAGGCCAACTTTTTAGTATTAGTTTGAACAGAATTTATTGCTTTGTCATATTTAATGGCATCATCTTCATCTAGGGTGCCAAATATCTGTTTTAAAATAGATCCTACTCCTCCAATCCATGCTCCGCGCTTCAATCTTGTTTCCAAAAGGTGAGATATGGAAAGGTATTGTTTATAAACACTTTGATACCGCACAAACAAAGGTTCAAGCATACTATTGCATTCCAGGTCATCTGTAACATTCGTCTCTTTACAAAGATATCTTATGTTCACAAATATAGAGTTTATATTTTGAATATGAGATTGAATGTGGGAAATGTCAATTGGCATTAATATGCTTAAGTGTCCATTAATAATTTTAAGTTTACCTATGTAGTCAAAATAGATTCCAGAGCCGGATGAGATTGGATGAACCACACTTGGTGTGACAAATGCAGATGCACTGAAATAGCAAATAACTTAACTAAGTACAATCTAAGATCTAAAACTACAACTTAACCTATGAAAAGAGAAAGAAAAAAAAATTAAAATAACAAAAATAATCAAAGTCATATAAAATAGTTTATATGATTCGATATTAAATTACTGGGAAGAAGAAGAACCTTCCGCAACTTCTGCCAACTTGACTTCGTCAAAATGATGTTTGACATGCCTTCTGTTGATTAGTAAAGAAAGGGTGTTATTTCCGTGGATCTTGACAACTTTATAAGGTCCTTTCCAGATAGGTGAAAGTGCCTTTCTAAGTCTTAAATGATTTTTAACATAAACAAAGTCACCAACTTTGTATTGGATTGGACGCGATCTTTGATCATAATAATTTTTTGATTTTAATTTAGATTTTTTAATATTTTCGAGAGCTTGTGCCCGGGAGAATTTAAGTTTATGTTGCAGCATTCTAACATAGTCAGGATAAGTGTCACCGGGGCTTTCATCAAAAACAGAATCAGGGATGTATGGTTTATGACCAAATAGGAGTTCATAGGGTGTATAATTTGTAGTGCAGTGGACTGCTGTGTTGTAAGCCAATATTGCAGTATACACATATTTTGGCCAATCATCCTGATTTTCATTGACATAAGATTTAAGGTATTGTTTGAGTGTGGAATGGCTACGCTCTAGAGCTCCTTGAGTTTGAGGATGGTATGGAGAAGACCATAGTTGCTTGATTTTTAGAAAGGCGCAAGTGCTTTTAAATAATTCAGCAGTAAAATTAGTACCTTGGTCTGTCAAAATAATTTTTGGAATTCCGAACAAAGAAATAAAATGAATAAGGCTTTCAGTTGTTTCCTCCGCAGTAACAGAGCGTAGAGGATATGCTGCAGAGAATTTGGTAAGGTCATCCTGTAGCGTCAGGATATATTTAAGTCTTGCTGTTCCAGATTCAGGCAAGGGACCAACGATGTCAAGAGCGACTCTTTGAAAAGGGGTATTGGAAGAAGTAGTAATTTGCATAGGGGCCCTATTAGTTCTTCTTAGGGCTTTATTTGCTTGACAGAGAGAGCAATTACTCACATACCTCTCAATATCGGATCTCATGTTTTTCCAATAGTACTTCTCTTGGATTCTTTTAAGCATCCTGACTGAACCTAGATGACCAGCGATTGGAATGTCATGGTTATCATGTAAGATCTTCTTTATTTCACTAAGAGTGGGATATATTATGTTATCGTGGTATATGTTAATGATTATATTAGTATCATGGAAAAGGTATGTCATCATATTATAAATTTTGACAAATGACAGATTTTGAAATGGATTCTTGAAATCAGGGATAGCAATTTCACTTACTTCTCCAATTTCTAATAAATGTTCTTTCAAACCTTTTAAGGTATGGAAAATTTCTGGATATGTGCTTTCGTCGAAATGGTGAACTTTTGTGTAAATGAAATAGATGATTTTATTGCCGGATTCTACTCTTTCATATGAATATAGTTGTTTTTCAGAATGAATTGTTTCACTAGGATTCGCAAGGTTACTTAACACTGCCTCAACATATGCATTAGAATCATCTAAATCAATAGAGGAAGGTACAATAAGAATTTGACAGTGGGCTTTCATTAATGAATCATTGTGTTCTATTATTTTAGTATTAAATTGGTTATTAGTATTGGAGATTTCTTTCAGGAATTTAGAGTATTCTTCATTAGAAGGTGTTTGTTGTCTCCCAGGATTGGGGTTCGGTGGTTCATCAGTGGGATTAGAAATATTGCTTTCTACATTAGGATTAGCTGTTCCAGAATCAAGGTTTTGTGTTTCAGGATTTGGATCAACAATTTCAGGAATTAGGTCGAATGTTTCCATATTAGGATTCATTGTTTCAGAATTAGGGTTTTGTGTTACAGGCTCAAGATTTTGTAGTTCTGAATTAGGGTTCATGTTTTCAGGAATTAAGTCAAATGCATCAATGTTAGGGTTTATTGTTTCAGGAATTGGTTCCTGCAAAGGAATCTCTAGAGGATCCATTTGCAGAAAAGGGTCTTCAAGAGATGGAATTTCTAAATTGCTGAAGTCGAGGTTAAGGTCGCCACTTCGTGGGCTTAAATCTAATAGTCCGAAATCATTTAAAGGATCTTCGAAGATAGGATTCTCATCGCGAGTTGGTGGATCTTCATTCGTATCCGTGGGAACTTCTGGTTGTATAGGATTAACTGGGAATCGAGAAAGAGCATCAGCCACAGAATTAAATTTTCCTTTTCTATAAGTGATTTCATAATCAAACTCTTCAAGTTTTAATCGCCAACGTTGTAACTTACTACTGGGATCTTTATGATTGAATAACCATTTAAGGGGTCTATGGTCAGTAATAATTTGGAATCTCCTACCGAACAGGTAGGGACGAAAGGTTTTACAACCAAAAAGAATTGCCAATAATTCTTTTTCAGTTGTACTATAATTGGATTCACTTTTGTTCAAGGTGCGTGAGGCGTAAGCAATAGGTTTATCCCTGCCAATCGGTCCTTGTGATAAAACAGCACCGATTGCATGGTTGGACGCATCACAAGTAAGTATGAAGGGCTTGGTGAAATCTGGATAGGAAAGAATTGGAGCTGTAGTAAGCTTGTGCTTTAATGTGTCAAAAGCAAGCTGTTGCTTATTGTCCCACACAAAGGGAATATCTTTTCTTAAAAGAGTTGTGAGAGGTTTTGCAATTTTGGAGAAATCAGGGATAAAACGACGATAATACGACACAAGGCCAAGGAATGACTTGACATCTTTAGGAGTTTTTGGCGAAGGGAAGTGAATTACAGCCTTTATCTTTTCAGGGTTTGGTTTAACTCCTTCTTTGGTAATAAGGTGTCCAAGATAAGCGACTTCCTTTCTCAAGAACTCACACTTATCTGGTTGAAGTTTGAGATTAAACTCTCGAAGTCTTTGAAAAACAGAAGCTAGGTTATCTATATGAGAATTAAGGTCGTGAGAATAAATGACTATGTCGTCCAGGTAGACGAAACATCGAATACCCTGGAGACCAGTTAAAGCAGTATTCATTAAACGTTGGAAGGTTGAAGGGGCATTTTTTAGTCCGAAGGGCATTCTGGTGAATTCAAAATGTCCCTGAGGCACATTAAATGCAGTTTTTTGTGCGTCATTTTCACTCATTGGGATTTGATGGAAACCAGAAGCAAGGTCCAAGGTTGAAAAGTACTTGCTGTTTCCGAGTTGGTCCAGGATTTCTGTTATTTGTGGAATGGGATATACGTCACCTATTGTGATGTCGTTTAACTTCCTGTAGTCAATTACAACTCGCCATTTTTGCTGTCCTGATGCATCTAATTTTTTTGGGACGACCCAGATAGGTGATGACCATGGAGAAACAGATGGCTTGATGATACCTTGGTTTAGCATTTTATCTATTTGACTTCTGACTTCATCTTTATGACACTCTGGAAATCTGTAGGACTTGGTAAAAATTGGAATTGATGAATTTGTCTTAATTTCATGTTGTATCGCATTAGTGTGTGTTAATTGGTCATCCGGAAGGTGGAAGATATCGGAATATTCAGAACATATGTCACAGAGGGCCTCTTTCTCTTCTGTGTTTAAATGCGATATGCGTAATTTGTTGAGAACTTCCTGAGTTCTGAGGTAGGCATGTGTATTGCTGTGAATGTTTGTTTGTTCTACTTTGTTCACGGAAACAGTTTGAGAAGGAGAAAAAGGTACGAGAGTTAAATTAAGATTTGAATTTAAGGGTATTGGTTCATCCGATATGTTGACAACGGAGATATTAATTCTCTTGTTATTTTTTACTGCGACAATACAATTGGCTATTAGAAGGTTTTCGTTAACACTTTGATCGAGAATAAGACCTTCTTTTAATTCGGGGTTGGAAACGGAACATTCTACAATCATTTCCGTGCGTGCGGGAATATGATAGGTAGGGTAGGAAAAATGTATTGGCATTAATGTAGATTTAACCTTTAAGGTCTTCTGGTTATAATCTATGGTGCAATCTAGATCTTCTAGAAGGTCGTTACCAATTATACCATCGTATAATAGGTTAATATTATCAACTATATGAAATCGATAAGAAATTGTCCCTTTGGGAGTTGAGTTAGAAGTGAAATCGAGGTTGCAGTAGCCTGAAGTTGGAGTCAATTTGTTACCGGGATCGATTCCTTTTAAATAAATTTTTTCTTTAATGACATTGGGCATATTTTCAATACACGTTCTTTTTATAAGACTTACTGAGGAACCTGAGTCAATTAGAAAGAACAACGGATTAGTATTTACATTTGTGTGGATTGAGACATGTGGTAGAGAACATTTATTTGGATTTATTTTAATTTCATGTATTTTTATAGACGAGTCAGGATGATGTAATAGTGTAGGATTTTGTGAGATACCACTTCTTTGGGGCTGGCTACCCGTGTGGGATATCTCAGAAGGACTGCCGGTTTGGGGCTGGTTACCCTGTTGTATAGTCCTTAAGTTGAGGTCTCCGTTTTGGGGCTGGTTACCCTGTTGTGTGACCTTGGATGTGAGTGTGTGGAATATTTTGGAAGGACTGCCGGTTTGGGGCTGGTTACCCTGTTGTATAGTCCTTGGGTTGAGGTCTCCGTTTTGGGGCTGGTTACCCTGTTGTATGACCTTGGATGTGAGTTTAGAAGAATGTGTGCATGGATTTGTGCCGACTTTTTGGTATAGTCTCGTGCGACACCTAGGCGAGACTTCTATTCGTTTAAAGTGTCACCCTCGGTATTATCACGACTGTCCTCTCCCTCTTGTTCTTCAGAAGGTTCAGGTATGAAGTGTACACGGGAGGTGGAAGGTTTTTGTTGGTAAAATTTTCGGAACCGATTGTTATTGAATTCCCTACGTTTGCAATTTTCAATTACGTGTCCTGGGGATTTGCAGTATCTACATTCAAGATTAGTGTTGTTGCTGTTGTTGGACTGATTAAGTTGGGATGAATTAGGTTGAGGTGTAGGCGATGCTCTAAAAGGACGAGGAGCTTGTGGATTAAATGGTCTTCTGGTTCTATTCTCGATTGCGTTTCTTTTGAAAATGGTTTCTTGTATTCTCTCTTCTGATATGGCAAAGTTAATCGCCTCATTAAGAGACTTGGGTGACCTACACCTGACTATGTTGGAAATTCTGGGTAAAAGGCCCATTAGGAAATGATGTAAAGCAAGCTCTTCCATCGACGCAGTACGTCCTGGTAGCTCCCTTGCTTTGCAATTGGATAAAGAGACTTCTGTCAGAAGTTGGGATAGGCACGTCTCTATACGTAGAGAAAACTGCGTAACATTTTCATTGTGTGCCTGTCGGCACTCTTGTAACTCTGTCAAGAGGTGTGAATAATGTTTTCTCACACTAAACTGGGTTTTGAGGAAGTCCTTTAATTGATCCCAAGACGTGAACTCTTTTATCGAGCAAGCCACCTCAGCTTTCCCGCTGAGTTGGCAAAGTATGTATTTAAAAACAACAGGCTTTTGTTCTTCTGAAGCTATTTCGTAAGCATTATTGCAATTTATTATGAAGTAATTCAATGTTTCTCTATTTCCATCGTAGGGTTTTATAAATTTCAGCAGTATGTTTAATTCAAGCTCTATCGTGGGATTAGTCCGTTTTGCGGAACGGGTTCTGACATTGGGTTTAGCATCGGAAGGTCTTTCGTCTTCCGTGTCGGAAGGTAAAACGGTTTCGCTAGGTACATTTAGTGTGGGTTTCGACATTTTATAATATGTGTAATAATTAATTGAACGTAAAAGAGATTCGTATAAAAAGAAACAATTAATTACAGTATACAACAAAGGGGTATCAAATAGCCAGACTCACAGTACGAAGAATGCGTAGGCGATAACGATTACAGACATGATTCTCGTCGCGTTCTGCTGAATACGGCTACGGCTGGATTCTCGTTCTCGGAACGTTGGACCACACAGGACACTAGACACTTAGGTATCACTCACTGATATAATTCACTGGTTCACTGAATTATTTCGGTATGGATTTTCCTTTAAGGAAAATTGTAGTTTAACTGCACACAAACTTTACGGGCACTAAGGAACGCCGAGGACCCGATTTTGGATCCCACCGCTGCCACCAAATGTTACACGGATGATCCCGGTTTGGATTTTAAAAAAAGAATATAAAGTTCACTGGAATATATATAATTATTATATTATTAGACATTTAATTATAATTACGACTAGCCATGTAACGGCTCCGGATGTCTTGACTCGACTGACTCCAACCCGCAGCAGACGGCTAAGCGTGATGATGCTGATGCAGCATGCATCAGCATTAACAGCTACAGAGCCAGGGTGTAACAGTTCGCATACCTTTACCATGTAAAATGAAATCATGCTTTATAAGATAGAACCTTTTCTCTAATCAGATACAGTTGATTTTGCATTGCGTTTAGTGCTGTAAGGATAAAAATAAGTTTGTTCTCAAGTAGTTTAATTACCACTAATGACTATCACGTCAGATGTTTTTTTTCGTTTGGTAGAGTGATGGATGGAGTACCAACATTGTCGTGGTGTCTTTTTGTGTCTATATTTAGTGTTAAGGGGAGTTTTTGTATGTGTTCCATTTTAGTGTTAGCTACAGCATAACAGGGGGTGATATTATGGCCTAATTGTTGTGGTTTATATGAGAGTAACACTAACGCATCGATAAATTTAAAAGCGCAAAGCGTTTGAAAACAAAAAGTCGATTTGCTTCCTCGTTCCTAATTTGAACCGCTAGGAATGCCCTTCCGGCATCCGTTTTTCCATCCTATTTTAGAGGTACCTTCAAATCAAGTGAATAGGCATCTTCTAGGCGAGCGCGCTCCACCTTAGACTGCATCACCACTTGCAAGCAAGTCTGATTGCAGCCAAGCTCTAGCCTATTAATTAAAAAAAAAACAGGGAAAAAAAAATATGATGGACGAAACACACAAATAAAGAAAGAACAGATTTTGGTGCTTATCTGTTTTTTGTTATTTTCTTTAATTATTTGGTAAAGACATCCAGGAAAGCATAGGCTAATTTTTGCCAAGAAATCTTAGAGATTTTACTAATGAAAATGAAAAACATAAATCTGCGCGGTCAAAGTCGCGGGCTTCCTATTTTATAGTCCTACAAAAATAGCTTAATTATAATGACAGCGGTCAAACTATGACTAGTGCTTCTTTCTTTCTCTATCTTTCTTCACTGTAGTCGTATTAGATAACTGCGGTTAAACTATATTCCTCTTTCTTTGTCAGCTGTTGTGACATTAGTTTAATGAAGCAATATTTTAAGGCCTGTAGTACCCATAAACCAGCCTATAGTGTTAGTAACGTCGTATAACGGTGATACAATAATAAACAATCACCGGAGCTACATCACAACTTTAACAGACCATAAAATGAGCCGCACCCTCCCGCCTGCACCAAATTAATTAATTCTAGCCGCCCTTGACAAATATCAAAGTCCAACCATCAAACAGCACGTCTAAAAGAAGACTTACTGTTTGATGATATCGATGATAACGTAGTCCTCGCGCAAGCTCCGAGGAATCCTATGGAATGTTAAAGTAATGACGTAGAGTAGTTTAAAGTACAAAACAATACTGCTACCGCAAAATTACTCGCGTCAAGCTCGAAACGAGTGCTGGGAGCGAGCTGGATATGGAGCGACGATCGGGGGTGGCGTACAGTCGTCGTTTCTTCAGACCCCGAGTTCCCCGGAGCTCATGCGCGGACTGTAGATTATAATTCCACAACCTATTATAAACTTGCCTTTACACAAGTTTAGGAAATCCATTATAAATATGCTCCTGAAAAAAGCTTATTAAACTGTCAAAGATTATATAAATGATAAAAGCGTATGGATTTGATTAGCTCAGGACTGCGTTTACTTATGTACCTTTACATTAATGTACTTAATTGTAAATATATTTGAATTTTTTCAAGAGCAACCACCGAGTTTCTTGCTGTTTCTTCACGGTAGGAACGGCATTCCGAACCAGTGGTAGATTCATTTGACTATTCATAAGTACTTGTAAAAAGTCTATTTGAATAAAAAAACTTTTGAATTTGAACTTTATAATAATGGTCTAGCTTTCGTCTAGTTGACTTACGACTGGAATTAAACTGAAGATAATTAAAAGGAATAGGGACTGGTCTATCAACGCATATATCAAACCATAATAGGAACTTAAAGTAAACGAAGCCGTGAGCAAAATCTAATAATTAATAATATATCCGTAAGGGCGAAAACTCTCTACAGAACAAAAAAAATTCACTGGCGGGTGTATTGTGCAGGTCCTGTCCTCAGTGTATATTCGCCCTAATCTAACGATAATTTAAATTAAATTTGTTATTTCTTTAAAAAAACCACAAAACTTTTGAGAAATAATTAATACGGATTTCCTTCCTTCCCGTAGTGGGTAGTAAGTGAGCTACCGACAGATTGATAATAATTAATTTAAGCTGTTAATAGTCAACTGGAAACTTCTTCGAATGACTATCAAATTTTTTTTAGACCTGGTGGTCTGAAACTATGGCAGAACTTAGCGCATAGTATAACTCTTGTTCGAGAGTGAAGTTGCTCTGTTGATTTAAGTAAACTATACCCTCCCAACAATGCCTAATTAAATGCAGTGAAAAATAAACTCTAACTAGCGCTAAATACGTTCAAAGTTCCATAACAGGGTTGATTTAATACAAGTATTTTGTTATGCAATTTGCATTCTACCTTGTTCTAAAATAGAGTTTAATTTTACTCGTAGGGTAGATATGTAGAGCTGCATAGATAACCAAATATCTTCATCAATAAATCATTTGGATATAAAAAGATTTATCTATATTTGTTAATATGCTTAGTATAATTACAAAAAAAAAGCCACTTAAACTAGACCAATCCTACATTTATGTGAGAAACCCAGATATAATAATTATTGGTCTTACGACACACCCTCAAACAACACTTTTTAATAAGAACTATTATGCTATGGCAATAAAAACATTAAATAAATTGCCACCTGAAATAAAAATACTTACCTTAAAATATTTTTCGCTTAAACTTAAAAAATGGTTGCAAGGGAAAAAATTTTACTCATTGGAAGAATATTTTCAGGATCATAAAAAACGGTTCGGACATTTTCACTTTTGACATTCTTATTTATGTATAATTTATCAAACATGACTTATAATTTTGACAGTGTAATTAAAGTATTCAAATCTTATTATGTAATACATATTTATTTTTATTATAAATGTAAATTAACTTGTATATAGGTAGGTATTTTAATAATAAAAATTGTTGTTTGTTTTATAATTAAGAATTTATATAAAATAATAAATATCAGGTATGAGTTTAAAATGTAAGTAAATCGTATAGAAATAATGTAATGTAATACAATCACTATAAATCATAAACTAAATAATATTTGTACGCTGGTCTGGCTAATATATTGGGACTGTAACGAAATTAGCCATTATATTTGTACACATATTATGCAAATAAAGTACCTGAATCTGAATCTGAATCTGAAAAAAATACCAAACATAATCAAATACCAAGCAAGTTGAAAAGATTTTCGGAAAACTCTTGTTTCACAACTTCGTTGTTTCACAATCGAATATCAATCATTGACGTCATTGGACGTCGCTCGACGTCATGACATTTTTTAATTTTACTATATTAGCGGCACGCTATGATGGCCGGTTTGACACATTACAATAGTGATGTGGAATGTCAATTTATTCTCGAACAAAAAACAATTAAGTTTTGTTTTTGTACCTGATTAAATAGGTTTAATAAAACAAAAATGTATATGTTTATTTAATTTATTTGAACGAACTGAATATTTGAACGAAAATGAATATACATACTTTATATGCACACAAGAAACATATGAATACAAAAGATACCAAAAAAGGTGCCACAAAAGGCCATAATTAATCAGATTCGTCCATACTACTATTTTCACTGTCGTCACTGCTATCATCACATACATTAATAATTATATGTTCGTTTTCTATAATATTATCTATTTTCACATCTCTTTCATAATCTTCCCTTATTAATTTAACAGTTCTATTCACAACCTTTTCCCAGTCTCCTTTAGTCACATGTTCACAAGCTTCTTCTAATAATTTTAGCATTTTTTTTGTGGTAAATGGGGGTTCTGTATTGTGTCTTGCAGCATATCCCTTAATTTGAGCCCACACCAACTCAATCGCATTATACTCACAATGGTAAGGCGGTAACCGTATAACTCTGTGCCCATGTTCTAATGCTATTTCGTCAATGACGTATCGGATCTTGGTTGGTTTGTTTTCTTTTAAAAGACGTACTAATTCCGCTTTTAACATATTCATGTTTGCATCTACGCCATTTTTACGAAGCCATGCGACGATATCAGCTTTCTTTTGGGATTGGGCAGGTGGCTTGTCAATTTGCATCGAGTAGTATGGGGCGTTGTCCATAATTATAATAGATGGTTCAGGGAGGCTACACAACATTGAGGTAAACCATTCAGTAAACTTTTCTCCATTCATGTCTTCATGATAGTCTCCAGTGGTTTTTGACGCAAAAGCCATGAGAGAACCTTCGACAAACCCGTTGATGGTTCCGGCGTGACAAATTATAAGTCGCGATCCTTTTCCTACAGGAACTTTGGAAGTAGATGCTGCTGTGTCATCGTTCCAAGAACGGCCTACAGTATGGTTAGCATTAAGCCATGTTTCATCCAAGAACACAACATTTTGCCAATTTTTGATTTCTTTCACTTGCCGTAAAAAAGTATACCTTGCCATCGCTATATCAAATCTTTCCATCAATATTTTGCGTTTGTTACATTTTTTGTATCGAAATCCAATGGTCTTCAAAATCTTCGTTAAAGAACTTTCCCCACCGAAGAATAATCCAGCTTCCTTCAGTGAATGCACCAACTTTTTTCTTGTTGGATACTCCTTCTGTAAATAGTAGCCGTAAACATGTCTTCGGATAGCATCGGCATCAAAGCTATCGATGCCTACGACTGGTTTTGCTCGTTTTCTCTTTTTTGGTGTGTGAAGTTTATTTTCTTCTGTGCCAGTCTCGCCATATTTTTTTTTAGTTATCCGTCTAACAGTTCGTTGTCCAATATTAAGCGCATCAGCTACGCGTTCAACCACTGACGTTATAGGTAAAATTGGCCCTCCATTTTGAGCTTCACGATCGAAATAGTTACGAAGGCGTATTACGAACTCACGTGTCTGACTATTTAGAACAGTTCTCTGCGTACGTTCGGTCATATCGACGAAATCCACAACAAAGGGCTTGAACAGAGTCCAAATTAACGAGCAAGGGTCAACAGTAATGCAGTATCAATATTTGAAATCCAAAGCCAGGTCAAAACTATATCACAATCGCATTGCACTGACAGTTTATACTTTTCGAAGCAACGTCAATTCGAAACTGCTTTGTTTTGCATTGAGCATTGACGCGAGTTTACCGGAGGTAGTAGTTGTGCTAGCCAGCGATCCTATGTGACGATCGTATTAGATTCCATTTTTAAAAATTTATTGATATTTTTTTGCGATTTCAGAGGTTTGTCCACATAGTGAAAATTGTTCATATTCACAAGTACATTCACCCCTTAAATGGTGCAAACTGATTTTTCTACACTTGTATACATTTAAGAAATCAATTTAATAAATAAATTTTGAGTCCTAAACCTAAAACTACATTCGATAAAATTTATGAATCTCTGCACATCACTATCGTCAATAAAGTAATACAATTATTTCCTTCAAAGTCGTTATCAATTAATACGGAACTTCATGAGCGGACAAACGTCAAACCGGCCATCATAGCGTGCCGCTAATATAAATCACTCATAATTAAACTTTCTCACTCTTAATATCAAATCAGATATTTATTATCCTAAGAAATACTAAATGTACCTACCTCAACTCTCAACTCAAATAATGTTTATTAATCTTAGGTAGGTAGGTATACTATACTTATTGACGTCCAGTTATTTATAAAATAACTGGTGATAATCAGTAACGGTATCTTTAAAACTAAAGCTACGAGGGTTCCAAACGCGCCCTGGTCTAAGAAGAGCCCACAAAAAACGCAGCCAGCCATTCCCGTGTGAACCATAGATCTATCTGTCACGCAAATACAGAGTACATTAGTAGTCGAGTCACAGACTCGTCTAGTCAGAGCAGTACAGCAATAACACTATTGTCTCTCTCAGACTGGGCCTAACATTAAGTCAAATTATTACTACTTTATTTAAGATGTTTAACTTTGTAACTGTCAAATTATTTAAATAAATGAAATGCAATGAATTAAGCTGGTTCACCAACTTCCCGATTCCCAAGGCTTCAACAGCCCACAAAACAGTGATTAAAAAAGTTTGAGTTGCAAATGTACTGCCTGCCAAATATTTGCATTTTAAACCAACCTCCCGGTGCAGATTTAAGCCCTGATGATATAAAAGTTTTTCTTCGTGATGAAATCCGTATCTATACTAATATTATAAATGCGAAAGTGTGTCTGTCTGTCTGTTACGCTTTCACGTCCCATCTGCTCAACGGCAGCAGCTAGTCACTAATAAATGTTATCAAGGTAGGCACCAAAAGTTAGAACGAAAGTCGTCTAGTTTGAGTCCAAATTAGTAAAGTTTCGGCACCAATTCGAGCTAACAAACGTTGTACCAAGCAAGTCGGCTGCGCTCTAGCTTTATGGCGAAAAGGCACTAGGGAACGTCTTACTATAAATGCGAAAGGACATAGGCTAATATTTGTCTCTGAAAATTAAGGAGTTCCTGCGGGAACCAAAAAACCTCAATCTGTCTACGCGACAACGTAGGCCACGTGAAGGGTCAGCTACTGATTGATGCTGTCGAGTCGCGTCGTATCGAGTCACGGTGTCGCGTTTAAACAATTTACTTTTAAACGCAAAGAAAACCAAGTGCATTGAATTCGCATTGTCGAATACAAAGTCCACAGGAAACATAAATTTAACTGTAAATAATGATATTTAAAAAAAAGAAGAGACCACTGTGTTCCTGCAGAGGGTGACCTTCGATTTAAAGCTTCAATGAGGTACTCATATATCAACTCTGGCTGGCAAATTCAGCTCTGCTGCTTACGCTGTCAGAAAGGTTCGGCAGTTTACTGACGTTGAAATCAAAAATTGTATATTTTGCTCACTTTAATAGTATTATGTGTTACTGAATCTTATTATGGGGTAGATATTAGATATTCAAAAAAAAATTGTATTACAAAAAAGAGCAATACGTGCAATTTATAATTTGAAACCGCGCAAATCCATTAGAGAGAAATTTAAGGAAATAGGTATTCTTACAGTTGCCTCGCAATATACTTAGTTATAGAAATTTAATCTTCGTAAAACAGAACATTCAAAATTACGTAAATGACAAACGAGCATGGATGGATTTGACTCACTCCAGCAATGCTAAGGACAGCTGTTACTTATGTATTCTACAAATTAATGAAATTATAAATTATTTTTCCAAAAGAGCAACCGCCGAGTTTCTTGCTGGTTCTTCTCAGTAGGAATATCATTCCGAAGCAGTGGTAGATTCACTCGACGATTCAAAAGTACCTGTAAAAGTTTATTTGAATAAAAAACATTTGAATTTGAATTTGACGCCTGTAGGACGAGTCAGCTTTTGTTCACTTGACAAATGAACTACGAGGTAAGTGAAAAATGGAAGCACCTCTCGCTGGGCCGATATAAGTTGTTATTGTGATTGGCCCTTGCCCTTCCACCCGTCACGCGCTCCGGATTAAATTACTTTCTTCTAAGCGATCGTTGCACGAATTTGCCGTGCGAATACCATGCCCTGTAAAGTGTTAGGATAAGTCTCAGTTATTATAGGCCTATTACACTGCACTTTTCAAAGAGACCCACCCTGAATCAGTGTAGTGCAATAAGATTTAGAGAGAAAGGGTCCATGATAAGGGACATCGGGTCGTCCCGGCCTGTCGCGCTCTGCCGACCGGACAATGTAATAACACTTAGGGTGGTTAGGGAGCTCAGACGTCGACCAGCGTAGAGAGTTCTCGTGTTCCTCCGGCTCGCGCGAGCATTTTGACGTTAATTTAGTTTACTTGTGATCATTCATACTGAGATCGATTCATATGCGACGCCAAAACTAGCAGCCACGCCCACCCTTAGCACAGGGCCCTCTTTAAATAGTATAGTGTAATAAGCCCATTAGTTACACGAGTGCCAAAAATATAATCAGTGCTACGTTTTCACGGTTCATGAATATAAGTAAGTGATATATATGAGTTTCTTTATTCCACTACTAGCTGATGCCCGCAAATTTATCCCAGTGGATTGAGGTTTTTTGGTTCCCGCGGGAAATCTTTAATTTTCCGTGTCGAATTTCATCCAGATCCGTTCAGCGGTGCTGGCGTGATTGAGTAACAAACATCCTTCCATCCAAACTTTCGCATTCATAATATTCAGTTATTCCACTATAACTCCTAAATGCCTGAACAGATTTGGATATATGGAGTATCGTTAGAATCCTTACATCCTCCCGAGTGACACAAATTACGTTACCTAGCTGTATCATTCTTTTTCTTTTTAAAAAAGAGCAACTGCTGAGTTTCTTCCCGGTTCTTCTCAATAGAATTTCATATTTTCATAGAAAATTTTATAAGCGGCACAAGTTGTCCTACGTGAAATAAAGAAATCATTTCATTTACTATCTATACTACCTCGTTGGTCTAGTGGTTACCACGTTTGACTGCGGCCGACGAGGTACCGGGTTCGAGTCCCGGGTCGGGCCATAATTGAATATTGGGTTTTTCTATGAAAACTACTATGAAATCAGTACTAGCACAGTAAACATTACTGTGGTAGTAGCCCGGAGTTAGGAAGTTGGCGGTGTATCGCCCCCGTACCTCGGAGAGTTCGTTAAGCCGTCGATCCCGGTTGTTATCACTTAAGTACATGATAATAGTCGTTAAAGCCCGTCAACCCGTATTGGAGCAGCGTGGTGGGTCTAAGATCTAACTCCCTCTCTCCTATGAGAGTGGAGGCCTGTGCCCAGCAGTAGTACGTTAATGGGCTATAGTGGACTATCTACATTATATGCATAGACTGCATCATTACTACCACCAGGTGAGATCGCAGTCAAGGGCTAACTTGGAGTTAAAAAAACTTCGAAAGCTATACTTAAAAGTAGTACACTTGAGTGATGCGAACCCTAACATCTATTCCCCGTATTTCAAAAATAGCCAAATCGTATGCATGCCTTTATAGGGGGTGCCTGAACTAATTTGCAATTCATTAATCACTTGATTTTAGCACACGGTAGTATAATGAAAACCGCCCAAGTGCAAGTCGGACTCGCACACAAGATTGACCCTCTAAATTCACGTTTCTTGTATGCCGTTTAAGTATTTATTAGTTCATATTTTGGTTTTTATAGAGGCAATAGAATAGAATAGAATAGAATATAATTACACACTTTGTGAAAATTCAAGTCAACGGTTTACCTATTACGGTTCATGAGATACAGCTCTCTGACAGACAGACGGATGGACGGACAGACGGACAGCGGAGGCTCAGTTATCCCGTCCAGTTAGCCCTTTTTGGTAGAGAACCCTAAAAAACTTTAACAATGTATCATTATTTCCCAACATAAGCCTGATTAATTCGGTAAACAATAATTACGCCTCAGTTTAATACTTTATTACACTGACCTATATTATCGGCTTATTATAAACCATCGATTTCAACCGCATGATATTTAGGTCATTTTGTATCTCAGGTAAAAAAGGGGATAGATAGGTTTTTCTCTAGATGGAAAGAGCTACTGCTGAGTTTCTTGCATTCAGGAATAAGTTTTTTATTGACATTCCGCGACTGGCCTGTGCCCAGCAGTGGGACGTTAATGGACTGCGGTGGTATGGAATTTAACAAGAATGGTCACCCGACTACGGCCGCACTAATCAAGCAGTCCGGCGATTGCCACAATTCCGTCAAAATTGTTTTCGTGTTTTGATTGCGTGCTTAATGATCTAACAAACAAACAATACAACTGTTCTTACGATTGATTGTACCTAACATAATACAACCTTTATCACCGCTGATACAAAGTGTATTTTCCTATAGCAATAATTCCGATTGGAATTTATTCGTAATTAATTTTCTATTGTTTTGGAAAATTGTACCAAAAATCGAGTTTGAATGATTGAAGCGTTTTGAATTATTAATGACGGACTATACTTAAATTATTTACAGACAAAGTTTCGAAACGAAATAATTTACTCGAATTGTCGTATCGAATTTTCTTGTATCGAACAAGAGGTATACTACCATCGCTTAAATCCGTATTGTTTTAATATTATTGCCGTTCGTGTTTTAGAATTATAATCCTTACTAGATGATGGCCGCGACTTCGTCCGCGTGGATTACGGTTTTTTGATTCCCGAAGGAATTGTTTGATTTTTCGGGATAAAAAGTAGCCTATGTCCTTCCCCTTGATATAATCTACCTCTATACCAAATTTCATCCAAATCGGTTGAACAGATGGACCGTAAAAGCGTAGCAGACAGACAAACAGACACATTTTCTAATTTATAATATTAGCATGGATATGGATTTTAGGGACGTCAAGGTACGTCACATAAAACTGTCATTTTGAAGTAATACTGCTTTAAGCGATGGTAGTAACCCTCCCTTTTTCCAAATCCATACCAATATTAAAAATGCAAAAGTGTGTCTGTCTGTCTTTATAGCCCACCTACTATTTAATTGTTATTCGATTGTTATCATACTTATATTATATATGCGAAAGAGTGTTTGTTTGTTGGTTTGTCCTTTAATCACGCCGCAACGGAGCAACGGATCGACGTGATTTTTTGCATGGGTATAGTTGTAACCTAGAGAGTGATGTAGGCTACATTTTTAATTCCAAATATTAAATTATTCCCTTGGTAATTACAAACTTATTCAAAAGCGCGGGCATCAGTTAGTCGAATAATAAAAACAATGATCGAATAATTCGATAGTTTTTCGAATGAATCGCACACCGCTAACATATTGTGCATTTACATTTGTTCTGAAATAAAAGCCTTTTAAGCTAAGTGCACACAATCATCCATCTCTGTCTGGGTGACAACTGTCTCTTTCGAGCAATTTCCTTTGAAACCGACACCACCTGTACACTTAGTCTGAGTTTTTACATTGAAATTTCGATGGATCGTATTGAAAGTTCGATCACACTTACGTCAAAGTAGTATTTAAATTCAAATTTTTATTTATTCGAATAAGTACACTGTACTCTTATTGACGTCCTCTAACTTATAAGAGATGATGGTGATAATCAATTGCGATATCTTAAAACTAAAGCTACGAGGGTTCCTAACGCGCCCTAGTCTGAGAAGAGTCCACAACAAACTCAGCTCAACTCAAATGGACCAAAATTCGAATTCAATGGATTGTAACTTCCAAACGTAACGTTTGGAGCGCTGGCTGTGAATGCATATACCTATACGAAATTGAGCTTTAAACCAATGCAGTTAGTTTTACTTTGACGCCAATGTGATCGAACGCTCAATATGATCAATCGAATTTGCAATGTGAAAACTTAGACTAAGCGTACAGACTTAATATTTAAAACATAAAGGGCGAAATCACATTAGTGGCCGAACAGTATAATACGATCTTGCGAAACGTCGCAATTTTCAGTACAATATTCTGTTTTTCCAATTTTTGTTCAATTGAAGTCAAATAAAAATTCTTTCCTAAAAACCGACTTCCAAACCCATTTTAAAGTAAAAAATAATTTTTATTTCTACACACTATGTTGAAGTCGGGTGAGTCTGATGCGTCAACTTTGCTTATCGACAAAGAAGCATAAAGTCCCACCATTTTATCTGGACCGGTAGCCAAAATTGGAACTACACTTTTATGCCTGTTTAGTTTTTGTTTTTATTGAAGTGAAAACTTCTTTAGGCGCGTTGAGCACGTTCGTACGTTCGTAATTAAACTTTAATGCCTTTGTTTTAAGGTTTATAATTAAAAGTGATGTGTAACCATGACTGACACCTCGCGTTGTTACGAAGACAAATGGTCTTAAATATAAATATAGTACATTCGTAATTAAACTTTAATGTCTTAGTTTTAAGGTTTATATTTTAAAGCTATATATATTATAATTATTTTAAATATTCGTTTTCACTTCTATCGGCAGTCCCTATGACTGCCATTTATTTTTATTTTTCATAGATACTAGCTACGCTGTCACCGGGTCAGATAAGTTTGTGAGACTATACTAAGATTTTTCCTCACTAGGGCTGTTGGCTGCGTACAAAACCGGCTGAAGACTTCATTATGCGATTATTGAGCGACGCACATATTTTTTTAACAAAAATGAAAAATGACTAAAAAAATTAAAAAAGAAACAAGTTTTTTTTTTTCAAAAAAAAAATAATTTAGCAAAATTTAAATCAGCCAATGCCCAGCACAAGGCTGAGTTTGCGACCAATTGTGTTGTTGTTAGTCCTTTTCGTCGTGTTTTTGTTTATTTTCTTTATTAGCTGATTGCCCGCGACTTCGTACGCGTGGATTGAGGTTTTTTGTTTCCCGCGGGAACTCTAATTTTCTGGGATAAAAAGCAACCTTTATACTATTCCAAATTATAATTTATGTCTGTGCAAAATTACATGCAGATCCATTCAGCCGTTGTGGTGTGATTGAGTAACAAACATATATCCATCCATCCATCCAAACTTTCGAATTTATAATATTAAGTATAGATTTAAAGTCTAATTTAAAATGCAACAATGTAACACAATAAAGGTTTTATTTATTTATTATTGACGGCAGGAACCGTGTCTTACGTAAACGCAAACTGAGCGGAATGATGTCATAGCGGGTGACAGACTAATCCTACCAGACGAGGGCAACGGGTGTTATATACGAGATGTGCACGTCGTATCGCAATTAATTCCTTATCATAATCTGCCGGAAGGAAGAGGATGATTAAGCCTCAGAACACTTAATAGTATACCTTTCAGATTAAGCTCATGATGAAGTAGGTATAGAGGGTTATAACATAACTTAGGCCCACTTGTAGAAACGCCGGGTTATTTTTTTAACCCAGAGTTAGCTGCTACTTTGACGGAATTCGTATAAAACTTCTATCAAAATTTAAAATTTATTCCTGCGTTAAACGTGTCTTTTAAATTTAAAAGGCTTAAAAGTAACCTGGCGTGCAAGCGGGTCATCATCATCGAAACATAATATTATTGAATAGTCAAAATTTCACGGACGCGCACGAAGTGATTTGCCTCCTCGTTTTTAATTCGAAGCACTAGGATATGGAACAACCTTCCGAATATATTACTCTGCTTAGGTAAGGTTTTAAGAACGGTTTTTGAAGGTTTTAAAAATATGTATAAATAAATAAAAAACTTACTTACATAGGCATTTTTATTAAAAACCCGGAGCTTGATTTCTAGATAAGAGCTTTCCGGGATAATATTACGCTCTAACTAGCGAGTTCCAAGAGCTTTGCTCCCTTGGGAATTTTGAAAATTTCCAGCCTCGTTCCTTATCTACATTATAAAGGGAACCTAGAAAAGCGGTTTCAATTTTCTTGTATGAAGAATGGCTTACCTAACCCCCGCCATATTTGTTTTTCAATTATCAAACCTGTGTTGGCGCTGAAGGCGCCATTCAGCGAGATGACTATAACTTTGATAACTTATATCTGATGAACCTGACGTTCTACAAGATTCTGTCTTATGTTATACTTGCTGTTATTAATGCTAGCTATGATTAATGTAGGTGAACGGTAGGTAGGTCAGTATCACCCAGGATGAACCCAATGGGCATCGCGCAAGGGAGGCACCGACGTGTGTTCTTTGAGTTCTCGGAGCTTCCCATTATGGTTTCAGTGGGATTTTAGAAATCCCACATGACCTGTGGGCTTACTAACATCGCTTAAAGTAGTATTATTTAAATGTCAGTTTACTATGTTGTACTTTGTCGTCCCTTAATTTTTGTAATTCTGGAAACAACAACATTAAAATAATACTGCTTTAAGCGATGGTAGTAACCCCTCTGGAGTCATACCCATTGGGGCGTGATTGAGTAACTAACATCCAGCCATACATCCATCCATCCAAACTTTCGCATTTATAATATTCGTATAGTAGTATAGATTATTCAAAATGACAGTTTAACGTCACGTACCTTGACGTTCCTAAAATAAGGATTATAATAATTCTAAAACACGAAAGTCAATAAGAATGAAACAATATGGCTTTAAGCGTTGGCGGTATGGTCCCTGTTCTCTCCCCCAAGAGCCCCCTTTCCCCCACCGTCAACAAAATGAAAAGGTAGGCGAAAAAGTTTCTGCCGATTTGAGCTTTCTAGGTTCAAGGACTTGGTGTAGCCGTTGATGAGTCATTCAGTGAGTGAGTGAGTGACTTTTTTTTAACTTGCCTTGAGGGTAGTTATACGTTTTAGGAAACACGTTTCTCTGGGCCACAGAATTCAAATTCAAATCTGTTTTATTCAAATTAACTTTGACAAGTGCTTTTGAATGGTCGAGTGAATCTACCACTGGTTCGGAAAGACAGCCCAACCGAGAAGAACCAGCGAGAAAGTCGGTGGTTGCTCTTTTGAAAAAAATAATTTACAATTTCATCAATGTAACCACTAACATAAGTATAACTAACATAAGTAACCACTGTCCTTAGCATTGCTGGAGCGAGTCAAATCCATGCTCTTTTATAGGTATACTTTATATGCAGTGGGTATTATTCAAAAAGCTTATCCTCGATAGAGGTAATAGCTACATTAACACAACAAATCAAGTCGATATAATCGAATCGCTCGTCCATCAATACCAGGAAATCTACTAAATGCTTTCCTTCCGGCCAATGACTGGCACTCATCAAAACGTCATCAAATCCACTATTACTAGAGTCAAAGTAGGGCCAGAATATTACATAATATATCTATTGTGATATACTACGATGAATATGACGATTTAATTTGTTGATATTTTTAAATCTGTACTCTATAGTAACTTATACTAATATTATAAATGCAAAAGTTTGGATGGATGGATGAATGGGTGGATGTTTGTTACTGAATCGCGCAAGAATGTCTGAACGGATCTGGGTGAAATTTGGCACAGAGATAGATTTTACTCTGGAATGAATAACACACACTTTTTATCTCGGAGATTAAGAAGTTCCCGCGGAAACGAAAAACCCTCAGTCCACCAGCTAGTAAGTCATAAATCATCAGAATATTGCATGCTAAGCTGGAGGATCAAAAACTTAATGTAGGTACCTATATTTTTTTTACAAGTACCTAAACCTAATAATAGAAAAGTTTAAAAACACGGCTGTATATTAACATTGTTTGGCGCCATTTTCAAAACGGCCCATGGGCTACCTTTTATCTCGGCGTTCCCGCGGGAACCAAAAAACCTCAATCCACGCGGGCGAAGTCGCGGTCATCAGCTAGGCGCCACACAGCCGCCATTTTTTTTTTCAAAACAATTTAAACCAGCGTCACTCGGGATGATTCTAACGATACCCTATACACCCAAATATATTCAGGCATTTAAAAACAAACACATATACATACATGAACCCTGAAAACACTACACTCCTTTTTTGGGCAAACGTGTAACGAATGAATGCCTAAAATACTAGCAATCGATTCCAGGGGCGAAATGTGTTATTATAATATACGTTTCGGGGTCAAGCCTCCTCAGCTCGAGTGATGACCACTCTATCGATCGCTGCGTCCCTGTCACACTCTGAATATCAGGGTTGATACTTTTTGTAATCCCTGAAGCTGAAAAAAGCTCATTATACCTACTGTTGAAAATTACGTAAATGATAAAAGAGCATGGATTTGACTCGCTTCAACAATACTAAGGACAGCGGTTATTAATGTATCAACACATTGATAAAATTATAAATTAATATTTTCAAAAGAGCAATCACAGAGTTTCTGGCTGGTTCTTCTTAGTAGAAATGGCATTCCAAACCAGTGGTAGATTCACTCGACGATTCAAAAGGCTTAATTGAATAAAAATCTTTAACTTTTAACGTTTAATTGAATAAAAACCATTAGAATTTTGAATTTTTTGAGACTAACACAGATGCTGGATAAAAGCAGGCGTTACGTCTTGCGGTGGTCCATGTCTATAAGCAAGAGGTGACCTTTAGTCATGGTTTTTTATCTATTCTATATTGGTATTCTAACTGTAGTAATCTTATTTTAATAATAAAATAATGAAGAACATTGCAAAAATTAAAACAGGAAGCTTTTCGTTATAATCCGCTAAAACATGTGTGTTGAGTGTTGTATAATAGTGATGAGGCGTATTGCTTGCTTTTTCTGCATGTTTGAAGCGGGATATGGTGGGCGGTGCATTTTGCATACTACATGTTGTAAACAGTGTCCGTGTACAATCCCAGCTCCCAGAAGACATGCTGAAGATCTCTGAATAAGTTCAAAGTTAATGTAAAACAATAACTCATTAAAAAATCCTATTACCACGTAAAGGATTACTAAAATGACAAGGAAGCTTGGCAATAATTTGATCTAATGGATCTGATAGTTCCTTAGTTAAGATGATTTGTGAAATGGTGATATTGAAAAAAAAACCGGCTGAGTTTGTTGTGGGCTCTTCACAGACCGGCGCGTTTGGAACACTCGTAGCTTTAGTTTTAAGATACCGTTACTGATTATCACCAATTAATTTTATAAATAACTGGACGTCAGTAAGTGTAGTATATCTACCTAAATTGAATAAGCATTATTTGAGTTGAGTTGAGTTGAGTTGAGTTGAGTTATACTTTGCGCCACATATTGTACAGATATGCCTCTTTTAGCTGATTATAGCGAATTAAGCTTTTAGTTCCTTGGTCTATAGAAATCTGTTTGTGGCAACCTTAGTGTGCTCTGTCTCGCTCGCACGTCAGTTTATACGGAGCACTTGAGTGAATGAAGGCAATTGCGGTTTTTACGTTTCGCAAATGATGCGGTTCTGCCGGCTGTCGCCTCTGTAAGTCTATTTGTCAGCGGTCATGCTAGCCCACTCCACTCTATCTTAGTATTTGATTATTCAAGACTAGATAATGCGTCGATAAACTTAAAAAAATTGGCAGTCATAGGGTCTGCCGATAGAAGTGAAAACTTATTAACTTAGAATTTTAGTATTAAAATTTGAAAATAATATAAAATTTCAAACGCCAATATAAATATGAATATTTAAAATAATTAAAGCAAAGGCATTAAAGTTTAAGTTTACTTTTGTCTTCGTAACAACGCGAGCATGTCGACGTTTAGCATGTCGGTGACGCAAATCCCCAAGTTTACCAAAAAGTGCTCAACGCGACTAAAGAAGTTTTCACTTCAAAAACCTGAATTTCGATACGATTGTCACTATACAAGCGCGTATTGTTGAGCCTAGCCCCCTTACCCCTTACCCCCTAGCGGCGGCGCAGCACGTAGCGGCAAGTATTCTTGGTGATGTACCAAGCACATACGTATTCTTGGTACGTTATGTTGCACTGCATCTCCATGCCGCGTCGCTTAAGTGGGCCCTGCTCCATACAAATAATACTTGCCGCTACGTGCTGCGCTGCGGGGCCTTTGTAGTGGGGCCAGAACTTAAATCTTCCAAAACACCGTCACGAAATGTTGACTCAACAATGCGCAATGAGACAAAAAAATACGTGTTTAAATAGTAAGCACACAGGAACCAGGGACTACTAACTTCTGAATTCTTCTTCTTTCAACCCGCTTAATTTTGCACTCTTTTTTTCTTAGCTCCGCATTCAAAGCGCGGAGCACTGACATTCATTGACACGTATTAATTAATCCGGTATTGCTAAATACATTAATTAAATAATTTAGACCCGCGATAATGCCTAAACTTGTTCTTACTTGTTCCTGTGTGTTTAGAAGCGGGGGCAGGTGGTCCATAATGCATTCTAAAATAGACAAATCTATTTATGTGTACACCAAATAGATTTGTCTTTAAACGACGACAATAGAATTCGAAATCGATCGATCAATCGATCGATCGATTTCTAGGTTTCGAAAACCTAGAAATCGATGCGGAACAAATAGCAGGAATCTAAAAAGTAAAATAAATAAATAAAACTTTGTTTCGATTCCTTACATTATAATCTTAAAACTCTATCATTATTATCTATCTCATTTACTTTATTGTAATCTTCTTTAAACCTATCTTATTTCTAATTTAACATCTTATTCTTATCTATTTCACTTAATTTAAGGTAAGTACTTAATAACTACAAATTATAAATATTGTTTTTTTATTATATTTTATTTAAATAAAAGCGAAAGGTCACTCACTGATTCATCACGAGATCTCAAAAACTATTGCATATATAGACCTCTACTTTTTTTTATAAGTATACCTATTTACATGTAAGGGCCAACCTGTAGTGGTGAAAGCCTCCTCCGTCATTTACATCAACTGAGTAGTAGTATAAATAATATTTATCATACTTCATCATACCTACTTACTAATATTATAAATGCGAAAGTGTCTGTCTGTCCGTCTGTCTGTCTGTCTGCTACGCTTTCACGGCCCATCTGTTCAACCGATTTTGATGAAATTTGGTACAGGGATAGATTGCATCCCGGGGAAGGACATGGGCCAGGCGGCTTTTTATGCCGGAAAATTGAGTTGTTTGTTGGTTTGTTGGTTTATTGGTTTGTTGGTTTGTCCTACAATCACGCCCCAACGGATCTACGGATCAACGTTATTTTTGGCATAGGTATAACTGAGGACCTATAGAGTCTATAAATACATAAGCTAATTTTCATCCCGGAAAATTAAGGAATTCCCGCGGGAATCAAAAAACTTAAACCACGCGGACGAAGTCGCGGGGATCAGCTAGTCTTTTATTATATAATTATGATGGTTATTTAGTAGAAAAATTCTCTGGAAACAATTACAATGTACTTCTGTCGAGCTCAGCGATCTGTTAAACGTTGTCACCTGTTGCCGGGAGGTGAACTGCGCGAAATTAATGCCTGTAGTGTTTAGCGCTGTTGTCTTAACTTGCGGAGGTCCCGGATCCCCATCCAGCAATTCAGCACAGCATCACACCACACAAATCCTCCAAATCACTCTCAACGTACGTTTCAGTCCGACACCGGAGCATCTTCACGAGATTGTAAAGGAGAGAGCTCCGGTGTCGGGCTACAGCTAGTTAGCACAGTAAACAGATACAAATCTGTTTACTGTGTAGTTGGTTTCTTATATTTTAACTAGCTGATGCCCGCGACTCCGTCCGCGTGGATTGGGGTGTTTAGGGGTATGAATAATAGATAGTAGCCGATTCTCCGACCTACTGAATATGCATATAAAATTTCATAAAAATCGGTCAAGTATTTTCGGAGGAGTATGGTAACTAACATTGTGACTCGAGAATTTTTTATATAAGAGATAGTGCAACTCGTACAAATTGTACGGATTAATGTTGCTTGTATCTTCAACTGACAACTTTTATGTCTTTAAAATAAAAAAACGCGGATGAAGTCGCTAGTATGTAAAATAACAGGGGCCATACTGCCCACGGTTAAAACAATAATCAAGCAATATTACACAAAATGACAGTTTGATGTCACGTACCATGACGTTCCTGAAATAAGGATTGCATTTCTAAAACACGAAAGTCAACAATAATGTAACAATATGGCTTTAAGCGTTGGCCCCTGAACGGCAAATCTACACAAATCTAATTGAGATATTCTTATCGGAAACCCATTTTCCAACAACAGTGTCTGAACCGCCCTCCAGAGCGATACATTTTCTCTCCAAAAAGTGGCAAATTGTCCCAAATCAAGGCACAACCACTCCCAACGGCCATGTTTGTTTGTTTATGTTGTATGTTTTGCGTATTACATCAGGTTTTTTTTAAATCTGCGCAGACATCAGACAGACTCAGGGAAAAAATTGTACATTTACCTTTTCTTAAAGCGCGGAGGAATTCTTTTTTAATATGTTGGCTGGAAGGATTTTCTAATACAAAGCAAAAGGTTTAAAATATTATAAAAATATTGGTTTAAAATATGCATTTTTTACGCCAATATTGGTAGCGGTCATTTTTCACGAAGTTTTTACAATTAAGAAAACTTCATTAAAAAGTGAAATTAAGGCCCACTTGCACAAGGGCATTTAAAACACAAAATCATTTTCATTTCAAATCTTACGTTTTAACTTTTACTTAAACTGATTAAGGAGTTCAGCCATGAACTCCTTTTAAACAGTTCGAATTTTACGTCAGGCAAACGTTTACGATTACGATTTTCTTACACAATCGAGGGTAGGGCAGGTAAGTAACGTAAGTCTACGCTACCCATGCTCCAACTTCCCCTAACAAAAGGGTCGCCAGAATAAAATGATCCCCAGACATAAACAAATTCGGGTCTACCTATCAATCGACATACGAATATTTCTAGCAATGCCGAACATACTTTATTCGACTACAAGTTAACCCTTGAGTGCGGGAAAATCTAGTAGAGGTAAGGCCATCCCCTACCCTCAATCGGTTTTTGCACGGCATCGTACTGGAACGCTAGAGCACTTGGTGACAGGTCTTTGCTGGAAGGGGCTAATTAGCCGCAGTTTAATCCTCCCACCAGGGAAGAGAAAATTCAGAAATTATAGATTCTCAGACCACTTAATTCAGTGTCACAAACTGACAGTGCGTATAACTCAATATAAAAGCGCGTATGCGACTCATGTACGCAGTAATTTTTTAGGGTTCCGTACCTCAAAAGGAAAAAACGGAACCCTTATAGGATCACTTTGTTGTCCGTCCGTCTGTCTGTTTGCCAAGACCTTTTTTCTCAGGAACGCATGAAGGTATGTAGCTAAAATTCATATCAAATACTCAGGCCTAATGGGGACATTAGCTGGAGCTGTGAAAATATCAAACTTCTAAGCCAATGCAATAAAAAGATACAGCCTTTTATGCTGCAAATTTTCGACACTCGCAAGGGAATCAAAACCTACAGGGTACTTCCCGTGAATTCAGAATCTTGAAATTTGGTACGAAGCCATGTCCTAAAGCACAGATAAAGGAAAATTTGCGAAAAGCATAAGTGTTTAGTTACATCATATAATAAAAATATTTTTAATAATTTTAAACTTACTACAGGTTTTTACGGAACCCTCGGTGCGCGAGTCAGACTCGCACTTTTTATTTTTCATTAAAATCGGTTGAACAGCTGTGCTGATTTAAATAAAAAATTGCTGTAACTGGGAAGGTAAACACCATCAGAGGAAACCTGCATGTTCATAATGTTTTCAAAGGTGTGTGAAGTTTGTCAATCCACACTTGGCCAGCGCGGTGGGCTATGGCTAAATCGTTCTCATTCTGTTATGAGGCTCGTTTTCAGTCGTTCATGAAGTAATCTTTTTAATAAACTAGGTGCTGCGAACAGTTTTCCTCACAAATAAATTCGAGGTTCCCAGAGAAATTACCGTAGAATCCACGTTCCTACTTTTCCTCGACCTAATTCAAAGGTACACTCAGCCACAAAGCAATTGCTAGAGGGAAGGCGTCCCGAGGGAGGCGCTGGAGAGAACTGGATGAAAAAGAATAAATTGAAATGTGTGAGAGAAAATTAAATTATTATACGAATACCTACCGCCCGTGCTGATTGTGGGAAAATTAAGGTGATTTTTTTGAATATAAAATTAATGTAAAGAAAAAAGTTTTACACGTTTCGGTACAACGAAAAATTACTTTTACATACCTATAAATACGAGTAGGTACATTTTGAGGTGAACGAGGAATGAGTGGCCGACTTTTGAGGTCCGAATTTGGTGTTTACCGTACCTCTTGAACATGGGCACAAATTTGGTTAGTTTTTAAAGTGATTTACATATATCTTGTGGTGTAGTATAAATGTAGTAGAGTCAAAACTATACCGGCCGGAAAATTGATTCTACTGCGAAGAACCAAGAAACTCAGTAGTTGCTCTTTTCATAAGGCAAATGTTACATTAAGAAGCTGTTCAATATACACATTGAACCTACGTACAGAAGTTTAAATTATGATACCAAGAAAAATTCGACAATTGCATAATAGCGTTAGAGGGGAAAGACGTTTTATCCCGTCGCACTAGTATGCACCTCCATATTAAAGGAATTACGCAGCGTTCTTGTCCGCCAGTATTTTTTTGAAGTGAAAACTTCTTTAGCCGCGTTGAGCACTTTTTGGTAGGGGGTAAACTTGTGGATTCGCGTCACCGACACCGACTCCGACGCCGTCACCGTGTTGTTACGAAGACAAAAGGTCTTAAATATAAATAAACTACATTCGTAATTAAACTTTAATGGCTTAGTTTTAAGGTTTATTATTATTTTATATAAATTATTATTTTAAATATTCTTTTTCACTTCTACCAACAATTTTGACTGCCATTTTTTGTTTCTATCGTGTACTTACGATGTTAATATTGGTCGAAATCGAACTTTTCTAGTTACAGATATGCAAATTCATTCAATAAGACCTTCTTAGAACTTGGCTGTGTTTCTTAGAGCCCAACAAAACACAGCGTAGTCTAAACATTACAACCTTGACTTTTGACCTTCGTGGCCTTATCCTGCCAACATAACAGAACCTCTAGTAGAGTCTATAGCGTTTCCTAAACCAGTTTGCGTGAACCGCCCTCAATATTAGCGTGTAAGGAATTTGTTCTTGGAAACGAAGAGTAGTTTTGCAGACAGAGATCATGGTAAATTGGTCAATATTTTATCGGCGCCCCCTCATCCAGTGAAGCGGTGGGAGGGTGAAGTAAAAATAACATTGTTTGATTGCATTTTTATTCCGTTTTCGTGGAATTCTAGAGAGGAATACTTTATGGAAAATCGTATTGTAATTATTATCAAGAAAATTGTGACCAATTCTATTTAACGCAATTTCTAAACTGAACTAAAGTGACATGATGCAGTTTAAGATGGTAGCGGGCTAACCTGTTGGGGGCATGGTAGTTAAACCTACCTATATTAAATACCTCTAATCGGTTTCTACACGGCATCGTAACGGAACGCTAAATCGCTTGGCGATACGTATTTGCCTGTAGGGTGTTAAGTGGTAACTAGACACGGGCCACGGCGGAAGCCTCCCCACCAGACCAGAGAAAATTCAGAAATTACGTGAATTCTCGAATAGACCCTGCCGGGGATCGAACCCGGGACCGCCCACTTATAAGACAGCACAGCACAGCGCTCACCACTGTGCCAGGGAGGTCATCATAAGCTAAGTATTGAATTGAGATTTAATTGCATCGACACGCGTTATCTAGAGGTTATCAGTGCATTTCGTGGCGTTATTTCACGGAGCGTTTAGTTGATTATATCTACAGCATTCTTATGTTTAGCTACGGCTAGCTTTTGAAATTAACCTATACCTTTCTTTATTTCTTAACCAGCTGACGCCCGCGACTTCGTCCATATGGATAAAGGTATGGTTCCCGCGGGCACTCTACACAATAAAAAAAATTCAATCAAAGAATAAAAGCCTATGTCCTTCCCCAGAGTGTAACATAGCCCTGTAATAGTTTTCCTCAAAATCAGTTGACAGGAGGGCCGTGAAAGCAGAACAGACAGACACACTTTCGCATTTTCAATATCAGTATGGTTATTTTTATCCACTACAAGTTAGCCTTTCTCGACTGCGATCTCACCTGATGGTAAGTGATGATGCAGTCTAAGATGGTAGCGGGCTAACCTGTTAGGGGCATGGCAGTTATATTAAACCCATACCCCTATTCGGTTTCTACACTGCATCGTACCGGAAATCGCTTGGCGGCAGGTCTTTACCGGTAGGGTGGTAACTAGTCACAGCCGAAGCCTTCCACCAGGCTAGACCAGGGAAAATTCAGAAATTATAAATTTCCAAACCCTGCCGGGCATCGAACCCGCGCTCACACTGCGCCACGGAGGTCGTCAAAAATAATATTATAATATAATAAAGGATAATATTATACGATAGTGTCCTGTGATATTGGTATAGTAAGAAATAGTCAGATTGACCTAGAAAGCTAAAATTGACTGGTATTCCTAGAAAAAGCAACATTTCAGTTTTTGGAAAGTTATTCAATTTACATGGAAAACGCTTCGAGATTCCTCATATTTGAGACTAATTCTAATTGGTAACAACTTTTATTGTATGGTCATAAAAATCTATAGTAAATTCTATTTACCATTATTTTAAAAAGGACTTTTCGAATATATTTTCTCATTTTTGTTTCCTTTTTTTCTGTATGTAAGTCAAGCTAAATAAACCAATAAGTAGTTATTTATTTATTTTGTTTTTTTTTCTATAGGTGGAGGAATACATCGTGAGGAAACCTGTACACCAGTACACCCGGTTCTTTATAATGGTCTCAAAGGTGTGTGAATCTGCACTAGGCCGGCGTGGTGGACTATGGCCAAACCCTTCACATTTTGGGGAGACTCGCGCTCAGTGGTGAGCCAGCAAAGGGAAATGATGATGATGGTAGTATTACAAATCGGCAATCGACGTCTTCACCGCTATATAGTAAATTGTGTCGAAATGATTTTTTGCGCTATTCCTGTAATATTTCAGCGGCATTCAGCGACGCGAAGTGCCCAGCCAGACGAAGTTTTAAGGCGAAGCTGAAATTGCGTAATCTTACTAATATTATAAATGCGAAAGTTTGGATAGATGTATGGATGTATGGATGTATGGATGTATGGATGTATGGATGTATGGATGTATGGATGTATGGATGTATGGATGTATGGATGTATGGTTGTATGGATGTATGGATGTATGGATGTATGGATGTATGGATGTATGGATGTATGGATGAATGGATGTATGGATGTATGGTTGTTTGTTACTCAATCACGCCCAAACGGCTGAACGGATCTATCTGAAATTTGGCTCAGAGATAGATAGTAGTCTGGAATAGCACATAGGCTACTTTTTATCTCGGAAAGTTAAAGAGTTCCCGCGGGAACTAAAAAACTTCACACCACGCAGACGAAGTCGAGGGCATTTGCTAGTATTACATAAAGAAATTTTTATGATAGCTTCAGTTTTTTTATTCCCACGGGAACTCCTTCATTCTGGGATAAAAAGTAGCATAGGCTACTTTTTATACCTTCCCCGGTATACAACCTATCTCTATATCTATACTAATATTGTAAATCTTCTATACTATACTATAATATTATAAATGCGAAAGTTTGGATGGATGGATGAATGTATGAATGCATAGGCAACTTTTTATACCGGAAAATTAAGGAGTTTCTCCGGGAATCCTTAACCACCCATCATTAACCCAAATGTGAAAGTATGTTTGTTTGTTGGTTTATTGGTTTGTGCTTCAATCACGCCGCAACGGAGCAACAGATCGTGATTTTCGGCATGGGTATAGTTGAGGATCTGGAGAGTTACATAGGCTACTTTTTATCCCAGAAAATTAAGGAGTTCCCGCGGGAATCAAAAGAAACCTCAATCCTCGCGGACAAAGTGTGGTCACTTTGTCACGGCCAGAGAGTCAAGAGCATCACTTAGTAGAAAATAAACTATCACTACGGCCTATTAACGGCCTCCACTCTTATAGGAGAGAGGGAATTAGAGCTTAAGCCCACCACGCTACTCCAATGCGGGTTGGCGGGCTTTAACGACTATCATGTTAATAATAATAACCGGGACCGACGGCTTAGCGTGCTCTCCGAGGCACGGGGCTGAAACACCGCCAACTTCCAACTCCGGGCTGGTACTGAGAATTTCTTAATTGAAAAACCCAGTACCTGACAATTTTTATGCCCGACCGGGAATCGAACCCAGGACCGCGTGATCCGCATTCGACTACGCTAACCGCTACACCAACGAGGCGGTCACTAGACCATCGAGACGTCAAGGAAAATAAACTAGCCTACCCTTAAATCAAATTACCGAAATAACACACGTTTGATCGCCAGCAGGCGCGCGCGCGATGATCGCTTACGAATCGATCGATTGATTTACACATAGATCCATTACCACCTAAAAACTTACACACAACTCTAAACCCTATTTTCAAAATAATACAATGCCTAATCGAGCTACATTTGTTGGTACTAGAAACCTTAGGCTCAAAACAATTTTGTATTTTCTCACTAAAGCTCAAGAGTTCAGTTTCCTGTGTGTGGTTTTCTAGCTAGTATTTTCTTAAAGGTGTCAGTGTAAAATGAATCTAATCGTGTAAAATTTAGAGTTTATGTTAGTTTACAGGAAACTTTATAGAGGTGAGTGTGATTTAAAATCTCTAATAGCCATGTGTTTCAGGGGTCTTTGATGAAACCAAGAATACTACTTACATCACTTTGATAGGAAGTATCACGTCGTGTGTTAGGTCACCTACGTATTCCCTATAGTCTAGGACTCTAGGCAATAAAGCTAGTCGACCCCAAAAATACTTCCTCACGCGACGAGACTTTACAGTATGATAGAGTATGAGTTAAACATATATTATAAATGTCCAATAAAAAATCAGGAAGGAAGTAAGGGTTTTATGCTATACCTAATTGTTAAAGCAGGAAGGTACATTATTGCGTAAACGCAGTTTAGGTTGGATAATAAAATCGGTTTAAATATCGATGTTCTGCATGATTATTTCGTTTGATATTTCGGTTTAGAGTATAAATATACTACCTACTACTATTTTAAAAAGAAATCGATAAAATATTCAGTCATAAATCAGTTTTAGGAATAAATACCTAACTTCCGCAAGGATTTTTTGTTGGATATTTTTGTATAAGTATTAGTTCATACGATACTACAACCCTGCCAAGTTTCAACGACTGAGGATTTAATGCGGGGGTCTCCATACAGCAAACCGCCCATTGCCTAGACTACTAGTCCCTTCTAGTTCTAGACTAGGTCGACTGCGAATTTGATATTTGACAAATATTATATATTTGTCAAATCAGCAACTGTTTTTCAAACGTCAAAACGCGCGCTTAGTACGGGATGAAGTACGAAATACTAGCTGATGCCCGCGACTTCGTCCGCGTGATTAAAGTTTTTTTTATTCCCGTGGGAACTTTTTAATTTTCCGGGATAAAAGTAGCCTATGTCACGCTCCAGGTCCTTAACTATACCCATGCCAAAAATCACCTTGATCCGTTGTCTTTCGTGCGATCGTTGAATCACTCTTCGAAATACATAAAACCTGTAGAACCTGTAAAAGATTTTGGTATTCAACAACTTTGCGTCCACATTTCAAACTTTGTAATAATGTGTTTGAAATTTAATTTAATATGGGATTTCCATCTTTCGCTAAGGCTTTTGGGGTCAAAATCCAGGTCTCAAGTTATATTTAACTGCAAACTGGAATCCCTTGAATGAAATCGTGAGTGCACGTCCTAGGCGAAACAATTAAATTGCACCATCTAATTTTAACTCTAAAACTATTAATGGTAAAGTCTTATTTCCTTTGTAAAGAATTGTTAGGGCTATCACATAATACCGATAGAAAGGGTCACGATTTTGCTTTTTTTTTTCTCTGCACGACGGCTTAAGTATGCTCGAGGCATCAAGTGGTTTTAGAAAAAAGACTAGAATGTTACAATATCAAACTATATCAGTAGCAAAGTATTTCGATACATTCTTTCCTACCAGTCGTTCGACGGAGGTGTTTATAGTGTCCATAAGCTTATTTGACCCGGTAACAGCGTCGCTAGTAGATATGAAAAACAAGTCATTATTAAAAAAATTAAAACACGACTGCCCTGCCAAAAAACTACTAAAAAGTTAAAAATCTAAATTAATCTAGTTAAATAGAATCTTATTCACATTTTAATCAAATGATATTTTTTGTGAATCACTGGATATCGAACTATAGTGTTATTATATTATTGGGATCTACTCATCATTTTCTAGACGATGATTATATAGTTAATCTTATTTTTGATTTTTTTTTCAACTTTAGTCTTTATTGCGGGACCATGGTCACCCCATCTTTTTTTTTTATTAAAAAAAAAAGATGGGGTTAATTTTACTGGCCTATGTCACCCGGAATAAGCTAGGGATTTTAACGATACCTCATTCATCAAAATCGGTTCAGTCGTATAGAAGTTATGGTGGAATATACAAACTCACATACATACATGAACCCTGAAAACAATATACTCCTTTTTTTAGGCAGTCGTATAATAAAAGTTCTAATTTTGGCCACTGGGTCAGGTAAGTTGACGGGCTGTATAGCACTGTCGCGGTAGCCGAGTCTGTCAGAAATGTCGAGAATCTAGAAGCTTGATTTTTTACCATTGAAAATGGTTATCAGATGCAAATCACCTGAGACGTATTTTTGGCCGTAGCTGCGAGGATTTTAGGAGGATCGAGATGGTAATAGTACCAAGAGTTGAGAAATTTATCGAGACACGTGTGAACATTTGAATTTTGAAAATCGGCTGGTAACTTTTTTTGGAATTTTTTAATTTTTAAAAAAAGTCGGGTGTGTTTGTTTACTAAATTATAAATATTTCGGAAAAAATAAATATAAATATTTTTGTATTCATTTTCAATGCTCCGATTCTTGCGGGGACTATGAAATCTGTGAATTTATCCTCTCGGAGGTACGAAACCCTAAAAAAATTGTCGTGTTTCAAAAAAAGGCTGTTAAAAAAAGGGCTGTTCAAATGTCGGATAAACAAATTTCTAAAAATGGAACTAAAAATTTAATTCGATATGCAATATCGCAAGCTACAAGTGCAAGATACACACTGTACCCCATAGATTTACCCACCGTGGCGGATTATAGCGGGTTAAACTTCTAGTTCCTTCATTATCATGGACTTCCGCAAAGTAACGCCTGCTTCTATCCAAAATTTTTCAATAGCCGGCAACGCATTGGCGGTTCCTCCGAGTCTGGTTGGGCGGTGGTAATCACTTAACATCAGGTGACCCAACTGCTCGTTTGCTCGCTATACATAAAAAAAGGAAAAAGTGGTTCAGATTTTTCTTAAACTTACCCAGTAGAAAACGATTTTTTCCTTTTAACTTGAGGTCTATTTGAAAAGAGTGCAGAAATAAAATAAAACTCGGTAGTAACCTTGGCGCTATCGTCTTGGGAATCAAAATCAACTTTTTCATTCCTTGAGATATTTTAGATTGCGCAAGAAAGGCATTTTATGACATGGAAAAAATTATTTTAAACTCTATTTCACACGTTGTAGAGTTCTTTTTCAAATATACGTGAAGCTTTGGAAGAATCCAATAAGTTACATGTTAAAGGAGTCGACATAAAGCTTTCATCAAGTACAATTCGTTGTAGCATTTCATGCGGAAAAAAATGGATACACAATCCAATAATAAACTTTCACATTTATACTACGTATATTATTAATACAAAAGTGTATCTGTCTGTCCGTCTGTCTGTTTGCTACACTTTCACGGCCTATCTGCTTAACCAATTTGATGAAATTGGGCACAGGGATAGGTTGCATCCCGGGGAAGGGTATGCCCTTCCCCGGGTTCCCTGCTTTTTATCCCGGCAAATCAAAGAGTTCCCGCGGGAATCAAAACCCTTAATCCACGCGACTAGTTCGTTCGTTCATCATTCGTTCTAATGGCCGTTTCACACAAGCTGGGCAGGTGCAAAGCAGGCGAGGCAGAGTAGTAAGTAAAATGTTTAGTACTACTTGAACAGTATTTGTAAATTGTCCTGATTTAGCACGTCCGTCAGCGTAGCCTTATTACTTTACTGGACAAATCATGCCCGCATGAAATGGTAGCAAGAATGCTGGCTACTTTTCTACGCTGAAAATCCAGTTAAAACCAGGAAGGGAAAAGTAAAGTGGAAAATTTATATTTGTAGCCGGGCAGCAGTAGAAAACTGAAGAAAATTTTAACGCAGTTTGCATTTGACCCAGTGGTCAGATACAATTCAGTCAGACAAAAATTTATCTTGCGTTAAGTCTTGTCCCCTAATAAGGAAGATAATTCATTGCTTTTTTAGAAAATTTGCAACCCTAACATGTTTAGATTATTCAATTTTGCATCTTATTACACACAAAATAAGGTTGTATCAAATTGCTTTTATATGTATCGTGATAAACGTCCCCCAAGGCTTTTGCTTAAGGTTGTCATCTTTTTGAAAAAAGTTTTTGAACATATTAAATAATATTTCGTTCATAACAACATTGCAAAAGGAAGAAAGTTAATTTAATTAAACGTTTTTTAAGTAACTGCACTCAACACTGCCATTCAAAACTCAAAGCTCAACAAAACGGCCATGGAAAATGTGTTTATCATGAGCTCCCAAAGTTTCACTCAATTATTATTATCACTATCATAATGTTTAAGGCGGATAGTACCGACTGCCGCTAAACATTTTCAGTACTTAAACTAGCGGCACGCTATGATGGCCGGTTTGACGTTTGTCCGCTCATGAAGTTCCGTATTAATTGATAACGACTTTGAAGGAAATAATTGTATTACTTTATTGACGATAGTGATGTGCAGAGATTCATAAATTTTATCGAATGTAGTTTTAGGTTTAGGACTCAAAATTTATTTATTAAATTGATTTCTTAAATGTATACAAGTGTAGAAAAATCAGCTTGCACCATTTAAGGGGTGAATGTACTTGTGAATATGAACAATTTTCACTATGTGGACAAACCTCTGAAATCGCAAAAAAATATCAATAAATTTTTAAAAATGGAATCTAATACGATCGTCACATAGGATCGCTGGCTAGCACAACTACTACCTCCGGCAAACTCGCGTCAATGCTCAATGCAAAACAAAGCAGTTTCGAATTGACGTTGCTTCGAAAAGTATAAACTGTCAGTGCAATGCGATTGTGATATAGTTTTGACCTGGCTTTGGATTTCAAATATTGATACTGCATTACTGTTGACCCTTGCTCGTTAATTTGGACTCTGTTCAAGCCCTTTGTTATGGATTTCATCGATATGACCGAACGTACGCAGAGAACTGTTCTAAATAGTCAGACACGTGAGTTCGTAATACGCCTTCGTAACTATTTCGATCGTGAAGCTCAAAATGGAGGGCCAATTTTACCTATAACGTCAGTGGTTGAACGCGTAGCTGATGCGCTTAATATTGGACAACGAACTGTTAGACGGATAACTAAAAAAAAATATGGCGAGACTGGCACAGAAGAAAATAAACTTCACACACCAAAAAAGAGAAAACGAGCAAAACCAGTCGTAGGCATCGATAGCTTTGATGCCGATGCTATCCGAAGACATGTTTACGGCTACTATTTACAGAAGGAGTATCCAACAAGAAAAAAGTTGGTGCATTCACTGAAGGAAGCTGGATTATTCTTCGGTGGGGAAAGTTCTTTAACGAAGATTTTGAAGACCATTGGATTTCGATACAAAAAATGTAACAAACGCAAAATATTGATGGAAAGATTTGATATAGCGATGGCAAGGTATACTTTTTTACGGCAAGTGAAAGAAATCAAAAATTGGCAAAATGTTGTGTTCTTGGATGAAACATGGCTTAATGCTAACCATACTGTAGGCCGTTCTTGGAACGATGACACAGCAGCATCTACTTCCAAAGTTCCTGTAGGAAAAGGATCGCGACTTATAATTTGTCACGCCGGAACCATCAACGGGTTTGTCGAAGGTTCTCTCATGGCTTTTGCGTCAAAAACCACTGGAGACTATCATGAAGACATGAATGGAGAAAAGTTTACTGAATGGTTTACCTCAATGTTGTGTAGCCTCCCTGAACCATCTATTATAATTATGGACAACGCCCCATACCACTCGATGCAAATTGACAAGCCACCTGCCCAATCCCAAAAGAAAGCTGATATCGTCGCATGGCTTCGTAAAAATGGCGTAGATGCAAACATGAATATGTTAAAAGCGGAATTAGTACGTCTTTTAAAAGAAAACAAACCAACCAAGATCCGATACGTCATTGACGAAATAGCATTAGAACATGGGCACAGAGTTATACGGTTACCGCCTTACCATTGTGAGTATAATGCGATTGAGTTGGTGTGGGCTCAAATTAAGGGATATGCTGCAAGACACAATACAGAACCCCCATTTACCACAAAAAAAATGCTAAAATTATTAGAAGAAGCTTGTGAACATGTGACTAAAGGAGACTGGGAAAAGGTTGTGAATAGAACTGTTAAATTAATAAGGGAAGATTATGAAAGAGATGTGAAAATAGATAATATTATAGAAAACGAACATATAATTATTAATGTATGTGATGATAGCAGTGACGACAGTGAAAATAGTAGTATGGACGAATCTGATTAATTATGGCCTTTTGTGGCACCTTTTTTGGTATCTTTTGTATTCATATGTTTCTTGTGTGCATATAAAGTATGTATATTCATTTTCGTTCAAATATTCAGTTCGTTCAAATAAATTAAATAAACATATATATTTTTGTTTTATTAAACCTATTTAATCAGGTACAAAAACAAAACTTAATTGTTTTTTGTTCGAGAATAAATTGACATTCCACATCACTATTGTAATGTGTCAAACCGGCCATCATAGCGTGCCGCTAGTGTAAAGACGAAGCGTCATCGAATGTAACGTCTCGTTGCCAGCTCTTTAAGATTTTGTTGTCGTTGTTGAACTGCTTCATAATAAAGCTCATTGCGATATCCTTAAATTAAATACCATCTTAAAGTGTTATCCCAATTACAAAATAGCGAGTTATTGGTGGTTCCTATCAGGAAAACTTTTGTATATTGAGCCGCAGTGGTGAGCGCTGTTGTCTTAACGGGAGGTCTCAGGTTCGATTCCCAGCAGGGTCAATTTGGGATTTTATAATTTCTGTATTTTCTCTGGTCTGGTCTGGTGGGAGGCTTCAGCCGTGGCTACCACCCTACCGGCAAAGACGTACTGTTAAGCGATTTAGCGTTCCGGTAGGTAACTTTTTAGGATGCCGTGTGGAAACTGACTATGGGTATGGGTTTAATATACCTACCTGTTATACCCCTAACCGCCCAGCCCACTACCATCTTAGAAAACATCATCACTTACCATCAGGTGAGAACGCAGTCAAGGGCTAACTTGTATTTGTTTTTTTTTTAGTGTCATGAATCTCTTCATATATTTGTATCGCTTGTCAGTGTATGTGGTAGCCCTGAAGGATGTAGCTCAGCTCGAGTTTTTATTTGATTTTACCAGAATCAGTAAAAGCACTCTCTTGGTTGTCTATATGCTTCACGATGCGCCTAGGATTTAGGGCGTCATCACACTCGCAATTTGCTTTCATGTCGGTCGGAGGACGAATAGCTCAACTACTGGGCTATCGTACCTCTTTTTTAATTTAAAAAAATCTATTATTTCGACCATTGAAGATCATAATTTTTTTTAGTAAGGACACACAATAACCTAATGTTACTAAATATAAAACTACCTAATCCTAAAATCTTATCTAAGACAGCCTTGATTTGTCAGCAAGGACTGAAAAACAGATTCATAAAGGTTAAAGAAATATAAGTTACAGAATCGAAGCTGTAACCCTTTTGAATGTGTTTTTAATTCGGTTAACCCGAAACACTTATATTTCTGTAACAGAAACGAATCTGTACCAGAAATGAAAGTGTTTTAAAGTGTAACCGAAATAGCGACGTTGCCAAATTTACTGTTGACGCGTATTCAAATTTGAACCTGAGGTTTAAAGCACCGATGGTTGCAATTGTTTTAAGAAAAACATGGCCATGTTGTGTCAGTGTGCGTAAAGTCCAATAAAGTGAAAAGAACGCGTTGTCACACCGTGCAGTTTGTGAGGGCATGTACCTATTAGGGGTTACAAATAAACGGTTACAGATTGATTGGGTTACAGCATCATTTCTGTTTCCGTACTGACATTCAAACCTATCAGCAAATGCCCTCAGGATGCCATTGCAGCTAGCCCGAACCGATTTTGATCAGCATTTTGGAAAGTCAGTATAAAAGGATACCAACGAATGACACTGCTTACTTGTTGGTACTTTGATACTACAAAGACGAAGAGGAACAAGTTTGTAAATCGCCAGTGTCTCAGTGCACTTACACTGGAACCCTTTCCTTTTGGCTAAAGAAAAGTTTCCGAAAACGCGGGATTTGGAAGATAGCTTAAACTCTATTTACTTTTAAGTTTAAGCTTCAATATGTATCTATTGTATTGATAAAATTGGGTTGACAACTATTCAAATAAACTATAGTAATTATTAAAGTCTGAATAGTCCAGGAGCAGTAAGAGCTAGAACCTAGAGCCATGAACTCAATTTGAAAAAACGCAATTACGACAACGCGCCGTGGTCTATACTAGATGCTTAATCCGTGCGCGCTATTTTTAGAAGTTTCATTGAGTTTTTCTTATAAATTACTAGCTAACGCCCGCGACTTCGTCTGCGTGGATCGAGGTTTTTGGTTCCCGCGGGAACTCCTTAATTTTCCGGGATAAAAAATAGCCTATGTGCTAATCCAGACTATAATCTATCTCTATGCCAAATTTCAGCCAGATCCGTTCAGCCGTTGGGGCGTGATTGAGTAACAAACATCCATACACCCATATACATCCACACATCCATAATTCATAATTCATAATTCATAATTCATAATTCATAATTCATATATCCATACATTCATATATCCATCCAAACTTTCGCATTTATAATATTTGTAAAATAAATTATTAATTTTTGATTTATATAAATATAGGATCTCCCAAAAGTCGTAATAACCACGGGACCCGTTAGTTTTATGTTTGAAAACCATTTTAACTTTGAAATTGATTGTTCTGTTAGAATTTATTATATAAATAAATAACTATCAACTGTAGTAAAAAAGTGCGACGAATTTTGATGACGTCTCAGTTCAGTATTTCATATAACATCCCATACAATAAAAAAAGTTGCTGATTTGACTTGTTGTCAAATACCCAATTTCTTGAAAATATGGGTAACTATTTCACTTATTCTTTGCTAGATGACGTCTGCGACCCGTCCCCGTAGGTTTACGTGTTTTACACGACTGCCCAATACAGGAGTGCGATGTTTTCTGGGTTCATGTCATAGAGGTAATATATTTCTATGGTTCATGTATGTATAGTCCCACAAACTTATCTGACCCGGTGAGAGCGTTGCTATTGGACAGGAAAAATGTTTTAAAAAAATTGTTCCAATTTTGGCCATCGGGTCAGATAAGTTTGACGGACTGTATGTATGTGCGTTTTTTATTTCATAATAACTTCTAAATATCTGAACAGATTTGGATGTATGGTATCGTTACGTTATGTCACATAACGAGTGACACTGACTATAATTTTTTATCAGGGCAGTTGTGTTTCTTTAATTTCCTAATTATGTATACCTACTGGTTTTCACTTTTCAGGTACAATTTTTCCAGCACTGGGGTCATACTGCCATATTGTTTTATTATTGTTGACTTTCGTGTTTTAGAATTATAATCCTTATTTTAGGAACTTCAAGGTAGGTGACATCAAACTGTTATTTTGAGTAATATTGCTTGTATTGGTTTAAGCGTTGGTAGTATGGCCCCTTATCCCCGTTTTATCCTGCGAAAACTAACTAGGTATATTCTAACAAACACTATATAGACGCTATAGTTACGGAGACTACAATGCGTATGCGTAATTCATCAAAAAAACTTTCTAGAGATAGGTATTTACGATACGCCACAGACAGACGGAGCGTTCTAACGTTAGTATATTGTTAATAGGCTATCAATGTAAAAGGCAAACACACAACTTTCACAGGAAGGCGTTTAATTTCGCTCCTAAAAACGGGCGGTTCCGATAAACTTTTAAATTAATAGAGCATGTTTTTCACCGGCTTCGAGTAGGGTGGCCATGATCAAAAAATATTATAGGATATTTTGGATAGGATAAAAATAGCATAGGATACAAAATAATACTCAAACCTATCTAATATCTACCTACATAGAAATACCGGATTCTCTCTTTATAACTCATCAATTATTATTGAATAATCTATACTATAACAAATATTATTGATGCGAAACCACTGAACTGATCGGGTTGGCCATACATATAGATACGAGACTTATGCATCCGCTAAGAAAGAATTATTGAAAATTCGTATAATTACTTAGGCAACGGGCAAAACTAGTAGATTACATATACTTATTGTGATTCTTCATAAAATGCACATTGCATACTGGTTTAACTTATACTTGGGTATATTTTCACACTTACAATTTTCATCGACGGAAAAAAATATTTAAAAAATCCAGAAAATAAATATTTTATGATTTTTTAAAAATAATATTAAATGTATGTTTTACAGACTACTTTTTTTCAATTTTATTTATATAAAAGTTATCATTTTCTATTTATGCTGATTCTTTCTCGATAATGTTTTTTTTCGACACTGCCGGTCTTCAACTATTGCACTTGTTCTTCATTTAAGCCGATACACCAGGTCAAAGTTTAAATTTTTATTTTTGGGTATCTACAGTTCGATCTGGAAAAAATATATATGGATTTTTTACTGAAATATTTTTTCGTCTATGAAAATGGTTTAACCCAGTTTTATCGATTTTATGGAGAATCAGACCATGTACTTTATAACTTTATTATTTGTTACCCTACAGTCGAGTAACAATAGGTCGAGCGGGGTCGTTGAACCGGTCACGGGGTCACAGCGCGGGCGAGCGGCGTATACCATTGTTTTACGGGATACGTAAATGTCATTAGCCCAGTTCCTATCCATATGCTATATGGCTAGACGTTAGTGGTACATCTACCATTTTTTGGTACAGCTTGATGATGACTCTTATTGGGTCACTTTTGTGTTTTCACATTCTACTACAATTTAGCCCTTGACTGTGATTTTACAAGGGGCCGTATTACATAAAATTAATTGCTACAATGTAACAATTGCAATCACGTCCGCTGTTGGCCAAAATCCATTGTCGCAGGAAGAATACCATAAATTCAAACAAACACGTAAATTGAGGATGTAACAATGTTTGATACAGGTTTTACATAATAAGCCATAGGGCAATTGTAAGTGACGATGCAGTCTATGTTGGAAGCGGCCTAACCTCTAAAGACTATGAAGGTTTGATTAAACCAAATGCCTAATTTTCCACTCAATAATTTTTTAATACCTAAGTAATCGTAATCGCGACATGTTTACTGAATACCCAGAAACGAGATAAATAATTTAGATAAAAAGACTAACAAATTAAGAAAGAACGTTTATTAGTAATAAAGTAAGATAATAGAGTCATTAATGTAATGTACCACAGAATTTTTATGTGTAGAAGTGTCAGGCTGTATGTAAAATAAAATGGAATGGTTTATAATTTCTTTCACTTAGGACAACTTGTGCCACTTATGATAAGTCAAGACTCTACCACCGGTTCGGAAAGGCGATTTTACTGGGAAGAGCCGATAAGAAACCCACTTGTTGCTCTTTACTTAAAAAGAATAAAATTTTACACTTTGTGTAAATAAGATATAATGCTGCATACGTTACGTAACAAGTATTACACGGGCTTGTGGTCTGCGAGACTGTAATTTCTTCTATTTCACTATAAGTTAGTCCTTGACTGAGATCTCAACTGGTGATAAACGATGGTGCAGTCAAGGATGGTAAGGGGGCAACCTATTAGGACTATATTATACCCATATTAAACTCTGTCTGTCTGTCTGCCTGCTACGCCTTAATGGCCCATCTTTTCAACCAATTAAGATGAAAATTGGTATACAATAAACTAGTCTAGTCATACTTATAACTGATTTTATAATGTAAGTGTGTTTGTTTGTTGGTTTATTACCTTGTTGGGTTGTCCTTCAATCACGCCGCAACAGAGCAACGGATTGACGTGATTTTTTGCATACGTATAGTTGATCATCTGGAAAGTGACACGGGCTATTTATCCTGAAAAATGAAAGAGCATCAGAGTGGTATCTGCAGCTAATAAAAAGTAAACCAATTGAGTGTTGAATGACAAAAGATACCTACCATTTCTAAAAAACCTCTTTTCAATTCTATAGTATACGAAAGACAACTTCTTATGTAACTATAACTTACAAAATAATCAGCGATTAGTGAAACCAACACTAGTTTCTGCCCGCGGCGTCGCCTACATTACGCCCACGCGAATATTCCTTTATGGGAAGGTATTAGATACATCCTTTGTTTATTTCGTAATCCCTGAGACAACAACAGGTATTGAGTAAGTGTTATCTACTGAGTTCTAATGCCAATCTATCTATCTATGTTATACTAATAACATAGCCCAAGTTTAAGTAAATTAAATCTAGAAACTTGAAATGTTGCTTGTTATTCTATCTATAATAATGAATCCATAATAATATTATAAATGCGAAAGTGTGTCTGTCTTCTACGCTTTCACGGCACATCTATTCAATTGATTATATTGATTATAGGCTTTTTATCTCGGAAAATTAGAGTTCCCACGGGAATCAAAAATCCTTTTTTATATTCTAGTAATAATAATATTATATTTATGAGATGATGCCCGCGACTCCGTCCGCGTGAATTGAGGTGTTTTAGGGATATGAAAAATAGATAATAGCCGATTCTCAGACCTACTGAATATGCATATAAAATTTCATAAATATCGGTCAAGCCGTTTCGGAGAAGTATGGTAACTAACATTGTGACACGAGAATTTTATATATAAGATTAATATGTACCTACTATTCTTCGGCTCATAACATTCTCCAGTAAGTGCTCAGCTACCGGTTACGTAAAACGCTTATTTTTAACCACAGTTACAATATCCCAGCCGATACAACGGGTTCCCATCATAATTTTATATTTAAAACACGTCAGCTGCCAAACCTTTTGTTAATTTTGGCGCGCTTTATGATCGCCTATAAATCCGCCATATTGGCCATAGAGTAAGAGAAATATATAGAGTAGTATCTTTAACTAGGGATTTGTGCTTATTAAAACTGAAAATAATGTGGATTAAGTTTTTTAGATCTCCTCTCACTGAGGAGAACTCCTTGATTTTCCGGGATAAAAAGTAGCATAATAAGTCTTTCCCCGGGATACAACCTATCCCTGCACTAAATTCCATTAAAATCGATTGAACAGATGGGCCGTGAAAACGTAGCAGTCAGACAGACCGACAGACACATTTTCGCATTTATAATGTTGGTATGGATTAGTATGGATTCCGTAAGAACACCGATTTTTAGGAGACCTAAGCATTTTACGAATGAAGTTCCCTTTTAAGCAGCATTGTAGACGCATTTTTTTATCCTCTACAAGTTAGCCCTTGACTGCCATCTCACCTGATGGTAAGTGATGATGCGGTCTTAGATGGTAGCGGGCTAACCTGTTAGGGGCATGGCAGTTATATTAAACCCATACTCCTATTCGGTTTCTACACAGTATCGTATCGGAACGCTAAATCGCTTGGCGGCACGTTTTTACCGGTAGGGTGGTAACTGGTAACTAGCTACGGCCGAACCAGGGAAAATGCATGTGTATGCAATTAATAATTGTTAAATAGTTCGAATCATTTCCACTGGACTTCTTACGTAAAAATGGACTCTAATGAAACTAGCAACTTTTTAACAAACCTTGACGTTGCCAAACTTTATCACTTTCAGTGATAAGACCGACCGCCTTTGCGCACTTTTCTTTAATTTTTCTTTTTCACTGCTTTGTTTCTTTTTTAATGTTTTGTGTGGCAATAAAGTATTTATCTATCTACCTATCTATCTATCGTTGTTCTATTTTATTACCACAGGTTGACATTAAAGATTTGCATGAACACGCGCTTAGTGAGGTTGTATGAAATATACGACTGACATACTGACTTAGGTCATTAATATTCGACGCACTTTTGTTATTTCCTCCCTTCATTCCTTTCGTATCATAGGCTCACTTCATTTATGACCTTATTCTCGAATTTTTAGCTTCGCGCTTTACAAATACACTCTAGGGTTAGGTAGGGTAGACAAGACTACGTAGGGTCGGGATGCCTAGATTTAATTTTAATACGATTTTCATACTGTGAATTGTTCGTTGCGACATATTTAAATGAATGAATCAAAATTTTAAGAATAAGCATTTACTATAGTCTGCAAACTTTTTAGTCTGTGGCCGACGCGACGTCGCAAGATGGCCGCGGTAATGAGGAAAAGGGCGCGAAATAGTAAACCACTCGTTATTTTGTATTTAACGAACCTAATATTAGGTTTCGGAGCAAGTCACTCGGGAATTTTCTTTTTAGGGTTGTTTCCGAAGACATTGTAGATTTGAGTTTCGTTAAACATAGGCATTACGTAACGTTAGACAAGCATTTTTGGTTAAATAATATGTGCTCTCAGCTTTAAATAGACAGACTATATTCTAATATAATCTGTCTATTTAAAGCTGAGAGTCGATTTAACAATTAACTTTTAAAAATACTGGCAACACATCAAAATTATAATATGGCAAAAAAACGTATCGAGGATATCCGAGCATTATTTTATTTTGCCCTGGGTGGGAATTTTTCGATTTTCCTACATAAAAGTAGTCTACTTAGGTTGCATCCTACGGAAGGACATACTTAAGTAGATTTATACTAATATATACTATACATATTTAGATACAAATTTTCATCAAAATCGGTTGAACAAATTATTGACCATAAAACGTAGCAGACAGGCACATTGTCACATTTATAATAATTACCTATTAGTATCTATGGATTTTTGCACTACTTTTATAATTATATTCTCAGCGAATTAGTTCGTTTGTAGTAGGAAAAGTTATTTAGCTTATAGCCCTCTGGTGAAAATCTTCCAGAAATACCAAAATGTACAGTTTCAAATACATTTTCCTCATCAAAGTGTTTAAAACCGAGCGAAGTGCTCTTGAAGTCTTAACTGCATCATTAATGCCCACATGAAACGTTCAGCCGATGCATTTTGAAGTTTGTTTATTGTTCGGGTATTAAACCATACTTAATACGATTTTACGCTTTAATGTTAAATACTTTATCTGTGTCGTTCGTACTCGTACCTATTCTGTGGTAATACTAAAACCCTGCCAATTTTCATCGACTGAGGATTTAATGCGGGGGTCTCCATATAACAGACCGCCCCGTTTCCTAGACTATAAGTACATCATCCCCCTCTTTTGTGAGAGTGGAGGCATATACCCAGTAGTGGGATGTTAATGGGCTGTAGTGTGAAGTACATCATTAGAAAGAAAGAAAGAAACTGTTTATTAACCAGTGGTGTCACAGAGAAAACTGGATACAAATGTACTTAACACTTTCGTCTGTGACACCACCCAGAAATTGTGTTCAGCTCAGCGTTTTGGACGTCGTCACATGCCCATAAATATGTACATACAAAGCAAGACGCTGGTTTTAAGCTGTGACCCCGGGTGACGTCACAGTTATAGCAATAAATTAAAACCAAAAGTTTATTACAGGCCATTGCCGTTTCACTACTGAGAACAAGTCTCTACTCGGAATGAGAAGGGTTTGGCCATAGTCCACCACGTTGGCCACCACGGATCGGCAGACTACACACACCTTCGAGAAAGTTATGAAGAACTCTCGTAGTCTCAGGCATGCAGGTTTCCTCACGTTACATTTTCCTTCACCGTTTTATGCTTTAAATGATAAAGCATTAAGTGATATATGTACTATAATCCATAAGACGCACGTAACGGCTCGGTTCTGTATTTACTCTAAGTACAGGGGCCATACTGCCAAGCCTAAAGCAATATTGTTTCATCATTGTTGACTTTCGTGTTTAAGAATTATAATCCTTATTTTAGGAACGTCAAGGTACGTGACATTAAACTGTCATATTGAGTAATATTGCTTATGTATTCTTTTAAGCGTTGGCAGTATAGCCCCAGTTATACGATATTTCAATAAATCTAACCCTCTTTATTAAGACTGCGATATTATTTGTTCAAGTAACGAAGAAAGCTCATTATTCACAAAAACAAAAAGGCCAGACAAGAACACTAACGAAATTTCGCTATTATGCAAAACAATTGAGTCCAAACGATCGAGGGTGGTCATCCGAGCGTGGCACGTACTCAAAATGTCGCCGTTTAGCATTTCTGTTCTGCTTCTGACATTTCGCCGCGCCATTTAGAATTTTAGGTAGGTAAAGTCGGGGATTTCACCTTACCTTGAACCTGTTTTTGGGATAGGCCAAACTTAAAGCTCTATTTCACTTTAGCCCTTAGGAAATTGGAGTATCCATTTTTTTATTCAAATGAACGTATTAAAGGTGTTTATGAATCGTCGAGTGAATCTACTATTGGTTCGGCATTCCATAAATATCGAGAAGAACCAGCAAGAAGCTCGGTGGTTGCTCATTTAAAAATATGAAATAAATAAATGATAAATGATAAATGATTCATTTATTTCATGTAGGACAACTTGTGTCACTTAAGAAACGTTAAGACTCTACCACCGGTTCGGAAAGCTGATTCTACTGAGAAGAGCAGGCAAGAAACTCAGCAGTTGCTCTTTTCATAGAAAAGAAAAGGTTACAATATATAGACAACACAACACACGTTACAAGTATTACACTGACTTGTGGGTCACTGGATGTGAGGCCGGTTGCTTCCATACAACTTTGTCATTAATAAAATCATCGATAGTGTAATAATCTCGACTTAACAAATGTTGTTTAACACAGTCTTTAAATCTATGTAATGGCAAATCCAAAAACTCTTACAGTCACTTGTTAATTTACAATTACATCAATGTGTAGATACATTAGTAACCTCAGACCATTGCCGGAGCGAGCCTAATCTTCACGTCACGCAACGTATTATTAGCCTCATTAGGCATCAGGTAACAGTCGAAGTTTTAGCTTTGGACATACATATTATTAATAAACATACACATTTATAACATATTATTATTATTTCCAGCCTGCAATGTCCCATTGTTAGGCAAAGGCCTCCCTTTCCTCCTTCCATTTATCCCGGTCCATAGATTTTTGGGGCCAGTCCTCCATAAAGGCATCGCCTCGAATAATAACATAATTATCTTCTAAATATTATAAAAGTAAAAGGTGACTGGCTGACTAACTGACAGATCTATGAACGCACAAATCAAACCACTGGACGGATCGGGCTGAAATTTCGCATGCAGATAGCTATTATGACGAAGTCATGCGCTGAGAAAGGATTTTTGAGAATTCAACCTCTTAAGGGGGTAAATTAGGGGTTTGCAATTTGTGTAGTCCACGTGGACGAAGTCGCGGGCAAAATCTTGTTGTAAATATATAGTACAAAAACATGAACTTTTCGTAAAGTCAACGATACTCCAGAGACGTATCCAGGCGTCTATTGAAAAGAAAGGGGCAAACTAAATACCAGAGTACATACAAATGCTATATGCCGGCATTTAGTCTGAAATCCTCGCACGGTTGGACGGGCACCCTTAGTCGCTCGAACCCGATTGCTTTATTATTATACCCAAAATAAGATATTATTATACTGACATTTAAATACTGGCTTAGGTATTGATCGATTTTGTAAATGTTCCAGTTTGGGACGGTCCTGGGAAACGATGTTGTTATAGGTACTTAACCGACTTCAAAAAAGGAGGAGGTTCTCAATTCTACTGTATGTTTTTTTTTGTATGCATGTTACGCGATCATTCTGCCAACTTTGAATCAATTATGATGATTCTTTTTTGTTTGGTAGATCTTACTTAGGTGGCCCCATATCAATTTTATCGAAATTGATTTAGCGCTTTTTGAAAAAATCAACAGTAAACAAAATATATACCCAGGTAAAGTTTTTTACTTTTTAGTTTATATTGGTACTTATAGGTATAATTTTGAAGTTAGTTTTTGTTTTAAATGAAAGCGAATAAGTATTATAAGACGTATTTTCTAATGTTATGTAATTACCAATACACATACGCACAATAGGTACTTTACAAGGGTCTGTTACTTGAATCCTGACCTAATGCTCATTACCTGTCCATATTTGGGTTGCATTTTTTTAAATGTATGTCGGTGCATATCTCCGTGGTTTCTGAACCGATTTCTGACAACCGATACTGTGTAGAAATCAATATTATTTTTTACTTTACAGTGGCTTCAGTTCAGGCCGGCAGTTGGTTTTTTGGAAAGAATTTTTATTTACGTCTATGCAACCTGTTTTGTACAATTTTTCAATAAAAACAAAATTAAAATTAAACACGATTTTTATTAGCACTATTGCTGTGAATTATGTTTTAATTATGCGTAGAGAAAAATTTTATATTTCTAGGATCGCGAACACACTATACCTACAGACGGATGGATTTACTGATACTATGTGGCGGGCGTAAATTCTCTTTTATATTAAGGTACCACACACTTCGTGACCCTACAAAACTTCGGTCACCTTCGACAAGTCGCGCACGCAGTTTGGCACGTACAGTCCATAGTGCCTGCCCTGAGCAAAATTCAGTGTAATTTTTCAAATTCAAATTCAAATGTGTTTTTATTCAAATAAACTTTTACAAGTACTTTTGAATCTTCAAGTAAATCTACCATTACGACTTTTCACCCTATTTCTGACCTTTTGATGCTATTTCCTGAATATCAAGGGAGTCACACCCTATTTCCATTGAAGGATTGACGTTTATTAAGTTATTTTGGTATCCTTACGGTGACATTTTGTCACCGTAAGGACACCAAAATAACTTACGGTCACCTTTCCTATCCAATTACTTAAATCTTATTTTAATAAATTGATTTTTAGGATAGGTTGAAAAATAACACAGTTTTAGTATAAATTACCCTTACAGTGGATCTATGCCCTTACAAATTGCAAACCACACTTCGTTTAGCAAGTTGCATACAAATTTTGTGACTGAATTTTGTCCTATTTTTTTTCCACTGGGATGGTAGCGGGCCAACCTGTTAGAGACATGACAGTTTACCCCTATTGGGTTACACGGCATCGTACCGGAACGCTATATCGCTTGACTGCACGTCTTTGCCGATAGGGTGGTAACTAGCCACGGCAGAAGCCTCCCACCAGGCCAGACAAGGGAAAATTGAAAAATTATAAATTCTCAAATCTTCCGGATATTAAACCCGGGACCCCCGGAAAAGACAACAGCGCTCAACACGCCACGGAGGTTTTCAAACTGTACTGAAAATTCTGCCCGCTTGGAGCTATCCTCTCCTGTCACACACCGTAAACATGAATTTAAAAAAATGTACTGGTTACTATTTTTTTACTTTTACAAATATCCATTCAACTTTTACTAAATACTGAGCTGAAAAACCATAGCTTTTATGATATTATTATAATTATTATAGAGCCTATGTTGCAGAAATTCCATGCATAAGATACGTTCAATTAGAAATTTAAAATTCCGAGACATTTTCAAAACAAAGGTATCCCGGAAGACACCATTTCGCGAAATTAATGATAATATCGACCGGGAACAAAGGTATACATTACTGTTTTATTCATACAGTGGGTGCGATGCAATGTGCTTCGTATACGTATTATGTAAATCGTTGTATGTAGTGTATGGAAAGTGTGGGCTTCTTTCGGACTTTCGGGAAGCGGGGTTTTACATGTGACGATGTTTCGCAGTTACAGTTTTTTTCCGAAGCCTCCCACCAGGCCAGACCAGGGAAAATTCAGAAATTGTAAATTCCCAAATTGAACCTGCCGGGGATCGAACCCGGGACCTCCGCACGTTAAGACAACGGTTAAGGTCGTCAAAAACAGATACAGATTCCAGCAGGAAACATCGCAACGGGCGCTTATTATGGGATTTTGTATGAAATACTGAATTATGAAGTCATCAAAGTTAGACACACCTTTTTACTTTAATCGATATTTACGACAACATACGATACGATGATTTTATTTATAATACGATATCTTAAAATGATCATTAAACATAAAATTAACAGGGGACGTTGAGATTACGATTAACGACGTTTTTTGCGAGATCCTCTATTTAGTAATCACTAAATATTAATGTATTAGACTAGTTGTCAAATACCCAATTCGATAATAAAAAATTGGCAGTCATAGGGACTGCTGATAGAAGTGAAAATGAATATTTAAAATAATTAAAATATAAACCTTAAAACTAAGGCACTAAAGTTTAATTACGAATGTACTATATAATTTATACTTAAGACCTTTCACTTACTTTGTCTTAAAAATAATGGTGTCGCGAGGTGTCATTCGCAGTTACACATCACTATTATATATAAACCTTATAACAAAGTTTAATCACGAATGTACTACTTAAGACCTTTTGTCTTGAGGTACTCCATTTTAGTTCTGACTGCCGTTATTCCCTTTTCGCAGAAATAAAGTCGTGTCGTCCAACGAAACGGCGCTCCGATAGTGTAAGTCGTTAGCATAAAATTTGAAATACATCTCTGTTCACTTAGGGCGAAAATGCACTAAGAACCGGACAGGACAAAAACATTTACTTTATATATTTTCTTCCTGGCTTCGATCCCCGGTAGAGTCAATTTAGGAATTTATTATTTATGAATTTTCGCTCATCTGGTCTGGCTTTGTCCATAGCTTGTTACCACCCTGTTGACAAAAGTCCTAGGGATTTAGTGTTCCGTGTAAAAACCGAAGTATGGGCCCATGGGTTTAATATAACTGCCAAACTACCTGCTCCTAGCAGGTTAGCCCACCCCACTACCATATTAGACTGCATCATGACGTACTAACTACTAAACTGGTAAGATCGCAGTTAAGGGCTAACTTTTAGTGGAGTAAAAACATCTGGACAAGTGGGAGTCTGTATCGCGCACCGAGTGTTCCGTACAGACTTGTATGTAGGTAGATCATCCATTACGGGAATCGACTCTCGAAGATTAGGTATTCTATGGTACACAATCTGTAAAGTATGATAAACTCAAAAAAACTCTAACTCAGAGTATATTAATTCAAAATAGGTACCTACAAAGTACACCTCCTGAACCTCACGTTTACTTACTATACTTTGTGTATAGGACGTGATGGTGATAATTATCCACGCTTAATTATAGCTAAGAGGGTTCTAAGCGCACCCTAGTCTGACCCACAACAAACTGAGCCGGGATTTTTAGTAAAACGACAGCTTTAATCTAATGCTGTCACTTTCCGCAGCGAGTATTATGAAAGGTATGGAAATATAAATAGAGCTGTCATTTTAGTTTATAGATTGTGCACACAGAATCTTTCGGATGGTTTTTTTTCCGTCGTGAGAATGACTCCATCGAGCGCCTCCTCGTGCAGGGCAAGGTGGAGGCACAAAGGAAGGTCACCCATGCGATGGACCGACCAAAATATGTCAGCAGTTGGCGGTTCATTGCACGAGTGACGACCTCCTTGGCGCAGTGTTGAGCGCTGTTGTCTTATCGTGCAGAGGTCCCTGGTTCGATCTCCGGCAGGGTCAATTTGGGGATTTATAATTTCTGAACTTTCACTGGGCTTCGGCTGTAGCTAGTATCCACCGGCAAAGACGTGCCGCCAAGTGATTAAGCATTCCGCTACGATGCCGTGTAGAAACCGAATATAACTACCATGCCTCTAACAGGTCAGCCCGCTACCATCTTAGACTGCATCATCACTTACCATCAGGTGAGATTGCAGTAGTATTTTTTAGTAGATAAAAAAAGTGCACCAGGCTGTCGGTCAGCAGGGAGAAGTGTCGGATGCTGGTGAGGCGCATTACATCTGCCACTAAAACCGTCATCTCGTGATGACCACGACGACTCTGTCAACAGTGTAACGTCGAAGAAGGAGAAGCACACAGAGTCAGCCCCATTGTCCGTTTGAATTCAATTCAATCCATTTATTCAGATTAGGTACACTATAAGTACACATATTGACGTCCATTACTTACATATAAAACATGATGGTGATAATTAGTTACGGTATCTTAAAACTATACCTACGAGGGTTCCAAACGCACCCTGATGTGAGAAGAGCCCACAACAAACTCAGCCGGGTTATTTTTTCATTATCACCATCTCACAAATCATCTTAACTAAGAAAGGAGCCATAGAGCAAATTATTGCCAAGCCTCCTTGTCAATTAAGTAATCTTTTACCTGGTAATAAGATTTTTCAATGATTTTACGTTTTACATTAACTTTGAACTATAAGACATTAACTTTGAGACATTTAAACATGTCTTCTGGGAGCTTATTGTAGAAGCGGATACTGTTTCCAACAAATGAATTGCTAGTTTTACTAAGCCTAGAAGCGGGCATTACAAGTTTATTTTTATTTCTAGTATTGACATTATGACAATCAATCACTTTTCTTCTTGAATTTATTAATGTGTTAAAAAAGATTTGTCCAGGCGGGACCGTAATGCGTTTTAGTTCTTACGATGTACAGCGGGAGGTATAATACCTGTGCTATTGACCTCGTTTCATAATGTACTCAGATATATTTGGACACTATGCTAATATTGGGATCGATGACTTTACCTGCTCCAGATTATACCCAGCATCTCATATTTCACGGGAATATATAGGTACTTACAGTCCTCGCGCGAGCTCCGAGGAGTGGGGATGTGAAGAAACGACGGCTGCGCGCCACCCCCGAGCGTCGCTCCATATCCAGCTCGCTCCCAGCACTCGTTTCGAGCTTGACGCGTGTAATTTTGCGATAGCAGTATTGTTTTGCACTTTAAACAAATCTAGGTCATTACTTTAATAATCCATAGGATTCCTCAGAGCTCACGCACGGACTATGCTTATCTTTTTATATTCCCAGCGGTCGGATGGTGCGTGATGATGCAGTCTAAGGTAGCAACAGGCTAACCTACGAGGGGTATGGTATTACAAATGCAAATTTATATACTCTATTTCTAAAAAATGTTTTAAAAGATAACAAGGTGTACATTAACAAACTTGTAAAATCTTAAAACTAACAAAAAGGGGTTGTTACAAATTTATGTGGAGCCCAGGCTCCATATAAATTTCCAGGTATTTTGTACGATATTTTAAAATGTTCGGGGTCATAAATAAGTAAAATTTTTCGAATTTTCGACATTCAATTTACGAGGTATAATGCGAAATTATTTTGCAAAAAGCCCAACAACATGCGTCCATTTTGACATTGACGTATATTACACGTGTCATGATTACATTTGACATAAAAATAACCTGAGAAATCAGAATTAACCTTAAAATATCCAACAGCAGTCAGCGAGTCGATCGAAAGATTTTGTTTTACAAGTTGACGGAATAAATAATAATAAAAATTTTATTTTTGTACCTCTTATTCACTGTAAAACTGCAAAAAAGCATATTTTATTTGATTTTCTATGTATTTATACAATTTTTTGGAATACTGTATAAGTACCTGGCCCAAGATGAAACAACCCCTTTTGGTTTGTCTATTTCCGGTTTAATTCATGTACGCCTTATATGCTTAGCTGTGGACCTCACACTAGGAGACCTGTATCGTGAGGTCCTGATATAGGAATTACAATGCGATATACTCGGCCGGGGATCGATTACATAAAACGAAGATACCATTATATTAAACAATTATTATATATGTGTATATGATAGGCTGAGATATTTTCGCGCCATTGTAAAATAAGATTTCTGCGCAGACGTTCATCGGCGTCAATTACCAAAGATGAATGCCACTACAAAATTGATCCTAGTAAACTTTCACATTCATACTAATATTATAATTGCGAAAGTTTATCTGTTTGTCTGTCTGTCTGTGTGCTACGCTTTCACGACTCATCTGTTTAACCGATTTTGATTTAATTTGTTACTGGGGTAAGTTGTATGGAAGGACATAGGTTACTTTCTATCCCGGAAAATTTAAAAGTCCTATGGAAATGAAAAGAACCTTAATTCACGCGGGCGAAGTCGCCGACATCATATTATTTATAATATTAGTGAGGCAGAGAAAAATAGATCATTAAGCAAAGTTCTTTGTTTGAACTGTTAACCCTTCAAAGGCACATTGCTTTATGAACGCGAATCGCCCAAGCGTAATGTTGCCGCTATAAAAATCACACAGGCCGCGGGTCGAAATGGCCATTTGGACCCGAAATAAACACGCGAGGGTCGGGGTATGTGCGCAAATAAATATTTCAAACCCATTGTTATGAACTGACCCTTTGCGATACCTATTTGAAATTAGATGACAAAGCTTTGGATACACAGAATGCGCGACGGAGACTTATCCATGAAGTTTAATTTTGTGAGATAATAATAATAATAATAAAAATCGGCTGAGTTTGTTGTGGGCTCTTCTCAGACCAGGGTTCGTTTGGAACTCTTGTAGCTTAGTTTTAGACCACCATCACGTCTTATACTTTGTAAACGTAACGTTCAGAAGGTGTACTGTGTACCAATTTTGAAAATAAATATACTTTGAGTTTGTGAATTTGTTAGCGATGACAGCCTAGTAGTTAAGGGTGCGGGTTCAATCCCTGGACACGCACCGTTAAATTTTCGAAAGTTAAGTGGGTTTTAAACACTTGCTATAACAGTAAACATAAACGGAACATCATTATCCTATTGCGGGGTCTTCCAACTCGAGACTGGTATAACACCAAAGGACTGGCGTGCACTTAGTAAGCCTATGTCCAACGATGGACGAATATTAAGGGCTAACAATGAAGATGATTCCTATAGTTTAATGTTACGTCCGACTTGTTGGTACCGTCCCGCGTTGTGTAGGTCCAAGCCTTAAATATATGTCATCCCATTGCCCATTGTTATGAACTGACCGTATGAGCTTTGAAATTAGATGATAATTTGGGAATCTTGAATAGCCTGTGAAATATGAAGGTAAAGGTACCTACTTACTTGATATTTTCCAATATTCATAATTTTGCTGTTTTTGTTTTAATGTAAATGTTTTGCAATCAGCTTGGTTTCATTGTTTCCCGTTGGTCAGATTGTTGGTTAGACTAATCTGACCAATGGGCATTTTTGTTCCCGTTGGTTAGATTGATTTGATATTTGGTAATTTATCAGGAGTTCATAGAAAAAACAATCACAATAGAAATAGTTCTGAAATTGTATTACTTATTTCTTATTATTTCCCTGCTATAATAGATCGATTTCGTCATCTTCGTCAACCAATCGATATCCACAGTCCACCGCTGGACATAGGTCTCACGTAGAGACTTCCGCAATCAACAGTCAACACGCCGTGGTTTTGCACCGCCTGGATCCAGGCCCCCTATTCTCTACCTCAGTGGCTATCAAAAAATGAAAGCCACTGACTTCATTCTTATCCATTGAAGGTTTGCTATTGAAATTAAAATAACCTTATCATAGCAAACCTTCAATGGATAAAAAATATATATGTCAGTGGTTTAATATTTTGATAGCCTCTGAATTAGAGAACGGGGCAGTGCGGGTCGGCATTCCAGTACTTTGGGATCCCAACTACTGGTTTCTAAACATTATAAAGTAAGTTGTTACTCCTTACTAAGTAATAATAGTTCCATCATCGTTCCTTCACCTTTTTATTATCGAACCGCAAGGCATCGACAAGGTCTGCACCCTTACGCAGTCGAAATTCCGCGAGCTCCTACGAAGTGATTTGCTTCCTCGTTTCTAATTAGAACCGCTAGGATATGGAATGCCCTTCCGGTTTCCGTTATCCCCCTCTTTTAATATAGATACCTTCAAATCAAGAGTGAATAGGCATCTTCTAGGCAAGCGAGCTCCACCTTAGGCTGCAACACCACTTGCAAGCAAGTCTGATTGCCGCCAAGCGCTTATATAATAAAAAAAAATCATAGTGTACAAGCCCTTTTAACAAAATTCTCAAAACATAAACATATTGTATGACTCATTAGCATTGAAAGTATTCACTTGCCTGTCAGTCCGCAGTGGGGGTTATCAGAGAGCAATCAGCTAAGATAATAACATACCTAAATACTTGAGATGTTTCTAGGAAACTGTACTTATGATTATTCATAGAAGCCAGTTGTATAATTCTTATGAACTAGCCAAGTACTTGTAGTGGCGATGGCCTAATAAGTAGGCGGTGTTTCACCCCCCTGCCTCGGAGAGCACGTAAATCTGTGCACGTGATCTCGTTCCGGTCGTGTCGAATCTTCCGTCCCATCGGGCTATGAGAGCAAAGAAGCAGAGAGTGCACCTGTGTTTGCGCACACACTAGTGCAATTGGCTAATCTCTCTTGGCCGAAATTCGGTCCGGAGGACATTAGTTTACACGTTCAGTTCGGATGGTCGGCGGTTCGATCCTGGGGCACGCTTTTCTAAAGGGTTTGAATAAACTTGCATGGAGCCGGGCCTATCTACCGTCGCGCCATTTTAATTCTTTTTCGAAATAGCCACCACTTATAAAACCTGTATTAATTAAAAGCTAATAATACAAACGTAAAAGTATTAATACAAACAAGTATTTTATTAGTGAAAAACTTCTAAAGCGTCAGGTTTCCGAGATATAAGATGTGCTGGTGGCACCATCATCGAATAGACCATATCTTTGGAAGCTTACTTTTATTTTTCCACTAAAGTTAGCCCTTGACTGCGATCTCACCTGATGGTAAGTGGTGATGCAGTAAGATGCTAGCAGGCTAACCTGATAGGGGCATGTCAGTTAGAATAATCCATACCCCTAATAGGTTTCTAAATGGTATCGCACCGGAACGCTAAATCACTTGGCGGCACGTTTTTGCTGATGCAGTTGTTAACTAGCCACGGCCGAAGCCTCACAGACCAGGCCAGACCAGGGAAAATTCAGAAACTATAAATTCCCAAATTGACCATGCCGGGGATCGAACCCGGGCCCTTCGCACGTTAAGACAATAGCGCTCAATACTACGCCAGGGAGGTCGTCAAAATTACATCTCAGAAATCTGACATTTAAAAAAAAAATGTCCCAATATTATGGCAACTATTGATTAATACGGGTTATTTTGAGAAAAAAAAGTTCTACCTAGACTAAAATTTCACTAAAATTCCTAAAAGTACGTGTAAGCAAACAAAACGTCTGCACTAAAACTAAGTAATCTTATAAATAAGCGGCGATGAATGAGTGCGCGTGCGCAAAGAAACAGATGTCCCGGGTTCGATGCCCGGTTTTGGCACCGCGCACGCCTCTTTATTGGGGGCCCCGACGGGAGATATGGGATGTTCCAGACAAATCAAATAAAAAAAATGATAAGAAAGCATGGGAATGAATTGCTCTAGCGGCTAATTAATCTAATTATTAATTATAGTTCTACTAGCTGATGCCCGCGACTTCGTCCGCGTGGATTGAGGTTTTTTGGTTCCCGCGGGAACTCTTTAATTTTCCGGGATAAAAAGTAGCCTTTGTGTTATTCCAGACTATAATCTATCCTGTGCCAAATTTCATCCAGATCCGTTCAGCCGTTCCAAACATCCATCCAAACTTTCGCATTTATAATATTAGTTTATAGTATAGTTAAATATATATACTATGTTTGTAAGGTGTAACATGAGGCTACTTTTTAGCCCGAAAAGATAAAGAGTTCCCGCGGGAACCAAATAGCCTCAATCCACGCGGACGAAGTCACAGGCATCATCTAGTGAATATTAAATTTACAGAATTAAATTATTTATTAAATGTCTAATTCATAGTAGAGGGTAAAATAAAAACACCCCGTGGATGACTTTTATTTTTACCTTGTTCATAAAGCTGATTCTTTTGTTCTTTGATGTAGGCCGTCTCCGCCACATGGCCTGGGCGTAGCTGAAGATAACATTAAATGGCGAAGTGCGAGCTGGTCTCCGGGCGTAGGGTTCCGTGAATTGATTAAAACTATTAAGATCATATCCCGTAACACAACTTTCAACCCATTACCGGCTCACTGAGCACGAGTCTCCACACAAAATGAGAAAGGGTTTGGCCATAGTCCACCACGCTAGCCAAGTGCGGAATTGACAGACTTAACTCACCTTTGATAACATTCTGGCTTTTCCTACACTGTTAAAGAAGTGATATTTAATTTCTTTAAACGCCAATAATTTAGAATAGGTGCCCGGGGATCAAACCCCTGACCACCTGAAAGAAGAAAGAAAAGAAGACCACCGTCTCATCCACTAGTGACTATAGACTATCACCGCTTAGTATATACCTCATAAGAAATGTTTCTTTTTTCATGCATATTCTACAAGACTAGCATTAGCTGTGATCTCGCCTGGCAGTACCTAAATGATGATATTGAATAACCTGAAAGGGGTATTGCGGTTATGAAGGACATCCAGGTGTATCTTAGGATACATCCTGTTTTGACTCTACCACCAATTCGGAAAGAATTCCACTGAGAAGAGCCGGCCAGGAATAATAATACACTGGACCCATGTAGAATACCTACTTTTTGTTCTCACAACACGCACTAGTCCACATCCCGAGTGCAACGGAATTAAACACTCACTCCTAAAATAGTATCCCGGTAATTATACTCTGAACTGGACTTTTAATTTTTTTCCATTTTCCTGCTTAAGAATGTCACTCTTCACCTATATCCATGCACAAAATTACGTCAATCCGTTGGTCATTTACCACATGATTGAATGGCAAACTAAGAGACAATATATAATATGCACGTTAATATCGGCTATGGACGTGCGACTGCGCCTTGATTATTTTTAATAATATTTTACGATGTAAACTGATAATAATAAAATACTTCAGTTCAGCTGTTGGGTTTTTGTTTTTTTTTTTAAATTAAGTACTTGTTTTTGTTCCCCTAACACGCACTAATCCACATCCCCAGTGCACCAGAATTAAACACTCGCTCCTAAAATAGTATCCCGGTAATTATTATACTCCGAACTGGAATTTTAATAACGGAATGCCGAGGGCATTACATTTTTCAGGCGATAATGAAAATTCCCGGCCGGAATTTATTCAACTTTCACACTTGGCTTTTTTCTATTTTTAATTAATTAAGCTTACCCAGTGCCTAATTGAGTGTATTTTCGTTTTAAAAATTATAATATTAGTATGGATATCACGTCCTGAGCTTTCATTTTACTGGACAAATAGTTACTCTATATCACTCATTTATCACGTCTATACTCTTAAAAAAATCACATCAATCCGCCACTTCTTTGCGGTGTTGAAGGACTTATTCAGTGTCTAATTATTATTTTTTGCAAATTTTGTGTGAAAATTTTGGAAAGTCAAAGTGGAAATACCTACGATTAGCCACGCAAATGCATTTGGGGCAACAAGTGAAATTAATATAACTTATAATTAATATAATAAAATAAAAAAAAATAAAAAAAAAAATATATATATAGCTATATTATTTTCGGAGTTTACCTCCTGAAGCGATTTGCATAATAATAATAATTTAATAATAATGCCTTTGGAATCTTATTCACATTTTTATTAAATGATATTTGTTTGTGAATCACTGGATATTGAACTATAATGTTATATATTTTTGGAATCTACTCATCATTTTCTAGATGATGATTATAATTATAGTTAATCTTATTTTCGAATTGTTTTTCAAATTTACTCTTTAATGCGGGACCATGGTCACCCCACCAATTTTTTTTTAAATTTTACTAGCCTGTCACCCGGAATAAGCTAGGGATTCTAACGATACCTCATTTATCAAAATCGGTTCAGGTGTATAGAAGTTATGGTGGAATATACAAACTCACATACATACATACATACATACATACATACATACATACTTACATACATACATACATACATACATACATGAACCCTGAAAACAATATACTCCTTTTTTCAGGCAGACGTATAAAAAAATGTTCTAGTGGACCAAAAGTCCGCGTAAATCACATTTATATCGAGCTGCACACTAGCCCGACAAGACAAACGTTGTTCAGCCGAAACCAACGTTTCGCATAGACTTTTGTTCCCGTCCAGGGGGTTACTGCTTACTACCATCACTTAAAGCAGTGTTATTTCACAATGTTAGTTTAATATCACGTACATTGGTCAAGGATTATAATTGGATATTGAGTATGGACGAGTGGTCTAGTTGAAACAACGCATATCAGTCGATTCCGATGTTTAAGCAACGTTGCCTAAGTCGGTAACTGTATGGGTGACCGAATTTGGAGATTAAAACATGGCCTTTTTGTCACTTCCGTACCGCGGAGAGCACGTTAAGCCGTCGGTCCCGGTTATTATTAATCGAGTTTTATCGATAATCGAGAATTAGAGTTTAGTTACTCTTAATCGAGTCGTATGCGGAAAGACTGGAACCCACCGCATTACTATCCCAAAAAAACTCCTATCCCTGCGTGAGTAATGGAAAGGGGTCACGACTCACGCCCCTCAGTAATGAGGAATACGACGCAGAGAGACAGAGATAATTCGATAACACGAACGTCAACAATATTAAAACAATACGGATTTAACAGATGGTAGTATGCCCCCCTGGTCCCACTTTGGTCCAGGGATCGTTAAGTTTGCTCAAATATTATATAGACGAGAAAAACAATCTCAATTTGCTGGAACAAAAAGAAATTAATCCAAGTTAATCTTTCGAAAACTCTTTCATAAGATGTAAAACGGTCCGCATAAAAAGATCCCAACAATTAATATTAAAATCAGTTGATGTAACGCAAATGGCGGCGCGGCCTAGCTAGGGTTGACACTTGCCAACTAACGTACAAAAACTTTTTTTTTCATAATGGTCGACGAGGTACCATAGTCAAAGTCAAAATATTATATTTATTCAATTAAGGTCCTGCAATATACACTCATTGACGTCTTGTTACTTATAAATATAATGGTGAAAATCAGTTACGGTATCTTAAAACTAAAGCTACATGGGTTCCAAACGCGCCCTGGTCTGAGAAGAGACATTCCTTAAAACCAATTTCTGTATTCATACTAATTATTCACTCTATATAAGTATTCACCTCAATGACTGCTGCCTCGTTCGACTGCGGCTGACGAGATCCCGGATTCGAGTTCCGGGTCGGGCCATAATAATTGAAGATTGGGTTTTTCTGACTAGAAATTATCACTACTAGCCCGGAGTTAGGAAGTTGAAGATATTCTACTCCCGTGCCTTGGAGAGCACGTTAAGCTCAGTCAAGGAGATTATCACTAACATGATAAATGTTTATGGATCTAAGCTCTAATTCCCTCTCTCATAAGAGAGTGGAAGCCTGCGCCCCGCAGTGGGATGTTAAAAGGGTTGCAGTTGTGGTGGACCGCACCTAAAAAACAGCCTGAAAAATAATGTTATTGTGGCAGCCCTGGCTGGCCCGTCGGCGCCATATTGCAACATTGAGTACCGAGCTCTCGACGCTTCTCATTATTTTCGTTGTATAATTTCACAAAAAGGAGCCTCGCCATTTGTATGCACGTATTATGTCTTGATGCTTTTCCCATTTAGAAGCCTTTTGTCAATGACATAGACTACTTTAAGATATCTGTGATACATAGTCGCTAAAGGTATTTAGAAGTATTTTTATACGACTGCCTGAAAAAAGGAGTATATTGTTTTCAGGGTTCATGTATGTATGTATGTGAGTTTGTATATTCCACCATAACTTCTATACGCCTGAACCGATTTTGATAAATGAGGTATTGTTAGAATCCCTAGCTTATTCCGGGTGACATAGGCTAGTAAAATTAAAAAAAAATTGATGGGGTGACCATGGTCCCGCATTAAAGACTAAAGTTGAAAAAAAAAATCGAAAATAAGATTAACTAAATAATCATCATCTAGATAATGATGAGTAGATTCCAAAAAATATATAAAACTATAGCTCAATATCCAGTGATTCACAAAAAAATAATTTAATAAAAATGTGAATAAGATTCCAAAGGCTATATATGCAAATCGCTTCGGCAGGGCAGTCGTATTTTTTAATTCGTTAAATTAAGTTCACTTGTTATATTTACAAAAAATACACGCCGTTCATGTGATCGTTAATGCGCATGTTAATGTGCACAAAACACTGGCGCTTTCACCTCGTTGAATAGCAAGGCTAAGCCGTTGGGCTACATAAGCATCAGCTCATTGGTCACCAGAGGCATGGATCAGTGTTTGGGACACGACATTTATAAAATTCTTCGTGTCCGATGACCATCTTAATTGTATCCAATTTACAATAGATTTTTTGCTTATTACTTCGTCGTTGTCTTCCGTCCATCGGTATACGTCCACCGCTGGACATAGGTTTCTTATAGGATCCTCCACAAGCCACTTGTCTTGCGCCGCCTGGATCCAGCGACTCCCTGCGACTCGCTTTATATCGTCCGTCCACCTATAGGGGTCTGCCAACGCTACGCTTTCCAGTACGAGGTCGCCATTCCAGCACCTTGAGACCCCAATGATAATCGGTTCTCCGAACTATGTGCCCCGCCCATTGCCACTTCAGCTTCGCAACTCTTGTCCTACGGATCTCTTCGTTTCTGACTTGATCACGTACTTACTTCGAGCGTTGCCCTCTCAGTCGCTGAGTGACACTAAGCCTTCTTATCAGGTCCATGGTTAGCGAAAAAGCTTAATAATTAATGTATTAAAAAGCAACATACATATCTAATATCATTCAACGGAATGCGACCAATTTCTGTGCTTCGTCTAAATCTGATAAACAGGTAGGCCGCTAAGGTGCAAAGGTCTAGCTCTACTACAGAAGCGCGTAGCGGCAAGTATTCTTTGCACAATTATGTCGCAGTGCATCTCCATGCCGCGTCGCTTACAAACTTATATAAAAAATATTTGCCGCTACTTGCCGTGCCGCACCGTGGAACTGTAGTGGGACTAGACCTTAAAAAGGCATCAGACACAGTATCGTACCTATAATAATACTAGCTTTTTTCCGCGGCTTCGATCAAGTTAGTTCGATTTTTATACCAAGCCCTCTTAGACAACGAATTTTAGAGCCTTTCTTTGGATCCTTCGTCCAAGCTAAGCTAAGTAAGGTATATGCCAAACAGCCCGATCCGTCCATTATTTGAGCTCTGCGTTGATAGATCAGTCAGTCACCTTATCCTTTAATATAAACTCATTGAAAACAAATAAGGTTTAAGATAATTCAATGTAGGTTATGTACAAATTTATTTTTACATAAGATAAATAAATAAATATAAATAAAATAAATAAAATTCTCGTGTCACAATATTAGTTACCATACTCCTCCGAAACGGTTTGACCGATTTGTATGATATTTTACATGCATATTCAGTAGGTCTGAGAATCTTCTACTATCTATTTTTCTTACCCCTAAATCACATCAATCTACGCGGACGGAGTCGCGGGTATCAGCTAGTAAAATTTAAAGGAAAAGGTGACTGACTGACTGTATATTTAGATCAAGTAGTACGGATTCTCTGTGAGGTACCCACCTTAGAACCCACTCGTTAGGATTTGAACTCGTAACCCCTTGGCCTTCCTAATTTATCTCGAAGCAATAAAACATCAGTGATATCTACTGTACATTGTATAGTTGTGAGACCTTGACGGCACTGAATACAGCCGATAGATATGACCACGATTAGCTAAACACATACTAATTGTCTGATTGTACATCGACCACAGAGTAAAAGAGGTCACTGCTGTTCTTATGTACTCACTAGCAACTGCTCTCGGCTCCACTCGCGAACCGCTCGGGTGTGGAACACCCTCCCAGCGCACGTATTTCCTGCCACGTATAATTTAGGTACCTTCAAGGCAAGAGTGAATAGGCATCAATCAATCAATCATTTATTCAATTTAGGTACACTATAAGTACACATATTGACGTCCATTACATATAAAACATGATGGTGATGGTGATCCTTTACATGGTACTAAGATTTTTCAGTGAGTTTAAGTTCAAAGTTAATGTTAAAATGTGTCAAACATTTTAACATGTCTTGTTAAAATGTTTGACACATTTTAACATTTCCCAGAAGACATGTGACAGAAGCTTCTAGGCTTAGTAAAACTAGAAATTCATTTGTTGGAAACCCAGAAGACATATTGATGATGTCTCTGAATAAGTTCAAAGTTAATGTAAAACGTAAACTCATTGAAAAATTTTATTACCATGTAAAGGATTACATAAACGCCAAGGAAGCTTGGCAATAATTTGCTCTATGGCTCTGATATTTAGTTCCTTAGATAAGATGATTTGTGAGATGGTGATAATAAAAAAAAAACAAATACCCGGCTGAGTTTGTTGTGGGCTCTTCTCAGACCAGGGCGCGTTTGGAAACCTCGTAGCTTTAGATTTAAGATACCGTAAACGATTATCACCATCACGTTTTATAAGTAAGTAATTTTTAACGGCAATAAGTGTGCCTACAGTGTACCTATATTGAATAAATGATATTGAGTATTGAGTATCTGTGGTATTATTTTCTTTACACATGGCGACTAGTTTTTCTTGTAATATACCGGATTTTTTGGATGTAAACGAGAAAATAGCTGGCATCGACAACTCTCTCTCTCTCATGCATGTTTTGCGCATGCTAAGCCTCAACTATGCCCATGTACTTGCAGCGTGATTAAAGGACAAACCAACAAACAAACATACTTTCGCATTTATAATATTAGTATGATAGAGTCGATATGCTGGTTTGGTTACACTGTAATATTACAGTATACAGCACGGTGTGTAACCGGCCTTCAGCAGGTGTTTAGCAGATGCATTGTGTTTCGTGCGGTGCATACGAAAAAAAAACTAGTACTGAACTTCTTTGTATAGAAATCCTAGCTGATGCCCGCGACTTCGTCCGCGTGGTTATTTTTTTTTTTTTTATTCCCGCGGGAACTCCTTAATTTCCAGGGTAAAAAGCATATGTCACTTTCCAGGTCCTCAACTATACCCATGCCAAAAATCAGGTCGATCCGTTGCTCCGTTGCGGCGTTATTGAAGGGCAAACCAACAAACAAGAAAGTATGATAAGAAAATAAAAAATTCAAGAAAAATATAGTTGTATGCAGGTTTTTGCTCGTACGCTTAAAATACGGTATTTCTATATAGGTGCTTAAAGACCAGAAAATCCGTTTCTTAAACTTCGAGTAATTTTCGAAGTAAATAGCGTATTGACTAACAAATTGGCTCATCAAATCCACTCCGACTGCGATGAGAAAAACCTGATTCCACTGAATTGCATCCAAAATGAGCTATTACAGTAAATTCAACGCAATTTTTCTATTCCACTACAACTTACCCCTAATGTAATGTTATGATATCGGTCTAACTAGGGGTACGGTAGTTATATTAAACCTTATTTAATTACCTATTAGCTGATGCCTGCGACTTCTTTCGCGTGGATTGAGGTTTTTTGGTTCCCGCGGGAATTATTTAATTTTCCGAGATATAAAGTACCTATATCAAACTATTCCATTTTTTCCATCATACTTCATCATACTAATATTGCAAAAGCGTGTTTGTTTGTCTTTCAATTATGCTACAACGGAGCAACGGATCAACGTGATTTTTGGCATGAGTATAGTTGAGGATCTGGAGAGTGACATAGGCTACTTTTTATCCCGGTAAATTAAAGAGTTCCCGCGGGAACCAAAATACCTCAATCCAAGTCGCGGACATCTGCAGCTACTTATTATTATAAAACCTTTATTGCTTATGATATATATGTCACCGTAAGATTGTAAAAATCGTTAGATTATAATCTAACTCGCGAAATTGCAAACTGTCGAAAGATTACAATTTAACGTATTATTTTTCGGTAGACTGTAATCTGCTAGGTATATTAACCCGATAAAACCTAAGTGCCTGCGGCCGGGCACTACCTGATTATTTATGTCGAACCCTAACCTAACCTACAAGAAACATACAAGAAAACGTAAATACAATGAATATTTCAAAAATTGACACTCAGAACATTGAACGGTTCACAATCTGTCGACAGTTTACAATTTCGCGAGTTAGATTATAATCTAACAGTTTTTACAGTCTTACGGTGACATATACATAGTTAGATTTAAAAAGTAGGCCTCCTCCAGGCTTTCTTAAAGCTTACGGCAATCAGGCCCAACACTACAGGCCATTAAAGTCCCACTGCTGGGCACAGGCCTCCACTCTCATAGAAGAGAGGTAATTAGAGCTTAGACCCACCACGCTGCTCCAATGAGGGTTAGCGGGCTCGGGCTATCAGGCCCATAGAAGGCTAAATTGTTTGCTACGTTTTCAACCTAAATAGCGTATTAGCGAACAAATTGGTTTAGCAAATCCGCTACAACTGCGACGAGAGAAGCTTGATTTCACTAAATTGCATCCTCGATGAGTTAGATTCGCTCGCTTCGCTGATTAAATACAGCTAAGTAACTCTGAGTAATGAGTAGTAAATGGTAACAGTTTAAATTTTATATAAAAAACTATATAAATAAATAAAAGTACGAGTGGCCTACTTGTGACAACGCATATCAGTCGATTGCGATTATTAAGCAACAATGACCCAAGTAACTGGATGGGTGATCGAATTTGGAGGTTCAAATTGAGCCTTTTCGTTTCCCCCGTGCCGGAGAGCATGTTAAGCCGTCAGTCCCGGCTATTATCACTAACATCTGATATTAATTGTTACAAAAACCTAAGAGTTTATACTCTTAGTCGAATCGTATGCGTAGCGTAAGACCGTGGGAACCCACCGTATTATTATCCTAAGAAAACTCCTACCATTATATGATCATGGAAAGGGGTCACGACCCTCAGTAATGAGGAAAACGACGCAATGAGAGATATAGTTAGACCGTGGCTGGTTTCCCTACCTACCGACAAAGACGTGCCGCGAAGCGAATTAGCGTTCCGATACGATATCATGTAAAAACCGATTATAATTGCTATAACAGGTAAGCCCGCTACAATCTTAAACTGCATAAACCAGGTAAGATCGCAGTCAAGGGCTAACTGGTTGGAATAAAAACGACAGTCAGTGTCCAGTGTATCGAGAGATTTGGGTTAATGTGTGCGAGCCTCTTTAGGTATTTTACGCAGACAAAGTCACGGACATCCGCAAGTTATGAATGAATATGTTATTTAATGAAATTGCCCCTAATATTAAGATTCTTGATAAACATTCACTTTGTCTTCTTGGTGCTCCTCTTTTTAACGAAGCCATACAACCAATCTTGGACAAAAAAGTCAGAACATTTTCGGCACATTCTGACAAATTGGGCGCTCTAAATTCTCACATTGCACTTTCGATCCTAAAATATTGCCTTTTTGTACCTAAATTAATTTATATTCTCCGTGCGAGCCCAATTTGGAAATTTCCTGGACTACTCGATATCATGGATGCCACCTTAAGAGATACGCTAGAAAAAATTCTCCGGCTTTTCACGGGCGCTAATGTGGGACGCAACATGCGTAGACACATTGGCCCCGTGTCATATCAGGGAGACAGCATCAAGGCCGGGAGCCGCAGCAGAAAAGGCTGAAACCGGCAAGCGGCGGAAGTATGCCTCTCTCATAGAGAGTTACATATTTGTTCCGTTTGCCGTGGAGACCCTTGGGCCGTGGAGTCTTAGTGCCAAAAATTTTTTGCGAGATATTTCACCGCGGTTAATTGCCTCATCTGGTGACAGAAGGGCTGGCTCATTTTTTGCGCAAAGGATCAGCCTGGCTGTCCAGCGCGGAAATGCAGCCAGCATTCTTGCCACCATTCCACGTGGGCATGATTTATATAGTAATTAGGTTAGGCTAGCTACCATTAAGTTCTATTGTATTATTTTCAAGTTATGAATAATATTATGATAAGCGAAAAAAGAAAAACATAAAGGAAGAACGAATTATTCTGAAACAAATTATTGTTCAGTTCTAACTCCAATAACTAGTAATATTGCTTTGCGCACATGGGAGCAAGGATAGTACACTGTGCAACAAAAAATACTTGGGTTTATAAACGAGGTTTTATATGAGTTTTTATTTGGTCGTCACGTTATCGAACTCTACATCTCTCGTGATAATGTATCCCATGACCCATACATCAAGCCATGAGGCTTGATTTATCTAATTTTTTTCGGATGGAATATGATGAGTAGGTCGCGTAGGTCCTACTGGCCGCTACAGCGTCACCGTTGGACGAGCGAATAAATGAACCCTAGGTCCTACTGGCCGCTACAGCGTCGCCGTTGGACGAGCGAATAAATGAGCCCTAGGTCCTACTGGCCGCTACAGCATCACCGTTAGACGAGCGAATAAATGAGCCCTAGGTCCTACTGGCCGCTACAGCGTCACCGTTGGACGAGCGAATAAATGAGCCCTAGGTCCTACTGGCCGCTACAGCGTCACCGTTGGACGAGCGAATAAATTAGCCCTAGGTCCTACTGGCCGCTACAGCGTTACCGTTTGAGGAGCGAATAAATGAGCCCTAGGCCCTAGTGCTCGAAGACATCGGAGGAGCAACGTCGTCCTATGGGTCGAACCACGGGTCGTTGGGGAGGTAGGGAGGTACTATATTCAAATATATATCATTATTTGATATATAGTGCAATTCAGAGGAAGCTTCATAATCGCGATGCAGGCTGCATACTTAGTGCCTCAGGACTCAGTCGTAGCGATATCTGTTGACGTATGCGAGGAGCGTCGTATGAAGCTTATTGTCGCACTAGCTCTTGACACGGGTTCCGCGTGCGACGGCGATGACGTGACCCTCAGCGAGGACCCAACTCCGGAGATTACAAGGCCCAAGGGCCTGTAGCCTTCAAGGCAGGCCCTAGCCGATTCACGGCTAGAAAATATTTACCGGGGTACAAAATTTCCCCGCGCCCCGCCCAGATAAGAAGGCCATGCTTCGAGGCCCGTTCCTCCGCTAACCCCGCTACCCCCGCTACCCCCGCGAAGACCCCCGCTGCTGCACAAGTCAACCGTCAACAAGCAATCTGTGATTGTGCTTTGTGCCCTCTCTTTGTTTGAGATCTAAAGGAATCGGCCAATATCTCCCTTTTTGTACTAGCCTACTGATAAATCGGGGTGGCTATTTTTTTATTTATTTATTTAGTTCACAAATAAAATTTACATTACTCGGTTTCTTCGTGCTCGTAAGCGCTTGACGGCTTGTCTGAGCACTGCACATTCCTTATAAATATGTATTTATAATAAGCATGAAGGTAAATGGTAGTAAACATATTATTATCTAATCTAGGGTGCTAAGTATAATTTGAACTCACCGGTCACCGCAGTCTTTTACCTTTTTCTGGGAAAATAGATCTGCAAATTTTTTCCTCTTTTCTGATGCGGTCGAGTGTACACAGATAATAATCCCGAGGTTTTGATTAAAACGGCCTCGCATACGCACAATCACAATTATCGCTTTGTTCTGTGTCCCTTCCCTTCGCACCGCGCCGCTCCGCGCATTTACCGTACCGATTGCATAAAGACACACTGTTTAATATCGCCTTTTATTCATTGAGGATATGAAGCAGTAGGTATAATGCGTGATGGCATGTATATTATTATCTGGTTTATAATTTACCTACTAAATGATGCCCGCGAGTTCGTCCGCGTGGATTCAAGGTCCAATTCTTGCGGAAACTCTTTAATTAGATAATTTTGAGTCTGTAACATCACTATTATTGAAGTGAAAACTTCTTTAGCCGCGTTGAGCACTTTTTGGTAGGCGGTAAACTTGTGGATTCGCGTCACCGACATGCTCCGCGCCGAAATGCTCGCGTTGTTACAAAGACAAAAGGTCTTAAATATAAATATACTACATTCGTAAATAAGCTTTAATGCTTTAGTTTTAAGGTTTATATTTTAACTTTTGCTTTTTAATAAAATTAAAATAATTAAAAAAAAAAGTTTTTAATTGTTCGTTTTCACTTTTATCGGCAGTCCCCATGACTGCTAATTTTTTTACTGCTAGTTAACCGTTAGCACCAGGTTCGATATGAAAATGACTATTTCTTAATCTACATACTGAAACTTTTCAACGGAAACAACTCAAAAGAATAGGTAGGTATTAATTTAGGTAAAAAAGTTTCAAGCTATCATATTATATTATATTATAGTGGCTTCGTTTACTATAATGGATTTCGGCCTCCATTTCGGTTGCTCGGTGATACACACCTCAAACCTCAATGAATTTAATATATAAATAATTTTTTAAGGTTTTTTGGTTCCCGCAATCACACTTTAATTTTCTAGGATAAAAGTAGCCTATGTGCTATTCCAAACTATAATCTATCTCTGTGCCAAATTTCATCTAAATTCGTTCAGCCATTCTGGCGTGATTGTGTAACAAACATCCATCCATCCAAACTTTCACATTTATAATATTCAGTATAACATTGCTAGTGAACCGATAAAAAAAGTGATAGACAATAGTGGTTTAGGTGTCCGGCTTCCTATCCGGGTGGCCGGTGATTCGATCTCCGGACACACACCTCCAACTTTTCGGAATTAAGTGTGTGTTAAATCAAGTATCACTTGCTCCCAACGGTGGAGGAAAACATCGCGAGGAAACCTGCATGCCCGAGAGTTCTTCATAATGTTCTTACCTACTTACCTACACACCTTGTGTGAAGGTGTAAGGTCTGCCAAGCCACGCTTGGCCAGCGTGGTGGACTATGGGCCAAATCCTACTCATTGTGAGAAGAGACTCGTGCTTAGTAGTGAGTAAAAAAACGATAAAACTGAGAAAATGTACGATAAATAATAATCGAATGTCTTTGATTAGTTATAATTAAGGCAATAAAGATTAATTGGAATTTAAAGGTACATAACATAGCTTTGTGATGGAAATCAGTAGCGGACCGTGGGTCGAAGAATGCGGTTTAATGTTAAGTCAAAACTTAATCACTTAATTTGTAATTTATCAATCCATCTGTGACAGTGTAAATAATATAAATCAATGTTAATTTTATCTGGTAACCTGTAATTATTTATCACAAGCCTACACGACAAGCGCCACAAGAATAAGTACCTACCTTTAAGTCACCCAGTAATAAAAAAGGAGTATTTAAATTATGAAATACTCTGAAAAACAAAGTTTCTTACAGCGAGATTACTCTATTCAACGTCCGATGTAACTGAAGTTCTGGAGACGGACGCCTTTTATGTTTGCCTCTTATCTCCACCGCTCAGACTCTCGCCTAGAATATATTTCTTTTATTATATAGGTCATACTTTATGTTTCCACCAGTGATATACTATGCTGTTAAGATACGGATGTGTCAAACTTACCAATAGGAGCGCTTGATTTTCATAACTTAGATGGGTAAAAATTTTAAAAAAAAAGTGTGTGTGTGCAAATTCACACACGGCAGAAGTGAAACTTCAGAAAAGTTGCCTACGAGAGACTGAAATAAATATAACTTCTCTTGTATCTCATTATCTGTTTGTCTCAATTTAGTGTCGCTTTTTTGTTTCATCCAATTTTCAAATTAAGTAAGTACCTACAACGATTCTAAAGAAGAATCACTTCAAAATTTTTTTTTTTTTTTAGTTCAAATAAACTTATTAAAAGTGCTTTTGAACGCGTCGAGTGTATCTACCACTGGTTTGGAATTACTGGTGGGTTTGACACATCCGTAGCCATCTGGTGGAAATGCACCCTTAAGTTACTAAATCTAGGTATCTCATACTTCATACGACACCTAAGTCTGGTATTCTAGACAGCTGTGGGACAAGGTATCCATGCAAATCTTTTCAACAAATTTTGATGAAATTGGGTAGGTATAAAAAGATGTAACCCGAGGAAGGAAAACCTACATTTTACAACCTGTAAAAATAACTTTTAAATACAAAATATTAGTTATGATTTTAACAGTAAAACTTGCTCTAAATGAAGATAACTAGAAAATCAAGCGTCGACAGCGAGGCGGCGGGAATCACAATCGCCTTCATTGTTTATGCTATCATTCCAGCCAGGTGTGCGCAACGTATGGAAGCGGGTGAAGCTTTTAAATATTATTATAATCATTTAAGTTGTCATTGTTTATGAGGTATATAAGTTTAATTGATTGTATAGAGTCTCCTTAATTTAGAATATTCAATATTGCAGTGCCCTGACGGTGCCTCATGTCTCTGTATTTGTAATAAGAACACTGTACATGAAAGCAATAATAATAAATGAATGAAATGAAACCATTAGGTATTTACCTACTTATTTGGTTTGAAGGAGTCTGCTATCTTTTAGTATAAACTGTAAAATGTAAAAATTCTTTTGGAACCATAATATTAATTTAGCTCTACCTCACAAAGGATTTCTGCACTTTGCGTAGACAACAAAGCGGCATTGAAATCAAATCAATCAGGTACACTGTAGGTACACATATTGACGCAATTACTTACTTAAAAAACATGATGGTGATTGTTAGTTACGGTATCTTAAAACTAAAGCTACGGGGGTTCCAAACGCGCCCTGGTCTAAGAAGAGCCCACAACAAACTCAGCCAGGTTATTTTTCATTATCACCATTTCACAAATCATCTTAACTAAGGAACTATCAGAGCCATTAGAGCAAATTATTGCCAAGCTTCCTTGTCATTTAAGTATATTAATATAATTATTATTTCAGGAAACTGTCGCATATTTTGTTAGTTACAATCACTTAACCTATGTTAGTAAATACAAAAAACTTAACCTACTCTATACCTATACATCCCTATATACCTAACACAACTACAAGGCCATTTGGGGCCTCCTCGCGCGACTGTGACCATTCCAGCGCCTCCAGAGAGGGCTGTCCAGTTTAACCACCAATGTGCCAAGGAGGGTGTTGGGTGTTGGGTATTGAGTACAATAGCCTGCTCATTATGGACGCGGCATGCTTGCGTAGGATCGCGTAGAAGTCATCCACCCGAGTTTCCGCACATTTCCGATGCGCTACAGTTTCGAGGCTTCCTCAGCACCGCCCTCAGCACATTGTTGTACCGTACACGCAGAGCACCGTAGGTCCGCTGCGTGTAGTTTGCCCATAGACTGCACGTGTAAAACACGTGTTCAACAGAACCATATTGTCCGCGTAGCTAATTGTTCATAGCTACGCCATCTATTGAACAACCGACACCTGCTCTGCTTTGAACTTGGTTGAACAGCCTGGGTGAACAGCCTGGGTGATGTCAGCCCCCCTGCCTCACTCCACACTCCAGTTTGTTTGAATCACTGAGCGCGTTACTCCTTCTAACCACATTAGCCTGGTTACCATCCCAGTACTTGAATAACGAAATTAATTCTGGTCTTAAGCTACTTTCCTTTTTAAGCTCCTGCCATAAAATTTTGTATGATACGAGATCAAAAGCTTTGGACAAATCCAAAAAAACAAGCATATACATGGGGTTTTCTATACGTGCAGTACCGAACAGTCTGCTTGAGACACAATATTGCGCTTTCAGTTGATAGATCTGGCCTGAAAAAGAACTGAGGTCGTGTATTTTTACTGCCTTATTTAATTGTGTATCAAGCAGGCTGTCCAGAACCTTAGCTATGATCGTCGCCTGGGATATCGGCCTGTAATTGATTCTGTCCGCCTCATTTCCCGTCCTATTTTTGATAATAGGCACGACCACTTTCCTCATCATTGTTTCTGGTAGGTAACCATGGCTAATATTGCAGAAGCGGACAAATGAATTGCTAGTTTTACTAAGCCGGCATTACCAGTTTATTTTTATTTCTAGTATTTACATTTTCTAGACTTTCATAGAAAAAAATTGGGCGCGCGCTCCACACCTGCATAGCCCTGTCCTTGTCCACGCCATAGCGCTGTCCAGCTTTTCAGACTAGATGGCGTAAGAAAAGTAGGTTCACATTCTTTGTTCGACGGGGCCCATCTATGTAATCTATTTAAGTATTTTCTGACTAGAAATTCTCAATACTAGCCCGGAGTCAGGAAGTTGACCACGTTTCACCCCCGTGCCTCGGAGAGCACGTTAAGCCGTCGGTTCCGGTTACTATCACTAACATGATAATAATCGTTAACGCCAACCCGCATTGGAGCAGCATAGTGGGTCTAAGCTCTAATTCCCTCTCTTCTATGAGAGTGGTGGTGGTGGTGGCAGGCTCTAAGGCCTGTGCCCAGCAATGGGGCGTTAATGGGTTGTAGAGGAACATATTCTGAGTTAAAAGTAACTAAAAGTACATATATTATTTTTAAAAAAATCGTTTGATTTTGACTTTTAATACAAATGTATAGTCGCTGTTAAATGGTTGGTGTTCCCTGTCGAGTGTTTACACGGCGCATGTGCGGCGCACGTGCTCGCGCGCGCACGTCTGCCGTTAAATAGATACGCCATGTGATGCTGTTTACCTTGCCCGAGCTTCCGGGGTAGGGACTAGAGATATATGAATGCGTATTATACTTCAGGTGAATTATTATACTATCTATATTATATTATCTTCTTCTTCTTCTTCTTGCTCTTGTTCTACGCTACTTGAGATCGGCACAACATGTTTTCTTCTTCCACTCACTTATGTTATCCGTCAACCTATCATTCACGCCTTTTTTACGTGTCACCGTAAGATTGTAAAAACCGTTAGATTAAAATCTAACTCGCGAAATTGTAAACTGTCGAAAGATTGTGAACTGTTCAATGTTCTGAGTGTCAATTTTTGAAATATTCATTGTATTTATGTTTTCTTGTCTCTTTCTTGTAGGTTAGGTTAGGGTTCGACATAAATAATAAGGTAGGTAACCACTTAGGTTTTATCGGGTTTATATACCTATCAGATTACAATCTACCGGAAAATAATACGTTAAATTGTAATCTTTCGACAGTTTGCAATTTCGCGAGTTAGATTATAATCTAACGGTTTTTACAATCTTACGGTGACATACGCATATCCTCTTTCACACCAATTATACTATGTAGGTATAACTAGTGAAAATCCCTCTCTGTTTCGTATTCCTCATTTATGAGGATCGTGACTCGTGACCCCTTTCCATTAATGAAATAATGCTAAGAGTTTTCTTGGGATAATAATGCGGTGAGTTCCCAGTTCCCACGTCCTTGCGCATACGACTAAACTAAGAGTGTTTAAACTTTAGGATGTTATAACGATTATTAATCAGATGTTGGTGATAATGACTAGGATCAACGGCTTAACGTGCTCTCCGAGGCACGGAGGAAACGAAAAGGCCAAATTTGGAGGTCCAAATTCGGTCACCCATCCAGTTACCAACTTGGGTCAACGTTGCATAACAATCGCAACCGACTGATATGCGTTGTCACAACTGGGCCACACGTTCCTCAATCTCGTGTTTAAGTGCTTTGGAATCACCAAGTGAATCTACCACCACTGGTTCGGAATGCTATTCCTACCTAGAAGAACCAGCAAGAAACTCGGGGATGATACCTACTTGGATGAAGAATACCACCTACCCAATGGTTTGTTGGTTTGTCCTTCAATCATGCCATAACACAGCAACGGATCGATGTGATTTTTGCATGGGTATACTTGAGAAAAGTGACAAAGGCTACGTTTTATCCCGCAAAATTAAGGAGTTCCCGCGGGAATCAAAAAACTATCAGCTACTATTAGTATAAAATTTAAAGCGCGCCCAGTTTCCAATGATAATAGAATCCAGCAGCGATATAATATAAACTGGGGCGGGGGTGGGACGGACCGTCAGATATTAGAGGCTATTGTCTGCAAATAGGTCTTTCATTGTAGGCCAGAGTACATACTATACCTACTTCATGGCATTCGTAAACTTGGCCACTTGAAAACAATTGTTCAATAGGGAGTTTGATAGCCATTTTAACTTGCAACTTTTCGGAGCTAAGTATGTGCTATTTAATTTAGTTACGTCTTAACCAAGGCCAATTCGGTTTAAGACAATCTCTAAACTAAACTAAAATCACAGCTCTAAATCTAATGCTACCCCTTTCCGCAGGAAGTATTCTGAAAGGTATAGAAATAAAAATAGAGCTGTCATTTTAGTTTAGTTAAGGGATAGTGTACAACAGAATTAGCCTCAGTATCAGCCAATCAGAATTGATTGCGATCTTTACAATTTGTAGCTTCAAACTTACGCCAAACGTGGTATCAAGACTTTTTGTCGCGCGCCATGTCGTCTGTGTGTTATCCCTCTACTTGTTGCATATTATAATGCCAGTCCTCGTGATCTGAATGCTGAAATGGGTCGCACTAAACTTTCTATTCACTACTGCGATACCTGCTTACTCACTTACTAGCTTGGAAACGGAACTCGATGCGGTAAAGAGTGATTTAATTTTATGAATTTAAGAAAAATTAGATGATTCCTTAGAGGTCCCAAGGTGATGGAATGGCGACCGCACACTGGAAGGCGTAGCTTCGACAGACCCCCCGGTGGACGGACGACATCAAGCGAGTCGCAGGGAGTCGTTAGATCAAGGCGGCGCAAAACCGTGGCTCGTAAAGGACTCTACAGGAGACCTATGTCCAGCAGTGGACGTCCATCGGTTGACGACGACGACGACGACGACGAGATGATTACCGTGACTTCATTTGCGTGGATTGAGGTTATTTGGTGCCCGCGGGAACTCTTTAATTTTTCAGAACTGTCAGGCAGGTTTTTCTTCACCATTTGAAGGAAGTGATATTGAATTTCTTATAAAGAACATAACTTCGAAAACGTTCTGTCTGCTACGCTTTTCCGGCCCATCTCTTGAACCCATTTTATTTTTTTATCCACTACAAATTAGCCCATGTCTGCGATCTCACGTAATGGTAAGTAATGATTCAGTCTAAGGTGGTAGCGGGCTAACCAGTTAGGGGCATGGCAGTTATATTAAACCCATACCCCTATTCGGTTTCTACACGACATCGTACCGGAACGCTAAATCGCTTGGCGGCACTTCTTTGCCAGTAGGGTGGTAACTAGCCACGGCCGAAGCCTAAATTTTGTCCCCGAGGAAGGACAGAGACCACTTTTTATCCCGGAAAATTAAAAGGTTTCCACGGGAATGTGAACGACACACACGTTCGCATTTCTAATACCTATTAGCTTAGACTAATAACGCCATTGGTATGGATGCATGAATTAAACCGGTCGCAAACGGGCTAACGTATCTCATTTTACTGCATAAAAATCCCTAGAAAAATCCAACGGTTTTAAAATGAAGCGTCGATCAATTAGTTTGTAGGTGTCCAATGTCCGTTGGCTAAGTTGTTGGTTATCTCGTTACGTTGGGAGTATGAACGTCATTAATGGCGCCGGGAGGGGCGAGTGACGTCATTGGGAGCGGCACATACAGTGAATTGAAAGAGCTATGTTATTCTATAGTGTAGGTGTATTTGAAAGCCAGTTCTACCGTGGCAAGTTAAGTGTTAAACTTAATCGCGACCGAATAATAAACCCGCGACTTCGCTCGCGTGGATTGTTTTTTTTTATTCCCGCGGGACTCCCTCATTTTCCAGGATAAAAATTTTTATATCCGTCCCTGAGATTCAACCTACCTATATATACCTAGTTTTAACTAATGGGCTGTGAAAGAATAGACAGACAGACAGACACACTTTTACATTCCTAATATTAATAGTAGGTAGGTAATAGTTAGTATTCTATGATTTTAAAGTATGGTATGGATGTGTCGCATTGCATCTGAAACTTAAAGAATTTACCTTTGTAAATCATTTCTTTGGAAAAAATGATACAATCGAGAGCAATATTATCTCCGAGTTATGCAATCTTTAATTAATCAACGTTGCAGTGCCACCCGGCTTTGAATTTCCTCCCACTGGAAATACGGAACCAACACAGAGATCTACGTAGATGAGCGTAATCCCCTGTATCCGGACACAAATGCAAGAGTGTGTGTGGTTTGATTGAGTGTCTTTCAAGGCCACACTCGCGACATGACGTTCGACAAAAAATCTAAGGTAGTTACTATTACCTATTATTTTATTGTTCCTTGGCCGAAAGGTTATGATTGTTTTACTGGGTTAAAAATTATTAAGTAAGGTCTATCTTATCCTAAGCTCATAGATAAAGTCAAAATGTTAATTTTATAAAAAAATTATATTTGTATGAACAGTGTGCAGAGGTAGATTTCTAGAATAGGAGTACTTTGATTCTGATTTACCTATGCCTCACTTTTATTCACAAATAAATGAAATGAAATAATTGAAAAATTTGTTTTGACGACCTCCCAGCGCAGTGGTCTCTCATATGTGGGAGAATCCGGGTTAGATCCAGGATTGATTTTTAAAAAAAGAACATTATAATTCGCTCTGTGCTGATATGGTGTGTGGGACATGCTTTGGCTGTGGCTACTTACCACCCAATCGGCATAAACGTGTCCAACAATTGATTAGGAAAGAAAGAAAATACCTACATTAAATCAACATTATTACATAACAATACATTTGATTAGACGTAGGGGTTTAATATATAGGTAGTATGTATGCATTATAGGTACATAACGGATTTTTCACTCACTTCGTTCTTACACTGCATCGTCACTTAAAATCACAAAGTTCACAGTCATTAATAAATTAACAAAACATAAAAGCTTTTTTAAGTGAAACTTCTTTAGAATCGTTGTGATTTGAAAATTCGATGAAACGGAAAGCGACACTAAAAAGAGACAAATATATTCATTGTAGGAGAAAATACTCTTTTCGAAAAGAAGAAAACATGATTCAAGTATGGAATGCATTTCAAACGATGTTGTGACAGAGACGAGTTTATAAAATATGCGTGCGCTGCTGATATGGGTTTCTTCTTTGTCATCCGTCGAGACGTCTTGTTTTCCTTTGTAATATTTTTCTAATTAATTAAAGCCACTAGGAGACATTTTTGCTCTTCTTCTTCAAGTATCCTTCCATCTATTTACTAAATCATAATATGATTTAGCCTGCGAGAGAATGACATAGAATACAAGTAATATTTGTCTCATTTTTAAGAGTTTAATGGGCAAGATGAAAAGGCAGGGACAGTCTCTTAGTGTGTTCTTAACCTTAGCGGATCCAGAATCCACATAGTATTTTTTATGTGTGTGTAAGGTATATATGTATGTGTGTGCAGTTGTAAAAGGATAAAGGATTTGCGTGTAAAGCTTGTTCGGATTAGGAGCAGCTAGAAACTTTGCCTTCGCGAAATATAGCTCCCTAACTCCCTAGGTAGGCAATCGGATACTGTACGATTTGTTCACATACATACATACATGAACCCTGAAAACAATAGGTATACTCCTTTTTTCAGGCAGTCGTTTATAAAATAATTTATTGAACTAATGTCAAACACCCAATTGAAATAATTGTTTCAAACATCAAACAAACAACAACCTTATTAGATCAAACACTAATTGTTAGTTAGTACATTGGTTCAAATCAATTCCTCTACATCAGCCCTTAACTGCGATCTCACCTGCAACTAAAATGTGATGATGCGCTTTAAAATCGCAGCTGACTCGGGAACACTAAGACGCTTGGCGGTACCTCTATGCCGGTAGGGTAACTAGCCACAGCCGAAGCCTCCCACCAGACCAGAGATAAATCAGAAATTATAAATTCCCATTTTTTTTTATCCGCTACAAGTTAGCCCTTGACTGCGATCTCACCTGATGGTAAGTGATCTATCAGATGGATCAGAGCGGGCTAACCTGTTAAGGGCATGGCAGTTATATTAAACCCATACCCCTATTCGATTTCTACACGGCATCGTACCGGAACGCTTAATGACTTGGCGGCACGTCCTACCAGTAACTAACCACGGCCGAAGCCTCCCACCAGGCCAGACCAGGGATAATTCAGAAAATATAAATTCCCAAATTAACCCTGCCTGGGATCAAATCCGGGGCCTCCCACTTATCCAGCACTACGCCAGGAAGTTGTCAAAATATGATGCACTCCGAAAAGTTTGAGGTTAAAAATAACAATCTTAAACGTGTGGGTTAATGGAAATAAAATTAAATTCAATTTAAAAGAATATACACATTTAATTTCGTATCACAAAAATCTTAATTATACAATTTTAGAATACAAAATAATTGATCCCTTTCTGTTATAATTTAAACAAGATGGTGCCCGCGACTTTGTCTGCGTGGATCTAGAACCATCGCGTTAGTGTCAGTGGGCTTACTACCATCGCATAAAGCAGCATTATTTTCAAATGTCAATTTTATGTGACGCGCCTTGACGTCTTTAATATTATAGTTCTAAAACAAGAGTATTTTTTGACATTCTGTTAATAAAACTATAGTCCGCGCGCGAGCTCTGAGGAATCGGGGGCTGAGGTAGCCCCGCGCCCCACCGTCGCTTCGTACCCCGCCCATACAGTATGGGAGATAAGTTAGTGCCACCCGTGACGCGAGAGTACGCTTTATCGACTCCTGTTTTTAATTTTGCAATTGCAGGGTTATATTGTACTCAATAGTACAATAAAAAGTTTCTTTGTCTGTGCAAATAGCTGTTTAATTTTTTAAATCCTCAAAGTACTGATTATTCTGATTGTGACCTATTAATTAGATTGTACTTTAATTTTGTACATTGCATTGTAATTAAATTTTATGATACAATTTATTTTTTCTTCCTTATTGCACTTAATATCCTCATAGAATTATTACTTCATAATTAATTCAATGCACGCGCACGGATACTAAAGGCGTGTTAGTATCGATAACGTAATATCGACTAAATCACAACTCTATCTCATTACGTCAACATTCCTTAAAATTCCTCGGACCTCGTGCGCGAACTGAAGACTATATTTAGTCCGGGCAATACAGTTTAAAAATAATAACTAAATAAATAGGCAATCGTAATGTTTTATCCAATAATTTTAATACTCAGTTTTAGTTCAAATAAGTTTTTTTTTAACCAATGTTTAGTCAGTAAGGTAACGTTTCAGTAATTATAATTAAATTATACAATATTTGGAGCATGCTTTGTATGGAATACAAATTATTTTAAACATACATCAATTTTGTAAATTAACAATAAAAATATAACACATTATTATTAAAATATACATGCAATTGTCATACAATACACAAAATTAACCTAATTTTAGTGTTAGTCCGTTGATCAACGAAACTCATTAAACTTAACTAATACTAAATTACAAAATATTTCACTAAAAGCTACCTATTCTGTTAACGGTGCTAATTCGACTGTACGCTGTAACTTTTTTTCGCTCTCTGCAATATATTCCTATAGCAGGGGCGAGCGAAGCGAGCTTTTAACTCGCAGAGGACACAAGTTTTTTTGAGAGTTCAAAGGATAAAAATGTTTTAAAAACTGACTACGGAAATAATATACCAAAACTGTTTCTGTCGCTGGGCATATTTTAAAATGTTTTTTTTTTTATCCACTACAAGTTAGCCCTTGACTGCGATCTCACCTGATGGTAAGTGATGATGTAGTCTAAGATGGTAGCGGGCTAACCTGTTAGGGGCATGGCAGTTATATTAAACCCATACCCCTATTCGGTTTCTACACGGCATCGTACCGGAACGCTAAATCGCTTGGCGGCACGTCTTTGCCGGTAACTAGCCACGGCCACTCCCACCAGGCCAGACCAGGGAAAATTCAGAAATTATAAATTCCCAAACTGACCCTGCCGGGAATCGAACCCGGGACCTCCGCACGTTAAGACAACAGCGCTGCACACTGCGCCACGGAGGTCGTCAATTCGTCGTTATATTTATATATATATATATATATATATATATATATATATATATAATATATTTATGAACTCTTTCATTTGACATTCAATACATTAGTAATAAAAAAAGTAACATCCGTCATATCAATTTAGTTACTATAAAATATATGTCACCCGGACCATTATAACGAATCAATTGACACCTCATTCATCAAAATCGGCCCAGTAGCTTAGCCGCTAAACTGGAACATACATAAATACAAACATACATACATAGTCCTCGGCTTCGCCTCGTCCTTTCAATATTACTCAGCCGTGAATTGCTTTATTTTCGGCCTGTACAGTAATGTAGTATTGTCTACACAGAGTAGGTTCCGCTTAGCCTTTTCCCGCTCATTCCCTTTGTGCAGTGGAAACACCCCTTAATTGCTCATGGTCGTGCCTCTATTCTATAAATCACATAACGGTAGGATTTTTCTCGGGATTATATTATCAAATCAAATAAATATTATAAATGCGAAAGTTTGGATGGATGGATGTTTGGGAATTTTGTTACTCAATCACGCCCGAACGGCTGAACGGATCTGGATGAATTTTGGCACAGAGATAGGTTATAGTCTGGAATAACTTTAGGCTACTTTTTATCCCGGAAAACTAAGGAGTTACCGCGGGAACAAAAAAAACCTCAAACCACGCAATCTCAAACGACACGGACGTAGTCGCGGGTATCAGCTAGTATATTTATATACCTAGAACTAAGGAAAATAGCTGATGTCTAAACTCTAAAGTATATTTTAGTTAAATTGACAATCAACTTAGCACCGAGTGTATTAACTAAGTATAAGTCATAAGATACTCTCCCTACATAAAACATGTATTCAAATTGGGTATTTGACTACTAGTGAGATAAATTATTTTTTAATGTATATTAAATAAGGCATCTCCCAAAAGTCGTAATATCCACGTCCCTTGATAGTTTTATTTTGGATAACCATTTTTAACTATCGCTTATAGTAAAAAAGTGCGTCGAACTTTGATGACGTCACAACTTAAAATTTTATACAAAATCCATACTAAATACATACGCCTTATGACGTTTGAAAAGAAGTTGCTGATTTGACGAGTTGTCAAATACCCAATCAAAGAGATCTGTTTACTTAATTATATTATGAATACTATTTAATAATTTATCTTTTTTTAATTCCTCTTAATTAAAGAAAATAACTATAATATTTAATAATCTTTAGAGCTAATATCGTAAAATCAATTCTGTATCGATTTTTTGATATTGTGACCATAGATTAGTAAATAAAAATAATTAATATCAAATAATAATACTTTGAAACAAAAATAGCACAATAATTATAAAAATATTAAAGCTTAAATTAAATAGGATTTAATCAATCATTATTTCACAAAGTAAAAAAGAAAGAAATTTTAACGTTAAAGTTTTTGATATGCATGTTAAAACTTACAATACGTTAAAAGATAAACTTTATACATAATATTATATAAATGTAAAAAAATAGCTTATATAAAAGTCGAAACAGTATAATTTAAAAACATGTCAAAGTTCTAATACATTTATAACATGCATAATAATTGCGCTGTACACAACGTCTAAACTAAATAGTAAATTACAGGTCTAAAATTTAAAATATGTATGTCACCGTAAAATTGCAAAAACCGTTACCGTTACCGATGTGTGTGTGTAAAGATGGTGGTGGTATCGAGAAAGCTAGTGTTATAGCTCCGTGACTATTTTTAAAAGGAAAGTCGTACTTGTAATTACTGATGATGTAATACGAGTTACGAAATATCGGATAGAAGGGCATGTCGCTTCACTATTGTAAAAAACGATATGCGTCTATTGAGTATTGCATTTTAATGTCGACGGTTGCCTGTCAATAATTATGGCACTTCATAGGCGTGCTTGTGTCAAAAGTAAAATAAATGGTTGGACAAATTATAATGTTACTTTTTCTGCAAGGATTATTATGATAGGGATAGCAATATCATTCACTATATCCCCACTAATAATATAAATGCCCTTCAATCACGCGGCAACAGAGCAACGGATCGTTGCCTTCCTTCTTGCCATAATGAAAGAACCGAATTGGCTGTTTTTTTTTTTTTTTTTTTTATCTTAATCAGTTTATAACCTGAATTAACACATAGGCTACCTTTTATCCTGGGTTAATAGAGTTCCTGTGATATTCAAAAACCCATCCACGCGGAAAAAGTCGTCTATCATCTAGTTTTGTGATGTGTACAAAAGAATTAGCAATACAAGGTTTATTACCATCGCTTAAAGCAATATTATTTCAAAATGACAGTTTTATGTCACGCACCTTGACGTCCCTAAAATAAGGATCATTATTCTCAAGCACGAACGTCAACAATATTAAAACAATACTGTTTTGAGCAATGGTAGTATGACCCCAGTCAATAATAATATTTTTACAGCGCCGTCGATGTCACAGACTTCAGTCCTCTAACGAGGATAGTCGGCGAGAGATCCTTGGTGAATTCGTCTAATACCTGCAAAAAAAAACATTAAATGGTAAGTTAAATCTCTTTCTCTTATCAACCCATTGCCCACTGACTCCTGAGCACGAGTCTCCTCTCGGAATGAGAATGGTTCAGCCACAGTCCACCAAGCTTGCATGCGGATTGGCAGACTACAAACACCTTTGAGAACACTAAGAACTCACAAGCAGGTTCCCTCGCGATGTTTAACTACACCATTTGAAGCGAGTAATATTTAATTTCTTAAAACCCACTTAACTACGAAAAGTTGGAGGTGCGTGCCCAGGGGGTCGAACCCGCGACCCCGTATATGAGGCTCTAGGCTATCACCGCTTCTAGTAAGTTACTTATTGTAACTCGTTGGTCTAGTGGTCAACATGTTCGTCTACGGATGACGACGGGGTTTGATTCCTAGATCGGATTATAATTCGAATTTTCTGAAATCTAATTACAAATATTCTCGTTAGGAAGTATGTAAGTATTACATTGCACTTTCCACAGGGCCCTGCGGTAAGGGTGGGCGTGGTCGCTAGATAGAGCGTCGCTTATTACACAGCAATAATTCCTAACTCCGGGCTAGTATTGAGAATTTCTCGCCAGGAAAACCCAATACTTGTTATGGCCCGACCCGGGACTCGAACCCGGGACCTCGTCGGCCGCAGTCGAACATGCTAACCACTAGAACAACGAGGCAGTTATCCATATAAATACAAAGAGTTCAACCCGCCGCGCCCCCGACCTGGCCCGCGCCCGCTCCCTGTGTATTTTGCGCTTTATAGGCCTATTACACTGCACTTACCACAGGGCCCTGTAGGAAGGGTGGGAGTGGCCGCAATTTAGAGCGTCGCTTATTACATTGCAATAACGACCAATTTAGGGACTCTTACTCCCTAAATCTTATTACACTACACTGATTAACGTGACAGGGTCCCTGTGAAAAGTGCAGTGTAATAGCCCTATAAGGTTATCTTCAGTAGCTAACCTTCAAATACTGTTCGCAGACGGCGTCATCGGCTGGCGACTGCTTCGCGGGCAGTTTGGGCGGCGCGGGCAACTGCACAAACGTCACTGCAGTCCCTTCCGAGCAGCGCGACTTTATTATGTGATTCACCCTGCAATAGACAAGCGACTAGTTCTTACGTATTTTTTTTTAGCTAGCTAGCTAGTGATTACATAAACAAGAGATTAGTTTTTATGTATTTTTTTTTTGCTAGCTAGCCAGCATCACCTAGTGATTACATAAATGACAAAGATTTGATCTAATGGCTCTGTCAGTTTTTTAGTTCTAAGATTATTGAAAAGAATTTTTTTTTAAAACCGAGCTGAGGAATGCAAGTCATAACAAAGGCGCTATTACCAAAATGTGCAGTCTTTGATATATTGCATGCTGAGTTTATTTCTGTCTTTTACTTATTAAATTATTACTCGTATAAAGGTACAGATTCCTTCAAGCAAACAATATTATTTAAAATAAATCTTTAAAAACTTATATTATGTATGTCTTTTTTTATTCTAATAAAAAATATGAAATATTTCTCAGCCTAAATAAATAGCTCATACACACCAATTAAATGTTTTTTTTTATTTTTAAAATCATTTCGAATTGTACCGGGGATATAATAACTGGGTTATACAAGTTTATTTTATTTTTGATTATTTTTAAACTTGTATAATTTAATTTACCATAATTTTGGTGGGATACTTACGATTGGAAGTTGAACCTGTTTGAAAAATAACTTACTGCTGCAGGTAGCTAATGGGCACCCGCTGGTAAACGCTGTTATCATCCAAACTCGATTCCGACCATCTGCTGGTGTCTTCCAACGTTGGCCATTCGGTGACCTGTAAACAAAAACGATAAGTTAAACCTGACTTAAGGGAATTTTAATAAAATATTTTTGAAGAGAAATAACCTCAATTGCTCTACCAGACTGGCAGGACTGGATTCGCCAGTTGACGAAATTAGCTGAAGTTGACGCCTTAGGCGAAATGGTTGCTACGAACCGAACCGTAACCAACCCGAAAATAGCCGGTTGCAATATGAAAACTCACGTTGTGTGTGGTGGCGTTAATCCTGAGCAGTTTGAGCAGTTCTTCCAGCCTCTCGCTGAGCGGCCTGCCCGGGGCCAGCTCGGGCAGGTTGGGGTCCATTACGGCCGGGTCAGCTCCCAGGGTGTAGGTGCGTCCAGCTTCTGCACATTAGAAAAACGTTAAACGTTAAACAGTAACGTAACGTATTGTTTGCTTATTGTATGTAACATTTTTCTTTTTAGGAAAGAAGCAACTGCGGTGTTTATTGTCGGCTCTTCTCAGTAGAATCATCTATATATGTAGAGTCATAACGTATCACAAGTGAAGTGTTGTCCTACTGTGATTTCAATAAATAATTTATCATTTATCAATTCCTAAATTAACAAGTTGTTGGGTTAAAAAACATATTCCAAAGAGTTGGTCTTTGGGTGAACAAACTTATATATATGCCAATGTATTGGTTCTTGAATGAACAAACTTATATAATAAGGCAATGTATTGGTTTTAGGATGAACAAACTTAGATATGTCAATGTATTCGTTTTTGGATGAACAAACTTAGATATGCCAATGTATCGGTTTTTGGGTGAACAAACTTATAATATGGCAATGTATTGGTTTTAGGATGAACAAACTTAGATATATCAATGTATTCGTTTTTGGATGAACAAACTTAGATATATCAATGTATTCGTTTTTGGATGAACAAACTTAGATATGCCAATGTATTGATTTTTGCATGAACAAATGATCTATATGATCGAAATCTAGATTTGTCAAATTTGGACTATGCTCACCGCTGAGCACCGCGTGCGGCGCGGACGTAGCGACGTGCACGCGCAGGCGCAGGTGCTGCCAGCCGCGCGCGGAGCGCACCACGGCCGCGAGCTGCAGCGCACGCACCGTGAACGCGCTAACAACTCCACCAGCCACACGTGGATGTTAGGCTATACTCACCGCTGAGCACCGCGTGCGGCGCGGACGTAGCGACGTGCACGCGCAGGCGCAGGTGCTGCCAGCCGCGCGCGGAGCGCACCACGGCCGCGAGCTGCAGCGCGCGCACCGTGAACGCGCTAACAACTCCACCAGCCACACGTGGATGTTAGGCTATACTCACCGCTGAGCACCGCGTGCGGCGCGGACGTAGCGACGTGCACGCGCAGGCGCAGGTGCTGCCAGCCGCGCGCGGAGCGCACCACGGCCGCGAGCTGCAGCGCGCGCACCGTGAACGCGCTAACAACTCCACCAGCCACACGTGGATGTTAGGCTATACTCACCGCTGAGCACCGCGTGCGGCGCGGACGTAGCGACGTGCACGCGCAGGCGCAGGTGCTGCCAGCCGCGCGCGGAGCGCACCACGGCCGCGAGCTGCAGCGCGAACAGCGCGCGCACCGTGAACGCCTCCTCGCGCGACGGCGCTAGCAACTCCACCAGCCACACGTCGATGTATCTCAGGGAAGCTGCCTTCCTGCCATACAAAATATATAATAAATAATCAAAATTCACGCAGATTTGTAATGTAATGAATTGGTGATGGTAATGATTCTAATGGCAATGAGTGTAACGGTAATGATGACGATGCTGCTGATAATGATGACTCACCTCTCAACTGCAGCCATGTCGAGGCTGTGGAAATGTCTGCATAGACACACGTTCTTGTTCACGCAGAGCACGTCAGGCACGATGCGCACGTATTCCGACGCGGATAGTCGCGGAGGTCGAATTGTTTGCTATATTCCTACTTACAATTATTCTCGTTCACGGATATTGATGATGGTAATGATGACGATGCTGCTGGTAATGATGTCTCACCTCTCAACTGCGGCCATGTCGAGGCTATGGAAATGTCTGCACAGACACACGTTCTTGTTCACGCAGAGCACGTCAGACACGATGCGCACGTATTCCGAGGCGGATAGTCGCGGAGAGATCGGGGTGCGAGCGGGGAAGATCACTGTGCCGTTGTCCAAGTCGAAGTCACTCGTCTTGTAAGGGGAGGTTGGGCTAAAATGGAATAGATTTTAAAAAAAAATAACAATGTTTTTGCTACTGGTATTTAATTGGTAATAATTATTGTCAGTTATAAAAATGTATTTCATATAATTTTCTTACTATAAGTATACTTAAAAGTATTATGGAGGTTCCAGACGTAATGTGATTCAATTGTAATGTAAACTGAAATAAATAAGTTATTTATTATTTATTTTATGATATACCTCCATATACTTTACCTGTGTGTGTGTGTGTATGTATTGTTAGACTGAAATTGGCGGATCTATCTATGGTCCATCTATGGTCTGATTTCCTCTACAGCGCCCTCGACCGTGACGGGCGATTGGAGCGGGATGTAATGGGGGAGATAATAATCTATGTTGGAATGTCAAGCGATGGCGGTACAATGTTTGTGTGTAAATTCTAAAAAAAGTATGATTAAAATGGTTATCGAGTGTTTATATCTAATAGATTCAGAAGTGGGATGGACTTTCACGCGCCAAATAATTATTTATCGGTCCGATCATAAAAGTGATGTGAATTCAGTAAAGTAATAGTAATAGTAGGTACTTGTACTTGATGCCGCGACGCAATATGTGTAACAAAAGGAAAGGTTGTTAATGATTCTTCATCATGAAAGAAACACGAAGAGAATCATATGAGAATGTGCCTATTATACAAACAACTATCTCGTCCTGTGAAATGGTCGTAAGTACTTAATTTGTATCAAGAGCCGAGGATGTGTACCTAAGCACATACATTGTTGCAATCGGAATTGCTTTGGAAAAATGGCATGGAAAACTTAAAAAGATGTATTCAATGGAATAGTAGGTACTTATCAAGTACTTGCATACAAATTACCAAACGTAAATAAGGTTGTATACTATGTGTTATCTAATCCTATCTGGGACTAGGTAAGTTTACCATTTACATATACCTAGTACTGTGGTTAGGTAAATGAGTTAGATAAAATACCTATATAATTGAGAGAAATGATTAAAGGTTTATAAAGGTATCTACAGGTTGTATTTACTTACATTTAAGTAAGTTGTATATGAAAATCATAGTGAATTACATTGGTAGGTGGTTCATAACATGCAAGCTACCTATGAGGTATTCAAACATTTAAGTTAACACTAATAGGTCAAGGGATAGTAGTTGGTCGACTACATAACATGGTATAAGTAATAAGTAACTTATTGAAGAGGTATTTACTAACCTATTCAGCTGGGAATTAGTTTCATTGATAATCTTGTACTTAAATTGAGAGTGAATATTCAATTTATCCTAAGAGTTATTGAACTGAGTCATATATGATATTATTTATATGAACAGAGGTTAAGAGTAACTGTAATATTATGATACATTCCATTAAAGCAAGCATAACCTGATAAAGGTCCTTACAAGTGAAAATTGCATTTGTAGAGGGAACGGATACTCAGTTAAAATAGCGGGTAAAAGAATAGCTGTCTAGTATTTAAAATAAGGTGTTACAGGGGTTACAACAATAATATAACTGAGTACATTATAAAAGATTGTGTGGCATTGATACATTAGTTCAGGTGTATAGTTGTTTAGTAAAATGTGAACTGAAATAAACCAAAGAATAAAATTGAAATAATAGGAAATCTGCAGGGATGCTATGACTGGTTTTGAGACCCTGTTCAACTGGAGTTGGTATTTAATAAGTGTGTTGTCTGTCTCAAGTATTTTACAGTGGCTGTTTGGAGTGGTGTGCTTATTTGCCTGGTAGAGCATATGACCATAATATGACCTGCATTTGACTTCTAATTATGAGGAGATACTGAAGAGGAGATATCACATCAGTGATTGTGCTTGGGGTAGCATGATTTATGGTGCTATGTACTGGCTGATGCTTGTTAAAATAGCCGAGGTGTTGAAGAGATAATAATATTATTTTTAATTTTACAGGTGTGATTAACTAATTAATTCTTGATTTTTAGTGAGGTCTTATTCTATGGCGAAGACCAAAAGCTAGTGGCATATTATAATATATTATGCTGGTTGCCTAACTTGCACCTTGAATGACAATGGTATGGATAATGTCTATGTTGACTATCGCATCTTGTAGTCATGTAAGCAAATAAATGCAAAATGAACCAAGTGGTAATTCTGGTAAAGTCCAATTTAATTGTAATGATGATGAGGACGAGGAGGACTCTTTAGTCAAAAGGGATATGTTAAAAAAAATTAAAAAAAAAAAAAGAATTAAAAGGAGGATGCCCATTTTTAGAAAAAGGAAAATTATGATTTTTGTTTGGAGGGAAAGTAAAGGAGATATATATTTTATTTTGTAAAAGGCGATGGTACCTTTTAGTGCAAGGAGATTTTTTATATTCATCAGATATTGTGCAAGAAGGTACAAGAATAATGCAAAGTTAAGATTTAACTTTTATAGTTGAAGAGTCAAAGTTAAAATATATTTATTTGAAGTTGGTACTTACACAGTACACTGAATGAACGGTACTGGTGAACCGGTAATAATAATATTGCAAATAATTCATATGGTTGAGATGAACAGGCTGTATAATGTGAGAAAATAACAGTCTTTTGGGAGTGATATTTTGGTTTGATTTTTGTTAAGATAAAAACAAAATAGAAACAAATATGCCTGCAGGGCCATGGGTCCATTTCAGGAAAATACCTAAAGGTGAAGTACACTTACTATAAATATCATACGCCTAAGGGGCTTCAAAACAAATAAATGCATGCACCAGCAGGGACACAGCAGATAAGTTTTAGTTAAATACCTAAAGTGGGGTACACTTACTGTAAACGCCACATGCCTAAGGGGCTTCCATTCAAATTAACGCATATGCCGGCAGGGCTGCACAGCAGAACAGTAAATGTAACATGCCTTAGGGGCCTCAGTACAAACTAATGCATAGACTTGCAGGGTTGCAATTCAGTTTCAGGAAAATGCCTAACAGGGGCCTGTGGCACAGTGGTGAAATACGCCTAAGGGGCTTCAGTGCCAGTCCATGCATATGCCTGCGGGGCTACTGGTCTGTTTCAGAACAAGCCTAAAGGGGCTACAGCGCAGATAATCCAACATGCCTAAGGGGCTACAGAACACATGTCTTAAGGTGCTCCAATGCAAATTATAGCATGCGCCTCTGGGGCGACATAGCGCATACCATAAGGGGCTGCAGTACGTATAGCATATGCCTACTGCGTAACGGATCAGCTTGCTGGGCACACAGCTGATAGAACATGTCTGAGGAGTAATCCTATAGCTATCATCACATGCCTTCGGGGCTTCGTCATGTTTTACACCACATGCCTGCGGGGCTACTTCACACAGACTGCCTTCAGTATAATTTAAATTATCTTTCAGTAAAGGGGCAGTTGGCCGTTGTGGGTATCGCCTTGCCTTCGGGGCCAACGGACTTGCCTTCGGGGCCAACGCACTTGCCTTTGGGGCCAAAGCACTTGCCTTCGGGGCTGACGCACTTGCCTTCGGGGCCAACGCACTTGCCTTCGGGGCCAAAGCACTTGCCTTCGGGGCTGACGCACTTGCCTTCGGGGCCAACGCACTTGCCTTCGGGGCAAAAGCACTTGCCTTCGGGGCTGACGCACTTGCCTTCGGGGCTAACGCACTTGCCTTCGGGGCTAATGGACCTTGCCTTCGGGGCTAACGCACCTTGCCTTCGGGGCTAATGGACCTTGCCTTCGGGGCTAACGCACCTTGCCTTCGGGGCCGACATACCTCGCCTTCGGGCGAATGCACCTTGCCTTCGGGGCTAACGCACCTTGCCTTCGGGGCCGATGAACCTTGGCTTCGGGGCCAACACACCTCGCCTTCGGGGCGGACATATCTTGACCACGGGGCCGATATTCATTGCCTACGTGGCTTAGAGACACCTGCCTTCGGGGCTGAGGGATACATTGCCTTCTGGGCTGAGATAAATAATACTACTCTCGGAGCTGACGCAAGTTAATTTCAGGTCTATTGGAAATGCTTCAAGGCTGAAACAGGCTTTGCCCTCGGGGCTGTGAAATTATACCTCTGCAAGAATGGACACAAGCTGCCTTTGGGGCTTATATTATAATACTTTCAAGTGTGGACACTAGCGCCCCTGGGGCTGGGATGAATATCCTGTCGGATTCTGAGTAGATGGTGAATTACTAGTAAGTTACACGTGGAGCTCCTGTACGTTGACCGCATCACTCATGTGGTTGTTTCTTGCCCGTGGGGCTCACCGCTCATGTAAGTTAATTCCGTATCACTTATATTTTACTACATTTTGAATATATCGCTGGTGTGGAAAACAGGGGTCATGATGCCAGTAGACTTGGAAAGTCTAGCCTGCGGGGCTGCTACGTTTCGATTTCCTGTAGCGAGAGTTGCAAAATAAAGCAAAGCTTAGGTAACCTGCCCACGGGGCTAGACAGGCTTATTGAATCTATTACTCTCCATTGGTCGCATGATAGTATGAAAGTAGCAAAACAGCTGTTTATCAGGCGAAAGCGCAGTGATGATGATACTGGTTAGTGTGTGTCACGGTTAGGTGATATAAAGGCTTAATAGGTCTGTAAAATGCGCAGATGGTATTGACTGATCTCAACTATTGTTATAATGCGAGGCATTGAGTGGCTAACAAGTATTGTAGCCGCCGTGTAAGTTGAACTATGCACAGAAACACATTCCGGGTGTCAAACGAAGTGCGGTATGAGGTACGTCACGAGGGGCCGCGCGTTACCATACCTCTCGCTCCTCGCGCATGCTCCGCAGGGTCCTGTAGTAGAATGTACCTGCGCAGACGACCGCCATTTTGGGTCAAGGTACGGGACACGATTTTATATCGGTGTAATGTTTCGATGCCAATTGGGGATTACTAAGATTCAATGAGAGAGAGACAATTAAGAGTCAAGAATTTTTATGCAGGTTGAGCGATGTAACAAAATATCGTGTAAAAAGATTTACTTATCGTGTAAATAGACTCTCTATGATGTTTCTTGGGATATTCATATTTTATGAAAGTGATATGAATACCAGAATTAGATTGAGGAGAAACAGTTAAAAGTAAACAAAATATTGAACAACCAAGTATACTTTTACACATTTATATTTTTTATTAACATTATATTATATTTATATTATGATATTATATTATATTAATATATATGTTTTCACCACACTATCACTACTGCACAAATCAGAATGATATTAGTGGCCAAGCAGATGCCAAGGTATGATGTATTGCATAGTATCAACATTTGAGGTTGGTTTTACGAAGCGTCGAAATTTGGCAAGAGCTGCCTTCATCAGTATCTGAGTTGAATTGCCTGATGTGTTAAGTTAAAACAATACCATTCAGGGCCACGGTATAATGTTAATCTATTCTTCCTGTGGGAATAAGGTGCTTATGAAATCTCAATATTTCAAATTAAATTAGGAACGTAGAGATTTGCTCAAAAGTTGGAGCATGTGCAAAGTGTACCTACGAAATGGCTTTTTATAGAGAACGTGGCTCGGGTCTTCGAGTTTTAGTGAGTTCTGTAACTTAACTGTCACCGATTGTCAGATAAACATTCTTGGGGTGAATCATAACATAAGCTAGCCTGGTTGAGGCTTACAGAATAGGTATAAGTCATTTATGCCATGTGTAAAGAGGAAAGTATAATTAGGTGTAATGAATGAGTAGGTATTAATAACCATTCTGGAAAGTAACAAGGTGAACATGAGTAAACTCATACTCATAGGAAAATGAATTATAGGTGTATAATAATACCATTAGACTATAAGAATCTAATTATCATTTGATCAAATGATGGTATTCTCATATCTGTGAGAATATTGAAATTGTTACGAATTACCCTTATCGAATTAAAACTTTGGGTTAAGTGTAAGAAAATGTATGATGTTATAGATCAGACAAAGTTAAACTTACTTTCCCATTTAGATCCCTAAAGCTTAATTGTCATTAAATGGCATTGGGTTAACCAAAATGAGTAAGGGAAAGTTATTACTTATATTATGTGCTTGGGTAACTAGCGAAATTCTGTAATGCTGGGGAGCTTGTTCTGAATAAGTGAGTTCACAAATGTACATGGTTGGGAAGCTTTTGTTGTATGTGAAATATGGCGATTCAATTGCTTCAGAATGTTGCCGCACTCAAATCCATCAGAGTCAACTTATCTAGAATACATAATATTATGATGAGCTGTGTCATGGGTGATAAATCCGTACTTACTTATTAGATGATGTCTTGTAATGTGAAAAAAAAAAAGCGATGAAGACTGATGCTCTTGTAACCTCAAATATAATATTGCTATCTGGACCTGAACTTAAAGGTTTATGAAGTCAGTGCCTTAAGTGTAACCTTATACGATAAGGACCAATATCAATACGACTATGGACAGAGTAGCATCAGCAATCACCGTGAGTTCAATTAATTAAGTGTTCAAAGTGTGACGGGTGTAAACTTCGAGGGCGAAGTAAGGGCAGGATGGCCGAACTGTTAGACTGAAATTGGCGGATCTATCTATGGTCCATCTATGGTCTGATTTCCTCTACAGCGCCCTCGACCGTGACGGGCGATTGGAGCGGGATGTAATGGGGGAGATAATAATCTATGTTGGAATGTCAAGCGATGGCGGTACAATGTTTGTGTGTAAATTCTAAAAAAAGTATGATTAAAATGGTTATCGAGTGTTTATATCTAATAGTATGTTTATGTCAATAAATAATATAGTAAATTACTATATATGCCATTCTAACACTAAGTCTCGTCGCCTATCATTTATTTTTATTTTGTATATATTAGTCTACCAAAACGTTATAATTTTATGATATTGGTCAGTTTATGTATCTATTAGTATTTAAGTTTCTTTTATGCACCACCTCCCACTGTCTACTTGTTAATTGTCTCCGTATCGATAAGGTTGTCTGGAAGAGATCGCTAGTAAGCTATAAGACAACCTCATTGTACCTACGTTTTAAGTTTTCATGTTTGTAATCTATTTCTTTTGTGTTTTTGTGGTGTACAATAAAGAATATACATACATAAATGTCAAGGCGCAACATCCGCACTCCGCAGTCACTATTAGACTGCGGAGTGCGGATGTTACATTAAGTTACTGGCGGCACTTATAGGCGAAGGGGTAATTAAAAAAGTTGAAAATATTTACTTTACCGGTAATTAAATTATTCCTTATAGTAACAAGCATTACTTTAGCATGTAAAAAATTATAATTATAAGGTTATGGGCCCAGATGGCTTACAGAATAATTGATAAAGACAAAATGATAAATGATTTATTTATTTCATGTAGGGCAACTTGTGTCACTTATGAAACGTTAAGACTCTACCACCGGTTCGGAATGATGATTCTACTGAGAAGAGTCGGCAAGAAACTCAGCAATTGCTCTTTTCATAGAAAAGAAAAGGTTACAATATGTAGACAACACAACACATACGTTACAAGTATTACACTGACTAGTGGGTCACTGGATGCGAGGCCGGTTGCTTCCATGCAACTTTGTCATTAATAAAATCATCGATAGTGTAATAATCTCGACTTAACAAATACTGTTTAAAGACGAAAGTTGTTTGTAAGTTTGCGTTATTTAACTTACTCTCTAAAGAAGTCCTTAGGCGGTGCAGTGTCCCTGAATCCCAGTAGGACTGTGTCGGGTTTCATAGCTCCTAAACCAGACAGCCGAGTGAGGTGGGCTGCGCCGTTGCGTATTGACTCGGCCAGACAAAGTTCGACGAAGGCTTTTACCTGAAAATAGAACACAAATGATTTTTGGAGTTTACTTCCTTAACAATCGATTTTCATATATAAGTCCGGGGTATGAACATTTATGGGGAGTAAAATCAAACTTTCTCCGTTACGTTATGTTTATGTTTCCATGCTACCACTTGTTTTTGTTTTTATGGTAACACTTTTCGTTCGTAAGGAGTAAACTCCAGTCGTGCGTCGGAGCTGACACACAATTTTTTATTCGATAAAGAAAATCAAAGTTTAAAAAAAAACTGCCGAGTTTATTGTGGGCTCTTCGCAGACCAGGGCGCGTTTATCGCAATCATATCTTATAAGTTATTGGACGTCAATAAGTGAACAGTGTACCTAAATTGAATAAATAAAATATATTGATGTTGTTGGTGAACTTATGTATCGATGAGTGGCGTGCAGGTCATAGAGGCATAAAAGTACTGTTCATCCTAATTTAAATAGTTCCATGCCAATTTTTCATGTGGCAACCCATTTTATCCAGTTTTAAAATGTGCAAAATTCAGCAGAAATAAAACCCCTCGTCAATGTAAAAAAAAACCTGTATTGGATATACTAGCAGGCGTTTCTTTGCGGATATGCATGATAATCTTAATTCGTTATAATACGCCATACATATTACTAGCTTTTTCCGCAACTTCGCTCACATCAGGTTCGATTCTTATACAAATTCAATACAAAGTCCTAGTTTACGCTTTAGGGATTGAATTTTCAAAAATCCTTTCTTAGCGGACGTCTACGTCATAAAAGCTATCTGTATGCTAAATTTCAGCCCGATCCGTCCAGTGGTTTGAGCTGTGCGTTGATAGATTAATCAGTCACCTTTTCCTTTTATATATTTAGATTATTATCCATACTATCCATACTAATATTATAAATGCGAAAAAGTGTGACTGTCTGTCTGCTACGCTTTCACAGCCCATCTGTTCAACCGATTTTGATGAAATTTGGTATAGCGGTAGGTTACATCCCCGGGAAGGACATAGGCTTTTTATCCCAGAAACTTAAGAAGTTCCCCCGGGAATCAAAAAAACGTAATCCACGCGGACGAAGTCGCGGGCATCATCTAGTACCGAATAAAGCTTGTTATAAAATGAGACTTACCTTAAGGTGGTCGATCAACTTGAGCCAATATTTGTGTTCATCTGCCAACGGATCACCACTGCCGTCCAATTGGCCAACTCTAACATGGCCAATCACGAAGAGGCCACCCTGGAAAAATATAATACAACTGAATAAAACTCAAACTCAATCTAAAGTCCCACAAACTTATCTGACCCGGTGACAGCTTCGCTAGTAGATATCTCTACTAATATTATAAATGCGAAAGTTTGGATGGATGGATGTATGGATGTATGTATGGATGTTTGTTACTCAATCACGCCCCAACGGCTGAACGGATCTGGCTGAAATTTGGCACAGAGATAGATTATAGTCTGGAATAGCACCTAGGCTACTTTTTATCCCGGAAAATTAAAGAGTTCCCGCGGGAACCAAAAACCCTCAAACCACGTAGAGGAAGTCGCGGGCATACGCTAGTAAAAGATAAAATAAAAGCAAAAACCAAACAGGCATAAAAATTAGTTCCAATTTTGGCCACCGGGCCAGATAAATTGGTATAATTGAAAATGGCAACTAGTCAAATCAGAAGTTTGCGTGGGATAAGGTTTTTAGATTTCTGCGGGAACTCTAAAATTTTTCGCCATAAAATGTAAAATATGTGTTGATTCAGATTAACAATTATCTACAATACAAATTACAGTCAAATCGACTCAGTCATTGTGTCTTGAAAGAGTAACAACCATACAAATACCTAAACTTTGGCATTCATTACTTAAATTATTAATTCGAAAGTGTGACTGTATGTACGCTACGCTTTAACAGCTTATCTTTTCGACCGATTTTGATGAAATTATGAAAGTAAAGATAAGTTGTATCCCGGGGAAGGACATGTATTTTTCATCGCGGTAAATTAGTTTCCGCAGTAATAAAAAAAACTTAATTCACGCGGACGAAATTGTGGGCAACCTCAAGTTCATAATTTTTTTTTTTTTGTACAGAAAACTTACAGCTACAACAGAAATGGATAGATAAATAAAGAATAAGTATAACGCCAATTATTATTACAAGTTTTCACAGAGAGAATTTACATGAGTTAAAAATAGCTCGCAAAGGTGGAAAAATAAATATTAATGTAGTATACTACATAGGAATTAATTTATATTTTTTAATTAAAAAAAATAATAAGCTTTTAGTTAGGAAGATGAATTAATACAAGAGAGAACCAGAGTAAACTAATATTAGGGATAATTTATGCGCGATTATGTAAGAATTGCCTGAAATTTATGGTATCGTACATACCTAAACGTATGACAATGGATACACGAAATTGAGCTCTAACTCAATGACATTATGGTTTATTTTACATTGACGCCAAACTTTAACGATTGGATCGACAATTCTTACATAATCACACCTATTATTAATTATTAAGATTAAGATTACCAGCCAGCAAACTACTTCAACTCAGGCTGTGAGGCAAAGAACTCATTGGCATTAGTATGGATTTGATCAATCTCACCTTCTTTTGATCATTAACAAAGTCTATCAAGGGCGCAGCCTGTCTCGGTGAACCTATGAGTAACAGCATCTGTGGTCTCCAGAACTTCACGTGCTCGCGCCGAGGATCCAGAAGCAGGAGGTATTTTCGGACCTGGAGAGAGAATTATTATAGAAACATTTAATAGAATGTACTTACATTTAAGAAATAGGAGGGGGGAGAGAATTTTCAGTATTTTGGAGAACAAAAATTTAAAATAGGTGGAAATGGCTATCGGCACGTAAGTCGGTACTTGTGAGCCAACAATGTGTCAGGCCTTTACACAAGTTTAAAAAATCACAATTGAAGATTATGTAAATGATAAAAGAGTATGAATTTGACTCGCTCCAGCAATGCCAGTATATTATTTATGTAATTGTAAATGTTTTTTTTTCAAAAGAGCAAGCACTGAGTTTCTTGCTGGTTTTTCTCAGTAGGAATGGCATTCCGAACCAGTGGTAGATCCAGTCGACGATTCAAAACGACTTTTAATAGGTTTATTTGAATAAAAAAATATAGGTTCTAATGTGATTTGAATAAACATTTAATAGAAAATGGACAGATAAAAAAGGGGAGAGCAAGTACTTTGAAAAATAAAAATTTAAAATAGGTGCAAAAGACTTTTGGCACGTTTAACTTTTCCAAGTAAAATTTTTAAGCAATTTTATATCACTTGCTACAAATTCAGGTGGGAATAGTGCTCAGTAGTGAACCGGCAATGGATTGAAATGAAGATTATGATGTAAAGCAACTTTTCTGATGAGACGAAAAAGTGTAGGACACATCTATGTTGATTGAACTATCTATAACAGTGGTAATTTTGTTTTCAACTCACAATCGATCGAGCGATGACTGGTGAACCAATGCGCGGCAGGTTAGTCTCACCTGATGGAATATGAGCGCCTGGCTGAGGCTGCCCCACTTGGGCTCGCTCGCGGCCGGGGATAACAGGTGTAGAGCGATGACTGGTGAACCAATGCGCGGCAGGTTAGTCTCACCTGATGGAATATGAGCGCCTGGCTGAGGCTGCCCCACTTGGGCTCGCTCGCGGCCGGGGAGAGCAGGTGTAGAGCGATGACTGGTGAACCAATGCGCGGCAGGTTAGTCTCACCTGATGGAATATGAGCGCCTGGCTGAGGCTGCCCCACTTGGGCTCGCTCGCGGCCGGGGAGAGCAGGTGTAGAGCGATGACTGGTGAACCAATGCGCGGCAGGTTAGTCTCACCTGATGGAATATGAGCGCCTGGCTGAGGCTGCCCCACTTGGGCTCGCTCGCGGCCGGGTAGAGCAGGTGTAGAGCGATGACTGGTGAACCAATGCGCGGCAGGTTAGTCTCACCTGATGGAATATGAGCGCCTGGCTGAGGCTGCCCCACTTGGGCTCGCTCGCGGCCGGGGAGAGCAGGTGTAGAGCGATGACTGGTGAACCAATGCGCGGCAGGTTAGTCTCACCTGATGGAATATGAGCGCCTGGCTGAGGCTGCCCCACTTGGGCTCGCTCGCGGCCGGGGAGAGCAGGTGTAGAGCGATGACTGGTGAACCAATGCGCGGCAGGTTAGTCTCACCTGATGGAATATGAGCGCCTGGCTGAGGCTGCCCCACTTGGGCTCGCTCGCGGCCGGGTAGAGCAGGTGTAGAGCGATGACTGGTGAACCAATGCGCGGCAGGTTAGTCTCACCTGATGGAATATGAGCGCCTGGCTGAGGCTGCCCCACTTGGGCTCGCTCGCGGCCGGGGAGAGCAGGTGTAGAGCGATGACTGGTGAACCAATGCGCGGCAGGTTAGTCTCACCTGATGGAATATGAGCGCCTGGCTGAGGCTGCCCCACTTGGGCTCGCTCGCGGCCGGGGAGAGCAGGTGTAGAGCGATGACTGGTGAACCAATGCGCGGCAGGTTAGTCTCACCTGATGGAATATGAGCGCCTGGCTGAGGCTGCCCCACTTGGGCTCGCTCGCGGCCGGGGAGAGCAGGTGTAGAGCGATGACCAGGGAGCAACAAGCGAGGGCCACTGCGCACGCGTAGGCGGGCCGAAGCCCGAATATCAGCGCCGCACAACCCACTAACCCCAGGAGGGAGGTCAGCCACGAGAAATGCTTGAACGTTGGCCTGGAAGTGTTGGAATGGAATATTTTTGTGTTGAAGCTTCTTTCACCGCGTTGAAAACTTTTTGGTAGGGGGTTGTAGTATACTGTCTGTGGTAGCTTTACCTTATGTATTTTTAGTCTGTGACGTTAAGACTCTGTAAAAACTCTTGGCATAGAACAATTAATATAGTTTGCTAACGTGTCTTTAAAAATAAAAAGTTTTAATAAAATTACTTCTGCCACAAAGTGGTAGTGTTTAATTTACAACAGAGGTAAACTTGTGGATTCGCGTGACCGACACCGACCATCGCTCCGACATATTTTTTTTATTCCACTACAAGTAATAGGCCTATTACACTGCACTTTTTACAGGGCCACGTGGTAAGAGTGTGCGTGGCCGCTAGTTAGAGCGTCGTTTATCACACAGCAATAAGGACCAATTAAGGGACTCTTTCTCCCTTAATCTTATTACACTACACTGATTCAAGTGTAAGTGAAAAGTGTGAAAAGTGCAGTGTTCATTAGCCCTTGACTGCGATCTCGCCTGAGAGTAAGTGATGATGACATGCTCGTGAACAGCGACATGCCCGCGTTGGTACGAAGACATAAAGTCGTAAATATAAATATGCTACATTCATAATTAAACTTTAATGCCTTAGTTTTAAGGTTTATATTTTAATTATTAAAAAAAAGTAATTTATTTTATATTTTTAAAAAAGCTTTTATTTAACTACGCATGTATGTTTTAATGTAACACTCCACTCGTCTTTATAATAACATTAATAACATTTAAAACAACTTACCTAAAATTAGGAGCAGAAGCCAGATCCAACCCGAGACATGCAAGATTTATCGCGAAGTAACTTGTCATAAACAGCACCGAGTTCACCTAAAAGCAATTCAATGTTTACGGCATTAAAACATATACACACACATTCACACGCACACAAACACACACACACACACAAGAAGACGTGCATACACAGTGGGAAATCAGTTTTTTTAAATTCATTTTCTATCTTTAATCTGTAATTTTTATTAAAAGAAACGTTTTTAAATATTATGTTCTAATTACTGTTATTTAATAAATTTAGAAGCTGTTTAAACAAATTAAATAAATAAACTTCGCATTATTTTCGAAAATTTCATCAATCAAAATGATATTGAATACTTAAGATTTATTAATTTATAGATTAACATTCAAATCAAGTATTCTTTCACATTTACTGTGTCACCAACAACATACCGAAAACATAGTCCCACAAACATATCTGGCCCGGTGGCCAAAATTAGAACTAATTTTATTGCCAGTATTTTTTTAAATTCAAGGATACGCGCGCTTTCCTAAATGATGCCTTTTTTGTTTAGGCCTAGGCCATATGGAGAAGACCCTGTTGCTAATTTTAGTTTTTATTTTGTCCATACTAATATTATAAATGCGAAAGTGTGTCTGCTACGCTTTAACGGCTCATTTGCTCAACCGATTTTGATGAAATTTGGTACAGGGTTAGCTTGTATCCCGGGGAAGGACATAGGGTACCTTTTATCCCGGAAAATTCGAGAGTTCCCGCGGGAACCGAAAAAAAATATCTGTTCAACCGATTTTCATGAATTTTGGTACAGAGATAGTTTGTATCCCGGGGAAGGACATAGGCTACTTTTTATCCCTTTTTTATTACTTTTTATACTAGCGGCGCTGTCACCGGATCAGATAAGTTTGTCGGACTATACACCTTACAAACTTTTAAGATACCGTAGTTAATTATCACCATCCACTCTTATTCCTTGTAAACATGACGATCAGAAGGTGTACTTTGTAGTATTAGACTGAAATTGACGGATCTATCTATGGTCCATCTATGGATGGTCTGATTCCCTCTACAGGGCTCTCGACCGTGACGGGCGATTGGAGGGTTTAGAGGGAGATCGGGATGTGATGGTGGGATATATTTAATCTATGATGGAATGAAAAAGATGGCTGTACAGTGTTTGTGTGTAAATTGATAATAAAGTATGATTAAAATAGTTATCGAGTGTTTCAACCTAATAGTAGGTACCTATTTTGAATAAAGATGTTTTGAGTTGAGGCTTTCTCGTATAAACTATGGAGGGTAGAAGGGAAGGGTAGAAGGATTTTTATATACATCTCTGTATTTAAAAAGTGTCCGTCGAAATGCATCAAATTGGGGGCGCCACATTAGCATCAGGGTAAATTTAAAAGGAAGCGCCAAATATTATTAGAGTAGGTTTGAGAAATAAACAAGGAAAGAAAACATTCATCATTATTTTGTGCAACGTAAGTTGTTGAAATTTTCAATAATTAACTTCATCTACAATTGCTACATTCATACCCTTTGCTACACCAGCGCCACTGTGGAAGATTTTTGAACGGTTATTTATAGCAACCACTGGACACTTTTACAACTCACCCGACCTAGGGGCCCGTAGCCTACAAGGCAGGCCCTAGCCGGTTCACCGGCTTCAAGATAATCACCGGGGCACAGTGTTGCCCCGCGCCCCGCCCGGGTAAGGAGGCTCAGCCTCGAGGCCCGTACCCCCCGCTTGGCCGTCAGGCCAAACGGAGAAGACCCACACAACAAACTTTTCTCCCATAAGAGATATCACACCTAATATTGGATAGAAGCAGGCGTTACTTTGCGGAAGTCCATGACAATGAAAATACTAGAAGTTTAATTCGCTATAATCCGCCACAGAAGGCAACTCTATGTGGTACAGTGCGTATCTCGAACCTGATGCCCGCGACATTCACCACACCACATAAACCCTCAACGTACGTTTCACTCCGATACCGGAGCATCTTCAGGAGATGTTGCCTCACAAGCTCCTACTCCTGTTCCTCCTGACTCTGCCCTCCATAGTATAAACTAACCTGCGCGATAGCATTGAGCGATCCAGCCATGATGCCGACTTGTACCAACAGCCAAGATGCTATGACAGCCAACACAGGATTCCCTGACCTCGACACCATTGGACGGAGGAGGAAACCTGATAGAATAGATGTGTATTGAGAAAATTATATAATGTCCTCCCGACCGAATTTCGGCCACGGCAGCCAATCTCAGAGAGTAGCCATCTGCGCGGGAGATATAGTGCACAAGTGTGTGCGCATACACAGGTGCACTTTCTATTCCTTTACTCTCATAGTCCGATGGAACGGAAAATCCAACACGACCGGAGAGATCAGGCGCAGGACCGACGGCTTAACGTGTTCTCCGAGAGTGAAATACCACCAAGTTCCTAATTCCGGGCTTATACTTAGAATGTCATCTTACAAAAACCAAATACTTGCTATGGCCTGACTCGAGTATTTTGTAGGAGTTTGTAGGTATTTATAGAACATAAATTTTTTTTATCGGTTCAGTTTTAGAGGAGGAAACAGAAAAATACGAGAGTAAGAATTGACTGTTTTTCATAGATATTATCGGTCCAAGCTGCAGTTGTCCCTATAGGGTTTTATGTAATTATATTCGAGGAGGAGCGCGACGGCAATATAATTGTTCTATACCTATTCTCAAAGTTTCCCGTTCATGCCAAGCTGATAATCCAAAATTATACATTAATTGATAAAAAAATATTTTTATTATATGAATTATCCAAAATGTCAATTTTATACATTTATACATTTCGTAAATTAAAAAGGAACTCAGCGGAGGTTGGGTACAATGATGAGAAATGGTTTACCAAATATATTATCTTTTGCTAATGCTTCCAGTACTCTTGATGCACCAATCAAATTTGAAAGTCCAGCTGAAAACGTCGCTGTCAGCATTCCTGGAAATAAACATTTCAATTTGTTTATTATCTATATATGTCGCCGTAAGATTGCAAAAGTCGTTAGATTATAATCTAACTAGAGAAATTGCAAAGTGTCGACAGATTGTGAACCATTCAATGTTCTGAGTGTAAATTTTTTTGAAATATTAATTGTACTTATTTACTTTTTCTTGCCTCTTTCTTGTAGATTAGGTTAGGGCTCGACATAAATAACCAGGTAGTGGTAAACCACTTAGGTTTTATCGTGTTAATATACCTATCAGATTACAATCTACGGAAAAATAATGCGTTAAATCGTAATCTGTCGACAGTTTACAATTTCGCTAGGTACGATTATAATCTAAGTCGGTCAAGTAATGGTCAATCTAGGACCAGAGGTGCGATTATGTAAGAATTGCCGATCCAATCGTTAAAGTTCGGCGTCAAAGTAAAATAAACCATAACAGCATTGAATTAGAGCTCAATTTCGTGTATCCATTCTCATACATTTAGGTACGTACGATACCATAACATAACATTGACAATTTGATCGACAATTCTTACACAATCGGGGGGCAGTTTTAGCATACATTGACCATTTGAGAACCTATTCCTAACTGATGTCGGTATATCCTATACAGGCCTTAAAAATATAGTACTTACCTACAGCTATAAAGGGTGGCCACACATTAATAGGCAGTAAGTAAACGTAGTTGTTCTGCAATAGTTCCCTGGAACAGGTGGCCGCCGTCAACACTACTAATGCGGCGTACGATAGCGCGGTGAATAGAAGGGCTGCTAGCGTCCCTAAGGGGATGCTTTTGGACGGACTCTTCAGTTCACCTAAAAAAAAAGAAGACAAAAAATTTTAATATTTTTGCCTACCCTATCGGACTTTTTTTTTCGAAATACCTACCTAAACGTAAAACCTGTGTTAATCAACAGCTGGCTTCAATACAAGCAAGTATTATTATGAGACAATTTTTTTTAATGCGTCAGTTTTCAGAGATATTAATGAGTTTGATAGATTATACCTCGCCCTTACTTATTCTTGTGAAAAAAAAATTGCCAGTCATAGGGACTGCCGATAGAAGTGAAAACGAATATTATTTTTTTTTGTTTATACTAAAAATTATTAAAATATAAATCTTAACACTAAGGCTTTAAAGTTCAATTTCGAATGTAGTGTATTTATATGTTCGCGAGCATGTCGGTCACGGACACGCGAGTCTACATTTTTACCCCCTACCAAAAAGTGCTCAACGCGCCTAAAGAAGTTTTCACTTCAATAAACGTTAGATAGGCCAAACTACATACAAAATATCGAACCCCTTTTATTAACATAAGTTTTCATCGTTTTCACTCATTTATTATTACCAACAGAATAACTTGTGATAAGTACACAGTATGTTATGACTTATGAGTCTAAGGCGTAAGGGTACACACATAATTCAAATTAGACTCGCAGCCCAAACCATCTATCCAACAGATTATCCCCGGGAAGGACTTAGGCTTCTCTTTATTTATTTTGTACCAAAAAGTTATAGAATGCTTAGAAAGACAGACACGTAATGGTCAAGGAAGCATATCCTGCAAGCATCTAAAATTACGGACATCTAGTACATACTAACATCAAAATGAATGCTTTTAGTTGGATACCTTAGTCCCTAGTCTTACCACTCTTGGTGTAGTCCCGGAGTATAGGTTCTGTTTCAAGGTCACTGAGCTTGCCTTAACATCGTGAGGGAACCTGCACGCACTGTTCTCAATAGCGTGGTGGTGGAATATGGCCTAAACCCTCATTCTGAGAGATTTATGCTCAGTAGGCGATGGGTTGATGATATTATTGTGATAACATCAAACCTTAACTAATATTAAAAATGATTTTCATGATCTGTTACGCTTTTACGGCCATTTTCTTTTCAACCAATGAATTTGGTACAGAACTACTAAATAGGTTGTGCCCAGGGGAAGGATTACTTTTATCCCGATAAGTTAACTAGTTCCCGCGGGAATTAAAAAAAACGCGAGCATCAATCAGCTAGTACAAAATAAATGTCATGACTACTTTTAGTTGGAAACAACAGTCTTACCACTCATATTAGCTCCGGCCATGACCCCAGTGACTCCCGTAAACAGTACACCGAATACAGACGCAAAGTCCACCAGTTCACCACCGGCGGTGGTGTAGTCCCGGGCATAGTCAGAGTATAGGTTCTGTTTCAAGGTCACTGAGCTAAGGCCTGTGTACGAGAAGTTCGTTGCATTGACCAGGGTGTTTGTATCGGGTCTGTCTATCTGCAAAGAACAAATCAAATCAAAAATTAATTTATTAAAATTAGTTACAGTTTTTGACGTCAAATCTATACTAATATTATAAATGCGAAAGTTTGGATGGATGTATGGATGGATGTTTGTTACTCAATCATGCCCCAACGGCTGAACGGATCTGGATGAAATTTGGCACAGAAATAGTTTATAGTCTGGAATAACACATGGCTACTTTTTATCCTGAAAAATTAAAGAGTTCCTGCGAGTACCGAAAAACCTCAATCCACGCGGACGATTTGCGATTGTGGCGACCCAGATTGTGGCCCGTTAGAGATGTAACAGTTGCTAAGGGGGCTAGGTATCAGAAGCAGTGGCGTCTGGGCCCATTACCTTTCCCGGCGCGGTGATAAAGAAACTGAGGAAGGTGCTGAACAGACACACGACTGTGGTAACCCAAAATGCGGCCCGTTAGAGATGTAACAGTTGCTAAGAGGACTAGGTATCAGAAGCAGTGGCGTCTGGGCCCATTACCTGTCCCGGCGCGGTGATAAAGAAGCTGAGGAAGGCGCTGAACAGACATACGACTGTGGTGACCTAGATTGCGGCCCTTTAGAGATGTAACAGTTGCTAAGGGGACTAGGTATCAGAAGCAGTGGCGTCTGGGCCCATTTCCTTTCCCGGCGCGGTGATAAAGAAACTGAGGAAGGCGCTGAACAGACACCCGACTGTGGTGACCCAGATTGCGGCCCGTTAGAGATCTAACAGTTGCTAAGGGGACTAGGTATCAGAAGCAGTGGCGTCTGGACCCATTACCTGTCCCGGCGCGGTGATAAAGCTGAGGAAGGCGCTGAACAGACATACGACTGTGGTGACCTAGATTGCGGCCCTTTAGAGATGTAACAGTTGCTAAGGGGACTAGGTATCAGAAGCAGTGGCGTCTGGGCCCATTACCTTTCCCGGTGCGGTGATAAAGAAACTGAGGAAGGCGCTGAACAGACACACGACTGTGGTGACCCAGATTGCGAGGCTGGTGCGCGCGAATAGGGACGCGCCCGCTAGAGACACGCTCAAGCCCAACGCGTTTAGCGTGGAGCGATACAAGAATCTGTACCAATCACCGTTTGGCAGCCCTGGGCTGTCGCCCACTAAGTAACCTGGAAAATTAAACAAAACTTTCATTCAAAATCTTCTATTTAACCATAGAGCCAAACTCCCTCAGAGTCCCATTGTCAGTGTCAGATTTCGAGTATCAAATCATCTTGTGCGAGATAACGGGGAAGGCGGATAGTCCTCTGGGAAGACTCATACAGAGGAATACATTCTTTTTATTTTTAGGTACTAACATAGATTAAGTTAAAAATAACACTAACACCTTAGATTGTAAGTTCTAACATAGCTATTAAGATTATTTTATTGTTACTAACACAAAAGTTGTCTCATAAATAATTGACTATTATTGAAATAGTATAATTATTAATAAAATCTAATTTATATGTTGTAATATTATTATTGTAATAGTAATTATAATGAATTTAAGCTCAATTGCCTATTTATAATATATTTGTACGCCGATACGGCTAATGTGCTGGACTCTGTTACATTAGACATAATATCATATGTATATAATAATTATTATTAAATCACTTTGGCGTCAGAGTAAAATTTCTTGATCTTCGATCTGTACCTATAATTATTGATTGATGCTTCGACTGTTTATCGATAGGCGTCTATAGATCAGCCGAATCGACCCATTTACACCAACGACCTCAATTTATATGCCCTGTCAAACAAAGAATGTGGACTTATTTTACTAATGTCATTTAATCTGAAAAGCGGGAGAGCGCTATGGCGGGTACAAGGACAGGCTTATACAGGTGAGGGGCATGCCCTACAAGTCGGACGCCCAAATGTTTTCTATGAAACGGCCCATCTAGTACCTACATAATATGTAGGTACTAGATGGGATGGATGGATGGATATATATTATATATCGATGACTTACACCCATCGGCCGAGTGGACATGGATACACGCTTTAGTTAACAATTTATATTTTATAACTATTTGATATTTAAGTAGATCGTTAAGTTAATGAATAGAGCAAAAAGATAGGTCAATGTTTGGGGTTGTACTACTCGAAGCTGGAACTTGCAAATATAGACTTTAATACACTCACCATTGGGTCCAAAGTTGTCAACCAGAGCTTCTGTACAAGCAGATATGCATAGAGCACTGGAAACTACGTTGGCGAAGAAGAACAATGTTCCTATCGCGCCGCCGAATTCTGGGCCTAAGGTTCTGCTTATCATAACTGGGAAAACGCTAAGGCAATCAATTGTAATAACAAAATTACCGTAATGTATCCGTGCATCGTAATTTTATGACATTTAATGACGTTTTAACCACCTTTTACGGGGTTTACACTGCAAAAGGGTATGAGCGGGAAATGGCTAAGCGGAATAGACTCTGTGTAGATAAAATAATTTAAGCTTCCACTAACAAAGAGTTTTGACGGTTGCCATAATGAGCGAGCTTATTTTGACTCATTCAGAACTTTTTTTGCTCGCTCAGTCCTTTCCGCTAGCTTTTTGTTAGTGAAGGTGCTGGTGCATGCAGTTTTCCGAATCCATACGGAGCTCACTCCGCTCGCAGCTCGAAACCCCGCTGTAAGGTGTCACGGTATCATGTTACGTCATTTAAATGGCGTTTAAACTACTGTTTAGGTTTTAGGTTTAAATTAAATAAAATGACTATTAAATTTAAATTTAATAGTCAAAAACACTGACAGCAGACTTCTTAAAAGGATACAATATACCCCTCCCCCCTCAACCGCTCCGTTGGTAGATATAGCACAAATTGACATCACAGTGAATCCCACTATTAAATACGCGAGTCCAAATTGTCCTAGAGTCACTAAAAGTCCTGCGTTACCTACTAAGTAACCTGAAAAGAAAAAAACTAAATGAATTATTTCTCCCAAAACTCGGCGTCGATGGCTAGAAGAGTTCTTTATTGCCGTACAAAACCTACATACATAAAGAAAAATACAATAGAAAATACAGCAAACATAAAGGCGGTTTTACCATTAAAAACGTAATCTTACGGAAGAACTTTAGAAAAAAGACTGGATTGAATTTTCAAGTCTTTACGCCAGAACGAAGATAGATTATTGTCTGGAATAATAAATTGGCTACTTTCATCCCGGAAAATAAAAGAGTTCCACTGGAACAAAAAACCTCAATCCAGCTAGTAAACCATAAACCGCAAGGCTATTATATCGCTTCAGATTCTATGATAAAATAAAGAAGATAATGTTCATATTTCTTACCCATACGTATAAAAACCAGCGCACTAAACATGGACAGCACCACGGGACAGAAGACACCGGCGAAGGTTCCCACCTTCTTGATGCCCGGCCGCTCAGACCTGAACTCCCCGAATTCCACATAGCCTGGAAAACATATAAAAGCACTTTACCCTAGAGCCCAAAACGATGTGGCGAGCGTGACAAGGATAGGTTTATTCACTGTAATGTCGCGGGAAAGAAATGGCGATAGAGCAATATTGGCCACAACGAGAGGAAAAATCATCAAACAATCAAACAGTTTAACGTTGGAAACAAACTATAGATATTTAAATAAAACATCCGCATTATATTTTTGAAAATTTCAATTATCTACATTTATCTACTGAAATACCCCCAGAAAATACAGTACATTTTCCAATTAAAACTGAAGAAGTTAAAAATGGAAAATAATTGTATTTAGAAAATTTTAGCCAATCGTCCCAAAAAGCACATTTACAATAAAATCACACATCATATAATAAATGATTTCATTTATTTTAAAAAGTTCCAGCTAGTTCAACAATTTATTAAAACTAGTCCAAGGTCTAACTGATTAGCTGTTGAACTAGTCGGAAGGAACCTTAAAGGGTATGAGGGGAATGCAATTTGAACAAGTATTTTCAAGAAAAAATTGGCACTGTTGAAACACATTGAAAACTTGTAAACAATATTCTCAACGTAGTATCACAAATTCGAGCTCTTTTGTGGTATTATTCATCATGCTACAAAACTCGTAGAGGATTAGTCACAAAACAAATAAAGCCACAATGAAAATGAATAATGAACCATTCACCACTAGTATTTTTCTCGTTCATTGGCGCGTGTTCACAAAATCGCAGTTGTTATGACACTGATATTAAGCTTTGAAGTCATGTCGACGTTACCTATAGATAGCGTGTAATTTGAGTTGACCTCAAACAGATGTTTTTACAGCGACCTTGGAAGGCTGGGTACATTGGCTTAGTGCTACTTTCTTGCAGAGACGTCGCTTAGCCTATATTGAAAACTATAGCTTTTTACCGCTTTAGTCCGCGTGGATATAATTTTACTAATATATCCACGCACATAATATTCGAAAGAAAACGAACTCCTTTTACTACAAAGCTTAGTTTGTTGAGGATACACCTCAACAAACTAAGCTTTGTAGTAAAAGCCGATTTTGTTCAACTATTTTAGAATGTGCAAATAAAGCATTCTCGTTACATGAAACTGCATCAGATTTTTTCAACCTCTCATTCTTCTGAGCTTCTCATTCCTGACCCTTTTGCAACTTTAATAATATCTTTGAATATTTTTTTCATCTTTTGGAGACAAAAAAATCAACGAATTACTGGCAGCCAGAAGGATCACAGTAGGAAATGACGATGAATTTACTACTTTAATGAATTAATCCATACATTATGACCTAACCTAATGTCTAATGGCTAAACTAGTAATTTACCCATAACATTCTACGTCGATTTTAGACAGCAAATTTAATGAACGATCTTCTCATTATTTATTTTATTTCTTACAATTCCCGTACAAAAATCAAGGTGATGTCTGATGTCACGTTTCTTCGGACGTGATACAATTCTGTGGAACCCGCTGACTCTGCACTGGTACCACGGCGATTCGCTGGAGGTGCAAGGTTGCGATCTTGTAACGAAAGTGATTTTTGCCATGACGCCGAAGGTATACGTAACTAGCGCCGTAGGGTTCCTTTTGTACCACTCTATGATACGAACAAAAATAATGAGATATCATACCATCTCCAGGCGGTCTCGGGGGAGACGATCTGCTGAATCTAAGTCTAATCTTATGCATCAGTCCAGGCGAGGTCGCGTCATTCACACTCGGGGAGAGTGGATCCAGGTTATCCGCCATATCCAAAGGTTTCGTCCCTGCAAACACAAAGTACGTGCGTTACGATACTGAAATCTTCCATCCCGTTAGTCCACCGAGAGTACTGAGTTGCAGTGCAGGAGTAAACACAGGTGAACTGTAAATTTCCTTGATGCCTACGCAGACGGGGTACAGTCCTCGAAATACTATGGCCTGACCAAGGTATTAGACTCAGGTCCTCTAACCCAACAAACTCAAGACTAACAGGCGAAGAATATACATGAGTTGAGTAGGTTATTGATTATTTCATCATCGTCGTTAATTCCTCCCTCCCGCATATCCTCCTTGTCCCCCTAGAGATCAATGATTATGTTATAAATCCTAGGATCCTTATAACATCATCTTGATCTAGTAGCAGCTCAAGATGTATGCTCCAACAGGCTCCCAACAAACAAGAATGGGATGGATGGATGAAATTTGGCACAGAGATAAATTATAGACTGGAATGAGTTTCCGCGGGAACCGAAAATCCTCAATCCACGCAGACGAAGTCGCGGGCATTAGCTAGTCCATTATTAATTAGACTTGCCAGTAATAATTATCCAGGAAAGTTTGCTTGGGTTTTTTCAACATGTTTTTCTTCACAGCTATAGCAAGTGATATTAAATTGCTGAAAGCCCTTGTATTCCCTGAATAGGTGTCTGAAGTATTAACCCCTAGGCTATTACCATTACTATTATTCATAAATTGAAACACAACACAATACAAATTTTAAAAAGGATGAAAATTCTTTGAAACTTGTCAATTATGATACCACTAGCTGATGCCCGCGACTTCATCTGTCGTCGTCTTAAATTTTTCGGGATAATAGTAGCCTATTTTTATTCCAGACTGTAAACTATCTATGTGTCAAATTTCATTTAGATCTATTCAGCCGGGGGGTGATTGATTAACCAACATCCATCCATTAAAAGCTAAGGATAGCAAAAAGACAAACCTACTGTAATTTTACAAACCTCTAACTTACTAACTACAATAATAATAATAATAATATATAGAGTCACTCATCACTTTGCAAAGTACATAACATTTCAAGCTGAAATTATTGGAGCACACAATATAACATGATATTCATAACAAAAAATTAAAAACTAAACTTGTCTGTTTTATTTTTGTTCCAAAAGAAAGTGGGGGCTTAACAATAATTCAAGTCTCTATTACATGATTGGTTTTAATAAACATGAATCTATATTAATATTATAAATGTGAAAGTTATGATGGATGGATGGATGGATTTCATTACTCAATCACACAGTACGACTGAATGGATCTGAATGGGCACAGAGATGATTATAGCATAGAATAACACATAGGCCAGCTGGAACCAAAAATAATCTCAATCCACTAAGCATCAGCTAGTTATCCATAGTTCACTACTAATAATATAGAGATTCCCTATCTGATATCTTTTCATTGTCCATCAGATTAATCTATTGTGAGATAATTTGATTCAAAACTTTCTATCCTGGAAAATCAGAATTCTCAAAGAATTTTGTGAAAATCTCATTTCTAAACATGGACACAGTATCATATCATTGAGTATCAAATACAAAATACTAGATGAACCCAACATCATGTCTACATATATATTGAGTAAGTTTTATTTGTTTTGTAATATTATAAACTCATTGTTACAATGTGGCTGACTTGTTCATGTTGGACAAGAGTCTCATAAAATTACTCTCCAAATATCCCTCTATTATAAAAAAAGATCTATGCTATAACAAGAATGTGCATGTATCAAGTATCTGGACTTATCTATTGAGGCTGTATCTATGTATCTGTATGTATCAGTCATTTACTTAATTAAGTATATTTTAAAAATAAATCACAACAGTAAGTATAATTAAAAGATAAACGGTTAAATCACTTTTTAGTACATAATTAATCAAGTAATTTTTCATTACAGCAAATGTTTAAGTAATTAAATTATGCATAAAATTGCTTGTGCCACTGCTGGTAGTTATGTTATGTCTTATCTGAATGAATGAAATGAATCATGTTAAATAATAATCAAAAATGTAATCCTATTATTCATGTCGTAGGTATATCAAATATTCAGCATAAGTTGTTAGTTAATATAAACTGGCATATAGATTAATTTTAGATTATTTATAACATCCTGCTAGTAGGTATTATGTGAATATAAAAAGAGTAGTTATTTGTTAGTCTTTCAATAACACCAATCTTTACTGTAGGTATTGTACTTACTGTGATTAAAACACATTTTTATAAATTGTTCATTAGGCACTCAAATAAATCATTATTTAGACTTTATAAACATCATCATTTGTCACTTACTTAAATGTATGTCTTCCATAGTTCTGGGGTTTAGGCAGCACTTGGTTGAATACAAGTTTAACATAAAACACTAGTATGTAGAATATTGTTCAGCAAGATGAACAATATCAATAGTATGAACAATAGAATATCCCAGATTTTAGAAAAAACTAAATTAAATTATGGATGTGATTCGAACTAGTTTCAGGTTTCAACGTAGCAACATAAAGAAAAAATGTCTGTTCTAGAAAAAGTTATAAAACATGAGCTGTAAAAAATGTGGCGATAGAATGACCTCATCCTATCGGATTAAATCTATGCGATTAAAAAAACTTGTAGGACGTTGAAGTTGCATACAATTAATATTATGTTCCAGTTCGAAACAATACCTCAAACAATACAAAAGAAAGAACTGTTTCTGAGTTTTCTGGCTATATTTTCTATTTTTTAACGGAATACGTAGCTTGAAAAACTTACGGTAAATTGTAGGTCACTTAAATTCTAGCTTTGTAAATTTTCTTATTTATTAATTCTGTTTAGTGTAAACTGTGTAATGCATATTTCGTATTTTCAAACTCTAATAACATGATCACAAGTTTTTTTTAAATAAAACAATTATTCAAAAATGATTCAAAATTCCTTTGTAATTTTTGGGTTTGACTTTGACACTCTGTAATTTGTCTCTGTTGGTTTCACATTTGACACTATCATGGAGTGGACACAGCTGACAGCTGTCATTCAACTGTGACAAGATTTCGACCTCTGATTGCATCTCTCGAAAAGTGTCCGTCGAAATGCATTAAATTGGGGGCGCCACATTAGCATCAGGGTCAGGGTAAATTTAAAAGGAAGCGCCAAATATTAAGTAGAATAAGTTTGAGAAATAAACAAGAAAAGAAAACATTCATCAATATTTTGTACAACGTAAGTTTTTAACTCAGCATACTTAACTTCATTTAAAATTGCTACATTCATACCATACCCTTTGCCTACACCAGTGCCACTGTGGAAGGTTTTTGAACTATTATTTATAGGAACCACTGGACACTTTTCTCCCTTAGAAGATGTTACTCCTTATCTCTATCCTCCATACCTCCATCTAGTTCCAGACATTTTACAAATGTTGCTACTTTTATTTATTAAACAATCGCCGCAATAAAAGTCCCTGGACCAATGAATAAAGAAGGAAGTACTTGTATGTAAGTATGGTCATTGCTCTGGCTGGACGCATTAGCACTTCAAACTTTTCAGCCGTATGTATCACACGTTAAGGTGACCCATGAGGTGAGGCAGGATGTCTTACGTTTTAACGTTAAGAGTTAGAAACGTCTTACGTAACCAGCATTGGGGGACAGCCTCCAGACAATACATAGTAGCAGACATTGGCAAGCTGTTAATGATTGGGGAGTAGTATAGTAGTGTCACCAATGTCAAGCCTGTTTTGCCTCTTCATAGGAGCCAGCCTTTTTTGCCTTCACCAGTCAATCATCAAAGTAACAAGAGTTTTAGAATGAAGAGAAGTATCTTAAGTGGAAACCCGCATTTAGCGTCCATCCATGTAATTAATTAGTTTAAGATAGAGCTTGTTAAAAAGCAGACGATCAGGATAAATAAATAAATTTATGAAACCTTAATTTTAATCCTTACACATTACAAGTGTTTTCCAACAGTTCTATTCTTATAATATTGATAATTAAACTCAAAACATTTATGATACCACCATAATAAGTAATAATTATTACTTAAACAGAATACCAGATATTTCAGCCCAGTATAAAACTTAATTATTACAAAATGAAATGCAAAATGTATTTTTTTTTGTGTTAACATTAAACCTTAACTTAGAGAACGAAATTATACAATACTATATTCTATCTAATGACTCCAACATGATGATACTATTTCCACGAATTACCTGGAAAATAAATGAAAGTATATATTTCATTTCAATACAAGCTGTGCAGTGTGCATTCATACAATTGTGCCATACAAATGCAAAAGTGTCTGTCTGCCTGCTATGCTTTCATGGCCCAATTACAAGATCAAGATAATTTTATGTTCTTATTATGTATAATAATGAATGTACAATAGTTATAATCATTTTTCTATTACAAAAACAAAAAAAGAATTTTGCACCACATACACCACACCACACCAAACTGTCAAAAATCAACAGAGTGAGGGAAATCTCCCCCACTGCCATTTTTTGTTTGATTTCAGATATACCCTGGCTCAAAATTACCAGTATGGTATTCAGAATACACTTTATAGATTTTACGCATACTATCACATGCAGGTAAAAACTTTATTAAAATTGATAATTGTTATCAATACATAATTATATTGATCATTATCCTGTGCAACCATGGTTGCATCCCAGAAAATTAAAGAAATTTCCTGGGATTTTCAAAAACATAAATCCACACCGACAAAGTTGTGGGCATCATCTAATTTAATATTTCTTTATTTTCAACAGGAAGTTCAAAAATGTACGGAACCTTCTTCTTAGGGGTGGAAAATTCCTTCTTAGTTGAAATCAAAATTTGTTTTACAGACAGAAGTTATCAACTGTAGAGTGAGGTCACCAAAATGTCCAATAAGTATTATCACTGGGCTTTTATCGCAGGTCTAAATATTTCATTAATGTACTTAGCAATACCAGATTAATTAATGGAGATGTGAGATACGTGTCAATGAATGTCAGTGCTCTGTGCTTTGAATGCGGAAGTAAAAAAAGTGCAAAATTAAGTGGGTTGAAAGAAGAATAATTAAGAAGTTAGTACATAATGTCCCTGGTTCCTGTGTGCTTATTATTTAAAAACGTAATTTTTGTCAAAAGTTCACCGTACACCGAATTTACAGCTATATTATAGACCTTACTTGCCAGTGGCGACAATTAGTGAGCATAAAAACGGTAGCCCTCATTGGACAATCTCTTTAAAATTTGTGATACAATGAAATCTACATACCACCATGCCTATATTATTGCGTTGACCGTCCTTGCATTCCTCCACCGATTCGTCCAAAACTAAATTCATAAACGGATCGAAACCTCGCAGGACGCCCGTCACCGCACGCCCGGCATTTAGCTTGATAGACAATTTCTTGTCCATGAACCTGTAATTATTAATTAATAAGACTAAGAAATAATTTCTTACCCGCGAATTAAACAAAACTATAGCGTTGATCATGAAAATACACAATAAAAGATCGTTTAAATATAACTTTTAGGTTAGAGAGGTCGCGAGACGCCAAATTTGTTATGATTTTTCAGATCATATACAAAGAAATTAAGTTACTTTTTCAATTCTGGTGGATGTGCCTTCGACATTTTAGCCTTTAAAGGTTATTTGCAGGGATAAAAATCGTCGATTTTTCTTTAATTTGTGAAAAATAACCACACCGATGCCGGAAAAAGAAAAGAACAGAGACAAGAACGAAAAAAGCATAAACTAAAGAGGAATTTGCAGAATGAAACTGCCAAATTGACAGAACAGAACACAGACTATATACATTATGGTGGTGTAAAAACAAAGTTCTTGAGCTCGATTATCTGAAAATAAATAAAATAATGTAATAATTCTCAAATATTTAATAATTATTGGTACAATGAGATATAATTATTACTAAACTAACCTTGGGATATTAAAAAGACAATAATTTTAAATTCAGTAATTTTATCAATTTCTACACAATATTTACAAGTATTTCTAAACGTTTGTCGTTTGTGTTTTGCCAGTGGCCTTTTGTCTGCCTTTTGTTTTGACAAATAATATTCTTAGAATATTATTATTATGTTGAATGTGGGTGATTAGCTGTGGAAATCTTGTATAATAAAGTATCTGAAATGAAAACGTGTTGTTATTTTACCTAATCGCTAAGGAATGGCTGAGGAAATTACATAAATCAAGATTGAATATAGAAAAGTGAAGTGAGATTGAATCTTAGTGAAGTTGCCATTTTAAAATTACTTGCACTGTAACGCGACAAAACTTAAAGTGTACAGACGGTTTGAAATCCGCGCAGACGAGTACAATCTTAAAATTAGCACTATATTAGTCATTCATTTAATACGTAATATAAACGTATTGTGTGATCTATGTTTTAATAAACAATAGCAACAAGTAGACAGCTGGGAGGATGGATGCTGTGAAGATATTCATCCTTTTATTATACAAATAATCACGTTTTTTTGTTTAGTTATGTATTTTTGATATTTTAAAGTAGTTTACGCGGTACAGTGAATAAGTTAGTGCTTGTGATCTAAAATGGATGAATCTGGGATTGATATGGGATACGATCTCGCTTCACTGTTGACGAAAGATTTTAATATAGACCAGAAGATTTTGGACGAGATGACGGAGCATCAGGACTTTATGTTCTACGAGCTCAAGTCGAAAGCGGTACCAATCACCGAAAGGTAAGCTAGAAAATTTATATCACAAGTTGAGGAACTAGTTTTAATTTCTCGCGAATATTTTTAGCATGACTTTTTTTACGTATGAGGAACAATTTCACCGAAGACGGAGCGCCCGCGACCGTGAAAGCGACTTGGCAAAGCCCCCAAATTAGTTATGTTTATGTCCAGTATACGAACTTAACCTGCGAACATTCCTTGGCTGACTGGCTGTGTTTTGATCATTAATTTAACTTTTCATTTTTGTTCAACAATAATCGAGGATATTATAATATGAATGAAATAGGTTTAATTCTTAAATTAATTCTTGTTAATTCATAATCTTTAGCAAGTTTATTAAGTACAGTATAATTGTAGTCAGTCGTGGTCAAATATTTTTTGAACTTAGAATGATGGAATATCTTTTCCCGCCCAATTCGCAAAAAAAAACGACTTGTAGGTTATGTTGAATTTAAATTGTATTTTTTTCGAACTTTTTAATGTTAAAAAGGAAATATTCTTGTTTAGAACCTTAGTCCAATCAGTGCTACTTTCAAAACTGACCTCCTTATGCATTTGCATCAAGAAATTGTCGGCAGAGCGTCTCGACACTCGTAAACTTTGGAATTTGGCTCGCGTCAAGTTTATTGTATAGACTATAGATAATGCAGAGATCTCTTAATTGCATCCAGTAAGTAATAATATTAACTATCCATATGTCCAGTGCGAATAAAGTACAAGTAATTGCACATTCTGGACATAAGAGGCTATGAGTTGTGAGTTGTGGCTCGTTAGTTTTACTTTAGTGACAATTCGATGGTTTGCTTTATTTTTCGCCTCGCTCGCTCGGATCATGCACAGATCGATGTTTTGCAAATGCGTCGTGCCAGAGATGATTTATTCGATGTTTCTGTGTTATTAATCAATTCGGCCCACTTGAGCTTTGTTAGGATACTAGGCGACGGGGATGTTTGTTGTTATGCAAGCGAATCACGTGAATGAACTTCGATTATTTTTCTTGCACTCGCGATCTCAAACAGATACTTAATTGTTATTTGTTACCATGATAATATAACTTTTTATATATGTCACCGTAAGATTGTAAAAACCGTTAGATTATAATCTAACTCGCGAAATTCTAAACTGTCGAAAGATTGTAAACTGTTCAATGTTCTGAGTGTAAATTTTTAAAATATTCATTTTATTTACGTTTTCTTGTCTCTTTCTTGTAGGTTAGGTTAGGGTTCGACATAAATAATCAAGTAGTGCCCGGCCGCAGGCCCGGCACTTAGGTTTTATCGAGTTTAAATACCTATCAGATTACAATCTACCGGAAAATAATGCGTTAAATTCTAATCTTTCGACAGTTTAGAATTTCGCGAGTTAGATTATAATCTGACGGTTTTTACAATCTTACGGTGACATATATAATTCATTGGTCCGGTTCCCCTTTTAACAATTAAAGTAGTACTTCCTCTTTAAATTGCATGCACGTTCTCATGTATGCTGAAAAGCAAATAATTCCCATCCCCACGCAACTACATACAGGTTGACTTTTTGCAGTCCTCTACAAGTTAACCCTTGATTGAGATCGATAGTTGCAACCGTTGCAACTCACTTCGAATTAGCTAATGACTTTCGACTTTGACCGTCCAATATGGGCTTGTTGCTTGTGCATGCCTATTGCTTGTGATTGTATGCTTTTAGTAGAATCAAGGAGCTAGTCTGTCTTACTGAAATAAGAGTGCAGAATGGTGGGTATTCCCAAATGTACTTACTATAATTTCCTATTTTTGTTTACCCTTGAGTTTTGTATGTCCCCAGCGTGGCTCAGTGCAAGTATCTAAAAACTTTAAAATAATCTACTCACAGCTTTCACTAGACACGAGATAGACTCTATAGGTATATCAAGTAGTTGATGATAGCGTTTTTATTCAAAAGCTTTTGCCGGTGGCTTCATCATATGTGTCACATTGCATTTTTTCAGCATTTTTTTCTATGCACTTGGAGAAAGGTGGTTTGCATAATATACTAAGTTAAACTTACTTAATCAATTGATTTGAAAAACTAATAATTTCTTTTCCAAAACCCATGCATCCCTTATTAAGCCATTACAAGCAATATTGTATCTTGAAAATGCCTCTATTTGTATCATTATTATCTTTCCGTTAATATTCTAGTTCTCGCTTGAACGATAAAGGCTGAGTGGGTTTTAATAAGAGACTGATAGATCTTTTTATCGTAATAGATAGCAAAGCTTTGTCTGGAAAAGTACTCTAATCCCCAGTATATACTAATCAATACAATAAACAAGTGACGTGAGACGAGATCGTGAAATCCGCCTTGCCTGTCTGTCCCGTCATAAACATAAGCACAGAATACTAACTAGGTACAACTTAAGTGTTTGTTTTTGTTCCGTATAATCATAATCGACTAATATATTAAGAAACAACGAAAACCGCCGCACACAATAACACAAAAAGATAGTTACTTATTCGATTTTTAATGATCACGAGTTGCACCAAACTAAGCCAAACAACATTTTAAAAATCCTTTCTCATTATAACAACCTGCAGCTTAGCTTGATCTGAACCTAAAGATGAAACTTAATAACAGACAGTATAGAAACAAGGTATTACCGTAAAGTGATAGTTTGCACTTAAAGTGATATTTACTTCACTTGGTATCATTAAGCTCGATATTAGTACTTACCTACGCTTTTGTTTGGCTCGTGTTGGAAATGGGTCGGAGTCCTGAGAATATGATATGTATCTACATTACAGAGTTTTTTGCGTATGTGTGAAGCGGTGCATTCTAGCACTTTTCTTTGAGACTTCTTCAAATGATTGGAAAATGTTTATGAGGTGAATTTTTGGCGTTGAAGTATTTTAGTTAATTCATTTATGAGACTGCATCATCATGCAGTCTAAACTTGTAACGAGCGAACCTGGTAAGGCAAATTTCAAGGCGCGAAATTCTATTCAAATGGCCTTTTGGGTCTTTTTGTACCATAGCAGAGAGACTTTTTTATATTATGTTCTTCAGTGAGATCTTTTTACACCCAGACAATTATTTCTTTTAGATAAGTCAGTCGCGAGTCGCGACATTGTCGTAACTTTTTAAAGCTCTTCTTATTTCGTTAGTACCTTTTCAGATTCCGTTCACAGTCAGCTTGCAACGCTATGATCACCTTGCTGATACAATAAATATTTATGACGACTGCTACAGCTAATTAGTCATCGTTGGAAAAGCTGCAATGTGACATTATCAGTGAAAACTGGATTAAAATTACTGCAAAGTAAACAGCGCCAAATAGGAATAGTTTGTTATCTGCCAACACTCTAGAGTTTAGCAAATAAAGCGTCAAAAGGATTTCAAAGTAAATGTGAAAATTATTTATAAAAACGATATTAATTCCATCACGCGTGATCTTTTCGCGCTTCGTTTTGGACTACCGCGGTGAAATAGTACCTACGTCCCGTATTGAGATTTTCATGAAATAAATTGAACCGCAGATAAATGTGCTAAAGCACAGTCATGGACCTAGAAATCTATCGGCTTTCAGAAACTTCAAATATAATTTAATTTAAGGGCTCCGAGTAAAGTTGGAGAAATCGGTCCAAAAGTTTATAATGTTGATAAAAATATTATAGGATGCCGATTTTATTTAACTAGCTTTGAACCTTGATTCCCACTCGGAGTTGGTAAAATCTACACTAAGGTTCCTATTCCGTATAAACTGCATCAAATATCAATCATTATTATAACCTTAATGGTTCTGATTGGCCTTATTTTATGGTATTCTTGCTGTGGCAATTTTGTGCGAATAACGAATTAAGCGTCATAGCCAATCAGAGGTGATTACGATCATTACATTGTAGCAAATCTAAATACGTAATAGTAATATGTCATCGTAAAGCATACTGACTTCAGTTTCAGTCATAAAAGTTATATGGTTTAAACTTTCAGCAGATAAATTTGCCGCAGTGTGGTAAAATCATTCTTGCTATAGAGCAAGCAATGATAGATAAAAGTGCTTATCCTTGAGCTGAATTGGCAATTTCGTGTTTTGATAGTTAGCGCTCGCTCACGAATCTTTTAGCGATGTAGAGTTGATAGTATTGATTTAGGTAGTGAATAATGAACTACCTAAATACATAGTAAATACCTATCCCGTTACTTCGTCACTTAAAAAAATATTTAGAGGTAGGTTTGTTAGTAGTAACCGCGCGAAATTCGCGTTTACAGTAGTGCAGATAGCGGTTGGTTAATAATATGCTATGTTTTCGAAAATTGCTTTGATTCGTTGCATAAGCGAATCGAACTTAGGGACGGTTAATTCTACAAAATACTGCCTGACTTCAAAGTTGTAGATAATTCTATGCTCTACAACTATTTTAACAACATCCCTTATCATTGGAACCATGGAAAAGAAGATTATTTTGGATTATTAATTTTTTCCAAAATAGCGACTGACAAAAATACTTATTTTTGGCGGGTTAATTAGAAGCTTCTGTTTACAACAGGAATCATTTTTGTACCGAATTGTTCCTGTTCCAGCTACAGGTGTTTCTTGGATGAATTATACTCGACTAATAGGCCTTGAACTTTACGCTTAGTGTTATTATATGTATATTATTATACTTGGAGTAGGTACGTATGTATATCACCGTAAGATTGTAAAAACCGTTAGATTATAATCTAACTCGCGAAATTGTAAACTATCGACAGATTGTGAAACGTTAAATGTTCTGAGTGTCAATTTTTGAAATATTCATTATATTTACGTTTACTTGTCTGTTTCTTGTAGGTTAGGTTAGGGTTCTACATATTTTGGTTCTATCGGGTTAATATACCTAATATAATATTACAATCTACCGAAAAATAATGCGTTAAATTGTAATCTTTGTAGTTTGCAATTTCGCGAGTTAGATTACAATCTAACGGTTTTTACAATCTTACGGCGACATGTGCATATCTTAATAAATAAACATCATTCAGGATTCACGACATTCAGCAACAAAGTATCTAATGTACTTTGATAACTAAGTATAGCATTTACCTTTGGTATGATGATAAGTCAAATGACTTTTTATAGTTAGCGCTTGACTGCAGTTTCACATGATGGTGAGTGATGATGCAGTCTAAGATGGTAGCGGGCTAACCGGTTTTAAGCCCATACTTACCCCTAATCAGTTACTACACGGCATCGTACCGGAACGCACAATCGCTTGGCGGTACGTCTTTGCAGGTACAGTGATAACTAGCCACGGCTGAAGTCTCCCACCATGTCAGACCAGAATAAATTCAGAAATCAGAAGTTCTTGAATTCGATGGGGATCAAACACGGGACCTGCCACTTTTAAGGCCACTGCGTCAAACAACATCAAATTTTCAAGACAATAAGAATATTATGTTACTAGTCGCGAGCATCAGTGTTCGCGACTTCGTCTACGGTTTCCTACGCTTTCACGGCCCATCCCTGTTGTATGACGAAATTTGGTACGGAAAAAGGTTATTCCCGGAGAACTAGAACGGAGATACTTTTGATCCCAGAAAGAGTTCCCACTGAATTTTTCAAAACTCAAGGGCCACACGGACGAAGTCCCCCTCTAGTACTTAGCTAATGAGATAATTTCAATCTTCATTCATCTAGATACCAGGAAAATGCGACGAAGAAAACCCAAGTCTACAAAAAAGTTTCGACGAAAAATTTCATAAACATACCAAACCAATTTCCACGGAACGTGCCCATGCGGTTGGCAGACTGCTTTATGCTTTGTTATTGATGTAAACGGACCGTTAACGTAAGTCTTGGTCAGACACGACGCGTGGCGGAAACTTGTCCATGTGGTGCGTCCAACGTGTAATGCAGTTGACAACCTACGTGGTTGACGTGCCTCATTCACCCTGACGCGGACGTCTCTGCGTAACTTGATTGATTAAAAAAAACTCAAAATACGTGAACATTCTAAATTGTTGTGTTAAGTACCAGCTGATGTACATGTGGAATAGGCTTTTATAGTTGATTTATTGATTTATTTGTTGTGAACACAATATTAACATGCATTCTGCCATTTCTGGCGTACAACATTTAGAATTATTAATATCTAACATCATTAAATTATACTAATTAAATTATTTAACAAAATTAAATTGGGCAATTAAATTCAAAATTATTATATTACACTCAATAATGGTCAAATCATTTAATACATATTATCAAATCTTCTTAGAAAAAAAGTACAAATACAAATAGGGTACACATGTCATTATATAATTCTTCGGCAAGTTATTGTCTTAATGACTAATTATAATCAAAAAAATCTTTAATTGAGTAGAATGAATAACTCAAGAGCCATTTACTGAGGGCAGGCTTAAATTGTTTAATAGGCAAGCTCTGAATATCCCTAGGCAACAGGTTAAGCATTCTAATACACATAGCGTGACAACTTTTTAAATAAGAAGCAGTAAGTAAGTAATAAGTTCTCGCGGAAACACCGGAATTATCCAAATGGATAATATTAAGTATTGGGGTGTCTGTGTATTGATTGGGATTGTCTGGGTATTGACAAGAAATTCTTGGAAATACTAGTAGCCCTCTTTGCGTTCTCTCTTAATTACGTTATAACAAATCCTGCCCTGTTCCCGCAAGTGATGAAAGTACCGCTATCCTAGTTAACTATTTGGTGTAATCATGCGCCGCTGCCACCGCGCGGTATGTATGACCAAGCCTTTACGTCTACCTAGCCCTGAACCTGAATTGCGCGGGCGCAGCAAAAATAGCGCGTACCGATTTTGATAATCTGCCAACTATCGTTTTACCGCAGTCGGATCTGCTAGACCAAGTGTTTGCTTCCTATTTATCATCACTATGCATACAAATCGATTATATGTTTATAATTATTTCATTCTAATAATCTCTGAGCTACGGTAAGAATTAAAAACCCATACTTACTATATTACCTATTGTTGAATAAATACACAAAGGCTGTCGGTTACATTTTCACGGCTCAAAAGGGGAATATATCCTAACTAAATTTGGTACACATACACAGCTTGCATCCTAAAAATGGACAGTATAATAATAATAGTATATAGATACTTTTGTCTCGGAAATAAATATAAGTCCCGGCGTTTCCACGGGAATTGAAAAAAAACTAAACGCACACAGATCAATAGTACCGAAGTATAGTTGGTATTGGTACCTATACTTTATTGAAAACAATACAATGGGACTTAAAGCTAGTTAGACTTACTAAGTATAATAAAGTCATGCCGGCAAGAATGCTGGCTGCATTACTGCTTCAGGCTGCTCCTTTGCGCAAAAATTGGGCCAGCCTTTCTGTCACCAGTGGCAATTAACCACGGTGAAATATCTCGCAAAAAACCTATACTTAAGGGTCCTTATACAATCAGGCCGCAGCCAACTTTAGGTATATAACTCGCCACACTACAGCATATATCTGTACGCATATATAGCACTACGCTCTACGCTCGATTTTATAGCCAACTAATCAATTTTGTAACTTGAAATATTTGATTATTTATTTACTACATATTATTATCTATGCCTCCGCGCCACATTATTATAGTAAATACTAGCAGACGCACCCCTGCTTCGCTCGGGTGAAATTTTTAAAAATTCCTTGGAGGTCGAATTTCCAAAAATCCTGAAACACGTGTTTCTTAAATCCCTATAGTAAAAATCTGTAGGTATTTAACTCGCCACAATACAAAATATTTCTGCAAGTACGTATACTCTACGCTCTACCACAGTAAACGGATGAAACTACCTAGAAACGTTCGAAACAGCTCACTCACACAAACATGCGCATCGACATTGCCGTCAGTAGTGATTGCCGCGTCATGACGAGTGGTCACGTATAAATCTATTTCCGCGGTCTTTTTTAAAATGCAAGGAGTGTATTGCGTAGTATACGGCTGTTTGAACTCTGCTTCAACAAAACCGGAACTATCGTTTTTTAAATTCATTCTAAATCGATATTTGGGGCTCCCTGGGAACAAAAAACAGGAAACTGGTAACAAATTTAAAAAAAAATCTCTGTTATTGTACCGATTTCGTACAAAATCGATATATGAGGATCCCTAAGATCACAAGACAGGAAACTGTTACCAAAATTTAAAAAAATCAGCGCCATTTTGAAATGTTTGTTATTGGACCGATTTCAGTCAGCGCCGTTTTGAAATTCTCTGTTATTGTACCGATTTCGTTCAAAATCGATATCTGACGAACCCTGGGATCACAAAACAGGAAACTGGTACCAAAATTTAAAAAAAGTCAGCGCCATTTTGAAATTCTTTATTATCGTACTGATTTCGTTCAAAATCGATATCTGACGATCCCTGGGATCACAAAACAGGAAACTGGTACCAAAATTTAAAAAAAGTCAGCGCCATTTTGAAATTCTTTATTATCGTACCGATTTCGTTCAAATTCGATATCTGGGGTTCTCTGGGATCACAAAACCGGAAACTGGTACCAAACTTTAAAAAAGTCAGCGCCATTTTGAAATTCTTTGTTATCGTACCGATTTCGTTCAAAATCGATATCTGGGGTTCCCTGGGATCACAAAATAGGAAACTTTTACCAGAATTTTAAAAAAGTCAGCGCCATTTTGAAATTCTCTGTTACTGTACCGATTTCGTTCAAAATCGATATCTGGGGTTCCCTAGGATCACAAAATATGAAAATTTTACCAGAATTAAAAAAAAGTCAGCGCCATTTTGAAATTCTCTGTTATTGTACCGATTTCGTTCAAAATCGATATCTGAGGATCCCTAAGATAACACAACAGGAAACTGGTATTTAAATTTTAAAAAAGTCAGTGCCATTTTGAAATTCTCTGTTATTGTACCGATTTCGTTCAAAATCGATATCAGTGGATCGCTAAGATCACAAAACAGGAAACTGGTACCAAAATTTTAAAAAATTAGCGCCATTTTGAAATTCTTTGTTATTGTACCGACTTTGTTCCAAATCGATATCTGGGGTTCCCTAGAACCACAAAACAGGCAACTGGTATTTAAATTTTAAAAAATCAGCGCCATTTTGAATTTGTGTTTTGTGATCCCAGGGACCGTCAGATATCGCTTTTGAACGAAATCGGTACAATAACAAAGAATTTCAAAATGGCGCTGAGTTTTTAAAATTTTGGTAACAGTTTCCTGTTTTGTGGTCTGAGGGATCCTCAGATATCGATTTTGAACGAAATCGGTACAATAACAGAGAATTGCAAAATGGCGCTCACTTTTTTAAAATTCTGGTAAAAGTTTCCTGTTTTGTGATCCCAGAGAACCCCAGATATCGATTTTGAATGAAATCGGTACGATAACAAAGATCATCAAAATGGTGCTGACTTTTTTTAAATTTTGGTACCAGTTTCCTGCTTTGTGATCCCAGGGATCGTCAGATATCGCTTTTGAACGAAATCGGTACAATAACAAAGAATTTCAAAATGGCGCTGATTATTTAAAATTTTGGTAACAGTTTTCTGTTTTGTGGTCTTAGGGATCCTCAGATATCGATTTTGAACGAAATCGGTACAATAACAGAGAATTTCAAAATGGCGCTGACTTTTTTTAAATTTTGGTACCAGTTTCCTGCTTTGTGATCCCAGGGACCGTCAGATATCGCTTTTGAACGAAATCGGTACAATAACAAAGAATTTCAAAATGGCGCTGAGTTTTTAAAATTTTGGTAACAGTTTCCTGTTTTGTGGTCTAAGGGATCCTCAGATATCGATTTTGAACGAAATCGGTACAATAACAGAGAATTTCAAAATGGCGCTGACTTTTTCTTAATTCTGGTAAAAGTTTCATAATTTGTGAACCTAGGGAACCCCAGATATCGATTTTGAACGAAATCGGTACAATAACAGAGAATTTCAAAATGGCGCTGACTTTTTTTAAATTTTGGTACCAGTTTCCTGCTTTGTGATCTCAGGGACCGTCAGATATCGCTTTTGAACGAAATCGGTACAATAACAAAGAATTTCAAAATGGCGCTGAGTTTTTAAAATTTTGGTAACAGTTTCCTGTTTTGTGGTCTAAGGGATCGTCAGATATCGATTTTGAACGAAATCGGTACAATAACAGAGAATTTCAAAACGGCGCTGACTGAAATCGGTCCAATAACAAACATTTCAAAATGGCGCTGATTTTTTTAAATTTTGGTAACAGTTTCCTGTCTTGTGATCTTAGGGATCCTCATATATCGATTTTGTACGAAATCGGTACAATAACAGAGAATTTCAAAATGGCGCTGACTTTTTTTAATTCTGGTAAAAGTTTCATAATTTGTGATCCTAGGGAACCCCAGATATCGATTTTGAACGAAATCGGTACAATAACAGAGAATTTCAAAATGGCGCTGACTTTTTTTTAATTCTGGTAAAAGTTTCATAATTTGTGATCCTAGGGAACCCCAGATATCGATTTTGAACGAAATCGGTACAGTAACAGAGAATTTCAAAATGGCGCTGACTTTTTTAAAATTCTGGTAAAAGTTTCCTATTTTGTGATCCCAGGGAACCCCAGACATCGATTTTGAACGAAATCGGTACGACAACAAAGAATTTCAAAATGGCGCTGACTTTTTTTAAATTTTGGTACCAGTTTCCTGTTTTGTGATCCCAGGGATCGTCAGATATCGATTTTGAACGAAATCGGTACAATAACAAAGAATTTCAAAATGGCGCTGATTTTTTAAAATTTTGGTAACAGTTTCCTGTTTTGTGGTCTAAGGGATCCTCAGATATCGATTTTGAACGAAATCGGTACAATAACAGAGAATTTCAAAATGGCGCTGACTTTTTTTTAATTCTGGTAAGTTTCCTATTTTGTGATCCCAGGGAACCCCAGATATCGATTTTGAACGAAATCGGTACGATAACAAAGAATTTCAAAATGGCGCTGACTTTTTTTTTAATTTTGGGTAAAGTTTTCTGTTCAGTGATCCCAGGGAACACCAGATATCGATTTTGAACGAAATCAGGACGATAAAAAAGAATTTCAAAATGGCGCTTACCGTACTAAAATTATTGGGAAAAAGTTTGTTAGTAGAATTGTTCTTCAATCACGCCGTAACAGACTAACGTATTGACCAAATTTTTTGCATAGGTATAGTTGGCTATAATAATAATTGAGTGTAGTTATGGGCTCTGGAGTGTCATAGACTTCAATTAATACATTCATACATACATCCAACATACATACACACTCACACACACACGCATAGGCATACATAGACTCCTAATCTCGTACCCTTTCCTTTTGGCTTTGCTGTAATCGGGTAAAAAAAAGGGTAATTGAGAACTTTCTTCTTTGTGTCGGATAACAATATCAAGTTTTATCAAGCGCAGTATACAACACGGTGTTAATTTTGTCGTAATAAATTTCATGCAAAAAAGCGATACACCCACCCGTTCACGAGCGCATCTCAGCGCGTACTGAGCGCCAAACGCCAAGCGGCCGGCTTCTTTCCATAGAAAATGTATGAAGAATTTTTTGTGTTGACACATAAATGACAAAGTATTTATTTGTATGCATAATGTTCCAGCATTTGGGTAGAGGACTATATAAGCCCCACTCTTTTGTTATTTTCAAGTTAAAATATGTAGCTGATCTAGCTTTATGGGTTCCTATCCAGACCCCATTTTTCGTCATTTTCAGCAGTTCTTGCGTTCGTAGAAACGTATTTATTCCGAAAATTTGTATGGGAGTGTGCATTTTTTATGGGGTCTAACTAGAGATGAATACATTACCTTTAATTTAATACCATAATATCCCAACAGCTGTTATTCCATTTATCTATAAATGGTACTTGAAAAAGTATGATATCTGTATAAGGGGCCACGACAAATGCCTCGTTGGTCTAGTGGTTGGCATGTTCGACTGCGGACGAGGTCCCGGGTTAGACTTCCGGGTTGGGCCATAATTAAGTATTGGGTTTTTCTGACTAGAAATTCTCAGTACTAGCCCGTAGTTAGGAAGTTGGCGGTGTTCCGCCCCCGTCCCTCGGAGAGCACGTTAAGCCGTTGGTTCCGGTTATTATCATTCGCATGATAATAGTCGTTAAAGTCCGCTAACCCGCATTGGAGCAGTGTGGTGGGTCTAAGCTCTAATTCCCTGTCTCCTATGAGACAGCCCAGCTGTGGAACTTTATTAGGCTGTAGTGGTGGTGGATGACAAATGGCCTAGGCCTATTACACAATATGAAGGCTAAATTCTGTATATATCTGCTTTATCTATCAGTCTATTAATAAGTAAGTTATTTTTTCCAACATAATCGCCAATTTTGGGTAGAGTTTACATTGGACGGGACATAATATTTAACTGATTGCCCGTCAATGAACTCAATATGATACTGTTACTGATTGAATATCTTCATCTTGTATTGACTGTCACAGCACAAGCTTTCCTCATCGCTTATCTTTTTATCAGTTATCAGTTAACCTCGTTTGACCTTTGCAATAAACTGGGTTTCAATTTCTAGGCCTGACGTCTCGCCTCCAACGGAACATAAACTTAATTTCTTTATGATGAATCTGTGTGAAAAGGAACACGGAATTTTTGCTTAACGTCACGTTTCTCACCCGTTGTCCAAGGTGAGCGACAAACGCGGCGACGCGATGCGACAGTATCAAATAGTAGTTGACCTTTCACGTGGCCTACGTTATCGCGTAGACACGTCTGTTATTTTCTATGGCGTCGTATCGCGTGGCCCGTTGTCCTAGGTGAGCGACAGAAGCGACGCGACGCCATAGAAAACTGACGTATCTACGCGACAACATCTGTCATTTTCTTTTATCGCGTCGCTTCTGTCACTCACACGGGTCAGAGTGAATTATATACCCAAAACATCCAATTCAAACGTTGGTACCTCGTTCTTGTTAATTGATAGACGACCACTGTTCTTGCAGCCTGTAGGGACTTCCACAATCCATATTATGCCGCCGTTTGCGTCGCCTGGATTCAGAAGCTCCCTGTGTTGATGTCGTCCGCCCACCAAGTGGGGGTCTGGCAAAGGTTCGCTTTCCAGTGTGGGATCGCTAATCCAACACTAGGGACTCCAACGTCCATCTTCGAACCATTACCTGCCAGATGTTGCAATGATAAATAATTAAAAACAAGCCTGCCCTGCCAAAAAACGAACTAAAAAGGTAAAAATCTAAATTAATCTAGTTAAATTAGAATCTTATTCACATTTTTATTAAAAGATATTTTTTTGTTAATCACTGTATATTGAACTATAGTGTTATATATTTTTGGAATCTATTCATCATTTCTATTTGTATGTATTTTTAATTTCAGACTACTTCGGACCATATCAAAAAACATTTTTATTTTCCAAAATTTTGGGTCCGTTTTTGAGAATTGCCCTTATATACCTTAAGCAGGTATATAAGGGCAATTCTCAAAAACCTACTAATATAATGGTTGGTAGCTATTTTAGGTCGTTGGTTGGCTATTTTGATTTTAGAGGGTTTGCAAATCCACCGAAATACCAATAGGAAATTGGGCACTTAGGTGAAATCTCTTCGCCGTCTCTAGTTAGGTATCTAACTTATCTGCATAAAATATTGCTTTGACAGTCACACGCTGCTGAAGCAAAACTTCTGTAAAAGTATGGAGGGTAAAGGTAGCTAGCTCTACGTAAGGTAGAGGTAGCTCTACGTAAGGTAGCACAGTGTAAAAGCACAGTAAACAGATTTGTATCTGTTTACTGTGGTAAAAGTAACACGCGCGTTACATTTTTGAAAATAAGTTTTTACCATTGGTAATGCTTATCAGAGGTGTGATTATGTAAGAATTGCCGATCCAATCGTAAAAGATCGGGGTCAAAGTAAAGTAAACCATAATTTCATTGAAATAGAGCTCAATTTCGTGTATCCATTCTCATACGTTTGTGGTGTCGGACATACCTAAACGTATAAGAATGGATATGTCACCGTAAGATTGTAAAAACCGTTAGATTATAATCTAACTCGCGAAATTCTAAACTGTCGAAAGATTGTAAACTGTTCAATGTTCCGAGTGTCAATTTTTGAAATATTCATTTTATTTACGTTTTCTTGCCTCTTTCTTGTAGGTTAGGTTAGGGTTCGACATAAATAATCAAGTAGTGCCCTTAGGTTTTGTCGGGTTTAAATACCTATCAGATTACAATCTACCGGAAAATAATGCGTTAAATTCTAATCTTTCGACAGTTAAGAATTTCGCGAGTTAGATTATAATCTAACGGTGTTTACAATCTTACGGTGACATATACACGAAATTGAGCTCTAACCCAATGATATGGTTTATTTTACTTTGACACCGGACTTAGACGATTTGATCGACAATTCTTACACAATTGGGGGGCATATGCAAATCGCCTGAGACGTATTTTTGGACATAGCGCCGATGATTTAGGGAGGATCGAGATTGAAATAGTACCAAGATTTGAGGAATTTATCGAGACACGTGTGAGCGTCTAAATTCTGAAAATCGGCGGGTAACTTTTTGGAATTTTTTAAAAATGTAAAAAATCCGGTTTAGCTACAAAATAGCGAAAAAATTTTGAAAATCGGTTAATAATTGTGGTCCTTTTAGATTTGGAATTGTAGAAAAACGGGTATTTCCGTATATAAAAAGTGATATAGCTTCTATGATTATTGAACGATCGTCGTGTTAATGGTGTTAAAAGATGCGGATGCAGGCGAGAAATGCTTTTTCGTAAATTTTTGTATTCATTTTCAATGCTCCGATTATTGCGGGTATTGCGAAATATGTGAATTTTTAACTTACTTAACTATCTCTATGTATGTATAGTAAGGAACATAAGGTTTCTTATATTAGGCAAGAACAGATTTTAGTACTTAGTTTTTAAAAAGCCCTTATAATACACGAGGATAATATAGATTTTTCAACTTGGTCAATAATAGCCCGGCGCTCGGCATTTACACGTGGACGATACTTTCCGTGAATAAATAGCGAAAGTGGCTCGTCTGACCGTAATAATAATAACAATCATAGTTTATAGTTATAACAGCTTCCTACGCAAACTTTTACGCATTTTACATTCGGTGTAATAATTATTAAATTATGATATCATGACTTCTGGCTCTATCTGTCGAGATCATAGGAACAAAGCGTGGCTACATGCTGTTTTGCTACGTAGTTTGGCCAACTGGCAAGAGATGGCGCTGAAATAAATTTAATTATAACGTGGACTTTTATTACAATTATTAAAAAATAAAAAGCTAATAGGCCTATTACACCGAGAAGAGTATAATAATTTAATATACTATATGAACTACTGCCCGTGACTTCGCCCGCTTGTATTGAGGTTTTTTGGTTCCCGCGGGAACTCTTTAATTTTCCGGAATAAAAAGTAGCCTATGTCCTTCTCCGGGACGTGACCTACCGCTGTACCAAATTTCATCAAAATTGTTAGAATAGATGGGACTTGAAATCGTAGCAGATAGACAGACACACTTTCGCATCCATACTAATATTATAAACGCGATCCACGCGGACAAAGTCGCGGGAATCATCTAGTTTATAATATTAGTATGGATACTACTTTTTTTGCTTCGATAGCACAGGTGCCATAATCAGTGAACGATAATAAACATACTAAGATACACGTCCAACTCTCTTGACGTTCTCTTCAGACTGAGTTAGGGCCCGGTGCTAAGTGCACTGTAATAGCGACGCCAAAACTAACGCCCACGCCAACCCTTTCCACAGGGCCCGGTGAAAAGTGCGGTGTAATAGGCCTATATTAAGAATCTCTTGGAATGCAAAAAAAAATTTGTAGCGTTTGTAACCATGAACGTAGTAAATTTTCCATACCAAAGGGCGCTCAAAACATCAGATCTAGAATGCCGTGGAAAAACTCAGGTCTTATTTTAAAATGTCATTTAAAACAGGACGTAGGTACCTGGCTTGTCGTCCTTAAAATAAGGATTATAATTCTGAAACATGAGCGTCAACAATATTAAAATAATACTGCTTTAAGAGATGGTAGTAAGCCCCCCTGGGTATAGTTTCTGTAACCATGAGCTTAGTAAATTTTGCATAACACAGGGCGCTCATAACAGCAGATCTAGAATGCCATGGAAAAACTCAGGTCTTATTTTAAAATGACATTTAAAACAGAACGTACCAGGCTTGTCGTCCATAAAATAAGGATTATAATTCTAAAACATGAGCGTCAACAATATTAAAATATTACTACCTTAAGGGATGGTAGTGAGCCCCCTGGGTATAGTGTTTGAAACTATGAGCGTAGTAAATTTTCCATAACACGGGGCGCTCATAACATCAGATCTAGAATGCCATATATAAACGCGGTACTAAGGACACACATTCAGGTCAAAGTGTCGCGTCTCATACTAATGGCGGCGACCGGTTTCGCTCGTGAAACCACCAACAAAGTTTTTGAATTAATGTAGGTACTTACAAACAAAGTTAATTTGTTTTAGTGCTTTGGTACCAATTATTGTTAAGCAACTTTTTGAAGTGAAAACTTCTTTAGCCGTGTTGAGCATTTTTTGGTAGGGGCTAAAACGTGGATTCGCGTGACCGATATGCACGCGAACAAAGACATGCTCGCCTTGTTAAGAAGACAAAAGGAGTTAAATATAAATATTATACTACCTCCGAAATTAAACTTTAATGCCTTAGCGTTAAGAGGCCGGTGATCGCCGCTCGCAATTTCTATTCAACCCGCAAATATAAATTTGCCGGTATATTGCTATCTCTATTTGGCTGATGACACATGATCGCGTGCAAACGCGATAGCAATATGAGCGTACAGAATTTGTTATACGTTTAGTCTTGTTCCGTAAATACCAAAAATGATGAATGATAACTTGTTGTGTTTTTCACTTCGTGTTGTTATTCGGGAACTTGACAATATAGGCTATCACTACAGCCCATTAACGTCCCACTGCTGGGCACAGGCCTCCACTCTCATAGGAGAGAGGGAATTAGAGCTTAGACCCACCACGCTGCTCCAATGCGGGTTGGCGGGCTTTAACGACTACTATCATGTTAGTGATAATAACCGGGACCGACGGCTTAACGTGCTCTCCGAGGCACGGGGGTGCAACACCGCCAACTTCCTAACTCCGGGCTAGTACTGGGAATTTTTAATGCGAAAAACCCGATACTTAATTATGGCCCGACCCGGGACTCGAACCCGAGACCTCGTCGGCCGCAGTCAAACATGCTAACCACTAGACCAACGAGGCAGTGCTCTATATAGGCTATGCTCCTGGTCAATTAGTACGTAACATATCGTCGGTTTTAATATGATACAAATAAGGAGAAAACATGTCATTCATGTCGTAAAAACAAGCAAAACGCTATGCGCTTACATTTAATTTTGGGAAAATATTTTGAAAACATAATTATCCAGATAAATACAAGTTCAATCTTAATCGCATAATCTGGTGGAAATATTCTCGAATTACGAATCATTTTGGTATTACGTTTGTATGGGCAATTCACCCTCCGCTGGCACCTTAAGATTTATATTTATTTTATAAAAAAAACATAAAAAAACTAAATACTTATTTGTTTTCACTTCTATCGGCAGTCCCTATGACTGCCATTTTTTTTTCTAATCCACTACATGTTAGCCTTTGGCTGCGATCTCACCTGGTGGTAACTGGTAAGTGATGATTTATGCAGTATAAGGTGGTAGCGGGCTAAGGGCTGTTAGGGATATAGCAGTTATATTATACCTATAAGTAAGTACTCCTCATAGGTTTCTACACGGCATTATAAGTACCGGAACGCTAAATCGCTTGGCGGCACGTCTTTGACGGTAGGGTGGTATCTAGCCACGGCGGAAGCTTCTATGTCAAGGATCAAACTCGGAACCTCCTATTTATAAGACTAATGCACTCACCAAAATTCCTTCCCTACATTCAGTATCGGTAAAGGGTACCAATCTCTCAAGGGTTGTACTCTGTGCAAAATTTCAGCTTTTTGGGGCCAAGGGCCTAGAAAGCTGAAATGTTGGCCTGCGTAGGTACAGGCTACGTTGCTGAATCAGTGAGTGAGTCTGTACTTTTCTTTTTATTGTTTAAGAAGGTACATACTTAGTGCATGTTCGACGACCTCCCTGGCGCTGTGTTGAGCCCTGTTATCTTAACGTGCGGAGGTCCAGGGTTCGATTCCCGGCAGGATCAATTTGGTAATATATAATTTCTGAATTTTCCCTGGTCCGGCCTGGTGGAAGGATTTGGTCGTGGCTTATTAATGCCCTACCGGCAAAGCCTCCGCCAATCGATTTAGCTTTCCGGTAAGAAACCGAATAACAGTATGAGCTTAATATAACTGCCATGCCCCTAACAGGTTAGCTCGCTACCATCTTAGACTGCATCATCACTTACCATCAGGTGAGATCGCAGTCAAGGGCTTACTTGTAGTGGAGTAAAAAAAAAAGGTTTGGAAAAAAATCCTTAAGGAGTAGGTATTCTTCCACCTATGAAACTTATATCAGGTATATTATACAAGGGAGATAATCGAAACTTTTAAGTAGGTTGGTTAAACGTAATGCTATATATCATTTTATTGATGCTGTTGAACCTTACCATATAAAACATTTAAACGGCCTGAATGACTCCATTCATATCCTTAAATGCATACGTATCTTATTATTTGTTTAGAATTAATATTCGTAACTGGTTTCATGTTAGACCTAGATCCTGATTCAATACATCATCTAAATGCCAGCCTCATAAATATATAGCACGGGTCTGCTCTCAGAATGAGAAGGGTATAGGCTATAGAGTCTATACCCTTCTAATAGTCCTTAGGGTATAGACCCTTAGGACTATTTTCTATACTCTATACTATAGAGTTTAGACCATAGTCCTCCATGCTGGTCAAGTGCGGTTTTGCAGACTTCACACACTTTTGAGATCATTATAACATACGGTCATACTTCCGTAACCGCAGCAAGGTGATTTTTTAATTGCATAAAATCATGACCCTCTTTACTTATCTCTATGCTTAAAACGTATAGGTATAAGTCAGAAAAATGTGTGTTCTTTCGACTCTACATGGGGGAATATTAGAAAGAGTTAATTAGACTAAGATGCCTTAGGCATACCGCACCATACACTCGTACAAACATGTTTTACCATCTCTGGTTGTCTTCCACCTATCTAATCACAGGTATTTTGTCCTTCGCACCTGTAAGATATGGCACCAGTTTCTACCTATATAGCTCTATGGGGCTATTCAATGGGCGGATAAACAAATTCCTTATAAGCCAATAGCAAGCAAGGCATTAGCGGTTCCTTTAGTGCTGCAATTTTTTAACAGTTTGAGTTTTGAGAATAGTTTGGAAGATTTCTGTGGTGTGATGAATATCTCGCGGGCTATAAATAAGTGCGGGATACACACTGTACAACAAAGATTCACCTATTATCGCGGATTATCGCGTATTAAACTTCTAGTTCCATAATTTTATAACAGTTACCCACCTGCGCATTTCCTTGCAGTTGCAGGGTACTGTGGTAATAATAGATTCAAGATTCAATGTTTACTTATTCAAATTAAGTACACTGTACATTTTGTTGACGTCAAATAAGTATAAAACGTGATGGTGATAATCAATTACGGTTTCTCAAAACTAAAGCTACGAGGGTACAAACGCGTCCTGCACGCCTAGCATGCGCACAACGAGATATTCTCGCAACGAGAGAGAGAGATGTTGTCGTGTCGCTTTATTTCTCGGTTACCCTAACATGCGCGCTACGTGTGACAAGATTCTCGTGGAAGAGTTCTGAGAATAGCCCACAACAATCTCAGCCGGGTATAAGTAAGCTATTTGTTTAGTTTGTTGGTTGCCTACTTCAATGGTAGCACACTACATAATATTTAGGTCATCAACTCATCAATTGAGGGGACACGCATGTCAGATCAATATCAGACGGAACAAACCGAGCCGCGGTCTTAATTATACAGCGTCTATACATCGTCGTCTAGATCCTCGCTGCACTTCGTCCGCGTGGTTTAAGTTTTTTTGATTCCCGCGGAAACTCGTTCACTTTCCAGGATAAAAAGCCTATGTCACTCTCCAGGTCCTCAACTATAACCATGCCAAAAATCACGTCCATCCTTTGCTCCGTTGCAGCGTGATTAAAGGACAAACCAATAAACCAACAAACACACTTTCGCATTTATAATATTAGTGTGCGTACCTCGCACATAAAGTATAGATATAGGTACTTACGAAATACTTACGTCACTCGTTCCCGCGCTCACAGCATTTTACCTCTTTAAATATACCTATACCTTTACCTCTCTATATATACCTATACCTTTACCTCCATATATATACCTGTACCTTTACCTCCTTAATATATATACCTATATATACCTTTACCAACCGAGTACCAAACATACCTTACCGGCGCCGCGAGGCGCTATCTTTTACCAGGAAGTGAAGGAAGGAAAAGGAAGATGGAAGCGAGAGAGACAACGTACACGGGAAATCTCTTTATCATCACAGAGGAAAATAAGACACGGATTTGCTGTTACATTCTTTATTGCCTAGCTGACACGATTCCGGCGAATTCCAGATAACAGGAAAGTGCGAGTTCAATCTCGAAAAAGACAGAACCTCGCTGGATATTCAATGGAATGGTCAAGCAACGTCTCGTTCCTAAGTTATACTTACCGATGGCTGGAGACTGAAGGAATGATCGGGCAGTTATGGAAACGGAAAGAGTAGTTCTCAAAAGAACCGTTTTAACTGCACTGATTTTGCGACGCCGTCGAAACACCACAAGATAGTCCGAAACACCACAGATCCGCGGACCGGCACTGAGGCGCACGTCATCGCGCTATCGAAGCTCGTGGCTGACTGCGGAATGCGACGCTCGACTGAGCGCCCCGCGCCACACCGCGCCTGCGTGCGCGAGCCACGCCTCCATTATTATTATTATTGCATTATCGATAGTTCGGGGAAATTGCGCGTTACCTGGAACTAGCATTTCGCGCGGCTCTGTTTGCCGACTTTATTGGTTGAAATGTATGCTCTCTCATTGGTTGTTGTATTGTAAATATTTAATCTTGTTTTCTATTGGTTGTTAGTTCTTAAGGTTTTCTGTATATATATCGATAAGTTTTACAAATAAAATTATTATTCCTTTTGTTACTCTAATCAACAATTGTGAGTCTTATTACAACCAGCTCGTAATACTCCGCTACAGTGGTGACCCTCCGACAATTAATAAGAAAAAAAGGAATCCATCAACAAAAAGCTGAAGCTATGGCCGAGCAAGAATTAAAAAGCGTCGAAGAAACAAAAATCGCCGACTTGGCTGCGATCTCCGTGCAGTCAAGGCTCCTTCCATTTTGGCGCACTGTTCCAAGAGCCTGGTTCGTCCAGTTTGAGGCAGTCGTCGATCCCTTGAAGACATCAGATGATCAAAAATACCGCTACGTCCTTTCGAAGCTAGAACCGGCAGATCTACAGCACATCACCGACCTACTATACAGCCCACCTGCAACGGGGAAATATGAAGCCGTGAAAAATCGACTACTCACCGTGTACGAAAAAACAGAAGTCGAGAACTTTCAGAAGCTCATCAGCGGTTTAGAAATCGGTGACCAGAAACCCAGCGTGCTGCTTCGAAAAATGCGAGAACTGAACAACGGCCTCATCACAGAAGAGGGTTTGAAGATCGAGTGGCTCAATCACGTGCCAGCCCACTGTCGCTGCGTGCTCTCTGTCAACAAGGAATCTTCGCTCGACACGCTAGCAGCAATGGCAGACAGGATGATGGAGTACGTCGGGAACACGTCCGTCAGCACCGTGGCAGCGGTATCAAATTCAACCTCTTCAGCAGCATCATCTAACATCACCTGCGAGCCAGCGTATTCAGAGATCCTATCAAGGTTAGAAAAACTCACATTACAAGTGGCGGAATTGCGAGCACGAGATACTACGCGTCAAACATTTCGTCAACCATTTCGCGGACGCTACCGCTCGCGCTCACGCTCATCATCATCTCGGGTGAAGCCTGGCGATCCTACGTGGTTATGCAGATATCATCACAAGTTTGGCAAGAAAGCAATACGCTGCGAGTCACCGTGTGCACAACGTACCAAGACGACGGAAAACTAACGTCGACACCGACCGTGGCGGATGTCGGTGTCCCCAAAATCAGCAACCGCCTTTGTGTTCATGATCGCGACTCACACGAACGTTTCCTCGTGGACACTGGCGCAGACATATCTGTTTGGGCTGCAACATCGAAAACTAAGAAAAAGGCCGCACATACCTACAAACTTTACGCGGCAAACAATACACCGATAAAATACCTACGGCGAGAAGACAATTAAACTCAACCTGGGACTACGGCGCAGTTTCACCTGGACGTTTATTGTCGCAGACGTGAAGACTTCCATATTGGGTGCAGACTTCTTACGTCACTACAAGCTCCTTGTGGATCTTCACAGAAAAAAATTAATTGACGACGAAACCAAGCTTACCGTCGACGCTATTGAAGTATCAACAAACGCCGAGTCCATTCGCATCGTGAGCTCCGACCAACAATATCACGACATCTTGAAGCATTTTCCTGGCGTTCTTCGACCCATGTCTCTAAAGCAGCCAGCCAAACATGACGTCGTACATCACATCGAAACGACGGGTCCTCCGCTTTCCGCACGCGCCCGCCCTCTACCGCCCGACAAATACAACGCCGCAAAAGCCGAATTTGATCGGATGGTGGAGATTGGCATCTGCAGACCTTCAAGCAGTCCATGGGCCAGCCCTTTACACGTCGTAACGAAGAAAGACGGCGGACTTCGGGTATGCGGCGACTACCGAAGATTAAACGCAGTAACGCAACCCGATCGTTATCCGATACCACGCATTCAAGATTTCACGTATCCACTGAACAACAAGAAAATATTTTCGAAACTTGATCTCAAGATGGCGTACTACTGGATACCTATGGCGAGTAAAGAAGATGCACAGAAGACAGCCATAATCACTCCGTTCGGGCTATACGAATTTACATGCATGACGTTCGGTCTACGTAACGCAAGTCAAACTTTTCAACGATTCATGCATCAAGTTCTCCGAGGTATAGAAGACTGTTTTTGTTTCGTTGACGACATTCTCCTATTCTCCGAAGATGAAGACAAGCATAAGAAGCTTCTCCATCAAGTCTTAGAACGTCTCGACGAATACGGCGTCACACTCAACGTCGACAAATGCCAGTTCGGAGTTGAAACTATAAACTTCCTAGGTTACGAAGTTTCTGCCAGCGGTATCAAGCCGACGAAAGATCGCATCGAAGCAATATCTTCGTATCCGAAACCGAAAACAGTCGTCGAGCTACGACGTTTCCTAGGCATGCTTAATTTTTACCGAGATTGCCTACCTCATCAAGCTGATCATCAACACGAACTCAACAAGTTTCTTCACAACAAGAAAAAGAATGACAAAACGCCAATAGAATGGACACCGGAAGCGAACGAAGCTTTTGAAAAATGCCGCCAAAGCATCACCGAAGCAACAACGTTAAGCTACCCTGTTCACGGTTGCGAACTCGCTATAATGACAGACGCCTCAGATCACAGTTTAGGCGCAGTACTACAACAGAAGGTTGAGAACAACTGGAAACCATTAGCATTCTTTTCGAAGTCAATGAGTCCTACGCAACGCCGCTACAGCGTGTACGATCGCGAATTATTAGCTATGTACACGGCTGTAAAACACTTCAGAAGATTGATCGAAGGCTGCGTAGTAACAATATTAACCGATCATAAGCCTCTCTCTTTCGCACTTAGCAGACCTGCAAGTAGTAGCGACACGCCGAGACGAGAACGACAGCTACATTTTATATCTCAATTTTGTTCGAGTATCAAGTACATCAAAGGTGAAGAAAATCCAATCGCCGACGCCTTATCTCGAATCGAAGTCATCCAGATCCCAAGTATCATAGACTACAACCAACTTGCAATAGACCAGAGCAACGATGAAGAATTGGAAAATCTGAAAAAACAACCGAACTTAAAATTCGCCGAAATAACTCTTCCCGGACTCGACCGACCAATCACATGCGAATTATCGACTGCATCACCCCGTCCGTATTTACCTAAAACATACCGCTATGCCGCATTCAAAGCGCAACACGGGCTATGTCACCCCGGGATTAGAACCACACGGAAACAGATAGCATCGAAATTCTTTTGGCCAACCATGAACAAAGAAGTAGCAACATGGGCCAAAGCTTGTGTCAACTGTCAGCGCAGCAAGGTACATCGTCACGTCGTCACTCCTCTGGCGGAGTTCCCACCTTCTCAACGTTTCGAACATATACACATAGACGTCGTGGGACCGCTACGACTATCAAACGATTTCAAGTTTTGCGTCACCATAATAGACAGATGCACCAGATGGCCGGAAGCTGTTCCAGTTCAAGATATCACCGCAGAAACCGTCGCGAAAGCCCTGTACGAGAACTGGATAGTCCGATTTGGCGTCCCGCTCAGAATTACAACGGATAGAGCCCAAAATTTCGAGTCGGCACTATTCAACACACTACTGAAGAAATGGGGTATATCCAGAATCCGTACTACAAGTTATCACGCCCAGGCCAACGGAAAAGTGGAACGATTTCATCGTACAATGAAGGCAGCTCTCATGGCGCGCGGTGCAACAACAACTTGGGTAGAAGAGTTGCCCACCGTACTATTGGGTTTACGCACCGCACTACGTGAAGATAAACTCAGCCCTGCACTAATGACCTACGGCGCAACACTACGAATACCGTCCGATTTTTTCGTACCTACACAGTCGAAAATTGAAGATGCAGAGTACGTGCGACGGCTAAGCGAAACAATGGCATCGTTAATACCTACGGAACGTACGATATCGTCACGACCTACGTTCGTACACAAAGACCTAGCTACATGTACGCACGTTTTCGTTCGAAACGATGCGGTCAAACCACCTTTGACCCCGCCATATGACGGACCCTATCAAGTTTTAAAACGTCACGAGAAGTACTTCAAGATCCAGTTACCACTACGCACAACCGTGATATCACTAGATAGACTCAAGCCTGCATACCTACTTAACGAAGATGACGTAAGCACGAGCGACACTAACGTTACGTCGAAACGCAAGAGATCGAGTTCACCGAACCATGATCCAGTCGGATCATATGGAAAACTGAATTCGACTCCAGCTGTTTTACCTACGCCACCTTATATCACCAAACGAAGCGGACGAGTCGTGAAGAAAAACGTACGCTTCGCTTGAAGGGGGATACTGTGCGTACCTCGCACATAAAGTATAGATATAGGTACTTACGAAATACTTACGTCACTCGTTCCCGCGCTCACAGCATTTTACCTCTTTAAATATACCTATACCTTTACCTCTCTATATATACCTATACCTTTACCTCCATATATATACCTGTACCTTTACCTCCTTAATATATATACCTATATATACCTTTACCAACCGAGTACCAAACATACCTTACCGGCGCCGCGAGGCGCTATCTTTTACCAGGAAGTGAAGGAAGGAAAAGGAAGATGGAAGCGAGAGAGACAACGTACACGGGAAATCTCTTTATCATCACAGAGGAAAATAAGACACGGATTTGCTGTTACATTCTTTATTGCCTAGCTGACACGATTCCGGCGAATTCCAGATAACAGGAAAGTGCGAGTTCAATCTCGAAAAAGACAGAACCTCGCTGGATATTCAATGGAATGGTCAAGCAACGTCTCGTTCCTAAGTTATACTTACCGATGGCTGGAGACTGAAGGAATGATCGGGCAGTTATGGAAACGGAAAGAGTAGTTCTCAAAAGAACCGTTTTAACTGCACTGATTTTGCGACGCCGTCGAAACACCACAAGATAGTCCGAAACACCACAGATCCGCGGACCGGCACTGAGGCGCACGTCATCGCGCTATCGAAGCTCGTGGCTGACTGCGGAATGCGACGCTCGACTGAGCGCCCCGCGCCACACCGCGCCTGCGTGCGCGAGCCACGCCTCCATTATTATTATTATTGCATTATCGATAGTTCGGGGAAATTGCGCGTTACCTGGAACTAGCATTTCGCGCGGCTCTGTTTGCCGACTTTATTGGTTGAAATGTATGCTCTCTCATTGGTTGTTGTATTGTAAATATTTAATCTTGTTTTCTATTGGTTGTTAGTTCTTAAGGTTTTCTGTATATATATCGATAAGTTTTACAAATAAAATTATTATTCCTTTTGTTACTCTAATCAACAATTGTGAGTCTTATTACAACCAGCTCGTAATACTCCGCTACATTAGTATGAAAGTATGAACAGTATGATTGCAACCAAGCGCTAAAAACATTTTTCGAAGTGTGTTTTAAAGATCACGTAGTTATACTCCGTTTAAGCTTTGTAGTAGGTAGAAAATTCAAAAGTTTTATGAAAGCTTATTAGGCATAAGACAATGTAGAAAAAAATAAGTAGGTATATTTTGTTTGTTTCAGGTAAGATTACCTTCTACATGATCTATACCTACGATGTAACGTCTTATTACATCCTCCGTGTGCACGGTAAGGTAAAATTATGAATTATTATTTATTACTAACAACTTATAAGAAAACAGCCGAATAGGTAGGTGGCTTCCAGTTATTGTCCATTGAATTACCGTAATTACAAGAATAATAATATATCTTAGGATCATCGTACTGCCTCGTTGGTCTAGTGGTTAGTATTTTCGACTGCGGCCGAAGAGGTCCCGGGTTCGCGTCCCGGGTCGGGCCATAATTTAGTATGGGGTTTTTCTGACTAGAAATTTTCAGAGTTAGGAAGTTGGCGGTGTGTCACCCCCGTGCCTCGGAGAGTACGTTAAGCCGTCGGTCCTGGTGATCACTAATATGAATTAATAGTCGTTAAAGCCCGCCAACCCGCATTGGAGCAGCGTGGTGGGCCTAAGCTCTCATTTCCTCTCTCCTTTGAGAGCGGAGGCCTGTGACGTTAATGGGCTGTAGTGTAGGATCATCGATTATAGAGCAAAGGCTATTCGGGATTTGAAATCGACACGCATCTGTAACAGCGTTCCTAGCGATAGTTATAAAAAGTACGAATATCTCTTAGTCTTTAAGCTCTGGTACTGTTGATGATACAGAATAATTTTTCTTTATACTTATAGTATAGTGTCATAGTATAGTCCATTACGACCAGTTTGTTCCAGTAACAGGCGGTATCAATCAACATTGCGCATTGTAATTGTTGTTTGAGGCCAATGCCCATTGCCCATGGGGCATGGACACGTTTGAAGTCTGGACACAGGAATTTTATTTTATTTTTATACGACTGCCTGAAAAAAGGAGTATATTGTTTTCTGGGTTCATGTATGTATGTATGTATGTATGTGAGTTTGTATATTCCACCATAACTTCTATACGCCTGAACCGATTTTGATAAATGAGGTATGGTTAGAGTCCCTAATTTATTCCGGGTGACATAGGCTAGTAATTTTTTTTTTTTTATTGATGGGGTGGGGTGACCATGGTTCCGCATTTAAGTTTAAATTTGAAAAAAAAAACGAAAATAAGATTAAAAATATAATCATCATCTAGAAAGTGATGAGTAGATTCCAAAAATATATAACACTATAGTTCAGTGTCCAGTGATTCACAAAAAAATATGATTTAATAAAAATGTGAATAAGATTCTAATTTAACTAGATTAATTAAGATTTTTAACTTTTTAGTTCGTTTTTTGGCAAGGCAGTCCTGTTTTTTAATTTTTTTAATTATGACTTGTTGAAGTATAGGTAGGGCCTTGAGCCTGTGGCGACTGCATCGGTTTCCGAACCCTAGAATATCCCATGGAATATTCCTACATCCATTTTCAGAATGCAGTCGGCACAGACAACTAAAACTGTCAAAAGTTTTCACTAATCATTAGTCTTACTTAGCGCGAAAAATCATCCTGGTTTTGCTAAATGTGTTGTAGCAAATATATATTGTGTTATCTAAATAAAATAATTACCTACTGATTACATGCAATAACGGATAAACGGAGCTCCGTTAACACAAAACCGCCGCCAAAAGCCTATGGATTTGACCACTGAGTATTGTTTTCTCCTCTTTTTCCACGGGAACTATTTAATTTTACAGGATAATCTATGCCCTTCCCCAAGATACAATCTATCTCTTTTTTAAGTTGTTATTTTATAATGTTATTTTGAATTGATTTCTTTGTTATCTTGTAATTTCATTCATTGATATCCGTAAGAGCTTAATTCAAGCCTACTCGAAAAAATACAAAAATTGAGAAATTTAAATTGATCTCTATAGCAAATCGTTAAAATAGGTGTAAAAGCGTAACAGATAGACGGATAGACAGACAGCGAACATACATCATCATCATCATCATCCTCAACCGATAGACGTCCACTGCTGGACATAGCAGACATACACACTTCCGCATTTACATATCTTTCGTCCGATATCCATACTTATTATAGTTGTGTGGGTACTTACTAAGGTAGGACTCAAGTCCTAGACAGCAAATGAAAAAAAAGCTTAATGACGTATTAGACGCAATTTAATAATAATAATGTCCTCCCGACCGAATTTCGGCCACGGCGGCCAATCTCCAGGGAGATAGTGAGTAGATTAGCCATCTGCGCGGGAGATAACATTAAAGTGCACATGTGTGTGCCATAACACAGGTGCAATCTGTTCCTTTACTCTCATAGCCCGACGGGACGGAAAATCCGGCACGACCGGAGAGATATGAGGCGCAGAACTGACGACTTTAAGTGCTCTCCGAGGCACGAGGGTGAAACACTACCAACTGCCTAACTCCGGGCAAATACTGAGAATTTCCAGTCAGAAAACTCCAGTACTTAATTATTATGACTCGACCCGGGACTAAAACCCGAGACCTCGTCGGTCGCGAACATGCTAACCATTAGACCAACGGGGCAGACAATTTCTTCTGCCAATCGCTACAAAAACCTAGACTATTCCTATACCATGACCAGCTTATAGATGAGACAACCTTGTGACGTCAGCACACGTCATGAATATGAGGTACTGAGACAAAACATACTTGCATATCCTCAGCTTTTTGGACGAAATTGGCTGTCTTTTCAAGGCGCATAATGACGTATTATTTATCTTATCTTACTAAAATTATAAATGCGAAACTTTGGATGGATGTTTGTTACTCAATCACTCCCCAACGGCTGAACGAATCTGGCTGAAATTTGGCAAAGAGATAGATTATAGTCTGGAATAGCACATAGGCTACTTTATAGCGCGGAAAATTAAAGAGAACCAAAAACCCTCAAAACACGCAGACGAAGTCACGGGCATTCGCTAATATGATATCTTTCGCCAATCGCCACAAAGCTAGGTTATTCCTATAGGATGACCAGTTGGATGAGAGACAGGCTTGTGACGTCAGCACACGTCATTAATACGACGAATGGCTAATTTTACTTGCGCGATGTACGCACGCCAATGTATAACGTCACACTTGTATTCTATTACCAATCTACTAACAGTAGAGTTAGTACGAGATATAATATCTCGATAGCGGCGTTGTTAAGACACCCGGTATCTTATTCGATTGGTCGCGGGGGCACGTAACTTAAGTTTTTGAATTGCGTTTTAATATAATATAGTTTTGCTTTAAAACGATGAAGGAAACATCGTAAGGAAACCTGTCCACCGATTGTGTAAGGAAATCGTAATCGTTTGTCAAACGTATAATTTGACCTGTTTAAGGAGTTCATAGATGCCTGTATGTCAAAAAGCATGTATGAACTCATTAAACAGTTCGAGTTATAAGTTTAAAGCTGTCAAATGATTACAATTCGCTTGAAAAATTGGGTCTCTATATGCCCGAAAGTTCTTCATAACGTTCTCAACGGTGTGTGAAGTCTGCCAATGAGCACTTAACCAGCGTGGTGGAATTTGGCAAAACTATTCTTATTCTGTATAGAGAATCTGTGCTCACTAATGAGCTAGCAATGGATTGATGATGATGACGGCTCTAACACTTTGATAGATTTCGAGTATCGAAACATTATAAATCAATCTTATTACAAAACTAGCTTTTGCCGGTGGCTTCGCTTACGTAACTTTACATTTAACTCACCAATAATCGGTAATTACTTTTCGATTTTCGAAAATCCAAATCTATCAATGTTATCGAGATCTCAAAACTTGGACGAAGGGTTTCGTAGCGTTTATTCTTCAAGCTTTAAATTAGGCAAGGTTGTCTATATTAACGGTAAAAAACTATTAAACGGTTGCGTTACTGACTGACAGACAGATACACAAAACACAGATAAAAACTGAGCCGTGAGTATGTTTTCCAGTAAACAATTGTGTTTACAGGTCTTAGTGTCGACAGGCCTAGTAGCGAAGAGTAACAGATACACTGTGACGATCGCAATAAGATACCTCTGCAGTCTGCAACCATATTTTTCCTTAATTCTTAATTTTTGGAGTTTGTTCCATAAGGAATACGCCATTCCGTAGGGCTTCAAAAAGTCCACACAAAATCACAATAACAACTTAAATCTTACGTAGGGCTTTCTTGTATAGCCGCAACAGAGCCCTAGCCTCCTCTGAAAGAGGCTGGGCCAGGGCACTTACAGCCGCCAATCTGTGACAGTCAGGGAAATTTGGTTAAAATCTCATATCTCTCGGGCTCGTTACGGACACATTCCAATAATATATGGTGTACGTCTTCAGGTCTATCGCAATCAGGACAATTAGCTGACAATAGTTACTTTCTTCATTAGGTACCCAAATTTATTAAGTGGAATGTGTCCGGAACGAAGGCGCATAAAATTTACTGTATCTTTACGACTAAGAGGGCAGTTGCTAATCCAAGATATATGGGGTTCCGATACGATAGTGCGATACCAGAGGTGCGATTATGTAAGAATTGCCGATCCAATCGTCAAAGTTCGGCGTCAAAGTAAAATAAACCATAACAGCATTTATTTAGAGCTCAATTTCGTGTAACCAGTGTCATACGTTTATGGTATCGCATATACCAAATATACGATACCATAAACGTATATGATGGCCGTAGTCCACCAAGCTGGCTAGCTGAAAATTGATAATATTATGAAGAACTCTCGGGATTGCAGGTTTCCTCACGTTAGTAATAGTATTTTTTTAACTATTGATTATGTTATATTGTTTTCCATTTTGCGAACTTTTCCTTATTATCAATAGATGGTTCCTACTTCCCAGTTATTATCAGTAACATGATAATAGTCGTCAAAGATCGCCAACCCACATTGGAGCAGCGTGGTGGGTATAAGCCTACTTCCCTCTCTCCTATGAGAGTGGAGGCATGTGCACAGCAGTGGGACATTGATGGACCACCACTGCAGTGGTTTCCTAATAATTTTTATTATTTAATTAGATTTTACCGGCGGCTTTTCTCGCATTTCGCATTAGGATCGATTTACTTACAAATTTCTTATTATCATAAGGTGCTTCCTAATAAATTTTATTGTTTGATTAAAACTAAATTTCCAGATATCGTTACGTAAGTATATTTAAACAAGTTGCTATGTCGGTATTTACATGAGCTTGTGCGTACGAGAATCGAAGGCGAAAGCTAATAAATAAAATACTGCACGAATGACTCACTGTTATGTACTGATAGTAATTAAACATTTGCATATGTTATTATTAGGCGAAAACATTAACAGCGCAAAGTCCGGGTTATTGATTTGTAAACTTTTTAATTTGTCACTCGATGATGCCCGCAATTTCGTCCGAGTGGATCGATGTTTTTTTAATTCCCTAAGGAACTCATTAATTTTCCGGTATAAAAAGTAGCTTATGTGTTATTCCAGATTAGTGTCTATCTTTGTGTCAAATTTCATCCAGATCCGTTCTGCCGTTCTGGCGTGAAAGAGTAAACAACATCCATCCAAACTTTCGCATTTATAATATTAGTAGGTACCTATAGGTATTGGTACGATCTCTCAGAAACTTAGTTCGGTAATTAAAATATCCTTAAAATTCAGTACTGTGTTCTTTCGTGGTTACTATACAGGGCGTCCCACGGCTATGCCGCATGGAGGGGAAGTACCTTAAATATCGTAGATCGAACATTTTACTGAAAGAAGACTTCATTTTAATTTAAAATACAATTTAAACTGCATTCATAGATTTTTAAATAATTGCCTGGTAGAACCGGGACTCGAACCCGCTATACGAAAAAAAAATTTCATGTGGTTCATCGAAGTTCATCGAAAGGCTTCATTATAAGGATAATTTTTTGCTAATTATCTTGGCATCAGAAATAAAAGGAAGACCATGAATTTTAACATTTGATGTAAAATTTTGTTCAGAAAAATGAAGAAAATGAATGAATGATCTAGGATTCTAGATAATACCTGCGCCTTCGTCCGCAAGGATTAAGGTTTTTGATTCCCGCGGTTACTCCTGGGAAAAAATAGCCTATGGTCCTTCTCGGAGATACAACCTATGGGCTGTAAAAGCTTAGAATACTGACAGGCAGACCCACTTTCGCATTTTTAATATTACTATCGTTGTCGCAGCGGGATTGTAGAATCCGTTGTATTACAAAACGGCGCCGGGTTCCGTACGGTTTACTGTATAAATTAAGTATAGGTAAAGTCATATAATGAAGGGGAACCCCTTTAATTTATGACCTTACTAGCTGATGCCCGCGTGGATTTAGGTTTTTTGGTTCTCGCGGGAACATTTTAGTTTTCCAGGATAAAAAGTAGCTTTCATGTGTTATTCCAGACATTATATATGTCACCGTAAGATTGTAAAAATCGTTAGATTATAATCTAACTCGCGTAATTGTGAACTGTCGAACGATTATGAACCGTTCAATGTTCTGAGTGTCAATTTTTGAAATATTCATTGTATTTACGTTTTCTTGTCTGTTTCATGTAGGTTAGGTTAGGGTTCGACATAAATAACCATAAATTAGGTTCTATCGGGTTAATAAACCTAACAGATTACAATCTACCGGAAAATAATTGTAATCTTTCGACACTTTGCGATTTCACGAGTTAGATTATAATCTAACGGTTTTTACAATCTTACGGTGACATATACATATTGAAATTTGGCACAGAGATAGATATATCTCTAATCTATCTCTGTGCCAAATATCATACAGATCCGTTCAGCCGTTCTGGCGTGATTGAGTAACAAACATTCATCCATCCATTTTATCCAATTTTATCACTAAAAATCGTTAATGCTCAATAAGAACATGCGGAAAATGTTGAACAGAAATAAACCCAAGTACCCAGCTTCCGTTCCAGGCTGATTTATAGCCAGAAGCCAGTAGTCAGCTAGGTCGCACCGTGAGATATTGCAGTCAAGGTAATATTGCGATAAATAAGTGATCATACCTTCATGATTAATATGGACTAGAATTCAGAGATTTCCAATGTGATCGATATCGACCCCTTGCGGTTGATTTCAGTTTCCCAGGGGTCGACGTAAACGAAAACTGATTTCGGGGGTCGATGAGGTCTAAAAATCGACCCCTACTTTAAGTAAATGTTTTTATCAAAAAATAACATAAATAAAATACCTGTTTAAGTTGTATTTATAACTATTTTACTAATTACACTTGATATATTATTTTATTGAATTTTATGTCTATTTATTTTGTTAAGTTATTATGAAAAAATTGTGTCAAGTTTACTCACTTAACCAACCGCAAAGTTTTTAAATTGGTAAGTATCAATGGGCAAAAAACTAGAGAAAGGATTTTTAAAGTAATTTGGCTAAGGGGGTCTGAGGTATCAGTTCATTTTGGAAAAGGGGTCTCTTGAAGAGGTGCTTAGTTAATTTATAAACAAGCAAATACCATTGTAGGGTGCCACGCATCAAGCGTCATCACTAAACAGAATGCTAAATACGCGCCACACGTCACAATCGTTCGCTCCGAAATGGATAAACGCGTCTTAAACATTCGTAACATTACGCATGATCCACATTTTTTAACATCAATATTTCGTTATTAGTAAAAATATTGAAGTTTCCGATATTGGTATTTTCTTTTATGTTTGTGGCAAATAAAATTACCTGACTAATAATTTGTGGTGATTTGTTTGTTTATTCAGTCACGCGTTGTTAGTTTATTTCGTGATCAGTTGATTGCATAATTTAGACGCGCATTGAAAATTGTCATTACTAATTATTGAATGGTTGGTTAATTCTATGGTTTCTCAATTAAGTATAATAGAGAAATCGCACTGTTGAATGCAAAACCCCATCATGTTTGGACTCTTTTGATTTATCATGACAAGCACTTTAAACCTAGATGCTGCTCAGGGTCTCATGATGTAGCCATGTAGTGGTCATATGAACTCCTCAAGTTCTCATCGTAACCCCGTCGTGTTTGGGCTCTTTTTATTTGTCTTGACAAGTAATTTGGACCTAAATGCTGCCCAGGGTCTCCTGATGGAGCCAGGAGGTGGTCAAGTAATTATTTAAGTGCTCATAATAACTCCATCGTGTAACCTCAATCTAGTCTATACTTATACTTATTACTTAGGTATTACTTATTACTTATAATATTATAAATGCGAAAGTTTGGATGGATATACATATATGGATGTTTGTTACTCAATCACGCCCCACCAGCTAATCTACCAGATAGTTCTACGGATGTAGCGGTGGAGTCCTATCCTAATATACACACTACACAGCCCTAAACTGTCTGGCCGTCTGAGAGGCCGATAGTAATTACACTGTCTATTTTAGCATACGCTCGCCTCAGGCCGATGCGCAACGTGATTAGAACGCGCCAAAAATTCGCGCCACAAACATGGCGGACGAAAATTCGCGCGAAAGTACGGCTATTTACTGGATTTACTAAATTAAAAAAAAAACTGAAATCTCGTCAAAAGTGTCAACCCTAAAAGCCAAGTCCAACTGCCATTTTTGGAACAACTCTCAACAACAACAAATCTCTTACCTTTTTTTTGGTACTTAAATTAAATTAAATGGTCCCTAGTTCCTACCCTACCCCTTTGGTTCAACCCTAGTACAACATCATAGATGTGACAAACAATCTTTAGTTTTATTACAGAGTTTGTAGGTACGTTAATTTTTAGTCAAGTGTTTAGTGAAGTTTAGTGCATATTTTGTGTCGGATATGAGTGTTAAAGAACTCTGTATGAGTTGGTAATTCTGTGTTTTAGTGACAAATGTGCAAACACGTTCAGGTAAAAGGAAAAAAATTACTCAATATGTCATTTTGATCGCATTTTTAATGTCAATTTAGGTTTTGATTATTAGATTTTTTTACTAAACTTTTGTAAAATAATATCAGGTAAACTTATCCGTCAGGATATATGAGTTAAAATTAATTACATATTATAAATTAGTAATGACCGAATTTAATAGTCGAGGGCCTATTCATACTAACCCAGAGTCGAAGTGAATCATTTATTGGATTCTTTCTTACGCTCTGATAGAAGGTTTTAAAGGCTCGTATTAATAAAACAGACATCAACTAAGATATCGTTCTCATCTATCAGTCAATCTAAATATATAAAAGGAAGAGGTAACTGAATGACTGACGGATCTATCAACGTCAAAAACGAACAGATGAACTTTCGCATTTTAACATTAAATCTATAAAAGCGAAAAGTCACTGATTCATCACGATCTCAGGACCTATGAAGCATACAAACTTGAAATTTGGAAGGTAGGTTTCTGCTATAGTGTAGACATCAGCAAAGAAACGGGTTTGAGAAAATTCACCCCTAAGGGGTTGAAATGGGGTTTGGAAGTTTGTATGAAAGTCCTTTGTTTTTGAAGTTAGATATATGAAAATTGGCAATTATGTTACTAGTTATAAATAATAAATGTTAGAGCAATTTTACAAAAATCTACGCCAATAGGGGAGAAATGAGAGTTGGAAGATTACATAAGGGCTCCCAAGTTTTTGAAGTTAGAGACTTGAAAATCGGGATTTAGGTTATTAGTTTTAAGTTATAATAAACTGTATAAACAATTTTAGGAAAATCTACCCCACAGAGGGTGAAATGGGGGTTGTAACTTTGTATTAAAGTCCTGTGTTTTTGAAGTTACGAGACTTGAAAATCGAGATTTAGGTTATTCATTTTAATAATAATAACCTGTATGAGCAATTTTATGATTATCTTCACCCCAAAGGGCATGAAATAGGGGTTGAAAGCTGCATGAAGGTTATAAGTTTTTGAAGTCAGCATTAAGGACTTATTAGTCATAAATAATATAAACCGATGCTATAAGTAGGCCTTTTGCATCTAGAAAATCTTACAGGAAATAAAAAATTGTACGCGGACGAAGTCGCGGGCGACCGCTAGTAGGATTTATAATTCTATACAGATATAAAAAAGGTTATCATGTACCTACACACAAAAGTTACTGACCTTTCTTTACTGCAGCTTTGGGTAATAAATTTAAAATTACATTTTATTATCTGTATGCTTGGCTCATGTAAAAATTGCATCAGCAATTTAGTATGCAGGACATGTGAGTGGGTAACACTTTGGAGCATGCGGGCTTTGAAGAATTTTTAATACTCTAGGAGTCTAGATGGTTTATAATGCCTGGGACCATACTGCTAAAAGCATTACTAAAGCAATGTAATACTTAATCCCATCAAAAACATAAATGTAAAATGAGAGCCAAGTTCAAAATTGTGATATATATGCCTTGGTTGTTGACTTCAGCGACAAAAGAAGTGAGATCTAAATGGGTGCCAAGTTCAATGGTCAGTCCTGCAATTTATATATCCCATCAAAAACATAAATGTGAAATGTGAGCCAAATTCAAAATTGTGATATATATGCCTTGGTTGTTGACTTCAGCGACAAAAGAAGTGAGATCTAAATGGGTGCCAAGTTCAATGGTCAGTCCTGAAATTTATTTATAACAACATATAATATTTTATAACAACTTAAAATATCATTTCTTCTTATAACTTAGTATAAAATGTTGAAGACTAAGGCTTTGGCTTGGCTAGTTTTCATATACGAATTATAGCGTTCACAGAAACATTGAAAACAAGCACGGTAAACAGTCGATATCACTAAAACCACTATAAACAATGAATACAAATCACAATGACTGACAGCTTGTACTGACGACTTCAAATACGTTTCTTCTTCTTTTCTGTCAATGACGTTTCGTTGCACAAAATGTATGAATACGAAGGTAAGGTTTTAATGCAACTATATTATTATTCATTATTATTTACATTAAAATAATAATTATGTGTCATTTTCAATAGTTAAGGAGTTACTACCACCGCTTAAAGCAGTATTGTTTCAAACTAACGGTTGAATGTCACGTACTTTGACGTCCTTAAAATAATGATTATAACACTACAACATAAACGTCAACAATATTAAAATAATACGGCTTTAAGCAATGGTAGCATGCCTCGTGTCAGAGTTTTGATCTATACCTTTGATCATAAAAATGACGATTTTTGTACGTTTATATCTAAATTTGAGGTGTGCTTATGAAATTTGGAGCACATATGTATCTCACGGGTCTCAATATATGCGCCAAATTTGACATGTTTATGTGAAATAGTTTTTGAGTTATGAGGGGGTCAAAAGTGGCTCCAAATGGTTCGTGTAATATTACACACGGTGCTGCTCGCCAGTTTTTTGAATTTTGGCTGGACACGCTTCCGCGTGTCTTGATACTTTTGGCCTGAGGGCATAGTGTACCGTCGCTATAGGGAAGCGAGTGAAAAATCCCTACCCGAAGTAAGTAGTCTTATTATTTTGTATTTAACTTCTTATATTATTAAAAGTTTGTATTTTATTTTATATTGTTTTTATTTTTTAAGTATTTTGTATATTATGTATTTTATAATATGGGCCTTGTTGACTGAAATAAATAATAATAGGTCTTTACCATAGGAAATTGCCGTTTTGTAAGGGAGGGACATAAAGTCGATTTTTTTTAAATATAATATATTTATTTAATCAAAGTATGTACCATTGCTATCTATGTACTTTTGCCATCTCATAGGTAGTTCATTGATCCCTTTACTAAAAAAACCATTCGGACGGGAATCAATAAAATCTTTGAAGGCGCTTTGGACTGCCCCATCGGAGTTGAATTTTTTCCCTTGCAAGAAGTTATCCAAATTTCGAAAAAAATGGTAATCTGTTGGAGCAAAGTCCGGGGAGTACGGTGGATGTCTTAGACATTCCAATTGAAGCTCCTCTAATTTGGTAGCCGTCTGTTGTGCAGTGTGTGGTCTAGCGTTGTCCTGAAGCAGCAGTGGTCTAGAGCGATTGACGAGCCTCGGTTGTTTAGCAGCTAGCTTTTCTATCATGGTTTGCAGTTGCTGACAATAGACATCATTCACAAAATGAAAGTTTAATGTCATGTACCTAAAATAAGGACTTAAGGAATAATAAGGACTTAAGGAATAACCTTGACGTTCCTAAAATAAGGATTATAATTCTAAGACACGAAAGCCAACAACAATTAAACATTATGGCTTTAAGCGTTGGCAGTATGGCCCCTGAACATACCCAGTGCAACGCGCGATGGATATGTGAATGCAGCTCTACGCCATAGTCCACCACGTTGGCCGACTTCAAATATGCAAGAAAAGTTAGAGGTCCGCACCTTTTTTGAAAAAATGCTAGGAACCTAACCAATATTATAAATGCGAATGTGAGTTTGTTTGTTTATTACGCTTTCAGGGTCCATCTTTTCAACCGGTTTTGATCAAATTTGGTACAGGTTTGATATAGGTTTTGTCCCTGGGTTGAAAATAGCCCATGGGATTATCACAGATAATTCAAGACGTTCCGCGGGAGTTGAAAATACAACAAACCATGCAGACGAAGTCGCGGGCATCATTCAGTAATACAATGCCACTTATTCAAATAATTATCTCTAGCTACCTAATACTTATGTATTTATTTATTTTCGTAAATTGCATGTTTTGAGTAGATGATTCCATAATTATTCAGCTTGGCCTAGTTCAATGCAGTTCTAAATGTCGCATGATATAATACATCGTGTGGGAGGAAGAGGATTTTGCCGTTTGTGCATCTCGGTTGCATCCATTGTAAGTTCATTGACATCCGTATCTACAGTATATCCGTAGTGGATATAGTCGGTGAATCTATACTATATACTATACTATATTATTTATTATTTATTTCCAAACTTTCGCATTTATAATATATAAATGCGAAAGTTTGGAAAGATGTATGTATGTATGGATGTGTGGATGGATGTTTGTTCCCCAATCACGCCTGAACGGATCTGGATGAAATTTGGCACAGAGATAGATTATAGCCTGGTATAACACATAGGCTACTTTTTATCCCAGAAAATTAAAGAGTTCCTGCGGGAACCAAAAAACCTCAAACCACGCAGACGAAGTCGCGGGCATTCGCTAGTAGTGAATAATATCACTTAACTAATTCGATAACTTTGCATCCACTTTAGAGCGTTTTTAAAGAAGGAAAATATATAAATAAATCGTTTATTTTCAATCAATTAGGTTTACAACTTGGAAGTATTTACAAATTAACAATTAATTATTGTGCTTAAATAATTGTTAATTTCTAAACTTAAAAAACTTATAAATTGTTTTTTAAACTACATTTCCACTTTTTTTCATTAATATTTACTAAATAAGTCTTTACTTTAATCCTTTGGAGACTACCAATGTTGGATTGGAAAAGATCACTGTTTTAACAGAAATGCCTACTACCTACCTTTAGTTTTGGATTCGACAACATACACACACATAAACTAAAGAAAAACTTGAATAAATAAAGTTCCAATTCCTCAATAAACCCTACCAATATAACACCTAATGCGAAACTGTGTTTGTTGGTCAGTCCATTTTTGGGTAATGAAAGGTATTTTAATACAAATAGTCCTGTGGCCGTTCTTTAGTTAAGGTACTTACCATATTATTCTGAAGGACTTGGGAACCCATCGCATTATTACTATCCCAGGAAAGCCCCTGCCATTATATGAGGGTCATGACCCTCAGAAATGAGGAATACTACGCAGAGAGAACTTCCCATATTAATTTTATTTTATGATAACGTCCAGACTCTAGAAAAACGCACTTCAGGTGCCAGAAGCAAATTTTTCGCTTTTTATTATTGTGCATCAAAACTTTTAAGCATAACTTATATGGTTATGATTATTAAACTGGGAACTCCTCCTTTACTATTACTTCACTTTCACTAGTCCTTTATAATGTGTATTTCCCTCACGAGGTTATCATTTTTACTCAAAGTAATCGTAATAACAGCGCATCATACCTAAATAATACAACCCAAGCAAAGGACGAAGGAAGGAAAAACTTGAACACTTGCATTGCATCACATCACACCTTGCCTGACAATTTCCATCGTATTATCCAACCCAAGTATGCGCAGGCGCCGGTTCTTTGAGAAGGCTGTCAGTGTCACTTTGACCGGCGATGCGAGTGGACGTGCCGATCTCGCGGGCCAAAACACGTGTTTTTTGTGAGTAAATAAGCGTGGACAATTGTGTCAATTGGACCGGACTCTGAGTGCTATAGTGTTTGAGTTTTGACGCATTGGATTTCTCTGACTAAGGAGTAAAGCCTGATTCGACACACGGTATTTGGCATGCTCTGCCATTGTTTATTTTTAATACCCAAACTTTGATGTTTTTGTTTTTCAATACCATGACAGGATTCACCTTCTTATGAGCCATGTTATATTAAGTACAGTCCGCATCACATTTTCGAATAAGTACCTAGTAAATCTTTGCTATTTAAATGAAAAATATATTACAATTTCCATGGGATTTTCACGGAATTTTCCATGGAATTTGGTTTTCTCAAACACAAATATAACATACACAAATATAAATGTAGAGTCTACTTTACATACTTAAGGTCTAATATTATTTATTTGATCATGCTTAGTACTAGGATACTTACCTCAAGGTAAAAAATCCTTAAAAAAATATTTTCTAACTTAGATACTTTTAGAGAAAAATGGCGGGGAAAAATACAGTAGACTTTGTTTATGCCATTTGTTTTTCTATCAACAACTAGGTAAGTATATTAGAATAAAAATATGGCCAAAATGTCCTAAATATTATTGTCAATGGCTTGGTTAGGCCACATTTGTCAAGAGAAGGATCCTACTAAGATTTTTACAATCATTAAATATGTGCGAGAGATTGGGAAAATTAGATTAAAACCTCGCCGCCTTAAGTAGAGATAGATAAGTCATTTGATAAAGAAAGATATTCCAGTAACAAGAGCCATGAAATGTTTATTTCAGTAGGACGACTTTTGATACCTACGATAAATATGACAGGACTTAATATTCAATACTCAATATCATTTATTCAATATAGGTACACTGTAGGTACACTTATTGACGTTAAAAATTACTTACTTATAAAACATGATGGTGATGATTGGTTACGGTATCTTAAAACTATAGCTACGAGGGTTCTAAACGCGCCCTGGTCTGAGAGAGCCCACAACAAACTCAGCCGGGCTTTTTTTCTATTATCACCATCTCACAAATCATTTTAACTAAGGGACTATCAGAGCCATAGAACAAATTATTGCCAAGCTTCCTTGTCGTTAAGTAGTCCTTTACAAGATATAGATAAAATTTTTCAATGAGTTTAATAGGCAGATTCCTTGTTCTACGGACAGCCTAAAGGACTCGACCGCTGCGCCGGTCCACATGTATGCCCAGCCTTAATTCGACTAGGTCAGAGGAAAGGATATCATTGGGTCAGAGGCAAGCAAGTTCATTGTAGACTTGTACACCGCCATGACATGTCCTGATCTTTTTTTTTATCCACTTCAAGTTAGCCCTTGACTGCGATCACACCTGATGGTAAGTGATGATGCGGTCTAAGATGGTAGCGGGCTAACCTTTCAGGCATGGCAGTTATATTAAACCCATACTCCTATTCGGTTTCTACACGGCATCGTACCGGAACGCTAAATCGCCTGGAGGCACGTCCTTGCCGGTAGGATGGTAACTAGCCACGGCCGAAGCCTCCCACCAGGCCAGACCACGGAAAATTCAGAAATTATAAATTCCCAAATTGACCCTGCCGGGGATCGAACCCGGGACCTCCGCCGTTAAGACAACAGCGCTACACACTGCGCCACGGAGGTCGTCAGATCTCTTATCATTATCAATAACAAAAGCAAGTTAAACGGAACAAAGCTATTATAAATGAATAATCAGAACGTATCAATAACATTAATAAATATCTAGCTTTAAAAATATAAGGATAAATAATAGTAATGATATTAATATAGTATAATAATAATATAATAGTAATAGTATTAACCTTAATATACGTACATTAATTACTTAGTTATAAACAATGAATTATTATATTTGAAGGTACGGCGATGGACTGGCTTCCCTTAGCACAGGGAATCCTAGTTTGGGGGCCAGGAACCTTAGCTAGATACTATTTCTGTTATTTTTTCTAAATACCTTTAGCTATATACCTACTACTATTGTTTAATTGTATTAACTATTATAAAACAGTGTATATAATATGTGTATGTCATGAATAAATAAAATAATATATGTATACTTACTTGATTATGTCTTTAACAAGCCATTTTAAAATATGAGATCTAGTTACTATTTAGGCCAGTGTATCACTAATTCACTACTCATAATATTAATTAATAAAATGCCAAAGGGTGTTTGTTTATTGGATTGTCCTTCAATACACCGAAGCACGAATCGAAGAGATTTTTTGGACGGGTTTTAAAGCCTCGGAGAGGAATACAAGCTGATTTTTATTCTGGAAATCAGACTAACCAAGGGAAAATATCCAAATTCATGCGCACGACGTCATCATCTGAATAAACAATGACGTTAATTTGGCTGTGAGCTAAATTGACAACTCTAAACTTGGAGCCATCCTTTTTAGAGCGTTTCCTGCAAATAAGGACGATATCATTTGTACCCATAATATCAATTAGTAACGAATTGGCACAAATGTAGTCCAGCCGAAGTCACCCATATTATATACTAGACGCTGCCTGCGACTTCGTTCGTGGAGTCAAAGGTGTCTTGATTCCCGCGAGAATTTTAATTTTTTTTTTAATGGTGAGTATTTTTATGCAAAATTACCTTTGTACCAAATTTCGTCAAAATCGGTTGAGCAGATAGGCCGTGAAAGCATAGTAAACAGATAGACACTCTTTCACATGCGAAAGCGTTTGTTTGTCCGTCAATCACGGACACAACAAAAGCAGAACAGCAACAAATCGACGGTGATTTTTCGCATGGATATAGTCATTTAGTAATTTTAGTCATTTATTGATTGCTAGTCTTACTTACTCATACATTATATTACATAATACAATTAGCTATTATGCATGAACATGAGGCCCTGTCAGTTCCTCCTCGAGCTCGAGAATTAAAACCTATATAGCAGTTTTTTTATCCCGAAACAAGTTAATTCACGCGGATAAAGGATGGACATAATCTAGTGTTACATAATATTAGGTATTAGGTCATACATAGAAAAGGTTAATAATTGAAAACATATTTTTTTGGCCTTGAAATTACTTAAATAATATTGTCCTTTTCATGCAACTGGGTAATTCCCACCGAGTAGCATAGCCCTATTACCTAATTTAAAAAAAACATGGTAGTGAGTTGTAATCGTTAACCAGAATATGAACGAGTAAAGCTTAGTAAGTAAAACAATTTATACTTTTAATATAGCTTAAAACAGAAAAAGACATATTATTATATGGATTAAACAAGAGTTAAAACCCTGCCTGCCTACCTAAATATCACACACTGCGGTTTTTTTCTAACAGTAAGAATATATATTTTATATATTATATAGTTATTGGTGTCTGTCTGTCTATCGGCTGCGCTTTCACGGCCCATCTCTTCAACAGATTTTGATGAAATTTGGTATAGGGATAGTTTGTATCAAGGGAAGGAAAAAACCTTAATCCATGCGGACGAAGTCGCGGGCATTATCTAGTTTAAAATACACGATGATATATATAAGCCTATGTCCTTCCCCGGGATAAAAACTATCAGTGCACCAAATTTCATCAACATCGGTTGAACAGATGGACCTTGAAAGCGTAGCAGACAGACAGACACACTTTCGCATTTATAATATTAGTATAGATGTAAGGGATAATAGATAAGAAACTTAAAATAAAAGGTAGCCAAGCATCATAAATATAACTAAAACATTTTAATTTAGACCTGACTGTACCTCCATCAAGACCATGAGAGATTAAACCCAGCGAATTCTCCGAACATACCTACTCGTATTATTATCACTATGATGACTGATACCAGCCAATCGTAACGCGTAGCGAGACCAGACTTGCGACAAATTATACCGCGAAAAATTGTGTAATTGTATTTCGAGAGGAGACTCGTGCTCAGTAGTGAGCCGGCAATGGGTTCAACCCATTGAAGGGTAGGCTTTTTATCCCATAAAATTAAGGAGTTTCCGCGGGAACAAAAAAACCTTAATCCAATAATTGTACGGTGCTGTTTTGGCATAAAATAGACTACAGCATACTTTATGCCGCCATTGTCACATGTTTTTGTAACAGCTTTAAGAGTACCAAGTTTTACTTTGAGCGAGAACATAAAAAAGCTGACAGAATCTGTTGAAGCTTATGATTTATTTATTTCACAAAACTTACAAATGTGGATTAGTAACTAGTAGCTTAGTAGCTGTTTCTTCTGTCATCAATAAATATTGAAGGACATAAGACAGCAAGTTTTGAAACAAAAAGTCTCCAGTGTGGGCATTTGCTAAAGTTTACAGCTGCGTACGCTAGGTATATAATGTGTTCAATTAGATAGCATATTTAACGGCTGGCTGCTCCATCAATGAGTTAAATGACAACATAAATGGAGTCAAGTGACAGTGGCCGTCATTTGACGTCGATACTTTACTACTAACTTGAGGTTATAGGGGCGTTGCTGCTTGCTTCTCATTAATTTATTACCATTTTTGGTGGACGTTTTTAATATCAATCGATCATGTAACTCAGCTGTTACTGTCGACTTCATCCTCTATTAAAAATAAATTGATTCAACAAACACAAAACTTAGTGCTAGCTCATGACCGCGATTACTTCCGCGTTACAGGCATTTAGACTCGTAAAAATCTCGTGGGAGTTATTTGATTTGCCGGGATAAAAAAGGAGCTTAGGTATGTCTCTACCAGCTGCTTTTTATCCCGGAAAATAAATCCTATAATCAGACCTATTTCTGTATCAAACGTTGGATTTGGTTAAACAGATAGGTTGATTGATTTCCATCAGAACGCTTTTCGGCATCGCACCAGAACGCCGATTTTCTTATTACTGGTAATAATTCACAACCGAAGCCTCCCATCAGACCAGACCAGAGTTAATTTAGAAGTGTTCCTGCCGGGAACCCAATCTTCCAAACCTTCCACGCCAGGGAGGTCATCAAATACCAGCTACGTAGCTATAAGATCATTTTAGGAGCTAAATATTTTTGCAGACAAAATTATTCAACTCTCAAGTTTTTCCTAATAAGTACTTCTTAGAACTACTAGGTCTTTTATTGAGTTCAACTTAAGGAAAAAGTAAGACAATTATTTGCGATATCAGACACACAAATAACAAAGCCAATATGTTACCTTTTGACAGGGTCTTAACCAGCGTCACCGAATTCTTAATAACTATAGAAATGGCGAGGGTCCCGGACAACCTGTGTTAATTTTATTAATAACGATTAATAATCTCAACCAAAAATTAGTCAGTTGGCTTGTTTCTGTTGAGACTTAAGAGTGGAGCCGCATTCGTGAGCAACGATTCGCATTTCGTCCGAAAAATGCCTAATTTGTATGACGATGCGTACGCATAAACTGATGCCAAAAATCTCATAGTTACAAATCAATGGAGACAGGTGTTATTCCACCTTTAAAGTCAGCATAAAAATCTGCTTGCCGAATCGGTCATGATTGCAATTGATGTACCTAGTACCAGTAGTAACATGGTTCATTTTTTGTCTGAGTTACTAATAACTGATCCAGTTGTTGCATGAGATAATTTTAATTTCTCATGTTACTATTGGTAGTAAGACGGGTAAAGCTCCTTTCTTTTCCAAAATCATTTACACGTTGGCCTACAATCTACATAAAATAAATAAATTCTATAAATTCTCAGTACTAGCCCGGAGGAAGTTGGTGGCTTTTCACCCCCGTGCCTCGGAGAGCACGTTAATCTTATTATCACTAACAAAATGATAGCCCGCCAACCTCCATTGAAGCAGCGTGGTGGGTCTAAAGCTTTGATTCCCTCTCTTCTATGAGAGTCGGGGCCTGTGCCCAACTGTGGGAAGTTAATGTGGCTATTTCTATTACCTTAATTTGAATTCTGCGTTCAACACGGACTATCGATAGAGAGGGATATGCCTTGAGAGGTTGACTTTGACCCAGAACCTCAAGCGAAGCAATAACTGACTCATTAACTGACTGCCAGCAACACATATGTATCACACGTCACATAAATGTGTACCAATCAAACTGTTTATAGGTAACATCTGGATCGTTTACCGACTTTTCATTTGAATTAATTCTGTATTTAGTTCAGCTTTTTAACTCTTACAAATACACCCTAGCACTTTTTAAAGTCACAATATGTAGGTACAGTAAGGAAAATGTGACGTACTGACTGACTGACTGCTACTGATAGCTATTATTGCGTTAAGAAAGGATTTTTGAAAATTTAACCCTATCCCTAAAAAAATTTAAAGTATGATAAGTAAATACATAAATAACTTGCAACCCTTTGGCAAGTATTTCACATTCAGATTAAAAAAAATACTAACGCGTCTCTGTAATAAAATTAATTGGTTCAAAAAAGAAAGACTGACTTGTCAATATAAAAGCCGAAATAATTAATTATCGACTGAACAAAATATCGAAGACGATAATACATACGAGGTAAAATTAAGCGTTCGGTTAAACCGGTTTGATAAAAACAATGTAATTCATTATTAAGTACTTAGTAAGAACTTGAAATAACACCTGAGTTAACTTATATATCTAGCAAGAAATTTAAATTTTGTTAGATCTCTGATTTTTTAAGTGATTCTGCCAGGAATTTTTATAATATACCCACCTCTAAGTACCTCTAGTATTCTATTCTATGTATATCATACTAGGCACTAGCTGATGCCCGCGACTTTGTACGCGTGGGTTGAGGTTTTTGATTCCCACGGGAACACTGTAATTTTCCGGGATAAAAGTAGCCTATAATATATATCTGTGCCAAATGTCATCCAGATCCGTTCAGCCGTTCTGGCGTGATTAAGTAACAAATATCCATCCATCCATCCAATCCAGTATAGATTTTGTAGTATAGCTACATGCTCTAAACGGGCTTACCTATTTAATCGTAACTATAATAATATTATATAGGTAATTAGTTATGTGAAATATATCAATCAATCATTTATTTGCAAGAAACATTGTACAATTAAGATGACAAACATTAAAGAACAAACATTGCAAGGATAGAAGGCAATCTGCATACCTGAGGGATTTTCATAATGTTTTCAACGGTGTGTGAATTCTGCCTATCTGCACATTACAGCGTGGTGGACTATGGCCTAGACCCTTCTTCTGAGAGATCTTTGCTCAACAATGGACCGGCGATAGGTGAAATGAAGATGATGATGATTTAATTTTATTTTTGCAAAATTTTCTTGTCAATTTTCTGAGTTTCTGACACTATATTTATTTTTTATATATTTGTATGGGCGTCGAAAGCTGTAAGGATAAATTATTTTAATGGAGAGTATTAATACTTTTTGTTCAGTTGTATATATTATTATATAGCCTCTTATCTACAAAATATTTATATAGGAATGAGCAGAATGACTTGGACATCGCATTCAGGCGCAGCCGTGGAGAATCGATTCAGTTCCGCCATTGTATGAGTACTTAATATAATAATATGTTGGTCAACTAAAACTGAATAAAAATTCTTGTCTTTTTCTCTAAAAAGAATATTAACAACAAAGAATTTTAGTACCTATTTCAATGACAAACAAGAAATTAAATGCGTTCCTGATGTTATTGCGCGAGGATATAGGTAGATATTTTAAAATTAGTAAGAACTCTATATAAAGATTTTCCGGTACAAATGCCTCAAATAAATCGGATTTTTAAAAACTTATTTTTTTTATTTATTTCGTATTAGAAACTCAAAAACTAAATAATAAATATTGTAAGGACATGCACAAGTACAACATAACTCTTGAAGACCTTTCTTCTAGATGCCCCAGAATGTGAGAACAGTGACTCTATACTGTAACTTGGTCTCGTTTATTTAAGCAATGAAATGACTAATTTATAAATGCGAAAGTGTGTTTGTTTGTTGGTTTATTGGTTTGTCCTTCAATCACTCCGCAACGGAGCAACGGATCGACGTGATTTGTGGCATGGGTATAGTTGAGGATCTGGAGAGTGACATAGGCTACTTTTTATCCCGGAAAATTAAGGGGATCCTGCGGGAATGAAAAAAATTAAAACCACGCGGACGAAGTCACTGGCATCAGCTAGTGAAATGATGACTGAAAGACATACTTGTACAGACAGATGTCGCATTTATATCTACTATTAACTAACTAATAGTATTAACTAAGTATCCGGCTCTTGCTGGTTCTTCTCGGTAAGAATGTCATTTCGAACCAGTGGTAGATTCACCCGACGATTCAAAAGCACTTGTAAAAGTTTATTTGAATAAGAAACATTTGAATTTTGAATTTGCGCATCATCGCGATTTCAAACTTCGTACAGTTCCTGGTGGCACTTGCGGGAATACCATCATCGTTCATAAGATGAAGCGCGAATCGTTTTGCAATACATGCCAGGCATTACCTAAGTAAGTACATGATAACTTTAAAATAATCAGAATTACTTGCCCCGGCATCGAACCCGCATCCTCGCTATAGATAAAGCCTATTTTATGTCCTAACTAGCCCATAACAGGTAATTACGGTTCGCAATCATTGTTGCAACGATATATCGACCTTGTGCCATTTTTAATACGGGTTATTTTTAAATGCCAGCGCGGAATACATTACATGAACTAGCTATTGCCCGCGGCTGTGACGATTTCCTCGATTAAATTAAAAGCCAACTTCTAAACTGTAATCGCGTGCCCCTGACTGAAAATCTGTGTTCTCCCAAAATTATAATTTTTTTTAAAAATAATAAAATCAAAACTAATACTGTAAATTCGCCGTAAACGGCAAGATTTGCTGACCCTCCATAAAATATTACATGCCAATATATAGACTCCCCCACTTTGCTATCACAGATTAAATTAAACACCAGGCATATATACCGTAGATCAAAAACATTTACACTCGAAGTTTGTAGAAATAATACTTCATATTACAATCCTATCATAAGAATGTGTCGATTGTATAATGAAATTGAAAAATTTGATATTGATATTTTTAACTCTAGGTTGTCTTTATTCATAAATAGATTGTATAAAATAGTTAAGTAGGATAACACCGTATTTGCTTTATTTATACTAGGTATTATTAACCATTTGTTATTTTGTGGTTTACTTTGCACGCTAGAACCTTATTCATGTATTGCGACTTTGCAGGATTAGAATAAGATTAAAATGTTATTAGTTAAGACTTTAGGTTAGATCAGTATTGTAATCTGTTTTAGTTGCCAAATAAATAAAGAAATAAAAAAGAAAGAGATGGTCTGTTCGTTTCTATTTGTCAGTCTGCTACGCCCATGTTTTTAACCGATTCTGACGAAATCTGGTACAGAGATAGGTTTTATCACGGGAAAGGACATAGACTTTAGGACTTTTTATCCCGGAAAGTTAAAGAGCTTCCGCGGTAATAAATAAAAAAATAAAAGCTTTATTGTATCTTATTGCTAGAATTTACACGGTTAAACACTTATCGACTAAGTCCTACGAGTTAAAGTTAAATAAAATCTAACAATATACAATGGGAAGCAAACTCAGCATTACTGAGCATTGATAACAATGCTCAGCGCTGGTTTTCAGTTTTCTCCGGTTCTATTTGATTGTACAAAAAATTGCGCTGCGCCCTTTGCCCTATATTTAGACTATAAATATTACACAACTAACATATAAGAAAACCTTAATCAATGTGGACGAAGTCGAGGGCATCATATTGTCATAAATTCCTTAGATTTTTTTGTTTATTTGTTACGCTTTCACGGCCCATCTTTTCAATAGATTTGAATGGTGACAGATATTGTAAGAACAGCTACTTTTTATCCCGGAAAATTAAGGAGCTCCCGCGGGAATAGGAGAAAACTTACACCACGCGGTTGAAGTCGCAGGTATCAACTAGTAGATAGATAGGTAGATAAATTCTTACACACACAAATTATATAAAGTAAACACTTTAAAAAATGCAATCATTAAACTACATCGGAAATAGTATTTATATTTAGTACACAAGCACATCCCTCATACACACATACATACCCGCACGCACACACACACACACATGCACTTGCACTTGTTTACCTTTAAGTAAATACCTACCTAATTATTATAAAAAAATTATAATTTTGTAATCTTTTTGGCCTTATTTTACTTTTAAGAGTTATCTGCAAATTATTATGCAAAAACGCTGTTGATTATAGGAAAATAAACAAAAAAAAATGATAGTGAATGAAATAGAATTTTAATTCGCTATAATCCGCTACAGTAGACAAATCTGTGTGGTACAGTGACTGTCTTTCACCTGCAGCATGCGACACCCACCACCCAGCAATTCGCACAGGCACAACACCACACCACACAAATCCTCCAAATCACTCTCAACGTACGTTTCACTCCGACACCGGAGCATCTTCAGGAGATGTTGACTCGACAATGCACGATTGTGAAGTGAACTTCACAATCGTGCATTGTGGTGAAAGACAGTCACTGTACCACACAGATTTGTCTACTGTAGCGGATTATAGCGAATTAAAATTCTATTTCATTCACTATCATGGACTTCCGCAAAGTAACGCCTGCTTCTATTCAATAAAAAAAAATGAACAAAGAGCACAAGGGCGGTCTACTTACAAAAATGTCTTGTATTTTAATATGGTCTACAAAAGTGTTCGTATTACATGTCTAAATTAAGTAATATATTATATTAAGTGTACATAGTATGTACCATTTGAGTTAATTTGTTAAAGTTTTGTCAGTTTTTGTGTGGGTCAATAAAGATTCATTTATTTATTTATATTTACAAATGACAGCGACTGGTGAACTCGTTTGTAGTTTGTGGAAATGATCGTGAGGTTAATTTAGCTCGTTTAGTTTTAATTGTGCCCGCTCCATGCTTATTGTGGCGCCGAACATGGGAAACATTCTGTGAAATTATTCGATAATAATATTTTCTCCTATTTGCTTGGAAATTGCTTCATTATTTAATAAAACTATACTTACGTATTGGATAGAAGTAGGGGTTACTTTGCGGAAGTCCATGGTAACGAAGGAACTACTTTCGCTACGAAGGCTACAATCCGTCACAGTAGATAAATCTAAAATCAAAAATAAAACTAGATGCTCCGGTGTCGGAGTGAAACGTTGTGCCGATGCGAATTTCGGGCTTACTGGACGGTGAATATCGCACGCTACACGTGCAAGAACACTTACACGCTGTACCACATAGATTTGTCTAGATAGCGCAAATGTCTTGCCGCCAACCCGCATTGGAGCAGCGTGGTAGGTCTAAGCTCTAATTCCCTCTCTCCTGTGAGATTGGAGGCCTGAGCCCAGCAGTGGGACGTTAATGGGTTGTAGTGCTGGTGGAACTTCTAGTTCCTTCTTTAAAAACAAAACGTACATTGGCATTGGCCTCTGATCAATCAAATTCAAATGTTTTTTTATTCAAATAAACTTTTATAAGTACTGTTGAATCGTCAAGTGAATCTACCACTGGTTCGGAATGTCATTCCTACAGACAAGAACCAGCAAGAAACTCGGTGGTTGCTCTTTTTAAATAAATATTGCATTTACAATTATTATATCAATGTATACATAAGTAACCCCTATCCTTAGCATTGCTGGAGTGATCAAATCCATGCTCCTCTATCATTTACATAATCTTCAACAGTATAATAAGCTTTTTTCAGGAGCATAATTTTAGTGGATTTCTTAAATTTGTGTATAGGCAAGTTTAAAATAGGTTGTGTAATTTTGTTATAGAAAAGAATGCTCATTCCCACGAATGACCTTCTGACTTTTTTGAGGCGGAGCGATGAAGTCACGAGCCTATTACGGCCTCTAGTTTACCTGTCAGGAACAGCGTGAGTCAGGAAAAGTCAAAGATAAAACGGGTTGATAGATTTTATCAAATCAAATCATTTATTTGCTTTAGGGCTAATTTTTCAATCGTCATATAAAGTTTGTCAGAGGAATAAATTTGACGTTTTGACAGGTTTTGTATTGAAAATCCGTCAAAGCGTCAAATTTATTCCTCCAATAAACTTTATCTGACAATTGAAAAATCGGCCCTTAGTTAACCTTACTCACTAACCAGCCTTATGAATATGGTATGCAAAAGTTTACATTTAGGTACTTATATTAAAGTAAAGAGTGTATTATGAATTTATACATTAAGATGTGGGATTAGACTTAGATTAGAAAGAAAGAAAGAAAGAAAGAAACGATTTATTTCTTACCGACTATTGTAACCTAACAAAATAAAATTTTATTCCTGTTTTATTAACTTATTCAAAAAACTCTTTTACGCTTTAATATGGGAAAGTAATGAACAATTTCTTAAGCTTAGATTTAAAACAATTTAAACTGCTGATATTTTTACAAACAACAAAACGATTTATCTATCTTACTAATATTATAAATGCGAAAGTTTGGATGGATGTAAGGATGTGTGAATGTATGGATGTATGGATGTTTGTTACTCAATCACGCCCCAACGGCTGAACGGATCGGGTTGAAATTTGGCACAGAGATTATAGTCTGGAATAGCACATAAGCTACTTTTTTTCCCGGAAAATGAAGGAGTTCCTGCGGGAACCAACAACCTCGATCCACGTAGACGAAGTCGCGGGCATTAGCTAGTTATATTATATATTGGGAGTTATTTTTCATCCAGCTCACAGTCTCTATTGTTTTTTTACCTATTATAATATTGATAATTGATACGCTAACCCTGACCCCGAGATTTTAAACAGATCCAACTAATCTCTTTATTTAAGCTAACCGTTTCTACATTTTTTGCCGCAAAAAAACTGCATCAGTCAATGTCAGGAAGTTTTTGTGTTTCGCCGTTCGGAACTGTGAAACTTAGTTTTGCGGTTCAATTATTGTGTTAAGTCAAGCTTACAAAGTAAATTGATTTTAAGATCAAATTTAGAGTAATTTTTTACTCCTAATAAATCAATATTTCTTAGTTTTAACTAGATAAACCAGACCTCGACGTTTTTTTTTTGATACTCCGGCCCCGGCTTTTGGGATTTCGGATTTAAGTACCGTTTTTTCTTTTCTTTTTGACAAACCCCCTGGCGCAATGATGAACGCTATGGTTTTACAATGGGAGATCCCGAGTTCGACTTCCGGCAGAGTCGACCTTTTCTTAATGATAATTTCTCAATTATCTCTGGTTTGGTCTGGTGGTAAATTTCAACCGTGGCTAGGGCCTAGTGGCCTAGTTTCCCTACCGGCAAAGATCTACCGCCAATTTAGCGTTTTGGTACGGTGCCGTGCAGAAAAAATTAATAGGGGTATGGCTTTATTATAACTGCCGTACCCCTAACAGGTTAGCCCGCTACTATTTTAGACTGCATCATCGCTTAACATTAGGTGAGATCGCAGTCATGGGCTAACTTATAGTGGAATAAAAAAAATATATCACCGCTCACATATATACTGAATATCTAAACATGTACCTAACTAATTACCTACAATAAGTCATGTCACATGTGGCAGTAAAAACAAAACAAACATAGTTTTATCGTACAGTTTGTCCGCAACGGCACGTCAGTACGATAAGCCTGAATTGTGACTCATACACAGGCAGGAAATGTTGCTCTAATGCAGATCTATCTATTTGCCTAATTACTAAGGCCCTGGAGTCATACAACGAACGCTTATAGCAATACTTAAGCAATATTACTTACTCAAAATTACAGCTTGATGGCACGTACCTTGACGTTCCTAAAATAAGGATTATCTAGAAAGTCAACAATATTGAAACAATATGGCTTGAAGCGTGGGCAGTATGGCCCCTGTCTCACGTCAGTCACGTCACGCGACTCGATGCGACACGACAGTATGAAACAATAGCTAACCCTTATTAATTTAGCGTTCCGGTAAGATGCCGTGTAGAAACCAAATAGGGGTATGAGTTTAATTTAACTGCTATGCTCCTAACAGGTTCGCCCGCTACTTCCATCTTCCTTGCAGTCTAGCATCACTTACCACCAGGTGAGATCTTAGTCAAGGGCTAACTTGTAGTGGATAAAAAAAAACTTTTATGACCACAAATACTGTTAATATAAATTGTATTAATTTTGTAAGTTGCGATCGGTTTAGTTCTTTTTATCGAAAACTTGTTTGCAATAAGCCCGCATCGGGTTAACGAACTATTTGTTTTGCGCATAATCTCTTACACAGCTATTATTAAACATAAGTACTAATCCGTATTCATATAATTATTATAAGTGCGAAAGTTGTCTGTCTGTCTGTCACCTTTTCCGATTTTGACAAGGTTGCATCCCGGCAGACTTATTTCTGCATCCGAGGGATAGATAGGTTTTAACCTTCTTACTGGATATACTAGTAAGTCTTGTACCAGGCCCCTCTTTCCCATTGGGCACTCTGGACAAGTGTCCAGGGCCCCGCGATCGATGGGGGCCCCCTAGTTTGCCAGAGCACCAACCGATAGATAACCGATATTCATTATCGATAACTATACACTTATATTACGTTCAAAATTTACCTCAATCGTAAGTTAATCAGATTTTAAATTGATCTTGAAGTTTTTTTAAAGTAACTGTTTGCAATATTCTAGATTGATTCAAAATCAATCTAGAATTTTGCTTATCTACTCTTTATGCATGTTTTAACAAAATAGACAGACAGAGGACTTTTTTGTTAAAACAGGCCTATGCCTTTTCATAGGGACCCCATTATTCTAATATATCAAGGACCTCCAATAGGTTAAAGATGGCCCTGCTTGTAACTTGCAATGTTTGTGGGGTTGCTTAGGTCAAAACTTGACACAGTTATCCCCAATTTTGCATACACTTTTAGTTTGGATAACGATGCATGCAGGTTAGCTAAGTGACGTCATTCTTAATCCAATATGGCGGTCTAGTTTTTTATCGATATATACTTATAGGCTAATTTTTATCCCGGAAAATCAGAGTTAATTTTCACGGAATTCATTTATTTAATAAGAATTCTAGTTTAATTGAATATAAATTTAAAAAACTGAATAGAATCACCTATTCATTATAATAAAAAAACACCTTTTTAATCGACTTAATAAAAGAGGAGGCTCTCAATTCGGTACGTAAATTTTTAAAACTATTATTACTAATTCTGTAGTTCATTAATTAATTATCGCAATAATTTCACAATGTCAATGATTCAGTCGAAGTTGCAATCAATGTACTAGATAAGGACAATCAAAAATTAAACTAATTAATATTCTATCACAATTATTCAACATGAAACCTTTTTGTCGCGCAGATTAAAAAAAAACTAGTTAAGTGAGTAATTTGCATATTCGAGTTATATTAAGTCCTTAAAAAGTTTTTAACGGTGCTCTCGTGATTTTAATTGACATGTGGCGTGCAATGGCGCCCGTCCAACGCAAACATGTTTTGTATTACCGCGCAAGTACAGCTGCCATGAATAATGGAAGAGAAACCAGGACACCTTTATCTCCCGTTATTCCAGGTCATTTGTCACATACCTGCAAATAACGGAACCAGATTCCATCTTCTGTGTTCCCTCATGAATATGATATGGGGTTCTTCAAAGGGCGGATAAACAAATATCCCAAAAGCCGACAAGGCGTTGGTAGTTCCTCTGGTGCTGCAAATGTTCATGGGCGGCGGTAATCACTTACCACCAGGTGACCCGCTGGTTTGCTCTCAATATATGTAAAAAAAAACATTTCATCATCATCTGACCTATTGGCGGTTCACTACTGAGCACGAGTCTACACTAGGTATGAGAAGGGTTGGGCCATAGTCCACCACGTTGGCCAAGTGTGGGTTGGCAGACTGCACACACCTTCGAGAACATTGTGTAGAACTCACGGGCGTACAGGTTTCCTCACGATGTGTTCCTTCACAGTTTGAAGCAAGTGATATTTAATTTCTTAGCAAATTAATCCGAAAAGTCAGAGATGTATGCCCGAGGATCGAATCCCCGACCATAGGAGGTCGGGTGTCTAAACCTTTAGCATTTATTTACTAGAAATAGATGATGATAGCGACTTCGTCCGCATGTATTAAGAATTTTCGAAATATCTGTAGACGCTCTTCTTATTTTGTTTTATGGCTTTTAGTGGTACCACTCGAGCACAAACACTTTGCTAATGTCACGTGGAATGGAAGATCCACAGAGCGCACTATACATAGAAACTCTTCTATATTCCGGGTTAAAAAAACCAAAAGTATATCTTTCCTCGGCCTACCTACCTTTGTACCACATTACGTCAGAATTACTGAATTTATCTGTGATTCATTATAGATTTATAACTGTGCTAGATGATGCCCGCGACTTCGTCCGCGTGGAATGAGATTTTTTGATTCCCGCGGGAACTCTTGACTTTTCCGGGATAAAAAGAGACCTATGTCCTTCCCCGGGACACAACCTATCCCTGTACCAAATTTCATCAAAATCAGTTGAACAGATGGGCCGTGAAAGCGTAGCAGACAGGCAGACATACACACTTTCGCATTTATAATATTAGTATGGATATGGATTTACATGTCATATAATGTCGTCTACAAAAATGCACGCTGTTTGCGTTGCTAACGTCCGCATTTATCTAGACAGGTTAAGAAAAACAGTGTTGACATGTCACACGTTATTCTTCGCGATAAAGTCGTCTTGTACTAACAAGATACTAGCATCTGTAGCAATGAGCCTAAAATTAGTCTGTGCATATTTACTTAAACTTAAAAGTAGTATTTCTTGTCAAATCAAACTTTGGTGTTGGATAGCTTATCTGTGATGATGATGATGATCACAATAGATGATTGGCTAACATGATATCTATAAGGAACGATATAAGTTCAACCAATTAAAACAATAGCGATTTTAGCAATAGTAATGTTATTTATATAATATATTAAGTCCTTAGATATAAAAATGGCGTTTCGTCGTACTGGTCACTTTGATCTCAAATATCTCCTCTTTGGTTAGGAATTTCAATTCCAAATTTATACAGCTACTTACTCATGCTTTTGTGTTTTGAAACCCCTTAATTCATTTGTTTTTTCCTCTTTTGGTTTTTTCTTTGAGTCACTCAGTTTACAAAATGGAAAACTTGAAATATCGCGTTATTTACGAGTACGAGTTCCATCGTGGCACCAGAACTGCAGAAATGGCTCGAAGGATTAATGATGTGTATGGCAGCGGTGTTGCAAAAGAAAACAAACTGCATTTTTGGTTCCAACGTTTTCGTTCTGGAAATTTCTACCTGCAGAACAAGCCCCGTGGACGGCCGGAGACCAAAGTTGATAATGAAGAATTGAAGACTATTGTGGAAGTGGATCAATCGAAAACCACGTCCGAGCTAGCTGCAGGCTGCAGTGTTAGTGATAAAACTGTTTTAATCCACTTGAAGCAAATTGGGAAATTGAGAAGAAGCTTGAAAGGTGGGTACCTCATGATTTGAGTGCAGCAAACAGACAAACGCGCGTCGATTGCTGCGTCACATTACTCAACCGGCACATTAATGAAGGGATTTTAAATCAAATTCTTACCTGTGATGAAAAGTGGATCCTGTACGATAATCGAAAACGCTCATCGCAATGGCTGAACCCTGGCGAACCAGCCAAATCCTGCCCCAAGCGAAAATTGACTCAAAAAAATTACTTGTGAGCGTTTGGTGGACTAGTGCCGGTGTCGTTCACCACAGCTTTCTTAAATCTGGCCAGGCGATTACGGCGGATGTCTATTATTAGTAACTTCAAACCCTGATGGAAAAGCTAGGTGCTAAACAACCGAGGCTGGTCAATCGCTCTAGGCCACTGCTGCTTCAGGACAACGCTAGACCACACACTGCACAACGGACGGCTACCAAATTAGAGGAGCTTCAATTGGAATGAAGACATCCATCGTACTCCCCGGACCTCGCTCCAACAGATTACCATTTTTTTCGAAAATTGGATAACTTCTTGCAAGGGAAAAAAATTCAACTCCGATGGGGCAGTCCAAAGCGCCTTCAAAGATTTTATTGATTCCCGTCCGAATGGTTTTTTTAGTAAAGGGATCAATGAACTACCTATGGGATGGCAAAAGTGCATAGATAGCAATGGTACATACTTTGATTAAATAAATATATTATATTTAAATAAAAAACGACTTCCTCCCTTACAAAACGCCAATTTCATATAATAGTCTAATATTAATTGATTTCTACGTACCGGAATGCTGAATTAGTTTGCAGCATTTTTTTGCTGGTAGGATCGCAATTATTCTAGAAGGTCTCCCACCAAACCAAACCATCAAAATACATTACATATAAACAAGTGTCACCATCGGAATTTAAAGTTAATAGCGTAAGGTAGAGATTTAGATTTTTCTCTCCATAAATTTTCATACACCGGGCTTATATGTATATGAAAATAGATTCTTAAGGAGGTAAACTTCAAAAAAAGGGAGGTCGTAAAAGTAGTGATTACTGAATAGCGAATAGCGAGGCATGACTCAGGACAAATCCTCGTAGACTTCAATACGTGGTAACCCTGAATTGAGCTCTCGTTCATTACCCCGCGCTCTTGGGTGTGTGCTCATAATTAGTTAATGTCGCACAGATAATCCCTGTGCCGCACATACAGTAGTAACATATTAATATCATTGCAATGTTATGTAAATACTATGATGTACTCTCATCTGCATATATGTATATACGCGGTTAGTTTGAAAACACTAATGATATATCTATAGCTTTTTTGAAAATTAAAAAAAAAATCTTTTCACTGTGCAGTGTAGTTCACTCTAGAAGTCTAGACGCTCTTCAACTCCTTGATTTCAGTAGGCAGTAGTCAACTAGTCGAGCGCGAAATAAGCTGTTCACCGCCGCATGCCGACCGCGTGTAGCGTGGAGGGCAATGCTGTCTTAGAGTAGCCAATATAAATATTTTCATTTTTGTATATGTTTTTTTTCACAGAATCTTAAAAAGTCGTAGAACAAAAATTGTTGAGTATTACTGTGGTATTACGTATAGGAGCTACCCCTTAGGGTAGAAGTATTTTTTTAAATTAACCCTGTATATCATCAGCATCTACAGTCCACCACGATCACCAACTACGGATTGGCAGTCTTGATAAGTTGATTCACCTTAAAGAACATTATGAAGAACTCGGGTTCAGGTTTCGTCACGATTTTATTTAATCGCTTAAACGCATCACTATGCTAACATTATAAATGGGAAAGTTTGAATGGATGAAAGGCTGAACAGATCTGGATGAAAATTGGCATAGAGACTGGATTAAAATCAGGCATCAGCTAGTAGTAATATAGGTAAATACTGAATAGAAGCAGGCGTTACTTTGCGGAAGTCCATGATAGTGAATGAACTAGAAGTTTAATTCGCTATAATCCGCTACAGTAGACAAATCTGTGTGGTACAGTGCGTGTCTTTCACCTGCAGCATGCGACACCCACCACCCAGCAATTCGCACAGGCACAACACCACACCACACAAATCCTCCAAATCACTCAACATACGTTTCACTCCGACACCGGAGCAGATTATAGCGAATTAAACTTCTAGTTCATTCAGTAATATAGGTAGTCAAGCGACAGAAGACTGCGGCATGTGGAAGTCTATAAGAGACCTGTCTGAATGTGACCGTGTATCGGTTGACTACGACAATAACGATTTTATCGCAAAGGTGTACAAAAAGGAGGTTCGTTTTATCAGTCAGGTTTATTTTTTTATTACAGAGCATGGATAGTACCAGTTATTTAATCATGTTTACTTCGATAACATATGGAATAAGTACTTCTATGTTCCTACTAGTAGCACAGAATAGGTAACTATCCAGGTAGCAGTAGGTAGCATTCCATACGACAGTTTCGTAAGAGTAAATACATAGATATGAAAAAAATCCGTACGTAATTCTCATTTTGATACCTACCTTGACTTTCAGAAAAGGAGGTGGTTCTCAATTCGGCGCGTTTTTTTTAATGTATGTCGGTGCATATCTCCGTGGTTTCTGAACCGATTTGAATTATTTTTACTATGTTGAGGTCGGGCGGGTATAACAAGACTCAGACTCGCCCGAATCCAATCAAAAAACCTCAATCCACGCGGACGAAGTCGCGGGCATCAGCTAGTGGTTCCTATATCCTGTGTATTTTAGTCAAAAGAAAGCTTAAAATAATAGCATGTACTTACTTCAAATGGTTTATCCGGAAAAAATTCCCGGAGTTCCTGCCCGAAGTAAAAATCTTATCTTAGTGGACGAAGTCACGGCCAACATCTAGTTTAATACTCGTAATCAATGTTTGTATTGTATGTTCACAATGAAGTCTGTATAAATGTCACCGTTAAATTGTAAAAACCGTTAGATTATAATCTCACGGTTTTCTATCCCGCGAGATTGTAAACCGTTCAATGTTTGAAAATTATTATTAATTATTAATTTTTGAAATATTTATTGTATTTACGTTTTCTTGTCTCTTTCTTGTAGAGTTCGCAGGCCAGTTGAATGCAGAGCAAATGTATGTGTCACCATAACTATAGGTTAGGTTAGGGTTTGACATAAATATTTAAATTCTATCGGGTCAATATACCTAATAGATTACAATTTACCGAAAAATAGTGTGTTAAAATGTAAGCAGTATGTTACGGTTCACAATCTGTCGACTGTTTACAATCCATCGAGATAAAAAGCATTAGATTACAATCTAACGGTTTTTACAAATTTACGGTGACATAAACATTGGCAAATATAATATATAAATAAATAAAAATTACATACTTTAGAGGTCCTGACCGAAACTAGATTGCACTTTCTACTCCTTACATGTACGTATGTTCAGATATTCAGATACATTTCTGAGTTTAATGTTCGATGACGTCAGCTTTAGTTTATTTGGGTGAAAAAATTTGGAGAGAAAGATTTTACGATGCTTCGAGAAATCTAATCTGTCAGATGACTGGTAATTAATTTAATTTAATCGACATTCATCTCTAAACTAAACTAAAATGGCGGCTTTAAATCTAGTTCTGTCCCTTTCCGTAGGGAGTATTATGAAAGGGTTAGCAATATTTATAATGCTCTAATTTTATTTTAGTTTAGAGATTGTGCACTACAGAATCAGCCCCATTGTCGATCGTCTATCTATCCATAGAAGCTACCCAACAAAATTGGTCGAGTAATTGGGCCGTGAAAGCGTAGCAGACAGGCAGACAGACGCACTTTCTCAGATGGAAGTATGGATTTTCAAGAAGTATATTAGTAATCCGATTATTCTAGTAATATGTTATGACGTAAGTTAACAGTTTTCTAGTCTTTAAATGGGTCATGCGGTATATCATATCATACTAATACTAATATTGTAAAAGCGAAAGTGTGTCTGTGTTGGTTAGTCCTTCAATCATGCCGGAACAGAACAACGGATCGACGTGTTTTTTTGCATGCGAATAGTTGAGGAGGTAGAGAGTGACATAGGCTACGTTTAATCCCATAAAATTGATGAGTTCCTGAGGAAATTAAGAAACTTATTCCACGCGTACAGTCCGCGCGCGAGCTCCGAGGAATGGGGATGTGAAGAAACGACGGCTGTACGCCACCCCCGATCGTCGCTCCATATCCAGCTCGCTCCCAGCACTAGTTTCGAGCTTGACGCGTGTAATTTTGCGATAGCAGTATTGTTTTATACTTTAAAAAACTCTAGGTACTCCTCAGAGTTACTCAGAGAGACTCGCGAGGACTATATCTAGTAGGTCCTTAAATAAAATTTAAATTGCTTTCCTCTTTGGAATGAATAAAGTGAATCCCCCGAGTGGCAACTGTCTGCATATTGATGAATCAATAAATAAGTATTTTCCGTGTATAATCTTGACTGGTAATACATCCATACTAATATTATAAATGCGAAAGTGTTTCTGTCTGTCTATCTATCTGTCTGTCTGCTACGCTTTCACGGCCCACCTATTCAACCGATTTTGGTGAAATTTGGTAGAGGGATAGTTTGTATCCCGGGGAAGGACATAGGCTACTTTTTATCCCGGAAAATTTCAAGAGATCCCGCGGGAATCAAAAAGCCATAATCCACGCGGGCAAAGTCGCGGGCATCATCTAGTATTTTTTAAATGTTGCTATCACAAGTCACCGCCTCCCTGTGTCAATATACGTCATGAAACATGAAACGGATATTGACCCGTAAACATATTTTATTAAGTTGGGAAGTAGGTACGTAAATTGAGTTGAGATAGGTAAATTGACAAACAATAATATTTTAAAATAAAAAAGAATATGGTGCTAAAAAAATTATAACCTCTTTTTATTTTTTTAATCTGGTAATTATAAACTTCAAAATTCAAATGTTTTTATTCAAATAAACTTTTACAAGTACTTTTGAATCGTCAAATGAATCTTCCACTGGTTCACGTACCATCAAGCCAATTAGTCAATCTATACTAATATTATAAATGCGAAAGTTTGGATGGATGTATGGATGTTTGTTACTCAATCACGTCCCAAAGGCTGAACGGATCTGGATGAAATTTGGGATAGATTATAGTCTGGAATGACATATATGCTACTTTGTATCCCGGAAAATTAAAGAATTCCCGCGGGAACCGTAAAACTTCAACCCACGCGGACGAAGTCGCGGGCATTAGCTAGTTAGTCATATTTTAAGTTAAGTCAATCAGATCAGTCAGTACGTCTAATTCAAGTCAATAGACGTTCTGACTGATCTATCTGAAAACTACTTCTAAAGATGGGAGACGTAGAGGGAGTAGGTATATTGTTCGCCACTTCTATGTCACTTCAAAGTTACCTGGATCACCTGACATCCAACTGCCAAAAACGTATTCTCAGTCACAAAAACCACGGAGAACTATTAAGGTAAACGCACACGTCAAGGCCGGTTCGGAGTTATAAAAACACGCACAAAACCAACGTCCTTGTCCAATGATATGCTACGGACGCACGGAATTCTGATATTCTTGTTATAGCTAATTTCGGCATTTAATGGCAGAAACTTACCCAAAAAAGCTAATAAAGAAACAATGATAGGGTGTAAAAAAAAAAAAAAACATCCACACTTATTAGTATAATTGCGAATGTGTTTGTCTGTCTGTCTACATTTTCACGGCAAATCTGTGCAAAAGATTTTGATAAAATTTGGTACAGAGAAGTCTCAAGTCTCAACCTAGGCAAGGCTCTTGAACCTGGAAAATCACAAGTTCCTACAGGGGGTTACTGCCATCGCTTAATGCAGTATTATCTTACTAATATTATAAATGCAAAAGTTTGGATGGATGTATGGATGTATGGATATGTGAATGTATAGATGTATGGGTGTTTGTTACTCAATCACGCCCGAACAGCTGAATGGATTTGTATGAAATTCGGCACATAGATAATCTGGACCAACACATAGGGTACTTTTTATCGAGGAAAATTAAGGGGGAACCAAAGAACCTCAATCCATCCGGACGTAGTCGCGTGCATCAGCTAGTTTCAAAATAAACTAAGTATAACTTTATGTCACGTACCTTAATGCCCCTAAAATAAAGATTATAATTCTAAAACACGAACGTAAATAATATTGTTGACAGAAAGACAAGGCAGAGACAAGCAAACGCCTGAAGACAGCCATCTTTCAGACGGAATGCATAGGCCTACCTGGAAAAACTACCTGAATGATTGAGGGGAGGAGGGAAGGAGTTTTTAGTCAGTAGGCCGCTGGGAAACAGGCGGAGTCGGGTATGCCTCCGAAACTCCTGACTTATCCAATGAGGATTTTCCTCCTACCTGGTTGGCGTTAAGGGATGGTAGCAATTCCCAGGACTTTCCAAAACCTTAATCCACGCGAAGTGTTTTTTAATGTCCTTGGTAGATATTTACAATCGCAAATCCATAGTCCATACTAATATCCATACTATCCATACTAATACCTACTATAAATGCGAAAGTGTGTCTGTCTGTTTGTCTGCTACGCTTTCACGGCCCATCTATTCAACCGATTTTGATGAAATTTGGTATAGGGATAATATGAATCCCGCGGGAACCAAAAACCACATCCAAACCAAATCCACGCAGACGAAGTCGCGGGCATCGTCTAGAACCTTAATAATAATTTAAATCTTTGAATTAAGTAATTACATTAATTATACAAATCATTGCATTTATTATGTCCATGGTAGATATTTACTACAGTAAATAAATAATTTAAATCTTTTAATTAAACACATAAAACCTAAATCATTGAAGACCTACTGTGTTTTTTAAAGTTACACTTCTTTAGAATCGTTGTGACTTGAAAATTCGATGAAATGAAAAAGGAAACGAAAAAGAGACAAACATATATACGATTTAGCCTGCGAGAAAATGAGATAGAATACAAGTTATATTTATCTCATTATCTCGTAAGCTACTTTTCTGAAGTTTCACTTCTGCCGTGTGTGAATTGCACACACACTTTTTTTAAATTTTATACTTAATCCAAGAGCAAAAGCAACTCACAATAAGGACATTTATACGGTTTTTCCTCAATTGAAATCCGTATTAAAAAGTGAAATGGTCTTGCTAAGTAATATAAACTGGTTTCGCTCGTAAAACTGGACGAGTAATCTCTGGGTCAGTGACGACATCTTTTGCAGATGTTGCAGGGATTTTAGTTTCGTGCACACGTGCGTCTATTTGACTTAGTTTTTCTTTTCATTCTACTACAACTGAACTCCTTCCTTCCTGCTTTCTGAACTCTGTTTACTTAGAGTAACGAAACTAACATAGACTTATTGCGTGGTCTGGAATAACACATAAGCTACTTTTTATCCCAGAAAATTAAAAACCAAACAACCTCAATTCTCGCGCACGAAGTCGTATAGTCATAAGCTAGTATTTTTAACCGACTGCCAAAAACGGAGGAGGTACTCAATTCGGCGCGTATTTTTTTTATGTACGTCGGTGCATATCTCAACGGTTTCTGAACCGATTTGAAAAAAAAATTCAGTCGTTAGAGTAAGCACTCGAGGTGGTCCCATAAAAAATTCTGATTCAAAATCCTCCACCCTGACACTAAAAAGTTAAAAATTAAAATTCTTTCAAAAAACCGACTTCTAAAGTCACTGTAAAGTAAAATATAATTTTGATTTCTACACACTATGTTGAAGTCGGGCGGCTATTTTTTTATAGAGAGCACTATCGAGAAGCCCAGCTATTTTAAAAGCTGTACGTTGATATGTCAGTCAGTTAGTTTGTCCTATTATATGCAGAGAGTGGAATAAATGCTAAGTTTTATTTGCCATCTTGAGACTGCAAAAGATGCAGAACACTCGAAAGTCAAAAGTGTTGTTTATCTTGATTTACTTATTAACATTGTGCAAGAGTACAATGTATACAGTGTTTTTATGTAGTTTAAAGATGTAAATAAGATAAAAATATTACTTATGCACTTCACAAATTCATGTTTTTAAGACTCAAACACACTATCTACTTTAGACATAAAATGTACGCAGCACATGAATTTAAATTAAAACTAATCATCCACTGGTAGTCCGTGGCCTTAATATGACAGGGGAAAAGTGTAATATTGATGTTATGTAAAAGGAAAAGTGCGATAAAAAATAAGGCGTAAGGCGTTTGGAATGAACAAAGAAAAACAAACGACTGTGAAAAAAACGTGCTACTATTTATTCTTGTTAAAAAATGTCCAAAAAGTGTTCTTTGTGTAATTCGGATGATGGTGTAATTGATTTTAATGATGAATCTTTTAAAAACTGTTAATTAAAGTTAGCTATTCGTAAAATAAAAAACTTTAAATATAATGTTGTTGAGCTAACCAGTGCGTCACTCGAATTTGTAGGTGTCATACCACGTGTTATAAAAAAGTGACTGCTTTGAATAAAAAGTATAACGAAGAATTTAATATTTTTTTGCTGAGAATACAGTAAGTACATAATAATTGAATCTTCAAAATTATCTTAGCTAATACTTTCATATTATAAATGTGAAAGTAACTGTCTGTATGTTACGCATTCACGCCTAAACCACTGAACCGATTGGGATGAAATTTGCCATGGAGATGCAATCCTCTTCTATCGCATGGGATGGTTCGCTGGGAACTCTCTGTCGCACGTATTCAATCGCAGCAATATTTCACTTTTTTAAACTCGACAACCGGAATTCAGGACTTTTCTTTATTTATCGCAGGCAACCCTATATGTACAACCGTGTTCGTAATGAAATAATCTTTATTTTAACTTAATTTTATTCAATAACCAGACCAGTGCAAATTACTAGTATCGATTTACCTATTTATATCTACCTGCCTACCCAAAAGTTGTGACGGGAAAAAAATAGTCAACCTAACGTTTGTATATTCTATAGGCTTCATACTTTCGATTGGTATGGAATTTGTCCATTAGCCAAACCAGTGAAATGTTTGAAAAACAAATATTTTAAATTGTTAATTTATCATATTCTGGACTGAAAATTTTTAGTCAACCCATTTGCAATATATTTATTGACATATTTAATTTGATATAAAGTACTTTTCATCCAATAACCAGCTCGGTGAAGGTCGTTTTATACAGGGATCATAAAAGCTGAGTAAGGACTGAAACAGTAACCGAAATAAGGGGTTTAAACACTGTTTTTTGAAACTGATGTAAAACAGAAATACTTAATAAAATAAACGGAAACAGAAACGATACTGTAGCCCAATCAATCTGTAACCGTTTATTTCTGTTAATAAGTATTTTTATCTGTAACCCTAATAGGTACATGCCCTAACAAACTGCACGGTGTGACAACGCGTTCTGCTCACTTCATTGGACTTTACACACACTGACACAACATGGCCACGTTTTTCTTAAAACAATTGCAACCATCGGTGTTTTCAGCTTAGGCTCAAAATTTAATACGCGTCAACAGTAAAATTGGCAACGTCGCTATTTCGGTTACACTTTAAAACCCTTTATTTCTGATACAGATTAGTTTCTGTTACAGAAATATAAGTGTTTCGGGTTAACAGAATTAAAAACACATCCAAAAGGGTTACAGCTTCGATTCTGTTACACTTTCATTCTGTAACCCCTATGAATGTTTTTCAGTCTCAGTCAAAGTCTGAGTCAAGTCAAAGTACGCTGTATAGATCTGAGCATCACTCAGGTCTATAGAGCGTACTTAGACTTGACTGAGACTTTACTTAGAATTAAAACGAGATGGACTTATGTAGTAACATAAATCTGTCTCGTTTTAACTATGTCTTAAGTCGAAGCAAAGTCAAAGTTCGCTCTATAGATCTCACACTTAGACTATAATATTGCTTTTAAGTATTGCTATAATATAGGTATATTCCGCGCATGAGCTCCGAGGAATCGGGGTCTGAAGAAACGATGGCTGTACGCCACTCCCGATCGTCGCTCCATATCCAGCTCGCTCTCAGCACTAGTTTCGAGCTTGACGCGTGTAATTTTGAGATCGCAGTATTGTTTTGCTCTTTAAACAACTCTAGGTCATTACTCTTAACATTCCATAGGATTCCTCAGGGCTCGCGCGCGGACTACAGGTAATATAGGTAGGTGCCTGGTAGGAAAGAACGCAGGTACCTATAGTCCGTCAAAGCTGTCTGACCCGGTGACAGCATCGCTAGTAGATATGAAACAAAAACTAAACAGGCATAAAAATTAGTTCCAATTTTTGCCCCCGGGTCAGATCATTTGTATACTATATCTCGTTAGACGGTAGTAAAAATGTATTGGGTCGATTAGAAACACTGTATACGAGACATGTTCGCGTGCGGCCCGCGCCGGGTGGCCTTCATAGTAAAAGTGTACCCGATTGCTGCGCGCGGTTACGCAATACCACTGCACTTATCGTATTGAAGGCGTAAGTAAAAAAAAGAAACAAGTGTATGTGTGCAATTCACACAGCAGAAGTGAAACTTCAGGGAAGTAGCCTACGAGAGCAGGGGCTAGTTACCATCCTACCGGCAAAGACGTGCCGCCAAGCGATTTAGCGTTCCGGTATACGATGCCGCGTAGGAACCGAATAGGGGTATGGGTTTAATATAACTGCCATGCCCCTAACAGGCTAGCCCGCTACCATCTCAGACTGCATCATCACTTACCATCAGGTGGAGCGCAGTCAAGGGCTAACTTGTAGAGGATAAAAAAAAGAAGGAGCCGCCTAGCCATTGCGAGGCTCTGAGCGGTAGGTATTTGCGAGGCGCGAGATTCAAATACACATTAGTACCTAATGAATTTTTCTACTTGGGCTATAGGGCTGTTGGGAAAAAGCGCGAGGTCCCGGGCGGTTACACTGCTTGCCACCCCCTAAGGCCGATGAGAGAATGAGCGAGAGAATGAGATAAATATAACTTGTATTCTATCCCACTGCCTCGTTGGTCTAGTGGTTAGCATGTTTGACTGCGACCGACGAGGTCCCGGGTTCGAGTCCTGGGTCGGGCCATAACAAGTAGTGGGTTTTTATGGCAAGAAATTCTCAGTACTAGCCTGGAGTTAGGAAGTTGGCGGTGTTTCACCCGTGCCTCGGAGAGCACGTAAAGCCGTCGGTCCTGCGCCTGATCTCTCTACGGTCGTGTCAGATTTCCGTCCCATCGGGCTATGAGAGTAAAGGAACAGAGAGTGCACCTGTGTATCCGCACACACATGTGCACTATAATATCTCCCACGCAGATGGCTAATCTCTCTGTAGATTGTCCGCCGTGGCCGAAATTCGGTCGGGAGGATATTATTATTCTATCTCATTATCTCGCTGAATTAATCCTACAATATAATATGATATTATGTCTCTTTTTGATGTCGCTTTTTCGTTTCGTTTTTTATTTCATCGAATGTTCAAATCATAACGATTCTCAATGGGTTTCACTTCCTATAAAAAGCTTATTATACTGTAAAAAAATATGTAAATGTTAAAAGAGCATAGATTTGACTCGCTCCAGCAATGCTTAGGACTGCGGTTATTTATGTATCCACACACTTATGAAATTGTAAATTATTTTTTCAAAAGTGCAACCACTGAGTTTCTAGTTGGTTCCTCTCTGGTGCAATTCGGGGGCATTCCGAACCAGTGGTAGATTCACGCGACGATTCAAGAGCACTAAGAAAAGTTTATTAGTTTTTTTTTTAGTAATTATTAAATAAAGGATCTCCCAAAAGACGTAATGTCCACGTTCCCTGTTCGTTCTATGTTTAGGCCTTATGTGGACGAAGGTATTAGAATATTATAGATTTTCATAAAACTGTACCCACGCGAACGAAGTCGCGAGTATCACCTATTAAGCATTACGAGAAAAATTGAAAAGCAATTAACGTCAATACATTTCAAAAAATAATATCCATAAGTATTTATTACATGCAATGAAGTTAATAAAATAAACACAATAATTACACATTGAACGCGTCTAACGAGTCACTAACGAGATAATGCGAACCGTTCGTTATATTAGAGAGAATTATTATAATTAACGATAGTTCATACTAAACGGTACACAATTTGATACGTGTCCAATGTGTCCCGTCACGGTATTCTAAATTAAGTGTCGGTCGTAGATTGTTTATCAATAAATAGCACGAGTTCTAAATTCCCTCTCTACTATGAGAGTGGAGGCCCGTGCCCAGCAGTGGGACGTTATTGGACTGTAGTGGTGGTGGTGGTAGTGGTTCGAAATTCGAATGCGATCGTAACAAGCGATGAGGGGGACAGCTATACTAATATTATAAATGCGAAAGTTTGGATAGTTGGATGTTTGTTACTCAATCACGCCAGAACTGCTGGACGGATCTGGATGAAATTTGACACAGAGATAGATTATAGTTTGGAATAACACAAGCTACTTAAATTAAAGAGTTCCCGCGGGAACTAAAATCTCCAATCCACGCGGACGAAGTCGCGGGCGTCAGCTAGTAAGTAAAACATATTATGGCAGTTTTTACCACATATATTTACACCGCTTATTTTTCATTTGCTTTTACAGTAAAGACACCAAGAGCACCAATCTCCTCCCGGTCGGGGAGACGGGTTTGGCCGTAGTCAACTACGCTTGCTAAGTGCGGATTGGCAGCTTCAAACACGTTCGAGCACATTATGAAGAAGTCTCGGGCATGCAGGTTTCCTCACGATATTTTCCTTCACCGTTTAGAGCAAGTGAAATTTTTTAATACGCACTTGCCCGTGCCCGGGGTTCGATCCCGCGAACCTTTACAGAAGGTCGGGTTTCTTAACCGCTGTCAGGACTGTAACACTAAAGAATTCGTCAATGTTTCTTGTTATACGAGCCGGCGCATTGTTGAGCGAAGTACGCATTTTTATACGACTGCCTGAAAAAGGGGTATATTGTTTTCAGGGTTGTTGTATGTATGTATGTATGTATGTATGTATGTATGTATGTATGTATGTATGTATGTATGTATGTATGTATGTATGTATGTATGTATGTATGTATGTATGTATGTATGTATGTATGTATGTATGTATGTATGTATGTATGTATGTATGTATATATTATGTGAGTTTGTATATTCCACCATAACTTCTATACGCCTGAACCGATTTTATTAAGTGAGGTATCGTTAGAATCCCTAGCTTATTCCGGGTGAGATACGCTAGTAAAATTTAAAAAACATTTGATGGGGTGACCATGGTCCCGCATTAAAGACTAAAGTTTAAAAAAATATTCGATAATAAGATTAACAATATAATCATCATCTAGAAAATGACGAATAGATTCCAAAAATATATATAACACTATAGTTCAATATCCAGTGATTCACAAAAAAATATCATTTAATAAAAATATGAATAAGATTCTTATTTAACTAGATTAATTGAGATTTTTAACTTTTTAGTTCGTTTTTTGGCAGGGCAGTCGTGATTTTTAATTTTTTTTAATTATGACTTGTTAGCTTTTACGCATTTTAAAGTTCAAAAATGTCATGCCGCATAACAGTGATCAATGGAAACGCGTCAATATTGCACATTGCTGGGTGGTAGCGAGGCAAGTGGCCCGATTTCTTTAAGGTGAAGGTTGACAATTACATTTAAATAGCAACGATTTATAAGTTAGAGAAATGTACCAAGTACCAACCATTGAAGTCATACAGCTGAGTATGAGTTGAGACAAAAAAATGCTGCTCCGCTCTATTCTAGGTACTCTAAGATGAGATAATATTATTATATTTCCCAAAATGTTAAAATAATACAAACAAAAAAACCTCTGTGGCGCAGTGTGTAGCGCTGTTGTCTTAACGTGCGGAGGTCTCGAGTTTGATCCCCGGCAGGGTCAATTTGGGAATTTATAATTTCGGAATTTTCCCTGGTCTGGCCTGGTGGGAGGCTTCGGCCGTGGTTAGTTACCACTCTACCGGCAAAGACGTGCCGTCAAGCAATTTAGCGTTCTGGTACGATGCCGTGTAGAAACCGATTAGGGGTATGTGTTTAATATAACTAGGGCTTTGGAATACCGTTTTTTTTTTTCAATTACGGTATTAATACCGTAAATATTTTTTTCAATACCGGGATCCCGGTATTGGCTAATACCGGGATCCCGGACTTTTTTCGTCGGTTTTCAATACCGGTATTGAAATGTCTAATACCGGGATACCGGTATTGGTGACACTATAAACGAAATAGTAGACTATTGCATATATTTCTTGGTACATGCCACTGTATTTTATTCGGCTAAGCTTAAAACTTGTATCATAAGCACATTACTCAAAAAGAGCTCATTTATTGCTTAAAACCAGTGAAAAAAAGTCGTTTATGTTCACTCAGAGGGAAAAATTAGTATTTGAATTTAGATCCCTGTGGCTTGGCATTTCTATTTCATTGTCTCTCAAAATGTTCTGTGTTTTGTAATTAATGCATATTTTATTATGATGTATTTTTTTATAATAAGCATTGAGTTTTAGATTAGTTTGAGTTTTTACTAAATTATCGTTTTCTTCGACTTCGATCGACTTCTTACAAAAATATCTTTTATTACTCGTTTAGTAGTCACAACTTGCAAGACATTTTAATATAGTGGTTAAACGCTCAACGACCTCAGCAGAGTTTCTCCACAGGTGAGTCTACAAATGAATATGAGCAATAACTGCCATGCCCCTAACAAACAGGTTAGCCCGCTACCATCTTAGACTGCATCATCACTTACCATCAAGTGAGATCGCAGTCAAGGGCTAACTTGTAGTGGACTAAAACTAAATAAAACCTCATTACGATTTTACATTACCTAATTTATCTGTGGAAATTAGTATATGGTACAGGGATAGGTTGTATCCCGGCGAAGGACATAGGCTAAATTTTATCCCGGAAAATTTAAGAGTTCCCGTGGGAATCAAACACCTTAATCCACGCGGACAAAGTCGCGGACATCATCTAGTAATTAATAAGATGAAAATCCAAAAATTAAGAGCTATAGGTTCCCATTTATTACAATAGGGATGATGACAACTTAATCAAATCAGCTACTCTTTATCAAACTTTAAAACGTGCTACTAGTATGGAAGTTGTATGAAATTCACAATAGAGACGTTATCAAATTTTAACGTACTTTTTTTCTTTAATCAGTATTTTAAATTGGTTATTAAACTTAAAACTAACCGAGGATGTGAATTGTAGGTCTTTGGAAGACCCTTTATTTAATAATCAGTTAGAAATAATTTATTTTTGATATAGACATCATCCCTATTGAAATAACATCATTAAACTAGCGGCACGCTATGATGGCCGGTTTGACGTTTGTCCGCTCATGAAGTTCCGTATTAATTGATAACGACTTTGAAGGAAATAATTGTATTACTTTATTGACGATAGTGATGTGCAGAGATTCATAAATTTTATCGAATGTAGTTTCTCATGAAGTTCCGTATTAATTGATAACGACTTTGAAGGAAATAATTGTATTACTTTATTGACGATAGTGATGTGCAGAGATTCATAAATTTTATCGAATGTAGTTTTAGGTTTAGGACTCAAAATTTATTTATTAAATTGATTTCTTAAATGTATACAAGTGTAGAAAAATCAGTTTGCACCATTTAAGGGGTGAAAATCCCAAAAGAAAGCTGATATCGTCGCATGGCTTCGTAAAAATGGCGTAGATGCAAACATGAATATGTAAAAAGCGGAATTAGTACGTCTTTTAAAAGAAAACAAACCAACCAAGATCCGATACGTCATTGACGAAATAGCATTAGAACATGGGCACAGAGTTATACGGTTACCGCCTTACCATTGTGAGTATAATGCGATTGAGTTGGTGTGGGCTCAAATTAAGGGATATGCTGCAAGACACAATACAGAACCCCCATTTACCACAAAAAAAATGCTAAAATTATTAGAAGAAGCTTGTGAACATGTGACTAAAGGAGACTGGGAAAAGGTTGTGAATAGAACTGTTAAATTAATAAGGGAAGATTATGAAAGAGATGTGAAAATAGATAATATTATAGAAAACGAACATATAATTATTAATGTATGTGATGATAGCAGTGACGACAGTGAAAATAGTAGTATGGACGAATCTGATTAATTATGGCCTTTTGTGGCACCTTTTTTGGTATCTTTTGTATTCATATGTTTCTTGTGTGCATATAAAGTATGTATATTCATTTTCGTTCAAATATTCAGTTCGTTCAAATAAATTAAATAAACATATACATTTTTGTTTTATTAAACCTATTTAATCAGGTACAAAAACAAAACTTAATTGTTTTTTGTTCGAGAATAAATTGACATTCCACATCACTATTGTAATGTGTCAAACCGGCCATCATAGCGTGCCGCTAGTGTAGGTATACAGTAGTAACAGTGAAATTCCTATTTACACGACGCTATACAAAGTATTGATAAGACAAAAACCCTCCAACCGAATTCTATAGCGATTATTACCTGAATAGTTAGTTACAAGAGCATCCTTGGCTATAGAAAATCGGCTGAAAAGTAAAAAGTAAGGTCGTCACGACCTCATTTGCAGTGATTATAATGTAAAAACTATGACGTTCCACTTTGTGTGCATTATGTATTGTAATTGTTTCCGAATTGATCCAGTTTGTGTCGGTTTTAACTGGATTTTGCGATTTTCCCCCCATGGAATGAGTTTCGCTGCCATCTATACCTACTGTTAAAGTTTTGTCATTATTAAGCAAAGACCTTTTTAATATCTCAATAAAATAATAATAATAAGCCTTTATTTCAGACACAAAATGTACAATATTTTTACACTAATTAGGTTTTACAAATTAGTTCATACAATTACACACTCGCATTATCAGTTCTCGAAACGTCATTTGCTTCCACCTGGTTGGTGTCTGCTTGCCCTCTGGCAAAGGCCTGCTCTAACCCTTTCCAAACATGTCTATCCCTTGCCTTCCTTGTCCAAGTTTTGCCAGCTATCTTGACTATTTCATCTTCCCATCTGGTTTTTTGTCGTCCTTTTTTACGCTTTCCTATTCTAGGTTGCCACAATGTAACCAGTTTACTCCACTTATCTTTTCACCTTATCATATGGCTTGCCCATATCCACTTTAAAGTTCCTATTTTCAGTGTTGTGTCCACAACTTTTGTTATATATGTCGAATATATTGTATTGTTTTCCTGTCCTATATAATAATATCTCATTACTATTCCAATAAAAGTTAGCCCTTGACTGTGGACGTAATGATGCAGTCTAATAAATACATATGAGTGAAGTATAATGAATTGATATTTTTTTTGTTGTTAATTTTGATATTTATTTTTTTGCTATTGTTTAAGTTTTTTTTTAATTATTTTATTTTATTTTTACTTCACATGTGATATTAAGAATTATTTTAATGTATTAATGTTATAATTTTGTATGACGTTCAATAAGTGTACAACTTTTATAGCTTTCGTTGACAGTGGAACGATGTTGACAATATTTTAATATTTACAGCAAAATCTTATATTTACTGTAACGAGCCTTTAATTTTACACATCTCCAGGCACAAACTAGCTCAATACGTATGGCTAATTAGTAGGTGAGCCTGTTGTCTTCAATTCGAATAGACATCGATGCACTGTAAGAAAACTATACTTCTTCTTCTTCTCGCATCGCTTTCTCAACTTTGAGGATCGTGACTCCCTCCAGCCTTTACGATGTTTCGCCATCTCTCTCTATTGGAGGCCGTACAAAAAGCACTGCAGACCGGAGTGTCGACCGCTTCGTTTATTTGGTCAGACCTAAGGACTGAAACAGTAACCGAAATAAGGGGTTTAAACACTGTTTTTTGAAATTGTTATAAAACAGAAACACATATAAAGGAAACAGAAACGATACTGTAACCCAATCAATCTGTAACCGTTTATTTCTTTTAATAAGTGTTTTTATCTGTAACCCTAACAGGTACATGCCTTAACGAACTGAACGGTTTGACAACACGTTCCTCTCACTTCATTGGACTTTACCCACACTGACACAACATGTCTTAAAGCATTTGCAACCATCGGTGCTTTCATCTTAGGTTCAAATTTGAATACGCGTCAACAGTAAATTTGGCAAGTCGCTATTTCGGTTACACTTTAAAACACATTAAAACCCTTTATTTCTGGTTCAGATTGTGTGTTTAATGCATTCAAAAGGGTTACAGCTTCGATTCTGTTACACATTCATTCTGTAACACTTATATTTCTGTAACCTTTATGAATCTGTTTCTCAGTCCCTGGTCGGACCAACGTCTCGGGCTTCCTCCGCGGGGTTTCTTTCCTTCGATCTTGCCAGTGATGATGAGCTTTTCAATGCTGCTGGAATTTTTCCTGGCAATGAGACCGAAGTAGTCGAGCATCCGCCGGATACAGATGTTGGATAGCCGCATCTTTTCTTTAAATTAAGAAAACAATAGAATAGAACTTAAAGCTAGCTAGCCTAACCTAATCCGTATTATCTATACTTAATATTATAAATGCGAAAGTGTGTTTGTCTGACTGTCCGTCTGTCTGCTACGCTTTCACGGCCCATTTGTTCAACCAATCGACGAAGTCGCGAGTCGCGAAGTGACGAAGTCGCGAGCATCAGCTAGTAATATTATATACTTACGTTTGCCTTTGTAGCTGTCGGTAACAGTAGGACGATAGCTTCAGCAGTGTAACTGCTTCAAGCCTTAATAAATGGTTTAAAAGCGGAAGCTCTTCTAGATATAGGAAGTTCTATTAGTTTTATAAACGATGATTTTGCTAAGTCTTGCCAAATAAAAATTACGTCGTGTAAGCAAACAATTTCTATGGCTTCATTAAATTGTACTTCTCAAGTGGAAGGACAAATATGTGAAACAATTAAAATAGGAGAGCATGTCTACGAAAATACTCAAGTCGAGAGTAGTACGAGTACGAGGCGCAGATGGCGACACGTGCGCCAATAACATAAAATATGGCGCATCGTTACCGACCTTCGGCAGAATCGGTTATCGCTCGCTGCTCACACGCCTTGTAATTAGATGACTACCACAAACATAATCCTTCTTCTTCAGTAAACTCCATTACTGAATGAATAGCGTTATATGAATGAACGTTTTCGGTGCTTTTTTTTGTTCAAAACATAAGTGCGAGCGAAGTAAGCGCTTTTTTTAAATATTCACAGGTCATAATATCTTAGGTATATAAACAGTAAAGACTCTTTAATTTTACAGATCTCCAGGCACAAATCAGCTAAAATATAAGCCATACGGGCTTGGTGTATTAATTACCTAGTAGGTGAACTTTTTGCCTGCAATTTGTTTGGGCGTCGATGCACTGTAAGGATTATACAATGGGACGATGACTTCAGCAGTTTAATCGTAAAGTCAAGAGGAGTACGCAGCGCAGATGCGGTGACACGTGCGCCAATAACCCACTAATACTAATATGGCGCATTGTTGCCGACCTTCGGCAGAATCGGTTATCGCTTGCTGCTCACACGCCTTGTAATTAGATGATTACTTATGATAGCCCACTGGCTTAGACGTCCGGCTTCCTATCCGGATGGTTGAGAGCTCGATCCCGGGCACTATTTAAGGTTCCGTACCTCAAGAAGAAAAAGCAATCCTTATAGGATCACTTCGTTGTCCGGTCTGTCTGTCTGTCAACCACCATTTTCTCGGGAACGTGTGGACATTAGATGATTACTTATAATAGCCCAGTGGTTTAGAAGTCCGGCTTCCTATCCGGCTGGTTGAGAGCTCGATCCCGGGCACTATTTAGGTTTCCGTACCTCAAGAAGAAAAAGCAATCCTTAAAGGATCACTTCGTTGTCCGGTCTTTTTATCTGTCAGCCACCATTTTCTCGGAAACGTGTGGACATATCAATAGCTCAGTAGTTAGCTGGCGATGCAATGGGTTAAAAGTGAATTTTATTTATCGTATTATGGTATGTATTATTCTTACGCGTAGGGCATATTATACTATATTGAAATAGCAGTGAAAACTAGGGCTTTAAATAGGAAAGAGTTTAATTAAAATATTATAATAAAGAGATTCGACAAGACTTGGACAAGGTACAATAATGATAGTGACATTATTTGACGTTTGACATACCAACTGCCACAGACTGTATACCAACGGCGAGTACACAAAGCTTAAATTAAAATAATACTTAAGGTCTTTATCCGTGTGGCACGCCACTTATACGTATTCACAACTATTGCAAAATAAAATGTATAATCATAATTAAAAAAATTAAACAACACGACTGCCCTGCCAAAAAACGAACTAAAAAGTTAAAAATCTAAATTAATCTAGTTAAATTAGAATCTTATTCGCATTTTTATTAAATGATATTTTTTTGTGAATCACTGGATATTGAACTACAGTGTTATATATTTTTGGAATCTACTCATCATTTTCTAGATGATGATTATATAGAAGTTATTCTTATTTTCGAATTTTTTTTGCAAATTTAGTCTTTAATGCAGGACCATGGTCACACCATCATTTTTTTTAATTATACTAGCCTATGTCACCCGGAATAAACTAGGGATTCTAATGATACCTCATTTATCAAAATCGGTATAGGCGTATAGAAGTTATGGTGGAATATACAAACTCACGTACATACATACATACATGAACCCTGAAAACAATATACTCCTTTTTTCAGGCAGTCGTATAAAAAAGGAACAACCGATCACAAATTACCACACAGTAAAAAGAATATACCTAACTCTAAAGGAAAAATGGTTTAACTAGGTATAATAGTGATAAATAAATTAATCTACTAATTTTATATAATATAAATACTTAACCCTTAATTACAAACTAAGGCTGGCCGATTTGTCCCTCAAAGCGGAGACAGCTTATAGCTTTTTTAAAAGTATTGTAAACTAGATGATGCCCTCGATTCGTCCGCGTGAATTATGGTATATTGAGCCTGTGCCCTTCCCTGGGATAAAATCTAACCCTGTGCCAAATTTTATCAAAATTGGTTGAATAGATGGGCCGTGAAAGCGTACTAGACAGACACACTTTCTTATTTATAATATTAATATGGATATGGATAGTATGGGTGTAAAGTTGAAATGATGAAAATGGTGAATGATAAAAAAAACCTAGATGCTGCAACATCCGATGTAACACTAGGTAATAGACAGTGGAAACAACAGATTATCACAAGATTCGATCCAGTCACGCTCGTCTCGGACGCGAACGGTGCAGTCACGAAGGCTTTTGTAACACCTATATTATAACCCACTGTATGACTACGTCAGTGATAGCTAATGGATAATATGGAATTATGCTAATCGTATGGGTATATTTGTCCGCTACTCGACTATTTTATTGAATTTACTATACTGGCTCTACCAGTATAGTAAATTCAATAAAATATTATGAAGTACAACCCGCCAACCCGCATTGGAGCAGCGTGGTGGGTCTAAGCTCTAATTCCTTCTCTCCTATGAGAGTGGAGGCCTGTGCCCAGCAGTGGGACGTTAATGGGCTGTAGTGGTAGTGGTTATGAAGTCATCCATACTAATATTGTAAATGCGAAAGTGTGTCTGTCTGTCTGCTACGCTTTCACGACCCATCTGTTCAACCGATGGAGATTCCGAGGCCTGTGGGGATCAGAAAAACTTAAATCACGCGGAAGAAATCTCGGCCATCAGCTAGTATTATAATAACTAGCTTTTGCCCGCACCTTCGTTCACGTTAAATTCGATTTTCATATAAATTTCCAACCCCTATATTGCCCTCTTAAGGGTTGAATTTTCAATAATCTTTTCTTAGCGAATGCCTCGTCCCACAAGCTATCTGTATACCAATAATTTCAGCCCAATCTTATAAATACTTAGGTCACACTGAAACTTTTGCGTAACTTAAAAAAACAACATGTTATAACCAAAATATTATGTTCATTGCTTTTCAAAATACTCTCCTTTACATTTTAAACATTTTTTCATGCGATCGAACCATTTTTTAAAACAGGACGACCACAGATCTGAAGGCATGTTTTCTACGTGCTGGTTGAACGCTATCACTGCCTTTTCGGAGTTGGTAAAAGTGAAACCTCTAATCAAATCTTCGATTTTGGGGAAAATACAGAAATCACAGGGTGCTAGGTCGGGGCTATGTGCAAGATGGGTGACGAGTTGTACTTTTTCGGAAGCTAAAAATAACTTTGTTTTGTAGGCCGTGTGTGAAGAAGCGTTGTCATGATGTAGGAGAACGCGGCTTTTTGGTCGTCTTTCGCGAACTTTTTCTAGCACCCTGGGTAAACAAATGGTAGAATACCACTCGGCATTAACACACTTTTGATCTTAAAGTGGAATTGTGCAGATGGGACCCGTAGCTTGGAAAAAAAACGCGATCATTTTTTTACCAACGTTTCTCGCCTGCCTCACTTTTGTTGGCCTGTTCTCATTTTCAAACACCCATTCACAAGATTGCTGTTTTTTTTCGGGTTCAAAACAATAAATCCACGTTTCATCTCCTGTGACAATGTCATAAACAGCATTAGAATGTCCGTGGTTGTACTTCAGTAGCATCTGTGAGCACCATTCCACGCGAGCCCGCTTCTGCTCCGCTGTCAGTTCATGAGGGATCCAACGACAACAAAGTTTCCGAACTTTTAATTCTACGTGTAAAATTTTCTGAATTTGGCTCATACCAATTCCCAATAGTCCTCGAATTGTCTCATAGGTAATCCGCGGGTTTTCTTCAATTAGCCGCTTAACAGTAGCCACATTATTTTCGTTGACGGCAGTTGAAGGCCGCCCTTCACGAAATTCGTCATTTAAAGAACGTCTCCTCTCTCAAATTCAGCAAACCATCGCCTCACGGTGCTCAAACAAGGTGCTTCTCTCCCAAAACCATTTTGAAGACGAGCGGCACAGTCTTGCGGAGAGAGAGAACTTTTAAAATCATAAAAAATCATCGCTCTAAAATCTTTTCGACTTAATTCCATTTTCGTTACGTACGTAGAACTTTGATGTGTGATAAAAAACAATTAACAAATGATTTCCCGCCAATTTTTTTTTTATTACTAAGAAGGTTGCAAGTCGTTTGAAAAAATATAAGATTCGAAATTCAAATAGTTCCGATTAGCTAGAAGTGCAAAACTTTTAGTGTGCCCCCCATGTATTATAAATGCGAAAATTTTGATGGACGGATGTTTTTTACTCAGTTAATCCAGAACGGCTGAACGGATCTGGATGAAATTTGGCACAGAAATAGCTTATAGCCTGAAATAACACATTGGCTACTTTTTATCCAGGATATGCAGGATCTGCGTCTTCCTTGCCAATGTTTCATGTAGCCCTAAAAATAGAGGATCTTCTGGTTATAGGTGGTTGATAGCTTCCTATCTAGGTTAAATAGGTATATACCAAGTCAGGGTCATCCCCAAGTATCTAATAAGTATGTCAAGTGAAGATATAAGATAAGTGCGACAGGTGACAACCGTTTCACACGAATATTGAGCGCTTTCCGACAGGTTTGCGACACTTCCACTCTGACACAAATTTAGAAAACGTATAAAAGCAAATCACTGTCGCGAATTGCCCGTAATGTGCTAACCTGCTACAATTATTGTACTACGAAATCTATCTATGTACTTGACAACAATATAGTACATAGGTACGTACCCGTGGTGCGCGCGCGAGCTCCGAGGAATCCTATGAAATGTTATTATGACCTACAGTTATTTAAAGTACAAAACAATACTGCTATCGCAAAATTACACGCGTCAAGCTCGAAAAAAGTGCTGGGAGCGAGCTGGATATGGAGCGACAATCGGGGGCGGCGTACAGCCGTCGTTTCTTCAGACCCCGATTCCTCGGAGCTCGTGCGAGGACTATATATAGTTGTTTATATATAGATAGATTCCTTAAATCCTAGCGTAATAACGCTATTACGCTATAATTCACGTAAATTGCAATGAGTGGGAGTTATTTTACTTACTCGATCGCGTTAAAGTTTACTACCATTTGTATGCAAACGGCCTCTGTGGCGCAGTGTTGAGCGCTGTTGTTTTAACTTGCGGAGGTACCGGGTTCGATCCCCGGCAGGGTCAATTTGGGGATTTATAATTTCTGAATTTTCCCTGGTTTGGCCTGGTACCGTCAAGCGATTTAGCGTTCCGGTACGATGCCGTGTAGAAACCAAATAGACATGGGTTTAATATAACTGGCATGCCCCTAACATAACCTGTTAGGGGCCCGCTACCATTTTAGACTGCATCATCACTTACCATCAGGTGAGATTGCAGTCTAGGGCTAACTTGTAGTGGTGTAAAAAAATTTACTTGTACGTCATGTTAGTTTAGATACTTACGTATTCTGTTTACGTATACTTGAAGTGTAGGCTCTCAAGTCGCAACTCACAAGGAGCCGCTGCATCCAGACGACGCAAAAGAAGTCCCTGCAAGAAATCTATGTCCAAAAGTGGACGTCTATCGGTTGACGAAGATTACGACAGCAGTGTAATCTTAATCTCACAGCAGTGTGATTTTCTTGCTAATGAATGGACAAGAAGTTTACATCTCCTGAGGATGCTCCGGTGTCGGAGTGCAACGTACGTTAAGAATAATTCGGAAGATTCGTGTAGTGTGGTGTTATGCCGGTGGGAATTCTGCAAACTACACGCTGTACCTCATAGATTTGTCTGCTTTTTCGGATTATAGTGAACTAGCGGAAAATCACGTTAATCCGTTGCTCTGTTGCGGCGTGAGTGAAGGACAAATTCTTTCTCTTTAAGGTCCTTAGTGATAGAAATTACAAAATTTATGAAATACGTATTTCATAATTTTAAAACGAAAGCCCAAATACCAAGTTACATGGCTATAACTTGAAAAACTATGGAATTTCATACGAACTTTCAACCCCTATTTTAACCCTTTGGGGGTAGAATTTCGAAAAATCCTTTCTTAGTGGTGCGTTCTTCACAAAGAAAGAAGAAAGAAAGAAACAAACAAAGAACACACCCTCCAAATTTCATGTCTCTAGAACCAGCGGTTTAGGCTGTGCGTTGATATATAAGTCAGTCAGTCAGTCAGGACTTTGAATTTTATATAAGTCACCGTAAAATTGCAAAAACCGTTACATTGTAATCTAACTGGCGAAATTGTAAACTGTCGACAGATTGCAATTTAACGCATTATTTTTCGGTAGATTGTAATCTGTTAGGTATATTAACCCGATAAAACCTAAGGCATTACCTGATTCTGAGAATTTCTAATCAGAAAACCCCAGCACTTAATTATGGCCCGACCCGGGACGTGAACCCGGGACCTTGTCAGCCGCAGTCGAACATGATAACCACAAGACCAACGAGGCAGTCAAGGTGCAATTTCACAAAATCCTCTCAAATCGGCGGATCACGAGCGTCACCTAGCTCTCGCTAACCAGTCAGTGTCACGACTTGTGTCGATTTTCGATGTTTACTATTACAAAATTAGCAAGCTTTTGGATGGACTTCATAATACTAGAAATCACTTTGAAATTCTTAACTTCCATTGCTAGAAACAGAGGTCTAGATAGTGCAATCGCTTAAAGCAATAGGTACTAACTTCTCAAATCTGAATGTCTTGAGAGTAAATCCCAATATTTTTTCTGGTCCGATCAATTAATTAAGTATTGGGTTTTTCTGACAATAAATTCTCAGTACTAGCCCGGAGTTAGGAAGTTGGCAGTGTTTCACCCCCATGCCTCGGAGAGCACGTTAAGCCGTCGGTCCCGGTTATTATCACTAACATGATACTAATTCCCTCTCTCCCATGAGAGTGGAGGCCTGTACACAGCTGTGGTGGTGGTGGATCGGACTTTAAGACCAATGATGCAGACAGCCTTGTAGTATATAATAGCCCTGTAGTTAACATAAAAAAATAATAAGAATAAACTCAATCAAATATATAGGTACTATAAATGACTTATGATAATAAAACTAATACAGGTTTATTAGTAGGTTTACTGCTGTAGATGTAATAAGTTTTTATTGAATCGGTTTTTCGCAATTGCAAACATTCGAAGGCTAGACTAACCGATATTTAAATCTGCGATACGACTAGTAGGAACATTTTATTATTATCAAGCTGGTATTCATCTTGTAGCGAGAGAAAAAAAACTATAATTAGCTTGTAACGTTGTAGGTGCCTTTTCTTTTTATATCTGACTAGCAGACTTGTCCGCGACTTCATCCGCGTGAAATAAGTTTTTTAAATGCCTACAGGAACTCCCTAATTTTTCGGGGTAATATATAGCCTTAGACACTCACAAATAATAAGGCTCTCTATTGGTACCAGAATTTTCAAAATCGGTTCAGTAGATCCAGAGTAGAGATATCTATCTATCATCATCTCAGAATACAGTTGTTAAAAAAGTCGTCATCTGCATTTGTCAGGTCAAAATTCGTTCTAATATGTAATATCAGTTAGCATTCTGTGCAAATATTTTAACTGTGACAGTATCGTTATATTAATTTTTTTTTAAAGTACCTATGCAGGTTGTAGTCATCGTCGTCAACCGATAGACGTCCACTGCTGGACATAAGTCTCTTGAAGGCTGAGAGCACCGAGTAGTAGTTTTATGGTCTGTGGATATATCGATGGATGGAGTATGGATGGATGCATGGATGTTTGTTACTCTTTCACGCCAGAACGGCTGAACGGATCTGGATGAAATTTGGCACAGAGACAGATTACAATCTTGAATAACATACCTATATGCTACTTTGTATCCCGGAAAATTAAAGAGTTCCCGCCAAAAAACCCCAATCCACGCGGACGAAGTCGCGGGCGTCAGCTAGTGTTGTAGGGTCTTTTTTTTATTCACTACAAGTTAGCCCTTGACTGCGATCTCACCTGATGGTAAGTGATGATGCTGTCTAAGATGGTAGCGGGCTAACCTGTTAAGCGCATGGCAGTTATATTAAACCCATACCCCTATTCGGTTTCTACACGGCATCGTACCAGAACGCGTAATCGCTTGGCAGCACGTTTTTGCCGCTAGGGTGGTAACTAGCCACGGCCGAAGCCTCCCACCAGGCCAGACCAGGGAAAATTCAGAAATTATAAATTCCCAAATTGACCCTGCCGGGGATCGAACCCGGGACCTCCGCACGTTAAGACAACAGCCCTACAAACTGCGCCATGGAGCTAGTCGGAGGTCTCCCAGAAGCCACGGTGTTGCGCCGCCTGTATCCAGCGGCTCCCTAGGGACTACCTATGTAGGTAGATAATTGAAATTGCCAAAAATACTTATCATGTAATTTTTTTTATTTTAAAATCCATATTAATAGCATAAATGCGAAAGTGTGTCTGCTTTCACGGCACGTCAGTTCAACAAATTTTTATTAAATTTGGTAAAGGGGCCACGTTATATCCCGGGCAAGGACATAGGCTAATGTAGTCCCGGAAAATTAAAGAGTTCCCGCGAGATGCAAAAAATCTTAATCCACGCAGACGAATTCACGGGCATCATCTAGTCTAGTAACTATATATAAGTACTAAGTAGGTATAGTTTTTTAACACTACTATTTTCTCCCTTAGCTGCCAACATTGCTTTAACTGCTCTTGTCACTTTTTCAGGTAAGGACTGAAACAGTAGGTAACCGAAATAAGGGGTTTAAACACTGTTTATAACAGAAACACTTATTACGGAAACAGAAACTATACTGTAACCCAATCAATCTGTAACCGTTCATTTCTGTTATTAAGTGTTTTTATCTGTAACCCTAATAGGTACATGCCCTAACAAACTGCACGGTGTGACAACGCGGTCTTCTCACTTCATTGGACTTTGCACACACTGACACAACATGGCCTTGTTTTTCTTAAAACAATTGCAACCGTCGGTGCTTTCACCTTAGATTCAAATTTGAATACGCGTCAACAGTAAAGGCAACGTCGCTATTTCGGTTACACTTTAAAAAACTTTCATTTCTGGTACAGATACGTTTCTGTTACAGAAATAAATTTGTTTCGGGTTATCAGAATTAAAACACATTCAAAAGGGTTACAGCTTCGATTCTGTGACACTTCCATTCTGTAACACTTATATTTCTGTGACCTTTATGACTCTGTTTTTCAGTCCCTGCTTTTAGGCGTTCACGTTCTTCGCATCGTTTCAAACACTCGCCTTGAAAAAATCTTTCAGATCTTTTCTGTTTGCAGCAATATCACATGGGAAAAACTAGATAATTTTATAGCCATGCCATATAGAGATTAACTTTTGAGCGATAATTTCCTTGTTACGACATTTCTTTAATTCTCTAACTCATTTAGTAGTATTCTCCGTATTGCGATCTAGTATAGTCCGACAAACTTATCTAACCCGGTGACAGCGTCGATTTATATGTATAAAAAATTAATTTAAAACAAAAACTAAACAGGCATAAAATTAGTACCAATTTTGGCCACCGGGTCAGATGTTTGTGAGACTGTGTGAACCGGGCCAGTTTGTGAGACTATAAAAGTCACTATACTACACTAAAAAAGATGAAGATGCCATTTCTGATAGTTAAGTGACGATGAATTTTTAAATGAAAGTTGGTTAACTGGAAATTGATGTTTAATCTTTAGTTATGTTAAGGGGAGATTTTACTTAGCCTGCCCGTAGCTACAAATTGCGTCTTAGCTTAATGTTAAAAATCTGTAAAAGTAAAACGTAACTAATCGGTGAATTTCTGGAAAAATTTGATTATTTTTCAGAAATTCATCGACGGTGTTTGTAGTCCCTACCGATTTTCTCTATTTACAATCTATCCCAATGGCAAGGATTACTGGTATAGAGATTCCATAGAGTTAAGCGCTTCCCTGTTTTCTATTTTCAAAATGTTTTTTTAAAATCATATTTGCGTTTGTATTTTTTTTCAAGTATCAAACAGTTGTCGGCTGTCGCGTAGATAACTTTGTTATTTTCTTTGGTTTCGTATCGCGTCGCGTTGCATAGTGTCGATTTCCTCGCTCACAACGGGTAATAGACATACAGACACACGTCCACATATATAGTATCAGCATGGATAACTAGATTGAACAAATTGAGCTCATTATTCCGTGTAAAACCAGAACGAATTTTAAGATAATTAGCTGGCTAGTTATAATCCTGCGCCTTAGGGCTAAAACACACTATGGACAGGACAAATCACAAAAAGTCTGCGAGAAATATCGTCTCAGTCTTTCAAGACCCTTTTTTCTGAGGAACGCTTGGTATCAAATTGAATTAAATACCAAATACCTACTGAGGCTTACGAACTGTTACTTATAGAATTGTAAAGAAATCAAGCTTCTAAGTCAACGCAACGGTAGGTATATTTTGACACGTGCCCTATAACCTACGTCGGCATAGTGCGAAATATACATCTTGTACCTACTACCGCAATAGGCATGATGACTGATTTTGAGAAATGGTCAGATTATGTTCGGAAGTATCAACTATTTCGAAAAAATATATTATTTCTGCAGAAAAATAAGGTTTGATAGATAAAATTGGCATTTGAAATTTAAATTTTAAAATTCGCGCCAAAACGCTCGCCGGTGTCATGGCGTCGTTTGTGACGTCACTATTGTTATTACCGATGTACTCTGTGCAGTGTGCAGTAAACAATAGTATGACTGTCAAAGCTCGAAAACAAACAATTGTGACGTCATTCGCTTCTTGGTGTTTAATCCAATATGGCGGAATGCTGTATTTTATAGTTTTATTTCATCAAAATAAATAGCAATCTCATTCGAAATAGAAAAATAAATACGTTTTTTAGAATCCATGAATCCTATTTCATTAGATACATTCATAATCCCATTGATTCTTAGTTACTGTCATCATGCCTATCGTCTGTGCAGCTCCATTTATAAGTGCGCAGTATTTTCCCAGATAGATTTTTTTAAATCCTTAGTGTGTTTTCGCCTTTACAGTTAAACCGTAACCGGTATGCTAATTGTAAATTGTAGTTGATTGTGACTGAAAAGAATTTTTCCTTTTCTTAGATACTGATTTGCATTACGTCAAAAAGCATAATTACCTCACCATTGCGTTCTTTTGTCCCATTCATTTCACGATAGTGCAAGAGCACACTGGAGACTTTATATACTTAATCACAATCACTTTGAAGTCTCCTTGTGGATCAAAACTCATTTCGGTCACATGTCAAAAATAATTATTTCTTACTGATTATTAAATAGAGGGTCTTCAAAAACACCTAAAATTCACATCCTTGGTTATTTGTAAGTTTGATAACAATTTCAAACTATAAATTAAAGAAAAAAAGTGAGTTGAAATTTGACGTCACAACTATGTATTCAAACTTCCACACTAAGAAGCGCGCTTTTAAGTTTGATAAAGAGCTGCTGATTTGATTGAGTTGTTATCATCCCTATGTATTAGGTATTAAATTAATCCATATTAAAATTATAAATGCGAAAGTGTGCCTCTCTGCTTGATACCTTTTCACGACCCATTTAATCGAGTTGGACGTTTAGTACATCTTATTTTAACTTACAGCCAAAGAGCAGAATTTTGTAATTTGCCTGAGTAACAAATTTTTTAGACCACTACCGACGTGCCCCTTAGTCCTACGCTATCATCAAAGGGAGGTGATAATTTTTGCGTATCAACCAATATTACTGGGGGGCAAATATTTTCACTGTATCACATAGAGCCACTGGGCTCTAAAACGATTGAATCGAACTATAGAACTAAATGTCGTTCAACTCGTCGCAAATGTGATTAAATCCTACGAACCGTGCAGGCGCCGCGGCCGCTATCCGCATACTACGCTACTACGATCGACACCTTTGCATTTATCATTGTCAAACAGTTTATTTGTATTCCATTTTTCATGATAAAACACCATAGCAATCAGTCCCACTCGGTCTCTTGACGTGAGCTGACGTAGCGTCACGGTTCACGTACGGTTTTGATAACCCACAAATCGCCGGCAAAGTTATTCCGTAGTGATATTATTTGTTTGTTCACATAACATAGTAGCATTTGTAAGTAATACATTGTCACAGGTTATATGTGTTACATAATTATATATTGTCAATAGAAAATGTGTTTGAGTTCCAAACAATACGACTTATTTCATTATCTGAGGGGGCATCTTAAGGATTTCTCGCGTTATCTCATGTATTCTGCGCTGAATTTCAGTCAACATTTATATATGTTCAATTGTTTATTATATCTTATTATTTATCACACATTTAAGCCCTTAATCCTTTATACAATTATTATTGTCTTCGCGGCTACTTATTTAATTGTTTGTATGTGTCACCGTAAGATTGTAAAAATCGTTAGATTATAATCTAACTCGCGAAATTAAACTGTCGAAAGATTGTGAACCGTTCAATGTTCTGAGTGTCAATATTTGAAATATTCATTGTATTTACGTTTTCTTGTCTTTTTCTTGTAGATTAGGTTAGGGTTCGACATAAGCAATCAGGTGCCCGGCCGCAGGCCAGACACTTAGGTTCTATCGGGTTCATATACCTAACAGATTACAATTTACCGAAAAATAATGCGTTAAATTGTAATCTTTCGACAGTTTACAATTTCGCGAGCTATATTATAATCTAACGGTTTTTACAATCTAACGCTGACATATATACAGTTAAGTCATTTAGCGTTCTCAATTGAGCACCTGGATAAAAAATAACGTATCTTTTACGTGAATTATATTCTAGAATGCTATTGTTTTAATATTATTATTTATAGCCTACTTACTGTTCAAAATTATGCTATTTAAACTATAAGTAGCTTATTCCCACGACTTCGCTCGCTCCAGTTTTTCCTAAATTTCCATAAACATCCTCATTGAGTCTTCGATTAACACACCTAGAGAAAAATCTTCAAAGGTTGATTTACCAAGCAGTTCAGCTGTACATTGATATTTTATATATCACTCAGTCAGTTTCCCTTTCATTTGTATAGTTTTAGTAACATGCTATTCTTATTTTATTTTTATTTAACGTTTATGTTATATTTTCTCAATTTTCAAATAATTTTGTATGTTTTTATATAATACAATAGAGCCAATTAGCATATAAATACATTTAAGTTGTTGAAGCCTTAATTTACATAAAAGTTAGTTTTTATTTTTCCGTGATAAAAAAGCATTTTAATTTATAGCATCACATTTTGATACATATATATGCACGTTTTGTTCATAATATGATACAAATTCGTTTTCGTTGTAACCTTTTCCGGTTGCGTGATATTCATACAGCCATTTATGGTAATGTTTAACTTAAAAATGGTAGTTAGTATGATAATTTGACTGTGATTAATTATGTTTTTGATCAACTAGCTGATCCGCCTCTGTTTTGATCGCGTAGTGTTACTGTAAATCCTTTGGGTGTAGAATTTACTTAAACATGTTATTCTACAAAATTTTAAACCGAATACATTATTAACACAGATATTTAATTCTTTGATTTACCCTTATTTAGCCTTAGAGGCGAAATTCTAAGGTCATAAATTATTGAAGTGAAACTTCTTTAGAATCGTTGTGATTTGAAAACTTAACGAAACTAAAAAGTGACAGTAAAAAGAGACAAAGGAGAATGAGATAGAATACAAGTTATATTTATCTCATTCTCTCGCAGGCTACTTTTCCTTAGTTAAGATGATTTGAGAAATGATGATAATGAAAAAAAACCCGGCTGAGTTTGTTGTGGACTCTTCTCAGAACAGGGCGCGTTTGGAACCCTCGTAGCTTTCGTTTTAAGATACCGTTACTGATTATCACAATTATATTTTATAAATAACTGGACGTCAATAAGTGTAGTGTACCTAACTAAATTGAATAAACATTATATGACTTTGACTTTGAAGTTTAATTTCTGGCGTGTGTGAATTGCACACACACTTTTTTTTTAAATCGTAAGCTCAAATATCATTATTTTCATAAATACTTTGAAAAAGATGGACTGTTATACAAACCTTACCCCTATTTATATTCTGGTGAAACTTCCATAAATCCGTTAGTGATAGAAGAGTGAACGAGGTGATAGGCTACTTTTTTTATCCCGAAAAACTTAGAGTTCCCGCGGGAACTAATAAACTTCAAAGTCGCAGGTATCATCAGCTAGTGTTAATAATATACACGTTTCTAACTCTGGTGTTTTAGAATTTGATTAAGTACATGATAAAGGACGGTTTTATTAAGTTCAGTTAAGTTAAAATTAAGCAGTTTCCAGTCGGTTGGGTTCGCGTTTTTGCACAGCCTTGCCTAGTTTCACGCTTGTCATCGTCGCATCTCGTTTAATTCGACTGACCTTATTCCGTTCGACACATCTTTTAAGCCGTTTTTGCTTGTTTGACTAAACACTTCGAATAGTTTGGATATTCATTTACTTTTTACACGACTGCCCGAAAACGAGGAGTGGAATGTTTTGAGGGTTCATTTGAAGCATGGTTGTCTGTTGAGTTATTTTCTATGCACAGACAAATTGTGTATGTGAGTTTTTTTTTCCATCATAGCTTTTAAACGCATGAACAGAATTGGATTTATGGGTATAGGTAGAATCCTTAAATCCTCCCCAGTTCTCAATTCACATGCTAATTAGGTATAATTAAAGCGAATTGGATTTCGTCATTGATATTTCAGTCATTGCTTATTTCTATTTATTTAAACATAAATTTATTCAAGGACTAATTCACGATATTCACGAAAAGTACCTACTTGTCAAAGTCAACTTGAATAAAAAAGTTTTGAAAATTTAATTATTCGACCAGATTACCAGAGTGAAAAGCTTGGGATCTTGGGATCCCAAGTCCCAGCGTCCATCAGATCAGCAAACTACTGGGCTTGCCGGTGAAACCCCGGCTTAAAGCAACATCATCGGGCAAGCATCTCTTCCTCGCACCGTATGTACCGCCATATAACCTGTACTCTCTCGAAAGCCTTGGGCTAATGTGAGATGAGCCACACCGCACAATAAAACCGATATGCAAAGGTTGCGCCTCAACATTATTTTGAGGGTTTCACTCTTATCATATCTCGTTTGACTAAACACTCTAAACTATTACCTAATTTATTTATTTTTTAGTTTACAAATTGTCATATTATTATTGATCACGATCTACACACAATCTTCAATGTCAAGCAGTTAGTTATTAACATGAGGATGGTGCTAGAAACTATGCATTCAAGTAACATTGTTAAAAAATTACTGCCTTTAAATCACGAGAGTAAAACGTGATAAGTGTAAAAGATTATGATTTATGTTATCGCGATATGTTTCTAAAATAACGTCAACTACTCAAGACCCATCAAGAGATCTCATGAGATTAAAGTTATCACATGAACTACGTCTTGAAGATTTGGAACTTATGAATAAAATTCCTTAAATAAATATAATAAAGCTTATTTCATTGGTATTTAAGATATTTATGTGGAGAATCACTAACTTATTATTAGCACACGTGTAAAATCTAAATAAATTCTTTTTTTTGAGCTACACTGTACTTTTAAGAAGATTGAACCAATATTAACATATCATTTTTGTACACAAATAGTATCAAAAGTAAAATAAGTGGGTAGGTATGAGTTAACACACGCAGCACGCAGCAGCGTCGCGTCAAGTGAACAGTCAAGATTAATTGATTATTAAAAATCACTGAAATTCGCAAATATGTCCCAATTTGCACGCACATAAACATTTTTGTTTCTGACTGGGAAACATTAGGTACTAAAATTTTACATCAATGTTAAAAATCTTTGAAAAACTGTGTTAAATCTATGAAAATTTATGAGACCTAAAGAGTGTCCTAAATTAATTATTTATAGATAGCACCTACATCTCCACAAATTAATTACAAAAGAAGGATAATTGGGTGTAATTCTAAACTGAGAGTGGGACGTTTTAAGTAAAATTTTCTTCCAAAACACGTTTACACGTGCGCCGAGTCTAAATTACAACAAATTATTGAGCATTAGTTCATCAGCAACGGACGCTAAAACAAATCGCCATAATTTTCTAAACAATTGACTTTAATGACGGTGTCTCGTCGAGGACGTGTTATTATGTAGTTAATTCTATTTAAAATGCTCAAAACTTTCGACGTTCTGCTTAATTTGTTAGCAGTTGAGATTTTTGTTTCTAAGGTCCACCACAAATAAGTTATAATGTGCAATACAATTTTCTTTGAATGTCATATTCATGTCAAACATGATTTAAAAGTGACTGCATCACACACATCACTAAACCAGTTTTAGCAGTTTTGTGCAGCAAACTTTTAACTTCGCGATATCTTTTCGACTAAAATATTTGTATAGCTCACCCGTTGTCCTGTGACCAACGCGGCAACGCGACACGATGCGACGCGATGCAACAGTATCAAACAGTAGCTGACCCTTCACGTGGCCTACGTTGTCGCGTAGATACGTCTGTCATTTTCTGTCGTCGTATCGCGTCGCGTCGCGTGGCGTCGCTTCTGTCGCACCTAGGATAACAGCTGAATGACTGAAGATCAAAGTGTCCGAATAGTACGTATTGTCTTTGATAACTTGAAATTTGACAAACGACTCAGAAACATTGTGCTTGATCAGGAAGCTATAACCCTGATAAGAAAGCTCGGTGTCACTTAGCGGTCAATAGGACTGAAGCAAATCAAGATTATGTGCATGATTAAACCAGAAATGAGGAGATCCTTAGGAGAATCTGAGTAGGAAACCTCTGACATTTCCAAACCCAATTTGAGCTAGATTATTTATCGCATATTTTTGTACAATTCGTAACTGTAACACAGTAAACATTCAAGATAAGTTGGACAAAGTTGTCTACTTATCTTGTAACCAAGTCGTGATGTAAGATATAGTTTTGTGATGAGATCTATTTTATGTTAAGTACACCATTGAATATACCTCACTGTTTAGTTGATTACATTCCAGCTTTTACATTTTTCGTCTTTTCATTTTAGATCTATCATTGCTTGTTACTCTGTTTCTTACTTAGGATAGTGGCAGAAATTTTCTTGGGATAGTGGTGGTCTACTGCGGTGGTCTCAAATTTTCAAATCCATCAAAAACGTGATGGTTTGGTTCGGAATTTTCTGCCGTTCTTTGAATATAGAGTTTTTGTGTTTTCTAAAACGTGGCTCAGGTTAATTATGTGTATCGTTTTACATAACATATTTGTGCAAAGATTTTCCTGTATGAAATATTCATCGACTTTTTTATCTAATCTCAAGGAATCCCCTACCGATCAGGACGAAACAATAAAGGAAACAATATATATAATATTGTTTCCTTTATTGTTTCGTCCTGAGGGCGTAGGTATAAAATGTGATGGATAAATGTATTGCCATGTACTTAATTACATAAATAATCGTACACATTGCATTGCTTAATCAAGATAAAAAAATGATTATTGTTATATTAAGAAATAATATTGCTTGAGAAAAAATCTTGCTGTTTCTACTAGAGTTTACAGATATTTTAAGCGTGAAACGTAAGTTTTTTCGTCCTCGTTAAAGTCATCGTTGTCTCTACCAACCAAACAGAGGATGTATAAACCAACTAGACATCCTATGTTGAACCACAGAATAGGTAATATTGAACGAAGGTCTCTAATAAGGATCGCCACAGAACACGGTCTTATGCTACTTGTGTCCAGGGGCCATACTGCCAACGCTTAAAGCCATATTGTTTCATTATTGTTAACTTTCATGTTTTAGAATTATAATCCTTATTTTAAGAACTTCAAGGTACGTGACATCAAACTGTCATTTTGAGTAATATTGCTTAAGTATTGCTTTACTAACTGACAGTATGGCCCCTGTTGCTACATGCTTGACATGGTCCACCTAGTGGAATGTCTTCCAGCGTGAGGCTATTCAAAAGATGTATAAATATTTGGTGCTGCAAATGTTCATGGGTGGCGATGATTTCTTAACATCAGTTGACCCAAATTTAAATTTTTTTGTATGTATAGAGAACGCGTTCAAAAAAGTTAAATTTGCCCATTTTTCAGTCACTAAACTTTAATATTGTGTTACGCTTTACAGTAGAAATCTATAAAGATACATTTTGGGTCACAGCTAAATATTGCATTTACTTTAGTTTATCACACCCACTTACGCTTTTTTGGATATTCCCATACAAATTAGAAAGTTTGTTTGTTTTAAATTCTTTATTTCACATACAATACAATGCAAAAAGGCGAACTTAATACCTAGAGGTTTTCTCTTCCAGTTAACTTTTGGCACCGGGTTAAAAAACAGCGTGTATACCTAATATAAAGAGAAAAGTTGGGGAAACAAGAAACATTATATAAATAATAATAATATTATGCAACTAGATGATGCCCGCAACTTCGTCCGCGTGGATTAAGATTTTTGATTCCCGCGGGAACTTTTTAATTTTCCGTGATAAAAAGTAGCCTATGTCCTTTTCGGTATGCAATCTACCCCTGTACCAAATTTCATCAGAATCGGATGAGCAGATGGACCGTGAAAGCGTAGCAGACTTTCGCAACTATAATATTAGTATGGATACATTAAATGGAACACTCTCGCATTTATAATATTAGTATGGATTCAGTCACTTAAATACATATAATATTGTGTTGCACCTTAGAAATCCATTAAGATACATCCCATCAAAAACATAAATGTAAAATGAGAGCCAAGTTCAAAATTGTGATATATATGCCTTGGTTGTTGACTTCAGCGACAAAAGAAGTGAGATCTAAATGGGTGCCAAGTTCAATGGTCAGTCCTGCAATTTATACATCCCATCAAAAACATAAATGTGAAATGAGAGCCAAATTCAAAAAACAACATATACATTTATGTTTTTGATGGGATATATAAATTGCAGGAATGGGATATCATTACTTTTTGTACAGAAATTATTGAACTCAATCTCAAACTCAAAACATATTTATTCAAAATATGTACCTACAAAGTACACCTTCTGAACGTCATGCTTACAGAGCATAAGACGTGATGGTGATAATTAACTACGATATCTTAAAACTAAAGCTACGAGGGTTCCAAACGTGCCCTGGTCTGAGAAGAGCCCGCAATAAACTCCGCTTTTTTTTTTATTATCACCATCTCACTAATATTTGAAATTATATATATGTACTTATAATATAACATTACATAATCAGCCGTTGTAACAATTCATACCCATGCCTTGCTAACATTCAAATAATCCTTTACACTGTAATAGGACTTTTCTATTAGTTTAGTTTACGTTTTACATTAGTAGGTACTTATTATTTGGTGTAAGGTCAGTGTGTCACCCACCAGTAATTCTATTGTACGACTCATTGTACAAGATAATTAAAGACGAGAATTCTCAAGAAAAATATATAGTGTACCTAGAGTTACACTGACATTGACAGATTACATCTATGGTCAGACTACCTCTACAGCACATTTCTACATCTCATCAATTTTGATTGCAAAAGTTCAAAATCAAAAGTTTTTTGTGAAACATTGAAAACAAGCACGGTAAACAGTCGATATCACTAAAACCACTATAAACAATGAATACAAATCACAATGACTGACAGCTTGAACTGACGACTTCAAATACGTTTCTTCTTCTTTTCTGTCAATGACGTTTCGTTGCACAAAATGTATGAATACGAAGGTAAGGTTTTAATGCAACTATATTATTATTCATTATTATTTACATTAAAATAATAATTATGTGTCATTTTCAATAGTTAAGGAGTTTCAAACTAACGGTTGAATGTCACGTACTTTGACGTCCTTAAAATAATGATTATAACACTACAACATAAACGTCAACAATATTAAAATAATACGGCTTTAAGCAATGGCAGCATGCCTCGTGTCAGAGTTTTGATCTATACCTTTGATCATAAAAATGACGATTTTTGTACGTTTATATCTAAATAACCATTTGAGGTGTGCTTATGAAATTTGGAGCACATATGTATCTCACGGGTCTCAATATATGCGCCAAATTTGACATGTTTATGTGAAATAGTTTTTGAGTTATGAGGGGGTCAAAAGTGGCTCCAAATGGTTCGTGTAATATTACACACGGTGCTGCTCGCAAGTTTTTTTGAACTTTGGCTGGACACGCTTCCGCGTGTCTTGATTTTGGGTGACAGCTACATATTGCATTTCCTTTAGTTTACATACCTACTTACGCCTTTTTTGGATATTCCCATACAAAATTAGAAAGTTCATGCTGAATGATGTAAAATCTGTTATAGTATTAACTAATGTGCAGTCCTAAAAATGATCCGATGTATGAATCCGGTTATGGATTTGAATTCAATTCTATATTTTGTTATCTAATACCTTTAAACGAGTAATTCTTGTATATATGTCACCGTAAGATTGTAAAAACCGTTAGATTATAATCTAACTGGCGAAATTCCGGCCGGGCACTACTTGATTATTTATGTCGAACCCTAACCTAACCTACAAGAAAGAGACAAGAAAACGTAAATAAAATGAATATTTCAAAAATTGAAACTCAGAACATTGAACAGTTTACAATCTTTCGACAGTTTAGAATTTCGCGAGTATATATATATTCTTTATTCTTTATTTATGAAACATGCCTGGGGAGACATTACAGTTGCCCAATTAAATATATATGTATATATGTCACCGTAAGATTGTAAAAACCGTTAATTCATAATCTAACTCACGAAAGTGCTAACTATCGAAAGATTACAATTTAACGCATTATTTTTCGGTAAATTGTAATCTGTGTATATTAACCCGAACTGTTGAAAGATTGTGAACCGTTCAATGTGCTTAGTGTCAATTTTTGAAATATTCATTGTATTTACGTTTTCTTGTGTGTTTCTTGTAGGTTATGTTAGGGTTCGACATAAATAATCAGGTAGTGTCCGGCCGCAGGCACTTAGATTATATCGAGTTAATATACCTAACAGATACAATCTATCGAAAAATAATGCGTTAAATTGTAATCATTCGACAGTTTGCAATTTCGCGAGTTAGATTATAATCTAACGGTTTTTACAATCTTACGATGACTTATATATATATATTTAATCTGAATCTCGGAAACGGCTAAAACGATTCTCAAGAAATTTTAGTGTGCAGGGAGTTTCGGGGGCGATAAATCGATCTAGATTCACGATTGAATAATAAGCGTTTTAACACCCATCATATTAAAGATTCTACAAAAATCGCTACAGATACACGTAACCTTGAAGCAAGTAGGTTTATCGTAGCCATCTATCATACGGTTGACGTTTCAGTTAAACCAGATTACAAAGATATTTTTATCACTTAAAATAACAATATAATCTCGTCGGTTTCCTAACATACACATATAACACTTAAGGAGATACTATTTAGAAGTATATGTTACTTATATCTATTAGATCATTTCAGGCAAAAAACGAGGAAAATATAGCACGTGTAATAAATAATATGATCCTTTAAGGATTATTTGTACAAATATGTAAAATTATCCATAAGAAATGATTAAAAATTCAAAAGATGCGAAAAATAGAAAGATAGAGACCAGAAGTCGTGAGCTAAAAAAAAATTAGATACTGTATGAATGAAAAAATAAATAAGATTAAATTTGATCTCAGGACATGGAAAGCGTCAAAAATAATCACTTATCACTAGATAAAATTTTATCAAGTGTAAACTAGTTATCGATTTGAAGATATAAAGTAAGCAGTTGGTGTCTACCGCTCCAGGCGATCTTCAGTTATTCTTAGATCATCTCAATGAACCTTAAACTAGAACTCGAACTAAATATTTTTTTTATTTTAAATTTTTAGCCCGATTAAATATATATGTCACCGTAAGATTGTAAAGACCGTTAGATTATAATCTAACTCGCGAAATTGAAAACTGTCGAAAGATTACAATTTAACGTATTATTTTCTGGTAGATTGTAATCTGATAGATATATAAACCCGATAAAACCTAAGTGACCGGCCTGCGGCTGGCCACTGCCTCGTTATTTATGTCGAACCTAACCTACAAGAAAGTGACAATAAAACGTAAATACAATGAATATTTCAAAAATTAACACTCAGAAAATTGAACAGTTCACAATCTTTCGACAGTTTACAATTTCACGAGTTAGATTATAATCTAACGGTTTTTACAATCTTACGGTGACATATATAACATTTTCTTTTTGTCTCACATTTAATGTAAACAACTGTATCTGTTTCATTATGGGTTGTAATTACATTTTACTTGATTTAACGGTGAACGAAAATATCTTGAGAAAACCTGAATAATTGAGAATTCTCAAGTGTGTGTGAAGGTTACCGATATGCACTTGGCTAACGTGGTGGAATATGCCCGTAACACTTCTTCCCTTTTTGTAAACGGTAATCTGTATTCAGCAATGGGTGGAAACAATGATGATATTGGATAGAAGCAGGCGTTACTTTGCGGAATTCCATGACAATGAAAAAACTAGAAGTTTAATTCGCTACGCTAAAATATATGAGAGTATTTTGGAAGATATATGTGGTGTGGTGAATATCGCGGGCTGCAAGTGCAAGAAACGCACGGTACCTACTACATATATTTACCTCCTGTGGCGAATTATAGCGAATTAAACTTCTAGTGAAGAAAAGTGATTGTCATATACTGTCAATACTAGAAATAAAAATAAACTTGTAATGCTTGCTTCTAGACTTAGTAAAACTAGCAATTCATTTGTTGGAAACAGTGTCCGCTTCTACAATAAGCTCCCAGAAGACATGTTGAAGATGTCTCTGAATAAGTTCAAAGTTAATGTAAAACGTAAACTCATTAAAAAATCCTATTACCATGTAAAGGTACTTACTTAAATATGCCAGAAAGCTTGGCAATGATTTGATCTAATTCCTCTGATAGTTCTTTAGTGATGATTTGTGAAATGGTGATAATAACAAAAACCGGCTGAGTTTGTTGTGGGCTCTTCTCAGACCAGGGCGCGTTTGGAACCCTCGCAGCTTTAGTTTTAAGATACCGTTACTGATTATCACCATTATATTTTATAAATAACTGGACGTCAATAAGTGTAGTATACCTACCTAAATTGAATAAACATTATTTGAGTTTGAGATGATCGAAATAAAATAAAAATAGCACATATGTTATTATATAATAGATTTGTGTAAATGCTATCTTTGGATTAGGGTGTCAATTGTGTGAAGGCCTCTGAATCGATAAAGCATAGAAGTAGAACGTTGACAATGATCCAAAAATGAAGATTATCTGGTAGGCTGACAGCTAACCTAAAAAAATTTTGGAGTACATTTTCTAATCTAAGTTAGTATTGATAACTTACTTCTGTATACTGATGAACCGTCAAAGATAGGATTGTTCTTACAAATCTATGTAGGTTTTTAAAACTGTATCCAAGTAAAATCTGAAACTGTTAGGGTCATGGGGCGAAGATAGACACTGCTAGATCTGGACACATTGCCTCATAGCAGCGGCTTGAATAATATTAATACTTTTTAAATATTTTGTTTCTATTTAGATTTTAAAATAAATAATGTGTATTGATACAAATAATTGTTTCCACGAGAGGTTAGATTTATAAGTATGCACAAGTTTAAAAATAAACAACAATCTATATTCTATACTTAAAAAACAAAATAACCAACTTAAACAAAAGTTTTACTACACACAGCACATGATTAATTTAGGATAAGATACAATATTTATCTATTTTTTATCCGCTCTTTATTAATCATCAAAATAATTAATAGAATAGCGATAAAAGTCAGGGAATTCCAGGCACGTAATAAATACTACGATTAATTGGCGAAAAAATTATCTAAATCTAATATTCAGTTAAAAGCATGTCAAATGATAAAAAGAAAATATAAAACAAAACGCTGGCAACACGGAAATGATATGTACTGATTTGATAAATTGATGCACCAGCAAGATGTAAGTGTAATGTTGGTTTGATTAAAGATGATGAAACTGATGATTATACTGTGAACAATTTCTGATACGAAGTAACGTAACATGATATGGATTTGAAAGAATTGGTATCGACCCTCTTGCTAATTGATTGCTGACGCTGCAATGAATTTATAGTGCATACTTAATATTATTTTGGCGAAAATGTGTCAGTCTTGTATTATACTTTTGAATTATAGTCATTTATGTAATTATTAGTATGCAATGTTTGTGTAGTCTATTGTATGATCAAAAGTTGTTTCACTATTCCGCTCCTTTTAAAGATTCTTAATGGATGGGTTGTCTGGAGGAGATCTCTTTTAGTGATAAGACATCCCTTGCGCACTTTGTTTTCTGTACTTGTTTACTTTATATCTTTATGTTTGTGTGGCAATAAATAATATATCTGTATATCTGACTGCCTGCTACGTTTTCACGGCTCATCAGCTGTTCGACTCATTTTGACGGGTAAAGACAGAGGTTGAAAATTGCAATTTTTTTGTTTTTTTGTCAATTTGCGAGGAAGGATTTCCTGTAGGATTTTCCAAAAGTCTAAATCCACGCAGACGGAGGAGGCTTCATCTATATGTAAATAATCATCGAAATTGAAAGCATTAAATTCACTGCAACATTCAGGTTAGCCCGGTGGTTATAAAACAAGATAGCTCCAAGATAGCCTCGTAGCTTTAGTTTTAGTTAAGATACCATAACTAATTATCACCATCATGTTTTATATGTAAGTAATGGACGTCAATATGTGTACCTTTAGTGTACCTAAATTGAATCATTGAATTGAATTGAATTGAATTGATATTGTTTGTAGATTATTTTTGTGATGCCATGCCGATGCTATGATTTTGATAAATTTCAATGACCTCCCTATTTCGTATTCCTTATTGACTTATATTCAGAATCCTATCCATGAAAAAACGCACAAGTAGAGACAGGGTGTGGTGACAATATTTCCGATTGTAGTAACAATCATGCCAATAAGCTTGGCATGATTATTTTATTTGATTCTACTAGCCAATATTTTTAACTTATCTCATTATATCGTATTCCTAATTACTGAGGGTCGTGACCCCTTTCCATTAATCAAATAATGGTAGGAGTTTTCTTTGGATAATAATGCGGTGGGTTCCCAGTTCCCACGTCCTTCCGCATACGACTCGACTAAGAGTAGGTAGTTTAGTCTTTGGTTTTTGTAACGATTAGGTATTATCAGATGTTAGTGATAATAACTGGGACCGACGGCTTAACGAGCTCTACGAGGCACGGAGGAAACGGAAAGGCCAAATTTGAACCTCCTAGTTCGGTCACCCGTCCAGTTACCGACTTGGGTCAACGTTACTTAACCTTCGCAATCTACTGATATGCGTTGTCACAACTAGCCCACTTTAACTCTTTTTAACTTATTTTGCACTAAATCTATATCTTTAGTAATGCCGGTTTCTCGTTAATTTGTAGCTATTATTAGCTCATTGTGATTGTTTTCTGTAATTAACAACTCAATGAGGATACTATAAACATTAACATTATGATATTTACGCTGATAATAAAATGAGATACCTTTTGCATTTATTTGCTTTATAATGTAACCTACTTTCAGCATTAAGTGCAGTGTGCCTAACCTACATTGCCACTTTACTTGGCTCCAATTTTCACTTGAATTCAAACAAAAATGATTTTTTGTAACTGGTTGAATGATAACTTAAACTCAAAGTATATTTAGTCAAAATAGGTACCTACAAAGTACACCTTCGACTGAACGTCAGTTTTACAAACTATAAGACGGGATGGTGATAATTAACTACCGTGTCTTAAAACTAAAGCTACGAGGGTTCCAAACCATTATAAGCTTATACCTTTAGCTTATAGCTTTATAAGTTTTACCTGTTTGAAATTAAACGATGTATTTATTTCACGTAGGACACTTATGATAAGTCAAAAGTCAACTACTAAAAACCGGACTTGTACGGATAACGTTGCATCGCAATTATTCTATATCCGTCTAATCTTACCAAAACTGATGACACATCACCACCATAGTCGTTTCAATCAATGGCCGACTTGGTTGTCCACTGCTGGACGAAAGTTCCTTGCTGTTTGCAAATCTTGATTTGTGCATACAGAAAAAGTAGTGAAGAAAGCTAAAATTTCGTATAGCTCCATATGCGTAGTAAGGATTGTCAACGACCGATGAACTATTCAACTAGATGCCCTCACGAAGGTAGCGACCAGTGGTAGAGGAAACGAGTGTAGAGTTAGTATCCATAATGGATTGGATTGGAGATTTCTAATCATCAGCTGCTAATTTGACGACCTCCGTGGCGCAGTGTGTAGCGCTGTTGTCTTAACGTGCGGAGGTCCCGGGTTCGATCCCCGGCAGGGTCAATTTGGGAATTAATAATTTCTGAATTTTCCCTGGTCCGGCCTGGTGGGAGGCTTCGGCCGTGGCTAGTTACCACCCTACCGGCAAAGACGTGCCGCCAAGCGATTCAGCGTTCCGGTACGACGCCGTGTAGAAACCGAATAGGGGTATGGGTTTCACATAACTGCCATGCCCCTAACAGGTTAGCCCGCTACCATCTTAGACTGCATCATCACTTACCATCAGGTGAGATCGCAGTGAAGGGCTAACTTGTAGTGGATAAAAAAAAAGCTTCTGGTCGTGCGCAATTAGCGATTTTGACTCACCTTTTATATGAAAACATACGCAAAATGTCGTTCCATGTGGATATCGCCTAACCAAAACTTTGTTATCACAACTGATAAGGTTTAGACGCCTATAAAAATCTGTCGCCAGACGACACCCGTCACGATAAAATGATTTCAATGATTTTTATATGAATTTTCTTCAGTATAAAGATAGAGCACAGAATTCAGGATGGATATTAAAAGTGATAAAAGAAGCAAAAACTTATTACCGCGCAGAAGACTAGTGAAGCATTAGTGTTACATTTAAAACTGTAATAACATAGCTTTACGATTTGATTTACATTGCTTCGACAGGTGAAATTATTTCTTAATTTTGAGTAGATTAAAATCGGTGACCCTTCTATTACCTTATTTATTATTGTGCTGCGTGTATTACCGCTACGATAAGCCTTTTAAACCCTTGGAATGTGATTTAATTAAATCCAGATTTCATGTAGATATAATAAGTCACAAAACTTAAATATATTGTGTTTATCTTTTAATACATTTGTAAGGAATGCCAACTTATGCCTATTGATCAATATCGGGCACACAAATGAAATCCTCGTGTACAACTTGTTTATATTTTGCATTCATTCACAGCTCCACAATACTTATTAAAGTTTTTCTAGTACTGTGAATAATAATATTTACTTTGCTACAAATTACAATCCGTAATGTTACACTTCATCAATTTCATTCATTTTGTTTTTCCTATTTTATTTCCTTGACTAATAAAACCAATCGTCAGATAAAGTTCTATTTACGTTCAGTCATTTATTAAATATATCAGTTTTCAGTTACTTGACTTAACTACTTTGAAAATATGAATTTTTAATTACTGGTATTTTTTTGTCTCTCTTTCTGCATTGAATTCCTAAAATATAATAAATGCTGAGAGTTTTAACCGCTTCTGTATGTCCCAATAATAACGCAATTTGTTCCTTTAGAATATTACTCAATTGAGTACTATTTCGAGCATCGTCTAGTTTTTAGCATAAGAATTCTCAGAAATTTAATCAATTCTCGCATATCAGTGATAACCAAAGCAATGTTCTCGTTATGATTAACTACTGTGGATGGTTTCTTTAATTTTTCAGTAGGTCAAGAGACGTGGAGTGTTTGCGTGTCGTCGTCTTCTGATGCAACTATCTTATCATTAGCATGAGCCGTAATTGCGACTCGTTTATCGGTTACATTACATATTTGTGCTCTTTCTTTACTTATGCTTGTTTTTCAACATTAGATCCGTCTATAATTTTCCAGCATTTCTATTATTATATTTTCCTATTTAGGTAGCCTGGAAGAGATCGCTCCTTAGCGATAAGGCCGCCTATTGTACAGCTTCTTCCCTTTATGTATCTATGTGTTCTTCTGTTTTGTATCTAGTTTGTTGTTTGTTCATTTCCTTTTCAATGTCTGTGGTTGGTCTTATTTATGGCTTGGTGAGTTCTGATTTATATTGGCACCTATTATTGTTTGTTTTCCAAAATAAAAAAGCTTGTTAATATCTTAATGTATCTTAACAATGATATTGAGTTGAAGTTTTCTGTTACTTTACTGTTTCAGACACTTCTAATTTATACTTACTAATTTACTAATTCATACTTACTTTCTAATTTATAGCTGCTTGTTAAATAATTTTGTACAACAAATGCTATAAAACAACATCTTGGTTATTGAATTAAGTTGTTATTGATTTGCTACTTTATTATGTTTTACTTCAGGTAAAGGTATATTGCATTCGTTCATACTGGTTTCCTTTTGTGATTCATGACACATTTTGGTCAATATCAATCTGTATTTTCCTTTATAAATGATTCATGAGTTTCATAACTGAAGTAATAACAATTATTTCCGAATATGTACATTTTATTTTAATTATCATTATTTGAATACGAGTTATATTGGTTTAAATTTTAACAATCAATTGTTTTAAGTACTTATATAATCTTATTTATATTTTACTTTTCTTCAGAACTTCTGTCTGTGAACAATGCGATGCCGACAACTTTTCCGTTATGACGCATTGCGTTGCATTCTAAAGCACTTTTTGACCGACTTCCAAAAAAGGTGTAGGTTCTGAATTCGGCGCGTATTTTTTCATGTCGGAACCGATTTGAATATTTTTTTCAGTCCTTAGAGGAAGCTGTCGAGATGGTCCCATAAAAAAATCTGACTCCAAATCCTCAATCCTGACACTAAGAATTTAAAAATATTTTTTTCCAAAAAACCGACTTCCAACGCCACTGTAACGTAAAAAATAATTTTGATTTCTACACACATCAATGTATTTGAATAAAAAAACATGAGATCGAATTTGTGGTGTAGTAGTCCTGTCATGCGATCATGGAAAACTTGCATCAATCAGTGCTACCATATCAATTGTTTTTAACTGGCTGAATTAATGGTGTACTTGTGACAGTGGATGCTTGCTAATATCTTGATGGTTTTTTTTTACACGTTAAATGATCGTTACTAACAAGTTATGCGCTATCAGTTAGTAGTTTCCTGAAATAAAAAGTTATTTATTTATTTATTAATATCGAAGGAGTGTTAAACAGTCAGAGTAAATTGCGATCGATATACTGTAGCTGTCAACGTAAGATTTCACGTACATGTGCTTTAGATATGCGACCTTTGTTTTCAAAGGTTCACGTATTCGATTGACTTCCGCAGAGCTTCCTCATTTGTGACTCTGTTTTATCCAGTAGCAGTTCTGTTATCCTATCAATTCATACTATAGTTATATCTACTTCAACACGTGTTCCAAACTTCACTTTCTCATCTATTGTAGTGGTTTCTATTGTATGGTATGGTGTAATTTGCATTCAATTATTAACTATTGAGCCTCATGCTGGCGGTCAGTCTCATTTAATATTTGAGTTGCGTCCGCGACTTTGTCCGCTTGGACAATTTTTAGGGTCAAGGTATATGGAAAATTGTTTACATATAATTACAGAATTATTACGCTTTTTGGTAGAAACTTCCACCAATAATTTTCAATTTTATTGTAGTGTTTGTTTACACTTAAGGAAAATAAATTAAAATTGTTTAGAAAATTCCATTAATGTTTACTATTAGAATAATAGGAACAAAAACGTGAGTTGAGCTACTTTTTTGTATTTGCAGAGATTTCAGAGCTTATTGGATAGAAGCAGGCGTTGTTACTTTGCGGATTGTCCATCATAATGAAAGAACCAAAAATTTAATTCCTTGTTTATAGTAGAAAAACAAATTAAAGTCAGTGGTTCAATATGGGTATACTCCGTCAGTACTACGCTTGATCTTTCTCCAGTCCTGTCGAATTGCCGTCTCAACAGACTGTGAGGGTGGAGAGTAAGGACTGGAACAGTAACCGAAATAATGGGGTTAAACACTGTTTTTTGAAACTGTTATAAAACAGAAATACTTATACCGGAAATAAAAACGATACTGTAACCGAAACAATCTGTAGTATTTTATTTCTGTTAATAACTGTTTTTATCTGTAACCCTAATAGGTACATGCCCTAAGAAACTGCACGGTGTGACAACGCGTTCTTCTCACTTCATTGGACTTTACAAACACTGACACAACATGGCCATGTTTTTCTTAAAACAATTGCAACCATCGATGTTTTCATCTAAGGTTCAAATTTAAATACGCATCAATAGTAAATTTGGCAACGTCGCTATTTCGGTTACACTTTAAAACTCTTTATTTCTGGTACAGATTCGTTTCTGTTACAGAATTATAAGTGTTTCGGCTTAACAGAATTAAAAACACATTCAAAAGGGTTACAGCTTCGATTCTGTTACATTTTCATTCTGTAACACTTATATTTCTGTAACCTTTATGAATCTGTTTTTAAGATCCTGATGGACAGTGCACCTGTATTAGCGCACATGCTTGTGCATTATAATAATCAAAATAATCTCGCGCGCAGATGGCTTATGTCTGTGTAGATTGGCCGCCGTTGCCGAAATTCAGTCGGGAGGACATTATAATAATCAAACGATATACATGAGTGTAATGTTGTAATTTCACCCACTGCCCGACATAATAATAATATAGACATTAAATAACAGGAAATCATTACCAGAAAGATGATTGATTATTAGTTTATCTTTATACGCACTCAAAACTGTAGGACGGCGCTTAACGTTGACGCCTGTATATATAATGTACGGCATAAGAACTAAACTAGCGGCACGCTATGATGGCCGGTTTGACGTTTGTCCGCTCATGAAGTTCCGTATTAATTGATAACGACTTTGAAGGAAATAATTGTATTACTTTATTGACGATAGTGATGTGCAGAGATTCATAAATTTTATCGAATGTAGTTTTAGGTTTAGGACTCAAAATTTATTTATTAAATTGATTTCTTAAATGTATACAAGTGTAGAAAAATCAGTTTGCACCATTTAAGGGGTGAATGTACTTGTGAATATGAACAATTTTCACTATGTGGACAAACCTCTGAAATCGCAAAAAAATATCAATAAATTTTTAAAAATGGAATCTAATACGATCGTCACATAGGATCGCTGGCTAGCACAACTACTACCTCCGGCAAACTCGCGTCAATGCTCAATGCAAAACAAAGCAGTTTCGAATTGACGTTGCTTCGAAAAGTATAAACTGTCAGTGCAATGCGATTGTGATATAGTTTTGACCTGGCTTTGGATTTCAAATATTGATACTGCATTACTGTTGACCCTTGCTCGTTAATTTGGACTCTGTTCAAGCCCTTTGTTGTGGATTTCGTCGATATGACCGAACGTACGCAGAGAACTGTTCTAAATAGTCAGACACATGAGTTCGTAATACGCCTTCGTAACTATTTCGATCGTGAAGCTCAAAATGGAGGGCCAATTTTACCTATAACGTCAGTGGTTGAACGCGTAGCTGATGCGCTTAATATTGGACAACGAACTGTTAGACGGATAACTAAAAAAAAATATGGCGAGACTGGCACAGAAGAAAATAAACTTCACACACCAAAAAAGAGAAAACGAGCAAAACCAGTCGTAGGCATCGATAGCTTTGATGCCGATGCTATCCGAAGACATGTTTACGGCTACTATTTACAGAAGGAGTATCCAACAAGAAAAAAGTTGGTGCATTCACTGAAGGAAGCTGGATTATTCTTCGGTGGGGAAAGTTCTTTAACGAAGATTTTGAAGACCATTGGATTTCGATACAAAAAATGTAACAAACGCAAAATATTGATGGAAAGATTTGATATAGCGATGGCAAGGTATACTTTTTTACGGCAAGTGAAAGAAATCAAAAATTGGCAAAATGTTGTGTTCTTGGATGAAACATGGCTTAATGCTAACCATACTGTAGGCCGTTCTTGGAACGATGACACAGCAGCATCTACTTCCAAAGTTCCTGTAGGAAAAGGATCGCGACTTATAATTTGTCACGCCGGAACCATCAACGGGTTTGTCGAAGGTTCTCTCATGGCTTTTGCGTCAAAAACCACTGGAGACTATCATGAAGACATGAATGGAGAAAAGTTTACTGAATGGTTTACCTCAATGTTGTGTAGCCTCCCTGAACCATCTATTATAATTATGGACAACGCCCCATACCACTCGATGCAAATTGACAAGCCACCTGCCCAATCCCAAAAGAAAGCTGATATCGTCGCATGGCTTCGTAAAAATGGCGTAGATGCAAACATGAATATGTTAAAAGCGGAATTAGTACGTCTTTTAAAAGAAAACAAACCAACCAAGATCCGATACGTCATTGACGAAATAGCATTAGAACATGGGCACAGAGTTATACGGTTACCGCCTTACCATTGTGAGTATAATGCGATTGAGTTGGTGTGGGCTCAAATTAAGGGATATGCTGCAAGACACAATACAGAACCCCCATTTACCACAAAAAAAATGCTAAAATTATTAGAAGAAGCTTGTGAACATGTGACTAAAGGAGACTGGGAAAAGGTTGTGAATAGAACTGTTAAATTAATAAGGGAAGATTATGAAAGAGATGTGAAAATAGATAATATTATAGAAAACGAACATATAATTATTAATGTATGTGATGATAGCAGTGACGACAGTGAAAATAGTAGTATGGACGAATCTGATTAATTATGGCCTTTTGTGGCATCTTTTTTGGTATCTTTTGTATTCATATGTTTCTTGTGTGCATATAAAGTATGTATATTCATTTTCGTTCAAATATTCAGTTCGTTCAAATAAATTAAATAAACATATACATTTTTGTTTTATTAAACCTATTTAATCAGGTACAAAAACAAAACTTAATTGTTTTTTGTTCGAGAATAAATTGACATTCCACATCACTATTGTAATGTGTCAAACCGGCCATCATAGCGTGCCGCTAGTGTAGGAGCTATTTATACAGTCGGCTATTGTATACCTGACCTAACCTAACTCACGCGTAAACATTTGCGGAAAAATAGCTTGTATGTCTACGACACTGGCAAGGAAGCTGTATCTATGTGATTTGGTATTTGACATCTAGTCAAATCAGCGACTTCTTTTCAAACGTCAAAACGCGTGCTTAGTGTGAAATAGTGCTTAGTAGGATTTTGTATGAAATATAAATATTGAATAGTGACGTCAACAAAATTCGATGCACTTTTTTACTTTTATTGATAGTTTAAAGTAGTTATTCAACATAAAACTAACAGGGGGCGTGGATATTTCGAGTTTTGGGAGATCATCTATTTAATAATCACTAAAAAATATTTTATTTGAATAGTTGTCAAATACCCAATTGGCGTATCTGAGTCTCGATTATAATGACCGAAAATCTGATACGTGATATATATATAATATGATGATATATATATAACATGATAATATATATGATGAATAACAGTGATATTCATATCATTAAGATAAGCTTGAGTTACCCGAGCGGTATGCGGCCGAGCATTATCCTGCATAAAAACAAAATCTTCACCGATATATGGAGCAAACGGTACGACATTTTCTTCTAAAACTTCTCTGATATAGCGGTCTGCAGTCAGACTCCCTCTGTCAATCACTACCAAGTCTGTGCGAACTCCCAAACAAATGCCCGCCCAAACCATTATTGATCAACCACCGTATGCAACTGTAGTTTCAAAATTTGTCTGAATGTATCATTCTCGTTTGCGTCTGTATATTCTTTGCCTGCCGTCAATTTGATTTAAGAGAATTCTGCACTCATCACTAAACAATACCTTACTCCATTGGTCCGCGTTCCAAAATCGATGTTCCTGAGCAAAAGTTAACCTGTTTCTACGATGATTTACCTCGAGCCTTGGAGCCTTGGCGGGCACAAATGAACCCAAACCAGCTTCTTCGAGCTTTCTTCGTACCGTACGCTCACTTACGGTTACACCCTGCACTGCTTCTAACTCATGTCGGGCTTGGACGGCCGTCAAACGGGGGTTCCTACGTACACGAAGCCGAATGAAACGATCATCCCTACTCGAAGTGCATCTTTTTCTGCCTTGTCCTGCTCTTCTCACATACTAAGTACCGATCTCCCTGAACCGTTGGATACTGCGATGGATCGTTGAAACTGGTCGACGAAGATCTCTGGATATCACTCTGTAGGTTTGACCATTTCTTCGCATTTCGAGTGCCCTGGCAATCAATCTCCGTTGTGGCTAAGTCAGGCATAATTCAGTCATCAACTCCAGAAAGATACGCGATTAAAAAAACTAACAAAAAACAGTATTTCAATGAAATTTTAAATCAAACTCAGAAGGAAGAAATACTCGAAGTTCGCTCCAGATAAGGTGTACTTGAATAAAATTAAAACAATTGCATAAAATGTGATGTTCAGTTGTTTTCTCAATTTCAAAATATTTCTTTTTAAATTAAATGACGTATAAACCAGCCACCAATCTTATATGATACTGATATCAAACCTTTTTTTTATGTTCCGCTAAATATGCCGGCGAGTTTAGTTTGGGCTTAGTGGATTGGATTAGCCATGGATACCGACGAGAGCCATCCTGTGCTTAAATATTACAAAAAATATTATTTTGACGCCGCTACGTGCATCTGTAGTGGGGATATATCTTTATAGACAAAAAAATGTGCGGCGGACAAAAAGAAAAGCCATTACTATCTATAGGCTGTGCGTTGATAAATCAGCCAATCATACCTAATAGTATTTTTAAATGTATTGAAAGAAATGTAGAGATGCTCAAAAGATTTTCTATGAGTATGGATAGAGATAAAATGGCGTAAGACGTTAATAGCTTCTTTACAAACTTTTGTTGAGAAAATTCTTAAAATAATTAATTGAAATAACTATAACCTATCCAATATCAATAAATCACCGATTTAATTGATTATTATTATATATTCCTTTAAGCGCTTCTAACTCCAAATCGCAGTCGATAGTAAAAATACGATTTTGGGAATAAAACCTAAGATGCATTACATTAAAAAAGTAGACCGGATACTAGGAATAATTTGATGTCAAATTGTTACGTTTGAATTAGGAAGCGAAGCGTTCTAAAATTAATATTCATATAATATTTATTTTTAATGAAGCACAGACTGTACCACTCTGATGACGACAACGAAGACGTAAGACTAAATCGACGTTTCGTGTGGAAGTTTTATTTTCTGAGTTGTTAATTGTAGTAATTATTTGGCGAGTTTTATTTTATGTGGCCAAAATGATAAACTTTTTTGTGTACATAACATTGATAGAAAAAAAAACGTGAAAAAAATGCATGATATCAAACTTTTGGAAGTAATTCGGTGATATATTCTACATTTAGCACGTATCAATATATAATAATATAACTTATAGACCTTCTATAAGTCTTACTCTTATGGAAAAGCCTCTGCCAAATATATAAAAATTTTGAAATAATTTCATAATTAAAAAAAATTAAAAACACGACTGCCCTGCAAAAACGCGAACTTAAAAGTTAAAAATCTAAATTAGTTAAATTAGAAACTTATTCACTTTTATATTAAATGATTCATTTTTGTGAATCAATGGATATTGAACTATAGTGTTATATATTTTCGGAATCTACTGATAGTTTTCTAGATGATGATTATATAGTTAGTCTTATTTTCGAATATTTTTTTCAACTTTAGTCTTTAATGCGGGACCATGGTCACGCCATAATTTTTTTTTAATTTTACTAGCCTATGTCTAGCGGAATAAACTAGGGATTCTAACGATACCTCATTTATCACAATCGGTTCAGGCGTATAGAAGTTATGGTGGTGTAATATACAAACTCACATTTATACATACATACATACATGAACCCTGAAAATAATATACTCCTTTTAACAGGCATTCATATAAAAATAAGCTAATTTATCCCTTTTCCTTGAATAATTTTGTTTGCCCTACCTGTTACTAACACAACTTTTGAACTGTCATTGTCGCACACAAAACACTGAAGGATTAAGATACGTTACATCCATGATCGATGGAATGTAGGTACTCGGTTAAACCTCGGGTTATCTGATCTAGATTAAGATACTGCGACTTAGTATGTCTCGGGCTTCTGCTTGTATGTATATCTATAAGAATAAGTCGTTTTGTGGCACACTTTGATTGGATAATGACTATTTAAATGACATTATCTCTGTTTGTTGCAGAAAAATATTGCATTATTTTCGCCCGTAATTAAAATAAATCCATACTTATATTATAAGTAAGAAAGTGTGTACACCTGTATGTTACTTTTTAATGAGTCGTCTGCTTAAGCCTGATTCTGGCGTAATTTGATACAGAGATTTTCAGAGATAGATCCCGTGTACAGTCTTTTAATCCTGAAAGTTCGATCCAACATTATCCCTACCGAATGAAATAACTATCTAAGCGTTGAAATATTCTATGAAAAGCCCACGCTTTTGTAACTCTGGAAAACATCTAAGTTGCAACAAAGTTGCAAAAACCGTTTCATCATCATCACTTCAACTCATTGCCGACCGACAGCTGAGCACGAGTGTCCACTCAGAGCGAGAAGGTTTGGCCATAGTACACCGCGCTGGCCAAGTGCGGATTGGTAGACTTCACACACCTTTAAAAATATTATGATGCGGGCATGCATGTTTCCTCACGATGTTTTCCTTCACCGCTAAAGCAAGTGATATTAATTTTAATTAAAAACGCACATAACTCCGAAAATGTTAAAGTGCATAACCGGGGATCGAACCCTTGACCTCCTGAATAGGAAGCCAGGCGTATAACACCTAGGCTACCACCTCTCTTTTTTATCCGCTTGTTCTTTGATAAACATTTAATTGTTTTCCAACGTCTTACCAAGTTTATTTATAGGTACCAAAATGTTCTACATTGTTGAAATTTCCATATTAAATATTTGCCAAATTCCGCGTTACATCTACTATCTGATAGGCTATCACCATGCTATCATGCTATCACACACAATCAGGGACGTGTCGCTATGCATCATCATTCATCATCCTTTGAGAATCTTGACGTGGTTTCGAAAAAAAGGTATGCAAAAATTATGCCATTCTGATAAAATTGTCGCTACGTCAACTTTATCAGAATGGCATAATACATAATTTTCTTATGCAACTTTTGATACGATAATTTATACCTATAGAATACGGTGAACCCTCGTAATTCGTACGTATATTTTGCAATCATTTAAATATTGTGTGTTTTTCCCATGTCCTTTATGTATGTAAGTTTAAGTGTCTGATAGTGATTGTTGGTCGATGGTACTGTGAAATAAACCTTAAAGACAGAGTCAACAACAACTGTGCTTATTTTCAACTCAATCGAATTAACGGTGCTCGAACGCATAGGTAACTTTTAACGGGCAGACATTTAAGTACTGATTTCTATACTAATTTTATAAATGCGAAAGTTTGGATGGATGGATGGATGGATGTTTGTTACTCAATCACGCCAGAACGACTAAAGGGATCTGAATGAAATTTGATAGATTATAGTCTAGAATAGCACATAGGCTACTTTTTATCCCGGAAAATCAAAGAGTTCAGCGGGAACCAAAAACCTCAGTCTGCGCGGACGAAGTCGCGGGTATCAGCTAGTTGCATAATAATTCTATTAAAAAGGCTTCAACTTTTTTCAATAATCGTTAGTACAAACACTACCGTAATTTGTATTAATTAGACCATCATATAAACAAAGAATTACAGAAAGATAAAATTAAAAACTACTTCTAATTATATTTACAAAAAATACACGCCGCCCAAGTAATCGATAATGGGCATGGTTTTAGATTTGAATATTACTGTTATTCTTGTTTCCAAAAACTGACGGCTACCACGTTTTGAATAAAAATGGACCACGTTCCTAGCGCAGTGATAAGTGCGAGATTATAAGTGAACTGCGAGGTCCCAGGCTAGATCCCCGGCGTGGGCAATTTGGGATTGTCTTTGGGGTCGGGGTATGGGATTAATATCTAATACTTTCCATACCCCTACCAGCCCCCTCATTCTCTAACTCAGTGACTATCAAAAAATTAAAGCCACTGACTCATAGAGATAATATTATGGTAGGTAATATATACTCTATGCACTGACTATATTATACATGATATATTTTCTCTCCATTGGAGGTTTGCCATGAAAATGTTATTTTTATTTCATAGCAAACCTTCATTGGATATAAAATATAATATTATGTCAGTAGCTTCTGAGTTAGAGATGTTACCCCGCTACCATAGAACTATTGATCGCAGTCAAGGACTAACTTGTAGTAGAATTAAAAAATGTCATTACTTAGCTAGCAATATTAAATGGTTGTATCCTAAAATGTTAATGGAACTGGATCGGGCATACACTGCGACGAGCACCTGACCATATACCCAAGCAAGCGTTGGATTGGAACCCGCAAGGTCAAAGAAAACGACGGCCAAAACAAACTTGGCGGCGTACTATACTTGATGAGTCGAAAAAGATCGGCCTTACGTGGGACGAGCTGATGCTTATGGCGTCCGACAGATCGGCTTGGAAAAAAGTAGTGTCTGCCCTCTGCCCCAAAGGGTGGACATAGGACTTAATGTTAATGATACTAAAATGTGATATTTTATAGAAAGAAATGAGGTTGGTTCATCATCATCATCATTATCAACAGCCGTTGTGCATCCACTATTGGACATAGGCCTCTTTTAAGTAGCGCCAACGTGCTCTTTCCTCGGCTTTTCGCATTCAATCGATGCCAGCCACCCTCCGGATATCATCGCTCCACCTTGCTGGGGGGCGCCCTACGCTCCGTTTGCCAAGACGTGGTCTCCACTCGAGGTTGGTTAACCTTAATTACCTGTGTAAACATACCATTAAGGGCGCTAGAACCACGCGATTCCAGCTTCATTAGAATTGACACCAATTAATACGTTCTCGTCAAACGCTAATGATTTATTAATTCCACTTGATTATCTTTAATTAATTAGTAAAAGATAAAAGAAACGTCACGAATGCATCAATCAAAAATTCTTTATCCTTTATTATGTTTTGCTATCATTTTTTTTACGCTAAATACGATTACTACCGAGTGATACGATCTTTCAACGGGCTAATCTTTTAATTTATAGCCTTACTTACACATTATTAATAATATGCTCAAGTCATAAAAATCGGGACTGAAATATTAAAATTGATCCATTAGGCTGGTCGTAAACGGTACGTTTAGTCGTCATCGAACCCCTGCACTATTTAACGCATACAAAGTAGGATAATTATTAGGTACTAAATTTTGTCAACAACAAATTCCTGCGTGGCTATTACTTAAATTGTGCCCGGAGTTAGTAAGTTGGCGGTAAAGCTCACCCCCGTACTTCGTAAAGCACATAAAGTTGCTAGTCCTACACCTTATGTCTCTCCGGTTTTGTAGGATGCTCCGTCCCATAAAAAAGAGATAAAATAGAACCATACCGGTGTACCGGTGTTTGTGTCAAGTGTAAGTTCCCCACACTTGTACACTTTAATATCTGGAGTGCGATTAACATAGAGTCACGAACGTTACACAGGCAATCCCTTAGTTGCCATTCCCTATTAAACCAGTGAACATCGATCTTGCGTACGTAAGGTCAATATTCTCTAACAAATCGTGCCGTTTATGACCTGCCTTACAGTAATTAGCTGATACATAATTTTTCTTCTGACACTTTTAGTTACTTTTTTTCTTTTTCTCCAATAGTGCAATAAATAAACATACGAAAACAAAACCCAGTGACACCAGTGATATACCAAACTTAAAAAGTGAGTGCAACCACAACCAGTATCAATGAAAAGTGATATTTTAAACAGAAAAGTGCATTAACCAAAATGTCTTCACGAACAAAAGGACACACCTAGTGCAAAATGTCAGTGAGGTGACATCGGAGCTCAGCCTTGAGGCTGTAGTGTAACAATAAACATTCCACTGTTAAACATCCAGAGCCAGGGCCCGGAGAAGTGCAAGGCTGTCTGCAAAATGACCAAGGGCCCTCGGAAGGTGAAGCTAGTCATTGTAGTCAACAATAAGAAAGAGTGAGTAGACAAACCTTTTTTCCTACTTTTTTTCTAAATTTTCAAATGCTCTTGCTCAATATTCCAATATTCAGGGAGGTATATAAATTACAAAACAATGTGCAAAGTTGTTAATTAAAAAAGATTGTGTGTGTCAACTCCGACGCACGACTGGAGTTTACTCTCTACGAACGATTATAAAATATATAGATTAGCAAATGAATGCATTTTATATATTACTGAAAGTATGCTTGATACATTTATTTATATTAATTATATAATTTATATTCATCAAAATACATTACATAGTCATCGAAACATAAACAAGTGTTACCATGGAAGTCCATAACGTGACGGAGAAAATTTGATTTTACTCCGCATATAATTTTCATACCCCGGGCTTATATATGCAAATCGATTCTTAAGAAGGTAAACTCCAAAAAGATATGAACATTCTTACTAATCCATCGTCAAGTTCCGTGAGAAACATAAGTTCCACCGCAACTCTGAGCTTTAGAAAAGCGTTCAAGCGCCACGTGTGCCCTGACCCTTAGAAAACTGCTAACGTCATACTTGTTAAATGCCTCTAGAAATTAATTACCTGCGGGTAATCTAATGCGTACTGATTACTGATAATAATAGTTCTTAAACCATGTAATGTGATTCCTTGGATTCATATTATACATTGAATTAATTTTAGATTTTTTCCCGTTGCTGTTTTTGTTTTAAAATGGGCAGTGCTTCTAGAACAGAAAAAAAATTAAGTTATTCACTTATGATGTAAAATGTCAAAAGAAACTTAAACTGTCTTAAACCCCACTTTTTCTCCGACGGTCTTGAAAAAAAATCTGAAATAAATCGAGTTAATAGTAAACAAGGGTAGTAGCTAGGGTCTGGAACACTACCAAAAACTGTTTTTCCCACCATTACAATCCGGGTATCTTTAAATCAAGAGTGATTCATCTTCTAGGCAAGCGCGTTCCATCTTAGGCCGCATCATCACTTCCCATTAGGTGTGATTGTGGTCAGGCGTAAACCTAAAATGAATAAAAAAAAACAGAAAAAAATATTTACAAAAAACTGACTTCCAGAGCCACTGTAAAGTAAAAAATAATTTTGATATCTACACACTATGTTGAAGTCGGGTGAGCTGACGCGTCAACTTTACCTATCTTTGTCATACCCGCGCGTGTGTGGCAGTGGCTCTGTAAGTTTTTGGAAAAAAAAACATCTTTAACATTTTATTGTACTCTTTATCCCCACGACTTAGGAGTACAGTACCCTGCAGCATCAGAGTGGAGGAGTTGGGACTTGGGTTTAAGTATGAAGACGTTGCTTGACACCTACAATATGAATTCACCAGAAAAAAATCCTAAATCGCTATTTTTAAGGAGTTCTGTTCTGTATACACGTGACTTGATACCTACTGTATGAATTCACCATCAAAATTCTAATCCTAACTCGCTAGTTTTGAGTCGTAGGTACACCTACAGCATCAGGATTGAGGATTTGTAGTCAGATTTTTTTTCAAATCTGTTTAGAAACCACGGAGATACACAGTAACATACAAAAAAAATATGCGCTGAATTGAGAACCTCCTCCTTTTTTGGAAGTTGGTTAAAAAATATAACTTAGTCTCCTGCTAGTAGTAAGTACATAGTTAATTTTTAGAAACCAACATTAACTCTTTACCAACAAGTAACAACACCTTTTTTGACGGCCTCCCTGGCGCAGAGTTCTTGTCTTAAAGTGGAAAGTCCCGGGTTTGATCCCCAGCAGGGTGGATTTGTGAATTTATAATTTCTGAATTTTCTCTGGTCTGCTGATGTGGGCTTCTTCAGCCATGGCCGGATACACCTTTTTCGGTTACCGCCCTTCTGGCCGTGTATAGAAACCGATTAGAGGGGTATTGGTTTAATATTACTGCCATACCCCTAACAGGTTAGCCCGCTACCATCTTAGACGGCATCATCGCTTACCATCAGGTGGGATTATTGTCAAGGGCTAAATTGTAGTGAAAAAAACCACCCTGACCGCTCATGGTACTGAGCGGCATATTTTCCCAGAGCAGTTAATAGCAATTAACCCGTCAATAGGTTTGTGTCACTGACGAATTGACGCGCGCACGCTACGAAAGGGTCGTTGATTCAATGATTCATCTCGCAGGATCATGTTTGATCATTATTATTACCTACGCATCTTTATAGTTACACTAGCTGATGCCCGCGACTTCGTACACGTGGATCGAGGTTTTGTGGTTCCCGCGGGAACGGGATAAAAAGTAGCCTATGTGCTATTCCAGACTTTAATCTATCTCTGTGCCAAATTTTAGATCCGTTCAGCTGTTGGGGCGTGATTGAGTAACAAACATCCATACATGCATACATCCATCCAAACTTTCGCATTTATAATATTAGTATGGATAATGCTATAGTAGAACTAGATAATTATCGTGGCATTGTCCGCGAGGTTGGCCCGTGAGGGTCTAGCGAGGGTACACCTCCTTACCCGGGTGGGACGTGGGGCAACATTGTACCCCGGTGTCTTAAGCCGTGTAGTTGGCTAGGGCCTTAGGCCGGAGGTTTGAGTCAGTGTTGGGTCCGCACTGTTTGTGACGTCATCACCGCCGCGTCATCCCCTAAGGAATGAATTACGATACGAAATTTCGGCCCTGTATCAGCCCATCACAAAGCGATCCACAAAATAAATACATAAAAATACTTATCGTAATTTAAAGTTATATGAAATACCTATTTAAATCTATTATTGTATCCACAAATTCAATCAATACGTCTTTGTCGATGTAATAATGGATTTCGTAAACATATTTTTATGCATTCCATTGGACGGTTTTGTATAAAGAATGAAAGTTTGCGATCGGCCTAGTTTGTTCCTTCAAGGGAATCTGATGGCTTAAATGAATATATATTAAAGAGAGGGTCTTCCAAAAGACTTAAATTGACATCCTTGATTAGTTTTAAGTTTGATAACCATTTTAAAATGATGACTATGATGAATATTATGATTGTTTTATGTCGGTTACTGCGTTATTCGTGTCTGCGGTCCGTCAGCGACCGGATGCAAGCGATTTTGCACCTATTACCCCACATAATTAAACCGATTCTCCGATAACATTTGCATATAATGGCCGCATGTATTTACGTTTGTTCATTCATAAATAGAAATCTCATTGAAGTTTAATTGGTCGTACGGTTTCGTTGGTTTCATTTATTACCACTTGTATCACTTGTACGGGCTATATTTAAGATTAGTCTTGTGTTCTAATTTAGTTTTTTAATCCCGTACCTCGAAACAACTAACAAAAACCAGCCAAAGAGCTTAGACTCACCCACTGAGGCTTCAGAATTGGGTATTTGACAACTAGTCAAAACGGTAACTTTTTTCAAATGTCAAAACGCGCGTTTGGTATGGATTTTGTATGAAATACTGAATTGCAACGTCATCAAAGTTCGTTGCACTTTTTTACTTGAATCATCAATTTAAAATGGATATACAACATAAAACTAACAGGGGACGTGGATATTACGTTTTTTGTGAGATTTTTTATTATAATAGACACAAAAAAAAAATTGACTATTTGTCAAATGACAAATATCCAATTTCGTTTCTCGGGCCCAAAACGATGCGGAAGGTATTGAGAAGGAGGGATTTTAAAGCAGTTACATAATTACCTCCCTAGTTAGTGTTTTAGATTTGGGAATTTCTAAGTTCTGAAGTTTCTCTGCTCTGGTCTGGTTGGAGGATTCGGCCGCAGCTAAGCCCTACCGGCAAAGACGTAGCCCCAAGCGATAACTATAGCGTTCCGACATGATGGAGGATTGGGTTTAGTGTAACTGCCAAACCCCTAACAGGTTACTTCGATACCATGTTAGACTGCATCATCACTTACCACCGCTGTTACTTGGGCTAGTTTGTAGTGAAAAAAAATTATCTGTGCATTGGGACTTCAGTTAGTCGAAGGTTCTGTTTTATAGGCCTTAAGTATAGTATAGTTCAGTACGACGCCGTGTAGAAACCAATTAGGGGTATGGATTTAATATAACTGCCATATCTCTAACAGATTAGCCCGCTTCCATCTTAGACTGCATCATCACTTACCATCAGGTGAGATCGCAGTCAAGGGCTAACTTGTAGTGGAATAAAAAAAATACTACTTTGGAGACAGATCTATGTACTAGATCGCATGATTAGTATAATGACAGGAAGCCTGCTGCTTCCGCGTCAAACACAACAGTCATCGCTGGATGATGGTCATTACCATACCACGTAGCCATGCGACGCTCCACGGCCGATGGTGGCGTGCGAAACCTTATTCAAGGTACGGGACAAGGACGGAAAGAAACGATGTCTCATGTAAATCAAAGGTTTAACAATAATCACTGAAACGCAATGGTTCTAAGATTAAAATCACGTAACGGGTCATTTTATGTGAGTTTTGAAAGCTTTTTAGTCATAAACCATGAAATTTCTGTATCAATGTGTTGGGGTTTAACAGACTTAAAAAAAACGTTTTAAAATACTTACTTTTTAAAGTTTTTATAAAATCGACGGAGTATCTTAGTCCAATATTTTTTCCGCTTGCTTTTCATGTTCAAAAGCAATTATTTTGATTTACCATTACCTTTACATTAGGCAGTTTACCATTCCGCACGTCTCTAACTATATCCATTTGCAAAAAATCACGGACAACAACAACAAACAAAATCAAACTCTTTTTTTTTGTAATGAAAGTTCCTGGGACGATGCGGAGGGGTAAGGAATTTCGTTCCTATTTGGTGTCCCACGACACCACACGTTTGTTTTCTTGCGTGATAGGCTTGCGCTTGACGACAATCATACTTAGTGCAAAGCAATGATGAGGTCTAGCTTGGACTGCCCTTGCCTAGAAGATGCCTATTCACTCTTTCCCATTGTCAATTTTTGACGGTACTTATATATGTCACCGTAAGATTGTAAAAACCGTTAGATTATAATCTAACTCGCGAAATTCTAAATTGTCGAAAGATTGTAAACTGTTCAATGTTCTGAGTGTAAATTTTTGAAATATTCATTTTATTTACGTTTTCTTGTCTTTTTCTTGTAGGTTAGGTTAGGGTTCGACATAAATAACCAAGTAGTTAGGTTTTATCGGGTTTAAATACCTATCAGATTACAATCTACCGGAAAATAATGCGTTAAATTCTAATCTTTCGACAGTTTAGAATTTCGCGAGTTAGATTATAATCTAACGGTTTTTACAATCTTACGGTGACATATACAGTACAAGTAATTATCAAAAACCAATTTCACCAATTTTAAGGTTTCCACTGTAAATCAGCGCTGCAGCCTGCTGGAGACCTGTATTTGGTCATACAACTTTGTTGCTATATCTAATTTGATAGTTTCTTAAACTAAATATTGTGACCGAATAAAAACGATTTCTTTCTTCAAAAAAATACTCAACTCCACTCCGGCACCGGCTGTTTGCGTTGGCCCTAAGTAGGATTCGTGATAATCAAAAGCTTGTTCGACGTAAACCGCCAAGGCCGGCGGTTTATGAATGGACCGCGTTATGAGTTGTGACGTCATGTTGATCTCCGTATTATCTCGACGGTGTGCAGCTTCCACTTATCGTAGTCAATTACATTACTTTATATTACGCACCTAATACTCACCTAATATTATCATAGCGTGATTATCGTATACTGAAGAATTTAGTAAAGAGAAAATTAAGGAGGATTAAGTAGCCTATGTCCTGCCCCGGGACGGGATACAACCTAAACTATATGTGTACCAAATTTCTTCAAAATCGGTTGAAAAGTTGGGCCGTTAAAGCGTAGTAGACAGACAGACACACTTCCGCATTTATAATATTAGTATGGACTCTTACAGTGGATCAACAACTACGCCCATACAAATTATAGACCACAGGCTGCATTATAAGCGTCAATATCTTGAAGCCGGCAGGAATGTCAGCGTTTACTTTAATCTTTTTATCATTAATATTGTGTAATAGTATTGAATAATAATAATTATCTGTTATTATGTTGATAGTCAGCTAGTTACGATCTCTGCGAATACTCTGAGCAATATGAATCAATTCCCATTCAGTAATAACAATAAATGTATATAATATATATTTATATGTTAGTACCTGTAGTCAGTAACACGATTCCCATCGGCTTTCCTTTAGGAAATGTCATCCATACCTACCTAGTAGGTACCTACTACCTACATTTTACAGACCATTATCACAGTATTTCTTTAAAAAATTTAAGTCCTTTTACAAGTTAAAATTAAACACACAATAGTACTATAAAAACATTCTCCAATAACTTTTTAAAAAATCACAGATTTCGCAGACCCCGCAAGAATCTGAGCATTGAAAATGAATACAAAAATTTAGGAAAAAAATTTTAGGTTAAAAAAATAAAAATCTCTTCTTCAAAATTTACTAACCGATTTTCAAAATTCCAACTCGAATGCACTTCTCGCCTGTATCCGCATCTTTTAACACTATTATAATGAAGATCCGTCAATATTCATAGAAGCTACATCACTTTTTATATACGGAAATACCCGTTTTTCTACAATTCCAAATCTAAAGGGACCACCGGTCTCTACTGGTCACAATTATTAACCGATTTAAAAAAAAATTCGCTATTTAGTAGCTAAACTACTCACCCTTTTTTACATTTTTTCTTATGTCGTTTTTTTCTGAAATATTTACAATTTAGTAAACAAACGCCCCCAAAAACCCCGACTTTTTTTAAATTTTTCAAAATTCCATAAAAAATTGCCGGCCGATTTTCAAAATTCAAACGCTCACAATTCCTCAACCTTTGGTACTATGCTCATCTTGATCCTCCCAAAATCCTCGGAGCTATGGCCAAAAATATATCCATACTAGCTGCAGATGCCCCCGACTTCGTCCGCGTGGATTAATTCTTTTTGGTTCCCGCGGGAAATCTTTAATTATACGGGATAAAAAGTAGCCTATGTGTTATTGGCAATTGCAGACTATAATCTATCTCTGTGCAAAGTTCATCCAGATCTATTCAGCCGTAAAGGCGTGATTGAGTAACAAACATCCATTTGAGATTGTTTGGTTCCCGCGGGAACTCTTTAATTTTCGGTATAAAAAGTAGCCTATGTGTTATTCCAGACTATAATCTATCTCTGTATTAAAGTTCATCCAGATCCGTTCAGCCGTTCTGGCGTGATTGAGTAACAAACATCCATTTGAGGTTTTTTTTGGTTCTGGACTTCTTAAATTTTTCGGGATTAAAAGAAGCCTACGTGTTATTTCAGACTATAATCTATCTCTGTGCCAAATTTCATGAAATCAATCCGTTCAGCCGTTCAGGTGTGATTGAGCGTCACTCGTTCGTGTGGCATAAGTTTTTTTCAATTCCCACAGCACTTCATTATTTCCGGGATAAAAAGTAGCCTATGTAAACTATCCAGATCCTAAACTATACTCATGCAAAAAATTACGTTGATCTGTTGCGGCGTGATTGGAGGGCAAACGTCCGTCCTACCGAGAAGAACCAGCAAGAAACTCATTATAATCAACGGAGCAAGACATAGCGCATAATATGAATTATCAAGAATTATGATGATCACTCAGCATCACGCGACGTATCATGTAACGCCCGTGGACGTAGCATCATTTAACATGGACTGGAGGTCGGTGGGAACACAGTTTGACAATCCTACAGTTAGATAGCTGAGCTGTCAGTGTCTCTACGTGGAATGTTACCAGCGGTGAGCGGGCCTTTTTTCTTCTTTCTGGGCAGGTTTTTAAACGTCCTGGAGGACGTCTGGTTGTGCGTGTATTGCTAAATATTAAATTTGGCAAATCTGACGTAGGCATCCGCTAAGGATACCGCTAAGAAAGGATTTTTGAAAATTTAACCCCTAATGGGGTTTGAAATTTGTATGAAAATCAAACCTAATGTGAGCGAAGCCGCCGGCAAAACCTAATGATTTATAAGTGGTTATTCAAACTCCATTGTTTTTAAATCAAATAAACGCTCAAAAGTGCTTCTGAATCAATCAAATCTACATACTGTTATCCAAAAGGGGCCATACTGCCAACGCTTAAAGCCGTATTGTTTCATTAATTATTGGTGACTTTTGTGTTTTAGAATTACTCCTTATTTTTAGGAACGTCTAGATAATTGACATCAAACTAAAATTGCTTAAGTATTGTATTGGAGTTTAAATTGTGGCATAAACGGACCATCGTGTCGTTAAGTGAGTCCACTATACTGCAATCGAACTGTATGGAATTTAAACTGTGGCACAAACGGACCGTGGAACGACGTCACCATTACTCGTGTACCTACTACATGTGTACTACGGCCAAAGACAATCGATTTCACGGTGCCATAGCTAGTATTTCAGCGGCTTCAGTAGTCGAGTATTACTTTTCAAGTTAACGTTAATTATGCGTTACTGCCTCGTTGGTCTTGTGGTTAGCATGTTCGACTGCGGCCGACGAGGTCCCGGGTTCGAGTTCCGGGTAAGGACATAATTAAGCATTAGGTTTTTCTGACTAAAAATTCTCAGTACTAGCCCGAAGTTAGAAAGTCGTTGGTGTTTCACCCCCGTGCCTCGGAGAGCCCGTTAAGCCATCGGTCCCATTTATTAACACTAACATGATAATAGCCCGCCAACCCGCATTGGAGCAGCGTGGATAAGAAATAGTGTAATTGAATTTTATACTAGTGGAGCCGGCAGACGTCGTCCTGCCCTGAACCAAGTTACCTATTGCTGCGCCCCCTACCGCGTCCAACTGTGAATATAAACCATCCCGGGACTCACATACATACATAAACATACACAAAAAATTCCATCACAATCGGTCCAGCCGTTCTGAAGTGATCCGAAAACATACATTTCGGCAATTTCTTTTTATTTAAGTATATAGAAATAAAAAATAATACATAAATATATAGATTGTGGCAACCTCTAAGTGGGTTTACAATAATACATATTACTCTTTTATGTAAAGTTCGCGCGCGAGTTGAATGCAGAGTAAATGTATGACACATACATCTACTCTGCATCCAGCTTGCGCGCGAAATATAGCAATATTTTTCCTCTTTAGTAATACATAAGTGTATTGTAACCTGTTGGATATCCTAAAATGAATGAATCGAATAAATAAATTTAATTACTTGCGGGAAATGCGGCGGACAGAACCAATTATAGGCCGATATCCCTGGCGACGATCACAGCTAAGATTCTGGACAGCCTGCTTGATACACAATTAAATAAGGCAGTAAAAATACACGACGCTCAGTTCGGTTTCAGGCCAGATCTATCAACTGAAAGCGCAATATTGTGTCTCAAGCAGACTGTTCGGTACTACACGGATAGAAAAACCCATGTATATGCGTGTTTTTCGGATCTGTCCAAAGCTTTTGATCTCGTATCCTACAAAATTTTATGGCAGAAGCTTAAAACGGAAAGTAGCTTAAGACCAGAACTACCAGCTATGTGGGACTCCCCTGAAATACGTAACTGAGTTCAAGTACCTTGGTCACATTGTAACCGAGCACCTGGAGGATGACAGTGACAAAGAACGTGAGCGCAGGTCTCTGTCGGTTAGAGGCAACATGTTGGCCCGTAGATTTGCACGTTGCACGACACAAGTCAAGTTAACTTTGTTTAAAGCTTATTGCCAATCTTTTTACACGTGCGTAGTCTATGGGCAAGCTACACGCAACGTACCTACGGTGCCCTGCGTGTACAATACAACAATGTGCCGAGGGCGGTGCTGAGGAAGCCTCGACACTGTAGCGTGTCGGCAATGTTTGCGGAAGCTCGGGTGGGTGACTTCTACGCGATCATACGCAAGCGTGCCTCGTCCATAAAGAGCCGGCTATTGAGTAGCTCCAACACCCTCCTTGGCACATTGGTGGTTAGACATGACAGCCCTCTCTGGAGGTGCTGGAATGGTGCACACAGTCGCGCGCGGAGGCCCCAGAGCGCCTTGTAGTTGTGTTAGGTTTAATTAGTATGTATTGGTATAGAGTAAGTTAAGTATTTTGTATATACTAACATAGGTTAAGTAATTGTAACTAACAAAATATGGGACAGTTTCCTGAAATAAAGTTATATTATTATTATTGAATAGAATTTTAAGCATTTCTAGATTGGCCTGATATCTCTTACAGTTACCGAAGTTTGGGATATCGGACTAAACTTCGATTAGACCGAAATTCCATACACGTCTATAGTGGATTGACTATGGCACACTATGGATTTAAGTCGATGATATATTTTTTTTAATCACCATTTTGGCATTTACTTGTTAATAAATTGCCGTGCTATTTTATAATTGGGCTCCAGTAAGGTAGGTAAGATAAGATAAAGGACAGACCTTGATATAATGAAAAGCAAAGATTAATCGAAAGATGTCCTCGCAGCTTCCCGTGTTCACCTCTGCATTGAATACCAAATCAAGATAAATTAGTTTCTTCTATTCTAATCTTCGAACAATTGTACAATAAATAATGACTTCCACAGTTTATTAACATAGAGCAGGTTGTCACAGAGTGCGCAATTAATTTAATTTCAAATAATTAAAATACTAATGAAATTAAAATATCGTCTTCGTCGTCTCAACCAATAGACGTCCACTGCTGGACCAAGGTCTCCTGCATGGATCTCCGCAGAGCACTGTCTTGTGCCGCTTGCTTCCAGCGGATCTCAGCTACTCTCTGGAGATCATTCTCGCCCGAATGAGGGTGAGTTGGCGATAAGTATTGGTACGATTCATGGGCTATACTGCCAAAGCTTAAAGCCATATTGTTTCATCATAGTTGACTCTCGTGTTTTAGAATTATAATCCTAATTTTAGCAACGTCATGGTACGTGACAACTGACATCAAACTGTCATTTTGAGTAATATGGCTTAAGTATTGTTCTAAGCGTTGAGGATATGGCCCCTGTATTGATTTACCATCTATCATCTATATCAAATCAAATCATATCTTATTTGCTTTAGTTAACCTTACTCGCTAACCAGCCATAGGATGGCATTCAAATGTTTACATATACTTGAAATAAAAGCCAGGCTGTAAGAATCATAAGATATCTAGCTTAGTATTTTTATTATTATTGTTATGGAACCTTTTACTAAATGGAACTCTCAGGTATGAAGTTTTCCTCCATCGTGAAAACAAGTGATAAATATAGCTTAAAACGTACACGTAAGCATGCGCACATCGAGTAAAAAGATGTATACCCGTTATCTCTATTTGCCTACCGAAGCTAACATATTTAGTTACCACTTACTTGTCTCGTTAAGTCAAAAGTAGAGGTAAAAGTAATATTTCTTATCTATGGTATTTTCTCTACGAACCCTCACATGCCGACTATTTTTTTCTTGTAATATACCGGATTTTATGTATGTAGTATGGGTTAACGAGAAATTAGCCGGCATCGACGACATCTCTCTCTCTCTCATCGTGAGATATCTCGTTGTGCGCATGCTAAGCCTGCACTATAACCACCTCTGTGTGTCCATTGGTCTGTGTATTCGTCCTTGTCGCACGGGCACGATAACGTAGAGATCACGAGAGATGTTCTTATGGAAACCACAAACATTACGCTGCAGTCGCCTTGGTCGCCTGGTAGCCGCCACTTTAGCCAATTGGCGTCTATTTATAATAATAATGCTATTTACTTAGCTTTGACATTTCGTCCGCAACTACGTAGATACCTATACATAATAACATTATCCAAATATGATTATGAAAGACTAGCTGATGCCCGCGTGGATTGAGGTTTTTCGGTTCCCGCGGAAACTCCTTAATTTTCCAGGATAAAAATTGTTGCCTATTTGTTATTTCAGACAACAATCTGTCTCCGTGCCAAATTTCATCCAGATCCGTTCTGCCGTTCGGGCATGATTGAGTAACAAACATCCATCCATACATGCATACATCCATCCAAACTTTTCATACACATCATAATATAAAGTATAGATTGTCTCTTAGAAATTTCATGAAAGGGGCAATGCGGGTGAGTGTCATATCCAAGCAGAAATTTTTACACAAAATTCAACTCTTCCATTCAGCTTGGAGGTGTAGGTCCACCCTGTGGTCTGAAATTTTTTTGGGCGTTAATCCACTGTATGGATATAGGTGATAAAAACATGAAACACAAACATGATTAAAATAAAATAAAAAGCACATTATTTTGTATGCCTGCCATAGTTTTTTAAATTAGCTTAGCTTAGCTTAATTTATAGCTAGTGTCGCTCGTGAGGATGTTAGGATTCTAACGATCCAAATCTGTTCACGCATATAGAAGTTATGGTGAAATGAATAAACGCACATACATACATACATAGGCGTAAATATCGTATACTCTGTGGCCTGTAGTGAAGTACACTACAACAAACCAAACTGTAAGTCTGCAATTTGCGTGGGCTACGATCCACTGTAAGAATACATTGTAGTTACGCTGTGTTAACACCACGATTCAATAGTCAATTGTGACCTAATATGACAAATCTAAAGTGCCAACTTACTCTAACATTTGTATTACCGATCACAACAATAATAGCTCAAATAGTCACCTAATGGAGCCATGGTCCAAAATTGAAATGGCCCTCACTACACATTTTCGGGCGTTTTAACTATTTAAGGCTGGAACACACAATATGCCGTTCGCTTTGTCTCTTAGAGCGAAAGCACATTACGGACGAGGCAAGACAAAACGTTGGTGCGATCGCCCGATTCCTAGTGGAAACACCATAATTGGCTGTCTGTCTGAAGTTTTTTTTTAAGTAGGTATTTGTCAATTAGAAGATCTCCCAAAAGACGTAACATTTACGTTGCCTGTTAGTTTTAAGTTTAATGACCATTTTAAACTACCGATTAAATAAGACCGAACTTTGATGGCGTCACAATTCAGTATTTTCATACTAAGCGCGCGTTTTGACATTTGTAAAAAAAGTTACTGATTTGATTATTTGTCAAATACTCAATTGACACAGGACCGAAGGGAATCGAACCGAAAATCTACAATTTTACATAGCCTATTACTAATTAGTTCATTTATTAAAATTATTTGTGAGGAAACCCGCACGCTGGAGATCTCTCCAATGATGTTCAGAAGGGAGTGTGAAGACTGCCCTATATGCACTCGGCCAACCTAGACCCGCATTTATTTCTGAGCAGAGTTATTCTGAGCAGTGGTCAGTCTTAACGTGGGAGGACCAGGGTTCGAATCCAGGCAGGGTTAATGTGGAATTTATAATTTTTGAATTGTCTGGTGCCATGGCTAGTTACCACCGGAAACTTATGTGGCCATGAGCGGTGCACATCGGTAAAAGAACCGATTGACTTTGGGGTCCCTAGGTGTTGGAATGGCGAGCCCGTACAGCATTACGGTATGGAAAGCGTAACGTTTACAAACGCCCCACTAGGTGGACAGACGACATCAATTGAGTCTCAGGAAGCCGCAGGATTGAAGTCCCTACAAGCTCATTTTGTCCAGCTGTGGACGTCTATCTTTTGAAGACGACATGTGAAACAGGCTTTAGTATTTCGACATCACATTAAGGTATTTCGGCCGCGTACTATGAACAGGACCGAAACCGCGAAAGGTGACTGTGTGTTGAATTTTAATCCGTTTGCGAAAATTATTGTAACTTTTTTGACCCTCAGGGATTGAGGTGACGCTTAGCCAAGGAGTCTCTGACACCCAAATACGAATAGTTTACACAATATTATGAGTGGTGTTCAAATAGCAGAGCAATCATTGAGTTTTGACGACCTCCCTGGCGCAGTTCCCGGGTTCGATTCCCAGCAGGGTCAATTTGGGAATTTATAATTTATGAATTTTCTCTAGTCTGGTCTGGTGGGAGGCTTTGGACGTGACTAGTAACCACCCTACCAGTTCCGGCGTTCCGGTACGATGCCGTATTGAAATCGACTATAGGGCTATGGGTTTAATATAACTGCCATATTCCTAACAGGTTAGCTCGCTACATCTGCATCGTCACTTACCAATAGGTGAAATCGCAGTCAAGGGCCAAATTTGAAGTGGAAAAGTTTCATGAAGATTATACAGTCAAAACAAGACGTATCAAAACGTACCCATGTATAGGTCTTACTTGTACTTAAGTCTGTAGGTAAGGCCCATATTAATAAACCGACATAAGCTAAGGACACTTCCTCAAGAATCGGTCAATCTACGCTTTAGATAACGATACTAAATCGCCAAAAAAAATTGTTGTGAACGACCTACCTTAGATAATAGTGGACTGTATGCTATATTTTTACCTGCCGTGAATGATATTCTTTTTATCTATAAATGTATCACTGGTTTAAGCTCACGTATTTTGTCGGAAAATGCCCGACTAGTACCCTTATAATATACGCGACCCAATTTATCTCCTTGATACAGCCCGGTCGGTAATCGGTATGGAGTGTGGACAGGCGTGCGTCAGTGCATCCTTGACCGCCACTTACACCGATACAACTTCGTGCGCGCCGGACGTGCTGTACGCTCTCATTGCATAATCAACATAGATAGCTCATAGCTGCTGTAGTGCTATAGCATACTAGACGTCCTAATGAATTATTATCAATCAAAATTTCTCTGATGCATAAAATGCCGGTAAACAGCCACTGCCGCAAAACCGCAATGTATGGAAATTAATTCTTTCTTAAGGCGTCTCACGATCTCTGATTCGTTTTAATAAACCATTACCAATGAATTACAGGCTCTCAAGTATCGATGTATCTATGCTTGAGACCGGGCTTAAGCATATCGTTACACTGTCTTCTTATTCTTTGGGTCGCGTCGTATTCCTTCCTCATTACCCCTTACTCGTTACCCCTTTCCATTAATCATATAATTATAGGAGTTTCTTATACGATAATAATGCGTTACACTGTATCAATGTTTTTTATGTAATAAAACCCTAATATTATACCCGTAAGTGATCTCCTTGATACAGCCCGATCGGTAATCGGTATGGAGTGTGGTGTGGACAGCCGTGCGTTAGTGCATCCTTGACCGCCACTTACACCGATACAACTGCGTACACCGGATGCGTCGCACGCTCTCATTTCATAATCAACACATCTAGCCCTTAGCTGGTAAGTGCTATAGCATACTAGAAGTCCCAAAGTATTTCAGGGAATTATCAAGCAAAACTTGTTTGATATTATGAAACAGTTTATTTGTGGCGTTTCGGCCACGGCGGCCCTCCAGAAAGTTTAAGATACTTAATTAATTTTGACTTTGAATTCGTCGTGCCCCTGAAGTACTATTGACCTCGTAGCTTGTTTTGAGATACCTACCATAGTTAATTGCATAGACTTAACTGATTGCCACCATCAAGTCTTACGTTTATTGACGTTCAAAAAGTGTAAACCTATCAATTTTGAGTAAATTATTTTAACTTAGGACAAAAAGACTTATCTTACGCGAAGCCCTCATACCTACGTATTACATAATCTGATGGCAATAACTTAACCAGTCTTTCTTTTTTATCATCGGCCAGTGATCAATAAACAACACTTTGGCATGTCTCCGGCACGCCGGGTCAAGCGTGATCCGCATGCCAATAGCTTTTAACAAAACACATTGTTTACTGCAGCACTGGCGGAATTGAAATGAGCCGTTATTGCCAAATCAGTTGTTTTTCTTTTTGTCCAAAATAACGCAAAAATACAGAATCTACTGTTAGGCTCAATCAGGGCGGTTACTATCAACATTTAGAAAACCATTATGATACAGGAACATCTTGTTTCAATGTGTAAGTAATCTTACTGAGAATGCTACCATGACCGCACAAAAGTATTATGATTCTACTCTTGCCTACATGACGGACAGAACGAATGATACTCTAACATTGTCTATTCCTTGCTTTCAGAGTAAGCGAGATGTAGCTATATAAATTTTTTAGCGCTATCTCGTCTACATCACGTTTCATTTCATGCATAAAATAACAGTGTTGATACATTTTTTATTATATATTATAACTTTACAAGGGTACCTTTATAAAGTGCAATAATTAACAAAAAGTTTATTAATATTATGTAATAATTTAAAACCAAATAATAATTGTTTGTTCGCTCTATGTATCCTTATCGTTGTGTATAACGAAATGTCAATTGTCAAGCAAGGCACGTAAATAAATAATAGTTGGAACTTTTATGAATAATATGTCGGGCCTCGAGGAAGTAAAATTATTGTGCGTTTCTTGCTTTCTTGGGAAAACAAAAAATACTGGTAAAATTGTAGCGCTACGCGAGTTGATTGAACAGGATTTGTGATGCAGCAGTGCACCTAATGCCGCTGCATTAGGTGCACTGCTGCATCAAATGCGCTCATTTCAAGTGGTTTGTGTTGTTTTGCAGCAGATGTTGAAGAAAATAAACAATAATATAATGTTCAAAATACAAACGTTTTTAATGAGATAAACTTTTACAAGTGCTTTTGAATCGTTGATTGAATCTAACACTGGCTTGTTATGCTATTTCTTCAAAGAAGAGCCAGCAAGAAACTCGGCGATTGCTCTTTTGAAAAAATAATCAATTTTAATTTAGTAACTGCAAAACTAAGCATAGTTGGAGCAAGCCAAACCCAAGTGCTTTTATCATTTACATAACTTTCAACAGTATTAATAATGATAAAAAATAATAAGCTCTTTTGATTTTCCTACTTTTATTTATATGGAAACAAGTTTGATATGAATTAAACAATCTATAATACCTAAATGTTTGTTATGAAATGCAATTGAGTATTATGTTTATTTCCAGAACAATAAATGCTGCCGTCTTGCCCAGAGTTGTTGAATAAGGGCATTCAGCTAAGGGCATATTTCGAGTGCAAACATGCAAATTCGTACAATGTGCCTCAGGCCAGTCTAGTGCTGCATCCAATATTGGAATCATTGTTTTTTCTTAATTGATACTCTTATTCACCTGAAATTTTAAATTATAGTTTAAATAAGTTTATGTTATGTCAAATATGACCGAATTAATTATTGTGAATTTAAAGATAAATGTTATGTAATAAATATATCTATTTTTACATACATTACTTCGCCCTTTCAATTATTTTAATTCTTCAATACTTATAAACTAATATTATAAATGCGAAAGTTTAGATGGATGGATGGCTGGATGTCTGTTACTCAATCGCGCCAGACGGCTGAACGGATCTTGATGAAATTTGAAACACAGATAGATTATAGTCTGGAATAACACAAAGGCTACTTTTTATCCTGGAAAATTAAAGAGTTCCTGCGAGAACCAAAAAAACCTTCATCCACGCGGACGAAGTCGCGGCCATGAGCTAGTTACTAATAACTGTTGTACCCCTACTATCTTAGACTGCATCATTCATCAGGTGAGATCTCAGTCATCGCAAACCTTTCGTATTCGTCGTCGTCGTCTCAACCGAAAAACGTCCACTGCTGAACTGCTGTCTCCTGCATAGATCTCCACAGGGCACGGTCTTGTGCCGCTTGCTTCCAGCGGCTCCCAGCTACACACTTAAGATCGTCTGTCCACCTAGTGGGGCGCTTTCCATTGTGAGGCCGCCATTCAAGCACCTTGAGAACCAAACGTCCGACGGTTCTTCGAAATTGGTATTAAATTAGGTATCTGAAGGCTCCTCATTTCTGATTTGAGCATGTAGGAATACTCCAAGCATACTCCCCTTCACCCAGGCGTGCCTGATTTTTCAATATAATACCATTTGCAAAATTAAACAACTCACTTTCATAGAGTTATATCTCATTAACTTAGTTTAATCCAGTAGAATATTCACTTGGAAAACCTCACAATTTCCTATTTCTTTGTTTAAAAAGTCAATCCGTTGTTGATCCGTTGCAAGAAAGTAACTTTTTTATGATTGCTAAATTTGACGTAAATCCTACGTAAAACAATAAAAACACACAAAATTGCTTAGGAAACAATGTTTTATTAAGCTTACTTTTGGGCACGTCATGGTAGGTTTTGGCGAAACAATATCAAAATAATAGTGCTTTAAACAGTGGCAGTAACCCCCCTGAAGGGGACAATAATTTTCTTTGATTATGTATATAGGTAACTGCCTCGTTGGTCTAGTGGTTAGCATGTTCGACTGCGGCTGACAAGGTCCCGGGTCGGACCATAATTAAGTATTGGGTTTTTCTGACTAGAAAATTCTCAGTACTAGCCCGGTGTTAGGAACTTGGTGGTGTTTCACCCCCGCGCCTCGGAGAGCACGTTAAGCCGGTCCCGGTTATTATCACTACCATGATAATAGCCGTCAAAACCCGCATTGGAGCAGCGTGGTGGGTCTGAGCTCTAACTCCCCCTTTCCTATGAGAGTGGAGGCCTGTGCCTAGCAGTGGGACGTTAATGGGTAGCAGTGGTGGTGGATTCTTTCTTACAGATAAAATTTATCACCATTAAACCCCAAAGTGGATTGCACTTCACGTCTTGTGGATTCCATTTTGTAAATTTTTACGTATTAACCATTAATTAACTCCGTGATTGAAAGTTAATATGAGAAAGTATAAAAATTCAAATGTTTTTTATTCAAATAGACTATCTACAAGTGCTTAAGAATAATCGAATGAATTTACCACTGGTTCGGAATGCCATTCCTGCCAAGAAGAACCAGCAAGAAAGTCCGCGGATGCTCTTAAAAAAAAAGAAAAGCTAATTACAAAATTTACATTAATCGAAAGATACCTAAGTAACCGCAGTCGAGCATTGCTGGAGCGAGTCAAATCCTCGCGCTTTTATCATCTTTAATCTTCGACAGTATAAAGCTTTTTTCAGGAGCATTTTTTTATGGATTTCTTAAACTTGTGTTTATTATATTCTATCTCTATACTGTGCTAGTATATTTATATTTATTCGTTTTAGGACGACCAAAAAAAAATATACATTGAAAAAAAAAAGTATCTAATAGTATTGTCTGTTTGTTGCAGCCCGCCCACGTTTAAGACGTTAACGCCCACGTCGCGCACGCAGCTCAAACAGCAGTTGATGCGAGAGCACGCGCAGGAGCAACTGCGCAGAGAATCTTTACAGGTGAGCGCCAGGAATTTTTTTGATGACCTCCGTGGCGCAGCGTTGACAGCAGTTGTCTTAACGTGCGGAGGTCCCGGGTTCGATCCCCGGCAGGGTCATTTTGGGAGTATAATTTCTGAATTATCCCTTTTCTGGCCTGTTGGGAGGCTTTGGCCGTGGCTAGTTACCACCCTGCCGGCAAAGACGTGCCCAAGCGATTTAGCGTTCCGGTACGATGCTGTGTAGAAATCGAATAGGGGTATGGGTGCCGTGCCTCTAACTGGTTAGCCCACTACCATCTTAGACTGCATCATCACTTACCATCAGGCGAGATCGCAGTCAAGGGTTAACTTGTAGTGTGTAAGTCGTTTACTCCATTGTTCCAGGAAGAATAACATTAATTAGATGATGCCCGTGACTTCGTCCGCGTGGATTAATACCGGGGAAACTCCTAAATTTTCCAGGATAAGAATTAGCCAATATCTTTCCCCGGGATGTAACCTACCTTCATACTAAATTTCATCAAAATCAGTAAAAAAGATGGGCCGCTAAATTGTAACAGACAGACAGACACCTCAAGAGAAAAAAAGGAACCCTTTAGTATCATTTCGTTGTCACGGCTGTCTGTCTGTAAACCACTTTTTTCTCGGGAACGCTTGGAGGTATGTTATTTCACAGCTTCACAGTTGATTACGTGTTTCTTGATATTTAGTCAAATAACTTATTTTGTGTACGGAGACCTTTGTGCGCAACGACTTCAATTTATATAGACGTGCCCTGTCAAACAAAGAATGTGGACTTATTTAACTAACGCCATCTAGTCTGAAAAGCGAGACAGCGCTATGGCGGGGACCAGGACTGGCTTATACAGGTGAGAGGCATGCCCTACAAGTCGGACGCCCAACTTTTTTCTATGAAAGGGCCCATCTAGTACCTACATTTAAATCGATGTTTGTGCGTGAGTCTAAGCGCCTACGCACTTGACCGGTTTTCATTTTGTTTCCAGGCACAGCAAGCAGGCCAATCCAAAGACAATGAAGACAAGAGTAAATCGAGTCCCACGGACGTGCCGCGGATCACGCCGCACGTCGAACTACCGCCACAAGTATTACAGGTAACCCCTTTACTTCACTAGTATAGTCCCACAAACTTATCTGACCCGGTGACAGCGTCGCTAATATTCCACCAGTACAACCCATTAACATCCCACTGCTGGGCACAGGCCTCCACTCTCATGGGGGAGAGGCAATTAGAGCTTACACCCACCACGCTGCTCCAATGCAGGTTGTCGGACTTTAACGACTGTTATCATGTTAGTGATAATTACCGGGGCCGACGGTTTATCGTGCTTTCTGAGGCACGGGGGTGAAACACCATCAACTTTTTAACTCCGGGCTAGTACTTACTGATAATTTCTAGTCAGAAAAACGCAATACTGAATTATGGTCCGACTCGATCCCGTGACCTTGTCGGCCGCAGTCGAACATGCTAATCACTAGACCAACGACCTAGTATATTCATTAAAAATAAAATAAAAACCAAAACTAAACAAGCATAAAAATTAGTAAAAATTTTGGCCAGGTAGGTCAGATAAGTTGGTGGGACTATAAACGTGAATACCTACCTACCTTCCTTCAAAAAATTCAGGCTTCCTCCGAATGGGGGAGTTCTGTTTCCGTATTAGTTCTATGACAAAAAAATACCAGTAAGTAGTTAATATGAGCAAGGATGTCTTTTTTTTCAAATTATAGATCAATGGTTTTTGTGGTCAAATAACGAGTGAGGAGTTCTTATTAAAAAACCCGAATACATTTTTTAACGTAAGCTTTACGCTAGATGGCAGTACGACGATTATTATTGTGTGCCGGTTTCTCCAACTATGAATTTTGATGTTTCGACAGATGTTGCATAGGAATTCTGTCAAAATTAAAAAAAAAACCGCTTCAGAGAAGCGAGACCAAGAATCTCTACTGTTTAGTATTATTTTATGAATATTCTATTTTGTTATTTTTTAAGTATGTTAGGTATAACAGTTATAATATATGGGCCTTGTTGCCTGCTTTATACAAGTAAATAAATAAATACCTACTTAAATAAAAACAAACAGCACCTGGATGGCCAATGATCTATCGCTGGTATATTAACAGGAAGGTACAAATGCTTCCAGGTGCGAACAGTTCTGGAGAACCCCACCCGGTATCACGTGATCCAGAAGCAGAAGAGCCAGGTGCGCCAATACCTCAGCGAGTCGTTCACGCCCCAGCCACAGGTGAGGCACAACCTTTGATAAAAAAATAAAGGGGTTAAAATATTTTTGTATGAAGCCTGGCCTACCTACAGTTCCGTCATTTTTTTTTTTCGAAACAACCGCCACTCAAGCTATCAAAGTTATAATCTACTCGATGATGGCACCACCAGTAGAGCTTTGATAGCTTATATCTCGGTTTTTTTTTTGTCTCGTATAATTTATTATTAAGCCGTTGTGCCCGTTGAGAGGAGAGTTTCGGATGGGTTCATTAGTTAGTAATAAAAAAATATCAGCAGTTAGTGATAAAAACTGGAACCGGCGGTTTAACGTGCTCTCCGAGGCACGGGGGCGGTTCTCTGTCAACTTCCAACTCCAGGCTGTGCAGTACCGCACATAAGATATTTATAAAAACAAGTTTAACTTTGAAATTGTTTAATAAAACACTAAATTAATTATTTAAAAGTAATATTACAAAATTTAGCGAGTTTGCTTTAGATTGAGGTGGCAGTCGCTTGACTTAGTGTGAGTAAGTGCCGTGAATTGCACTTTTTTGCAAGACGGGCCGCCCGCGCCCCTGCAATTGCCCGCACCCCCGCTTCCGCGCTTCTTAGCGGGAGAATTCAAATATCGCGCGAACACAGGCTGTTACTGAGAATTTCTTAACTGAAAAACCTAATACCTAATTATTTTTATGCCCTACCGGGAATTGAAACCAGGACCTCGTGATCCGTAGTCGAATATCACTCTTAATTAAAATGCTAAGATTTAAGTGATATACGTAAATAGGCTATAACTCATGTTTCCAGGTAGCGGGATCAGCGCGGGGCGCGCCTGTGCAGAGCGCACCCGAGCTCGGCACGCGAGCGCCCTCCCCCGACAGAGCGTCCTCCTCCAGCCTCCTCAGCCCTGGACTCTGTTCAGCGGGGGCCAACTCCGAAGTAAGTAGACCAGACTATTGCTAAGTCTAAGGTGGCGGAGGAGTGGTGATGATGCGGCCTTGGAAGTATGAAAGCGTAGAAGAGTGTTTCTGGATTTCAGATAAGTGATTTTCAATTGAGAATGGTGATATTCTCTGCATTCCACATACTTGTGCTCTCCATCTATTGTTGGTGTTCCCAATAGACGGAATGCCCGAATAAGGGGCATCTCTCTCACCTATGGAGACTGAGGTAGGAAACTGCATGACTAATTTGACATATAAGCCTGACAGAATTTTTTATTGAAAATTCTGCCAGTTCCCTCCATCACGTCACTGTCAACCTGCAGCGTTATAAGTGTTGCTCTGTCTAGACCATAGGCTTAAAATATTAACTACCGTGTCGAAACTCCACCGTCGTAAGACTATTGGGAATGGACGGAGATTTTATATGTCTAATGCTCTTGCATCGTTTTTCGTGAAACTTCGTGGCTTAATTTTCAAAACCTTTTCACCACAACTTTTTGCGAGCCGATTTCTTTGTATCCACAATTGATTGCAAGCCATCCTCTTTCCAGGCAGACGAGTTCCTAGAAGACATCCTCTCTCTGGACAGCGGGGCGGGTCCCCTGTCGTCGTCCGAGCCCGCGTCCGCCGCCAGCTCGGTAGCGGGCGACTGCGGGCTGCTAACCGATGCGGATATGCACGCCCTAGCCAAGGACCGCCAGAAGAAAGACAACCACAATATGAGTGAGTATTAGTACTTCTTAACCATAAATATACACCGGCTACGACTCACGTGCTTTATCGGAAAATATAGTACGACTAGTTTCGAACCCGTCAGGGGCCCTTATTCGTGAGCCTGTTACTGATGCCCGCGACTTCATCCGCACGGATTGAGGTTTTTTTTGGGTTTCCGCGGGAACTCTTTAATTTTCCGGAATACAAAGTAGCCTATGTGTTATTCCAGACTATATAATCTATCTCACTGCCAAATTTCATCCAGATCCGTACAGCCGTTGGGTCGTGATTAATTAACAAACATCCATCCATCCATACATCCATATATCCATCCAATTAAACTTTCGCATTTATGTATAGATTGTCGTATTAATTTGGACCTTATTACTTCCAGTTGAACGTCGACGCCGATTCAACATCAACGATCGAATAAAAGAACTCGGCACCCTCCTACCCAAAACCAACGACCCTTTCTACGAAGTGATAAGGGACGTTCGACCTAACAAGGGTACCATCCTCAAGAGCAGCGTGGACTATATCAAGTGTCTCCGAGATGAAGTCAACCGGCTCAAACACAGCGAACAGAGACGGAAGCAAATAGAACTACACAATAGGAAGCTAACCTTAAGGATACAGGTCAGCACAAAAATTCTCTCATTTCTATGCTTGATCGTTGGAAATTCCCGCCTACTCGGATGCCCGCGACATCGTCCGCGTCGTCTAAGTTTTTTATTATTCCCGCGGGAACTCCTTAATTTTCGGGAATAAAAAGCCTATGTCACTCTCCAGGTCCTCAACTATACCCATGGCAAAAAATCACGTCGATACGTTGTTCCGTTACGGCGTGATTGAAGGACAAACCAACAAACAAACACACTTTCACATATATAATATTTATAGTATAGTATGATACTAAAGTGGTGGAGGAAAATTAATTCCCGCATATTTGTACCTGGACATTTAGTTTTCCAACATTTTCCTGATGTTTTGAATTTACCAAAGTTCGTTTCTGGTATTAAGGCAAAAACACCTTTGATTCGCTCCGGGTGTTTCTTAGTTGTTGTAGAGCGTGGTTCTGACTCATTGAATTGGAAAATAATCTATTCAGTGTTCTGACTCGAGCGTCCATCGTTCTCTGTCATTGGTAATTTTCTTGTAGGATTTTTGCGGACTTGCCCGAGTTTGACTTTTTTTAACCACTACAAGTCAGTTATTGCCTGCTATCACACCTGAAGGTGAGTAGTCATACTCCACTGCGGATCACGAGGTCCTGGGTTCAATTCCCGGTTGGGCATCGGGTATTGTTAAGTACTGGGTTTTTCAGTTAGGAAAATTCTCAGTGCCAGCCCGGAGTTGGAAGTTGGCGGTGAATCACCCCCGTGCCTCAGAGAGCACGTTAAGCCGTCGTTCCCGGTTATTATCACTAACATGATAATAGCCGTTAAAGCCCGTCAACCCGCATTGGAGCAGCGTGGTGGGTCTAAGCTCTAATACCCTCTCCCCTATGAGAGTGGAAGCCTGTGCCCAGCAGTGGAACGTTAATGGGCTGTAGTGGTGACTCTGCCTGATATCGAACAACATTCCTGATGTTAAGACAATAGCGCTCAACACTACATCAGGGAGGTTATCACGAGCAAATGTATTGTAAACATCGATATATATGTAGGCACTAGATGGTCCTTTTCATAGAAAAAAAGTTGGGCGTCCGACTTGTATTGCATGCCCCTCACATGTATAAGCCTGTCTTTGTCCCCGCGTTGTCTAGCTTTTCAGACTAGATGGCGTTAGTAAAATAGGTCCACATTCTTTGTTTGACAGGCTTGTTGGCTTGTTCTTTGCCCGTCTATGTCAATTGAGGTCGTTGATTGTAAACTTATCTTAACCCCACTATGTTTATTGTTACTTCCAGGAACTGGAGAGGTTGGCGCGTTTGCACGGTCTGCCGGTGGGGTCAGACGGGTGGTCTTCCCCGTCGCACCACTCCGACTCGGGAGTGGAGGCGACCCCCTCAGAGAACTACTCTGAACCACCCAAATCTTTGCCGGTAAAGCTTATCTTATTTTATACCAGCTCTGACTTCGTCTGCGTGGATCGAGGTTTTCAGCTTGCCGCGGGAATTCCTTATTTTCCGGGATAAAAAGTAGCCTATGTGCTATTCCAGACTATAATCTATCTCTGTGCCAGATTTCAGCCAGATCCGTCCAGCCGTTGGAGAGTGATTGAGTAACAAACATCCATACATCCCTCCAAACTATTGCATTTATAATATTAGTATAGATTGTAGACTAGTTGATGCCCGCGATTTCGCCCGCGTGGATTGAGGTTTTTTGGTTCCCGCAAGAATTCTTTAACTTTCCGGGATTAAAAGTAGTAAGTATTTCAGTTGATGCAGAACTGTTATTGCGGGCGCCATCTATTAACATTATTGTGAAGTTTTGAAAATATAGTCGTACTCATTATTAATGAAATAATGTCGTTCGTTTATAATATTTATCTAATATTAGTATTTGTTGTTCAACTACAGAGCATAACTGAAATTACACAGAAGTTCAGCTTTTAATGTATAGCTATTTTTGGAGACAGCACCTCGATTGAAGATCTCCGCTTTGACATTTTGGAGACTAAATATTTGTATACCCTACATCTTCTTGAAAAAGATACCCCACAAGCCTACGTAATGCTATAAGCAATATTTTACTTCGCATTCGCTTTTATGAGAGCCCCTTGGAATAAAAAAATTTATAACTTTTTGTGTAATATCCGGCTGAAGAACATCGGTTTACATAATGGGGCTGATTCTTTAGTGCACATTCTCTAGACTAAACTAAGATGACAGCATTATAAATTATTATAAATTCTGAGTTAGTAATTTCATTAACTAATTCAGAATTTATAAGGCTGTGACACACGGATGAATGGACGGACGCTCAGACGGTCATGTGCAAATTCGCTCAAGTAGACTCAGAGACCTCGCTTCACTCGGTCAAGGATGTATTCAATGTACCTATCAACTGATGGGTATGCTTATAAATAAAGTAAAAAATAAAAGACCACATGGCTTCTTTCGACATAAGATTCACCTCTTCTGGCAAAATTTCCTAGCCTATCGGTATTCTATAGGACATATTTCGGTGATTTTGCTCAGGAGCTGTTCGATCTTGTACCTCCTTCACCATTCTACCATCGTACCGCAAGAGGTCGTGCGAGTTTCCACCCCTATGTCGTCAACGTTCCACCCAGAGGCACGAAACACTTTGCGTCTTCATCCCTTATTCGCATTACTAGGGAACTACCAAAAACTGTGTTTCCCACCAATTGCAATCCGGGTACTTTTAAATCAAGAGTGGATAGGCCATCTTCTAGGCATGCGCGTTCCATCTTAGGCCGCATCATCATTTCCCATCAGGTGTGATTGTGGTCAAGCGTAAACTTATAAATGATTTATTTATTTCATGTAGGACAACTTGTGTCACTTATGAAACGTTAAGACTCTACCACCGGTTCGAAAAGATGATTCTACTGAGAAGAACCGGCAAGAAACTCAGCAGTTGCTCTTTTCATAGAAAAAAAAGGTTACAATATGTAGACAACACAACACATACGTTACAAGTATTACACTGACTAGTGGGTCACTGGATGCGAGGCCGGTTGCTTCCATGCAACTTAGAATTTTAAAAAAAAAGAACCATCCCTATCGTATTGTCTCGTTGTCCCCAGGAGGTGGTGCTGCCCAAGTCGGAGCCAGCTTCTCTGATGGAGCTGGGGGAGCCCCCGCCGGACCTCCTCCGGGACACCCCCGCCGGCGAAGCGCTTCAGGCCCTGGATGCACTTGGTAAGTCCTTACTTCTGACTTACTTATCCAAAGCGACGTGAAAAAATAAAAACAATAATAAAATTGCAACCTGGATATCTATGGTCACATATTGGTACGTACCATAAATATTACCTTTTATAGTAGGCATCTTAACCTGCACGTCCTCGTCGACCATTTCCATGGTAACGGTCGAACGATTCTCACCCCGCTCAGAAAACCCAATACTCAATTATGGCCCGACCCGGGACTCGAACCCGGGACCTAGTCGGCCGCAGTCAAACATGCCAACCACTAGACTAACAGGCAGTCAACCCATTATAAGTTTATTTTCCACTTTTGTGTTTTCATTCCAATTGTATCGTCGTTGATCAATTTCGATTTCTGATTCAATCACGCAGGGACACTCCGAGCATAAATAACCCTCAAATTAAACTTGTAGTTCTTTCAGTAGTATAAAGTAAATTAAAAGTACTTAGTGGCTTAACCAAGAATTGTGATAATATAAGGCCACTTGACCTGTGGACACGCACCTATCTTTTCTTAGTTGTGTATTTGAAGCGATTAACTATAACTTGCTTTCACGGTGAAAATATTGTAAGGAAACCTGCATGCCCGAGAGTTCATAAACATTATTTCAAGGTGTGTAAAGTCTGCCGCACTTGGCCAACTATAGCCAAATATTTCTGAGAGAAGACTCCTTTTCTTTAATATTTTACTATATGTCTTGTAAAAAATTTTCTTTCATTCAATAGTGTTACAGTAGGTACTACAGCGGCTTTCTTATTTACAGATGGTCTAAAGCTCGGCTCGTGTTCGCCGCTTAGCCGGGAGGAGGGCTTGTCCTTGGGATGTCTGGAACCAGATCTCTGCCTGGAGCCTGTCACAGACCATCTCTTCACACACAAAGACATTAAGGTAAGACTAAGATAGGAATACTTTTCTCGTACTTGCTCGGCAATAGTTTCATTATAAAAAAAACAATACGTAAATTGCCTCATTTTAGGCCTCTGATATTCCAGTGAGTAATCAAATGATTGTCCATACAGCACAAACTTTTAGCGTGAGTTAAGAAAAGTCAACGCCGTCTATCGGCAACGTAAAAAAGCTTTTTCCTCGCAAATTAGAGAAAGGGGCCCGTAGCCAACAAGGCATGCCCTAGCCAGTTAACTCGGCTTCAAGATATTTCACCAGGGCACAACGTGGCCCCGAGCCCCGCCCGGGTAAGGAGGCTCAGCCTCGAGGGCCGTACCGCGACCCTTATGCGAGAGAAAAGTAGCCCAATCCAAGTAGTCTAGCTACCTGTGAGGACACGCCCGGGCAAGGAGGCCCCCGACCTCGAGGCCCGTACCCCGACAGACTTCGGCCTGTCGAGAAGATACCACAGCAAAAGAGAAAAGTATTGTGAAATAGCAATTCACGGCCTCGTTTACTTAAAAAGGCCTCGGCTATCGCCTTGTCCTTTTAAAATCATTTGGATTACCCAGCCGTGAATTGCTTTTTTCCGGCCTGGGCAGTAATGTACTATTATTAATCTATCCGTTTTTAAAGATAGCAATAACCCCAACTCCAATTTTAGGGTTGGGATTTTTATTATTAATTATTTTAATTTTATTATAGGCTTAAGTTATAGGGTTTGTTTCTTGTTTCACTTTAATTACTTAATGTCAATTCAGAAGCCCGATTTTCTAAGCAAATCTTAATCATTTGACAGCTTAAAAAGTATTTTACTCGAACTGTTTGAGGAGTTCACACATGCTTTTCGATCAATTAACAGGTCGAATTATCCGTTAGACAAACGATTACGATACAAATTAATGAAAATGTAAATATTTTTTTTCAAAAGAGCAACCGCCGAGTTTCTTACTGGTTCTTCTCGGTAGGAATGGCATTCCGGACCAGTGGTAGATTCACTCGACGATTCAAAAGTACTTGTTAAGTAAAAGTTTATTTGAATAAAAAACGTTTGAATTAAAAATTCATAGCAATTTTTTTCAATTTGTACTGAGTATTTTGTTTAATTTTTCCAGCAAATGCGTCTGTCGCCGACTGCGAGCATGCTGGGCGGCGACGACAATGATGCGGTCTTGAACCTGGCGCAGATAGAAGACCTCATGGACGACGACTCCCACAACCCAGTCACCTCAGGTGGGCTTTTTGAAGTGAAAACTTGTAAAGTGAAAACTTCTTTTAAAATGAAAACTTCTATAGCACTATTTGGTCGGGGGTAAAAACTGTGGAAACGCGTGACCGACACCGTCGTCCGTAACCGACACCTCACGTTGTTACGAAGACAAAAGGTCTTAAATATAAATATTTTACATTCGTAATTCAACTTTAATGCCTTAGTTTTAAGGTTTATATTTTAAGTATTTTATTTTATTATTATTTTAAATATTCGTTTTCACTTCTATCGGCAGTCCCTATGACTGCCAATTTTTGAAGTGAAAATTTCTTTAGGCTCGTTGAGCACTTTTTGCTAGGGGGAAAAATGTGGAATACGCTAGACCGACACCATTCTTCTTAAGACAAAAGGTCTGAAGTAAAATATAGTACATTCGTAATTAAACTTTAATGCCTTCGTTTTAATGTTTATATTAATAAGTGCTGTGGAACCGAGACCGACGCCTCGCGATGTTACGGAGACAAAATGTCTTAAATATAAATATAGTACATTCGTAATTAAACTTTAAGGCTTAATTAATTAAAGTTTAAGGTTTTAAGGTTTATATTTGATTATTTTTTTATTAGCAAAAAAAAAGTATTCCTAACAAACTCACACACATACATATATACATACATACATGTACCCTGAGAACAATATACTCCTTTTTTCAGGCAGTCGTACAAAAAAACTTTGTTGCAGGTGACCCCATGCTATGTTCGTCGCCCACCTCACAGCTGGGGCTGAGTGCGGCGGCGGCGGCCGCGACCGACCAGTCTTGCGCCGCCATGCTACACATAGACCTCTCCTCGCACGCGCCCGGTGAGATTTTTGAAGTGAAAACTTCTTTAGGCGCGTTGAGCACTTTTTGGTAGGGGGTAAACTTGTAGATTCGCGAAGACCGACATGCTCGCGACATCCTCACGTTACGAAGTCAAAAGGTCTTAAATATAAATATACTACATTCGAAATTAAACTTTAATACGTTAGGGTTAAGGTTTATATATTAAAGATTATTATTACTTTATTAAAAAAAATAATAACATTCTTTTTCGCTTCTATCGGCAGTCCATATGACTGCCATTTTATTTTTTCCCCCCCTCTCTCCTATGAGAGTGGATGCCTGTGCTGTGTGGAACGTTAATGGGCTGTAGTGGTAGTGTGGTAGTAGTCACAATAAATTCTATATGGCGGATGGAAAAACTTGTTTAAAAAATGTTTATTTAATATTATCTTGTTTATAATATTATTCATGTTTTCTTCCGTTTTTCAACCAGGTGCATCACTAATGTCAGAAGGCGGTATGTCACTCGGCCTAGGCGGATTAGGAGGTCTAGGAGGATTAGGGGAAAGCCTGCCACTATTACTAGGTTCCACTCACGCGCCGCATTCGCCGCACGCACACCCCAGACCCTGCTTTGACATGGATCTAGGCGCCTAGCATAGCGCCTAGCAAACCACTAACAGTGTTTTTTTTTAATCCACTACAAGTTAGCCCTTAACTGTGATCTCGCTTGGTAGTAAGAGTGAGTGATAATGTTAAAATGGTTGTGGGCTGACCTATTAGGGGTGACGGCAGATATATTTAACCCATACCCCCAGACCAGAGAAGATTCTCTACCGGGGATCTAACCCGGGACCTCCCTTTACAAGATAACAGCCTCTCTCTCACCACTGCACCAGGGAGGTCGCCAAAATAGAAATGTTCCTAGACTGGCTGAACGCATATTACAGGAAAAGCTTTGAAAAGCTTTTTTGTTCGTTCTCGTATGATATGCAATGCATCCAGCTTCCGTTTTCCCCCTCTACCTCCTACCCAAGCAATAAAGAACACAATCCGCTGTAATCCGTCGAAACTGATAAATCTATTTAGTAAATAAATAGATTCGGCGCATACTGTAATGTGCGTTCAGCTTTAATCGCATTTTGTGAAATGTTTGTTAAATCATTAATGTGACGACACATAATATTAATATCAATCTCTTAATTACAAACATACTAATATTCTACATCATTGATTACAAAAGATAAGGTTAAACAAAAATATCGCCTTTAATACAACTTAATCTGTTTTATAAATAAAATATTTTTAAAACGATGAAATGTAAAAATCATGAACGAGGTACCTAAATTAATGTATTTCTAATATCATACAAATTTTTATTAGTTATATTCATTTATACAGGAATTATACAAGAAAAAGAATTATCTTTTTAGAAAAAATGAGTATTATGATATCCGTTGAAATTATATAACATGAGTAAACAATTTTACGATCTGTACGATCTGTGTGTTACGTAATATTTAACTTGTATACATATTAATACATTCTGATTGGGTAGGTACTTACCTATATGAATTAAATAGTAATAATTGAATAATTCAAAATAGAGAAGGAGGATTCAAAATTAAAATTATTGTAAGGTAATTTTTGGAATATCCAGTAAATATGAAGATAAAAATTGTGACTTATGTAAATGTGTTCATTGGTGAATCAAAATAACTTATATTTTTATACGTATTAAAGGCAATGAATTCAATATAAACCTGTCAAAGTGACTTAAAATGCGTGGGTGACTCGAATTAAGTAAAATAAAATAATTTTACATATTTTATCGTGATAAATAATTTAGTTACCATCTGAATGCTACGTCGTAGTTAAACGAGTAAATTCAAAAACATAAGGCTTCGTTGGAAAAATGTGAACATCGAAATTAAAAATGTTTAAAAACCTACTTGATATATTCTTTTATCATATCTTTAGTAAAAAAAATATTTTACCTTTATTATATAATTATTAAAAAAAAATATATAGTGCAATATCTGCAAGAGATATTTTGATTCATTATTATACTTTTTTTTCTCTATTATTTCTTTAAAATCTTTCTAGCCTATAAATTAATGATTTAATAGGAGTTCAAAATTGACTACAGATTTCCGTTTAGCTGCGATTGAAACTTAGCCTAATAAATGAGCTATCAAGGAGTCAAAACAACTTAAAACCGGAAAGCGGTTTCAATTCTTTACTGTCCATAAAGTAATATGAAGAGTTTAGTTAAAATTAATAATACTTTAAGTATTTATACATTTTTAAATTAATGTAGATTGTAGACAAATGTGAATGAATTCAAATATTGAATTATTTCGTTTTTTAAAACAAAAAACACGGTGCTCCTTTTTGAGGCATTTTATTAATTCTAAACGATATACTTTATTTTTTAGCTTAATTTAAATACTTCAATTATGATATTCTATGCAATTATATATATGTTATATAAATACATAGTTATAAATTATGTACTATATAAATATATTAATGGTAAAGATATATATGACAGCTTCAATCACGGGTCAAGCTACAGCTATTTTGTTAAAAATATGACTCGGCGTAATTCCTAATTTTATAAAAAGTAAACTACACGTTATGCAGCTAATCCCAGATTGTAAAAGAAAACTGAGAAGTCATGAAATGGACCAGCCACATAATATTATTGTATAACGTAAATGTGATAAAATATATTTTTAGATGATATTTATCGATATATCATTATATTATATACACAATATTTTGTAAATAAATTGTTAAGTATACCAATGTGCCTTGTTTCTAGACTTAAAAATGCGATTATGTATTTTATAAGGTGTAAATAAATAAATACAATGTTGTTGTTATCACACTGGTTATTCTGCAAAGTCGTTAAGTTTGTCACAAAGTTAGATATGTACAATAAAAAAACTTAACCTTTTGTGCAGTTATAATACGATTGTTAAAATTATTTTTAAAATGATAAAATTGTGCTCAAAATTAATATAAACATCCAGGTAGGTACTTAAGTTTACAACAAACCTTTGTACCCTTAAATTTTAAATATTGCCTTTCTTATTTAAAATTATTGTATAGACGCATATTTGAATATTACTATAGCAATAACTGAATCTTCTTTATATTTTTAATACAAAATGTTTTTAAAATATTTTATGAAAATAGTAATTTTATATTATTATCAGAATATCGAACAAAATGTGTTTTGTAAGATTTATATTATATTTTAATATTATTATAATATTAAATGAATTGCGTACAGTGGGGCGTCATGTTGCAATAATCGTATTTTTAAATGAATTGTTTTTTCTTTGTTATAATTATTTCGTTGTGCCGTGAGCTTGTGGTGTGTTGTTATATTTCGCTCGAATTCTAAATATTTATTATATAGAAATAATATTATACAGTATTCGTAATATGATTGAATATTATTTTTATATAATTGATATTAAATCAATTAAATATTGCTTATAGAAAAGCTTAGCTTTAAAAATATATAAATCGACGCATCGCAAGAACTTGCGATTTATTTGTATGTATGTATAATATATGTACTTGAGTTTAGTGATTAAGTGAAATTTTCAAATTTTAAAACATATTTAAAGATTGTCAATTTTAAGTATTATTTCTGTTGCTTTGTCTAATTATTGATGTAATGAATATTGTTGCTGAGTTTAGTTTTCGGAAAATGTTAGTTTTTTGTTGTGTAGAAAAGAATCGAGCGAAACATACTAGTGGACTTGTTTGTATGAATGTTATTTAATATTATAATATGAGATTAATGAGAAAATATTGTTGAAGTACAAAAAAGTGAATTACAGAATTTACCAGAATAATATCAGTCTTTTATTGTCTCTTCATACAAGCCTCTATTATTAAAATCATAGTTAAGTACTAACTTGAAAAAAATCCTTGACTAGCAAAATATTTTTTGAAAAACTTAATCCATATTATAACTTCGAAAGTGTGTTTTTCTGTCTGTATTACCTTTTCATGGCCTTTACCGTTAAAACGGGTTCGACGAAATTTGGTATAGATATAGCTTCAACGATATCCAAGTACTAATATAACTCAATGATTAGCGACGTACCTACTAATCATAGTTAATTGCAAAAAAAGTACCTATGTACTTAATAGAGAAGGTACTAACTCCCATAATTTAAAAAGTTTGGGAGATAGAGGCCAAATTATAAAGTTAACCTTTGTGATTTTGCAAACAAAGAGGTTTATTTATTATTGATAGAAGACGGATATGGGATACTTTTTATCCTGAAAACTATGTTTTTTAAATCCTTAATGTATCCTAAGGGTTCCCGGGATAAATTGAGTTTTAGGTGTGCATTTACAGCATTAGTATGGAAATCCATTAAAATATAATTATTATTAAGATTATAAAGAAATGCCTACCCCTAGGCCCTGACCCCATTAATTAGACCGTACCAAAAATCCCGATAATTTCAAAATGTCGCTCTGCATAAAAACGCAATCGTTAATTCTATTCGGCACACTCCGGCTTAGAAAGTTGGAATAATGGCCGGAATCTTTTGCAAATGCATTTTTCCCCTAAAAATGTAAAAGTAACGATTATTTTTATTCATTCGGACTTGCATGACAATGGAGCGTTTCAAATTTCGTCGAAAATTTGCGTTTTTGCATAAAATGGTAGCGCGGGGCGGCGCGTGCGGCCGTGGCGGCGTTACAATACTAATGTGACCACACGTTTTAGGAATTATTCAAAGTCGAGATTCAAAGAATATTCATATCACTTTGAAAGTCTTAATGTAAAAATCTAAAGAAGCAATTTTACATTTTCAAAATGATACGCTATGCGTGAAAAATGATAGCAGGCACTGTTCTGCTCACTGCTCAGCTCTTGTAGTGTGAAACCCCATCGTTCAATGACGGATGCTAATTACAGTATTTTAAATGTATTTATATGCTAACGAAATAAATCCATAGTAATACATACTAGTATTATAAACTGACTTCGTGTGTGTCTCTCTATCGGTCTGCTACGCTAACGGCCTAACGGATTTAGATATAAATTAGTAAAGAGGCTACTTTTTATCCCGGAAAATTAAGGAAACGTCGCGGGCGTCATCTAGTTTAACATAAATAACTTATCAGACTTTTGTTATGTTGGCATTATTAAGCATAGTTCAAAACGTATACTTTATATTAAATTAATAGGTAGGCTGATCGCCATTTAGTTGCTGTCAACCTGCTATCTCTGAACGATTTCTTATGATCTTCACGAAATAAGATCGGAGAATAATCGGTTGAGATTTGGCGGAGTTTTTGGTATGTAACTATTCTCTGCCCAATCATTTATTTAACTTTAAGCAGTGCGAATCAATGGTGTCCTAATGCCTTACTGATTCGATTTTTGATAACAAGCGACTCTCTTTAAGAAGAAGTTTTAATCGATTTGACCCATTTTTTTTTTAAACACTCCCCGGCGTTTTAATGACTATATTGTTTGTATAAAAATAAATCATTTCTATTAAGCAGTACAGTAAATGTACATCTTATAATTTGGCACCAATCAGGCAGGTCATAGAAACCATCCATCGCCAAAGATATGTGGTTGTTAAAGGACTATCAAGAAAATTAGTGTTGCAGCTCCATGACTATTTTGAAAAGGAAATTCATACTTATAATTACTAGATGAGTATACGAGTTACGAAATATTGGATAAAAGGGTACGTCGCTTCACTATTGTATTAAAGGATACTATAGTCTATGGAGTTTTGCATATTTTTGTCGATGGTTTTATTTTATTTTTAGTTTTATTTTTGGATGGTAAATTAAATGGTTAGACAGAAAGACCGAATATAATCGTCAATCTTGGTTAATTATAAGTATAGATAAGTGTATAAGCAACTTCTTTTTGGAAACATCCATCACTGCTTTTTGGTATGGTTGTTTTTTTAAATCCGCTACAAGTTAGCCCTTGACTGCGATATCACCTGAAGGTAAGTGATGACGCAGTCTAAGATGGTAGCGAGCTAACCTGTTAGGGGCATGGCAGTTATATTTAACCCATATCCCTATCGGTCTCTACACGGCATCGGACCGGAACGCTAAATCGCTTGGCGATACCCCTTTGCCGGTTGGGTGGTAACTAGCCACGGCCGAAGCCTCCCACCAGGCCTGACCGAGCAAAATTCAGTAATTATGTATCCCCAAATTTACCCTGCCGGAGATCGAACCCGGGATCTCCATACGTTAAGATCTCCACAGCGCTCAACAGTGCGCCAGGGAGGTCGTCAAAAAGGTTGTCTCTTAAAAGGTATCCGTAAAGCCAGCCAGTGATGGTCACCCTTCACATATTGAAACCAAAGTACATTGTTGCAAGAGATTGATAAAAGCGATATAGTTTGCGTTTTTTTTGCACAAATTTAAATGAAGTCCCCCTAGCGGTGCAGTAATAATTCGCCATTTGCATGGTGTCCATTTACGTCCAATGCACATTTACATTTTTATTTTTATGGTCATTATGAGGAGAATGCTTATTTTGTAAAAGTAAAATGCACGGCTACCATAATTTTACAAAATAAATTGTAAATAGGTAAACTTTAATGGTAACGATGAGTGGTGACAACCATAGATTCATAAAAATATAAAAAAAATATAAAGACAAGTTTTATTTGCTTGAATATAATTTATTAACTATTGGTGAGAACTGATAGAAGTGATAAACCGAAACCGAACGAAAAAAATGTATCTTTTTTGTAGTAAATATAAATAAATCTATGCCTTTTTGAGTCCTTTTCCTATACTAAAATAATCCTTCAGCAAAAAACGCAAAATCTGTCAATCGATGACAGTTAACTCTCATCGATTGACTCTCAACTTTAGGGATTGTTTTTTTAGGAAAATGATAAAACTATAACGGACGAGTTGATGATGCAAGTGGCCCCCATACCCCAAGCGTTGGCTGAGCCGTTTGAGGGCTTGGTGAAGGAGCCAGAGGCGCAAGCAGAAGAGGTCAAAACTGCTGTAGAAGTGGAAACCTTACCGCTGGTCTGTACTCTTTCTTTTTACCCATCGATGTATTTTACCCGACTGCGGCAAAACCTAAAGGAAGAGTTATGGTTTTAGCAGTCTATATATAATTATACCTATTAGGTTTCTATGACCCACAGATGATGACTTTAAAACAGTGGGGGGTCTCTGAATACTGTGATATTTAGTGTGGTTTAGACGTTGGCTTCTTGTTCAGGTGGTAGGGGAATCGATTATCAGGAACACACTATTAATTTCTCTGAGTTAGGTACATGCGTTCTAAGCATTTTTAGTACCTAGTACCTTAACTTTTTTATACTTTGTTTTTCTTACATCATGTTATATGATCATGATTTATAAAATTCCCATACTAGTTATAATATAAACCACTTTCAACTTATTTTCTTCAAATTATTTTCCTTTTACCACTTCTGTGGTAAAAGGAAAATAATTTTGAATAAAATCTAAAACAATTAAAGTGTCTATTCATCACCACTAGTATACCAAGAAATACCGAAGTCAACAATTACTGAAAATAAAGATATCAATTTCATGTTATGTATGTGACCTATTACACGTTACCTCTGCGTAAGAATTAAACGACGTATGAACTTATGACTCAAATATCATATTGCTACGACTTATTTATGAATGAATGCGCTTCTTACTTTTACCATAGAATTGGTAATAGTACAGCTTTTACGTTTTTACCTACTTACTAGATGAAACCTGCGACATCATCCGCGTGGTTTAAGGTTTTTGATTCCCGCGGGAACTCTTTGATTTTCCGGGTCAAAAATTAGCCTAAGTGATTCCAGACTATGATTTAGCTCTGTGCCAAATTTCATCCAAATTCGTTCAGCCGTTCTGGCGTGATTGAGTCACAAACATTCATCCATACGTCCATCCATCCAAACTTTCGCATTTATGATATTATTATAGAAGTATAGAAAACGTCGATGCGCCAGAACGGTGGAACGGATCTGGGTGAAATTCGGCGCAGTGATTGATTATAGTCCGGAATAACACTTTTCTTTTGATTAATTGCAAATTTGAGTGATCTTACCAACCACTCACTCACGCCAACTCAATCCACGCGGAGGAAGTCGCGGGCATCAGCTAGTATTTTATAATATACTAGCAGACTGCCCGCGACTTCGTTCGCGTGAAATAAGTTTTTTAAATTTCCACTGGACCTCCGTTATTTTTCGGGATAATATATATATAGCCTATGACATTCACAAAGAATGAGGCTTTCTATTGGTAGCAGAATTTTCAAAATCGGTTCAGTAGATCCAGAAATTACAACGATCCACAACGTCACAAACTCACAATTCACAAACTCACAAACTGTACCTCTTTATAATATTATCATAGAAAAACTATGAATTATACTCGTATCATCAAATCTCGTCAAGTCCGTATCCTCCCCCGACCAAATTTCGGCCACCGTGGCTTGTGGCTCTCCAGAGAGATTAGCCATCTGCGCAGGAGATATTATTATACAATTGCGTACTGTGCGCATACACAGGTCACCTGGAGGAGACCTGGAAGAGACAAAAAGAGTGCACCTATGACTGCAGGTGCACTCTCCTTCTACCTCCGGGCTAGCCTAGTTCTGAGAATTTCTTGTCAGATAAACCCTATACTTGTTGTAGCCCGGCTCGGGACTCGAATCCGGTACCTCATTCGAACATGCTAACCACTAGACCAACGAGGCAACCAGAATGTGAATAGGATAAGTACTGGAATTGGAATGCAGGTGCAACAGGAGCCCCATATACTACACAACCTTACGTCAGTGGAGCGCCTCCTCATCACCAGGCGGCTGCGAGTCAGAGGGGTGCTGTTCCTCAAGGGAAAGAAGAACAGGTTCTATGTGAGGACGCCTGACAACAACCTCGTGTACACTGTTGAGGAACGGAATAGGTACTTTTTCAGTTTTATTTATCACCAGTCTGCCTGAGAGTTCTCCATTATGTTCTCAAGTTCTCAAACTTATGTCTACCAATCCACACTTGGCCAGCGTGGTGGAATATGGACCTTAACATTTCTCATTCACTTATTTTTATTTCCAAGGAATTCCCGTACATCTTCTTTAAAATAATACGCCTCTCTCATGTTGAATTGGTCTATAATCATTAGGGACCTGAACACAAATATAATAATTATCATCCCCTGCCTTTCACAGCCTGAAGCCTGCTGTGGTTGAAATTCGATCATAATTTTATTGTTATTGAATAGAAGCAGGCGTTACTTTGCGGAAGTCCATGATAGTGAATGAAATAGAATTTTAATTCGCTATAATCCGCTACAGTAGACAAATCTGTGTGGTACAGTGACTGTCTTTCACCTGCAGCATGCGACACCCACCACCCAGCAATTCGCACAGGCACAACACCACACCACACAAATCCTCCAAATCACTCTCAACGTACGTTTCACTCCGACACCGGAGCATCTTCAGGAGATGTTGACTCGACAATGCACGATTGTGAAGTGACTATCGTATCGCAAGTTCCGGCTTATATACCTTTTTGGCATGGCTCATACTGAAGCCCCGCCCCCTCCCCTATTACTGTATAAATTGAGTAAAGGTGAATTTGATACGTTTATTTGTTCATTTAGCAACTCAAATCCTTTATTATTGTGTTTAATTATTTCTAATTGCTCCCAAACGCACATTCGAAACCCTTTATTACATTTATGCAGGATTTTATAAGAATGGTTATTGCCCACCTCATGTCCACTGTCCAAAAGATGTTTAGCGAGTGAAACGTACGTTGAGAGTGATTTGGAGGATTTGTGTGGTGTGGTGTTGTGCCTGTGCGAATTGCTGGGTGGTGGGTGTCGCATGCTGCAGGTGAAAGACAGTCACTGTACCACACAGATTTGTCTACTGTAGCGGATTATAGCGAATTAAAATTCTATTTCATTCACAATTTTATTGTTCCCAGCTGGTGGGTAGGCTACTTCTGCTATGGTCTTCGTCCCCTACAGCTGCATGTTCGAGACGACTCGGGAGCAGAAGTGATGCGTATCAACCGCCCCTACGCCTGCACCTCACGCATCTTCCCCTGCCAGCTGCAGCGTATCCAGGTATACATTGTATCTAAAAAACGAGTGTGCTTTAGGCCACACGACTAATACTAACGAAGTAAAACTTAGTAACTGGCTATGAGAGAAAGAGAGAAAGAAAATGTGTGCTCGCACCTCTCTCTCTTACCCCTACAGTATATACGAAACGTAACTCTCTCTCTTTCTTCTCGATCTTCCGTTCGCCTCGCCCGATCACACCTTAACGCTCGCGTCCGTAACGCTCACCAGCTTACTCCCCAAGTCAAGCGTGCTTAGAGCAGTTTTACTTCATAAATTGTGAGCGACGAGTGGCCTAGATATGACAACGCATATCAGTCGATTGTCCAGGTTAAGCCATGTTGACCCAAGTCGGTAACTGGATGGGTGACCAAATTTAGAGTTTCAAATTTGGCCTTTTCGTTTCCTCTGTGCCTTGGAGAGTACGTTAATCCGTCGGTCCCGGCTATTATCACTAACATCTGATAATAATAGTTACAAAAAAAAGTAACGAGAGTTCAAATACTCTTACTAGAGTCGGATGCGGCAGGACGTGGGAACCCACCGTGTTCTTATCCCAAGATTTATTTGAACAATGGAAATCAATAATGAGGAATACTACGCTGAGAGAGAAATAATTGTTAGGCACATGTTACCCGTTGTCCTAGGTGAGCGACAGAATCCACGGGACGCAATACGACGCCATAGAAAATGACAAACTTGTCTATGCGACAACGTAGGCCATGTGAAGGTTCAGCTACTGTTTATATTATCGCGTCGCGTTGTATCGACTCGCGGTGTTTGGTCACTCACGTAGGACAACGGGTTAGCCTGCATCGCGGTATCGAAGTTTTCTGAGAATAGAACCATTCAATTATTAGCTATTAGAGAACCATTTAACCTACAATACTTGGATCAGAAGAGTATTATAATATTGCCTCCATTTTGTCCAGATATTTTCCCCGCCTGGTACACGAATAGGCAACATAGAACAAAAGTGGACCCCCATCAGACCTGAATATATTGTGAAGAGGGAAAACGGGGAACAAGTATTCTGGATACAAGGTAATTTCTTTTCTAATCTTCATCATTTCATCCCACTACTTTGCACGAGTCCAATCTCGGAATGAGATGGATTTGGCAATTGGCATTAGTGCACCACGCTGGCAAAGTGTGGATTTGCAGTGACCCCGGCAGTGGTATTTTCCGGGAACAAAATACCCTTTAGTACTCTACAGGTTCAGAACGATACATATGTAAAAATCACGCTGATCCATAACTTTTTAGATAGACCGACAAACCAACTAATAAACACACTTTCGCATTTACAGCATGAGTCTCATTTTAGAATGATAAGGTTTTTGTCCATGGTCCACCACGCTGGCCAAGTGCGGATTGGCAGTTCCACCCACCTTAGAGAACATTATGAAGAACTCTCAGGCATGCAGATTTCCTCACCGTGTTTTCCTTCACCGGATGAAGCGAAATAATATTTGAATTTCATTACAAGTTTTTCTTATATTTTGCGGTAAATCTGATTTAATAATTCAGTTAATTTAACACATTTAACTTAATAAATGGTAACCACAAACAAAAATATTGCTAAGAAATCAGCGTCAAGCGTGAGTAGTCTAAGTTATACTGAAATGACGCGGTGTAACTAGCTCGAGTTACGCTTCTATTTCAAAAAAATTTGAGTAGGCACAATAATTGTTGCCTGACATAAAATAGCATGCCGCGGCCGCAAAATACCTACACATTCCGTTTGTAGTATGCAACATTATCACATTATGTTTTTGATAGATATGTGATGAACTATGACATCACAGATCACTTTTTTAATACCTAGTTTATTCAGCAAAATCGTGGTATTACTTAGTTACTAAGACTCGATCTTGAGCACATAGACGTAGTCGGCTTTACTTAATATAAAATAGGTTATTACCGCGTCGACTACTGCGTTTCTAAGCATTATAGTTCGATGACTAAATTATCTTCTGAGATAAGTAATTTTGGTGTTTAAATGAGAATAACATTGAGTTGAGAAAACAATGCTCTAATAAGCTTACTTTAAGGACGTCATGGTAGGATTTGTCGAAACAATATCAAAATAATATTATTGCTTGGCAGTAACCCCCCTGGTTCCATATTAGACCATATTAGAACAGTTCAATGCATTAGTATATTATGCGGAAGGACGTGGGAACCCACCGCATTACTATCCCAAGTAAACTCCTATTATGTGAATAACGGAAAGGGTTCACGACCCCCAGTAATGAGGAATACGACGCAGAGAGAGTAGCAGAGTCCTGTTCATGTATCTTGTGAGGGTTATCTTGCAGCTAGACCACGAACTAATAGGCCTATTACACTGCACTTTTTACAGGGCCCTGTGGTAAGAGTGGGCGTAGATTATTACACAGCAATAAGGACCAATTTAGAGACACTTATTTCCTAAATATTATTACACTACACTAATGCAAGTGTAAGGGTCCCTGTGTGCAGTGTAATATAAAGGCGAATGCAATATATTGCAGGTCCCCGCGTAACGATCAGCTGTTTCCGCGACATCCAGTTCCGCATCTACAAGATGGCGGACCGCTCGCTCGTCGGCAGCACGTGCAAGCGCTGGCAGGGCATTCTGCATGCCATGTTCTTCGCGCCGGTCTCCGACAAGTTAGTATTTTGAAGTGAAACTTGTATAGAATCATTAGTCTAGGCAATGGGGCGTTCCGTTGTATGGAGACCCCCGCATTAAATCCTCAGTCGATGAAACTTAGCAGGGTTTTAGTGTTGGATGATCCAAAACTTACACACAAATGTTCACCAAAAAAAACATCCGGAAGTTAGGTATTTATACCTAAAACTTAATATTTAAATAACGGAATATTTTCTCGATTTATTTTTAAAATAATTGTAGGTTTTTAAATAATTTTCAGTCAAAACCGAAATATCAAATGAAATAATCATGCAGAACATCGATATTTAAACCGATTTTATTATCAAATCTAAACTGCGTTTACGCGATAATGTACCTTCCCGCTTTAACAATTGGGTAATTATAGCATAAACAAACCTTACTTCCTTTCTGATTTTTTATTGGATATTGATAATATACGTTTAACTCGTGATAGTTTACCATACTATAAAGTTTCGTCGCCTGAGGAATTATTGTTGGGGTCAACTAGCTTTATTGCTACTACATTGTGATTAGAAAATTCGATGAAACGAAAAAGCGACACCAACAAAGAGACAAACATATTCATGATAGGATTTATAGACACATGGGCGTGGCCGCTAGTTAGAGCGTCGCTTATTACTCAGCAATATGGACCAATTTAGGGACCCTTTCTCCCTAAATCTTATTAAGTACACTACACTGACTCAAGTGTAAGGGTCCCTGTGAAAAGTGCAGTGTAATAGGCCTTTTATTAGCCTGCGAGAGAATGAGATAGAATACAAGTTTTATTTAAAACTAGAATTATAGTTTTATTTAAAACTTCATTAGCCGCGTTGAACGCTTTTTGGTAGGGTGTAAACTTGTGGATTCGCGTCACCGACACCGCATTGTTGCGAAAACAAAAGGTCTTAAATATAAACATACTACATTCGTAATTGAACTTTAATGCCTTAGTTACAAGGTTTACATTTTAATATTTTTTTTAAATATTTAAAAAATTTATAAATAAAATAAAATATTCGTTTTCACTTCTATCATCAGTCTACCTACCACTACCTACCAATTTTTTTTTTAAATTCTCACAGAAACTCCTTAATTTTCCGGGATCAAAAGTAGCCTATATCATTAGCCGGGTCCTCAACTATACCCATGTAAAAAATCTAAAGGCTGCCTCTCTGACGACCTCCCTGGCGAAGTATAGAGCGCTGTTGTGTAAACGTGGGAGGCCCCGAGTTCGATCCCCGGCAGGGTCAATTTGGGAATTTATAAGTTCTGAATTTTCTCTGGTCTAGTCTGTTGGAAGGCTACGGTTGTGGCTAGTTACCACCCTACCGGCAAAGACGTACCGTCAAGCTATTTAGCGTTGCGGTACGATACCGTGTAGAAACCGACTAGGGGTATTGGGTTTAATTTAAATGCCATACCCCTAACAGGTTAGCCCGCTACCTTCTTAGACTGCATCATCGAGATCGCAGTCAAAGGCTAACTTGTAATGGAATAAAAAAGGCTAGCGCTTGGCTGCAATCAGACCCGCTTGCAAGCGGTGACGCAGCCTGAGGTGGAGCGTGCCTAGAAGATGCCGATTCACTCTTTCATACCTTCATATCAGAAACGATGAATAGAAACCGCTTCCATCGTAGACTACATCATAAGTTAGATGATATATCATCATCGTCATCATCGTCATCATCATCGTCATCACCGTCATCTTCATCGAAACCATAATCGCAGTCATCAAATAAAATAATAATTATGTTCGTAAATAAAGTTAATGAATATATTGCAGGTTCGGTGTGGCTTTCGAGAGAGACCTGTCAGTGGAGGAGAAAGCTCTACTCCTCGCCGCGACTCTACTTCTCGACTACATGTACTATGACGTGTGATTTGTGTATTTAAACTACTATAAATTAATTATAGATTTTCATTTTAATTTTATACACGTTCAAACTGAGAAAAGGACGGAAAATGATTTCTAATTAGTACTCTTTGCAAATAAATTATTTGACCCATTGGCTTAATAAGTATCCCGTTGTCATGTAGATAGACGGGCCCTGTCAAACAAAGAATGTGGACTTATTTTACTAACGCCATCCAGTCTGAAAAGTGGGACAGCGCTATGGCGGGGACAAGGACAGGCTTTTGACGGCTTATATAGGTGTGGAGCGCGCTTTACAGGTCGGACGCCCAATTTTTTTCTATTAAAGGGCCCATCTAGTACCAACATATATTTATATCGATGAGGACAGAGCCTTAAAAACGTTCTGTACGTCGCTGGAGGGAGATCGCTAAGGCTGCCGTAAAAGACAACACAAATAACCATGACCACTCTACCTAGAGTGAACGAATGAGAAGGAGAATATTATAATCTACCGTAATCTTGCTTAATGCACGTATCGTAAAAATAATAATAAGCTTGACCAGCTAAAAATAAAAATAAAAGCAAATGCCGTATTTCGATAAAACGATCGTTACGAATAATGGCCATGATGAGAATAAAAACAAAATTCTATGCAAAAATTATTTACAAATAAAATCACTCACGTCAAATAATTCTAACTCTTAACTCTACTGAATTTCAGTTTATAATCGCCTAAAGTACTACAGTGGGACATTAACATTAATATTAATATTAAAATAAGGGGGACATCTCTGTTCGTTATACTTTAAATGCATTTTTACACAAAAACGCCGATTTCCCCTTAAAAATTAATGTCCTGCGTGCACCACCCCTATTTGCATTGTGTTTAAAACTTTTTTGCACCCCAGCATCTGCCCGTCGCGGTAAATGGCGCGAAATTTTGACAGAACGTATAATTTTTGGCGCTCAACAACTGACAGCTCGATGTAAAGAAACTTCGCACTATAAAAAACCCAGTATTAGGTGCTTTATCGAACCCTTTTCCAGGGGATTGCATTGAACGATTGAATTCAATTACATCGACGTTGACGAAAAAAAACTTGTAATAAAGGGGTTGAGTTTTACAGAATTTTGGAAAAACATCGGGGTCGAAGCTTATGTAGGTCACTGTGTTTAGTGAATTAAAGCTTTTTATACTTTTTTTATTGAAATAAAAAAGTGGCGCGCGTCTGTCGCGCGTTCGGAAAGCAAGGGTTTAAAAAGGAAGTTAACAATAGCTTTTTAGAAAATGATTTAGTTTTTTTTGCAATTTTGTTAATCTCGTAACGAATTTACTTTTTTTTGTAAAAAAATTCATTTTTAGATAGTAAGTAGGGATATTTTTATTGGAATAAAAACTGAAAATGTCAAGTTGGCTCGTGATGGATTGCTTATTGTTAAAGTTTTTATATGCAGTTAGTGATATATACCTATCACTATGAATGAAGATTTTAAAATAATAATAAAAAAAACAATGAAATAATTATTCTCACTTTTTAAGTTTTCACATTCGACATTGTTAAGACCCAACCACACTTTAAAAAATCCGTACTATTCCCTATTCTGTGATTATACCTAATCCGAACGATCCCCGGCACTTAATGCTGTCGTTTTAAGGTCCCAGATTTGAAAGCTAAAACGTTAGAAATAAAATATCTTATTCTAATTCTAAATTCAAAAATTCAAAATTCAAAATTTTTTTATTTGTTGAAATAGGTTGAAGTAATTCGGTACATTTTAAAATTTTAGAAACACTATTTCATGCCGTACATACCTAATTAGGCGTACAAATTGGTCCTATACAAATAAAGTAATATCCCAGCATAATAACACATTACTGCTGGTTATTGAAATTAATCTCATAAAAACGTACAAAACCTTAACTATAAATATAAGGACTTATTGGATCTAGTTATTTAATAAGTTAAAATTTTTATCGTTTATATATTCTCTAACACAGTAATAATTTTTCTGTATAAGTATTTTTAAACTTATTTATTTGAAATTGGTGTAATTTAACTTTCTTATATTTTCCGGAAGCTTATTATACATATAAATAGACATTTAGCACATATTATTTTTACATAATGCGCATTTAATTATGCACTCGAGACGCTGAGCGCATAATTAATTTATTTATAATACTTAATGATGCCCGCAACTTCATCCGCGTGGATTGAGTTTTTTTGGTTCCCGCGGGAGCTATTTAATTTTCCGCGATAAAAAGTAGCCTATGTGTTGTTCCAGATTATATATCTGTGCCAAATTTTATCCAGATCCATTCAGCCGTTCTGGCGTGATTCACAACAACAAACATCCATCCAAACTTTCGCATTTATAATATTAAAAGTACAGAGTATAATTATATTGATCGAGCGCCAGCGGTCAAGCGCTTGACAATTCCATACAAATCGTAGTTGACGTCGCGATCGAATGGGAAGAAAATCTCCCACTAGGCACTAAGGCAAGTTGCTCTAAATACATTAATTTCATAAAGTCGCGCGTTGAAGGGTCGATATCTGACGATACGATGGCCGTTATGACAGCTTACAATATAGCGATGGTCACATTTCATAATATTATTATATTATGAAATGCGACCTATTGGATTATATTGTATTCTAGATTTTAAAGTTAATCTCAACTCTAACGGGTTTTGCAACTTTAGCGGTAACTGTTATACTTTGTGGCTGACAAAGTATAACTAGGGTCTTTTTAATCTACGCTTACGCTTGATTGCAGTCAAGTTAGCCCTCGACTGCGATTACACCTTATGGTAAGTGATGATGTAGTCTAAGATAGTAGCGGGCTAACCTGTTAGGGGTACGGCAGTTTTATTTAACCCACACCCCTAATCGGTTTCTAGACGGCATCGCTTGGCGGCACGTCTTTGCCGGTAGGGTGATAACTAGCCACGGCCGAAGCTTCCCACCAGGCCTCGTATTATTGAATCTGTGGCCTAGCGTGGAAGTTAAAACTTGTGCTCCTATTTGCTCTGGGTTCGATTCCTGGACACGCAGTCCAAATTTAAAGTTATATCTACCTAGGGGTAACCTATAATGTACATTTAAGTCAGTTAATCTTATATATAATATATAAAATTCTCGTGTCACAATGTTAGTTACCATACTCCTCCGAAACGGCTTTACCGATTTTTATGAAATTTTATATGTGTCACCGTAAGATTGTAAAAACCGTTAGATTATAATCTAACTCGCGAAATTCTAAACTGTTCAATGTTCTGAGTGTCAATTTTTGAAATGTTCATTGTATGTACGTTTTCTTGTCTCTTTCTTGTAGGTTAGGTTAGGGTTCGACATAAATAATCAAGTAGTGCCCGGCCTGCGGCCGGGCACTTAGGTTTTATCGGGTTTAAATACCTATCAGATTACAATCTACCGGAAAATAATGCGTTAAATTCTAATCTTTCGACAGTTTAGAATTTCGCGAGTTAGATTATAATCTAACGGTTTTTACAATCTTACGGTGACATATGCACATTCAGTAGGTCTGAGAATGGGCTAAGTTATCTATTTTTCATACCCCTAAAACACCTCAGTCCACGTGGACGGAGTCGCGGGCATCAGCTAGTACTTTTATATTTTTAAGTTATAGGTTAATTTGTGGTCTGCAAACCTCTAACAACATAAGTTTATGACGTACATTATCATTGCAATTACGCATTTAAAGGATAAAATAATAATAATTCATATAAAACAATAATCATAACATGAATAATTATAATAATTATTATTAAATAAGTAGGGTAAGTAGCTAAGGTGTGTCATGTTATGATATAGTACCAAATATGTACATTGGTTGATGTTTTGTTTACAAGTCTACTCGGATATGAATATTCCATGATTTAATGTGATTTGGATGGATGTATGGATGTGTGGATGTATAGATGTATGGATGTTTGTTATTCAATCACGCCCCAACGGCTGAACGGAGCTGGTTGAAATTTTGCACAGAGATAGATTATTGTCTGGAATAGCACATAGGCTATTTTTTATCCCGGAAAATGAAGGAGTTCCCGCGGGAACCAAAAAATCTCGATCCACGCAGACGAAGTCGCGGGTGTAGTGATTTAATAAAACAACAACAATACTGTTTTTTTTATTCCAATACAAGTTATCCCTCGACTGTGATCTCACCTGAGTTGCGATTATGTAAGAATTGCCGATCCAATCGTTATGGTATCGTACATACCTAAACGTATGAGAATGGATACTCGTAATTGAGCTCTAATTCAATGCTGTTATGGTTTATTTTACTTTGACGCCGAAATTTGACGATCGGCAATTCTTACACAATCGCGCCTCTGATGGTCAATGATGGTGCAGTCTAAGAAGTAGCGTAACCTGTGAGGGGTATGGCAGGTTACATTTAATTATAAGTTTATCATTTACTAGATGATGCCCACGAGTTCGTCCGCGTGGATTAGGGTTTTTCGATTCCCGTGGGAACTCTTCAATTATCCGGGATAAAAAGTACCAGATGTCCTTCCCCGGGATAAAACCTATCCCTGTACCGAATTTCATCAAAATCGGTTGAACAGATGGGCCGTGAAAGCGTAGCAGACAGACAGATAGACAGACAGAAACACTTTCGTCTTTATAATATTAGTATGGAAGTATGGATTTATAAGTTTTTTAAATCCCACGGGAACTCTAAATTTTTCGGGAAAAAAGCCTATGTCACTCTCCTGGTCCTTAACTTTACCCATGCAAAAAATCACGTCGATCAGTTGCTCTGTTGCAGCGTGATTGAAGGACAATTGTCATTTGACGACCTCCTTGGCGCAGTATGTAGCGCTGTTGTCTTAACGTGCGGAGGTCCCGGGTTCGATCCCCGAAACCGAAACAGGTTAGCCTGCTACCATCTTAGACTGCATCATCACTTACCATCAGGTGAGATTACAGTCAAGGGCTAACTTGTAGTGGGAAAAAAAAGTTATGTTGATGGGTAATAAATTAATTAATTTTCCTTTTTAGTTACTCATGAAGCCGTTTTTTTTACAATTATTAGTGGGGCTAATTATATCGTCCTAGTGGAAATAAAGCTCTTTCATATAACGATATCTCATTCGATCTAGTTGCCCCACTTTAAAATTTCGACACCCCATTTCGGCCACTTGTGCAATGAAAAATTAAGATGCCAAATAGAATTTGAATCAGTTCAGATTTGACAGAGTTATGGAGTAACATCGCCAAAAAAGCGTCGAATTGGGAACCTCCTCCTTTTTTTAAAGTCGGTTGAAAAGTAAGTGAAAAAGCTTAAGAAGTTCAATACGAACTACACAAAAAAACTGCAACGCAATATTGCGATTTCACGGTGTCACTTTACCCCGTCGTTAAAAAAGTGAAGTTTTAATAAAATTAAAGTAAAAACGACCGTGTCGCCCTTCGACCGGCGGGTTAAGTGACGTCACAGCCAACCCGTGTCTCTTACAATGTTGTGCCATTACGATCTAACATTTAACCCATTTTTCGACAATTTCACCCAAAAAACTCCCGATTTCGCTACAAAAAAATCACCAGATGCAGCGAAACTTTACAAAAATCGACCCTCGCGTGTCGCGCAATTTTTAATGGCTGTTTTTTTTTTTAATAAAATGGGATTTTGGATTTCACTTTTTTTACGAATCCAAAGCTGACAGTTGACGCGAACATAATCTTTAATTAAGAGTATTTTTGGCGGGATTTTTTTTTAATAGTTCGGCGAAGGGGTCCACAGTTTGGTTGTGATTTATTTATTTATAATTTTATGGAATAATTGATTTGGCGCACGCTTGAATGGAGTGTGAATCTTATGCCGTATTCTGTTTTATTCAATGTTTACTATCGATTAATTATTTTGGCCGTAAATTCACGTGGATTTCAATATTTAATCTCTTTGATTTTTCAGTTAATCAATGAGGCCTATATTGTCTCTCAAGGCCTTTCAAGGTCGAGGTCAACAACTATTTCGATTCTCCATGCCATGGCCTCGAGCCATAGCTCCGTTGCGACGTGATCTAATTTCGGACACGGCGGCCAGTCAGTATAGTACACAAGTGTGTGCGCAACCAAAAGTGCACTCTCTGTTCCTTTACTCTCATAACCCGATGGCACGGAAGATCCGACACGACCGGAGAGAGATCCTGCGCAGGGCCGACAATATGTAATTCACCGCCAACTTCCTATCCTAGCTCAGGGCCAGTACGGAAAATGTCTTGTCAGAAAACCCCAATTAATATTATAAACTAAGCCCATACTGATATTATAATTGCGAAAGTATGTCTGTCTGTCTAATTCGCTTTAACGGCGTATCTGATCAACCGATTTTGATTAAATTTGATATAGTGATAGGTTGCACCCGGACAATACATAAGCTACTTTTTATTCCGAAACTTTATCAAAGTGGACAAAGTCGCGGGCATCATCTAGTATTTAGTAATAGAGCCCAACGAGTAATAGAGTTCGTTCGTTTTTGATTCCCACGGGTACTATTTAATTTTCCGGGATAAAAGTAGCTCCTTTGTCAGGCTCTAGACTATCTTTGTTCCAAATTTCAAATGAAATTTGGAAATCGGTTCAGTAGTTTAGGCGTAATTGCGTAACAGTTAACACAGACAATCAAAGTTACTTTCGCACGTATAATAAGTATGGATTTATGTGACACGCATTGTCCTACATGAAATAAAAACATTTAATATAATTTTATTATGTACCTGCTTACACCAAAGACCAAGGTTACCCCGTCGAATTGAATAAAAAACAATTAATTTGTATATTTAATTTATTGAATACGGTAGAAATGTTTCGTAGTAATGGAAAACAAATGCATAACAAACAGACGGATATAGGAACATATACCGACCGACGTACGTCGCTTACCAATTCGTTTATTTACTTAAAAATAAACGAAAAAGATATTTAGGTTGGGAAGGGAAAAATACAGGAAGGAATTTAGCTTTTTGAGTATCTTTCAAAGACGGCAAATGTATATGCAACGACTATTTAAATTTTCAGACCTTCTTAATATTGTGATATTATTATAGACCATAGATAGGAAAATATAAGAAAAATCGTTTATGAATATATCAAGAATTTTCTAATTTTTATACTCACAATAAATAACAATTTCACAATCTTGTCGTTCTTCGAACATTTAAAGTTGTGATTAATTTTTTTTGCAGCTCTAAATGGAATCTATTCGATTTTAGTTAAATTATTGATTTAATTTTATTATCTGATTCATTTTATGAGTTTAATCTATTACTATTTAGATTTCATAGAGTTCTATGATACCACTTGGTAACTTGCTTAGCACACAGATTTTTAAAGTTAATAGTGAAATAATGATACAAAGTGATAAGCGACGTCATCGGTTTTAAGATTTGGCTCTCTCCAGAAGCCAATATATAATTCTTTTTAATTTTTTATAAAATATAATTCAACCAACGTGGACGCCAACACAACTGACTATTTCTGTATCACCTCTATACATATTGCCTATCCCTTTCATAATACTCTCTGCGGAAAGGGATGGCAAAGTATTTGTTTAGTTTAGATATGGTGTATGACGAGATTTAGACACACTGATTTAAAAAAATAACTCGATAAAAGTGTCACTTCTCTCCGATTAAGTACATTTTTTATTATGGTAACACTTTGATATTCAGTGATTTTTCAGTTACTTAAAGCGTTATAGGTCATTTATGCATCCACATCGGCGAAATTAAAAATATATTATTAAAAAATATTTTTTGACTAGAAACAACACAGATATTATAAAATAGAAAAAACATATTAAGTACCCATTTCGATTTATATACAGTCGCACGAAAATCATAATATTAGAGACTAGAAATACACTTAGAAATAAATAAAAAATATCTAATTTTTTGATTAGTTTTTTGGAATGTCATGGAACGTGGTTCATTCGATTTATGTCAACATTTTTTTACAATATATAATAATTAACCTCAAAGCAAATAACATTGACACATATCGAATTTTTTTATATTATAACTAAAAGTGAGATATTTTATTAGGTATATATTTTTGGCTAAAACATTAATTGTTTTTATAAGTTTTACTAAAGACATATATTTTGTAGATATTATATTGAGATCATATGAGTACATTGCTATCCATTTGCTATCATAACTGAATATGATTATCTTTGAAATAAAATCGTATCTTTGTGCGAAAAACCGTTTGTTGCGTCAATTTTTACAGCTTACTTCATTTTACAATAACTTTCAGGGAATGATAAACACGATTTCCATATCACTTAAAATGCCATTAGATATTATAATGCATCCAAAATGAGAATAGGAATGATTTACCACCGTATTGTTTAGTTTTAACTGGCAAAATATATTTTGACTCTACATACCTATCTTTTATATTATACGATATTTCAACAGTTTTTTACTCAAAAGATTTTGTTCGATAATGCAGAAAAAACTTTAGGTTCTTACGTTTTTAAATAATTTTCCATAAAACCATATTTTCAAGTGCCAGTTCCAGTCCTTTACTTTGGACGCAAACTCGATACTAAATTGACGTCACTAAAAATCAATCCATCCTTTACCACAGATAAAATTTAACAAAGATGGCGCTCATTTTAGTCGTGCCAATGTAGTTGTAACAGTGATAATTAGTAAAGTTGTTAAAATTTTGGTGATCATGAAAGTAGTGGTAGATACCTAATACCTGTAGCAACACAGGGCCATTTTCTATGACATGCAAAAACCTTTAATTTTGATTTTCACATAAGCCACGGCAAACCCGGATCGATGCGTGTCATAACGAAAATGGAATGAACCCATAACTCAATTTCATAATAGAAATATTACGAATAAAAATGTAAAATTCATTAAAGATAGATAACAATCTAACGGATTTTGTATTATTTAACGGTAAGAATTACATATTGTAGGTACGTATTAACATTGGTCTCAATATAGATTATAAAGCTTTAACTAGGTATTATTTAAATAAGTTGCCCCAGACTAAAGAAAAAGATATAGATGGAGCCTTCGCGAAACAACGTGTTGTATAACGTGAAGTTGTTGCATCGCTCAACCATTCAGAACCTTGGTTTTTGGAAATGTTTCCAATTTATAACACATTAATTGTCACTAGAACTATCAAATCTTGACATTCATCTACTGAATAATATTGGGGCTGATTCTGTTGAACACAATCTCTAAACTAAACTAAAATGACAGCTCTGAAAATATTACTGACCCTTTCATTATACTCTCTGAAGAAAGGGACAGCACTAGAGCAATCATATTAATTTAGAGATTGTGTTAGACAGAATAGGGATTATACCTATATCAAAAATAAATTATTTCTAACTGATTATTAAATAGAGGGTCGTTAGAAAGCCCTGAAATTCACACCTCGGTTAGTTTTAAGTTTGATAACCATTTTAAAATATAGATTAAAGAAAAAAAGTGCGTTGAAATTTTATGACGTCACAACTGTGAATTTCATACAACTTCCATACTAGAGAACTTTTGTAAGTTTGATAAAGAGTTGCCGATTTGATTGAGTTGTCATCATCCCTATTGGCCACAATTGGCAATCTAACACGACGCCATTGTCGTGTTAGATTGCCAATTTATTACATTTATTAACATCCCACATCTCGTCTGTGTTTTTTCTTTTTCTGTGAAGATGCATTAGATTTAAATTAACAATGATTAATTTCATTAAATAGACATAGATACAGTAATTCCGAATGCAGTAAAATAAAAATGAGTCATTAACAGTAGACAGTAAAACCGAATGCAGTAAAATAACGGTAAGTAATTATCAGTAGTGCGACTGTAACGCTGTTTCTGAGCACTGTACCCGAGCGAGTTACGAAACTATGTCTAAACATTTTGCTGTATTCACTCCTGTATTTTTCTACACTTAAAATTAGTTTGTACTGTATTTGTATCACCAACCTCCGTTATACCTCTGGCCTATACATTTGTACTGTCAATTATCAATTATATCAATTACATCTATAAAAATTATCGGTACAATCACTCGGTGTACAACGCCTTCAAAAAAAATAACTCTGAACACAAGTATTTATTTCACTACATTCATTTATCGATCGATTCTAACTATTTAAACTCCGTAACAGTAAAAATTCCGCGTTCCCATCAAAAGTTGTACCTAAAGCTGCGTATAGACGCTCGAGCTTGTTCAGTTTAAACCATTTGGTTTGAGTCTTTGCTCTGTTCTCTAGGAGCTTATTATTTTCAATGATATTGTATGGTTACTCTACGTAAAACTGTGTTAAGTTATCGTTATATCTTCTTTAAAATCTATCTACCTGACCAATAGCAGTTCACAGAGTTTTTTCCTTTATGTATCAAGTTATTTATGTATCGCAAAATTTCTCAATTCCACCTAACTTCTATATATCAATTTGATCTGCAATTACTCAAATTTTGCAATTAATTTACAAGAATGATTTTCGAATAATTCTATGTGTCACAATATCACGGGTAGTTACAATTGCAATGTCATAGATTCTATTATGTATGATTCTATTATATTTGTATGAGACCCTGAAAGTTTCATGTAGACGTCACGTAAATCTGCAAAATTTTATGGAGATGTCAAATCACGACATTATCCCATCCATACTTTATATGATAGATTTACGCACAAATTCATTACCTTGAAAACTTACACTAGAACCGCCGCAGGTCAAGAAATACGAGCAGAGTGGCTTAAAGCGTGCATGCTCGAGCGTTTGCACGCAGCTTAAAACGCGCACCTCGGTGGGAATTTAAATAGATTTCAAAAGATCGTGACCACGCGTACAATTTTTTATTAATTTTGTTATTATTTTTAAAACATTATTAATATAATTTGTTGTAATGCGCGCGCGCACCTCCGCTCTCAGCCCAGGTTGGAGTTTGGCTGTCAGGAAGACTATCAGGAAGGTCTGCTTTTGCAAATCAAACTTCGCTAAGGAACTTTAGAGCTATATCAGGAACTAATTTAGGAACATTGATTAGTTTTCATTGGTTAAGACTTTCTAACGATCAGCAGGATTAGACAGCATATTGTAAGTGATACATTAACTCTGTCTGTATCTGATAAGATCAATCTATACTCCAAATAGGTACTCAATTTTGTACTTAAATACACGATTTTTTCAAAGTAACAATTGAGTTTGATCGTTTTAGCATATGTAATACAATTTATTTTTGATATGCTGGCTAAGAACAGCATGTGAAAACGCAGCCGAAATTTTTTTGCTCACAATATTGCACACAAATTTCATGTTTTTCTATTGTTATATAAATGTTATCTAATCCTATTGTTTTTCTTGCTTCCACTCAAAAAATACCTTTAACAACGAAACTGTTAAGATCTTCCAAGTCTCTGTATAAATCAGTTACTATTTTATCATTAGCGTTACCCTGATCTTCAATCACAATATTATCATTATCAGGTAGCCGTCGACTAGGTTGAGAGCGGTTCCGCGCGCGACCTCTAGTGTTCATTAAATTACACCTTAATTACATACATAGGAACTTTCTTTAGAAGCTGCATGGTTTATACAAGCTAACCTCCACAATGATCTACCGAATAATGAACCATTCAAACAAACATGTCTTCAAAATAAGGTTCTATTATAATCATCAATATAATATAATAATAATAAAATTTGGGACGTTTGTTTTATTCGTCTTTAATATTCCTATTATTGGGGTTTATAAATATTTCTCAATGCATCAATGCGGCCAGCCTGTTGGAAATTCTTCACCCAGCTTTGATGTCTTTTGATTTCAATCATGTAGAATTTAGTAAACTTTATAGTTTACTTGTTATTGAGGTATAAATGGTTTTCCTTACAACAAATTACAACTTTCACATAATACTTATTAAAATATTATTTTTCTGTTATGACTATGTGAGTCTGTAGCTATTTTGTACTTTTAGTATTTGTATACTTTGGTTTTATTTAATTAACTATTAAAACGTCTTATAATTATCCTTTTACCAGCTAGCTATGCAATTAGTAACTTGTATACTTTATGTTTTTTATCAATTTCAGTTATGTCATGACTGATTAAATCTATTATATTTAACTATAGGTATACTTCAATTCACATCTTTATAGATGGTATGTTATCTCATAGTTTTGCAGCCATTTCTATTTCATCATCAATAAAATGTTACTATACGGCTCATAATTAGAAAGATATAGAATCCTTTTTTTTATTGCATTTGTTGTATATCAACTATAATTTCTGGAGCTTTAGCTCTTTGTCTAGTTTTTTCAGTATTGAATCAATTTATTCTCCAAATAGAATTTATGGTGATATTTTTCATGATGAAAAGATGTTTTTGTTCTCTTGCGAATGTCTTTTACTATACTAGAGACGAATAAAACATATCCGCAGTAACGTATTAAGTTAATATAAATGACTATATATAAATAAATTGAATATAAAACGCTCAGCTCGGCCAACGACTAGAGGAGGAGGGGCTCAGCCCGCTCCGCCGCAACAATGACCCGTAATGACAACACCGGCCGAGCTCCAGCGAACACATCTAATCAGATTTATGCTAAATTACGATTAATGTTGATCACTGCCCAATAGTACGTATCTTTGTGCTTAGTCTCCCTAGACAACAATAAATAGTATCGAGTAGCTAACATTGCGCGGCTCCGTCCGCGGCGAACTATGCTGCACTTCGTGTAACTCCAAAATATATTATACAATAACAGCTTATAACCTAGCGTGAGGTAGAGCGGTTGTCGCAGTACACCTAACGTGGCACCTGGTTTGTACTGTGGGTGTCGGCCGGCGACGCGACCGTCGCGCCCGCGTCGGCCGCGGCGGTCGCGTCGCGGCGTCTCCGCGCCGGCGCGTCGCCCGGCTGTCGTGGCCACCGAGGCGCTCAGTGATCAACATCGCACCGGTACTACGACGCTATCGTGAGCACGCACTCACACGTAAAATACATATCCTTTAAATTATAATAACTAAGCCTAGGGTGTATTTCTTCTCCCGATCGAAATCGACGTTTCAAAAACTCGTCTCGGACCGACCCAACGTCGAGGAGATAATAAATTAACCGATTCATAAGCGGCATCTTTTCATATATCACCCGTGAATATAATTCTCAATATACGAAGTTAGACTCTGTCAAAAAAAGAGGGCGGGGGCCGCCGCGCAGCGCGGTGCGGCGCGGAGTCGGCGGCCGCGGACAGCTCTCGGGAACGACCTCCTCTCGGCGATCGCTCGAAGGCACACAGCGTTACATGTAGTCAGTACGGCGATCGGCGCGCGCCCCGCGCTGGGGTCGCCTGGGGGCGCGCGCGGGTCGGGCGGCGGCGGGGCGGCGGGGCGGCGCGCCTAGGCCGGCGTGAGCGTGAGCGTGACGGTGGCGCGGCGCGTGGCGCGGCGGCGCACCGGCAGGAACACCAGCGCCGGCAGCAGGCTGAGCGCGCCGCCCGCCTCCTCCAGCACGAAGGGCTGCAGCGTGAGCGGCGCGCGCGGCGCCCGCGGCACGGCCAGCAGCGCGCCCGCGCCGCCGTGCGCCGCGCGCACGTGCGCCTCCAGCGCCGCGAAGCCCTCCGCGCGGAACTCGCAGCGCGAGCACGAGTAGTCCGCCTCGCCCGAGCCCGAGCCGCTGCCCTCGCCGCTCTCGCTCGCCTCGCCCTCCGCCTCGGGCGCCGGCTCCGGCTCGGGCGGCGCGGCGTGCGCGCGCTCGTGCGCGAACAGGAAGGCGAGCACGTCCGTGGTGAAGGGGCAGAAGGCGCACGCGTAGGGCTTGCAGCCGGCGGGCGGCGGCGGCGGCGGCGGCGGGCGCGCGGGCGGCGCGTGCTCGGCCAGCAGGTGCGCGCGCAGCGCCCTAGCGCCGCGGAAGCGCCGCGCGCACAGCGGACAGGGCTCGGGCGGCGCGGCGCCGGGCGCGGGAGGCGCGGGCACGCCGTGCGTGTTGTGCTTGTGCACGCGCAGGAAGTACTTGCTGCACAGCTCCTTGTGGCAGATGTCGCACGTGACGCCGCCCAGCTGCGTGCCGCTCTCCAGCGCGATGCCGTGCATGCGCTGCATGTGCGTGCGCATGAAGTACTTGTTGCACAGCTCCTTGTTGCAGATCTCGCAGAAGCTGGAGCCGGCCGCGCCCGCACCGCGCCGCTCCTCCTGCGACGGCGGCGACGTGGACGGCGGTCGCGGCGCGTCGGCGGGCTCCTCGGACAGCCGCTCGGCCGCGAGCTCGTTCAGCTGCGATATCATCGTCTGCAGCTTGCGGAGCTCCTCGCTGGCGGAGCCGGGCGATGCGCCGCCGCGCTCCTCGACTATCAGATTGAGGGGACTGGTCTGACCCTCCCGCAGCGCCGCCTCGAAATCCTCTCGATCTTCTCGTTCGCGTTTTATTTCGAGAGGTTCCTCGCTATCGAACGGGGGCGGCAGCGAGAGAGCGCGCGGCGGGGTCGGGGCAGACGGCGTGACGGAGCGCGGCGTGAGCGCGGGCGGCGTGGCGACCGCGGGCGAGCGCTCGGCTACCGGCGAGCGGAGCGGCGGCACCCCGTGCCTCCGCTCGCGGTGAGTCCTCAGGAAGTATTTGTTGCAGTACTCCTTGCAGCATATCTCGCAGAAGGCCTCCGGGTTGGCGACGCCGAGGCGGCGCAGCGCGTCGGGCTGGAAGGCGGCGTCGCGCGCGCGCCGCGCCGAGTCTGGCGACAGGCGACGCGGCGTGCCGCCCGAGTCGTCGTCGGAGGGGCGGCGCGGCGGGCTGGCGGCGGGCGGCGGCGGCGCGGGCGGCGGCGGCTCGCCGTCGTAGATGCCGTGCTTGTTGGCGCGGTGCGTCTTCAGGAAGTACTTGTTGCAGAACTCCTTGCAGCACAGGTCGCAGTAGGCCTCGGGGTTGAAGATGCGCGGCGGCTCGGGGCGCGGCAGCAGGCGGAAGGCAGCCAGCGGGTCGAAGGCGGGCAGCGCCAGCTCCCCGAAGGCGAGCGCGCTCTTGTAGATGTCCTGCATCTTGGCGTGCAGGTCGAGCGGCGGCGGCTGCGCGCGCGCCGGCGCCGCCTGCTTGCGGCGCTTGCGGCCCGGGCTGCCGCCGCCCTCGCCCTCGCCGCCCGAGCCGCCCAAGCCGCCCGCCCCGCCGCCTGCGCTAGCCGCCACGCTGTCGCATTCGCGCTCGCGCTTTACCGCCGGCGCCACCGACATCGCGTCACCGCCGCATCTGAAATCGAAACGAAATCAACGTTACATAAAATTTTACAGTCACATTATGCGATCACTTCAATAGAATAAAATCTTCAAACAAATCTTATATCGAAGTAATAATAATTCAATAAGCACGAAACCTTTACAAAATTTTTAATGTTTTCTTAATTTTAAAAGATACTGTAAGTTCATTTTAACGTTTAAACTATCGTGAGTAAAGTAAATTTATTTAAGTAAGTAAAGTTAATAAGTAGTTAAAGCATAGTAAGTAGGTAAAGTAACTAAATAGATTCTTAACTAACGAATAAACAAAAGAATAAAATTATAAAATTAGTGTTTAAGTTGAATCCCTGCCACTTGACCACCTTGTGATGTAACACTAATAGGGTCTTACATCAATCATGATCAATGGATCGTATTCGTTTGGCAAAATCTCCGTCTATCATTTTACTTACGTCAAGTAAAATGTCAAGTATTTTTATAATTATATGGTCGAAAACTGTTTCGTAATGTTAACTCAGTATACCTAGTTGATGATCGTGGATTTAGGTGTTTTTAAATCCCCTGGGAACGTATCGGTACGTTGCCATGTTGAAAACACGAAACTGAGTAGGGATATTCAATGCAATTCAATTTTAATCTTTTTATACGACTGCCTGAAAAAAGGAGTATATTGTTTTCAGGTTTCATCTATGTTTGTATGTAATGAGGTATCGTTAGAATCCCTAGCTTATTCCGGGTGACATAGGCTAGTAAAAGTAAAAAAAAAACTTCGAAAATAAGATTAACTATATAATCATCATCTAGAAAATTATGAGTAGATTCCAAAAATATATAACACTATAGTTCAATATCCAGTGATTCACAAAAAAAAATGTGAATAAGATTCTAATTTAACTATTAATTCAGATTTTTTACTTTTTAGTTCGTTTTTTGGCAGGGCAGTCGTGTTTTTTAATTATGACTTGTATAATCATCAGTTAAGATCAGGTTCTCAAGTATCGGTAAATCTATGGTTAAGACGGTCTTTACCAAAGATTGACCGATATGTGATTGAGTTATTTAGCTTAGGTAGGTTAATAATACGGGTTCAAGATCTGCTAAGAAAGTTCGTGGGGATGAGCATTCTATTCTATAACAAATTCCACAACCTATTTTAAACTTGCCTTTACAAGTTTAAGAAATACATTTAAAGTAGGTATGCTCCTGAAAAAAAACATTATACCTACTGTTGAAGATTATGTAAATAATAAAAGAGCATGAATTTGACTCCCTCCAGCAATGCTAAGGACAGCGGTTACTTATGTAGCTTGACATTGATGTAATTGTAAATTTATTTGTTCAAAAGAGCAACCACCGAGTGTCTTGTTGGTTCTTCTCGTTAGGAATGTCATTCCGAACCAGTGGTAGATTCACTCGACAATTCAAAAGCACTTTTCAAAGTCTACTTGAATAAAAAAGATTTTAATTTGAGTTTAAGAAGATTCCAATTAGAAAGTCAGCCTCACCTCTGATCGCTCCTAAAGTCAGTGGCCTCCTCCATTTGACTCCACTATCACTATCTTATCACCATCATTGCAAGGAAGTCATCCAAATCACCAATCAAAAACGTTCATTTTAAAATATTGACCATTCACGAGCGATCATAGCATTCGATAATTAATTAATCAAAAGAGTGAGTGAGTGAGTGATCACTTTTGAATTGTCAAAAAATCTCAAATTACCGAACTCGATTGGGTCTAGGTACAGATATTCACCAATGAAAAACTGTTAATTCATTCGTTTTTATAATAAGAGAGTTCAAATAGGTAGATAGTTCGATTTTCAAAATTCACTAATCGCGAGCGATCGAACCGTTCGATTTTCGAAAAAAGTTCAGTGGCACGTGCTACCGGCTGCGCGTGCGTCGAAAACTGGTGTGTTTTAGGTAAAAACGCGTGCGATGTACTTTTTTTGTGGAAAATATCAAAAATCTCACCCCACCCGAACACCCCTACGAATCAATCGCTGTTTGGGGGCCGGTGCATTATGCTAGATGGCGGTTACATTGAGCTCGGTTTAATTTTAAAAATAGACGACCCGACGTTTTAGTGATTTTTGTTTTTTTTTATCCACTACAAGTGGTATCCACTACAATGGCACTTTTTTAAAAAAATAAGTAAGCGAATACTTACTTGACATTAAATGTCAATTGCTTTTACGGTTAAGGCACAACATCGTGACGAAACATTTACGCCAGAGAGTTCTCTTAATTTTCTCAGTGGTGTGTGAATTCTACCAATCCACACTCATTTATATGACCTGAGTCCTTTTCTTTTGAGAGGAGATTCATGTTTAAGTTGGCGATAAGAAAGAAAGAAAACGTGTTTATTTGGAACCGCAATTATGGTATTCTATGGTGGACTAATCTGCCATGGCAGCTAATGTTATCGCATTCAGATTTACAAGTATTGACCGGCCACAACACGCGGCGGCGGTATTATATGATCGGATGGAATAATCAAGACACAAATCGCATTGGTGTTAAATTTTAAAAGTGAGTATAAATATGGAGATTGATGGAGGAATCTTCTAAATATCCTTTACAATGGTAAATCGATGTTTACAATGAAATGTAGAGCAGATGATGATTCTTTCAGGAGGAAGTCGTCAAATATTGTTCGCTGTTGTGTTTGATGACATCTTTTTTATTTTGGAAGCGTAGCTTTGCTTTTGAAGTGAACAGATGTGAACTTGATATTGAATGAGGAATGCGCTCTTTTCCAAAACTGTTTCACTGTACGGTATTCCAACCGGAACCATCTTAAATTTTACTCGAAACTAAATTACTTTACCCGTTTAGATCAAACAAAAAGCAATATCAACAACCATCCAAATCCTGCGAACATAATAAAGACGTCCATAAAAATCAATCTACCCCATGTAAGCCGACTCTAACAACAAACAATACATCGCTTTCCTAAAATTTGGAAACACTATCAAAAGGGCGCGGGTTCTGTAAACATCACTATCTTTTTCCCACTCATCTATTTTAACTATATCTATCTCACTCACACATATGACGTCATAAATCTATCTCGCTCCAGCATTTTGTGTCTCGCTCGCACAATTATGATTAAGAGTAATAGCGTAATAAATTTAAGTTCAGGCTTCTTTCGAAATATTTTTTCGCGTTTTTTTTTTCTTTTAAGGAAAAATACGGGAAAAGTTCGGGAAGTATTATTTGGCTTATAAACAAACTGCGGCGAGCCCGTTGGCGCCTTTTTTCATTAGTCGTTGTTTTTTTTTTTGCCTTCCACGAGCATGAAGTTTTAATATTAAGTTCAAAAACAAGTTTAATTGCTTTTTAGGGAATGCTTATATCAATCGCTTTTTGGGTTTGCCTTACACAATAACTGGATAAAGACTTTCAAAGTAATTATTTTGAGATGTGTGTGAACTTGAATAAAACTATTATAAAAATTTTTAGATTTTATTATTCATATAAACTTTTATTTGTGCCTTTGATTATGCAGTTATTTGTGTTTGAAATTAAATATTACTTGCTCCAAACGGTGAAGCAAAACATCGTGAGGAAACCTGCCCGTTGAAAGTTGAAAAATGTGTGAAGTCTTAGTCCACCATGCTGCCAATTCGCACATGGCCAGCGTGGTGGACTACGACGAAACCTTTCTCATTCCAAGAAGAGATTCGTGATCAGTAGTGAGCCGGCATTGCGTTGATAAGAGAAAGAAGAGAGAATACATACTCATAGTTATAGGCTGTACATAGTACTGACATAACGTATGCGTTGTATTGTTTACTTATTGTAACTGGTGGTTCGCCCCCAAATCGAGACCTCGGCGGTACCCATAAGATAGTTTTAACTATATATTATAGTAATGGTTAACTTTAAACATTAGACGCAAAAGATCTAAAGATTTATTGGAGAAACGAATAAACTTTTACAGAGGGTCATCTATTGACATCATTGTGAATTTCTGTTAAAAATACTGAAGCTCATTAAAAATTAAATAATTTCGTTTCCTAATAATATTTATCTTATTTTAGTATTTTTTGTGCAAGTACAGGATATAATTCAAATAATTTATTTAGTTTCAGGCTCAGCCTTTCAGAAAATTGAGAGTTCTGAGGTCAACTTTGGACGTTAGAAAATCTCCACTTTGAACAATTTTAGGGGAAAAATTAAAACAAAAATTTTTGGACTTCCTAATTATCTTTAAAATGATATACCGCAACCTGTAACGGTATAAAAATATTTTACTTCGCATTCGCTTCTATGAGATGCTTCTATCTACTCTATGCTTCTATAATTCCCTGCGATTAAGATTTTTATAACTTTTTAAGCCATACTCGCTGAAGGCCATCGGCTTACATATTATATTTTTATTTGAAGTAATTACGTTCAGTAATTCAGAAGTTATAAGGCTCTGACAGACGGACGGACAGACCGACGGACGGATGGACGGACAAGTGCAAATTCACTCAAGTAGACTCAGGGACCTTCGCTTCGAAAAGAAAAAAAAAGCAATAAGAAAGTTTTTGACCGACCAAAAACTTTCTTTTTGAGAAAAGAGCAACTGCTGAGTTAGTAATAATTTTTGAAAGTAGCGCCAGTGACAGAAAAGATGAGGAGTAATAGGCTGGCATGTATGGGCATGTTATGCGCAGGGAAGAAAGGCATATTACGAGAAGAATGATAGAAAAAAGAGTAGAGGGAGGCCAAAGAAAATATGGATGGATTGTGTTAAACAAGATATCCGTACGAAAGAAGCGAATAAAAGATTAACGGATAACAGAAGTCAGTGGAAGAGAAAAACATGTTGTGCCGACCCTACGTAGGTGCGAAAAAGGACAAGAAGAAGAAGAGAAGAAGATTTATCATTTGTCAAGGTGAGTCAACCCGTGCGAAGCTAGGCGGGTAAGTAATACCTACAATACAAAAATGTCAAACATGGTAAAACTAATTTAAAAGTTAATCGAATAATGACTAACACGAAATTAAGTAAGCTTTATTTTAGAACAAAGGTCAAACTTGGACTAAAACAATCGATAGTTTCTCTGGCAATTACTAAACGACTGCGTTTACACGAATCCATATATACGTATATATTATAAATGCGAAAGTTGGGATGGATGTATGGAAGGATGGCTGTTTGTTACTAAATAACGCCACAACGGCTGAACGGATCTGGATGAAATTTGGCACAGATAGATTATGGTCTGGAATAGGCTACTTTTAATCCCGGAAAATTAATGTGTTCCCGTGGGCCGTGCGAACCAAAAAACTCAATCCACGCGGACGAAGTCGCGAGCATCAGCTAGAAATATTAAAATTATTCATACTAATATTTTCATATAAAAGTGTGCTGTCAGTCTGCTGTCTGTGTGTGTTCATTCGATTTTTAAGGGTACAGAGATAAGTCGCAACCCGGGGAATATGTCCATCCCCGGGTTCCCAGGGAGGCTACCTTTTATTCCGGAAAATCAAAGAGCTCCCATCGTAATTTTCAAAATCCTAAAACCACGTGGATGAAGACGAAAGTCGGGTTTTCCCAAATTCTCGCGGGAAGTACGTCCAGTACGATACCTTGTGTAATGGAAACCGATTAAGGGTATGGGTTTAACATCACTGGGAAAGCCCTACCTGTACTATTATGTATTCTGTGCCCCTACCAAGTTACCCCAAATCCATCTTCCACCTACTCCAGAATGACGTAGCTCAATGTCTAGCTTGTAGTGGAATAAAAAAACTGTCCCATCATAATATTATTAGTAAGGATCATAGATTAAAATAAATCTATGGTAAGGACTTGGAAGGCATACTTACTTCTGTTCTGGGGTCATACTGCCAACGCTTAATTTTACTCAAAATGACAGTTTGATGTCACGTATGTACCTTGACTTTCCTAAAATAAGAATTACATTTCTAAAACACGAATGTCAACAATAATGAAACAATATGGCTTTAAGCGTTGGCAGTATGTGCCCTGCCTGATATTAAAACCAATACAGACAGAATAAAAAAATTCTTTATCATGTTTGACCGATGTTAACGGTCAAAAATTTACCGCAAAAAAATGTTTATTTTATATATTGTAACAAGGTAATTGCAGAATGTATAACACTCGTTTACAAATTGTAACTTGCGAAAAAACATGGCCGCCTGGAAGAGCGGCGTTCGCGTCCGCGGGGCCTTGTAAATGTCAAGCGTAAACCTTTATTAGACCCTCGTTATTGGGATAACATATTGAAAACTATTACATCATTTATTTCTATAGACTCCTTAACATTAGCCGTCGATTCCACCAAAATGTCTAGGCGGAAAAACGCCAAAGAAATTTCCGCACACGTTTTTCCGCTACGATTTTCCCTAGACTAGTCAATAATCAATAATATAATAATATTTAGGCCTGGAAATTCCGCGTGCGGAAAAATGTGAGACATAATTTTTCTTTGGTGACCAATCTCCAGAGAGATTAACTCGAGCGCGGTATATATTATAGTGCACAAATGTGTGCGCGAACACCCTCTATTCCCTTACTCTCATTGCATGACAAGACGGAAAATCTGACACGACCGGAGAGTGTCCTGATGGACGGCTTTACATGCTCTCCAAAGCACAAAACACCACCAACTTCCTAACTCCGGGCTAGTGCCTATTAATAATTTCTTGTCAGAAAATCTCAATACAGTGATTATAGCCCGACCCAAGAATGAACTCAGGAGCTTGTCATCTGCAGTTGTACATGCTAACTACTAGACCAACGAGGCATTCCATAATATTATGGTATTGAACAGACGTCCTACCGAAGGGCAGGCGAGCTCCAACCACGAATGTGTGTCGTATTGATTTTTCGCGCCGAAAAGTATATTTTTCATTTTTATCGCCAGTCATCACTTTTAAAATTTCCGCGCACAGTTTTCCACTTGCGGAATTTCGGATTTTAGTCATCCGTCGTGCAGTAGTAAGCGGTGTAATCTAAAAATAATATGTGGGATCTCCCACATTGGGTTGTAAAATCTATTCGGAAACGACTTTTGGGAAATTCGGAATTCACTTTTTTTTAAATGTCCACCGTCTGTTGGGAGGCTTCGGCTGTAGCTAGTTACCACGCGACCAGCAAAACCGTGGTTTAATTTTTCAGCACAGAATATTTGAAATATGTTGAGAAGAAATAGTTGACTGACTGACTGATTTATTAAAAGCACAGCTCAAACGACTGGACGAATTGGGTTGAAGTTTGGCATACAGATATCTATTAAAAGCTTTTTATAATCTTCTATCTTAATTTTCTTTGTCTTTTGGTAAAAACCAAGGCTAAGAAGGATTTTTGAACTTTGAAACTGATTTTAAAGGGGTTCCCATGCTCTTCCGCATACGACTCGACCAAAATTATTTAAAATTCTTAGGTTTTTGTAAGGATTATGATCAGATGTTAGTGATAGTAACCAGGACGACCTTTAGGAGGTTTCAATTTGGCGTTGTCGTTTTCTCACCCATCCAGTTACCGACGTGGCTCAACGTTGCTTAACAATCGCAATCGACTGAAATGCGTTGTCACGACTAGGAGTCTTACCCCAACGCCTATTTGTTCTTAGAACTATGTGCCCTGCTCATTGCCACTTGAGCTTAGCAAATCTTCAAGCTATGTCGGTTACCTACACAAGTTCTCCAAATAAATTGATATTGAATAAAAAATATGCCAAAGAGCAGGCGAGCGCCAGCCACGAATGTGTGTAGTATTGATTTTTCCCGCCGAAAATATGTATTTTTCATTTTTATCGCCAGCCATCAGTTTTGAAGATAATGCTCGCGATAAGGTGAAATTAAAAACCCACAAAAACGTACGCCGATAGAAACTTTATTGGGGCTAATATTTCGGAATTGGTAAATTGTATCATTCTTTTATCCTATAGGTTAGCTCTTTACAGTCCCACCAAGTTATCTGACCAAAATTGGAACTAATTTTTATGCCTGTTTAGTTTTTATTGAAATGAAAACTTCTTTAGCAGCGTTGAGCACTTTTTGGTAGGCGGTAAACTTGTGGATTCGCGTGACCGACATGCTCACGTTGTTACGAAGACAAAAGGTCTTAAATTTAAATATACTACATTCGTAATTAAATTTAGTGTTAAAAGTTATATTTTAATTTTTTTATTAAAAAAGAAATCGTTTTCACTTAGCTATCGGCTGTCCCTATGACAGCCAATTTTTTTCTTCGATACTAGTCACGCTGTCACCGGGTCAAATAAGTTTGTGAGACTATAAGGTGGTAGCGGCCTAACCTGGTACAAATTGTTAGCGTTTTCAACACTAAACATAACAAATGTGCGGATATTAAAAGCAATACAATTATCTGCCCACTTCTGGAATTATAACTTACATAAGTTAAGTAACTTGTTATATTAAGTATTTATTTAGTCCTCAATCCAGTGAATCCTTTGCTGCATATCTTTTTTTGTAGTTTTTTTGGAAGACAAACAAACACACTTCCGCATTACCTATAATATTAGTGGATATTTTTTTTATTCCACTAGAAATTAGCCCTTGACTGCGATCTCACCTGATAGTAAGTGACGATGCAGTCTAAGATGGTAACGGGCTAACCTGTTAAGGGTATGGCAGTTTTATTTAACCCATACCCCTAGTCGGTTTTTGCACGGCATCGTACCGGAACGCTAGATCGCTTGGTGGCACGTCTTTGCCGGTAGGGTAGGTAAAGACGTGCCACCGAGCCACGGCAGAAGCCTCCCACCAGACCAGACAGAGAAAATTCAGAAATTATAAATTCCCAATTTGACCCTGTCGTGAATCGAACCCTGGAACTCCCTAAGACAACAGTGCACAACACTGCGCCAGGGAGGTCGTCAAAAAGTATGAAAAGACCCTACAAAACTATTGAAAACATGTTATAACGCATCGAAACGTCCCGAATTTTCAAACTCAAGTGTTATATTTTTACGCAGTCGTTAAGTTTGAAATATCGGCGGGTAGGGGGGTGATAGGGGGTGGTGGGGGGGGGTGGGGGGTGGTGGAGGCAAATAAAATAAAAATAAAGGCCGACATTTTATAATGGGCACGGGAATGACATGCGGGCGCCGCGCCGGCGGAATGTGTGGAGTCGAATTGACAAATGTCATTCGGTTATGTAAGGAATATTTTTTATATTCAGTTTTCCTCTTTTCTTTTTGCGTATTTTGTCGTATTAAGTTTTTGTTTCTTGGCCCATTTTATTCGGTGGCTGACTCAGGTTTAGGATAAGCATATTATTAAATTGTCATAGGTTTAGATTGTGTAAAAGCTGCTCGTTTAACCAGGATGGTTTTGGTTAATACAGTAGGTATGATAATAGTCTGAAGAATGATTAGTTTTGATAATTTAGTTTTGATTTAAATCTTTCAGTAAAATATGGACCAACTTTTGAAAATATTTTTACAATGCAAAAAAGCTCCTTGCGTGGCAAATCATAAATATTTCCATCTGTTGGTCCGATTTTGGTCAAATTAGTAAAGGGATAAGTACTTAGCTTTCATCGCGTGATAAACACAGGCTAATTTTAATCCCAGAATAAAATAAAAGATTTTCCTATGGGACTTTTAAAAAATCTTATATTGATAGGACGTAATCGCGACTATTACCAGCTACGGCTACAGCCGGCTCTTCGCAGTAGAATAGTTTTCCGAACCGGTCTTAACGTATCATAAGTGACACAAGTTGTCCTACGTGAAATAAATAAATAATTTATCATTTACCCATCAATAGTATTGTTATAAGTATGGATCATAATATTAAATGCAAAAGTATGTTTATTTGTTGGTTTGATGGTTTATTGGTTTGTCCTTCAATCACGCCGCAACGGAGCGACGGATCGACGTGATTTTTGGCATGGCTATAGTTGAGGACCTGGAGAGTGACATAGGCTACTTTTTATCCCGGAAAATTAAGGGGCTCCCGCGGGAATAAAAAAACTCAAACCACGTGGGTGAAGTCGCGGGCATCAGCTAGTTAGAAGAATTAGAAGAATATTAACTTTATGCCATGAATAGAAAAAGAGCCCGACATTTTATAATGGTCCCCGTAATGACATGCGGGCGCCGAGATGGCCGGCGCGCTGGGTAGATTCGGATTGACAAATGTCATTGGGCAATTTATAGTTTTATTTTTCGTCCAATTTTCCTCTTGTGAAATTTTTAAGGGCAACTTGACCTAATTTCACGATTTTCTCTGTACTAAAATAAGTAACTTATTTAGGAACATTTTTATTGGAGTGAAAAATTCTTTAGGCGCGTTGAGCACTTTTTGGTAATTTATATTGAAGTGTAAAACTTCTGCAGGCGCTTTGAGCACTTTTTGGTAGGGGGTAAAAATTTAGATTCGCGTGACCATGAACAACATGCTCGCGAACAGCAACATGCTCACGAAAAATATACTACATTCGAAATTAAACTTTAAGTGTTAAGGTTTATATTTTAATAACTTAAAGTAAAATAAAAGAAAAATCGTTTCACTTCTATCGTGCAGTCCTTATGACTGGCATTTATTTCTCTCTCTCTCTATCGGTCACTCTGTTATTCGATAAAACTCAATAAAAATAAAAGTGGCGAGAGTGCTCCCTCGAACAGAAGGTATCGTTTGTTTTTTATTTATTTTTTTATTTTAAAGGCTTTTATAGATAACCTATATGCTAGCCCAATCGGTACACACACTTTTACGTACAAACTACTATATAATAGCATTTTTATAATAAGCTTTCACCTGCAGCTTCACTCACGTTATGCTCAATTTAATTACAAATTTCAAACGCAATCTGTATGCCAAATTTCAGCCCGATCCGTCCAGTAGTTTGAGCTGTGCGTTGATAGATCAGCCAGTCAGTCACCTTTTCCTTTTAAATATATTTAGATTAAAGATTAATGACGCGACTCCTCGCCACTCCTGTTCGATGCTCGTGTCGCCGCGTATTTATTTTCAATCAGTCGTCACACCCCCACCAGGTGCCTACATTTTATAATTATCATTGTCAATTGTGACCATTTTTAAAATGGGGTGATGGATCGTGGTTATGACGTCCGAAATTATATTTATTTATAGTAGCTGGGCCACACTGGAAACGCTCTAAAGCCATTTCGTTTCATTATTGTGGACTTTCGTGTTTTAGAATTATAATTCTTATTTTGGGAGCGTAAAGGTACGTGACATCAAACTGTCATTTTGGTGGTGGACTATGACAGTTGGCTAATCTCTGTCTCTCTGTCGGATTCGACTGGATTCTTTTTCAATATAGTACTTTTACTATATTGAAAAAGAAATAGTAACGAATATATTTTAGTTTATATGTATTAAAAGATGTATTTTATCCATGTTTTTAGAGCATTTATCATATCCGGGTCAGTGAACTCTATAATAGGGCCGGCCCTCGTCGGAAAATTATGTAAATTCACAAAGTTTAATCTTTTTTAATACATCTCTGGGCGTCGTTCAACGATAGACCTTTCTTGACTTGCCTTAATTTAAGAGAAGTATAGTTTCTTTTTTCTTTTAAAATATTTATGATTTCATTTAAAATTCCTTGCGATCGGGTGGTTGTTTAAGCATCCTTTCGTAACCTTAAAAAATTGTATAGTAAACACTGTTCGACAATTCCTGAACTGAAAAGAGCAACTACTGAGTTTCTTGCCGACTCTTTTCAACAGAATCTATAACTCGGCGTATAACCACAGAATAGGTAATAGTACAATGTATAACCGAAAAATAAGTAAGTCATCTATACTAATTTATTTTTATTAATTCGAAAGTTTGGATAGATGGATGTATGGATGGATATTTGTTACTCAATCACGCCAGAACGGATGAATAGATCTGGATGAAATTTAGCACAGAGATAGACCTAAGTCTGGAATAACACAGGCTACTTTGTATCCCGGAAAATTAAAGAGTTCCCACGGGAACCAATAAACCTCAATCTACGCGGACGAAGTCGCGGGCATCAGCTAGTTATCTCATATAAGCGGGCATCGAATCTACACACTGAAACGTTCCTGCAAGGAAACTAAATACAAGTTCGAAGACGACGTGGGACGTAAAATTCTGGCCTAATTTGACCAATTCGCCGCCTCAATACAAAAAGCCGATCTCGAGTTGAAAGTCGCGACTATAATAAAAGTTGTTACTGAAAAGACCTTACATCACACGGGAATGAAAAAATACACTTTTAAGAAAACTTCGCGATGTCTTGTAAAAAAAGTCTCTGTCTGTCTGTTACGCTATCAAGACCCATCTGTTTAATCCCGGGGAAGTGTGTGACCCGAGGATCGAAAGCCCGACCACCCGAATAGGAAACTGGGCATCTAATCCACGAAGCCATCAACGCTCTTAGTGTACACGCACACACCGTATTTTCTACGCGCGTCATTCGCAGCCAGAACCTCTGCACGCATCCACAAATTCAGACGGGCATTTCAAAATGAAATGAAAACGAAAATACACTTTATTGTACACCAAACTAGATACAAAACAGAAGAACACATTTGCATTGATATACGATACAAACGCGCAGAAACGTCGATGCAAACGCGCTGTACACTCACGTTTGTCCTATTTAGGCAGCAATCAATCAATTATTTATTTGCAAGAAATACTGTACTTACAAAAATAATGATAAACTAAAACAATATAGAACAAACATGTTTCGTCATTGCTGACGTGAAAATTTAAGAAGTAGGTAATTAATACAATATTTAAATCCTTTATCAATAACAACCATAAACATAATTCACAACAACCTATACGAACTTAACAAGATAGTGTGGTCATTAAAAGTTAAAAAGTGTACGTGCGTGCTTGAGGCGCTTTCAACGCGCGTTATGAAACAATCTGCTTTTTTGGACTGAAAACGATCAGACGCGCTTTCGTAAAAAGCGTTGACTGCGTGAAGGCTCTTAGCATAGATGTAGAGTGAACAAAAGCGAATTTCTTCCATTTTCCTTTCCCTTCAATTTAGCGATTCAAAAAAAACATACAAACATCAATTAAAAGAGACCTTCCGAATCTCCACAAGACTCTGCCCCGTATTAATCTAATCACACTCAGTTTTCGCCAAGAATGTGTGAGTCTACGTCTTTAATAATAACCGGGGGGGTTAGAGTCCCACCCGACCCCCACCCCCGACCCCACACTAGTGAAAAAATATATCCCAAGGAAAACAATATTATAAATTGGGCGGGCGCTGTGTGTATGTGCGTCGCTGTATTTCTTCGCAGTTTTATTTCATTTCAGTTTCTCGTGTGATACTTGCTGGTGTAGGAAATCTTCAGTTCTTGGGGTTCCTTAGACAAATATTTTGAATCTGTGACACTGGATAATGTGCTCGTAAACTAAAGCATACTATACAATCAAAGATTTAGAATAGAGAAAATTTAAATATGTATAATATCTTTGCGGTGTAATTTCTTCTGTACCTGAAACTAGGTATTTCTAAATTTTCCCTAGTCTGGCCTGGTGGAAGGCTACTACCGTGGCTAGTTGCCACCCTACAGGCAAAGACGTGCCGCCAAGCGATTTAGCATTCCGGTACAATGCCGTGGTAGAAACCGATTAAGAGTATGGGTTAAATATAACTGCCATGCCCCTAACAGGTTAGCCCGGCTTCTTAGGCTGCATCTTCACTTACCAACAGGTGAGATCACAATCAAGGGCTGACTGGTAGTGGATAAAATAAAAACTAAAGCATACTATACAATCGAAGATTTAGAGCCACTATTTATTATAACGTCTTTGCGGAGTATTTTTTCTGTAGGTACCTTCCTGAAATCTTCTATTAGGTATTCGGTGATTTCGATAAAAACCACGCCCAATTTGCCATTGTCTCTTGGCCTATTAAATGCTTAATGAGGCTTAAAAAGGAAGCCAATAAGTTCGTTTTTCAGTTTTAAGTGCTGTCATACACATTATAATGCGATTTGGAGAATCGTTTTACATTACGGAAGCGTTCTGTGGCTTCGCTTACAAATTGCCTACAAGTCGACCTACAAATGCTTTAAATCTATAACAACAAACAAACAAACTATCTTTGTACTAAATTACGTCAAAATCGGTTGAAAGGTTAGGCCGCGAAGCAGATAGACACACTTTCGCATTTATAATATTAGCACAGAATGATTACTGGTCTTAGTAATAACTAATAAATATGGAGGAATGGACTAGATTTAGACTACCTCGATGACGCAGTGGTGAGCACTATTGTCTTAGCGTGGGAAGTCCCGGTTACATTTTTTGAATTTTCTCTGGTTTAGTCTAGTGGGAGGATTCGGCCGTGGCTAGTTACCACCCTACAGGCAGAGACAAGACAAGCAATTAAGCGTTCCGGTAAGATGTCGTGTATAGAAACCGATTAGGTCGAGTGTGGGTGTTTAATGTAACTGCCTAACAGGATTCCCCAGGATACAGCCCATCTCTGTACCAAATTTCATCAAAATCGGTTGGAAAGATGGGCCGTTAAAGCGTAGCAGACAGACAAACACACAGACACACTTTCGCATCTATACGATTAATGGCCGACAATTTTAATGGTTTCGGACATCATCTAGTTTCTTAAATTTTCCAGCACATGGTGCACGTGACTCCGTTCAGACACACTTTCGCATTTATAATATTAGTGTTTCCATACTATGGATATATAGATTAGGGCTTAGTATGGATCACAAAGAAGGTACAAAACCTGTATTTCTTTGTGAGATACAATAAATTGAATGACACATGCTACACGGGTATCAAAATAACCGCAAACTTGGAGGACCCTCCCCACAATGAGGAAAATCTTTTGTTATTTCTATACTCAATACTCGATCTGTTTATTTCGTGTAGGACATACAGGTGACTCTTATGATACGTCTCGTTTTGACTCTACCACCGGTTCGGAAAGAAGATTATACTGAATACTCTACTTCTTTCATGTAGGATATTATACAGGTATCTCTTGTGATACGTCTTAGTTTGACTCTACCACTGGTTCGGAAATCAATTAAAATAAAAAATAAATATAAAACAATTCAATATTCTTTATTTGCAGAAACATTTTTAACAATGAGATGTAATTTTTGTTAGTTTTCCAGTATAAATGTTTCACCTTATAATCAGGTATGTAAAATTACATATTTTGTTTATATTATCTATTATTTGAAATGTAAGAATTCATCTATTGTGTAGAAGCACCTTTCCGTAAGCCAACTTTGAAGACTTGTCTTAAATAATTGAATGTGAACTCTCTAATTGCTTTGGGAATTTTATTGAATACTATAATAGATTACCCGGCTGAGTTTGTTGTGGGCTCTTCTCAGACCAGGGCGCGTTTGGAACACTCGTAGCTTTAGTTTTAAGATACCGTTACTGATTATCACCGTTATATTTTATAAATAACTGGATGTCATTGGAGCAGCGTGGTGGGTCTAAGCTCTAATTCCCTCTCTCCTATGAGAGTGTGGAGGCCTGTGCCCAGCAGTGGGATGTTCATGGGCTGTAGTGGTGGTGGGATGTCAATAAGTGTAGTGTACAGTACCTACCTAAATTGAATAATTTGACGACCTCCATGGCGCAGTGTTTAGCGCTGTTGCCTTAACGTACAGAGGTCCCGGGTCCGATCCCCGGCAGGGTTTGGAAATTTATAATTTCTGAATTTCCCTGGTCTGACCTGGTGGGAGGCTTCGGCCGTAGCTAATTACCACCCTACCGGCAAAGACGTGCCGCTAAACGATTTAGCGTTCCGGTACGATGCCGCGTAGAAACCGAATAGGGTATATATAATATAAGTGCCATGCTCCTAACAGGTTAGCCCGCTACCATCTTAGATTGCATCATCACTAGTTTCTATATTCCTCCATAACTTCTAAAAGAAAACATTTGGGTTGTTGGGCTATCGCTAGAATCCTTACATCATCCCGAGTGGCACTGACTACCTACCTATAATATTTTTGGAAAAAAAATCTTTTTGGCAGGGCTGTCATGTCTTTTTTTTAATTAATTATAATTATACTTAGCATGTTTTAACTCTATCTTTAGGGTTCCGTACCTCAAAAGGAAAACACGGAACCCTTATAGGATAACTTTGTTGTCCGTCTGTCTGTCAAGACCCTTCTTCTCAGGAACGCATGGAAGTATCAAGCTGAAATTCATATCAAATACTCAGGTCTACTGTCCCTTGGAGCTGTGAAAAAATCAAACGTCTAAGCCAACGCAATCAAAAGATACAGCCGTTTATGCTGCAAACTTTCGACACTCGCAAGGGAATCAAAACCTACGAGGTGCTTCCCGTGAACTCAGAATCTTGAAATTTGGTACGAAGCAACGTCTTATAGCACAGATAACGGAAAAATTGGGAAAAACATAAATTTTTAGTTACATCATACAATTTTTTTTTTATTTAATAATTTTAAACTTACTACATGTTTGTACGGAACCCTCGGTGCGCGAGTCCAACTCGCACGTGATTGATTAATTACTTTTTATTGCTTGGTTTAATTTTTGATTTTAAAGCTGTAGTGTCCTCAATGAATCAAAGAGGGTAAATCAAATCACTTCAAAGAAATGTACTGATTCATATTACATTGTACATATTACAGTGTATAGTATCACTCTTTGAAGTCGACTCACTGTTTGACTGGTAGTCCGTGATAACGTAAGGCTACAATAGAAGGTCGCTCACTCTGGACCTGATTAACTCATACGCATACCCCAAATCGGTTTCTGCTCGACATCGTACCAGGACGCTAAATCTCTTATTGGCTTATAGAAAAATAGATGATTCCCGCGACTTAGTCTGCGTGGATTTAGTTTTTTGTATTCCCGCGGGAACTCCTTAATTTTCCGCGATTGAATTGATCGATTCAATTATTTTTTTCAATTTAGGTACACTACAGGTACACATATTGACGTCCATTACTTACATATAAAACATAATAGCGATAATTAGTTACGGGATCTTAAAACTAAAGCTACGAGGGTTCCAAACGCGCCCTGGTCTGAGCAACAAACTCAGCCGGTTTTTTTTTCATTATCACATCTCACAAATCATCTTAACTGAGGAACTATCAGAGCCATTAGAGCAAATCATTGCCAAGCCTCCTTCTCATTTAAGTAATCTTTTACATGGTATTATGATGTTTCAATGAGTTTACGTTTTACATTAACTTTGAACTTATTCAGAGACATCTTTAACATGTCTTCTGGGAGCTTATTTTAGAAGCGAAAATGCTATCAAATATATCCTTACCCGGGATGCTAAGTGTCTATATATATCAAAATCGTAATTATATTTCATCAAAATCGGTTGAAAAGATGGGCCGTGAAAGCGTAGCAGACAGACAGACACACTTTCGCACTAATTAGTAATAATATGGAAGTATGGATTTATTATGATGAAGTTCAACCATGTGATTCATTCATTTATTTAATCGTTTGACTGTTACATGGTTTATGATCTTAAAATAATTTTATATAGTAGGAACGGCTACTTCTAACAGGCATACGATATTAAAGTCATACTTAATATTAACATTTGATTACACAATTATTAATTAGTAAAAACAGATTGGTTGTAAACATATATGTCAGAATTACCTAGCCAAGTTTATTTTTAAATTTGTTACGTCCTTAGTCTCTACCGAAAAAGTCATTTAAGCTATAAAATGTCATGTTAATGAGCCATAATTTAATACTCAATACTCAATATCATTTATTAATAAGTGTACCTATATAGGTACCTAAATAGGTACACTTATTGAAGTTAAAAATTACTTACTTTAAAAAATTATGGTGATAATCGGCTACGGCATCTTAAAACTAAAGCTACGAGGGTTCCAAACGCGCCCTGGTCTGACACAACAAACTCAGCCGGGTATTTTTTTAATTTTATTATCACCATCTCACAAATCATCATAACTAAGGAACTATCAGAGCCATAGAGCAAATTATTGCAAAGCTTCCTTGTCATTTAAGTATTCCTTTACATGGTAATAAGATTTTTCAATGAGTTTACGTTTTACATTAACTTTGATCTTATATTAAGGATTCTTCTATTTTTATTAGGGTTTTGAAGCGCTTTTATTTCCAAAAGGTAGATTATTAAATACACGTATAGCAGTTACATACTGTTACGTACTGTTATCATACATTTTAGATGTTGATATTGGTAATTTTATGTCGTGATGATCTTTTTGTCTTGATGCCGCCTGCCTATTTCAATACTCAATATCATTTATTCAATATAGGTACACTGTAGGTACACTTATTGACGTTAAAAATTACTTACTTATAAAACATGATGGTGATAATCGGTTACGGTATCTTAAAACTAAAGCTACCGTAACTGATCGGCTAGTTCTATAGCATGACTTATTTTTAAATACATCGTTATGATTTTGAACAAGTAATCAAATCTCTAGGAAATAAATCCCAGTTAAGGTTAACAGTTTCTTTTCTTTAAATATGAAACGAAATGATTCGTCTTGTTTTTTGCGGTATATTATTCTTATAGCCCATTTTTGCAATACGAATGTTCGTTGTATGTCAACCGAATTGCCCTAGAAGATGATGCTATATTTTAGCAAGGAGTAAATATTGCAAAATATGCGTTTTAAGCGCTACCTTTTCATTTAATTAGATTAATGGGTGAGGTCTAAACCCTGTAATTCTCCTTTAGAGTTAACCTTTTTTTTTTATTAGTTTTTAGTTAGACAATATTTTGTAAAAAAATAATAAAAATAAATATAATAAAATTTCCGTTCATCTATACTTATAAACTAATATTATAAATCCGAAAGTTGGATGGATGTATGGATGTTTGAATGGATGTTTGTTACTCAATCGTGTCACAGCGGTTGAACGGATGATGGCACTGAGTTAGATTATAGTCTGGACTAACACATAGGCTACTTTTTATCACGGAAAATTAAAGAGTTCCCGCGGGAACCACAAACCCGCGATCCACGCGTACGAAGTCGCGGGCATCAGCTAGTTATAGAGATAAAAATATTAGTATTTATCGCTATCGTCAGTTCAACATTTGTTTATGTGAATGCCGATAGCATAAGGTCATTGGGTCAAGATGTATCCAAGACATAACGCAGAATATTGTTCGGTAGACGATGCTTGCGGTTGTATTTTTAGTGCTTTTCAATCCTGCCTCGATGGCTGATTTAGATTTCAATACAAAGATAAGAAATTTCAGCATGGAGCTCTTATATCGTACCCTGCAAGACAGAAATGAGGACGTAGCATTGTCGCCTTATGTTATTTGGTCTTTGCTAGTAAGCATGTCATATGAGACTTTAGGAGTTACCCGGGAGCAAGTTTCGAATGTATTTCGATTAACGGAAGACAGAAGCGATTTTGTGGAACGGTTCATGAACCTACGGAATTCGGTGCTCGTAAATGAAAGTGTAAATGTGACATTGCTGGATTTTATTTTGTATGACGAAGATTTACATTTATATCCAGACGGTATTCGGAGACTTGAAAAAGATTTCCGTTTTGTTTCTAAGCGTCTTAATTTTAAAAATGCAGTAGGAGCAACAAATATGGCGTTTAATACCATGGCACAATGTGGGTCGGCGCGCTTGTACTCAATACAGACTTCAGACTTTGCAGATTCATCGATGATTATGTACAATTGTTTCACGTTTATAGCCAAGTGGCTCAAACCATTAGGCAGATCTGCTGATAAAATGTATTTGAAGGCACGTCTTCGTTTCTCAAATTTCGAATCATTAAACGCTTCCGTTACAGAGCTGCCTTACGAAGGTGACAAGTACTGCATGCTTTTGATAAGACCTCACAGTGGACACGACCTCAAACAAGTGATAAAAAACCTCAGAGAAGTATCAACAAAAGACATCCTCAATAAAATTCAAAATGACGCCGACGAGTTTGGAATAAAAGAGATTGAAGTAGAGATACCGGTCGGTCATATCAACTCACGTGTTATTTTAAATAAACCATTGATTGATATGGGACTCTCTGATGTGTTTGATCAATATTCTTCCAATTTCGATAACTTTACTGAAGATAAAATATATATTAACGAAATTACGCAAAGAGTGTCTATCTCGATTCATCAAGATGGAACGTCAGTACGTGCTTGTACACCCACGCATGAAATGATTCATAGATTTATTACATCGGAGCCGATTGCAGTAGAAGACCCGTATATTTTCTTCATAATGGAGAAATCTACAGCGACTATACTTTTTGGTGGGTGCTATTCCACAAAATACGTATATAAAACTGGCTGATTTGCGTAATAAAGTATTATATTATTAATCCACTAGCCGAAGTCACGAAGCCACGAAGTCGCACTTCGTCCGCGTGGATTGAAATTTTTGGTTCCCGTGAGAACTTTCCGGGATAAAAAGTATTCATGCAGATTCAGCCGTTGTGACGTGATTGAGTAACAAACATCCATCCATCCATCCATCCATCCAAACGTTCGCATTTAATTTCGCAGAGATATCCAGTATTATGATTTACATGTTCAAAGTTAATTTTTATTAAGCTAATTTATGTTTAATGATGACCTTGGGCAATGTTTCGTCGTTTCGTGATAGCACGTAGTATTCACGTAAGTTTAAGATGAATCCTCCACTGAGTACTGACTAATAAGAATAATATTATGTGTAATAGTTTAGAGTAAACTATACTCAAACAAAGGATAAATAGAAACATTTTCTATAAACTTTAATTTTAATTAAACTCGTGCCAGTTGAGTTGCCCTTTTTTACACGACGAAAAACAGTTTTTTTTGTACCAATAAGTTATAAAATACGCAGAAAAACAGAAACATAGTGGACAAGGAAGCACTTATGTCTATAAGAGATCTCTACCAGTGACCCTTGGCAGTGGGAAAGGTTGCAAACAGGAACAATCATCCATCAATCATCCACCACAGCCTGTATTCATTCACTGCTGGACATAGGCCTTTTCTAGAACATGCCACCACACACGGTCCTCCGCTTTCCTCATCCACCCACTTCCCGCTACCTTTTTAATTTCGACGGTCCAGCGGGCCACACTGCGTTTACCGGTACGCGGTCTCCACTCCAGAACGCGTCTGCCCCCAACGGCCATCGGTTCTGCGACAGACATGACCTGCCCACTGCCACTTCAGCTTACTAATTCTCTGGGCTTTAACGGTTACCTTTGTTCTCCAGCGGATTTCCTCGTTACGGATTCTATAGGAAGAATATGTACAACAAAATATGAGGTGGATTGAAATGCAATATTAGAACCTAAACTTATACAAATATACAGTGACATATAATATTGTAATAATTAATATAGTGTAATAATTAATTAAACCTGTATAGGTTAGTGAAAGTGAATTATTTCGTTCTATCTCATATATTAGTCAATTATTTAATAATGTCGCGTTTTTACAAATTTTTTTTGGGTGTGTTTTTTGTTTAAGAAACAGGTATAAACTGTTTCTTTTTTGGTTTTATATGTTAGTTGTGTAATATTTATAATATTTATAGTCTAAATATAAGGCAAAGGGCGCAGCGCAATTTTCGTACAATCAAATAGAACCGGAGCAAACTGAAAACCAACGCTGAGCATTGTTATCAATGCTCAGTAATGCTGAGTTTGCTTCCCATTGTATATTGTTAGATTTGATTTACTTAACCTTTTTCTTTTTTATGTCGTAGGACTTAGTTGATAAGTGCTTAACTGTGTAAATTCTAGCAATAAGATACAATAAAGCTTTTATTTATTTATTATTTACATAAATATCTCTATACTCATCCATACTAATATTACAAATACGTAAGTAACTTGTAGTGGATTAAAAAAAGCTCTGTCTGTGTGTTACGCAATCACGTCTTAACTACTGAACCCATTTAAATGAAATTTGGTACAGAGATAGTCTAAAGCCTGAGAAAGGACATAGGCTACTTTTTATCCCGAAAAATTCAAGAGTTCTCGCGGGAATAAAAAAAATGTCTCTTCAACAGATTTTGATGAAATTTGGTATTGGGATAGTTTGTATCCAGGGGAAGGACATAGGCTACTTTTTATTCCGGAAAATTAAGGAGTTCCCGCGGGAATCAAAAAATCCACACGGACGAAGTCGCGGGCATCAGCTGGTATAGTTATACTTATACATCACTAAATACATACAATTATGTTTTCAGGGTTCGTGTATGTATGTGAGTTTCTTTATTCCACCGTAACTTCTAAATGCCTAAACACATTTGGATTTTGGGGTATCCTTAAAATCCATTATCGTTAAAAGCTGGAAGAAATTCCTACTTGAGAGGCTTTGCCTTTGTTCTCTGTTAGCTACGAGTATAAGAAATATTATTATTTTGCACTAAAAGAATAATTAGTATGATTTTTTAATTGATCTTTTTGGCACTACAGTTGGTTTTTTTAAAAAATAAATTATAACTCACTAACTCAGCCGGGTTTTTTTATTATCACCATCTCACAAATCATCAGTATAGGCTATTATTGCGGATTGCGACTAGACAATAAAATAAATAATAATACAATTTTTTTTTTTTTTAATTATATAGACCAGCGCTTGACTGCAATCAGACTTGCTTGCAAGTGATGATGCAGCCTAAGGTGGAGCTCGCTTGCCTAGAAGATGCCTATTCACTCTTGATTTGAAGGTACCTATATTAAAAGAGAGGGGAAAACGGAAGCCGGAAGGGCATATCCTAGCAGTTCTAATTAGACACGAGAATAGAATAATATCTAAACTAGGTATCCAGCAGGAACTATACTGTATAAACGATTTGTCAGAAAAAAAAAAGAAAATACCTGATATTTCCGTCAGTCGACCTATAAATTGAGGATAGGCTAAGACGGATGGACGGGGGCGCCGAGCAAATACGACTATAGTGCTTACAACTTTGTATAAAGGTGTTTCAGATGTGCGGCGTTTCACGCGCCGAGTCAGGGTCACAATATGTTTGTGAGCGATTTTACTAAGTAACTTCATCACCATCAGGTGCCATCTTCAAACTGAAGTTTGGCGGTCAGCAGGTGAATCTTGAGCAATCTTCTTTAATTCTGCGTATTTGGGGCAACTCAATTGACATAGACAGAGTATTCAAAGCGCAAAAGAAGTGTATACGGGCAATATGTGGTGCGCATTATTTAGACAGTTGCAAACCTCTATTTAAGTTGCTTAATTTACTCCCTTTGACTTGTATTTACATAAAAGACTTACTTTACTTACTTACTTTTAACCAAACATGGATATGCACTTGGGAAAGTAACTCGACATAGGGACAGATTGTTACTGCCCAACATAAAATTTTGCTTATTCCAGAGTAATTCCTACTGCATGGCGATACGCATATTTAATCAGCTTCCTCCTCACGTTAAAACTAAATATGTCACTGCCAGCACTCGAATCATACTTAAACAAGTGGCTTTTAGAGAAGTACTTCTACTTGATTAAAGAGTACTTAGATCCCTTCAGATGACTTAAAATACTAATGTGACCTTTTATTATTGTGTCTTTTTTAAATAATTGTACGTTATATTAATGGAATGATGATTGTAATTTATCTGATGTTTATCAATATGCTTAAGACTACTTGACATTATGTATATTAATTAAATATTATGTAACTCCTAACATAGCCAAATTTGCACGCCTGGCATGGCAATATACTGTGACGTAATTTTTTTGTAAAACCAGCTGTATTACGTGTGTTATGCAAATAAATGTTCTTACTCTTATACTTATTATTATAAATTGTATGAATTACACTAAGAATAATTTAAAATTTACAAGTAAACTGCATTATATTTTTGAGTATTAATTTGATTTAAATATACATTTTGAAAGATGGGGAGTGATGAAATAATGGCACGGAACTTGTTTCCTTACGATTGATCAGCGCTTTTAAATAACCGCGTTGAACTTTTTACGAGCGGTTGGAACGCCGCACGTCTGAAGCGGCATTGTCTATAGAATGTCAAAAGCTCTGCAATCAAAGTTTTATTACAGTTCTTGTACTCCCCCACAGTAAAGGAGAAGTTTTTAACATTTCTGCCTTTCACAAATATGCCTGTGTGTAGAGAAAGGGGGGAACAAATTTTGGGTATGAGTAGCCTATTTGCAGAATTTATAGTCAAAGTCAAAAGTCAAAATATATTTATTCATTTTAGGTACACTGTAAGATATTATGGTGATAATCAGTTACGGTATCTTAAAACTAAAGCTACGAGGGTACCAAACGCGCCCGTCTGAGTAGAGCCCACAACACACACTCAGCTGGGTTTTTTTAAACTATTATCACCATCTCATAAATCATACCGCTAAACTATACCGCTTAACTATACCGTTTATACTGGTTAAGGAACGCTAACCCAAGTCACTCAGTGGATGGGCTAACTATAACATCTTTAATCATTTGAGTTCTGCGTAGACAAAGAGGTAGGCTGTCCTACTTACGAAAATGTAAGGATACTGCTTTTACTGGTTAAGGATCACTAACCCAAGTCTCTAATTGGATGTGTTACCAGTTCAGTATTGTGATGTAAATCACAATGTCTTTATCCTTTCTTTATTTTTATCACTTTAATAGTGTAGTAATACTACAAACGGTGCTTGAGTCGAAAGATTGCAATGGTTATCTACACTTATAAGCAATTAGACGATGCCCGCGAATTCATCCGAGTTCATTAGGTTTTTTTTGTATTCCTGTGGGAACTCCTTAATTTTCCGCGCTAAAAAGTCCTATGTCCTTCCCGTGGATGTAATCTATTACTATAAAAAATTTCATCAAAATCGGATGAATAGATGAGTCGTGAAAGCGTAGCAGACAGACAGACACACTTTCGCATTTATATTATTAGTATGGATTAATTAGAATTGTTATTATAAAAATTAAATTAATTAACAATTCATACCCATGCTTTTTTATCATTTAAATAATCCTTTTTAATATAATTAGTTTACACATACAAATGTATCATCACCTCAACTAATTTTTGGCTGAGCGTGGAGTCTCTTCTCACTATATGAGAAGGATTTTACCTTAGTCCACTACGCTGGCCAGATGCAGTTTGGCATACTTCACACACTTTCGAGAATATTATAAAGAACTCTCGGGAACGCAGGTTCCTCGCGATGTATTCCTTCGCCGTTTGAAGCAAATGATTTTTAATTTCCTTAACATATTATTATCTCCGAAAAGAGAGGTGCGTGCTTGGTATCAAACCCGCAACCACGTGCGATATTTAACCACAGCGCTCACCACTATACCGGAGGATAGAAATGCGTGTCCGATACCTTGTCGAACCTCTGATTTCCCATAGGGTTATGGAAAACCGAAGTCCTAACAACTTACCTAACCTATCGGCTATCACCGCTGGTAAATACATCATCCTAATATTAAAAATGCGAAAGTGTGTTTGTTTGTTGAATTCAAGTGAGAGAGTGTATTAGTCACAACGGAATATCCGCAAACACACCTAATTTTTTTAAAACACATTTTTGAACGAATCAGACGTGGGTACTGGCACCAACTTCATATCACCATCCCTACTCATAATAAGTGCAAAAGTGTGTCTTTCTGTCTGTCTTCTTTACCATCTAATCCACGGATTTTGACGAATTTTTTTTAATTTTAATCCCGGAAAATCAAAGAATTCCCCGGATATTAAATATCTAGTCGCATCTAGTCCAGCAAGCATCATCTAATCCATACTAACGGAAAGGATGATGCCCGCGACTGGACAGGACGTGGATTTTTTTTTTATTCCCGCGGGAACTCGGGAATTTTCCGGGACACAGTAGCCTATGCCGGGATATAACCTGTTTCTGTACCAAATTCATCAAAATCGGTTGACCAGTTGGGCTGTGAAAGCGAAACAGACAGACATACAAATTTTGCATTTATAATATTAGTATGGATTTGACCGGACAGATTTAGTCGCGATATACCTTTTAGGTACGCAACCCTAAAAACAACTGTTGTTACCCACAAAATAAAAAACCTTATCATAAGTAATAATAAATGCGGAAGGTTGTCTGTCTGTTCACAGCTCATCTCTTCTACCAATTTTAACGAAATTTTGTATAGAGATAGTTTGCACCTTTGTCATCCCGGAAAATCGAAATTTTCCTAAAAATCCACACGTACCTACTACTTCATATTATATATGCAAAAGTATGTTGGTTTGTCAATTTGCCGCTGTTTCCTCGCAACGGAACGACGTGATGAAGAAAAAAACCCGGCTGAGTTTGTTTGTGGGCTCTTCTCAGACCAGGGCGCGTTTGGAACTCTCGTAGCTTTAGTTTTAAGATACCGTTACCGATTATCACCATCATGTTTTATATTTAAGTAATTTTTAACGTCAATAAGTAAGTACCTACAGTGTACCTATATTGAATAAATGATATTGAGTATTGAGTATTGATAAAGATTGTTTTATTTGCTTGTTAGGAAAGAAAGGTAGAGTTGAGCACCTGGAGAGTGGAAAGTCGAATATTGTAAGTAGTGTAAGTTTTCAAACCTAATAGGTGACCTATTACTGAAAACCTAAACAAATGATGCCTATATCAAAAATAAATTATTTCGAACTGATTATTAAATAGAGGGTCTTCCAAAAACCGTAAAATTCTCATCCTCGGTTAGTTTTAAGTTTGATAACCATTTTAAAATATAGGTAAAAGAATAAATAAGAAACTGTGAATTTCGTACAACTACACTAGAAGCGCGTGTTTATGTTTGATAAAGAGTTGATGATTAGACAAGAGTTGTCATCATCCCTATTCCACGCAGAAAAGTTCGCAGATATCATCCAGTCTTAGAAACGTAACGATATTATCTTCAGTAGATATTATAACTTATGAGACTCCCTTATGAAATATGCGAAAGTTTACACGAAACAAAAACCAACGCCGTCTCCCTCGCACGACCTTTCAATTTTCGTCCGGCGTTTCTTTATTTAGTTTCGCGCAAATTATCTCCAATTCTTCATATTATTAAACATCCAGGGTGGAACTAGCCCCCCCAGGGTGGGGGAGGGGGGGTAATGATAGGGAGCGGTCAACGCCCCACCCGACGTCCGGCTCACTTGTTCTTGTAAAATTTTTCCCCGATCTTTATTTTCTTTCTGTAGACGTATATAATTAGACGGTGTTAGGATGTGTGCGTGAGGATCTTGCGTGTGGTTTCCTGGGTGGTGCGTGTGTGTCGTGTGTGCGTGTATACAGGGTGGTTTAAATAGGGTTGCCAATTTTTTTTAAGAATAACGACTGTTTCTCCTTATTAAGGTAATGAGCTATGATAGTCAGGGTATATACAGTATGTGCATATACACAGTTGTACACTTCCAACAGTTCTAACATCTCCTGCAGAGTTTGTAAGGTTGGCTATGTCCAGCTCCAGGGTGTACCTATCTGAGTACAAATATTCGTCAAAATATATGGGCCGTTAAAAATGTATACCTACAGAGTACAGACAGACATAAATTTCAGTTTTAGAGTTCCGTACCCTTCGGGGTGCCAATTAAGCCTACGCTGTTCGTCTGTATTTCTGTCTTTCATCGGGCGGTATTCATGAACCGTAATAGCTAGCAAATAATTAAAATTAAAAATATGGGGTGGTGCTCTCACAAGAAACGTATTTTTTCGGCTTTTTTTGCGATATCTCGAGTAGGTACATATGAAATTCTCAGAGAGTGAGTATTTCTTATAGCTGCTATAACAGAAAATAATTAAAGTGAACCAAAGGTCCCCTTAACTTTTATAGACTTCTTATTCATAATATTTATTTAAAAAGTATATACAATAAGAAAGATAAGAATCTTGTACGATGGGACGGAACCCTTCGTGTGCGAGCCCGACTCACATTTGACCAAATTATTAATATTAGCATGGATGCAAACTTCTCATCCATACTCATATTGGTGATGTTTTCATGAAGAAATAGCTGATGCCGGCGAATTCGTTCGCGTGGATTGAGATATTTTGGTTCCCACGGGAACTCTAATTTTCCGGCATTAAAAGTAGGTAGTATTCTAGACTGTAACCTATCTCTGTGCCAAATTTCATTGAGATCCGTTCAGCAGTTCTGGCGTGATTAAGTAAAAAACACCCATCCATCCAAACTTTCGCATTTATAATATTAGTACAGTGCAGATAGTATAGATTAGTGGTAAGTGGCAACCCTGGGTGTAAGTCCGGTTATTAGTTTTCTTGCCAGTTTCGGCGGGATGTTTTTGTTAGATTTCGATAATTTCGCGACAGGCAACCGAGGGGGGTGGATAAAATCAATATAATATGTGGAATCGGACGGGGGTTTGATTCTAATGAAGCTTCTCTATTTTATATGTATTATTCATCGCTAAGATTTCTCAGTCAGTATTTCGTACAAGACCATTCGCTAAGTTTAAATCGAACCTTTTATGACAGGAAAAGAAAAGGAAACCTGCACGCCTGAGAATTCCTCATAATATTCACTAACGTGTGTGGCCAATCGGCACTTGGTCAGAATGGTGGACTACAGCCAAACATTTCTGATTCTAAGAAGAGAGTCATGCTCAGTAGTAAACCGTCAATGATTTAAAGTGGGTAAGGAAGAGAGAGAGAAATACAAACCAATTACAATATTCTGAATCCTCGGTCTATGAAGCTGTCATAGCCTGGTGGTTAAGATGGCGGCCTCGTATTCGGAAGTTCTGGAGATCCTGGGCACACGACTCTTATTTGAAATTGAAATGTTTTTTGTTCAAATAAACTTTTACAAGTGCTTTTGAATCGTCGAGTGAATCTACCATTGTTTCGAGACGGCATTCCTTCCGATAAGAACAAGCAAGAAACTCAGTGGTTGCTCTTTTGAAAAATTAATTTACAATTACATCAATGTGAAGATACATAAGTAGCCGCAGTCCTTAGCATTACTGGAGTGAGTCAAATCCATGCTCCTTTATCATTTACGTAAGCTTCAACAGTATAAGCTTTTTTCAGAAGCATAATTTTAATGAATTTCTTAATAAACTTATATAAAGGCAGAGTGTAAAGAATTTGTCAGAATTTATAGCAATTAAATATCAAAGCCATGATTTAACTGTGAAGGAAAACATCGTGTGGAAACTTGCATGCTTGAGCATTCCCCAAAATATAAAATAATAAATAGATGCATAGACAAATACTTTATTGTCACACAAAACATTAAATAAAAAAGAAACAAAGCAGTGAACAAGCAAAAATAATGTAAGAATATCTAATTGACTGCCTCGTTGCCTCTAGCGGTTAGCGTAGTCGACTACGGATCACGAGGTCCTGGGTTCGATTCCCGGTCGGACATAAAAATTGTTAGGTATTGGGTTTTTCAATTATGAAACTCCCAGTGCCAGCCCGGAGTTGGAAGTTGGCGGTGTTTCACCTCCGTGCCTCGGAGAGCACGTTAAGCCATCGGTCCCGGTTATTATCACTAACATGATAATAGTCGTTAAAGCCCGCCAACCCGCATTGGAGCAGCGTGGTGGGTCTAAGCTCCTAATTCCCTCTCTCCTATGAGAGTGGAGGCCTGTGCCCAGCAGTGGGACGTTAATAGGCTGTAGTGGTGGTAGTGGTCTAAAATAAAAGGAACAAGCTTTACTGGAACGACTCAAATATCTACTCTTTTATCATTTACTTAATTTCTGTCATATGTTATTTCAGATTTTTTAACTTATTTAAAAGCATTTTTAACTTATTTAAAAGCAATCCGATAATGGATGGAATAGATGGACACTAATCGTTCTTACTTAGAACATTCGTACGTACTTTCTTGAGGCGGAGCGAAGGAGCCAAGAGCCTATTGCGATTTTGTAGTTTGCCTGAGTGCAAATGTGTTTGTTTGTGTGTGCTGTGTTTTTACTATGAGAACTAAGGATGTAGTATCCATATCATTTCAACCCATTGCCGGCTCACTGTTAAGCACGAGTCTCATCCTAGAATAAGAAGGGTTTGGCCATAGTATACCACGCTCGCCAAGTGCAGATTGGCAGACTTTACACCTTCGAGAACATTACGAAGAAGTCTCGGGCATGCAGGTTTCCACACTATGATTTCCTGCACCGTTTGAAGCAAGTGTTTAATTTTTAAACGCACATAGCTCTAAAAAGTTTTAGGTGCATGCCCAGGTATCGAACCCGTGACCCAATATAGGGTGTGTAAACCACTATCTTACTATCTAGCTATCACCGCTTCTATTAAGCACTCGCCAGTTTAAGCTATACTAATATTATAAAAGCGAAGGTTTGGATGGATGGCGTTTTTATTTAATCATGCCAGAACGGCTGAACGGATCTGGCTGAAATTTGGCACAGAGATAGATTATAGTTTGTAATAGCACATAGGCTACTATTTATTCCGGAAAATTTATGAATTCCCGCGGAAACCTTTATTTTTATTCCACTACAAGTTAGCCCTTGACTGCGATCTGCCCTGATGGTAAGTGACGATGCAGTATAAGTTGTAGCGGGCTAACCTGTTAAGGGTATGGCAGTTATATTAAACCCATACCCCTAGTCGGTTTCTACACGGCATCGTACCGGAACGCTAAACACTTGGCGGTGCGTCTTTGCTACTGCTTTGCTTTGTACGTGGATCCACGTGGCCAAAGTCGCGTGCATCAGCGAGTTATTCACATTGTCACTTCTGTGATCGCGGCACCGCGGCCGGCGCGGGCGCCATGTTTAATTAATCAAATTGTCCGCTATAACAATGGAAGATCATTAGATATTCCGTAATTTACCGTTGGTATTTGGAAAGACCGGTTCGTTGGCTGCGGACTTCCCGACCGCAAACTATTTATAGTGTAATCCTTAATTAGGTTTTTAATAATAGATTCTAATTTCCTTTTAAAAAACGACATAGTTACGTATTGACACAGCGTAAGATTATACTCATACAGTGTATGACCGACCTGGTAACCATGACAGTTACTGTAATTTGTAACACCTAGAGTTAGATAATCTAGGTGTTACAAATTACACAATTAAAAATTTTGACGACCTCCGTGGCGCAATGTGTACCGCTGTTAGTCTTAACGTGTGGAGGTACCGGGTTCGATCCCCGGCAGGGTCAATTTGGGAATTTATACTTTCTGAATTTCCCTAGCCTGGCCTGGTGGGCGGCTTCGGCCGTGGCTAGTTACTACCCTACCGGCAAAGACGTGCCGCCAAGCAATTTAGCGTTCCGGTACTATGCCATATAGAAACCGAATAGGTGTATGGGTTTAATATAACTGCCATGCCCCTAACAGGTTAGCCCGCTACCATCTTAGACTGTATCATCACTTACCATCAGTCAAGGGCTAACTTGTAGAGGATAAAAAAATACTCTGGCCAATGACACACACACACACACTGGTCACACGACTGGTAGGACAGTACGTATATCCATAGACTGTGAAATTAGCATGGATCATAATATGAGACTACTTAATTTGATAAATGAGAAAGTGAGTTAATAAGTTTGTTTGTCCTTTAATTACGTCGCATAGGATAGACGTGAATTTTTGCATGGGTATACTCGTAGTTGAGGATCTGAAGAGTGACATAGGCTACTATTGAGATATACTCAGGTCTACTGTCCCTTAGAGCGGTGAAAAAATCAAACTTCTAAGCCAACGCAATTAAAAGATACAGCCGTTTATGCTGCAAATTTTCGACACTCGCAAGGGAATCAAAACCTACAGGGTAAAACTTTAAATTTGGTACGAAGCAACGTCTTATAGCACAGATAAAGGAAAAATTGCGAAAAGCATAATTTTTTTGTTACATCATATTTAAAAAAAATAAATTTTTAATAACTTTAAACTTAATACAGGTTTGTACGGAACCCTCGGTGCGCCAGTCCGACTCGCACTTGGCCGGTTTTTTCTTAGAAAGTCACCACAATTACTTCAGCTGGCTATTTTGGTTAATAAATCAAGAAGTCCCAAGAATTATCCGACATCCCCACGTCTTGAACCCCGGGTTCCGTATAATCGAATAGTAACAATAAAACCTTCCCTCATACGTTTAAAACTGACCCCTGATTAATCAAGGTCAGATTAACATACATATGAATATGTATTAAGTTCTCCTGTGAATAAGGACTTACCGCTGACAAAAGAAACTGACGAGACTGGACAAAACGTCCGTTCGAAACACACAACAGTTTCTTTTTTTTATCGAGTACTAATGAAAGGGTCTCAATATAATTAATTTACAACTAACCCGGCTTCGCACGGTAGCACTAATAATCCTAATAGTCTATACTCAATATAGCCAATGGGCAGTGGGCAGGTTTTAATACACTCAATAAACCTGCCACTGCCGCCAGCACTATTTAATCTGAGCGCCCGCCTCAGTCGCGCCATTTTCCCTTGCACGTTACATTATTTCTATGATATCTCATAAGATATTCATCAAAATTAACTGGTGTAAAGGACAATTTTTATCTTAATTAAATACTTGAGTTACTAACATATTTATTTAAATAAGGATTAATACTATGTCGGTAAAAACACCTTCGCAAGTAAAGCGAAAATTTAGACCAAATTTGAAAACCATAAAAATGGTTATTGTGAGTCATCCTTAAAATATGGATACATACTCTTTCGAACTTTTGTTTAGAACTTTTTGAGAGAAACAATTCCACCATACATTGTTTTCGTGTAACTTTAATTCTATTTACGCAGCGCACGCCACTTAAGCTCTCAGAAGAGACGATTTTTTCGGACGTAGTTCACATTATTGCAATTTTCGTAAGGATCTCTAATTTTTGAAAATTAAACAAAACCTATGTTACTCGCTGATACTGTAGCTTTCTATTGGTGTCAGAATTTTTTAAAATCGGTTGAGTAGGTTTTTAGTATATCCATTACAAACAAACAAACAAACAAACAAACAAATCTTTTCTGTTCTGAGAAGAGCCCACACAACAAACTCTAGTTAAAAAAACTTTACCCAAACAAATGTATAATTAATTGCAATTTGACTTTGCTTTAATTGCTCCATTAAATATTAAAATTATGCAATACCACATAATTTCTACAATTTTTAGAATTTCTCTGGTAAAACCGTAGAACAAGGAAAATATATTTTCCCCTATTATTATTTAACCGTCGTTTCAAATATTTCACTTTTAAATAATAATTAGCTTTAACAATCTTTATCACACACGAATCTAAACTAATATTATAAATGCGAAAGTTTGGATGGATGGATGGATGGATGGATGTTTGTTACTCAATCACGCCAGAACGGTTGAACGGATCTGGATAAAATTTGGCACAGAGGTACATTATACAAAGGCTACTTTTAACCTGGAAAATTAAAGATTTATATTAATAGATTGCCTGGAAGAGATCACTCGTAATGCTAAGGCCGCCTTTACACCCTAAACATAATAAAGGAAAAGGCTTTATTTATCTCTGACACTTCCCTCCTCGTATAGGAAACACGTTTCGCTGTGTCGCAAAGTCTGTGCAGCTATATATAAAAAGTCGCCGAAGTTTCGCGCTACTGTTTTGGTCCTGCATTGTCTATAGTATGCTTTCGCCCTTGAAAGACTAATTTGAACGAATACAAAGTTTAAATCCATGACCTCACGGAGTCTACCTAACCACTACACTCAAATTTTAATACGAATTACTAGCTGATGCCCGCAACTTTGTCCGCGTGGATTGAGTTTTTTTGGTTCCCGCGGGAAGTTCTTAATTTTCCAGACTATAATCTATCTCTGTGCACAGAGGCACATAGGCTTTTTATCCCGGAAAATTAAGGAGTTCCCGCGGGACCTAAAAAACCTCGATCCACGCAGACGAAGTCGCGGGCATTAGCTAGTAGAGGTATAAAGCCCTTAATACACAGTTAAATTCCAATCCACGACCATAGGCTTGGGTAAGGGGTTCCCACGAATGTAGAGTATAGGACAAAAACAAAGCATATATACATCATACAGACCTAAAGGAGTCTTAATAAAACCGCGTGCCCAATTTTCCGGTATATTTTTCTCAATAGTGGGTTTCTCAGTGGGGGGGTGGGGAGAGCACACACACACACGTAATCCGGGGGGGTGGGTGTTGGGTGCTCGAACAGTGTTAAACTAATTATTGTGGGGGGGCACATCTTAGTTGTGTGAATTTTTTTTCGACGCGGCTGCGTTGGTGGAGTTTTCACCCAAGATTCTGTTGTGAGTCATGTATATGTACTTAGTTCAACACTAGCTAAACAGCGCCGGTTTCGCTGGGGTAGCATTTCAAAATGTCAATTCTATTGGGCATTTGACAAGTAGTCAAATCAGCGACATTTTTTCAAACGTCAAAACGCGCGCTTATGCTATTTTGTACGAAATAATTGTGAATTGTGACGTCATCAAAAATCAACGCACTTTTTTTACTTTCATCAATTGATAAACTGGTTATCAGACATAAAGTTACGTAACAGGGGAAGTGGATATTAGGTCTGTTGGCAGGTATTTTATTTAATTACTAGCGAATGCCCGCGACTTCGTCTGCGTGGTTTGAGGTTTTTGGTTTCCGCGGGAATCTCTAATTTTCCGGGATAAAAAGTAGCCTATGTGCTATTCCAGACTATAATCTATCTCTGTGCCAAATTTCAGCTAGATCCGTGCAGCCGTTGGGGCGTGATTGAGTAACAAACATCCATACATCCATTCATCCATACATCCATCCAAACTTACGCATTTATAATATTAGTAAGAAGTAAGATAAGATTACTAAAAATCATTTATTTTTGTCATAGGCAACATCCCAATTGAATTCAATGTTTATTTATTACAAGTAACTCTGCAAAATAAATAAACATTGAATAGAAATGAATAGTACCTATATCACTAGTAATAAAAATTACTGCTGCGCTTTCACGGCCCATCTGTTCAACCTTTTTGAACGAAATTTCGTACACAGATAAGTAGCATCCTGCGCGGAGAAGGACATAGGCTACGTTTTATCTTGGTTCCCGGAAAATCTAAGAGTTTCCACGGGATATATCATAAACCTAAAGTTAGGACTCTACTAACTGTCTACCTCTGACTCAACTCTACTAACTTTCTCTAGTATGTTTACAGGAAACCTAGGAATTATGAAAAATCTCAAGTATCTAGGCTCAGATTTTATTATACCTACCAATAAACAAACACACTTTCGCATTTATAATATTAGTATGATGATAGATGTATCTAGATAGATGAAATTCGACCAACGCCCAATTTCCTGTTCCACTTCATAATAAATAGAATTGTGTTTTATTGGTTTATTCATACGGCACTGGCCTGTTTATTTCGTTATTAGGCTTTATTACAGCTCAGGGGGCTTACTACCATCGCTTAAAGCAGTATTATTTTAATATTGTTGAGGCTCTTCTGTTAGAATTATCCTTAATAAACCTTATATCAGGGACGTGAAGGTGCGTCATATAAAACTATCATTTTAAAACAATACTGCTTTAGACCGGTAGCTTGTGAAAACTCAAGTGAAAATCCTGTTCATAATATAATATGGTTAAGCACAGCCAAAGTAGTAAGTACGATTTTTTCTACCAGTCGTTCCACGGAGGAGTATAGACAGATCAACTGTGCGGGGTGACATGGGCGGGTATTTGAGTTTTCAATAGACGGCAGTATTGCCTCGAACTTACGCATGGGTTTGATGTACTTAGTCTCTTTTCAATCTCGTGTTCAATATAAGGAACTCGCTCTTCAATCGCGCACGGGTTTGCAAACGAAATTTTCTTCCAAACACGTGTTCAATTCAAGGGATAAAACCGACAAGTTGAGTTTGGGAGCGTTGACGGCGGAAACGTATGCGTTGTATATTATTTACAAAGTGTTTCATTTTTCTGTTTATGAAAAGAACAACTGCTGAGTTTCTTGCCGGTTCTTCTCAGTAGAATTATCTAACCGAACTTGTGGTAGATTCTTACGACATATCATAAGTGGCACAATTTGTCCTACGTAAAATAAATCATTTTATTTTAATTTAATTTGAATTTGAATTTGAATTTTAATTTTAATTTTAATTTTAATTTTAATTTTCATGTTCATTTTCATTTTCATTTTCATTTTCATTTCCATTTTCATTTTCATTTTCATTTTCATTTTCATTTTCATTTTCATTTTCATTTTCATTTTCATTTTCATTTTCATTTTCATTTTCATTTTCATTTTCATTTTCATTTTCTGTGAGCCAGCAGGTTATCTAGAACCTGCGATACGTATTAATGCTGCTGGCTTTGCCGATAGAGTGATCATACTGGGCAAAACACACCACACCAAAATGATATCCAATCGGTATATTTCGATACTTATAATCACTTAGTATGAATTTTATGCTTATCTCAGCCTGAGGGAATTCCATGAACATTAATGAGGAAATGCTATAATTAATAATTAACGCCTCGTTATACAGATTGTTTAGAGCCATATAAATGATAAATGATTTATTTCTTGCACGTACGACAACTTGTGTCACTTAGACTCTACCACCGGTTCGGAAAGCTGCTTCTACTGAGAAGAGCCTAAGAGCGTAAGCGGTGAATTCCTACTGGTTTATATAAACTAAGTATTAATGAAAGAATTATTTATTGTAATAGTAGTTAACACTTTGTATAGTGCAATTATTAAAATTCACTAGATGTTCTTTAATGTTGGAACGTCCTGATCCCGAATATTTTCTCGGCGGAATATTTATATTTACAACTTCACTATTTTTATATTCTATGGAATTCGAGATTACATTCGACACGTGGATTTTGTTGGTTATAGAGTCATCAATATAGCCCTCTGCAACAGATGTAGACTTCCATCCGCCGTGCCGTTTTAAACTTGTTATGTCTCCTCCGGCATCTACTAATATTGTGGCAGATGTTCTGCGAAAGCAATGTCCTGTATACAACTCAGGATTAGGAAGTTGTAAATAGTTAGCAATTGTTTTACCCAAACTGCTAAAAACTTGAATCGCTCATTTTTTTTCGCTCATTCGCTCATTCACAAAAAAACGAAGAAAAATGGCGGGGAAAATTCTAACCTACTTTTTTTTTACAGCGCGCGGCGTCCTGGTAGTGAAACGCGCGTGTATGACAATGTTCTTTTTTTTAAATTCGCATAGATGTTATTTTTTTGTAATTCATACAGATACCACTCATCGAGCAGATGTTGCTGTCTGTTGAGTAAACCCTTTGCGCAGAGGGGATCGAAAAAAAAAACAAAGGAGTGTTGTTATGAAATTCAGTACAACATTACATCACCCGTTTGGATGATGTTATGGTTATTAGGACATTGGGTGTTTTAATGTTGGCAATAAGCTAACTGTTTCAGAACCTGTTATAGAGGATTTATAGCATGGGAGTAGATAAATAATATTACAGTCAATTTTGACAAGCTCCCTGGCGCAGTGGTGAACGCTTTGAAGTGAGAGGTGTGGGGTTCAAGTCCCGGCAGGGTCAATTTTATTTTGAGAATTTATTTATTCTGAATTTACTCTGCTCTGCCCCCCGCGATTGTGTAAGTTACGTAATCGTTTGTCCAACGGATAATTCGACCTGTTTAAGGAGTTCACAGATGCCTGCACGTCAAAACGCATGTATGAACTCCTAAAACAGTTCAAGTAATACGTTTTAACCTGTCAAATAATTACGATTTGCTGTGACGATTGGGCCTCTGGTCTGGTCTTGACGGCCGTGGCTAGTGACCACGCTATCGGCAAAGACGTGCCGCCGAGCGATATAGCGTTCCGGTACGAAGCCGCGTAGAAAGCGATTAGGGGTTTAATATCACTGCCACACCCCTAATAGGTTAGCCCGCGACCATCTTAGACTACATCGTCACTTACCATCAGCTAGAAGCAGTCAATTGCTAACTAATATAAACAGGAAAGCACACCCAACGAATGTTACCTCAAATCGGGTTTACCCCATCTTATCATTCTGTTTTTGTACTTACCTACTTGCTTAGTAATAAGTGATTTTGAATTTCCGTTGCTAATTTTTTAACTTGCTTTATTTTTTGGTATTTGTTTATCTATTTATTTTGTACTTATTTATATTAACAGTGTATTTTTATCTGAAATAAAAATATATAATATTATATATACTCCCATTTGTTTGTACACATTTTTATAAAATTATTTCTAACACTTATAATATATATTATTATTGTTTAATACTGTACTGTACCGTTATATCCTGGGGAAGGACATAGGCTTCCCGGCATTCCCGGAAAATTAAGGCTTTAAACGAAGTCGCGGGCATCATCTAGTAGAAAATAAGTATCTCGCCAAACTACACACAGTATCTCTCTCCGATCATGTCGAGTTGCCTTCCCATCGGACTATAAGAGACTATAATAAGGGACTATAATAATCCCTTACTCTATTTAGACAGTGCACCTGTGTATAGTTGGGAGATTGTGCACAAGTCACAAGTGTGTGCGCACTTGTGCACAATCTCCCATGCCGAGAGAGATTGGCCGCCGTGGCCGAATTTCAGTCACAAGGACAATTTTTTTGTATAGGTTGAGTATTATTAATTCATAATAAGAGAACTAAATAAAACACCTGCTAGAAAAAATAAAGCTCCAAGAGGTGTACCAATTTCATATATATGTACACAGAGGTCAACTTTTAACCCCCATCCATTTTTGTGAGTAAAGACCATTTGACCTTTGTCTATAAAGTATCAAAGTTGTATTATACCATATAGATTATTATATACCATAAAAAGTTGCTTTGGGGTCATATTAATCTTAGGGGCCATTTGATCCTAACTATATATTTTTAAGATATATTTTTCATAGGTCTAGAACTTTGGCCTAACCCTTTCATGGACGCTTCCCGGGGGCATACCCCGTATTAGATAATATTTTTGAAGTTCGTGTTTTAGAATTATAATCCTCATTTTAGGGACGTCAAGGAACGTGACATCAAACTGTCATTTTGGAACAATACTGCAAAAGCGATAGTAGTAACCCCCCTAGTCGAATAATGAATTCCGAGCAAGCCATAATCAATTCGAAAATCATAACGTCCAAAAATATTCCTTCCTGGAATTGATCCCGGGGCTTAAGTAAAATAAATCGAAGACTTCTCAAATTTACTCTCACGTGAAGTCTTCGATTTTTCAAAATATAAAGTAGGCAGCCCATGTTCGTGTCCGGGTTGCAAGCTATTCTTTGTAGCAAATTTAATCAAAATTGGTAAAGTGAAAAATTGAAAAATTTTTGAAGCGGTTAATGGTTTAGACACCTGACCTCCTCTACGGGGTCGCGGGTTCGATCCTTGGCCACGCACCTACAACTTTTCGAAGTTACCTATGTGTGATTTATGAAATTAAATATCACATGCTTCAAACGGTGAAGGAAAACATCGCGAGGAAACCTGCATACCCGAGAGTTCTTCATAATGTTTTCGAAGGTGTGTGAAGTCAGCCAATCTGCACTTGACCACCGTGGTGGACTATGGTCACCCTTCTCATTCCGAAAGGAGATTTATGCTCAGTAGTCAGTCGGCAATAAGTTGATAAGAGCGAGAGAGAGAGAAAGTAGCCCGTGTTCGTGTCTGGTACATAGTAACTTTGTACCATTGTAAAGTGGATGGTCTTTGAAAGGTACCAAACAGACATACTTTCGCATTCATACCATTATAGAACATGAATTATCGGTACAGACCTAAAGTACCTACAGATGAAAAAAATAGTTACTTTGTAACCTAAAATTGCGCAAGAGAGAGCAATATTTTAACTATTTTTTTACCGTTGTTAACCTTTATACCTACTGAAGCTGCGCGTCCCAAAACATTGCCCACAAAATTATTAAACCGTTTTCTAGCTTGAATTCTTAATTAAATTAAAAAGATTTAAGTTTTTATTAATTAGTTTATAATTAGTATTATATTATATTAAACAACCCTCTAAAATAAAGAAGTTCAAACCCATTTATTATTAGATGAGAAGCATTGAAAACGTAATTCCTAATACCTAATCAGGGAAACCGATAGTGGAACCGACATTAATAATAATATTGTACGTCATTGCAATCAATTTAGCGGAGACCGCAATAGTGACTCAGAATAACAATTTACTTAAAACAGTATATAAGCGACTCCACGGAATCATTTGACTCAAACATTGTTAGACAACCACACGACATGGCGTTTAAGCTTGAAATTTTCGTATTAATGTGCGCGATCACAACCGCCTTCAGTCTGTACTGTCCGTGTTGGGACGACAAAACTATAGCAAACTTTGAGGAATTCAAAAACTTCTTACTGAAACTACCAGAAAACCATGACTATGCTAAGTATCCAGTACTGCCCGGGGAACTGTCACCGCTGGTATGCGACTGTGAAACGAAAGATAGGCAGAAAAGAAAGACCGTTGAAACGTCTCCATTCCAGCAGCACCGATACCGTGTGTCAAGGAAACCAGCGCCGAGAAAATGGCTGTCCTACAACGGTCGAGTTAGATGCGCGTACGGTCACAGATGGATCTCGGCTTTGAAAATCTGCGTGCAAATGTAAAGAAAATGAAATCGAATTAGCTCTTTGACAAAGTATTAGATGTGCCTACGGCGAACATTCTACCATTAACACAGAGGCGTACGGCCCTAGATGGACCCCAGTTTTGAAAAATGCAATGAAAATGGAATCAAAATTAACATATTGTGAAAATAGATACGAAAAACAACCAGTGAAATTTTAAAAATGTTATTGGAAGAATTTAATAATGGCTAATTTTGATTTTTTGAGTAGGTACTTACAAGTATTTTTTTGTATAAGTGTCTACAAGAAATTTTGAATTTTGAAATATTTTCTGAGTGAGCATGTGATGAATTATGTGCGTATATATTTTTTTATCGGAAATCTGTCTTAGTAAGATTGAATTAGTTAAAATAGCAGATGGGTTAGGCTGCATCATTACTTACCATCACGTGAGATACAATCAAGAGCAAACTTTAAGTGGATTAAATAAATTAAAAAGGGGAAAAATTGTGGTATTAAATTAAAATGGCATTAGCTAGAACAAACTAAACATCAAACACTAAAAAGTTTTAAAAAATTATAACATGTTTCCAATGACAAGGTAAATTATGAATGTTGTGACGATAAAAAAGCCATTAACTTTGAAGACTTAAAAGAAAAAGCTTTTCTATAAAACCACCATAAGTATTAACGTTAGCAATTCTATGATTACAATACCAAAATCAAGTCCAATTAAGTACATGTAAAATCTTTTATGATAATTTTCAGTAGGGTGATTAAATTTGTAAAACCTGCATCAATCATTGTTACAGTCTCAATTGTATTAATTTTTGCTGCGTCAATGGATTTTGGCCAATAGTGGAAGAGTGATAAACCAATCAGAGGTGATTGCGATCGTTACACTGTAGCTGTCATTTTTAGAAAATCGCCCCATAGTATTTGGGGTTAAGTTAAACTTATTTTTGAGCGCATGTAACATTTTCAACAATTTTTAAAGCCATTATTAAAAAGTGCAAGCTTCGAAGTGAGAATTAACTAGTTGAACTTTTGTGTTGTAAATTATTTATTTAAGTTTAAGCTATGCACTTTGTTATTAGCATTACTTAATTATATTTTTAAGAAGAAGCTTTAATAATTTATTTTAAAATATATAATAAATAAATAATTATCTAACATATATAATATTGTCTTTTTCTTTTATGTAGTTTCTTTTAGCTCTAAGTATCTAATTGATGGATACAATACACCTACATTTTTTATATGACTATTAGCTGATGCCCGCGACTTAGTCCGCGCGGGTTGAGGTTCTTTGATTCCCACGGGAAATCTTTAATTTTCCGGGATAAAAAGATCAGTGGAGCCCTTATAGTGTGATTAAGTAACAAACATCCAACCATCCATACATGCATACATACATCCATCCATCCAAACTTTCGTATTTATAATATTAGTATAGATAGTATACATCTATAGAAAAAAAATGTGTATTCATGTTTAAAGCACATCGGTCACTGGATTGAGTTGAACCTTTGTGCAATTGTTCTTGGCATTTCTGACATTATAATATCAATTAACAATGTTGTGTGCGAATTTTTGTTTACCTACTTCACCTACACAAACCCCACACACACGCATTTTGAAAAACATAAATTCACGTGGAAGATATCTTCTATCTATATATATATAAAAGCGAAAGTTCACACACTGATTCATCACGATATCTCAGGAACTATAAAACATACAGACTTGAAGTTTGGAAGGTAGATTTCTGTTATGGTGTAGACAGCAGCTAAGAAACGGTTTTGAGAAAATTCACCCCTAAGGGGTCGAAATGGGGGTTGGAAGTTTGTATGAAAGTCTATTGTTTTTGGTTAGACTCATGAAAATTGGCAGTTAAGTTATTAGTTATAAATAAAAAAAACCTGTATAAGCAATTTAAAGAAAATCGACCCCAAAAGGTTGGGAGCTTATATGAGGGTTCCAAGTTTTTGAAGTTAGAGACTTGAAAATCGAGATTTAAGTTATGAGTTTTGAGTTATAATAAACTTTATACGCAATTTTACGAAAATCTACCCCACAGAGGGTGAAGTATAGGTTGAAATTTTTTATGAAAGTCCCATGTTTTTGTAGTTAGAGACTTGAAAATCGGGATTTAGGTTATTAGTTTTATGTAATAAATACGCAATTTTACGTAAATCCATCCCAAAAGGGGCCCAATGAGGTTACGTAAAAGTTCTATGATTTTTAATTATAGACATAAAAATCATCAATTAGGTTATAAAGGCTCTATAGATAAGCTTTTTGCTGGAGGAAAATTTCATGATATCATAGGAAAGCAGAAATTGTACGCGGACGAAGTCGCGGGCGACCTCTAGTAAAATTATATAAGTTAATTATTTACTTACTTGATAAAAATGTAAGTAGGTATCTTAATCATTAGTCTATGGCCTAATAAATATATATAGAACTCTAGAAATCCAGTGACAGGATATAAAGTTTGGATGTTTGTTACTCATTCAGGGCTCAGGGCAGAACGGCTGAACGGATCTGGATGTTTGCCACAGAGATAGATCATAGTCTGGAATAACACATAGGCTACTTTTTATCCGGGAAAACTAAGGAGTTCCCGTAGAAACCAAAAACATAACTCGTACATAATATAATGTTAACACAAACCAAACATTAAATTTTTTATGTATTTATGTGTTCCTATATTTCCTGTGTGCTATACGGAATGCAATTCTTAATAATAATAGGTTTTGAGTACCACGTTGGTCTAGTGGACAGCATGCTCGACTACAGCCGACTAGGTCGCGGGTTCGAGTCCCGAGTTAGGCCATAATTAAGTTCCTATTGGGTTTTTCTGGCAAGAAATTCTCAGTAGTCTGGAGTTAGGAATTTGGCGCTGTTTCACCCCCGTGCCTCGGAGAGCACGTAAAGCCTTCGGTCATGCGCCTCATATCTCTCTGGGTTTTGAGAGTGAAGGAACAGACTCTCTGTTCCTTTAGTCTCAAACTCACCTGTATGAACACTCATATGCATTACTATATCTCCCGCGCAGATGGCTAATCTCTCTGTAGATTGGCCGCCCTGACCGAAATTCGGTCGGGAGAACATTATTATTCATTGGTAGGTAAGTACGTAATGAGTTATCTAGGCTACATTACTAAATATATTGTCAGCATTATTACTATTTGTCATTATATCTCATGAGACAGGAAGTATAATATCAGCCAATTTGACTCGTTTCATGACATTCGATTTAATCAGCGGATACCGACGCCATATTAAAAATAGTTAGTATAAATACTTTTGATGATGGTAATTCAGTCTCCTGCAGGCAGACTCAGAGATTATTGAATACTTTTGTGTTTAGATCACAATTTGGTTGGCTTAACGATAGCAATCGTGGCCAGATCAAATGAACATTGTCTTTAAGTTTAGCTAACTTTAATCTTATTACATTAAATCTCTCGTGGAACCGCTACACATTGTGACCATTCGCTCGTGCAAGTTCCAAATGAGAGTACAAATATATTAAAAGTGTCTCATTAATACCTACTTCTGGATTGTCGCTCTTACAATATAAATCTACATACAGAAAGAGCAACCACAGAGTTTCTTGCTGGTTCTTCTCGGTAGGGGCATTCCGAAACAGTGGTAGATTCACTCGACAATTCAAAAGCACTTTTAATAAGTTTATTTGAATAAATATATATGAGGTTGAGTTTGAAATAAAAATGGTCAAAAGTCGTACGCTGTGTAAGTGTAAGGCTGTAGAGGAATGTGCACCCAGACAAGGCTTTTAATAGTACTATTAACCGTGTGGAATAAAAGGTATACTATATCTATCTTTCCATCTATCTATCTTACGTAAGTAAACAAAAGAAACAATTACTTATTTATTTATTTTATTAGACTACGAGTTAAACCCTCCCAATCATAAGATCACAGCGGTAATAACTGCGCAGGAGTGGAGTGTACAGGAATAGACGCTGTTTACCGACCGTCATGATGCAAAATGACTGAGAAATTTGCTGCTTCAACTAGGGTAAGCAGTGCTTTATGCCTCTACGACCTGCAGGCCACTGTGCTCCGCCAGGGGAGTCGTCGAGCTCTATCTAATAGTACATCTATCTATCTATTTAAACGGGCGAAGACGGGGAATGCCGGCTACTCAAAGAAAAAGAGCTAAGGTTGCATCAATGATAACCCCATGTTTTTCGTTTAACGTTCTCTTATCTACCATTCCTGATAAGAGGAATTCGAGAGCAGTATATAAACATCTTCCTAAAGTATTGGTTCATATACAAGTAATAAATTCTGCCATCATGTTTAAGCTGTTCGTTTTAATATTATCCGTATTGGTTCTCACCGCGAGATATACGGATGCTGCGTCGATCGAGGAGCGTCAAGACAGGAACCAAATGCAAGACCAATCAGCTTTGCCGCGAGGAACTGCACCAATCGAACCAATGAGATTCAGAAGATCAAGTATTATACGCAAGGAGAAGTGTCCAGAAGGCTATGTTTTTGTTCCTGAACAAGAGATATGCATTCAAAGACAGACGAAAATAGGGAGATTGGGATAAATTACGGCATAGATGAGACGGAATTTAGTAATTTAGCTCATTTATTAAAATAATTGATTAAATATTATTTACTGTGTTAATATCTTATTTAATTAAAAAGGTGAGGAAATTAAATTTATGAATTAATTATTTCTTTGCCTTTCTGTTACATTTTCATATTAGGAGTAAGATCTTTATTTTCACTTGAGGATAATAACAAATAAATAGTCACAATTCTCTTTACCCTATACCTTTACCTTGTTTTACGTATTGTGCGCTGAAATTCGAAATGGATTAATTCAACATCCATGAAAATAGACGTAATAATTAAAACCAAAATTCGAGAGATTTCGCGGCAATCCGCAATATTACAAACTTTATTTTTCTATTTATCGCAAACAAGAAGTAATTTAAAAAATATATATTATGATAGCAAAATTAAACTACTTAAATCAGTATAAATGTCCTTGTGCAAGTGTTCCTAGAGTATAAAAGATGGAAGAGTGATTTCTCGGCAAAAGATGATCAGGACCTGAACGTCTTCTTGATGAACAGGAAAAAAATTCAAGATGGCGGAATATATTTTTCCATAAAAAATGTATGGCGTATGTTGACTGGGATTTGGAAATTATGAATTATGAACGCGGTCCGCTTCAGCGGGCCGCGCATCCAAGCGCCATACTAGTATTTACCTATAGATAAACTAAAATGTTACTTACTTGGAGTGCTATTAGCAAGAATAGAAAGAAGTGGAAAATAGAATTTGTATGAAAATGAAAATTGTAACAAATATTCGGAAAATATATTTTGTCTAAAAGTAATCATAAACTTAGTAAGCAGTTATCGAGAAAGAGAAGAGAATTAAAGAAGTTTTAGAAATAAAATATTATGTGACTATACAAATAAGTACTTATTTATTTATAACCCTCCCAATTATAAAACCACAGCTCTAAACACTGCGCAGGAGTGGAGTGCACAGCATGTGCACAGGTATAGAAGCTGTATATGGACCGTCATGATGCAAAATGACTGAGCATTGAACTGCTTCAGTTGGGGTAAGCAGTGCTTTTTGCCTCTATGACCTGCACGCCACTGTGCGCCGCCAAAGCCGTCGAGCTCTACCACTTGCATGTTATAGAGATAATCTTATTTGTTATTTGTTATACATAATGTAATATTACGTAACATTATTATTACGCATGCGCGGTAGCGGGATACCCTGCGCGTAACATGTGACGTCACACGCGTTTGATTGATAACATGCGCCTGCGCATATAAGGATAAAGCCGAGTCCGCGGTGTTTTTGTATCGCCAAGGCTATCCGTCTTTTTGGTAATTTGAATCTATACAAAGTTACCTATATAGAGTTAATTTAAAACAATATATACGTAAGTACCTACAGAAAAACTTTAGCTCCACAACTTTTTAAGAAACTGAATAATTCACAATAAAATAATTTGCAAATTTCACTGTACACTATAGATGCTGTTCAACTCCGTGTTTTGAGTAGGCAATAGGCAGTAGTTGACTAGCCGAGCGGTACCCGGTTGCTATAGGTATAGAGCAATGGTGTCCTAAAGCATTAAATAACAATATATACAATTAATTTTTTGGATTTTTTTAACCCTGTATTTATAATGCGAAATTGTACAGCCGATTTTGACAAAATTTTGAAGTATGGAGATAATTTGCGCCCTGGGGAAGGACATAGGCTACTTTTTATCCCGGAAAAACCTATATCTATGCTTCCCTATGCATGCAACATAAGTGTCTGTATCTTTCAAAATTGGTTTAACAGATAGGTCGCGAAAACGTAGCACACACAGACATACTCTCGCATTTTGAAAATTAGTATCCATAATTGATCCGAGCTATAATGTATACCTCCAGTTCGCTGGTCCGATGACCTAAAGAAAGTGGCGGGAAGCGAGTGGATGAGGAAGGCGGAGGACCGTGTTTGGTGGCGCGCTCTCCAAAAGGCCTATCCAGCAGTGGATGGAAGGATGATACTGTATACGATACACCAAACCAAGGACCAGGTGTAGGACCGAAATAATATTTTTATCTTACCAATCTTACTCTTACTTATAGTTAATATTATAAATGCGAAAGTTTGGATGGATGTGTGGATGTATGGATGTATGGATGTTTGTTACTCAATCACGCCCCAAAGGCTGAAAGGATCTGGCTGAAATTTGGCACAGAGATAGATTATAGTCTGGAATAGCGCACTACTTTTTATCCCGGAATATTAAAGAGTTCCCGCGAGAAACAAAAAACTTCAAACCACGCAGACGAAGTCGCCGGCATCCGCTAGTTTTATTATAAACCCTATATATTAAGCCCGGTCAACTTATTAGGTACGCCTTTTAAAGACATGAACGAATCCGTGTTTAATGCCACAAGGTAAGAGTGTAGTATCTTTGGTCAAAACTTCCACCATCTGTAGAAAAATAAAAAAAAAATACAGTCCAACAAGTAAATATAATTAAAAACATTACAAATCACGACTGCATTGTCTGACGCCATTTTGAAAAAGGCATGTATGGCGATTGGCGCTATATTGACTTTTTTTTTAATAAGAGCCAGGGTCACTCGGTATGCTGTTAGGATTCTACCGATACCGCATACATCCAAACCTGTTCAAGCATTTAGAAGCTATGGTGGAGTAAACACACATATACTTTTTTTTTATCCACTACAAGTTAGCCCTTGACTGCGATCTCAACTGATGGTAAGTGTTGATGCAGTCTAATATGGTAGCGGGCTAACCTGTTAGGGGCATGGCAGTTATATTAAATCCATACCCCTATTCGGTTTCTACACGGCATCGTACCGGAACGCTAAATCGCTTGGCGGCACGTCTTTGCCGGTAGGGTGGTAACTAGCCACGGCCGAAGCCTCCCACCAGGCCAGACCAAGGAAAATTCAGAAATTATAAATTCCCAAATTGACCCTGCCGGGGATCGAACCCGGGACCTCCGCACGTTAAGACAACAGAGCTACACACTTCGCCACGGAGGTCGTCAAACCCCTGAAAACATTACACTCCTTTTTTGTGCAGTAGTGTATACTCGTGTGTCGCGTAAGGTTATACTATAATCCTTATTATGACCTCAAAAGGTCATATAGGTATAATCATTATACCTATGACCTTTTCGGGTCACCATAAGTTTTCCTCAAGAATGGCGGAATAACATAGGATTTACTACGATTAATGCTGTGTCATAGATTATACTAGATGATGCTCGCGACTTAGTCCGCGTGGATTAAGATTTTTTGATTCCCGTTTGAGCTCTTTAATAAGAGCTATATTAATAATATATATATATATATATATATTATATATATATATATTATATATATATATATATATATTATATATATATATTATATATTATATATTATTAATATATATTATATAGGATAAAAAGTAAGTCGATGTCCTCCTCTGGGATACAAACTATTCCTACACCAAATTTCATTACCACCCTACCGGCAACGACGTACCGCCAAGCAATTTAGCTTTCCGATACGATGTGTAGAAACCGATTGGGGGTAAGGATTTAATTTAACTGCCATACCACCAACAGGTTAGCCCGCTACCATCTTAGACTTACATCATCCCTTACCATCAGATGAGATTGCATTCAAGGGCTAAGTTTTAGGTGCGTCAAACTCAAACTCAAAATAAATCAATTTTATTCAAGTAGATATGACAAGTACTTTTATAAAACAAAACCCCTACTAGATTAAGTGACTACTGTCTTACACTGCATCATCGCTTACCATCCATGTGAGTGCAGTCAAGGCAGAATTATATTCTATAACAAAATTCCACAACCAATTTTAAACTTTAAGAAATCCATTAAAAGTATGCTCCTGAAAAAAGCTTGTTATACTGTTGAAGATTATGTAAATGATAGAGGAGCATGGATTTCACGCGCTCCAGCAATGGTAAGGACAGCGGTTACTTATGTACACATTGATATAATAATTGTAAATGTTTTATTTAAAAAGAGCAACCACCGAGTTTCTTGCAGATTCTTCTCGGTAGGAATGTTATTCCGACCCAGTGGAAAATTCACTTGACGATTCAAAAGCACTTGTATTAAGTTTATTTGAATAAAAAAATATGAAAAAGTAAAAAAGAAGGCTTAGTGGAGCCTTTAGAACTTAAGAAATAGAAAAAATAAATTAAAATATAAACCTTAAAACTAAGGTATTAAAGTTTAATTACGAATGTAGTATATTTATATTTAACACCTGTCTTCGTAACAACACGAGCATGTTGCTGTTCGCGAGCATGTCGGTGACGCGAATCCACAAGTTTACCGCCTACAAAAGAGTGCTCAACGCGGTTAAAGAAGTGTTCATTTCAAAAAGCTAGTGGTCTCATGGCCTTAGCACAAAACTTGCGGTCAAGCAAACGGCGTTAAGTTATAGCCCTACGTCACCGCTTGGCCGGTCGCTCCCCCAAATAAATGAAATTTAACAGAATGAGGGAAAAAATCAATACCACACTACTCAGTATCGGCCACTATCGGCTTAATTTACTGCGTTGATAAAATAATGCTGTGTGGACGCGACTTTAATATCCGCATTCCGCACGTGCTCCTCCGCTTTACACAGTTTAAAAATATATGAAAATGAAGATATATACTGAAAATTTTAAATCAAGAAGGAAGTATACCTATACTTCATATATAAATATGTGATCTTTCTTTTTAACATACACATTATGAAAAAGGGGTAAGGTTACATCACAACTTTAACAGCTATAGACAATTCAAAAATATACAAAAATAAAGAAGGAAGTATAATACTTTATGTCCGAGTATAAAGGAATAAACCGACTGACATATCAATGTACGGTTCTAGGTCTTACAAACTTGATATATTGTATTGTAGATTTCAGGAAGTCAGGATTTTCCGATATTTCAGCCGAGTGAAACCAGACGGGAACAACCAGTGATAACTGTAAAATAATGTATAGGTATAGAATTATAGTATAGTACTTACGGGTAAAGCAAACGTCAAATATTTTGAAAGTTGAGCATCCTACTGCCGCTCCGAAAGGTCGTCGAACCCGGCGAAACAGACAGACAGACAGTCCGCCATCTTCCCCAAACGTCAAATTTCAAATTTCGAATCCGCAAACTGTCAAACTCCGCGAAAACTTGACCAAACTTAAAGCATCCTCGCCTGTTATTTGTGTTTGTGTTTAATAACTATTTTTAATTTACGTAACACAGCTTGTATAAAACGGTATAAAAATATTAAAATTAGTACATGAACGGTGGCAAAAACTTGTAAATTAAAACGAAATATAAATATATATTAATAATAATAATAAAAACGTCGAAGCCGCTCAGCTCCGAGTGCGAGAGCCTACTGACTTAAAATTTTTGGGTATAAAAACATGCTACAATAGCCTGCGGGAGGCGCGAACCCTCTTGATACTTGCGAGGCATCAATATATATGTAGGTACTAGATGGGCCCTTTCATAGACAAAAATTGGGCGTCTAAACTTTAGAGCACGCTCCTAACCTGTATAGGCCTGTCCTGGTCCCCGCCATACCGCTGTCCCGCTTTTCAGACTAGATGGCGCTAGTAAAATAGGTCCACATTCTTTGTTTGACAGGGCCCGTCTATGTAAATTGAGGTCATTATTGCGAGGGCATTTCCTCCCTCGCCGAATATAACGTCGTCCATTTTTTAAACTTTACACCTGTACGAAGTTTAATATTACTTTGTAATTAAACTTCAATGATACCACAGTCTGAGGTACGTTTCCTGCCTGCCAGTCATCCGAAAGAGAATAGAGCCACGCTGCGGTGTAACAGGGACAAGATGGAGGAGCGTATATTATCCAAGCTGAAAGTATTTTTAGCGCAAAATTCAATAATTCCAGCACAGATTATGGCATGAGGTAGATGTGCGCTTAAACATGTATTGTAAAAGGCGGGCAGTCGTCAAAGAGAAGTGTAGACGCATAGTGTTGGGGACCGGAGTCCCAATACAAGCTGAGTGGCTTTCCTATTTGCTGCACTGCTGTACAATTACGAAATTTTGATTTTGCATGTAAGTGCTTATTTTAATTTTATTTTTGTGCAGAACTTGCCTCAAGCGTGCCACAGCACTGCAGTGTCGATCACAACCGCTTTGCAAGCGTTACAACAAAGAAGATGCACAAAATTAGTATGCAGCTTGGATATACGAAGGTACTAGGTAGTCGGCGAGCCTGTGGTCTGCAATCTGTAAGTTTTAAGTCTTTTTAACTTTTCGGAGTTTATGTAATTAAATTTCACTTGCATTACTGGTGAAGGAAAACGTCACGAAGAAACTTGATTTCCTGAAAATTCCTCGAAATGTTGGATAGACTTTAATGAAATCAGTGAAATTCATGATAACCAAGGAACATGAAGCTTAAATCGTTATAATCCTTTAAAACAAACTTAATCTGAAATGACTGTGAATTTATTTACTTGTGTCACTTATGATGAGTAAAGACTCTACCGCCGGATCGGAAAAATGATTCTACTGAGAAGAGCCGACAAGAAACTCAGCATTTCTTAAAAAGATTCTTAAAACATTCTTTCCATAAAAAGAAAAATATTACAAAATGTAAATTACACTTATTAAGAAGTTAGGTAACAAGTATTTACTGACTTGCGGGCTGTTTGATGCGAAGCCGGTTGCTTCAGAACTGCTTTTTTTGCTTTTTGTTTATTTTTTTTTTTGCGTTGCTTTTGTTGGTTCTTTGAACTTTATCTTTAAGAAAACCATCAATTGTAAAAATAACCTAACAACAAATCAGTTGTTTAACACAGTCTTTAAATTTATGCAATGGCAAATCCAGAAACTCTTTTGGAATCTTGCGGTGTAACGTGCAATATGTGATATGCCCTATATATGTATTTCGGAAAATTTGTGTGTTTTGTTTCATGAAAGTGTGTTTCGATTAAAACTTAAAACTAAAGCAACAGGGGTTCCAAACGCGCCGGATCCGAGAAGCAGCCCGCTACAAAAGCCGATATTTTTTAAACTTGAGGTTTCACGTGGTACGACATAAACCTTACTCGAAACCGTCAACAATACTATAATTTTCATGGGAATTTAAAAAAAAATTAAAGTTTTGAGTATCAAGACTAGCCTTTCGCCGTACTGCACGCATGTGTGCGTGTGAGGGGGTGAGCGGGCGCGCGGTGGGGTGAAGGGGGGTAAAATTTTTCGTTTTTCGCCCACTTTTCCGTCCCGCTCTAGTTTTTCGTCTCCCTCATTTTTTCTTCGCCGGCTTTCTTCCTAGTGCCCCACCACATGTGTGCTGGTGGCAGTATAGGGGAGAATTGCAGAGAAAAATTCATTCCCGGTTTGAAAATTCGGAACAATGCGTGCTTTAAATCCCGAACTCTGCATTGAATGACTGTTTTTATAACAATATTTTAGAACAAAAACGCACTACGGAAAGGACAGGAAAAAACTTCCACGTGAAACGTTCACGTCCGACTGTCCACTTGTTCATTTTCTGCCTAGCGTTAAGGTTGTCTGAACTAGATACATAGACTGAAAATATACATACATACTGAAAAGACAACTAAAATATTCATACATATACATACTACTAAAATATACATACTGAAAAGACAACTAGATACATAGTGATAAGCCTTATAATGTTGTAATACCTACTTTTTATGATTTTCATTTTGTAATCTGTTCATGTGCTTTAGTGATTGCCAATGAAGATTATAATATACATGCAGTTACATACATAGTTTTCATCTTGGCGCACTATTGCATTCAGTTTTATTACCGTGGTGTGTTTCGGCCTTAAAATTGTCTTACTTGAAGGCCGAGTAAGTGTATAATCTAAACTAACATTATATATGCGAAAGTGTGTCTTTTCGCCTATCTGTCTATCTATCTGCTACGTTTTCCCGTCGCCGTTTTTGACGAAATTTAGTACAGAGATAGGTTGCATCCCGGGGCAGCACATAGGCTTTTGTCCCAGAAAATCCGCGGGAATCAAAAAATCGTAAACCACGCGGATGAAGTCGCGGGCATCATCTTTATAGTATATTTTCATTTCATTTTAGTTCATTCATTATTTTCTTTGTGTTTTTTTTAGTGAATCAAGTTTCATCTGTATATTAAGTACATACTACAAGAAGCGTGCGGGCGCCGCCCGCCCTTCGCCCCCACAGCGCCTTACGGCTATACAGCATGCTCCAGTTATTACTTTAATTGTATTTTTATTCCACACCAACCTAATTTCATTATTGTGATTGATGTTTTTCTAGAGATTAAAAATTTTCTTCAAGAACAAAGAATTTTCTACTTCCAATTAGGAAATGAAAACGGAAAACCTTAATATTTTTATTTCATGTCGGTCGGTCTATTTGACAGGCGATTTCCATAAATATTCTACAAGGTAGACTGTTCTCTTATATTTTAGCAATTAGAATACAATAAATTATTATATTTATCGTAAGCGTCAACAATAACTGTAAAAAGTTTTATTACAATCGGATGAATGGTTTAAGATCGAATAAGGAAGATAATTTTATCATAATTCAAAGTGAAGTAAAAAGTAAGCTCACAGATAATATTTTTATCAACATTTTACTACTGTTTCTGAATCCATCATTACTTTGAAAAGCTCCAAAAATATCGCACAAAGCAATTACTCAAACACTTAGCAACACAGCAAACCGCTCAATAAACTTAAACCCCAAGGCCACAAATCACTATCAAGTTAGCAACGAGGCTCCAAGAACACCCTGTATACCCTGAACAGAACTAGGAAACGAGGGAGTAAGTACACACGGCCCACCCCCCTAGGGGAGTACATGGCAAATACGCGAAAGCAATAGGACTTTTAAAAATTCTCCAGAAATATGATTTATATGTTGACGGCAAGAACGCCTCCTTTTCTCTTGCTCAAGGACGGGCCTGATTCGATTTTTAAAACCGCCTCGCTAGAATTTATTTTTGAACGAAAACTTCATTGTTTTTTTTCTCCGTACGCCAGTACGCCGGCGTAATTTATTCGCTTATTTATTGTTTACGGAACAACCTGTATATCATTTTCTGATGTGAGTATTTAAAATTAAACCAAGTTGGCGCGTGTAAATCTAAATTATTTAACTTTTAATATTAAAGTATTATACGGCTGAGTTTGTTGTGGGCTTCTGCTCTGACCAGGGCGCGTTCGGCACCCTTGAAGCTACAGTTTTTCCTGAACCTAATTAATGATTATCATCATCACGTCTCCACATAAGTTTTAGTCCTAAGCCGAAGATCTACAGACTTTAATCTCAAGCGCTATGGAGAGAAAACTCGGGCATACCTACATTCCTCACGATTATTTGTAACGCACGTCACATAACTTACAAGTGCGTGCTTGAATCGAACCCTGAACCCTCTCCGAATGGGAGGCCGAAGTCTCAACCACTAGGATATCACCGCTGTTCAGTCTCGTCGGTTTATCTTTTTCTACTTATAAAAAATCAAAGTCAAAATCAAAAGTCATTTATTAAATTTTTGAACGTCCAAAAATAATTATTGTTGAATCGAAAAACTTGATATATTTTTTTTTATCCGAGAGATATTCTGTGAAATATAAAATTAAAGCTACATTTAAAACAAATATCTATAGAATTAATTTTAAATTTAGTTACCAATATATATAAATTCTACAAAATAATATGTACACATTAAGCATTTTTTTTATTTTGCCACGAATTTTCCAATGCTGGGGTTAAACTGGTCTAATTGTTTTAAGATACTAAATATCACCTGCTTCAAACGGTAGAGGAAAACATCGTGAGGAAACCTGCATATCCGAGAAATCTTCATAATGTTCTCGAAGGTGTGTGAAGTCTGCCCATCCGCACTTGGCCAGCGTGGTCGACCGTGGCCGAAACCTCCTCATTCCGAGAGGAAACTCAGTAGTAAGCCGACAGACACCACACTATTTTACGACCTCCGTGGCGCAGTGTTGAGCGTTGTTGTCTTAACGTGCGGACGTCCTGGGTTCGATCCCAGGCAGGGTCAATTTGGGAATTTATAATTTCTGATTTTCCTAGGTCTGGCCTTGTGGGAGGCTTCGGCCGTGGCTAATTACCACCTTACCGGCAAAGACGTGCCAAACGATTTAGCGCTCCAGTACGATGCCATGTAGAAACCGAATAGGGGTATGGGGTTAATATAACTGCCATGCCCCTAACATGTTAGCCCGCTACCATCTTAGACTGTGTCGTCACATACCATCAGGTGAGATCGCAAAACACATGTAGCTTTCACCTTTAACCTTATAATTTTGCCTAATATTATTAGTTACATTTCGAACTTCTTAAATAACATTTCAGTTATTTTATAATTATTTCGCCGAAACTTATGTGGAACCGTTCAAGTCAAAACACGTGTAAAATTATTTATTCCTTTCTTTCATTATGTACAAGATGATGCCCGCGACTTCGCCCGCGTGGATTAACTTTTTAACTCCCGAGGTAACTTCTTAAATTTCCTGGATTAAAAGCCTATGTCCTTCACCAGGATTTAACCTACATATATAGTAAACTAGATGATCCCCGCGACTTCGTTCGCGTGGATAAAGATTTGATTCCCAAGGGAACTTTTGAGTTTTCCGGAATAAAAAGTAGCCTATGTCCTTCCCCGGGATACAACCTATCCCTGTACCAAATTTCATCAAAATCGCTTGAACAGATGGGCCGTGACAGCGTAGCAGACAGATCGACACACTTTCGCATTTCAGGGGTTCATTGATTTCAGGGGTGAGTTTCGCTGATATCAGTCGACTGCAATTGTTAAGCAACGTTGAGCCAAGTCCGTAACTGGATGGATGACCGAATTTGGAAGTCCGAATTTGGCCTATCCGTTGTCTCCGTGCCTCAGAGAGCACTTTAAGCCGTCAGTCCCGGTTATTGTCACTAACATCTGATAATAATCGTAACAAAAACCTAAGAGTTTAAATACTCCAAGTCGAGTCACATGCGGAAGGACCTGGGAACCTACCGCATTATTTCAAGAAAACCCCTGCTGAATGTAATTAATTGAATGGGGTCACGGCCCTCAGCAATGGGGAATACGACTCAGAGAGAGATGTCTATGTCCTTCCCCGGGATACAACCTATCCATGTACCAAATTTTATCCCAATCGTTTGAAATGATGGGCTGTTAAAGCGTAACAAACAGATACGCTTTCGCATTTATATTATTAGTATGGATTCTTCTTGTAATATTGAATAGACCAGCCGAAGCCATGGCACAAGTCGCGTCAAGCAATAATAAATTCAGACACGTGTAAGCCTGTAAGAGATATTCCTCCCCTATTTAAGGACAAAAATGTTTTTCGTTCGCTTTATTTTAGTGGAAAATTGAAATTGAAAATGTTATTAAGCAATCCCTCTCAGACGTTGATACTTGCCCGTGGAAAAACGTTAAAACGGCCGAATAATTATATCAAATTCCGATTCGTTATTTAAAGAAATGTTTTGTCGCTATTTTGCACGTGTTTTCCACGTTTGGGAAACCTTGAGGTGTGTACCATCTGAAATTGTCATGCTTATGCCAAAAAAAATTACAATTTATAATTGAGGCTAATTCTGTTGTACACCATCTCTAAACTAAAATGACAGCTCTATTTTTGTTGCTATCCCTGTCAGAATACTCGCAGCGGAAAGGGACAGCATTAGATTTAGAGCTGTCACTTTAGTTTAGTTTAGATATTGTGTTAAACAGGGGCCATACTGCCAACGCTTAAAGCAATACTTATGAAATATTACTCAAAGTGACAGTTTGACGTACCTGACGTTCCTTAAATAAGGATTCTTCTAAGGATTGATTTTAATTCTAAGACACGATAGTTAACAATAATGAAACAATATGACTTTAAGCGTTGACAGTATGGTCCCAGAATTGGCCACATTGTTTAGCTATTAATAAATAGAGCACCTGCCAAAAGACGTAATATCGAAAAATAACCTTTTGGTCGTCCGCCATATTGAATTTAGTGTGACGTCATTTTATTTTTCGTATTCTTCTCAGCAAACCCTTTTAATTAATACTCTTATCATGGGCATCCCCATGGTGCATAAAAATAACTAGTACGCCATGTTTTGGAGTCTGCCATGTTGGATTTAGAATGACATCACTTAGCATATCTTAGTTGCATTGTCATCCAAACTAAACTTGTATTCAAAATTCCAGCTCAATCAGTGTTTTAGAATTCAGTTGCAAGAATTGACCTGAACTAACCCACAAATATTGCAAGTTAAATAAAAGCTTGTGAAAATACGTATTTCGATGCTACGCGTAGCTTCTCGTAGGCTTCGTAGCAAATGTGTGAGGTCAACTTTCATGATGTAACTAGCTTCGTTCCTACGACCAAACACCTGCATGGAAATATTAAGATATTAATTTATTCAATAAAAACTCACATAAATAAACACTGGTTTTTAAATGTAATATCATACTTCTAATATTATAAATGCCGAAAGTGTATTTGTTTGTTGGTTTATTGGTTTGTCTTTCAATCACGTAGCAACGGAGCAACCGATCGACGTGATTTTTGGCATGGGTATAGTTAAGGGCCTGGAGAGTGACGTAGGCTACTTTTTATCCCTGAAATTTAAAGAGTTCCCGCGGGAACCAAAAATCCTCAATCCATTCGTAGTCGAGACCAAGTCGCGTATCGCTAGTAACGCTAGCTAGTAACTTAAAAAGACTACAGCGCTCACCCCTTCACCAGGGAGGCCTAATCGCTTAGGCGCAGGTATCTTTGCCGACAGGGTGGTAACAAGCCACGACCGAAACTTCTCACTAGACTGGACGAGAGACCACATTGCTTCTAAAAGTTAAGCTCAACAGATTCTAACTTTTAGAAGCAATTTGGTCTCTCTTGGTCTTTGGAAGTTTTACTAAAAAGTATTTAATTAAAAAAAAACTGTAGCGGAGATATGGAGCGGGCGGTTCAATTCGTACACATCTTAATATTCGAATATCAGCTGAATGTAGGGCACGAGGCACGAGGAAATATATTTTAAAGCGGGCGAAATAAGTGTCTGGGGACGTGGGGGTGGCGTTTATAGGGGATGGTGGGCGGGCCACGAGATATACGTGGAGTCTACACGCGAAATTGTCATTGATAATAATAAAAAAATAACGTCTGATGAGAGAGGTTGGGAGAGGCTGAAGAGGTTGCAAAAACCTTCGAAGAGTTTTTCCAGGATGTACCTATTTTGTTAAACTCCTCACCCAGAGGTGTTAAACTCCTCGCTCAGAGTATATTAAGGGACAATGTAAAATGTTTCATTTGAATTTAGACGCATCACACATCGTTATTGAAATTTAAAAAATACTGGTGACCTATGGGGTATGTCTGTGAAAGTCATATCTAACATAATAAGTGACATTGCCCCCTACTTAAATTTAATTTTTAACGAATGTGTAGACTTGGGCAACTTCTTGAGTTTAATGAAACATGTTAAACTCATTATTTTATTTAAATCAGGAAATAAAAACGATCTTAATAGGCCTATTTAAATTTTGCCAACTCTCAGTAAGGTTATTGAAAAAAATCTTTTGAGCCAATTATTAAATCACTTTAACACAACAGGTACAACATACAACATACTACTGATGCGGGCGCTAAACTTTTAAAACATATATATGATGGGAGTGTTCACAGAATGTTATTGGTGTCTTCTGTCTGTCTAAGGCATTTGATTGTGTTGATCACAAAATTTTATTGCTTAAATTAAACCACTATGGCATCTCTGCAAATGGTGCACTCAATCTCATTGCTTCTTAAATAAATGATAGAACTCAGAGGGTATGCATAAACCACGTGAAGTCAGAGGGCTCAACTGCATTAATGGGTGTCAAACAAGGCTCGATCTTGGGTCCTTTTCTATTTTTGGTGTACATAAATGATTTACCGTATCGTGTCAATAATGTATGTGACATTGTATTGTTTGCTGACGACATATCACTTATTTTTAAAGTTGATAGAACTAAGGACAAATTTGACGATGTAAACAATGCAATATCACACGTTTTACACTGGCTTACTGTTAATAATTTGTTACTGAATGCAAAGAAAACCAAGTGCTTAGAGTTTGTTTTACCTAATGTAAAGAATATCGATAAATCAATTATATTAAATGGGGAAATACTAAAAATGGAGAACTGAGGAGATGAGAGAATGAAAACTTTTCTTGGGGATCTTTCCTGCCGGAAGGACGTCGGCTTCTTCCACGGAATGTCAGTTAGGATTTTAATTTGAGTTAACAGTGCCATCTAATAATAAAAAACAGGCATTTGAGCTAGGGGTCCGCAGCCTCCAAGGCAGGCCCTAGCCAACTAGGCTAGAAGATAATCACCGAGATATATAATTACCCGCGCCTCACCTGGGTATGGAGGCCAAGCTTCGAAGCCCGTACCCCGCTTGGTCCTCACGGGCTAAGACCCTCGCATAGTGTATTATCAATAACTGTTGCGGTCAGAGGCTATGAAGGTTTAATAATTATTACTTTAACTATGCTAATATTATGTAAGAGACAATCCAAAAGTAGGTATTAATAAACCCTTTCAATATATTTGTACTCTCATTTGGAACTTGCACGTGCGAATGGTCACAACGTGTAGCGGTTCTACGAGAGATTTAATGTATTAAGATAAAAGATAGCTAAACTTAAAGACAATATTCATTTAGTCTGGCCACGATGCAGCCTGCAGGAGAATTACCATCGTCAAAACACTCGTGTTTATACTATTTTCAATATGGCGTCGGTATCCGCAGTTAAATCGAATGACATGAAACGAGTCAAATTGGCTGATATTTTACTTCCTGTTCCATGAGATATAATGACAAACAGTAATAATGCTAACAATTATAATTGCGAAAGTTTGAATAGATGGATGTTTGTTACTCAATCACGCCAGAATGGCTGAACGGATCTGGATGAAATTTGGCACCGAATTCCTAAAACCTAAATCCGCGCGTAATTAGTTTAAGGTTCGCACCATAATGGTACAATATGAACCTGTAACATGAAATTTGGAATTTTTGGAACTATTTAGCTTTGAGTTAGGAAATGTGCGTTATTTCATTTGAAAGAGACAGAACTGAAACACCGCCAACTTCCTAACTCAGGCTTAGTACCTAAAATTTCAAGCTCAAAAACTAACTATTTTGCCCGACCCAAAAATCAAATCGAAATCGAAATCGAATCTGTAATTGAACACAACAACCAACTAGACCAGTGAGGCAATTCCAAATCGCTCAGTTCGTGGCCAAAAAAATATTTCCATCGTCTAGGTTCTATAACGTCTATGGATCCGCGTATTCCGTTAGATCGCAAACAATGCCCCATGAGCATATTTTTTGGATTTAATATAGATCTATTATATATACTTTTGTTTTTTGGACTTAAATTTAAGAAGTTACATGCCTACTAGCTGATGCCTGCGACTTCGTCCGCGTGGATTGAGGATTTTCGGTTCCCTCGGAAACTTTAATTTTGTGTTATTCTAGACTGTTCTATAATCTATCTGTGTGCCAAATTTCATCCAGGTTCGTTCGGCCGTTCTGACGTGATTGACAAATATCCATCCATCCATCCAAACTTTCCCATTTATAATATTAGTATAGAAGTATAGATTCGTAATCTGTATGTACAATTGTATGTCAGCTGATGTCAGTCTGTCTGTAACACCATTGTTAAATAAATGTATTTCCTCTATTTCTTTCTTAAGTGCCAAGCACACAACAAATTTTGGTAAACCGGGGGAAAGGCTGGTTAAACCTTAGCACAGGTCTAAAAAATGTTGCTAGGATAGCCAGGTAGTGACCTGGTAAAGGCAACATGTTAGCCTACGCTGAGTTTCTTGCCAGCTCTTCTCAGTAGAACTCTTCCCGAAACGGTGGTAGGTGGCAGTCTAAGATGGAAGCAGGCTAACCTGTTAGAGGTATGACAGTTAATTTAAACCCTTACCCCTAATCGGTTTCTACACGCCATCGCACCTACTGGAACGTTAAATTGCTTGACGGTACGTCTTTGTTTTTACGTCGGTAGGGTGGTAACTACAGCCACGACCGAAGCCTCCCACCAGACCAGGCTAAAGAAAATTAAGAAATTATAAATTTCCAAGTTGATCCTGCCAGAGATCGAACCCCGGGACCTCATTGTAAGACCACAGCACTCACCACTGCGCCTGGGAGGGCAACAAAAGCCAAAACTGAACACGAGGCTCGTCTTAGAATGAGAACGGTTTGGCCATACTCCACCACACTGGCCAACTTCACACACCTTCGAGAACATTTTGAGGAGCTCTCGGGCGTGCAGGTTCCCTCACGATGTTTTCCTTCACCGTTTTAATAACATAAAACGCACTCTGAAAAGTTAGTACTTAGTGCATGCCTGGGAATCGAACCCCGAAATAAGACGCCGTGCGTCTCAACCACTGGGCCATCACCGCTTCTTATCATTTCTTCATTCTCGAATAACCATCATTAGGGGTGCGAATTAAAACAAATCAAATGAAAGCGCTGACGGGGGTGCCATACATCTCTAAACTATCTATCTACCCCCACCCTCCGTGTGTGCGTAGAAAAATTCTCCCCCACGGAGTTCCCCCCTCCCCCCCTTCGCTTTCACGGTTCTAATTTTTGGGGAATTTGGGGCATATTCGTAAATATGAAATGGAAAAAATATTTCGCGGTTTCTACGATTTTATACCCTATAACTTACAGAATAGAGTCGGTTTTAGATTGTAGGGTAGTTGGAAAAAAAATTACTTCATATGTCGTCCTTAAGACGGAGCGCCTCGGTCTACGTATGTGTGTATGTGTTCTGGACACGGGTGGTGTGCAGTCGTATTTTTTACACTTTATTTTTGCTCAGTGTGTGCGATTTTATCTGTAAGTAATCAATTTCATAAAAAATTACAACTGAAGGTCAAGCGTAAATTGAAACCAGAACCAGAAGTCTGAAGTTCATTTTATACTGCGTCTATAAAGTTAATTTATGTTTTCTTACATAATTCCGCAATTAAATGGACATACTCTACCTTCTTGAAACTAATTGATACTTCGGTACCTAGCTATACTTATGTGGTAGCATTATTATTGTTTTATATTCTGTGAAAAGAACTTAATTACTTACTAGAACTTAATTATTTATTACTATGACACTGTTTTTTTTACTTGAAACAAAATAGCGCAACATAGCACTATTCACTCACGCCCGACACACCACAAAAAAATAAGTATACCTACTTACTTTGCTAAATAATTAAAATAACCCTTTGTTTAATTCATTATTTTAATAACTTTATGTAGATTGAAATTCGCCATCCAAACTCGGGTTATCCATCATCATCATCCATCCAGCCTGTATGCATCCACTGCTGGACATATTACCTACTTTGGAGAGCGCGCTACCAAATACGGTCCTCCGCCTTCCACATCCACCCGCTTCACGCCACCCTCTTGAGGTCATCGGTCCATTTTCATGTCCATTTGTTGTCCACTACAAAGGAACTATCGCGAACATCTATTACAGCTAAAGTTTCGCAGCGTTCACGAGCTCGACAAAAAAATAATACAGAAATTCGACTCTATGGCCGCCGTTTTCCATCAAGCGGCGATATATAGCTCGCGCTGTAGCTATGCGAGCAAATATATAATATTTTCCTATATGTAACTTTCATCATTTATACTTTATTACTATATAACCGAACAACTATTCATACGATACAAAGTGTTTGTCTCTAACACGTATCTGTGTGAGTGAAACGCGCGTGTGTGAGTTCAATTAAAGATTTTCTTAATAAGAAACAGGGGTGGAATGGAATCGGACGTATTATTATTATATTTTTCTTAATATCTTTCGCTCACTTGTGGTAGTTATACGTATATTATGTACAATGTTCGGCTGGGTATTAGTTTTGCTTAGGTATAATTATTATTATGTAGTGTTTAGCGCTTGATTTTGATGGCCCTAATAATTTTTGAAGTAGGTACAAAAATGATTAGGCTAGATATGGATATGATATGTACTGGCTTCTTCCTACCTTTAATTAGATAGATACAATAGGTTGTATCTATGTAGTTAGATACTTCAATGTTTACTTAACTAAAAATTTACTTTTAAATGGTACCTACTAAGCAAATGTACCGCGTACATCAAAAAAATTAAAAAGATATTTATGTAAATTAATTTTAAATCTTTTCATAATAAAATATTTGTCATAACTTTGATATTTTGGAGGGTGTGCTGCAGTCGTGTTGTAGAATGAATGTAAAGTGTTTGCGTATTGCAATGTCGCAGGTTCGAATCGACAGAAGACTTCTTTGATGAATATTTATCTTCCTTAGCCATTTCTTAGTCTTCCATCCAAAAAAGACCAATCAATTTTATAAATGTATTATTATCGGCATAAAATTTTACTATGTAGGTACACATAATTCGCACGACACTTTACACTTCGCATTTTTAAGCAAAATGAAATAACTATGTGATTTTACTTCTATTTTATAAATGCGAGAAACATTTAAACCCGAAGGAAAGCGGAAGCTGGCAATTTACACAGAAAAAAAGCTCTTGGAAAACCGCTAACGCCATCTCGTGAGTAACACAAAGAAGCCGTCATCATTCGTACTACGCCATCTATGACTCCATGACTACACTACCACGTACAGTTTCATCGCAGTTTGAACCCTCACCAAAAGATGGCACTTTAAAACAAGTTTTCTTATAAAGTTTCCGTAATTAAATGTTCAGAAACGCTTGATTTTGTCAAAAGTTTTTACATAAATAAAATAGGTACGAAGATTAGTTGATAAACGTTGATGATGAGTGTGATAAATATTAAATTTTGATGACAGACGTTATTGCAGACTAAACCGTTTGAAAATCAGAGCATTATCTTCAAAATTCATAAGATTCTTAAACAGAAAAAATAACATTTCCATATTGCCATGAATTATTGAACTGAAGATATCCATGAAAAATAATGCCATCAATGGTGTCAAAAAGGAAGAATGGATGCCTTGTCCTAAAGTTGATTTAGAATATCCAGGTCTGGCCTACTTTTGTCCTTTAGATGAACTTATATTGGTCAAGGAATCCGATGAATTGCACGATTTGATAGGACTTAAAGATGTAAGCTACACGATCTTCAACAATCAAGGTCAAAAAGTTTTTCTAGCAGTTCAAAATGGCAAATATAAATATGACATCAGAATGTACAATTATTATGGGAATGAAATAATAATAGTGAAGAGACCTTATTCATGGTGTTTAAATAAATTATTAATTTGGGCTCCACCTGGAAATTTCGTAGGATCCGTGCAAGAAACAAAATCTTGCCTGAAAACTTATCTTGTAAAGAACCATTTAGGTGAAAAGGTTTTGAAAATAAAGGCACGAAGGTTCACGCAAAACGATGCTTATAGCGTTTTTTCGCAAAACGAGATAATTGGACTAGTCACCACTAGATGGCGTTATGCAGTTTCTTTTCCTACAGAAATAGATGTTCCTATAAAATGCATTTTGCTTGGCACCTGTTTTGTGATTTGCTTGAAAAACAGCGTTTGTTGATGGGATTATTCCTGAACCAACGTTTTGGTAAAAACTAGTCCTGCACAGGTCTATCAACATTAATTAATCATAATAATTATGCTGATATTAAACTATATTTTGTATTAAGGGATCGAATCTAAATCATTTTTTAATTATATATGAATTTTATTTTTTATTTATAGCCTCGGTACCTATTAAATTCTTTTTATGCAGGAGCTGATGCTGTAATCTTAGACTGTAATAGACACGACCCTAAGATAAGTAAACCTATTTATATAGGATCTCTGACGCGACGGACAAAGTCGCACCGTACCTAACTACTCTGTAGTTTAATCTATAGGCTCCTAAGTCCTAACCATTTAGCTACGGAACCCTAATAATTAGGTACCACAGGTTTCACAAGAGTGGTTTATCTGCCTCTGGCGCCCGTCTAACAGCACTGTGCCATACCTATATTCCCGCCCGTATGCATTCACAGCTTTCACTATTAGGCGTGCTGCGCAGCCCGCAGCTCCATTCAGTAGCTTAAACTTTTATTAGCATTACAACTGTCATGATTACAATATGGGGTTCTCAAAAGCCGGCAACGTATTGGTCTGCAAATGTCCAAGAAGATGACTCGCTATATTATAAAAAAACTATTACCTATTCTGTGCCCATACTTAAGATCTTATCGCTACCAATGTGAATGAGACTTTACCTATACCTATTGCATCACCTAGCAAGGAAAAGGAATAAATAAAAGAATTGATGACTTACAAAAAGAATCAGTTTAATATAGTACTAATCAAAATCATTCATCATTCATTCAAATCACAAATTGAATACTATTAAATTCAGTCTTCAAAATTATACTTATTTATAACATAAGTAGGTAGGCAGACTTAATCATAAGTTTTAACCTAGACAAATCAAATAATTAAATTCCTGGATATTTATCGTTTCCTCTTCTTTTGTGGAGATTTTGTGTGCTCTTCCGACTCACCATTCTTCTCTTGGTGCTCTATTGTATCGGAATCCTGGATTTTCCTCCGCACGGGGCCAGTTTGAGCTATAGGCACCACTCTCTCACCCTTTTCCAAAGCTAATTTCGGCGCTGTTATCGTCAAAACGCCATCAGAAGAAAGTTTGGATTCCACCGCTTCCGCCTTACAGTCTTCTGGCAAAGCGTATCGACGTTTAAACTGCCTTGTCACGTAACCGTGCTCATCCTTCCTTTCCTCATGTTTACCTTCCACGACCACGTAATTATCACTAACTTTCACTGTAATTTCTTCAGGGTCAAAGTGTTGCACGTCCAAATTGACTTGGAATTTTTCTCTATCCGTTTTTATCGTAGAGCCAACGTCTCGCGCCAAAGATGACAGGTTTCTCCATGGACGCAAGTATTTCCGAGCCGGCCGGTCGATAATGTCCGTGAGCATAAAATCTTCCGGCGCCAAATCAAGGCCCAATAGGTGGTCTCGTAGACTTCTCGGTCTTGGAGCTAATTCGTAATCCAATAAATACGGTATTAGAGACATATTTTGTTGTCGTTTGACTTCCTTCACCAATGTCCAAACAGTCGAAATCAAAAGTAAAAACACCTAGAGATCGCTTTTGGAACTTCGAAAAGTTCGCTACACTAGCGCTGTTGAGTTTGTTTCACACAAATAACTTGCTAGTGACGTCGCTCGCTTGGCTTATATACCCTGCACATTCGTTTACTACAAAAATCTGGAAAAGTGTGGAATGTTCATGAATTTGTAAGCGCCATCTATTGAGCGGTAGCGGAAACATTGTACTATTAGAACCATCTTACGGTCAGTAGTCAAACTAATTCGCAAAACTTATGGTTCCTATCCAGACTCCAGAGTCATCACGTTCATTTTTATATGTGATCAAACTTCGAACAAAATATTTTTCAATGTACTGCTTATTTTTCCTTCTTATATCCTATTATTAAAACTTTTATATTATATCATTTTAATTAATTGAAAATGTCTTATTTCGTGTGATTCGCTTGACGCAATCACATAAAAAATAAACATGTGCTGCTAGTGCTCACTAGATGGCGACTCATTTACAATATCCTATAGTCAGCTTTATACACTATTTGGGATTAAAAAGTCTATGGTTTTTGAGGTCCGTATCAAAATTGCAATATTTTTTTCTATGAATCATTGATTGCAATGATACAATCGTGATTCAAATGCATGAATCATTCTATTAGTCCTTTCTTTTGTTTTAATAGCCCTATTGATTTTTACTCATAATATTATGTTCAATGGGGCAGGAATCAGATTCAATGCAGGCCAAACGATTTGATCTAGTAGCATAATAGAAACTAGAAAGTAGGTACCTGGCACCTACCTGTATATTCCTGTTCACCAATAATAACTTTGACACACGTCTACACTAGGCATCTACCTAGTCGTCTATAGAAGCATAGGATAATACCTAGCTAATGCCCGCGACTTAGTACTTAGATGCCCTAGATTTAAATACGACTGCAAAATGAAGTAAGTACCTGCCTAGGTAACTAAGTCACGAGCTAGGTATAAAATATAAAAATGGCTGAAAATAAATATATCAGCTAACAAAGAAAAACTGCACCTCAAGTTTGCTCGTTGATGACTCTTCGTGTCTTTGTTTGAAACTCAATAGCCAGGCACTGCGATGATGTGCAAATGGAGTAGGTAGTTAGGTATGCTTTGATTGTAAAGATAACAGTAGATAAGTAAGTACCTAACTAACTACCTCTAGGTCATAGAATAATTATTATTATTCTATGATCTATTTAGGTATAATTCTATGGCTGTACCTATCTTTTATTTTTAGGTTATGCCCTATGGGCAATTAAATAAATTATTGTTTTATTGATATTTTGGTACATAGATATTTTAAATAACATATACCTACCTACTACCTACCTAGCTAACACAGCACAGTACAGTAACTGTAGATTTTGGACTATGCCTGTACCTAAAAGAATTACTTTTGTATCCAAGTATTAGCTAGACCCACGTAAATGCCTACTTATGTAGGTACCAGCTACCTCTAGTTCTTAGACAGGTCGAAATAACCAAAAACAACTACCTACCTACTAAATCGTTGACTCGATTTAAATCTTTGACTTCAAAGAAAAGGATTTATGCAAGTCAGCACTTGTGTTAACTTCGTAAGTTGCTTTTCTCATGGTCATGTGTGTTGCACCTAGGTAGCAAGGTAGGTATATTTAGGTACTTACAAGTAAGAGGTATCTATGAAAAGAGATAATGCGCCGAGAAAATAAAAGTGCATCATATAGGACGCATAAAGTTCATTCATTGAAAAATCAATAAACGAACAAATCTAGAAACAACTATAGGTTATAACGCCGGTACATTGATACGGAACAGGATACACACAGCGCCACCCGCGGCGAGTAGCATTACCAATCGCCGGATATGCATAGAACATTCCAGAAGAAATAAGAAATTTATTAAATTTGTTATTATGTTGAATGAACTGTAGCAAACTAATATATTCTAAATTCGTTAATTAATATAGCAAATCTATTTAGCCCTTTATCTGATAAGAATCAGATATTTTTTATTGTTTTTCAACAATTATTTTAGAAAGATCTCGATCTTTCTAGAATGCTCCATGGAGTTACACTAATTGATTATGCTGCCATCTTGTAACGATTAGTCACAGTCACTGTTTTCCGCTAGGTGTCACAAACCTTTTTAGTATGAACATTTTAACAGATTCGAAAAAAATATTTTTTTAATGTGTAGTTTGTATGTAAGGATGTTATTTATGTAAGTATAAATATTTATATATATTTTGTAAAATATGTAGATGTGATGTAGTTGTATGATGTACAATAATATACTGTAAGTGATTATGTATGTTTAACCTTTACAAAAACACTCAAGGAATATTTTAAAGACTCTTAAACTTCATTTAATTCGGCTTATTGAATACTAGCTGATGTCCACGACTTCGTCCGCATGGATTGAGGTTTTTTGATTCCTGCGGGAACTCTTCAATTTTCTGGCATAAAAAGTAGCCTATGTGTTAGTAACTATCGTTACTATCCGTATGCAGTGCCTTTGCTATCTTGAAGTTTCTCATATAATTTACTAGATGACAGTGACACCCTTAATGTCCATATGGATTTTGGTTTATTTAGAAATCCAGAATAAACTCTTTTAATTTAGGATAAAATGTAAAAGCGTCCAGCTCTCGATGGGTACGAAACTTCTTTAAATCAGTAAAATAGATGGTTCGTAACAAAATAACAGACAAACAGACTCATTTTCACATTTGTACTAATATAAGTTTAGAGATTCCCTTGAAAACCTTTAAATGAGATATTTCGATCATGACGTTAAAAATATAATGAATTCATACTTAATTCATTTTTTATCTGATTAATTTTTAGATCCAGAACAATAAAAATCAGACAGACGGACATGACGAAACGGGTATAAGGGTTCATGGTTGACTACGGAAACCTAAAAGTAAACAAAACTTTCATGTTTGATTTGAATGCTGCATTTGACATTGACACATCAAACCGCGTGAAAAGGTTGGCAAGCCCTGAAAAAGCGTGCGGAAAATCTAGAAGTTTCTACTCGTTCACAGATGTCGCCAGCAGCTGAAAACTATATAAGCGAAATGACGTTTCGCGCCGGCGTTATTTGAGAAAATCAAGCTGCGATACAAGACAAGTGCTTTTCGGTGTGAAAATTTAACACGTGCTCTATTGAAAACCGCGTTGCTGAATAGAAAATCGAAGTTACAATTTCGTTCAACGTTAAAAGTTTATTAATCTATCGTATACTCAGTTTATTTGGAAGATAAAACAAGAAAATGCCGGAAGAAATGGAGACTCAGCCCGCGGAGGTGGAGACCTTCGCTTTCCAAGCGGAGATCGCCCAGCTCATGTCCCTGATCATCAATACATTCTATTCCAACAAAGAGATCTTCCTTCGTGAGTTAATTTCAAACTCCTCTGACGCTTTGGACAAGATCCGGTATGAATCACTCACGGACCCTTCAAAACTGGACAGCGGTAAGGAATTGTACATCAAAATCATTCCTAACAAGAGCGAGGGAACTTTGACCATCATTGATACTGGTATCGGCATGACAAAGGCTGATTTGGTCAACAACTTGGGTACGATCGCAAAATCGGGCACGAAAGCTTTCATGGAAGCTCTACAGGCTGGCGCTGATATCAGTATGATCGGCCAGTTCGGTGTGGGTTTCTACTCCTGCTATTTGGTAGCTGACCGCGTCACTGTCACCTCCAAGCACAATGATGATGAGCAGTACATGTGGGAGTCTGCTGCCGGCGGTTCCTTCACCGTCAGACCAGACCACGGCGAGCCTTTGGGACGCGGTACCAAAATCGTCCTTCACATCAAAGAAGATTTAGCCGAGTTCATGGAGGAGCAAAAAATCAAGGAAATTGTCAAGAAGCACTCCCAGTTCATCGGTTATCCCATCAAATTGATGGTAGAAAAGGAGCGTGAGAAGGAATTGTCTGATGATGAAGCCGAGGAAGAGAAGAAGGAGGATGAAACGGAGGACGACAAGCCCAAGATTGAGGACGTCGGAGAAGATGACGAAGAGGACAGCAAAGAAAAGAAAAAGAAGAAGAAGACCATCAAAGAGAAGTACACTGAGGATGAGGAGCTTAATAAGACCAAGCCAATCTGGACGCGCAACGCTGACGATATCACCCAGGAGGAGTATGGTGACTTCTACAAGTCCCTCACAAACGACTGGGAAGACCATCTCGCAGTCAAGCACTTCAGTGTTGAGGGTCAGCTTGAGTTCCGTGCTCTGCTCTTCGTCCCCCGCCGAGCTCCCTTCGATCTATTCGAAAACAAGAAACGCAAGAATAATATTAAACTGTATGTCCGCCGTGTATTCATCATGGATAACTGCGAGGACCTCATCCCTGAATACCTAAACTTCATCAAAGGTGTGGTGGACAGTGAGGACTTGCCCCTGAACATTTCTCGTGAAATGCTCCAACAGAACAAGATTTTGAAAGTAATTAGGAAGAATTTAGTGAAGAAGTGCTTAGAATTGTTCGAGGAATTGGCCGAGGACAAGGAAAATTACAAAAAGTATTATGAACAGTTCAGCAAGAACTTAAAATTAGGTATCCACGAGGACTCGCAGAATAGGTCAAAATTGGCAGATCTGCTTCGCTACCACACATCTGCGTCCGGTGATGAAGTCTGCTCCCTCAAAGAGTATGTTTCACGTATGAAAGAAAACCAAAAGCACATTTACTATATCACTGGTGAAAACCGTGACCAAGTAGCCAACTCTTCATTCGTTGAAAGGGTCAAGAAACGTGGCTATGAAGTGATCTACATGACTGAACCAATTGACGAGTATGTAGTCCAACAAATGAGGGAGTATGATGGAAAGTCCCTCGTCTCGGTCACTAAAGAAGGCTTGGAGCTACCTGAGGATGAGGAAGAGAAGAAGAAACGTGAGGAAGACAAAGTCAAATTTGAGGGCTTGTGCAAAGTCATGAAGAATATCCTAGACAACAAAGTTGAGAAAGTAGTTGTATCAAATAGGTTGGTGGAATCTCCATGCTGTATCGTCACTGCGCAATACGGTTGGTCAGCGAACATGGAACGTATCATGAAGGCTCAGGCTTTGAGGGATACGTCCACAATGGGCTACATGGCTGCAAAGAAGCACCTTGAGATCAATCCTGACCATTCCATTGTTGAAACTCTCCGTCAAAAGGCAGAGGCGGATAAGAATGACAAAGCTGTCAAAGATCTAGTCATTTTGCTGTATGAGACTGCTCTACTGTCATCTGGTTTCACTTTGGACGAGCCCCAGGTACATGCGTCTCGGATTTACCGCATGATCAAGCTAGGTCTTGGCATTGATGAGGATGAGCCAGTTCCAGCGGAAGTAGAATCCAGTGCAGGAGATGTCCCACCACTAGAGGGCGAGGCAGATGATGCGTCTAGAATGGAAGAAGTAGATTAAGTCCGCCTATAACCCTTAGCCATGTTGTAATGGTGTTATGTGATTGTTCCATACATTTTTTTTTGTGCACTGGTGTACAACCAAAGACTGATTTAGTTCAAATTCCATTTCAATTTTAAAATAAATAAATAAATAATTACATGTAATGTAATAATTTAACTTCATTGTTTTTATTTCCTTTGTACATAAATGAAAATATAATTGGGGCTTGTAGTGAACAATCTCCAAACTAAAATGACCACTAAAAATATTGCCAAGCCTTTCATAATGCTCCCCTGCGGAAAAGGGATAGAATTAAGATTTAAAGCTGTCATTTTAGTTATGAGATTGTGTTAATAGAATTGGCTACATGTTTCAGTAGTAAATCAATTGATTTACAGGTAAAGTCGGAGGTCCTTATTCTTTTTATATTGGGGCCGATAATGTTTAAACTAGAATCTGTGCTAGAATGGACAGCATTAAAATTACTGCTAACCATTTCTAATCTGTGCAGAAAGAGACTGAACCAAATTTAGATGTGTCATTTTAGTTCTAATATTGTTCTAAACAAATTGGCCAACAATGTGGGCAATTCTGTATCACAATCTCGGTAAACTAATAACAGGTCCCTATCCGCAGGGAGTACCCATTATGAAAGGGTTTTAGGCCTATTACACTGCACTTATCACAGGGTCCCTTACACATGAATCAGTGTAGTATAATAAATTTAGGGATTGGTTCTTTATTGCTGTGTAATAAGCGACGTTCTATCTAGCGGCCACGCCCACCCTTAATACAAGGCCCTGTGAACAGCGCAGTGTAATAGGTCTATTAGCAAGATTTATAACGCATTCATCTTGCTCCCTTTCTTATGTCATTTTAGCTACAGATTTAGGCCCATTGTAGTTAGTCTGAGTTGAGACGCATTTAAGTTTGACGCGAACTGTACATATAAGTCCCTTATCGGACATCATATAATACTATCTCTATGTTGGACTAGGTATATTAAAATTATTGTCATAAAAAACTGCTCTTTAGTCTAGCGGTTAGCATAGTCGACTGCGGATCACGGAGTCCTGGGTTCGATTTCCAATCGAGCATAAAAATGAGGTTTTCTCAGAAATTCTTAGTGCCAGCCCGGACTAAGTTGGAGCTCAGACCCACCGGTCTGAGCTCTATTTCTCTCTCTCATATTATGAGAGTGGAGGCCTGTGCCCAGCTGTGGGACGTTAATAGGCTATAGTGGTGGATTGGGCTTTTTTTTATATAGTCCACCTGTCCACGAAACATTCACAATCAGCTCGTATGTTCTGGTTATTGAGGTGAAAAGTTGTGTATCGTAAAATTGTAAGAACTGTTAGATTATAATCTAACAATTTTTATCTCGATAGATTGTAAACTGTCGACAGATTGTGAACCGTAACATACTGCTTACAAGTTGACGCATTATTTTTCGATAAATTGTAATCTATCAGGTATACATGTCACCGTAAGATTGTAAAAACCGTTAGATTATAATCTAACTCGCAAAGTTCTAAACTGTCGAAAGATTGTAAACTGTTCAATGTTCTGAATGTAATTTTTTGACATATTCATTTTATTTACGTTTTCTTGTCTCTTTCTTGTAGGTTAGGTTAGGTTCCGACATAAATAATCAAGTAGTGCCCGGCCGCAGGCAGGGCACTTAGGTTTTATCGGGTTTACATACCTATCAGATTACAATCTACCGGAAAATAATGCATTAAATTCTATTCTATTCTAATTCTCTTTCGACAGTTTAGAATTTCGCGAGTTATATTATAATCTAACGGTTTTTACACTCTTACGGTGACATACATATTAACCCGATAGAACCTAACTGCCCGGCACTAACTACCTGTATATTTATGTCAAACCCTAACCTACAAAGTTCGCGCAGCTCGAGTTCGATTAGCTGTCGAATCGTCTTGTTACTGTCACCGTAAGATTGTAAAAACCGTTAGATTATAATCTAACTCGCGAAATTGTAAACTGTCGACAAATTGTGAACCGCTCAATGTTCTGAGTGCCAATTTTTGAAATATTCATTGTATTTACGTTTTCTTGTCTGTTTCTTGTAGGTTAGGTTAGGGTTCGATATAAACAATCAGGTAGTGCCGGGCACTTAGGTTCTATCGGGTTAATATGTACCTATACCATTGCGAAAAATAATGCGTTAAATTATAACCTTTCAACAGTTTGCAATTTCGCGAGTTAGATTATAATCTAACGGTTTTTACAATCTTACGGTGACATTACCATTGAAAATGGTTAACAGATGCAAATCGCCTGAGACGTATTTTTGTGGCCATAGCTCCGATGATTTTGGGAGGATCGAGATGGGTATAGTATCAAGAGTTGAGGAATTTATTGAGTCACGTGTGAGCTTTGAATTTTGAAAATCGCCTGGTAACTTTTTTGGAATTTTGAAAAATTTAAAAATGACGGGTTTTTTGGGGGGTGTTTGTTTACTAAATTGTAAATACATATTTCGGAAAAAACCGACTTAAGAAAAAAAGGGTCCTAGGGTTAGCTTTGTAGCTTAGTTACAAAATGGCGAAATACACCTGTAGATGGTCCCTTTAGATTTGGAATTGTAGAAAAACGGGTATTTCCGTATATAAGTAGGTTCTATGATTATTGACCGATCGTCATGTTAATAGTGTTAAAAGATGCGGATACAGGCGAGAAGTGCATTTGAGTTGGAATTTTAAAAATCGGTTCAGTACTTAATACATTTTTTGAAAATCTTGAAGAGATTTTTATTTCAGAAATATTTTTTCGTAAATTTTTGTATAAATTTTCAATGCTCCGATTCTTGCGGGGACTGCGAAATCTGTGGTTTTTTGTAGGAAACTGTTCAGTAAAAATGGCGCCAAATTCAAATCTTGCGTGAATTCTGAGACATCCTTTATTTTACTACTATTAACATAATATTCGAATAATCATATTTTTAATGCAATCATATTTATTTATAATTATTATTTACTGTCGGTTGTTTACGGACTGCAAGCAACTTTATAGGTATTAATACGCTGCAAGTAACTAAATAGAGTTTCGCTGTATCTACCAAACCATTGTTCATTTGGACGAAAAATACACGATTTTTATAGAACAAGTCAATTAATAAGAGAGATAGAAATAGAACAAATAATTTTTAATTTTATTCAAATGAAAGGAGATGTTTTCTTTCAACAACATATATATCAGCGCCATCTATAAATCATTATAGGAGCTCTAACTATTCTATCCACCGCTAGATAGCGGCACTAACAGCCTTTGCGCATCACATATTGTTAAATCACATCATCATCGCCACCATAGCAGCGCCGGATCTTGAATTTTTTCGAGGCGGGGCAAAAACTGAAAAATGCCGCCCTCGCACATATTTTTAGCTGTATCGTTATCATAATTTCAGCCATAAGATGCAAATTGATAGACATGGGCTTCCCCCAAAGAACCCCACAACAAAGTTGCGATAATGTTGAGTAGTGTATCCGTCTGCCAAGCTTGAATCTGCCGCCCTCTGAATTTGCCGCCCGGGGCACGGACCCCGGCTTGCCCCCCCCTAGATCCGGGGCTGCACCATAGCTATAGTATAATATTATAAAATGAATCGTAAATCTCACGCATGTGAAGTAAATTTAGATTTCCAGTAAATTCCACGGTCTATTCTAGCTCTGCGCCGGTCCGACCTAGATTCTTGACATTGGGCGATCAATACGCGCCGCCGTGTCGCGTGAAATTAATATTATGACAATAGGTACAATGGCCTAGGTACCTACAAGTGCAACCACCAAACTAGTAGGTAAATATGTACCAATTAGATCGAGAAGAAAGACTACAAGCAAAAAGTAATTTAAAAAAACAAAAAACCCGACTGCTTGGATACCAAAAAGTATAAAACAAGATGTGAATTTCATTATTATCAATGAATTATTATTATTAATACTTTTAATGAAATAATGAACAAAATAATATAGCAATTCAGTATTTTCACATCTCACGTTTTATAATAATATTTTTCCCTCATAAATAATTTGTAATTATTACAAATTATCAAGGCGAAGTCGCACGTTAATGTTACTTAAAATATAGCTTTCTGTAAGTGGCATAATTATTAAAATCGGTTGAGTGGTTTTTGAGATAATCCACCTATTTTGATAGATATAGATGATATGAGTAGGAACTTTAAACATTTCTTTTGAAACCTCGTAAATCCTAAATTATCATTTAAACGGAAAAATGGTTTATGGAACCTAGGTGTGATTTTAAAAGACCTATCCAACGATACCCCACTTGCCAAACCTATCGTGAAAGTCAATATTTCATTATTTAAGTGGCTTCTAGTGGACGCCATTTTGTTTTTCTCAAATTCGGCCTCCGGAGTGACACTCGGAAGATTAAGATAAATCTAGTGGTACTAGTATTATCAAAATCGGTTCAGCCGTTTTGTCTGTAGTGCGACACAAAGGAATACACTAAAAATGAACCTTTGAAACCTCGTAAATCCTAAATGATCAATTAAATGAGAAAATGATCAAGGGAACCTAACTATGATTTTGCAAGACCTATTCATCGATAAACCAGTTGCCATAGTCTATCGACTTTTTTTTTTACGTTGTTACATTATGGCTTCTAGAGGCCGTCATTTTGTTTTTTCTCAAATTCGGCTTCCACAGTGACACTAGTGATATACTCGGCATAATCTGGTGCAAGAATCGTCAAAATCCGTCCACGCGTTTAGGCTGTAGCTGTCCTGCAAGGAACAAACAAACATATATAGACTGATGAACACATAACCCTGTGCGTTCCGCAGTCGGGTAAAAATTTGTAGGTTCATACTTATATTGTTAACGCGAAAGTATGAATGTTTGTTAGTTGGGTTGTCCTTCAATCACGCCGCAACGGACTCGGAGCAACGGATCGACGTGATTTTTGGCATGGGTATATTTGAGGACCTGGAGAGTGACATAGGCTACTTTTTATCCCGAAAAGTTAAGGAGTTCCCGTGGGAATAAAAAAACACTTAAACCACAAGGACGAAGTCGCGGGCATCAGCTAGTACTTAGATGATTCTTAATAATTATTATTAGAATTACCTTTTATTTGTTAAAAGTAAACCAAGTAAAGCTGAGGATTTCTAGTTCTAAAAGTGGTGCGCTTTGTATGGTCATTTTATGGTTCGGGTTTGATTCTCGGTTGTGTCGGGTTCAGAAAGTAATTTATAATTTCTGAATTTTCTCTAGTCTAATCTGGTGGGAGGCGCGGCTTCGGCCGTGGCTAGTTACCATCCTGCCGGCAAAGATGTACCGCCAAGGGATTTAAAACGCGTCCTTAGTGGGACTTAACTAACTAACTTTAACTTAACTAGGTACCTACTATGAAATTCTGAAATAAGAAGTTTGACGCACTTTTTTATTTTGTTTAAAATGGTTAATCAACATAAAACTATTAGGGGACGTGGATATTACAACTTTTGGGAGATCCTTTATATTTTAATAATCACCAAAAAGTAATTTATTTGAATAGTAGACAAATACCCAATTATTTTGCCATCGCCCTGTCTTTGCTATTCTCTTTGCAAACCTACTCAAGTAAAAAAATCTATAGCTATATTCTTGTTTTCTAGAACATCAGACACGCACATAGTCTATATTGTTGTAACAACAATAAAACTTTTGTATTTGCCCTACCTACGCAACAAAAACTATTGTTATGTAACGGTTACCTGGAAGTTTCTAGCTTAATGCAGTGACAACAGAAAGTACCTACCTACTGCCTAGTAAAGTCTGTTCAGTAAGACAGTTTATATAGTAATTCTGGAAACCAGTGCCGTAAGGCCAGTTAATTAAAAAAAATACATAGAAATTTTAGAAAAAATGTAGTATAGCATACCTACCAGAGATAAATAACGAGGTATATAACATAGGATATCAAGTAGGACCCGTAATACCAGCCCCGGTCCTAATATCAGCCTTTTTTATTTATATTAAGTTCTCTGTTCACCGTATATTTACTAGTTTTCTCAGCCTAAAAATGCTTAATATTTAGGACAATTTGTACTCCAAGTGGCGGCACTAGCGTGTGTCAGTCGCAGTTGAAATTCAACCCGTGATGTAGAAAGGTTGTCAGCCATTTTCTAAACGAGTAACTTTAAGACCTACAAAAGCAAGCTAGGTATATTTTGCATTAATTCCTCTCTATGCTTAGTAAATAGCATGTAACTACGTATGAAGAGTTGGACTGTTTCACACATTTGATTGATTCATCGATATGATTATCTCAGTGTTGCTATAAGCTATTTTTCAATTACCTTGTAAATTGTAATTTACCCTTGTAAACTGAATTTTTGAACACTCTCCCTACCGAGCCAAATTCTAAGCTTTTTGAAAATACCATATCATGATGTGGGTGTCTACTGTCTAGGTATGCTTATGTCAAACGGAAATCTAGATATTTTTATCCTCAAGCTACCCTCCTATAGACTGCACTATTCAGTCTTCTTAGCTTTTAAATTGCTTTAAATTTTCCTGCAAATATTTTTTGTTACATACATAATGTTATTGCTTTTTTTTTTTTATCCGTATCTGTTTCCAGAAATTTCTTGTCCATTGTCTCCATCTCAAGCATCTAGATTCTAGAAAATATTAGTGTATGTACAATTACGCATTTTTTATTAATATTAGCGGAGTGAACTGTGATTATTAGTGGTCGGTTAATTGTTTTTCATTTGTTTTTTTTGCGTATTTCTGAATGAATTAAAACGAACCAAACCGCTATAATCCGAAACGGAACTCTAGAAGGTTCAGCCCCAAATCTTTCGTTTGTTATTGAGCGCTGATAATAGAGCGGAACTCTAGAAATTTCACCTCCAAATCTTTCGTTTGTTGTTGAGCGCAGGGTAATAGTGCAACCTCTAGAATTTTCTACCCTCAGCTCGACTTTGGGTGCATTGGGTGATACGTAACGGAAACCTATTGTAATTTTTTGTTAGTACGCCTATATCTACATCCTGTTGATAAAAGGATTTGAATATAAGGTCTTTTGGAAGACTCTATTATAATAATCCGTAAGAAATAATTTATTTACTTAGGCATATTTACATAGACATTGGCATTTACTTTGATATCATCTAGATATAATAATTATTAATTTCAACGATCACCATGTGAAATTTCATTGAATTGGCGAAACTTATGATTTAGAAAATAATCAATATTGACTCAGACGCGTTTGAAACCCTCGTAGCTTTAATTTTAAGATACCGTAATTGATTATCACCATCATGTTTTATAAGTTTCGGACGTCTATAAGTGTACAGTGTACCTACTTAAAATGATAAATGATTTATTTATTTCACGTAGGACAATTTGTGTCACTTACGATACGTCAAGACTAGAGTTGTAACGGAAGCGTTCTTAGCGGAAGCAGAGGCCGATGCGGAGGTGAAGGGGTTTTGCCTCCGCAGATGCGGAGGTTAGCGGAGGTGTAGGCGGAGGTGGATTTCTCCGATCACATCTCCATTTTCTGTGCTAGAGGATGCGATCAATAACACATTTGTTTTTTTTGATGATTCTTCTCAGGACAGTTGTCTTTTTGCTTGTTGTAATGGTGTAACTGACGTCACCTGCTTCGATTTGTACCTCTCGAATTGTAAGTCAACGTTACAACTCCGCAAAAAAACGGTGGAGGCGGATGCGGAAGCGGAGGTACGATTTTTTGCGAAAGTTCCGCACTTACGGAGGTGGAGGCGAGGTTCGGAGGCGGAGGCCAGGTTCCAAACCGGTGGTAGAGTCTTGACTAGGGTTGTAACGGATTACCACCCTAGTCAAGACTCTACCACTGGTTCGGAAAATAATTCTACTGACAAGAACTGGCAACAATAAATAAATATTGATTGATTAATCCATGTTGCTTGTGTGAAATCAATGATGTTAACGGTAGGTAGAGTTATATGTAGGTATGCAAACGCTTGATAGGTCAAAAAGCAATAACACAGGCAGTAACCACGTTGAAAAGACAAATTAATGGATAGCTGCCAACCACGCATTATTTTAATATGAAAATGCTAATCCCACGCATGCTACATGATATTTTTAGAGTTGATTAATTATTATGAGCAGGGAAGTATTCCTTAGGTACAAAGTTGAAAAACCTTTCACTGTCATTGTTAATTAATTTAAAAGTACTAGCCTATACCCTTCCCCGTGATGTAACCTATCCTTGTACCAAATTTCATCAAAATCGGTTGAGTAGTTGGGCCGTGAAAGCGTAGCAGACAGACAAACACACTTTCGCAATTAATTTAAATTAAGTATGGATAATGTCTGTCTATTAAAAGCTAAGATTTGCTGATTATTTTGTGTTTTTATATTCTGGTAACACTATGGTAACATGAAAACTCAAGGCAAGTCAAAAACTAGCACATTTAGGGATACCACAATTTTTTTAAATTCCCTTTATTTGGCACCATAAGCATTTCTTCCTTCATGTACTTTAATATGCATTCTTAGTGAAACTGATATAGTTACCTATCTTTACCTGAATTTTCTGTCATTTCCAAATCAATTCTGATTTTTAATTTTTTTGGTCCGTTTGTCTGACTCGGACTGTTTTACGGAGCATAATCTTTAAAAGTGAGTCTGAATCAAATCTTCAATAGACTTTTAGCTAGGGCGCTTAGGGTGTTCCTATGTTTGTTTTTTATCTAATATCTGCTCAGAGCGTTTTATACCTACATTTCACAATCTACCTCAGTACCTACGTCCCTATTGCCCAATACTCATAGTCTTTACTTTTTTAGCGTTGCTGATTTGATCTACCTATTTTTATCAATAGAAATATCAGATATAAATCATAAATAAAATTATAGTAAAGGAACAATAAACAGATACCTAACAACAACAGATACCTTAGCCCTTCCTAAGCCCTTTAGTTTGATGCACTGTACAAATTAAAATATAAAGAAGATGAAAAAGAACCTACATATTTCTAGTCACCCATCCTATTACCGACTAGAGTCAACGTTGCATGAAGCGCAATCGTCCGATATTCGTTCTGATGACTCGATCACACTCACAGCGAACAATCTACGTTTGGAAAGAATGAATCATCGTCCATTTTTATTACAATCCTTCCATATAAACAGTCATCAACAGTATTTTTTTGTCCTTCCCACAATGGTAAAGGCAGATGCCACAAGTTTCGATTTTCTAGAAATTTCGAGACTTCGAGTAGCGGAGCCCCATTGCCCCCTTCCCTCAATATCAAAAGAATCCAAACAATCGCACACAACCAAGTAGGGCTCTGTTATGGGCGGTCCCTTTCTGACGTATGTAAACAAAACATATAGCGTCTTTTTCTCTCTCGCTGTTACTGTTTGGGAGCATTCGCTGGTGATACCAGGTTTTAGTTCTTGATTCTCCACTGTGGGAAATATAATATTTTCCCCAAATTCTAGCACATTGTTATAAATGTATTGTAATGTTGTCTTTCTGTCGAAAGTAATAAATAAAATTTCATTGCCTGTCTCACTGATGATTAGTGCGAAAAGCAAAAATATAAAATGATTAATAATTGATTATATTAATATCCTTAGATAATAATGTTACTGGAAAAAGAAATGTAACGTCTTATGGTAAATAAAGTTTAATTTAATTAAAATTCAAACATTTCATTTTGTTCGTTTTCTATTAAAAATGAAAATCATGAATCATTCAATTTATATAAGAATTGAACTCAAACGCGAAAAGATATGTCTTGGCAAATATATATTTTTTTACGCGGAGGAAGATGTGACACCTGCACAAATTACTTCGAAGTTTTAATGTATATCAACGCTAATTCGCAGCAACGCTAATTTCGCCACTCATCTGTTCAAGCGCAAAACCTAATTTATATGAAATGAATATTAAACTAATTATTATCTGCATATAGGCAGTCTATGCTTGTACAATTTCCCTTAGAGAAGGTAAAGTTTATACACTAGCAACATTATAACGCTCTTCTACCGATATACCCATCTCATTCTATCCAACAAATCAGTTAACGTACTGCGATCCTATTGGTCGACGTTACAGCTTCTAGAACCATCGACAGAAATCGCTCTGTGATTGGTTCGTTCTCGAACAAGGTAGAATTTTCTCGGCAGCCTATTCGTTTAATATATAAGCGCCGCGCTTGGCGCGTAAACTCAGAATAATTCGAAATACGAAACAGTGAAGACGAAGTTGAGAGTTCGGCATTAACCGAAGTGAACTTTACGAGTGTGATTTTTAATCCAAGTGTTTATATTATCTACGTGTGTTTATAAGAAGAATTGAAGAAAAATGCCAGCTATTGGAATTGATCTTGGTACGACATACTCCTGTGTTGGAGTTTGGCAACATGGGAACGTGGAAATCATCGCAAACGACCAAGGCAACCGTACCACACCATCATACGTCGCATTTACGGACACGGAGCGTCTAATCGGCGATGCGGCGAAGAACCAAGTGGCTCTGAACCCCAGCAACACAGTTTTCGACGCAAAAAGGCTGATCGGACGCAAATTTGACGATCCCAAAATCCAACAGGATATGAAACATTGGCCCTTCAAAGTTGTCAATGACTGTGGGAAGCCGAAAATCCAGGTCGAATTCAAGGGTGAAGCGAAGAAGTTTGCGCCTGAGGAGATCAGTAGTATGGTGCTGACGAAGATGAAGGAAACCGCCGAAGCTTATTTAGGGACGTCTGTAAGGGATGCGGTCGTAACAGTTCCAGCTTATTTTAACGACTCCCAACGTCAGGCTACGAAGGACGCGGGTGCCATCGCAGGTATCAACGTCCTCAGAATCATCAATGAACCCACCGCAGCTGCTTTGGCATACGGTTTGGACAAGAACTTGAAAGGTGAGCGCAATGTCTTGATCTTCGATCTCGGTGGAGGTACTTTCGACGTCTCCATCCTAACCATCGACGAGGGATCGCTGTTCGAAGTGAAATCCACCGCGGGAGACACCCACTTGGGAGGTGAAGATTTCGACAACAGACTAGTGAATCACCTCGCGGAGGAATTCCAACGCAAATATAAAAAGGATTTGCGCGCGAACCCGAGAGCTTTGCGTCGCCTACGCACCGCCGCTGAACGCGCCAAGCGAACGCTATCTTCGAGCACAGAAGCCACAATCGAAATCGATGCCTTATATGAAGGTATCGACTTTTACACCAGAGTATCCCGTGCAAGATTCGAGGAACTGTGCTCTGATCTCTTCCGAGGAACTTTGGAACCTGTTGAGAAGGCTCTGAAGGACGCGAAATTAGACAAGAGCCAAATCCATGACGTTGTATTAGTCGGAGGATCAACACGCATACCGAAAGTCCAGAATTTACTGCAGAATTTCTTCTGTGGTAAAAAGCTCAACCTTTCCATCAACCCTGATGAAGCAGTGGCTTATGGCGCGGCGGTGCAAGCTGCGATACTAAGCGGAGAGACCGATTCAAAGATCCAAGATGTTTTACTCGTCGATGTCGCTCCTCTATCGCTTGGTATCGAGACCGCTGGAGGTGTTATGACCAAAATCATTGAACGGAACTCCAAAATACCCTGCAAACAATCGCAGACCTTCACAACTTATTCGGATAACCAACCAGCTGTTACCATCCAAGTCTATGAAGGCGAAAGGGCTATGACTAAAGACAACAACTTACTAGGAACCTTTGATTTGACTGGTATCCCGCCAGCACCACGTGGAGTCCCGAAAATCGATGTCACATTCGATTTGGACGCAAACGGAATCCTTAACGTTTCAGCCAAGGAAAACAGCACGGGACGAAGCAAGAACATCGTCATAAAGAACGACAAAGGAAGACTGTCCCAAGCTGAAATAGATCGCATGTTATCAGAAGCAGAACAATACAAAGAGGAGGATGAGAAACAGCGTCAAAGGGTTGCGGCGAGAAACCAGTTGGAGTCTTACATCTTCAGCGTCAGACAAGCTTTAGATGACGCTGGTCAAAAATTGACAGATTCAGATAAGAGTAGCGCGAGAAGCGAGTGCGATGAAGCTTTGAAGTGGTTAGATAACAACACATTAGCAGAGAAAGAAGAGTACGAGCATAAACTCAAGGAGATCCAGAAGGTCTGTTCACCCATCATGAGCAAACTCCATGGAGCAGGAGGTGCCCAACCAAGCGGACCCCAATCTGGTGGACCCACAGTTGAAGAAGTCGATTAAATCGACTCTGTATTCAGTGCCTAAGTTAAACAGTATTGTTTGAATGTGATATTATTTGTGTTAAGACTGATAATTTATTTTTGTCAATGAGTATTTGAATAAAGATCACCTGTTGATTTTGATTAGAAATTAAGATTTAAGATCACCTGTTGGATTACTTTAAATAAAATATAATTTATTTTAATTTAAAACTTTAGTTTTATTTATTTTTATCCCGATATAGGTATAGTTTAGATAAAGATTATAGATTAAAATAAAGATTTTTCTATTCTATTCTAGTTTCGTGTCATGAAAGAAGTCTCGCGGCAATTAGGTACGTTATATCGATTAATTAATGATAGCAGAAACGTGGATGAAACTGCCTAGTATTACTTCTAGGGGACTTCTTTTATGACACGTACTTTAAATTAGGTACCTAAAGTACGCTACTAACATACAGTTTTATTTGTAAATAAATTATAACTATAAAATCACCTCGTCAGGCAATTATCCGACAAAACAAATGCCCGACTAGGGTAGTTAAATAGTACCTACCTATTTAATAGTTACAATTAAATGTATACAGTCTCAGTTTCTAATTAATCGGAATGTAAGTACTATTATGCTAATAAACTAAAAATTTTAGTTTACTAGCCGTAGGCTAATCGTTGGTGCGGGGCTTCGAGTCAGTGCCTCCTTATCCGGGTAGGTATGGGACCGGAAAAGATCCCTTTCCCGGTAATTTTCTTTAAGCCGACATATAAAATTAGGCTAAGGCCTGCTATCATGGCTTATTAGAGCCTCGAGGTTAGGACTTATGTGTCAAGTCCAGGGTCCCAGCCACGTCCCAGCGCTGTGGACAGTAGAAACCTGCCGATAGATGTCGCAGCTGAAGTAGTTGCCATTATTCAATAGATGACGCTAAAAATACACGTTTTGGTATTGAATATAACGATTTTATACTTAAAAGCTATACAAAAAGCATAATATTACAAAATTATATTATTTTAATTAATGAATCCATTGCACTGAAAAATAGCTACCAACAGATGTCGTGTTAGTTCATTTAAATGTGGTTCCTACCCAACAATAGATGGCGTTAGTAGTAAAAAACGGTGAAAGACTTTTGAGAAGCGTCTAATTTGCGAGATCCCGTCTCAAATTGGCTCTGGTCTCGAAAATCAAGTATTGTCACAGAATACATAATAAATAGTACCTGGTTGGGTTTAAACTAAATATAATGGCTGTCGCTGGCTACTATGCATTCACGCTCTGTAGGTACCCGCGTCTTCGTCTGCGTGGGCTGAAAAGTACTTTTCCGGTATGAAAGCTCTCTCTGTACAAGAACCTTACCAATTACCATGTACCACAAGTAACAATTTCACCTTGCTCTTTTTCAAGGAAGGCTGGAAGAGATTTCTATTTTAGAAATAAAATATTTACCTATAGCTTTGTCCACTTTTTTTCTATTAATTTTAAGACAATATTTTTTACAAAAATAATAACAATAAAAATCTTCGATAAGTCTCTGTATGTACTTACCTACCAAAATTGTCAAATCCGTTGGAAAGATGGGCCGTGAAAATGCACCAGACAGACAAATAGACAGACAGGCACACTGTCGTATTTTATAAGATAGGTACTCTATGTAGATAGCTAGTAGGTATGGCTGATAGGTATTATCAAAATCCTACTCATAAATAAAAATCTATTAACCACAATAATCAATAATCTTCATACTTATTGAAAACTTACGATAGTAGGTAAAGTAGTTAAGTACATAATTATTGGTATTATGTATAGTAATCAGTAACTAAATACCGAATATTAGCCTTCTTCTTCGTCGTTACAACTTACATTCTTGACAGAGTGGGCGTGGTCATCTCGAAGTGACGGCTTTAGTGGCAGATGTATAAGTCCTCGCACGAGCTCCGAGGAATCGGGGTCTGAAGAAACGACGGCTGTACGCCGCCCCCGATTGTCGCTCCATATCCAGCTCGCTCCCAGCACTCGTTTCGAACATGGCGCGTGAATTCTGCGATGGCAGTATTGTTTTGCACTTTAAACAACTCTAGTTCATTACTTTAACATTCCCTAGGATTCCTCAGAGCTCGCGTGCGGATTATAATAATTTTTGTATCGACTACAAGTTAGACTGCGATCTCACCTGATAGTAGGTAAGTGATGATGTAGTCTGAGATGGTAGCGTGCTAACCTGTTAGTGGTTACCAGCTACGGCTGAAACCACTCAGGTCAGGTCAGCATTCAGAAATTATCAATTCTCAAATTGACCCTGCCGGGGATCGAACCCAGGACCTCCACGAGAAGACAACAGCGCCACGGAGGTCGCCAAAGAGGTCGCCACAAGTGTTTGCCGCATACACAGGTGCACTCTCTGTCCCTTTACAGCTGTCATAGGCCGATGGGATGGAAAAACCGACAAGACCGGAGAGTGTTCAGGCGCAGTGTTTTGACGAAGTTCCCGGGTTCGATCCCCGGCAGGGTCGATTTGGGAATTTTATGTTTTTTGAATTTTCCCTGCTGGTCTGGCCTGGTGGAAGGCTTCGGCCGTGGCTAGTTACCACCCTACCGGCAAAGACGTGCCGCCAAGCGATTTAGCGTTCCGGTACGATGCCGTGTTGAAGCCGACTAGGAGTATGGGTTTAATATAACTGCCATACCCCTAACAAGTTAGCCCGCTACGCCCATTTTTATTTTTTTATGCCTATGCTCGACCCGGGGTCCAACCTGGGACCTCATCGGCTGCAGTTGAACATGCTAACCACTAGACCAACGAGGCAGTCATGTACCCACTAATCAGTAAATAACAAATTACCTAATCTTAATCCACTAATTAGAGTTATGTGTATTGCTTACTCCTTTGTTCTTCAATACAAACAAATACCTGAGTACTTAAGTAGGTACTAGGTAGGTACTTACTACACCTTATCAAACAGACACCTTTGTAGTTGTTGATGATCTAAAATTCTGAACCATGGACAAATTTGGACGACTTATCTGGCGCAGTGGTGGGTGCTGTGTTATAAGTGGACGGTCCCGGGTTCGATCCAATCATTCGGTTAGGGTCAATTTGAGAATTTAAATTTCCGAATTTTCTCTGTTCTGGTCTGGTGGGAGACTTCTGCCGTGGCTAGTTACCACCCAGCAAATAAATGCCGCCAATCGATCTGGTACGGTGCCGTTTAGAAAATAGAGGCCCTAAATTCTCAAATTGACCCTAACCCTTAGGGTCAATTTGATTATTTAAATTTCAGAATTTTCTCTGTTCTGGTCTGGTGGGAGACTTTTTCGGCTGTGGCTAGTTACCACCCGGCAAATACGTGTAGAAATTGCAAAATACCGCTATAATGATAAGCCCTTAACAATAAAATATAGCAACCACTCCTTATTTGTTCCACTGCAAGTTAGCTCTTAACTGCTGGTGGTATACCTAGTTAGCGCTTTCAAATAGTCGTCTCTGCACAAACTCTCGAAGTCAGCGACTAAGTAAATGATTGGCGCCAGCTATTAGTGATGATGCAGTCTTAGAAGGTAGCGCGGGGTAGCCTGTTAGGGGTATGGCAGACAAATATATATGTGTCTGCCATACCTCTAACAGGCTACCTAGGTTCTGCAGCGCGTCAGCGGTGTTTTCCCAGGCGCGGACAGATGGTTTTGATGCTATGTGGCGCAAGAAAACTGCTTCACTGCTGTCCAGAGCCCGTGGAAGCCGCAACAGCATCCTGAATAGCATAGCAGGGAAGATGGATAGTCCTCTGGTGGGGAAACTCATACAGAGGACTAAATCCCTTTTAGTTTTTAGATTAAGATTCATTTAAAATGTTACTAACACCTTAAGTTTGTAAGTACTAACATAGTTATTAAGATTATATTGTTATAAACACTAAAGTAAACCACAAATGTTGTTTGTCATTCTTTAATAAATAAATAAAATTAAATTTAAATTTACCTCTAATCGCTTTCTAACGGCATCGTATAGGGACCATAGATGTAGGATTGGTCTCGCTTAGCGGCACGTCTTTGCCGGTAGGATGGTAAGTGGTAACTAGTCAAGTATCCACACCAGACATTTGAAATGCATTTTTGTTTTTTTTCTTCATCAGAATGCATTTCGCGCGTCGACATACGATTTCAATCTTAACAACCTTAGCATGTATAAATGCTATGCTTTTCAACTTAGAAGGGTTCCGACATCTCTACCACAGCAAAGGTTAATCTGACGAACTCCGTGGCACTGCGCCACGGAGGTCGTCGTGAGAGCTGTGCCTTAACTTGCGGAGGTCCCGGGTTCTGGCCTGGTGGCAGGCTTCGGCCGTGGCTAGTTACCACCCTACCGGCAGCGTTCCGGTACGATGCCGTGTAAAAACCAAGTAGGGGTATGGTTTTTAATATAACTGCCATGCCCCTAACAGGTTAGCCCGCTGCCATCTTAGACTGCATCATAACTTACCATCAGGTGAGATCGTAGACAAGGGCTAGGTTGTACTGGATACAAAAAAAACGGTTCTACGACGCAAAAATAAATCAGCTGTTTCGAGATCGTCACTGTACTTTTTATTCAAATAAAATTTTACAACTACTTTTGAATCGTCAAGTGAATCTACCACTGGTTTGGAATGACATACCTACCGAGAAGAAAGAAATACGGAGTGTTATAATATGCGGCATAAACGGCCGTATCTTTTTATTGCGTTGACATAGAAGCTTTATTTTTTAGGACCGTAAACCTAACTACCTACTTGATTTTAATTTCAACTTGATACATCCACGCGATCCCAAGAAAAAGGTGATTGACAGACAGACAGACAACGAAGTGATTCTATAATGGTTCCTTTTTCCTCTTGAGGTACGGAACCCTAAAAACTAACTCAGTAAATATAAATCTACTTAATTAATTATTTGGCTATTGGCGCAAGTACAGACTAAAAACAATGCACAAATTTCAAGTTTGACAGCTATGCGAGACGAAAAACTAATTTGCCGAACGGCCTTCTCATTTGAAACGCATAGGATCTGTATCTTATCAGTAATCGCATTATCTCTCTAATATCAGTGATATATTGTTATACACATGGACAATAATCCAATACGAGAATATACGTGAAAGGGTGTAGATGTACAGTTGACTGGTAACTACGAGTATGAGATATGTAGCGCGCTTTTGATTTTTCGGATTTTCCAAAATGGTGAAAACCGACGAGAATCGTAGCCACGCTCCTTTTTTGAGGCAGGTGAGTGGATTTTTCAGTTTAAAATATTGACCAGAAAAATGCATGAGAAGGATATATGGCCTCCATGAACCTGACGAATTCCTTTTAAAATTAACCGTCGTAGTTATTTGTCATTCATTTATTTTTTAAACGACTTCCAAAAAAGGAGAAGGTTCTCAATTCGGCGCGTATTTTTATAAATCTTATTTCTTTATTTGAAAAATTTTGCTTATTAATTACATAGATGCAGATGTCCGCGACTTCGTTCTCGATAAAAGTTATAGCCTTTCATGTTCTTTCCCGGGATGCAAGTTCCTGTTTCCTCCTCCAAAACTTACTGACTTACTGAACCAATATTTTTTTTTCAAGAATAATTCTCTAAACTCCTAAATTTAGCCTGCTGGGGATTGAACTCAGAACCTCCCACTAGCCACTGCGCCAGGGAGGTCGTCAAATTGTCTTTAATTTTTTTCTCGCGGGCATTAACAAAGGGTTGTCTTAGGTCAGCGATGGCGAACCAATGGCACGCGACACAGTATTTTGGGCACGTCACCGATCACAAAATTGATTATGCACTAAGAAAAAAAGTGTGAATTAGCTATTATGTGACGAGCGAACGCGAGTAATTTAAGTTATTTGTCATCTAATCTGCAACAACTGAAGTCACACTAATTTTACTTTAATTTAAATTACGCGTATAATTGAGACATTGCAAAATGTATTTTTTGCAGTAAATAAAGAGTTTTTGAGTTGATAGTTTTTATTACTATCTGAGGCCCGCGACTTCGTCCGATTGGATTGAGGGTTTTGGTTCCGCGGTAACTCTTTAATTTATAAAAAATAAAAAGTAGCCTAAGTATGTGTTATTCCAGACTATAATCTATCTCTGTGCCAAATTTGATCCAGATTCGTTCAGTCGTTATGACGTGATTGGGTAACAAACATCTATCCATCCATCCATCCTAACTTTCCAATTTATAATATTACTAGCGAATGCCCATGACTTCGTCTGCGTGGTTCGAGGTTTTCTGGTTCCCGCGGGATCTCTTTAATTTTCCGGGATAAAAAGTAGCCTATGTGCTATTCCAGACTATAATCTATCTCTGTGCCAAATTTCAGCCAGATATGTTCAGCTGTTGGGGCGTGATTGAGTAACATCCATACATCCATACATCCACACATCCATACATCCATCCATCCAAACTTTCGCATTTATTAAAGAATTACAGATTATTATTATCCTCAAAGTTCATACATTTATTTCAATTAATAATTAATTATTATAGTCCGTCGCGCTCTGCCCACTGCCTCCATTCCTGCACAACTGGAACCCTCCGGTTTGTTCAGGGATGACGGCAAGAGGTCGGATGGGATGACTATAGTACCGTGGTCGATGGGTCGTGCACTGGTGTGGGATGCAACTTGCGTCGATACGTTGGCAGCGTCCCATCTATTGATACATTAGACTCGATAGATCGCCGTGCCCGAAGAATAATTGGCGATCAATCACTTAAGCAGGCGAAATTGCTGAGTCTACAACACCGACGCAATGTCGCCTGCTTATCGATGTTTTATCGGATATACCATGGGGAGTGTGCTCTGGAACTTCACAACCTTGTTCCTCCTTCTCCGTTCTACCACAGAACAGCGAGAAACCGTGAACGTTGGCACCCTTACGCGGTTGACGTCCAATTTGCTCGCACGAAGCGTTTTTGTTTGACGTTTCTGATACGAACCGCTAGGGTGTGGAACACCCTCCCAGCGCACGTGTTTCCTGCCACTTATAACTTAAGTACCTTCAAGGCAAGAGTGAATAGACATCTTCTAGGCAAGCGCGTTCCAACGTAGACCTCATCATTGCTTTGCACTAAGCATGATTGTCGTCAAGCGCAAGCCTATCACGCAATAAAAAAAAAGGCTCGTGCCTAAAGGCGGGTGCAGCTGCCGAATCTGCTCAGTTGCTAAAGCGTCGCAAATACTCAGCCAATACTAAGGACTACGTTTTTGCGGCGCTTCCTTTTGAGACTCTGGGCCCATAGTCATCGGACACGAAGAATTTAATTTATTAAGGTTGTGTCCCAAAAACTAATCCACGCCTCTGGTGACCAAAGAGCTGGCGCTTATTTAGCTCAACGACTTAGCCTCGCCATTATACGAGGTAATATCGCCAGTGTTTTGGGCACCGTGCCCATTTAACGATCAGACGGCGTGATCGTAACGCCCATTAACGATCAGACGGCGTGATCGTTGGACGGCGTGTATTTTTTGTAAATATAATTAGTTTTTAATTTAGATTTTATTTTTTTTCTTAGTTTTCCTAATAATCACAAAGTCAAAATTATTTGATGGCACGTCTATGATATCAAAAAACATTTCTTTAGAAAAAATGGCACGTTGGTTCGCCTACCCTGGCCTAGGTGGATGTTCATTCAGATTGACATTATCTTTTCAGAATACCCACTACGTTAATCTCTTATCATATTTCTCAACTTGACATTAACATGCAGATAATTTCCAAAATTGATTTGACATCTTGTTGTTATGAGCGCGTCATAATTTATCAGACATAGTTTTTGCCCGCGAAGCCTCCTCGAGTTAGCGTCATCAATCTTTTGACGACCTCCCTGGCGTAGTGTGGAGCGCTGTTGTCTTAACGTACGGACGTCCCGGGTTCGATCCCCGGCAGGGTCAATTTGGGAATTTATAATTTCGGAACTTTCCCTGGTCTAGCCTGTTGAGAGGCTTCGGCCATGGCTAGTTACCACCCTACCGGCAAAGACGTGCCGCCAAGCGATTTAACGTTCCAGTACGATGCCGTGTAGAAATCGAATAGGGGTATGGATATTTAAACTTCCATGCCTCTAACAGGTTAGCCCGCTACCATCTTAGACTGCATCATCACTTAACATCAGGTGAGAACGCAGACAAGGGCAAGTTGTAGTGGATAAAAAAAAATCTCAAATTGTCATCGGCTCACTATTGAGCACGGGTCTCTTCTTAGCAACAAAATACTATGACAACCAAGCATGTCTGGCCCATAACAGCTTTGATAATTATATTATATTGAGATATAATTGAGATTTTAGTTTGTCATCTTAATTGTACAATGTTTCTTGAAAATAAATAAACAATTGAACAATTGATATATAATCAAAACATAACAGCAGAACACTGGCAGACTTCAAATATTTGTAACATTATGGTCTATCTCCGGTCGTGTCGGATTTTTCGTTCCGGCTATGAGGATAAAGAAACAGAGAGTGCACCTGTGAATGTGCACACACTTGTATATATAGGTATTATCAAAGCTTGTGCACTATAATTATCTCCCGCGCTTATCTCTTTGGAGATAGGCCGCCGTGGCCGAAATTCAACGAAACAAGGAAAAACAGTTTATTCGACAATTGTGTCAGTGTCACAGACAAAGACACAGATTACAGATGTAACAATTTTGTCTGTGACACCACCCAGAATGGGTGTACAATGTGAATGGGTGGGTGTGAAATTCGGTCGGGAGGATGCAAAATTCCAACCTTCTTACTGTTAAAACCAGTGATATTCGTTAGAGGTTGCCTGGGATTCGAATCCTGAACCCCCGACTAATATTTCGAATTGAGGCCGAATTTTTATCATGACTGCAGGTTAACTTATATTTAAAGGAAAGTTATCCTATGTTATTAAATTTAAATTCCCTGAAAATAATAGAATGTTTGAAATAAATATTAAATTTGTTCTAAATGAGGTACAGGAAGATTCATAAAAGTCTGTGAAATCACCTCTTGACTTAGAATGAGATGAATAGAAATTTTGAATCATAAGAATCGGATGCGGTAGGCCAGAGTAGTATCCTAGAACTTCATCCATTTCTTGCATGTATTAACTATTAATGGCCTTTAAACACGATACAATGTTTGGAACTGAGCACTCTTAGCTTTTTACGGTTCATATTAATAATTTTATCAACATAATATTTTTAGGAAATAAAAAGGCACTGAAAGAAAGTGTCACTTAGGAGTAACTCTAGTAAGTCACGGACTATTTCTTTTTATATCATCTGATATTGAAAAAACAACACTGTCACTAAGCTGTGATATTATCTGTAACAGATAAAGTAATAATTATTGCCTTTGGGATTATCGGTCATAATATTATATGAATAATGATCGTACCTAATCTCTTACGTGGCCTCGTATCTTTATTCGGTAGTTTCTTGATGATAATGCGTTTCTTAGTTGTTAGTGCATGCTTTAACTCAATGCTTCAACATTGCAATTTATCAGGCATGAATGAACTTCGCGAGTTAGATTATAATCTAACGGTTTTTACAATCTTACGGTGACATATATAAATATATTATATCCTTCTCTAATAGTTACTGATTGCTCTCTACTTAAGCTAAGATTAAGATATAACCGTCAGACATACCTATAGACACTAGACAGACAGACGGACATACCTTAAGATTTAAAATATGGGTACTTAGTGCTTAGGTATGATTTGTAGCATTTTGTGGCATTTTCAGTTTTAACTTGTTAAACTTGGTAATTACGCCGTTTCGTTATTGTAATTGCCATGGTTATCGATGTATTAGAATTTAAATCAGAGATTAGATTTTAATCGTCTACCTGTGTCAAGGTATAATTACCCTCTCAGTATTTTCTGATTGATTTCCATCGATTTGGTCGGTAGATAAGAATATACTTAATCGAATTATAGATATAATGGAAGAATATTATGGATTCTAAAGTTCCGACGCTAGAAATTCTCAGTACTAGCCCGGAGTTAGGAAGTTGGCGGTGAGTCACCCACGTGCTTCGGAGAGCACGTTAAGCCAACGGTCCCGCTTATTATCACTAACATGATAATAGCCGTCAAAGCCCGCCAACCCGCATTGCAATAGTGTGGTGTGTCTAAACTCTAATTCCCTCTCTCCTATGAGAGTGGACGCCTGTGCCCAGCAGTGGGACGTTAATTGGTTGCAGTGGTAAAGTTCAGACGCAGCTCTAAATCTTCAATCTATTTTATATTTGAAGAAAGGAAGAAACTGGCTGACTTGCATTTTATGACACTGCTTGAACCGACTCCAGTGTAGAAAGAGCAACTTTATGGAAGAAAAATTTCTTCATGACATAGTCCCCCATCCTTCGTTCTCCACTATGAAAGAATACCTATACATAAACTACCCTAGGAAATTAGAATTTTCATGAAACATTTCATGCGTAACATAAAAGTCTATTTGTACCTACTAATCTGTTTGTCCTCATTTTTTTGTAAACAGTAAATTAGTATGTACCTACTTTTAAACGTGTTTGAATGTCAATGATCATCCTAAAGTGTTTTGATAAGATTAGCGTGTTCTACTTACTGCGCTCATCTCTGATCTCGAGATATCAAGGTTGATACAAAAGGTCCTACTGGGATTAACCTTGCAATTAAAATAAATCTTGAGATTGCCTAACTAACTAACATCCCTTATATATTTATTTAAACTAGACAATGTCCAGGCTATCTAAGCGTAGATTCAAGCTTTTTCAAAATCTCGTGGGAACCATGTATGTAATAAAGAGATATAATCCCTAATACCTATTTTATTTTATGCGTCCATGGTGGGAACTCTCAATTTTTCTGGGTGAAAAAGTAATCTACGGCAATGTTTTTTAAAATAGATACAAAAATTACGTCGTTCCATTGTGGCGTGATACAAGATTAAACTAACAAACAATCCTACTTTCGCATTATCAATATTAATATATAGGATTAGCGATATGCAATACTGCCGATATTAATAAAGCTATCAAGTGACGCCAATAATATTGGCGTCCATTGGACATAGGTTATCCCGTGAGCGCGTCATCACCCACCGTCTACCACATTCCTCATCCATCTATTTTTTGCAACCTTCATAGGGTCAGGGGTTCCAGCATTAAATTTTTCTAACTATCTTCATCAGTTTCTTTATCATATTCATATACATTCATATTCATAATTTTTATTTTGCTAAATTGTGTCATTATATTGTCCATCTATCTTTGTCTGTTTCCAGTGCTTCCTGACAGCGAGCGTAGCAGTGAACATCATAGCGCACGGCTGCGTCATCGGCTTCTCAGCAATCCTCAACCCCAGTCTGCGCAGACTCGAATCTCAAATCCACGCCACCACCAGCGACGAGTCATGGATCGGTGTGTATCCTCCCTATTACTACTATTTTCTTACTACTACTAATAGGTCTTTACCTATGAAATTGCCGTTTTGTAAGTCGATTTTTTAAAAATATAATATATTTATTTAATCAAAGTATGTACCATTGCTATCTATGTACTTTTGCCATCTCATAGGTAGTTCATTGATCCCTTTACTAAAAAAACCATTCGGATGGGAATCAATAAAATCTTTGAAGGCGCTTTGAACTGCCACATCGGAGTTGAATTTTTTCCCTTGCAAGAAGCTATCCAAATTTCGAAAAAAATGGTAATCTGTTGGAGCAAAGTCCGGGGAGTACGGTGGATGTCTTAGACATTCCAATTGAAGCTCCTTTAATTTGGTAGCCGTCTGTTGTGCAGTGTGTGGTCTAGCGTTGTCCTGAAGCAGCAGTGGCCTAGAGCGATTGACGAGCCTCAGTTGTTTAGCAGCTAGCTTTTCCATCATGGTTTGCAGTTGATGACAATAGACATCCGCCGTAATCGTCTGGCCAGATATAAGAAAGCTGTAGTGAACGACACCGGCACTAGTCCACCAAACGCTCACAAGTAATTTTGAGTCAATTTTCGCGTGGGGCAGGACTTGGCTGGTTCGCCAGGGTTCAGTCATTGCGATTAGCGTTTCCGATTATCTTACAGGATCCACTTTTCATCACAGGTAATAATTCGATTTAAAATCCCTTCATTATTGTGCCGATTGAGTAATGTAACGCAGCAGTCGACGCGCGTTTGTCGGTTTGCTGCACTCAATTCATGAGGTACCCACCTTTCAAGCTTTTTCACCTTCCCAACTTGCTTCAAGTGGATTAAAACAGTTTTATCACTAACACCGCAACCTGCAGCTAGCTCGGACGTGGTTTGCGATGGATCCGCTTCTACAATAGCCTTAAATTCTTCATTATCAACTTTGGTCTCCGGCCGTCCACGGGGCTTGTTCTGCAGGTCGAAATTTCCAGAACGAAAACGTTGGAATCAAAAACGCGCTGTGTTTTCTTTCGCGACACGGCTGCCATACACATCATTAATCCTTCGAGCCGTTTCTGCAGCACTGGTACCATGATTGAACTCGTACTCGTAAATAACGCGATATTTCAAGTTTTCCATTTTGTAAACTGAGTGACACAAAGAAAAAACCAAAATAGGAAAAAACAAATGAATAGGGGTTTTCAAAACACAAAAGCATGAGTAAATAGCTGTATAAATTTGAAATTGAAATTCCTAACCAAAGAGGAGATATTTGAGATCAAAGTGGCCAGTAGGACAAAACGGCAATTTCATATGTAAGGGCCTAATATTTTCACCATCATCATCTAAGCCATCACAAAATCTGAGCCCAGCGCTGGCCGACTAATCTTCTGACTTCTCGCAGAGTAAGAAGAGTTAAAACATCATTGGGTTTAAGTTTAGTGTGCATTGGCAAACTTTATACCTAGATACTATTGGTGAACACTCAGGCAGTAGGTTTCCTTACGATGTTTTCCTTCGCCAAAAAAACGAGTGTGCTTTAGACCACACGACTGAAGTTAAACTTAGTAACTGGCTGTGAGAGAAAGAAAGAAAGAAAATGTGTGCTCGCTCGCACCTTTCTCTCTTGCCCCAACAGTAATACATGAAACGTAACTCTCTCTCTTTCCATCTTCAGTAACTTATATCTCCCTCTTAACCTCCGTTCGTCTCGCCCGATCTCACTTTTCGTAACGCTCAAGTCATGCATTCACCAGCTTACTCCCCAAGTCAAGCGTGATATTTTATTGCTAACGCAAATAACTTGGTCGAGTTAGATCCGCCTTTAGGGTCTTCGTTCCTACATAGTACACTACATGCCAAAGCACTTGGATCAGTGGCTAAGAAAAATAAGTTTGCTTTGCTTACTTCTGTTTAAGTTTGGTCTCTACTCTTTGCGGTGATGGAAATCTAGATACAGCTCGAATTGATTAAAGCACTTGATAAATTGTCAAATAAAAACAATAATCTTATTCGTTTTCATACAACGCACCCATTCAGCTTGATCACGAGTCATGTCAACAATCAAATTTATTGGAGTTTACCTCCTTTAGAATCGATTTGCTTATAATATACGTCCGGGGTATGAAAATTTATGGGGAGTAAAATCAGATTTTCTCCGTTACGTTATTGACTTTATGTTTCCATAACTATGTAATGTATTTTGATGAATATAAATTATATGATTCATATAAATAAATGTATCAAGCATGCTTTCAGTAATATATAATATGCGTTCATTTACTCTCATTTACTAATCCATATGTCACCGTAAGATTGTAAAAACCGTTAGATTATAATCTATCTCGCGAAATTCTAAACTGTCGAAAGATTGTAAACTGTTCAATGTTCTGAGTGTCAATTTTTGAAATATTCATTTTATTTACGTTTTCTTGTCTCTTTCTTGTAGGTTAGGTTAGGGTTCGACATAAACAATCAAGTAGTGCCCTTAGGTTTTATCGGGTTTAAATACCTATCAGATTACAATCCACCGGAAAATAATGCGTTAAATTCTAATCTTTCGACAGTTTAGAATTTCCCGATTTAGATTATAATCTAACGGTTTTTACAATCTAACGGTGACATATATAATTTATAATCGCTCGTTATGAGTAGAAATCAGCCGTGCGACGGAGCTGACACACACAAATTTTTTGTTATCTCATCCTGAGAGATCATTGATAAGTGATTCCAATTAATGTTTCAGCCTCCATCGTGGGTTTCGCGCTCATCATGGGGAACTTCATCATCACGCCTCTTATGGACACATTGGGAAGGAAGAAGTGTCATTTATTGACCATACTGCCCGTCCTCACCGGCTGGTTTCTACTCCTGCTAGTCAAAAGTGTAGCTGGACTGATCACTGCCCGGTTCCTCCAAGGAGTAGCTATGGGCATGCTTGGACCTTTAGGATCCATTATCATCGGAGAAATGACAGACCCACGGAATCGAGGAGCATTCTTAACAAGTGTGTCCCTTTCATTAACGATTGGAGTTCTATTCACACATTCTCTAGGAGCGTATGTTAGTTGGCAGCAAAACGCTTTGATATGCTCGTTTATAACTTTCACTAGCCTTCTGCTTATAATATATAACCCTGAATCTCCATCGTGGTTGATATCTAAAGGGAGATTTAAGGAAGGGGAGGAAATCTTCTTCTGGTTAAGAGGAAAAAATGCGGAACAAGAAGCAGAATTAGAAAACATGATTTTAGCCCAACGGATGAAGAGGAAATCCAGTGTTATAGACCAAGAACTGCCCCTTAAAACAAAAGTTAGAAGGTTCTTCGTGTATTTAAGAGAAACGTCGAAAAAGCCCGAATTCTACAAACCTATATCAATCATGTTCCTATTATATACAATGTTCCAATTCGCTGGAATCAATGTTATAAGCTCGTATGCAACTGATATCATTCACCAAGTTGTCGGACCAGACGCCAATGCGAAGTTTTTGATGGTGCTTTTGGACGTGGAGAGACTTATTTGTAATTTATTAGCTGTATTTCTAATGAAGACCTTACGAAGGAGGACACTTTTGTTTAGCAGTGGTGCTGTGTGTGTGCTGTCTTATATAGGGAAGTCTTTATATGTTTACGGTAAGCAAAACAATCTGTTGCCATTCGATAACCAATGGCTGCCGATGGTATTAATAGCTTTATACATGTGTTCTTTAACTGTTGGTATTTCATCGATACCGTTCGCGATATCAGGGGAAATATTTCCCTTAGAGTATCGGGCTTTAGGAGGTGGTATCAGCGTTTTAGCTTTGTCTATGAACTTTTTCATTGCAGTCAAATGTTTCCCCGTTCTAACTCACTCTATGGGATTACCGTTGACTTATTCATTGTACGCTGGAATTGTGACAGCGTGTTTAGTGGTTATTTTCTTTATGATGCCAGAGACCAAAGATAGGACTCTTCAGGAGATTGAAGATAGCTTCCGAGGGTCGTCTTTTGCTGATCGAAAGAGTTTGGAGCCCCTTAAAGGTCAAACCGAGGGTGAAATGCGCAGATGCAGTTCCCATATACTGTATTAATTAAAATCCTAAGTACGAGAAATACATTTTCATTTCTCACCAATGAGATCCTATTATTGTGTGTGACTAACCGAGTGCGTCATAGCAGGTTTCCTTAAATTCCTTCACCGCAAAGCACGTGATAACATTTAAAATAATATGTAAATTTTAGTGTTTTTTAAGACAATTCGCCGCCGTTTTGACATGCCTGGCCTGGTTTCGAACCGGAGTTTGGTAAGATTTTACCCGTCCTTTTCACTAGGCCACAGTTAAGCTGGAAACATACTAGCGTGTCGTACTGTGTCATATTGTGACGCGTCCGAAGCTCCCTAGAGTAAATATGTTCCTTGGTCCGAACTCCGAAGCATATCGGTTTCATACATTTATTATGGTTAGAGAGAGAACACGTCAAGATACGCTTCTTCGATATATAGTCCGTGTCACGAAAGCTCCTCGGCAAATACTGGAACTAATTTACATACAATCCCACATTTTACATACAATAATTGCATAAACATGCGACTACTAGCGCCACCTCTATTCTCTGTTGACACGGATTCTATATCATAATAGTGTGTTAACATACAGGGCTGATTGCTCAAACTCCAAGTAACGTTTAACCACAGTAATCTGTTTACTGTGGTTTAACCTACGTACTATAAATTGTATGTTCTATATTTATTATTATGTTATGTTGTACATTTATTTTGTTTTGAATTTTAATAGATGTTATACATATTTTTATAGGAATTCTATAAAAATTTCAACGCGTGACGACACGACACACTAGAAGGTACCTATATTTCCAGCTTTATATGCATGTGCATTGTATTGTGCTGTGATTTAGATAAAGACGTTATTGATGCAATAAACATTGTCAACTCATTCATTTTATTGTGTTGTGACTGGAAAGTGTCGTTAATTTAGGCGTATAAATATCTTAGTTAAAAGTGATGCTAGTATGAATAAAAATCGGTTGTGTTTATTGTCTTTTATTGGAATCACCACATACTTTAACATACTTAGGTACATGATTGAACATATATCCATTACCCAGTAATCTCTGTGTTGAGTTTCTAAAAAAGGTTAGGCCTTTACCATTTGTCTTTGTAATACTGGCTGGAACGTTTTTTTTATCCACTACAAGTTAGCCCTTGACTACGATCTCACCTGATAGCGGCAGTCTAAGATGGTAGCGGGCTAACCTATGGCAGTTACCCATACCCCTATTCGGATTCTACACGGCATCGTACCGGAATGCTAAATAGCTTGGCGGCACGTCTTTGCGGGTAGGGTGGTAATTAGCCACGGCCGAAGCCTCCCACCAGGCCAGACCAGGGAAAATTCAGAAATTATAAATTCCAAAATTGACCCTGCTGGGAATCGAACCCGGGACCTCCGCACGTTAAGACAACAGCGCTCAACACTGCGCCGCGGAGATCGTCAAAAACGTTAAGTACAAATAATTACCTACTATAATAATTTGTCTATAACATAATCCCTCACGATATCGTCTGTGGAAGTTATTAAGTACCTACTAATATTCGAGTTTTACTCTTTTTGAACATAATTATTTAATTCGCTAGACGGCATAATAATAAAACAATTCACATATTCAGCATAGCCTCGTGGATCAGAGGTTGCACTTTACTAGCAGCCATATCACAAGCCATATATTTTGTCATGCCATATATTGTCATGTCATATATTGAGCCACATATAGTTCTTAGTAATGTAAATAACTTTAAAACATTATTTATTAACATTTTTCGTAAACCTTATTTATTTTCCATCAATGCAGTCTAAATTTATTCTGCCACAAAGTATTATTTAACTACTTATAAACATAATCACATCCAGACTCTTCCTAACAATAGGGCCAGCTTTTTGAAACCTGGAAGGCGTTTCCTGTCTCTTTCTGTAACCCCATCATCCCTCTTCCACCTTCTCAAATTCTAACATTCTATCCTTTTCACACATTTCTATTTGTACTATTTTATCGTTAATCCCTTTAAAATGGCACTCAATTTCATACAAAGTTTTACCTTTCGTTTCCGGGAGCAAAAAGAATAAAAATGCTCCACATATTGATATTAAGAATCCATAGACACAAAATGTTCCCTTAACACCAATTGCACTAAAAGAAGAAGGCGCAGTTTTAACTACAACAAAGAACATTATCGATAAAGTCAATCCTGAAATACCACCCCCAAGAGATCGATAAGCTAATGGAAATATCTCTCCAGCTATTGCCCAAGGTATAGGCAAAATTCCCAAAGTCTTGCCAAAAATATAAAAAAGAGTCGGAATAACCGGCGTCCATTTATAAGCGTCAGGTATATATCCGAAATCTCTTAAGTATAATAGTAATGACGTAGTAAACAAAGATCCTACGCTAGTAAAAATACCCATGAAGAGAACAGTTCGTCGGTTCAACTTATTGACTACAATACAAGCTATGATGGCACTGAGGAATCTTACCACATCTACCATTAACATGCTGGTATATGATTCTATTTGTCCGTCAGTGACTTCATGCATAATTGGGACGGTGTACGACGGTACCACAGTCATGCCAGATACTTGGAACAGCACAAACATGAACATCATTATCACAGTTGGCTTGTAAAACTCAGGTTTCCTAACTACATCTGCGTAGTATTTGAACTTTGACACTTTTGGTGTTGTTATCGTCTGTTTTCTTTGGCTGTTGAGGAGGACTTCCAATTCCTTTTCAGCCTCTTCGTCGAAGCCTCTCAACCATCTAAAAGATTTTCGGCATTCGTTGAATTTTCCTTGCGAAGCCAAATAAGGTGGGGTTTCTGGTGATAGTGAGATTAGGATAAGAGATATTATGTAGAAGCTTCCACAGGCCACTCCAGCGGTTCTCCAGTATAGGATTGTTCCGAAGACATGGGCAATCAACATGCCAGTGCCAAAGGAAAACGCGATGGTTGCCAGAAAGACTCCTCGGTGCTTAGGAGCTGAATACTCAGCGATGGAGACGGGCGCGGAAGCTGCTTGTAGGCCCATACCGAAGCCCTGAAATTGAGGAAAAACACGAGTTAGCAGAGTATTACCGGAGTTGTGACTGGTTGTAAAAGTTTTAACGTCGGCGTCAATACATTGCCGTCCATTGTTGAACATTGATTTCTTGCAAGGATTTGCTATCGTTCAGCTCAGTTCCCTGCAACTCGTTTGATTTTATCTGTCCACCTATGTCTGATGTCATATAGTGTGTGGCTATTGCCTATTGGTCAATACTCAATATCCCTTAAAAATAACTTTAAACCGGTTTGGGATATTTGCATATAAATTGTTCTAGTGAAGTGACTGAGGAAGTATATAATAAAAACAAAACGTGAAATATATTAACGTGATACATTTATATCAATTATCAACGACCTCTATGTATTCAAAATAATAAATAAGTAAAACGAATATATATGAAGATTCACGATAGTCGATACTCGTTCACACAAGATAAAAAGTATTGTTCGATATGTCAAGGTTAAGTACTACCACTTATTTTTGGTTGGATATTTTGCAACTGATGCCGTAAAAAGGCGTCGGCAAAGGTCACTTATTACTTAAAATTTTAACACATTATCCCAAAATATAAAACCTAGTAAAATAACGTAATTCATTGTTTCTTGACACAGTAATAGTAAAAATTTAAGTGCTACGTTCAAAGACTGAAATATAAATATTGGGGGAACTTAGTGAACCATTTAAAAAAGGATCTTGGAATGAAAAAGAGCTAGCGGACATTATTTTGGATTTCGTAACTAAGTAAAGCTTGATTGAAGCGTGATAAAGATTATTTTAAGACGAAGTTGTAAATTTTTTTAACTTCTCTAGATCTTTATTTTTAAGCTCTGCTTTGGTTATTTACTTATCAATCAACACACAATTTGCCTACTATCTAATTAATACCTCATAATGATACTTATTCTGAAATCGTAATTGGGAACGTGCACGCAAAATAATAAATCGAAGTCAACGGAGTCAAGTGGTACTTCTTTACAATGTAAAGCTGTGTGTTTATTGATAAAATACATCGATATCACCTCAGGACAATTGATATTACGGATTTTATTCCGAGAACATTGGTAACCGATTTATTGCGAGTAAAATATTGATTTCAGAATTCACGAAGCTTCCTCCAGTCTTTCCTGCCATTTGACATCTCCTTATGTTCTCTGTCCTTATATACCTATGTTTCGAAGAATCATTGACCCATTGTGTCAGATTCACTAGTTTCAAGTACTGTCTTCTACTAAGTACCTATATCAATGATATCTATGTCATTTGTGAACTCAGTAGGCCAATCATTATAACAGTCTCTGGCTGAATTTATTGTAGGTACGTTTTCTTCATAATTTCTATTATTTTCAATAAAATCTATTTTATCTTCTATTGCGTTAATAATTCTTGGCTTCCGTGCTTCACGTTTCAAAATACGGAATCTAAAATCAAGAATACGATGGCATGAGCAGGATTTATGTAGAGCATCCAGGATGATAAAAGAGGTCCGTAAAAGTTGCTGGAAAGCCGGAGAGGTAGGTGGATTGACGGGAAAAGACCATGAGGGAGTTTGACCTTGAGGGCATTAGCTCTATGACAATGATGATTCCATTCTCTCAAGACAAGGGCAACATTTAAGAATCTGAAAACTGAAATTGATTATTACCTGCAAAGATCTGCTCACAAGTAACGCAATAGGATCCCTAGCAGTTACTAACAACGCCCAGCTTCCCATGGTCGGCAGCGTGCTGAGCTGGTTCGTCAGTCTTCGGCCAAGCTTCTGCAGGCAGAACGGCGCTGTCAGGATTCCGGTGATCAAGGCCAGGCCCAGAATTGATGCTGGCATTGGAAAAAATACTCTATTATTATTTAAGATAAAGTATCTATTTAAATTATAAATTGTAGTAAACATTAAAAATAATTTGTTAGTATTGTATGGAATTCATTAAACTTGAAATTATAAACTAAATTCTTAAATCGATTAAAATGCTCATCGAAACTACCGCAGCGAGGCATAGCTTTTTTTAAATATATAGGCTAGCGCTTGGCTGCAATCAGAATCTTGCAAGTGGTTATGCAGCCTAAGGTGGAGCACGCTTGCCTAGAAGATCCCTATTCACTCTTGATTTGAAGGTACCTATATTAAAAGAGGAGGGAAAAACGGAAGCCGGAAGGGCATTCCATATCCTAGCGGTTCGAATTAAAAACGAGGAAGCAAATCGCTTCGTACGAGCCTGCGAAATTTAGACCGTGTAAGGGTGCAGACCTCTTGCGGTGCAGACCTCGACGTCTTGCGGCCCAAGATGCTAGTAGCATTGCCCCTTTGAATGGCAAAATTTATTCTTTTACCAAGTTATCTGCCAGCTTTTGAATTCCCGGTAGACTTTGTCTAAAAAAGAACATCAAAATGAGCTCAAGCCCCAGGGCTCACGGCCCCAGTGTCTCTACCCCGAAAGGCACAAATTGTGTGCCTTAACTGTTTCATATTAAATATGAATTTAAGATTAAACGAGGTTCATTTGATAACCTTGATTGTAAGTTTTTGAGGAAACCAGCAGTTAACGTTATACTAGTTTTTTGTTTTCATTAACAAGTTGGCCTTTGAATATGATCTTAGCTGTTAGTAAACGATTCGCTTTAACCTGATGGAAGTTTTATTAAGCTTATACTCTTATTGTTTTCTACGCGACGCGACGCTGCCGTAATGGGAGAGGAAGATACGGATACTTATCTGATGGGAAGCTTCGGCCGTAGCTAGCTACCACCCTATCGGCAAAGACGACCGCCAAGCAATTTAGCGTTCCGGTACGATGCCGTTTAGAAACCAACTAGGGGTATGGGTTTAATATAACTGCCATATTCCTGTCAGGTTAGCCCTCTACCATCTCAGTCTGCATCGTCTCTTACTTACCATCAGGTGAGATCGCAGTCTAGTACTAACTTGTGGTGGAATAAAAAAAATTACAATTTAGAAATGATAAGTTTCATTGACCCATAGACTTAGGACTTCCAACTTATAAGACCATAATATACCTAACATGTCGCTGCATCAGATTGTCGTCCAAAAGTCTGGTTTGCATAACATCACTTGAGCTGTAAGCTATGGATGAATGAGCCTAATTTCGATTTTTACATTGTGCCACACCCTCGGCCTCGTTCCACGCCATCCCTATCCTCGCAACCTCTATTTATCCAATTGTATGTCAAGTCTTTTTAGTGCCGCCATGTTTCCCAATTTACCATGCGCCTGAAGGTTCCATTAGAAATCCTTAGATATAGAGGATACTGGATATGACATCAATCACTCACTTCAACCAATTGCTGACTCACTACTGAGTACGAGTCTCCTCTCATAATGAGAAGGGATTCTTGGCCGGGAGCTCTTCATAATGTTCTCGAATCCCGAAGGAAGGTCTCCGAAAGAAACCATCACGACAAAAACCTGCATGGCCCATGCAGGTGTCCTCGTGATGGTTTCCTTCACCAATAAAGCACGAGATATTTAGTTTTTTAAAACTCCATAAAGTTAGTTGTGCGTGCCCAGGGATCGAACACTCCCGCTAGGCTATCAGAATCAATGCAAATAAAAAGCTATTTATCTCAGTCATCTTTTAATAAAAACAAAACAGGTTTGTCTGTTCAAGTTTATACAGATTTGTTAATAACCAACAATCAATCTTGATTATTTAAAAAGAAACAATCGAACGTTTAATCTATATTTAACGTTCGATTGTTTTTGTTTCCATTAATATAAAGTGGCTTACGTAACAGCAATCAACGATACATCATCACACAAGATTCGCAAGTCATAGGTACAAATTATAATAATAAATGTCATGTCACTCACGAGTTATGGCAGAAAAATAGCGCATTAATATGTAGAAAATAGCGCAAGAACAATATGTATCTAGATTAATTTTAACTTCTGTTCAAAATACTGAACAACTTGTTGACTTTGACAATTCGGATAGAATAACTAACAAACAACAGACTTTGTCAATCTTTCAAACTCAAACTCGAACCTCTTTTATTGAAATAAACTTTGACAAGTGCTTTTGAATCGTATAGAACGAATACCAGCCTGCATGTGTTCAATATTGGGCTGGATGACACTACAACTATACACTCTTCTTCTAAAGGACCTAGGAGTGAGGACGATTCATCAGAATATTCTGTCTTCATTGTAGCAAAAATGTGAAAAATAATATTATAGATGCCAGCACGCGTGTAAATAATTGGTCCTAAAGCCATTTTGCTAGTCACAGGTTACGCTGGCAAATTACGTATAAACGGCTGTCATTATGAACTCCTGACAGAAATTGCTTGTTCGTTGTAATCACAGTCCACGGAATTATAATAATTATTATTGTATTTAGCTTGGAAACGTAATGGTAACGTCATAGAATTATATCATTGGATAGCGTAATCGTTTATAGAAGGGAGAAACATTTACAGCCACTGATACACAGTGCTTGCGGCTTTGATGAAATGTGATGATTACGGTCAGTAAATAAGTATCCTTTTCTAATATTGGATAGAAGCAGGTGTTATTTTGCGGAAGTCCATGACAATGAAGAAACTAGAAGTTTAATTCGCTATAATCCGCCACAGAAGGCAAATCTATGTGGTACAATGCGTATCTTAAACTTGATGCCCTCGATATTCACCACACCACATGAACCCTCAAAAATACCCTCAACGTACGTTTCACTCCGATACCGGAGCATCTTCAGGAGATGTTGACTCTACAATGCACTACTGTGAAGCGAAGATTTAGTCGCAAAATCTGACTTTTATACCTTTTTGGCATGACTCAAACTATAGCCCCGCCCCGCCCCCTCTACTACCAAAGAATTGAGTAAAGGTGAATTTGATAATTTATTTGTTCATTTAGCAGCTCAAATCCATTATTATTGTGTTTAATTATTTCTAATTGCTTCCATAGGCACAGTCAGGACAAATAATACACTTCGGAGGATTTGTAATGGGAAAGATAAATTAAAGAATCATCAAAGATCGGGTATTTATAAACTTGAGTGTTCTGAATGCGGTGCCATATATGTTGGTCAAACTGGGCGCAACTTTGAGACGCGCTATAAATATAAAATCCTACATACATGTAATAAGGGATTTCGCATACAGTATGCTTATCTACAAAGCATGCACTGTATGCGGATGTAAGCGGTATATATCGCCTCACCAGGACCGCAGGTCATTACTGTAGCTTACATTTAGCTGTATATCATTCAGACGTTGGTAAGACGTATCCTATCTCTATGGTTCCACTTTGCCCCACGTTGCCGGATAACACCTTACCTGATATATCTCGCTCATACCGATATACCAAATTCAGAGGGAACACGGGGATAATTCTCACCAGAGTCAGTTTCTGGGTCAGTCACACGGGTCGAGTCAGGTTAACGGTCTTTCTTAGCCATGACCAGACCCTGGTTTATGCGTGGTAAACCTTACGATGCAATCTAAAGTAAGAGCATGAGAGCACTATTCAAATACAAATTCAAATGTTTTTTATTCAAAAAACTTTTACAAGTACTTTTGAATCGTCAGGTTAATCTACCTCAAATAATCATCTATGTCAGAATAATCTACGTCAAATTAATCTGTAAGACATCCTAATAAGAAGCGGTCTTACCTAGATTATAGCGAATTTTAAGGCGAATAACGCTACGCTAAGAATACCCTGGGAGCGACAATATTTATGTCACCGTAAGATTGGCCTGTGGCCGGGCACTATTTGATTATTTATGTCGGACCCTAATTTAACCTACAAGAAAGAGACAAGAAAACGTAAATAAAATGAATATTTCAAAAATTGACACTCAGAAAATTGAACAGTTTACAATCTTTCGACAGTTTAGAATTTCGCGAGTTAGATTATAATCTAACGGTTTTTTACAATCTTATGGTGACATTTAGAATCGTACATTGTCAAGTCAACATCTGAAGATGCTCCGGTGTCGGAGTGAAACGTACGTCGAGAATAACTTGGAAGATTTGTGTGGTGTGGTGAATATCGCAAACCACAATTGCAAGATACATCCTGTACCCCAAAGATTTACTATTGTGGCGGATTATAGCGGATTAAACTTCTAGTTCTTTTCATTGGGAGCATTAATCTGTAAGCTATACTATTAAGACGCGGTCTCACCTATCCAGGACTCGTGTTCAGATGTGAGCCGCAGCTCGGAGTCAGGGTGCCGCAACTGTTCGAGCAGCACGCCTGGGTACGCGATGTTGGCGCCAGTGCCGATCATGTACATCACTATGCCGCTCACCGCGAGCAGCTGAAACAGACGTACGACTTGCGACTTTAAGCCCGTACAGAAGAATCTCACTAATCTGGCACTACTAAAAACCGGATTATTGGAATGTTCGGATTATTGGATTGTATAGATAAAAATCATAATAAATCAAATTAAGAATATCATAAAGAGAATATGATATATTTGTATTAATGTTCGAAGCGTCTTTTTTATAACTGTAACATAACCCATAAGTTAATTAAATAATTGCATAGTTTTAAAATAATCCTTGATTGAGGTCTGTTTTGTGCAACTTGTAGTTAGGGAGGCGGGGGCGGAAGGTTTCGGATGATTGGACGTATCGGTCTATTGAAGTGCCGGATTAGTTAGATTCTACTAGAATTAAACGTATGTGTATGTATTATGTATACACATTAGATGATGCCCACGACTTCGTCCGCGTGGAATAAGTTTTTTTAATTCCCACGGAATAAAACTCATTCTCCAGGTCCTCAACTATACCCTGCAAAAAAACACGTTGATCCGTTGCTCTGTCGCGACGTGACTAACCAAAAAACACACTTTCGCAATCATAATATCAGTATGATTATAAATGCGAGAGTCTATATGCCCGCCTGTCTGCTACGCTTACACGACCCACCTATTCAACCGATTTTGACGAAATTTGGTACAGACTTAGATAGCTTCCCGGAAAAGGACATAGGCTTCCCGGAAAAATTTAAACGGCATGTGCAGTAATGAATTTCATAATGAAAATGTAAATTATTATTTTTTAAAAGAGCAACCACCGAGTTTCTTCTGGTTCTTCTCGGTAGGAATGTCAAAAGCACCTGTAAAAGTTTATTTGAATAAAAAAACATTTGAATTTGAATTTTGGCCAATAGCGGAATAATGTTAATTACACTGTAGTCTATAGCCTTAAAAAACCTTATTCCAAGCGGACGAAGTCGCGGGCATCATCTAGTTCTTCCATAAATGGGCCCCGGATTTCTTTTACAAACCGATTTAGAGTGTGCCAAGAATGGATAAAAAATATGGGGCTTGAATTAATTAAATAAGTTTTACAAAGTAGGAAATGTAGTAGTAAGTACGGAATATGACCTCTCAGGCGCAGTGTTGAGCGCTACTGTCTTAACGTGGGAGGCCGCGGGTTCGATTTCCGGCAGGATCAATTTGGGAATTTATAACTACTGAGTTTTCTCTGGTCTGGTCCGGTGGGAGGCTGCGGTCGTGGCTAGTTACAATCCTACCGGCAAAAGGCGTGTCGCAAAGCGAATTAGCGTTCCGGTACTATGCCGTGTAGAAACCGACTAGGGGTAACAGGTTAGCCCACTACCATCTTAGACTGCATCATCACTAAGAGGCGATCAGGCGAGATCGCAGTCAAGGGCTAACTTGTAGTGGAATAAAAAAAATGGTTTAAACACCTGTCGTAAAAATGGCGACACTGGTTGCTTCTCTTTTTCGCACACAGTGGTCCTGACGGGAACGATCTCAATCTTCCTCTCGGCCATACCTAATTTTTATTTCAAAATAATAGGTATTATTAGGACAGATGAGCTTGCATCGTTCTCCTCGAGTCCTTCCGTGTTCCGAGTTCTTCTGTGATGTGGACTCTGAAAAGAAAAAAAATAGAAGTTCGTGTTAAATTCAAAACCGGAGGTCAAAAATCAAAACCCTTGAAATGATACTATTTAAACGTTGATAGGAAAGTTTAATTTTGTATATCTAGATGATATTTTTAATGTTTTGTTTTTGTTTTTAATTTAATTTAATTTTATTTTGGAATTTTAAGGTATCTTGTAAAAGTTTTATTTTGAATGGCTCGTAAATTTATAACATAAGAAAATTAACATACAGTAGAAATACGCAGGGGTTACTAATTTAACAAAAAAAACGCCAGAAATAGTTCCCTATAAGATATAGGGGTCACCACCACCACCACTACAGCCCATTAACGTCCCACTACTGGGCACAGGCCTCCACTCTCATAGGAGAGAGGGAATTAGAGCTTAGACCCACCACGCTGCTCCAATGCGGGTTGGCGGGCTTTAACGACTATTATCATGTTAGTGATAATAACCGGGACCGACGGCTTAACGTGCTCTCCGAGGCACGGGGGTGAAACTGGCGGTGTTTCACCCCCAGTCCCACTTCCTAACTCTGGGGTAGTACTGGGAATATCTAATCAGAAAAACCCGATAAGTACTTAATTATGGCCCGACCCGGGACTCGAACCCGGGACCTCGTCGGCCGCAGTCAAACATGCTAACCACTAGACCAACGAGGCAGTTCAAATATAGGGGTCAGTATTTAAAAAAATATATAGGTACTTATACTGAATTAGGAAGCAGGTAGGTACTTTGGTTAAGAGTGGGACGTGTGTGATTCGAGTAAAACTTGGACTATAGTTCACCCGATTTTGATAACAAGTACCAAAACCACCACAAGTACCATATATTTTTTTTAAATATAAAACTGTACAGTAAATGCCGCTTTCAATGTGGTTTTTTAGTTACCTACCTAAGTACTACGAGTATAAAAATACCTATCTGGACAAACCAGCGTAAGCTCCTGCAACAACTAGTACAATATTACATAAATATTGCTCTTGATATTGCTCTTTTTTTTTTCTTTTTTTTTTTTATATATATATTATACAATATATTTCTTTTGCCTTATTTTTTCCTCTTTTTTGTATTTTTTTTTTGCGTTTTCCTTCCTAAGCTAGTAAGCTCATAAAATACATACATTTATCAGCCTAAAGCGCAGTTGCCCCATTTCTCTGTGCAGCAATTTTAAGCGTTTTTTCAGCAAAAGCAAAGAAAAGAGTTCGGCAGTTGTTATCCTCTATTGCAGTGCGCAAACTATTTTTAGTCAACTGGAAGCCCAGCTTAAACTCGCAGTCTAATCGATGTGCTCCAAAGCCAGGGCAAGATAATAAAATGTGGTATATGGTTTCTTCGCTCCTATCATCACAAGGGCAAGCTGGACTTCCAGTGAGCCTAAATCTATGAAGATAATACTTAATCCCACAGTGACCTGTCAATAGTTGCGTTCTTATGTTAGTCAAATTAAATTTACCTAGGATCTTATAAGCAACTTCGATATCTGGAAGAAAAGTTTTCGTGACAGAGCCTGTAGGAGCTTCCGAATATATTTGTTGCCAGGTTTTTACTGAGTTGTTCCTAATGTGGCGTTTAGCAAACGATTTGGTTTTATATTATTTCTCCTTCGTCAAGTAGCGTTGCTTTTTTGGCCAGCCCTTTCGTTGCCCTCTAACCCTATATGGGCTTTGATCCAGTACAATTTTATATCGAGAGTAGGTATATGTTTTTATTTGATCTTGGATCTCTCTCACTAATGGATGTTCTGGGGTATATGAGCTAAGCGCATCCAGTGCTGACCGAGAATCACTTAAAATTTGCCACTTAAGTTGCCACAAGTACCATGTTATAGTTTCAAAATTTAAAAAAAAAATACGCGCCGAATTTAGGACCTCTTTGGAAGTTGGTTGAAAAGGTCCGACAGTAAAAGAAGAAATAAAAAAACAAAATTCAATTCAATCCAATAACTTATATTTATTTAATTGTGATTTTTTTAAATACCTGCTTTAGACTTGGGGAATCCAAGTCTAAAGCACTAGGTATCAAAACAGTTACTGTTGGGGAAAAATAGCAAAACACTACATAAGTAGGTATACCTAATTTGTGATAGCAATTAGGATTACCTAGCATGATAATTGATAAGACTTACCTATAGAACCTTAATAGTAACAGGCGTTTCTAAAGGATTAGTTATGCGATAAAATGCCATTCTCTTCCTAAAAGTATGTACCTACTTATTTTAATGAAGTAGATACCTAATAGGTACCACCAAGTTATCCATACTGCATAGGTATACACATATATGTCACCGTAAGATTGTAAAAACCGTTAGATTATAATCTAACTCGCGAAATTGTAAACTGTCGAAAGATTGCGAACCGTTCAATGTTCTGAGTGTCAATTTTTGAAAAATTCATTGTATTTACGTTTTCTTGTCTGTTTCTTTCAGGTTACGTTAGGGTTCGACATAAATAATCAGGTAGTTAATATACCTAACAGATTACAATTTATCGAAAAATAATGCGTTAAATTGTAATCTTTCGACAGTTTGCAATTTCGCGAGTTAGATTATAATCTCACGGTTTTTACAAACTTACGGTGACATATACATGTAAAAAATTAAGGAAATTGCGCAGAAAATTCTAGAAAAATTAAGTTTTAATCTACGTTAAACTACGTGGCCCAAGTGGGGGCATTATCTTTAGGTTAGTAGGCAATTACCTACTTGTTTAATAATAAATCTGAAAAAGGTTCTCCGAGAAAATAAGAACCTAATTTAAATTTTGTTCAAGTCTTATTTATTATTGTAATTCTGGATTTCTTATGCCAGCCTTACAGTTCAATTCAACAACATTCACATTAAAGATATTCATACAAAAAAAAAAACATTTCTTTAAATTCATTTATTTTCCATTGAGGACGTACGTAATTTTTAAAGTTAGTTCTCAGAATGAGAAGCGTTTGGCTATGATCCACCACACTGGCCAAGTCAGAAGTGCGTGCCCGAGGATCGAACCCGATCACCATCTATCCGGATATACAAACGTCCAAATCACTAGACTATTACCACTTTACACGCTTTAGTTTTAGGTAATTTAACTATGATTTAGCTAACTTTTTGTTCCATTCCAGACCTAGGAGTTGTACTCGGTGATTATTATGGTATAATTATTGATGTGTTGACTTAAGTAATTGTAAGGTCTTATTAAATATGCATTTCAGAGGAGACCTTACCATTTATAGCTAGTTACGCACACGTTTCGTGTTGAGATAAAGCGGAAAAGGAAATGTTTATATATATTTTTTACTGTAGGTACAGAGCAGCGGAACTAAAGTATATAAATAATTAATATGCTTATTAAAATGTACAAAAATGACTAAGAATGTTTTGTACTGTTAATTGTTTTTGATTTAACAATCAAACCCTCTAGCAAAGTGTTAATACTGAGGTTAATTCTTAAAAACGGCACTGCACTGTCCGATGCGTATGGGTATAGATTAATAATAATATACAATGAAGAAACTAGAAGTTTAATTCGCCACAGAAGGCAAATCTATGTGGAACAGTGCGTATCTTGAACTTGATGCACTCGATATTCACCACACCACATAAACCCTCAAAAATAACAACAAGAAGATTAATTGAATAGTCAAGGGGCCGGGACGATTTTCCGATAAGAATCATGTTATATAATAACTTGCGCACATTACTTTGTTTGTAACGTAAGGTACATACATGTACCTAACCATATTTCACTTTTATTTTCGAAATATTAAAACGAACATGAATTGTCGAAAAAAAAAGATTAGATGTTTTTTTTTTAAGTGTGGCCCTTTTATTCCATTACAGAGTTAGCACGGCCAGACAGTGGGTTGTCTGTGTCGTAATGATAAAAACTATTCACAATGGCATTCAGTACTGATGTATTAAAAAAGTGTCCACCGGTCGGTGTTCGTGTACGTTAGATACTTACGGTCTATGTCTGCGAGTGTTTGTGAGGCGAAGAATCCAGGCGGAGGTGGTCCAGTTATCTAGGTACTGGCGGATATCTCTGTATTACATAACCCTTATAACGGGCTTATTCAAGTGAAGACTTCTTTAGGCGCATTGAGCACTTTTTGGTAGGGGGTAAAAATGTGGAACGGTGTCCAAAACCTTCTTCTTCTTAAGACAAAAGGTCTTAAGTATAAATATAGTAAATTCGTAATAAAACTTTAATACCTTGGTTTTAAGGTTTATATTTAAAAGTGCTGTGTAATCGTGACCGACACCTCGCGTTGTTACGAAGATAAAAGGTCTTAAATATAAATATAGTACATTCCTAATTAAACTTTAATGCCTTAGTTTTAAGGTTTATATTTTATTTTAAAAGTGCTGTGTAACCGACACCTAGCGTTGTCATTTTAAATATTCGTTTTCACTTCTATCGGCAGTCCCTATGACTGCCAATTTTTTTAAATGATAATAGTTGACCCAGTGTAACGTAAGGTACATGTACTTTACGTAACAAAGAATATCACTCGGATATGAATCAATGAGTACAATTTTCAATATCTAATGTATACTATATACATATATGTATATGTCACCGTAAGATTCTTATCTAACTCGCGAAATTGTAAACTATCGACAGATTGTGAACCGTTAAATGTTCTGAGTGTCAATTTTTGAAATATTAATTGTATTTACTTTCTTGTAGGTTAGGTTATGGTTCGACATTATTTAATCAGGTACCTAGTTAATATACCTAACAGATTACAATTTATCGAAAAATAATGAGTTAAATTGCACCTAATCTTTCGACAGGTTCCAATTTCGCCAGTTAGATTATAATCAAACGGTTTTTACAATCTTACGGTGACATATACGCTCCTACTCAATAAAAAAAAGTGTATGTGTGCAATTCACACACGGCACAAGCACGGTAAACAGATACAACTTACTGTGGCACAAGTGAAACTTCAGAAAAGTAGCCTACAAGAGAATGAGATAAATATAACATGTAACACTATCTCATTCTAAATAGGTAGCCTTGATCCATAGAATATGTGATTATCAACTTTAATAATAATTAATTAAGATGAATTGAAACAAATGCTTTAACCTTGGGCTGCATTATCTTTGCTGTGTAATATGGATGATGACAACTCAATCAAATCAGCAACTCTTTAACAAACTTTAAAAACGCACTTCTAGTATGGAAGTTGTATGAAATTCACAGTTGTGACGTCATCAAATTTCAACGCACTTTTTTTCTTTAATATGTATATTAAAATGGTTATCAAATTTAAAACTAACCGTTGATGTGAATTTTCGGTCTTTTGGAAGACCCTCTATTTAATAATCATTTAGAAATAATTTATTTTTGATATAGGTAGTCATCATCCCTATCGATGCCAAGTGCCAAGCGAGGCTACGCTTATTACGCAAAAATGATTGCTACAATGTAATGATCTCAATCGCATTTGATTGGTTAACTCTCCCACTATTGGCCAAAATACATGACTACCATAAATTCCGCTAATCACAACCACCACTACAGCCCATTAATGTCCCACTGCTGGGCACAGGCCTCTATTCTCATAAGAGAGAGGTAAGAGAGAGGTATTTAAAGCTTAGACCCACCACGCTGCTCCAATGCGGGCGTTGACGGGCTATACTACCCTATAATAATTCTATACTATAATAATGCGAAAGTTTGGATGGATGGATGTTTGTTACTCAATCACGTGCCTGAGCGGCTGAACGGATCTGGATGAAATTAGATTATTAGGCACAGAGATAGATTATAGTTTGGAATAGCACACAGGCTAGGCATAGGCTTTATATCCCGGAAAATTAAGAACCAAAATACCTAAATCCACGCGGCCGAAGTCGTGGGCATCAGCTAGTAGGATGTTATAAAATTAATAAATACCTAACTATTTATGTAGGTCTTAGGTGCATAGTACTGCCTCGTTGGTCTAGTGGTTAGCATGTTAGACTGCAGCCGACGAGGTCCCGGGTTAGAGTCCCGGGTTGGGCCATAACGAGTATTGGGTTTTTCTGACTAGAAATTCTCAGCACTAGCCCGGAGTTACGAAGTTGGCGGTGTTTCAAAACTGTCGGTTCTGCGTCCGGTCTCTCTCCGGTCGTGTCGGATTTTCCGTCCCATCGGGCTATGAGAGTATAGGAACAGAAAGTGCACCTGTGTATGTGCACTTTAATATCTCCTGCGCAGAGAGATGGCGGCCTTTCTCCAGAGAGATGGCTAATATCTCTGGAGATAGGCCGCCGTAGCCGAAATTCGGTTGAGAGGACATTATTATAACGTAATAATAAGGCTACTGGTCAATCAGTTAAAATGCAATCAAAATTTAATTTAGATCCATATTTGATTTGATTGTAATCAATGGAACAAAAAAGAAGACAGAATACCTATTAAAAAACAAACATGTGAAATAATTAAAAAAATAATTGCTTTTTGTAATACCATGGTGTATGGAGTGACTACAGAGTAGCGAACTGTAAAGTAGGTAGAGTATAGTCCGCGCGCGAGCTCTGAGGAATCCTATGGAATGTTAAAGTAATGACTTATGTGCTTAGCGCACAACGAGATTATCTCGCGACGAGAGAGAGAGAGAGATGTTGTCGTTGCCGCCCTAACGACAACCTAACATGCACAAAATGCGGTATATTACAAGAAAAAAATAGTCGACATGTTCGTAGAGAAAAATACCACAGATAAGAAATATTACTTTTGTCTCTACTTTTGACGTAACGAGTAACCAAGTTAGCTTCGGTAGACAGGTAGAGATAACGGGTAGACATAATTTTACTCGTAGTGCGCATGTTTTTTTTTTTTTTTTTTTTCTTGTCATTAGGCAAGAGTCCGCTAATTCCTCTGACTTTAGTCAGAGACATTTTTTATTATTTTATGTTTATTTATAAACCTTTTGAATTTAATTGTAATTTATTATAATATAAGGAACAGAACAACGTGGTTTACTCATGTTAATCTTATTATTCTATAATAGCAGACAACATTGAGTCTGTATCATCTTGTTCTGTTCCTTCCTATTACAATTCCTGCTATTTTTGCACAAAATAGCATGAATACGTTCCGGGTTTCGTTACATTCCATTATGGTGGGAATGGAGGCCCTGCACAGTTCCATTCCAATCTGTTGTTGCAGGTCCTCTCGGATTCGGCTGTGCTGCGGACAATCGATGAGTACATGGAGAATCGACTCACCGACACTTTCATCGCAAACACAGCCAGGACTGTCTTTGCACTTGAACCTGTGCAGGTACTCAGCAAACCCACCATGTCCCGTTAGCACTTGGGTCAATAGGGGCGTTAGTACAATTTTCTTTAAAATCTTTTTGGCCATTCCGACTGAGGGTAGGAAGGCCCTTGTCACTGACGCCGTTTCACCGTTCTGGTATCTTCCGTTCCAAATTTCAAAGTATTTTTTCCTAATTGTTAATTTTATGAAGGACAAGGGACACTTGTCGTAGTTGGGTGCAGTTTTCTTTTTCCTGGCTGCCTCCTTTGCGAGGGCGTCAGCTCTTTCATTGCCCTCAACTCCGACATGTGCCCTTATCCAAAAGAGTCTAAAAGAGTTGCCATTTTCTCTGATTAAAGTTAAATTTTTCCTTATCATAAACGCTAAAGGGTGAAACGTGCCCGGATTTTTAATGATCTCTAGTGCTGACCTAGAGTCGCTGATGATATTCACGGATGGCTTATTGCTTTTCAGGATGTATTCAGTAGCTTTGTACAGCGCGTAGAGTTCGGCCTGACGGAGCAGTAATGCTCCAAGAGATATTTACTACTTCGTATCTCGTTTCCACCTTCCCAGCATGATAGCGCTGCACCTACTTTCCCATCTATTTTGCTGCCATCCGTGAATATACTCAGCCCACTTATGCCGTGCTCCGCGATAGTTTTGGCACTCAGGTCTTCGAGGCAGATGAAGTCTTCGATTTTTTCTCTGGCAGGATGTACTGCTTCCAGAAAACACACTCTTGTTTCCACCTCCCTGTCTCCTACAACATTCTGCGGCTTTCCTCTTTTGGCCTCGTACAGCCCCTTCGTCTCTAGAGCTCTCAGGTCGAGTGGTATCATCCCAGTTAAGGCTATCACGGCGTTTAGGGACGCTGTACGGTAGGCCTTGCACATTTTTTGTCCAAAGCCTCGCTGCACGGCATACAGATGTTTTTGTATCATTATTTTGTTGGCAGCAGGAGCCCAGACGTTGGCCGCGTAGAGTATTATAGGTTCGATCACGGCGACGTACATTATCTCCACGATCTTCGCGGACAAACCCCAGTTGATTTTGGCTGATCGTGCTAGTGGTTTGTATATATCTAACGCTTTTTTACAAACAAATTTCACATGATTATTAAAGGTTAATTTACAATCAATAATTAGGCCTAAAACTTTAATTTCTTCAACTAGCTGGATCCGGTTGCCGCCCATGTGTATGCGCGGGGTGTCGTATTTTAGTTTTTTAGTAATCACCATTGCACTCGTTTTATGTGGTGCAAACTTCAATTTGTTCGTTACACCCCACTCATACACAAGGCCGAGCACCCGGTCCGCGTTTTCTTCTATTTCTGGAGCTGATTCGCCGGAGAACACAAGGACAATGTCGTCGGCAAAAGCCTGACAGTGCACCTTGGTCTTTTCTATTTTATCCAGGAGAGAGTGTTTTCTTACTGAATTATAATTAACTAGCAGATGCCTGCGACTTCGTCCGCGTAAAAATAAGTTTTTTAAATTTCCACGGGAACTCCCTAATTTTTCGGGGTTAATAATGACACCCACAAATAATATGTAATGGCTTTCTATTGGTACCAGAATTTTCAAAATCGGTTTTGCAGATCCAGAGATTTCGTATCAAATTTTTTGACTAATAAAGGTAGCGTAGGAACCCCTAAATTTTTTAAAACTAGTCGGTAGTGACTCAGACAAGTTTAAGTATTTTAAATCTAAAGTTGGAAATTCCACTTTACCTCTGTCGAGCGTAAACTTTTCACTTCTCTAAAAATTCCAACGACTAATTTACATAGCCGGGCCCCGTCAAACAAAGAATGTGGACCTATTTTACTAACGCCATCTAGTCTGAAAAGTGGGACAGCGCTATGGCGGGGACAAGGACAGAGCTACACAGGTTAGGAGCGTGCTCTAAAGGTTGGACACCCAATTTTTTTCTATGAAAGGTCCCATCTAGTACCCACATATATATCGATGAAAAATTCCCCTACAACCTCACAAACTCACACACTTTACCTATTTATAATATTAGTATAGAAATACGGATTACGGAAGTTAAAAAATCTGTTTTCACAACAATTGTATGAACTATGAACTCTAATGGTCACAGTTTAAGTAAAATTACCTATTATTTATTATGTGTTTTATCTCTAGCGAAGGTCGCACGACGATATCAATCTTTATTATTTATAACATTATTTAATTTATCACAAGTTCGTTCACATTTTACGCAATTGGAGATATAGGTATTTCATAAACATCGTTCCTTCAAAATAAAAATATAACTCAAGCTGCATTTTTTCACTTGATATTATTAAGTATAAAGCAGAGAATTTTCCTATTTTTACAAAAAATAATTAATCAGCTAATTTTCGAACCGCTTAAATTTGATACAAGTAATGGAGAGAAGCAGGCGTTACTTTGCGGAAGTTCATGATACTGAAAAAACTAGAAGTTTAATTCGCTATAATCCGCCACATTAGGTAAATCTATGTGGTACAGTGTGTAGGTATATTGCACTAGTGGCCTGCGGTAATCACCACACCACACAAATCTTCCATATTAACCACAGCATGTACGTTTCACTCCAACACCGGAGCGATTATAGCGAATTAAACTTCTAGTTTTTTCATTTTGATACAAGTAACTTATGCATTGTTCTAACCTACTTACTGACTGCTAATATCCGCAATCCAAATCACCTTCGCGTCTACTACAAAAAAAACAATACCCTTCCTCCTCCGTACCTACTTCCTCGATCTTGAGTCTAGACACCTGCAAAAACTTTTAATTAAGTTTTGTTTTGAAGTTAGGAAGTATACATAGATATCTAGATCTCCATCAAAAACTCCAGCCTTTTAAATGCAATGATACTTTAAACTTTTTAACTCAAAAAGGCATCATTTTGTATGATAAATCGATTTTCAATAAATTACTGAGCACTTTAGATTTCCGTCATTCATTCATTTCAATCCATCGCCGGCACCCAACTGAGTACGAGTGTCCTCTAAGAATGAGAAGGGATTGGCAGACTTCACACACCATCTTCATCATCGGGTGCCATCTTCAAACTGAAGTCTGGCGGTCAGCAGTGGAAATGCCTTCCGATATTGAGCAATCTTCTTTAATTCTGCGTAATTAGGACGGATCCAACTCCTATCTGTTTACTGTGCCTTTACGTCATCCATCCTCTACCTCTGTGTTCCACCTGCTGTTTTTCCAGGAACCTTGCTCTCTAGGATCAACCTTGAAAATTCGTACCGGTGCCCGAAAAATGCCACCTTTCTCTGCACGACGGTTGTCATTAGAGCTCATACACTTTTGAGAACATTATTATGAATTTTCGGGTGTGCAATTTTCCTTACGATGTTTTCTTCACCGTTGTTTTTAGCAAATGATATTCGTACTCGAAAAGAAATACGTGCATGCCCGAGGATCCAACCCCCGACCAGCAGGCCGAAGCCACATGACAATCACCTGGCTCATATGCCTCAGCTATACAGATCCACTACAGCCCATTAACGTCCCACTGCTGGGCAAAGGCCTCCACTTTCATAGGGGCGAGGGAATTAGAGCTTAGACCCACCACGCTCCAATGCAGGCGCGCTTTAACGAATATTATCATGTTAGTGATAATAACTGGGACCGACGGCTTAACGTGCTCTCTGAGGCACGGGGGTGAAACACCGCCACAATTTTTAGTCAGAAATCCTCAACACTTAACTATGGCCCGACCCGGAACTCGAACACGGGACCTCTTCAGTCGCAGTCAAACATGCTATTGCTAACCACTAGACCAACGAGGCAGTTATACAGATAATGGTCTGAAAAAGCCTATTTTGCCAACGATGAGGCAAGCGTCCGACGTTTGGAAATACCTACCATGTATTTAATTACAAAAGTTCGAGTAGTAGGTATCTATTTTATAAATAACACTTTTATGAATATATGACCTGACAGTCAAACAGGTTTTAAAGATCTTCTAATTATTACCAGTTATATTATTTCGTAGTTATATTAGTTCATATTCTTTACGAAATCGGAAGTCTACCTACAATAACATCAAAAACAATCTTGAAGATGTTAGAAATGTGAGTGTTAGCGTATGGACTGTCAGGAGGAGACTTCTAGAAGTGGATATATACAGTCGAAAACCAGCTAGGGGTCCTGAATTACTCCGTGGGCACGGTATGGCAAGGTTAAGATTTTCCCAAAATTGTACGATGTGGACCGATGTAGAATGGAACAAGGGTTTATTTTCTGATGAAGCCAGCATCTCTTTATTCTCTTTATTTATATGCGTCGTAAAGTGCTAAGAAGACCAGGAGAGTGTTTTGCAGAGGTATGTTTTGAAGAAATTACGCCGTACGGTGGGGGCTCTGTCATGTTTTGGGCTGGCATAACTTCTGAAGATCGTACAGAGTTAGTTTTCGTAGAAAATGGGTCGCTAAATGAACAATGCTACATCACGGAACTCCTAATTCCTCATGCACAACCAGCGTTAGCTGTTACAGGAAGTGCTGCTGTGTTTATGGACGACAATGCTCGAGCAAACCGAGCGGGCGACGTAGACGCTTACGTATGTGAAGACGGGATCCGTCGTTTAGATTGGCCAGCACGAAGTCCCGACCTCAATCCTATTGAGTATCTATGGGACTTTCTAAAACAACGTGTTGGAGCTGTACACACAGCCCCACAGAATATCCGAGAGCTTAAAATTGCTATTACGGCCGAATGGGAGCGTATTCCTCAAGAACTCATTAAAAAATCTCGTCCAAAGCATGCCATTAAGATTGCAGCAGTTATTTCAGCCAGAGGAGGCCACACTCCATATAATTTTTTTATTTTATTGTTTGTACCTTTTAGTAAATAAAGGAGAAAGTCAATTGAAGTTACCTTATACCTTATACCTTATTTTGTCAAAATGAGTAATTTCCTAAAAATCTAAATTAAACAAATTAAGATCGACTTAATTACCAAGCAAAAGTGTTTTTACATCAGTAAATAATATTAATTTAATTTTGTTGCATAAAATCCCTTTTACAACTGTTATGACTAAAAGTACTCGAATAAATCAAAGGTGCCCATTTTTTTGCAAAGGAGTCTAGTTAATACAGGAAAAAAAATAGTTTTCATACTTCATCTCACAATCAATCATAATGTTTCTAAAGTTTTCCTCAACGGTACGTAGACAGTATTAATTATTATCATTATTCATAAGCGTAACGTGTTTCGGTCGAAGACTTTATAAAGCTGACGCCTGACATGTCTAGTTTTTCCTTCCTTAGTCTTTATAATGATAGACTGGCTCTATTTATGCTGACGTAGCCTCATGGGTACCTACATATAATCCATTCATCTATCTATACTAATATTATAATTACGAAAGTTTGGATGGATGGGTGGATGTTTCTTACTCAATCACACCAGGACGGCTGAACGGATCTGGATGAAATTTGGCACAGAGATAGATTATAGTCTGGAATTACACAGAGGCCACTTTTTATTCCGGAAAATTAAAGAGTTCCCGGGGTAACCAAAAAGCCTCAATCCACTCGGATGAAGTCGCGGGTTTTAGCTAGTAAATTTAAATTGATTACTAGCTGAATCCCGGAACTTCCCGGAATTAAGTTTTTAATATTTAATTTCCATGGGAACTGATATCCTTGGTTCGCCAAGCTATTTACATATGAAGTGTTTTATTTTATTAAAATACATATTTTTGTGGTTGTATTTTTGTTTGTGTGAACTACCTATATATCTCTTTATTGTTTGCTAAAGATATAAAGTCATGCAGATTTTTGTAAAAATATCTATTATCTATGTATATATTTTTAATGTTTAAGGTGGATTTAGACGCCATTTCTGTAAAATCAATCAATCTCACAATCTCAAAACTAAACTAAAATGACAGATTTGAATCTAGTTTTGTCCTTTTCCGCAGGGAATATTATAAAAGGGATAGCAATATTTTTAATGATGTCATTTTAGTTAAGTTTAGATATTATTGTGTTTAACAGAATCAGCCTCATAAACCACGCAGCTGCGACTTTGTTAATGCAAAAGAACTATTAAGTTACAAAGAATAATTTAAAAAAGAAAAAAAATTGAACTGCAAATAAACACACAAGTCAAAGCAAACACACAAAGAAAGAAGGACTTATTTAGTTTTACCTTAAAGGAAAAAGTGTCAACTTTCTAATTTAAGATTTCTTCTAATTTAAACTTAAGACAGTAGGTACTTTTCCTATTGCTTTTTAATGCAGTTTGCTGTTAGTTAAAAACACAACTTCTAGTAATTAAAATATTATTTTCTACGCGTTTGTCTGTACCTGGAACTAATTTTCCAATCAAACTCAAAAACTCAAACTCAATGTATATTTATTCAAAATAGGTACCTACAAAGTAGGTATAAGACGTGATGGTGATAATTAACCACGGTATCTTATAACTAAAGCTACGAGGGTTCCAAACGCGCCCTGGTCTGAGAAGAGCCCACAAGAAACTCAAACGACAACAATCATGAAATGTAACCCAAATAAGGAATAAATACCTAACATAGATTACCTCAAAGTATTGATTTGGCGATTTAAAAATCAACCCTTAGTGAATTTCAATCCATTTTCAGCATTTTCAATATCTTACTTATTATTTTCACAAAAAAAGTTTTTTGTTTTATAATAGGTACTTACATAATATTATGTTTTAGTCCATTATAAAGCTGCCTCAGTAGTAACTTATACATACATAGCTATTTATCACCGGGGAAAATTGGGCTGATTATACAGTCCGTTACATTTTTAAATAACAGGGGTTGTTACTACCATCGCATAAAGCAGTATTATTATGTCACGTACCTCAACGTCCATAAAAAAAGGATTATAATTCTAAAACACGAACGTCAAAAATATTAAACCAATACGGCTGCGATGGTAGTATGCCCCCTATACTTAAATTTAAGAAAATTTTACTTACATTCCCTGTTATTTGTATATTATTTTGTTAAACACTGGAAATATTTCACTTATTATCGCGAAACTAAGGCACCATGTTGAATTTCACCACAGACCCAGTGTGGTCGCCCGATGTGGACACACTGGCGGAAAACATACGATTGTGTATGTGTGGCTGTGTGTGCATGAACTTGAATTTAAAATGGCGAAGCGCTTTGCTATAATATCAAATCAAGGGTACCGTAGAGGTGCGGAATGTATTTTTGATTAGATTTTTTATTGTGCAAATAAAATTATATAAAATAATAAAAAAGAAGAAATGATATAAAATAATATATCACCCACCTAGCTTGTTTGTTGCTTAGCTATACTGGAACCCATCCTCTAGAAATAATAAGCCCTTATATATGAGGACATTGGCTAGTTCACATTAGATCTTAGGAATCTTTTATGGGGCAGAGCTGACTATTTTTATTTAGCCGAAGAGAGCAGCTTGAGTACTTTTTCGGGCTTTATAAAGAAATGTACGTCTTTGAAAGCTTTTTTATTGGAAACTATAAATAAAATACTTTGATATTTCCAAACTATGTGCTTTTTGAATCTTTAATCAAAATTTTTTATCCGACTGAAACACGATTGGATTTTCTCGATAGAAATATTTTCCACAGAATGCTCCAACATTTTAATTTTTATAGTTTTATTTGGAAACCACATAATACATGAATGCAAAACATAACAAACTAGAATTTTCGTATTTTAATTAAAAATAAATAAATATTTGAGTAAAAACTTTTTTTATTCCACTACAAATTAGCGCTTGACTGCAACCTCACCTGATAGTAAGTGATGATGCAGTATAAGATGGTAGCGGGCTAACCTGTTATGGCAATGGGTATGGCAATACTCCTAGTCGGTTTCTATACGGCATCGTACCGGAACGCTAAATCGGTTGGCGGTCCGTCTTTGCTGGTAGGGTGGTAACTAATCACGGCCGAAGCCTCCCTCCAGACCAGAGAAAATTCAGAAATTATAAATTCCAAATTGACCCTCGATGACCATCAAACTATCAGTACTTAAGTATGTATTTTACGGAACCCTAAATACGTTTCGTAGTATTATTTATTTTTATTAAACTTTGCCGGCTACTATACTTACGGCTACTACATAATTGTACTATAATATACAGTAGTATTATTATAGTAGGTACAATTATGCAGTAGGTGTTATCATTTATTGTATTTTTTTTGTAAAATTGTTACCTGAAAATGTTTCGGACACTTCTTATACCTAGTAGCTAGTCACTATACAATACTAGCAGACTTGCCCGCAACTTCGTGCACGTGAAATAAGTTTTTTAAATTCCCACGGGATAATAATTTTTCGGGATAATATATATGACACTCACAAACAATGTGGCTTTCAAATCAGAATGCTTTTTATTCAAATAAACTTTTACAAGTACTTTTGAATCGTCGAGTGAATCTACCACTGGTTCGGAATGACATACCTACCGAGAAGAACCAGCAAGAAACTCGGCGGTTGCTCTTTTGAAAAAATAATTACAATTTCATTAATTTATAGAATACATAAGTACTGAATACTGTGCTTAGCATTGCTGGAGCGAGTCAAATCTATGCTCCTTTGTCATTTACGTAATCTTCAACAGCTTAATAAGCTTTTTTCAGGAGCATACTTCTTAATGGACTTCTTAAATTTGTGTAAAGGCAAGTTTAAGATAGGTTGTGGAATCTTATTATAAAATAAAATGTTCATTCCCTCGAACGACCTTCGGACCTTCTTGAGGCGGAGTGATGGAGTCACTAGCTTAGTAGATCCAGAGATTACCCCCTACAATCTCACAAGCTCACAAACTTTTCAAGAATAAAACATACCTACTTAGCTATTATCTTTCAATGTTTTGCCCATTGCATTGGTTGATCACTTATTAGTAGTTAAGAATAACCTTACAGCCCGAATAGAGTCAAAAGTTATCACGGTCTGTTTTAGGGAGTCTTAATAAGACCCTCCCCAGGCGAAGAGGTTACTCAAGAAACGAGTTATTTATACCAATGTCCTTCTCCAGACATTGGTGCACTTACTACTTACTTAAGTAATTACTTACTTTAAACTCACAAATAGTATGTAAATCGATGGCCTAAGTTTTCTTAAATAAGGCCAATTTTCAATTACCTTTAGGTATGCCTCTATTGGGGCAGAACTAAATTAATTAGATATAAAAGGATCGCAAAATAACACAAGACGTGTAAAAATTTAATTAACGTCTTTAATTTACGTCTACTGGTAGGTCTGACTCTGAACCCATAGGACGCGAGATCTTAGTTCGGGGCGAAATTTTCAATTACCTATTAGGTATGCCTCTGTTTGGGTCAGAACAAAATTAATTAGATATAAAAAGATCGTAAAATAACACAAAACGTGTAAAAATTTAATTAACTTCTTCAATTTACGTCTACTGGTAGGTCCTGACTCTGAACTCTTAGGACGCGAGGTCTTAGTTCGGGGGGAAAACCACTAGTTATACTAATTCTGATTTTGATTCTGTAGTGCACAATCTCCTTACTAAAATGCATTTAAAAATATTACTAACCCTTTCATAATACTCCCTGTGGAAAGGGACAGAACTAGATTAAAAGCTCTCATTTTAGCTATTTACAGCTCAACTGCTCTGGGGATGTAGTTTAATAATTCACTTGACTGCGAGTTTTGTGTTAAGTGTTGCGGAACCTTAAAATCAAGTCCACTCTCGAAGAAAGTTTTCGAGGATATTGCGAAGTCGATGCACTAGACTTGCGTCAGTCAGCGAGTCGGTCGATCTAACCTAGAAATTTCTAAACTGTGAATATAAAACATCAAAATACATACTTACACTGGTACTTTGGTAGGTAGGTCTGCGACCTTACGAAATCGAAATTCCACGGACTCGTACCGATTTGCTTCCTCGTTCCTAATTCGAACCGCTAGGATATGGAATGCCCTTCCGGCTTCTGTTCCCTCCTCTTTTAATATAGGTACCTACCTTCAAATCAAGAGTGAATAGGAATCTTCTAAGCAAGCGCGCTCCACCTTATAGGCCTATTACACTGTACTTAGACTGTGAAAAGCACTCTTGTATCAGTGTAGTGTAATAAGACTTTCATTTCATTCACTACAGCCCATTAACGTCCCACTGCTGGGCACAGGCCTCCACTCTCATAGGAGAGAGGGAATTAGAGCTTAGACCCACCACGCTGCTCCAATGCGGGTTGGCGGGCTATATAAGACTTAGGGAGTATTTATAATACAAATATATGATGACAAACAATTTATTTAAAAAAAAAAACAGTCACATAAACTTATTAGCCATACATTAATAAGTTTAAGATATTATGGTATTTAAATCAATTAGCTTAGGTTTGAAATATGACCAGCTCTTTGATTAAAGCACTTAGCTCAGAGCCATTATTTGCATGCCTAGGCGGTTAAGTCATTTAGCCTGAAATAAGAAACAATAATCATAGGCGGTTAAGTCATTTAGCCTGGAACAAGAAAAAGTACAGAACCCGTCGATATGTACTATATTTATACTTATGTAAGCGACAATCCAGAAGTAGGTATAACGAAATACTTTTAATATCCTGTCCTCTCATTTGAAACTTGCACGAGTAAATGGTTAAACGTGTAGAGGTTCCACGAGAGATTTAGGTAATTAGATAGAAAAAAAGTTGGTTATACTTAAAAAAATATTCATTTGATCCGGCCACGATTTTTATCGTTAAGCTCTAAACCAAATCGCGATGTAAACACAAAAGTATTCAATAATCGCTGAGTCTGCCTGCAGCACAGAGTACTTTGAATAAACGGGTATAGTAGAGTCATCAGCAGGGCCTTTGCACTTAGAACATTTTTCTGTTATATGGGGATGTTAGTTCCACAACTCCCTAAAGGATGGCGCTCATGGCGCTTATCTTGTACTGGAAGTGTGTATACTCAAAAGTCTGTGATCAGGGTCTGTGATGGCGCTGAAATAAGTGTTCGTTCAGAAGCTTATGTTTTAGATAAATTAATGATTTTGCCATTTATATAAACACAAAGCTAATAATATATAAAACTTTTTTTTTGAGCAGAATATGAGTTATCTTAGATAATTTATAAAGATTTATTTGTTATAAATTTAGTTAAGTGGAATGAGTTAGAAGTTTAATGAAACATTTGTGTTTTAATTTCCAAACGTGGACAGCCGCCATTTTAAAGTTTGAAATTCGACATTGACATTGACGTTTTCTGGCATGCCGGATGCCGGGTGGACAAAATTATTATTTTTTGATAAATTCGTTACAATGTAAAACTATATTAATAGAGTGTGTATTAAGTGTGTACGATGTGAAAAACATGAAACTGTGGAATAATTGTTATGCTTTATGTATATTTTTTGTAATTGAGAATATAAGAGAAAATAATCAACATGCGTTTCATTTACTAACATCTGAACATCTTTACAGTTTGTGTTTATCGTATAATAATTTATCTTAATTATTACAAGGTCACATAATTCTATAGTTGCAGAATTAGGTGATCTTGTAATAATTAAGATAAATTATTAAACAAAATACACTTTGTAATATATAGTACTATAGCATTGTGATAAGGTTATATATATATACATATTTTAGTTGGAAAACTTCCCGATAGATGTCGCTGTACATTGAAAGTCGAGTAGCAACTCTATACCAGTATATATAATGTACTCTGTGGTCATCAGTCCCTATCTCCTTTTATCGCCATCTATCGAGTAAAGTTGTAACTAACTATGTGCTAAGTGCTAAATGCTATAAATATAATCACACTACTGAAGTCACCATATGTACAGCATACTCCACGCATTTCGTTTGGTTGGTTCCATAATTTCAATAAAATACAGAAATGGGATAACAATCATTTATTTTTTTCTCCTTTTGTTTCAATAGTTTACAGCTTCTTGTTGTATTGAGTCTTGTAAGTCATAATTTTTGTGGAGACCACTAAATAATTTATTCGTGGACTTACACCCATTTTGTACAAAAAATCTGGACGAAAAGTCGAAAAAGAACTCTACCAAATCTTTTTTATTGTTACTACACCACAACCCAGGAACACAACATTCCTTTTCTGTAGCCATTATAGCAAATCTCAAATCAAAAATATATAGGTATGTCACCGTAAGATTGGAAAAACCGTTAGATTATAATCTAACTCGCGAAATTCTAAACTGTCGAAAGATTGTAAACTGTTAAACGTTCTGAGTTTCAATTTTTGAAATATTCATTTTATTTACGATTTCTTGTCTCTTTCTTATAGGTTAGGTTAGGGTTCGACATAAATAATCAAGTAGGTTTTATCGGGTTTAAATACCTATCAGATTATAATCTACCGGAAAATAATGCGTTAAATTGTAATGTTTCGACAGTTTAGAATTTCGCGAGATAGATTATAATCTAACGGTTTTTACAATCTTACGGTGACATATATCCATAAAACGTAGCCGGGGTCAAACATAAAACAGCGATTTCGGAGTCCAAAACAAAGCACAATAATATTTAAGATCCAAAATCCATTTAACAAAGCCAAGTCGTCGGGAAAAATCATCAAGAACAACGCTACAGCCCATTAACGTCCCACTGCTGGGCACAGGCCTCCACTCTCATAGGAGAGGGGGAATTAGAGCTTAGACCCACCACGCTGCTCCAATGCTGGTTGGCGGGCTTTAACGACTATTATCATGTTAGTGATAATAACCGGGACCGACGGCTTAACGTGCTCTCCGAGGCACGGGGGTTAAACACCGCCAACTTCCAACTCCGGGCTGGCACTGAGAATTTCTTAATTGAAAAACCCAATACCAAATATTTTTGTACGCCCGACCGGGAATCGAACCCAGGACCTCGTGATCCGCAGTCGACTCCGCTAACCGCTAGACCAACGAGGCAGTAGCATCAAGAACACCATAACACGAGAAATCACCACGAAAGAAAACGGAAAGAGAATTTATGTAAAAATGACAATTGACTGTGACCGCAGACATTGACAGGCACAACAGGTAGCTGACCACAGATTAAAATTCCTATAAGTCTGATTACTAGTAGTGCCATCTGTCGAGCTAAGTTGGATTCAATGTACCTTAAACGATTTTGTACTGGAGATAAAATGTACTGAGTGATAAGACCCTGGCCTGCAGAAACTGAATCAATATTGTCAAAACACTCGTATTTATACTAACTAATTTCAATATGCCGTCTGTACCCGCCGATTAAATCGGATGACATGAAACGAGTCAAATTGACAGATATTATACTTCATGACAGACATTATACTAGGTAGGTACTTCATTGTTTCATTCATGAGATATAAAGTCAAACAGTAATAGTGCTAACACTTATGACCTTTTGTCTTAATAAGAACGGTGTCGGTCACGGTCGGTTTTATGACGTCGTGTCGCGGCGGAGCAAGACAAACTGCTGAGTTTCATACCGACTCTTCTCAGCAGAAATTCTTTCCGAACCGGTGGTAGAGTTAAAACATGACGTTACGTAAGAGACTTGAGTATCGAGGTATAGTAGGTAGGTAATATATGTTAGGAAATCTTATCAAAACTTCTTCTCTATTAAGCGAAGTGTATTAGAGCAATTTCTCAAAGCAAAATACTATAGCTGTTCAATTTTACGACTTCGATAAGCAGCATATACCTAGGTACCTATGCCTTCACATTTTTTTTCATATAAGTACTTGCCTACTCATACATTATCCACGTTAATAATTAGCATCTCAGGATTTACAGTTTTCAAAACATCAGAAAGCATAATAGACCTATTATATTGACGACCTCCCTGGTGCAGTGTTGAGCGCTGTTTATCTTAAAGTTTGTCTTAAAGTGGCAGTTCCCGAGTGCGATCCCCGGCAGGGTCAATTTGGCAATTTATAATTTCTGTATTTTCTCTAGTCTAGCCTGGTGGGAAGCTTCGGCCATGGCTAATTACCACCCGCGGTAGCTAGCCATGTGACGATCTGCCATGCCCCTAACAGGCTTTCCCCGCTACCATCTTAGACTGCATCGTCACTTACCATCAGGTGAGATCGCAGTCAAGAGCTAACTTGTTGTGGATTAAAAAAGTCTAACTGAAATAAGCTAGGCAGCCAGCTACATGATCTACTTATTAATTAGGAAACATAGATTAATATGTACCTATAGCTAACCTGAAGACACCTAATATTTAAAAGCAATATCTTCTATACTAAAACAAAGCAATGATTCTCAATAAAACTACTGCCCGGAGAAACAAATAAAGTTTTAATTTCGGGAAGAAAAGCTCCGATAGAATCACGCTCAATTCACGCGGACGAATCCGCGGGCATCAGCTAGTGTTACGTACATTATACCTTAGTAGCTCGTAGCTTTAGTTTTAAGATACCGTAGTTGATTATCACCATCAAGTCTTATTCCTTGTAAACATGACGTGCAGAAGGTGTACTTTGTAGGTAGGTACCTATTTTGAATAAAGATGTTTTGAGCTTTAGTTTGAGTTTTCAAGGTGGTCGGGAATGCTTTAAAATTAAAATAAAAAATCATTGGTTACTAATAATATGTTTTTATTTTTAATAACTTTTAAAAATACCACAGACACGTAAAATAAGATTAACATAAAATAATAAACTTTTAAATATTTAATAAACTTACATAGATAAATTAAAAATAAATTGTATTACACCTGAAAAAATTAATATTGTTTGTGTCTATTCTTAAGTTAAAAATTGTTCGTTACGTATAAATTATAATATTTAAATTAATACTTAATTTTATTTTATGACTAGTTATTGGACTACAATGTTAATTTTTAGAACACGAATTGATGATACTAATATTATAGATGCGAAAGTGTGTTTGTTTGTTGGTTTGTCCTTCAATCACGCCGCAACGGAGCAACGGATGGACGTGAGTTTTGACATGGATATAGTTGAGAACCTGGAGAGTGACATAGGCTACTTTTTATCCCGGAAAATTAACGAGTTCCCCCGGGAATCAAAAAACCAAAACCACGCGGACGGAGTCGCGGGCATCAGCTAGTATAATAATATAAAGGAATAGTAAATACAGAAGTACTTTCAAGATAACATTAATTTAATTTAATAAAAAACAATAACAGGTGCCCATGCTCATGTCCTCATGTGGTACGTTTGCAATATGATAAAAATGCTTAAAATAAAATAGAACAAAAACAAATAAGTAAAATAACTTAAAATAATTACTGCAATTTTATTAAATTTTCGAAAAACAATTTAGTTTTACGTTTTGTAAAACTTTGCCAATCTTTTCGAATGTATGTATAATGTTAGTAAATAGGTAGGTACTTACTAAATAATGATTTTTTGCTTATTTTTAAATAATATAATATATAATGTGACTAAAATTTTGAACGAGTATCCGTGTATCTGTCACCGTAAGATTGTAAAAACCGTTAGATTATAATCTAACTCGCGAAATTGTAAACTGTCGAAAGAATGTGAACCGTTCAATGATCTGAGTGTCAATTTCTGAAATATTCATTGTATTTACGTTTTCTTGTCTGTTTCTTGTAGGTTAGGTTAGGGTTCGACATAAACAATAAGGTAGAGTAATAATCACTTAGGTTCTATCGGGTTAATATAGCTAACAGATTACAATTTACCGAAAAATAATGCGTTAAATTGTAATCTTTCGACAGTTTGCAATTTCGCGAGTTAGATTATAATCTAACGGTCTTTACAATCTTACGGTGACATATCCATCCATACATCCATCTAAACATATACAATGAAAATTACAGTTCGCGCGGGATGTATGTGTCACCATACATTTACTCTGCATTCAACTCGCGCGCGAACAATACTTGCTCACTGACAATCTATCAACGCACATCTCAAACCAGTAAACAAATCGGGCTAAAATTCTGAATTTTCTCTGGTCTGGTCTGTTGGGAGGCCTCGGTCGCGGCTAGTTACCACTTATCACTTAGATTTAGCGTTCCGGTACGATGCCGTGTACAAACCGATTAAGGGTATGGGTTTATTATAACTGCCGTACCCCTAACAGGTTATCCCGCTACCATTTTAGACTGCGTCATCACTTACCATCAGGTGAGATCGCAGTCACGAGTCAAGTGCTAAGTGCTAAGGTCTTGTAGTGAAATAAAAGGAAACATACCTAAGCTGATACCTAACTTCCAAAGTAATCGTTAAATAAATAAGGTCTTGTCGTATTTTAGTTATAAGCGGCCTGAGCAAATGACAGACAGACAATTTTAGGTTACATTGAAATTTGGATAACTATCTCATTTAATATTTAAATATCTCATTTATTTAGTTACTTATATCCTATTGATAACTATAGCATTTTAAAAGTAGACGTTAGTACAGGTAGACAATCACTTATTTTACTGCCGAATGCTAAACTTAGTTTCGGACGTTATTTTGAATATCAGCAAGTCTAAGTTCTTAATTTGGGAATTGGATTGATCGTAACGAAAGTATATTGAATCTTAGTTAAATTGATTTAGAGCTCAGTTTAAATGTGTATGCATTCACATCCAGCGTTCCAAACGATACGTTTTGAAATTAAAATCGATTAAACTTTATTTGTGACTTTAAATCAAGAGTTCTTGGGTACATTTCAATTTGACGCGAGTGTCAATGTGTTCGAACGCTTGATAACGATCAATCGAATTTGCAATGTTAAAACTGAAACTATGCGTAAATGAGTCAATTTGAAAACAAATGTCGAAAAACGGTAATTGACATGGTCACATTTATCTCTTATTTTTTTTCAGTATTCACTATTCGGTCTTTAATGGTTCATTCATTCCTCTAGATATGAAATTAATAATCTGTGTATCCAGCTGTAATGTTTCCAACGCCATCTAGCGCCACGGGCCTGTAATAGTCCTTCATTTCGCCCCAGCCGCGTGGTGCGACATTGAAATTTGGACCAGAGACTAACGGCAGTCGCGGAGATTTCGGTGAAGCATAGACATCGTTTAACTTAGTTGGCGCCAAAGGCACTGGGATTTCAACTTTTGGTGCCGCTATATATGGAGGTGTGACGGGGAAAGGTTCCATTTTTGGTATGTTTGAAGTGTGCTTGAGGGCGGATTTCGGGTATGTCTTCTGGTTTCGGAGGCTGGATGGCGGGCGGTATGGCGTGTCGTGGTTTGCGACTGGCGTCGCAGTTGTGCATTGATTTGATGTATTGCGACCTGGAAATTAAAACATTTGGATATTAGAAAAGTTGCTGCAGGACTTGTAATTTTGTAGGGATGATCGATAATGATCGAGAATGCGGTCGTTTATTTCACAAACTACCACAGTGCACTGTTTTAAATTTTGAATCAGATTTAACTATGGCTCATACATTGATTCCCAGAATTGCTGGCAAGCGAAATAATCAAAAAAGAACCATGCGTATTAAAACTGCAAATTAAAAAAGGAGACCAATGATTAATAGGCATGATGACTGATTTTGAAAAATGATCAGATTATGTTCGTAAGTCAACGACCTCAATTTACATAGACGGGCCCTGTCAAACAAAGAATGTGGACCTATTTTGCTAATGCCATCTAGTCTGCAAAGCGGGACAGCGCTATGGTGGGGACAAGGACAGGGCTATACAGGTTAGGAGCGTGCTCTAAAGGTTGGACGCCCAATATTTTTCTATGAAAGCGCCCATCTAGTACCTACATATATATCGATGTCGTAAGTATCTACTATTTCGGTGAAATATCTTACTTCAGCAGAAAAATAAGGTTTGGTAGAAAAAATTAGCATTTGAAATTTAAATTTTAAAAACTTAAATTTCACGCCAAAACGCTCGTGAGTGTCATGGCGTCGTTTGTGACGTCACTTTTGTTTTTACCGATGTACTCTGTGCAGTGTACAGTAAACAATAACGTGATTGTCAAAGCTCGAAACCAACAATTGTGATGTCATTCGCTTTTTGGTGTTTCATCCATTATGGCGGATTGGTGTATTTTATAGATTTATTTTATCAAAATAAATAGCAATCTCACTCGAAATAGAGAAATAAATACGTTTTTTATAAATCATGAATCTTATTTCATTACATAAATTCATAATTTCATTGATTCTTGGTTACTGTCATCATGCCTATTGTAATAATTTGACAGCTTAAAGCGAATTATTCGAACTGTTTATGGGATTCAGTTGTTTAAGGACGAGTTATCCGTTTGAAAATCCGCAGAAGTCAGAACTCAGAACGGATGTGCTGACGAAAAGAGAAGCCCCGAGAAGAAGGAGAGACTCTGTCAGGTTAATTATCTATTCTTCGTAGATTGACAGTTAACTTGTCGGTTAGAACAAATGATTTGGTGTCAATCAGCTTCGAGATTAACCCCCCGATTGTGAAAGAAAATCACAGTCGTAAGCGTTTGTCAAACGTATAACTCGTATGTTTAAGGAGTTCATAGACGCCTAAATGTCAAATGTTAACTTATCGGTTAGAGCAAATAACTAGAAGAATTGGGGTTAATCAGCTTGAATACGGAGCTAGTGATATAAGTTCAGCTCACCTCGTCCTTCGTGCACCCATTTGACGGATCGTTTCTTCCTATTGACGTACATGCTTTGCCCCTTGCTCATGTGGTTGCTGGAGTCTGACAGCGATTTGGAGATGGCTCGCGCCAGGTCCATCTGCTCTCTAACCGTGGGGTGGACGCCGGGGACGTAGAACGCTGACGATGCGAAGGTTTTCTCTGGAAATGTTTTTAGTTGATTGGTCAGACAGGTCAGTTTGCCGAACGAGGTAGAGACTAGTATCGTGAGTGGCAAAAGTGGTCCTACGTGAAATAAATAAATCATTAAATCATTTCATCCATACTTAATATTACAAATGCGAAAGTGTGTCTGTCTGTCTGTCTCTCTGCTACACTGTCACGGTCCATCTGTTCAACAGATTTGTATGAAATTTGATACAGGGATAGGCTGTATCCCGGGGAAGGACATAGGCTACTTTTTGTCCCGGAAAATTAAAGAGTTCCCGCGGGAATCAAAAAGCCTTAATACACGCGGATGAAGTCGCGGGCATCATCTAGTTTTATATAAAGGAGGAAATCTTGAATAACCTGCCTAAGTAGTATCAAAATGTGATGCTAACTTAGTCACACTTTTCATTTATTTTTGATTCCATCGCCATTACTACAAATCGGTCACAAAAGACAGAAAAAATTGTTCTGCTTTGAAAATCTACATTAAAGAAAAAGAAATTGCCTAACTGCCCTTTCTACAAACAACTAAATTTTTCTTTGCTTTTTTGGTTTTACTTAAAATGAGATCACATTAAGAACAGATTTTGCGAGTAAAGGCTATTTGTGAAAAATGGTACATTTTTGAAATTTTCATGTAACCGGGAAAAGTGAAATTTAATATTAAAATAACAATTAAATTAGAAAAATGGTGATTAATATCGCGTATTTCCTCCACGTGCTCTTATTAAAGTTTCTACCCGTCTAGGCATACTGAGAATGATGTTATCGATGGTCTCCTGGGATAGTCTCCGCCATTCCTCAACTACGGCGATTCGCAGTTCTCCCACGTTGGCAGGAGGTGGAATTCTGGACTTAACTTTTCTTTTCAGAAAGTCCCAAACGTGCTCTATTGGGTTCATATCCGGTGATCTCGCCGGCCACTCTATAATAGTGATATTCATATCATTAAGGTGACCTTGAGTTATCCGAGCGGTATGCGGCCGAGCATTATTCTGCATAAAAACAAAAGCTTCACCGATATATGGGGCAAACGGTACGACATTTTCTTCTAAAACTTCTCTGATATAGAGGTCTGCAGTCAGACTCCCTCTGTCAATCACTACCAAGTCTGTGCGAACTCCCAAACAAATGCCCGCCCAAACCATTATTGATCCACCACCGTATGCAACTGTAGTTTCAAAATTTGTCTGAATGTATCGTTCTCCTTTGCGTCTGTATATTCTTTGCCTGCCGTCAATTTGATTTAAGAGAATTCTGCACTCATCACTAAACAATACCTTACTCCATTGGTCCGCGTTCCAAAGTCGATGTTCCTGAGCAAAAGTTAACCTGTTTCTACGGTGATTTACCTCGAGCCTTGGAGCCTTGGCGGGTACAAATGAACCCAAACCAGCTTCTTCGAGCCTTCTTCGTACCGTACGCTCACTTACGGTTACACCCCGCACAGCTTCTAACTCATGCTGGGCTTGAACGGCCTTCAAACGGGGGTTCCTACGTACACGAAGCCGAATGAAACGATACTCGAAGTGCGTCTTTTTCTGCCTTGTCCTGCTCTTCTCACATAAGTACCGGTCTCCCTGAACCGTTGGATACTGCGATGGATCGTTGAAACTGGTCGACGAAGATCTCTGGATATCACTCTGTAGGTTTGACCATTTCTTCGCATTTCCGTTGGGGCTAAGTCAGGCATAATTCAGTCATCAACTCCAGAAAGATACGCGATTAAAAAAAACTAACAAAAAACAGTATTTCAATGAAATTTTAAATCAAACTCAGAAGGAAGAAATACTCGAAGTTCGCTCCAGATAAGGTGTATTTGAATAAAATTAAAACAATTGCATAAAATGTGATGTTCAGTTGTTTTCTTAATTTGAAAATATTTCTTTTTAAATTAAATGACGTATAAACCAGCCAGCAACCTTATATGATACTGAAACTTAGCTTTAGGGAGCACGTGGATTACATAGCAAAAGCATCCAAGTCGAGCGGCTTTATAAAACGACAATGTAAAACTTTTTATAACATTTGTACGATGAAACTACTATTCAACACCATGGTACGCAGCCAGCTTGAGTACGCGTCGTCAATTTGGAACCCTATGTATAAAGTCCATGCTGCCAGAGTCGAAAAGGTACAGCGGAATTTTTCCAAATATTTGGCCTACCGTGATCGCACCTGTCCTTATCGCTCCGGGTACGAGGCTAGGCTCGAGCACTTCCACATGCTTTCCCTCAGTGATCGTCGCTGTATTACTGACATGTCTTTCCTGCATAAGCTAGTAAACGGTAATATAGACGCTTCTGACCTACTACAAACTCTAACCTTCACTCCTCCTAAGAAGTCTAGAAGATCAGCTTGTAGAAAAACATTTCGTGTTAAATTAAGCAATACAAACTTGGGTAGAAATGCTGCAATAAACCGTCTCATTCATGTTTACAACGAGCTTGCCGGTGTACATGATGACGTCGATATTTTTTGTCAGGCTCCAATTACTTTTAAAAAAGTTATAGCGTCAGCGATCTCTGCTTTGAGGGACAAATCGGCCAGTCTTAGTTCGTTATTTTAGTCAGATAATTTTGAGTTTATTTATTTTATAGATTAATTTATTTGTCGTAGTAGTAATAGTAGGTACATTGTTCCTTTGGTTTTATATTATTTTTATCATGTAATTAGTTAAGTGCTTGAGATCGGTTGTATCTTTTCTATAATATGTTATTTTTCAATAGCTGTGTATACCTATAAGTGGCGTGCCACACGGTTATAGACCTTATGTACTATTTTTAATTTAAGCTTTGTGTACTCGCCGTTGGTATACCGAAATACAATAAATAAATAAATAAATAAAATAAATATCAAACCTTTTTTTATGTTCCGCTAAATATGCCGGCGAGTTTATATTGTAAATTTATCTTTTTTTTAAATTAATTCTATCAAAGATTAGCGAACAGTAATTATACGAGTATGAAGGTGAGATCGGGAGTACAGATTGTTTATTTTTGAATCTCTATTTATATTTGAAACGGCGCAGTCTCGCCTTGCTCTTCATTATTCAACTTGGTCTGGCATTATGCTGTGTCAATACTAATCGCTTCACTCTTGTTATTTTTAACTGTTTATTTTCATTCGATGATAAATCACAGCTTGCTATCTGCATGATCAATGTTGGTAATAATGAAGGCTTACAAGGAACCGCTAAGTATCACAGTTCATCATTCGTCATCGTTTGTATCCATCGCCGGCTCAGTCTCCTCTGAGACTGAGATGGATTTGGCCAAATCCCACCACGCTGGTCAAATGCGGATTGGTAAACTTCACACCTTTACGAATGTAATAATTATGAAGGGTTTTTCGTAATGGTTACAAACACAAGCAGGAGGGTTCTCAAGCATACCTACAGATTTCCTCACGATGTTTTCCCTCACAGTTAAAGTATGTGATATTTAATTGATATAAATGCACATAGGTTAAAAAGTTTGGAGTACGTGCCCGAAGATCAAACCCCCGACCACGCAAAATTAGGAAGCCGAACGTCTCAACCAGTAGACTATCACCGCTGTTATAGTGTATCATATGAAATTAAATGATTAATTTGCAACTTGTGCTACCTATGATAGGTCAAAACTCTACCACTTGTTCGGAAAACTGATTCTAATGAGAAGAGTCGGCAAGAAATATGATACACTTTGTAAATCTTATCTTACTTCTTACAATAACATAAATGCGAAAGTTTGGATGGATGTATTGATGTTTGTTACTCAATCACGCCCCAACGGCGGAACGGATCTGGTTGAAATTTGGCACAGAGATAGATTATAGTCTGAAATAGCACATAAGCTATTTTATCCCGGAAAACTAAAGAGTTCCCGAGGGAACCAAAAAACCTCAAACCACGCAGAAGTCACGGGCATTCGCTAGTAATATATATGTCACCGTAAGATTGTAAAAACCGTTAGATTATAATCTAACTCGCGAAATTCTAAACTGTCGAAAGATTGTAAACTGTTCAATGTTCTGAGTGTAAATTTTTGAAATATTCATTGTATTTACGTTTTCTTGTCTCTTTCTTGTAGGTTAGGTTAGGGTTCGACATAAATAATCAAGTAGTGCCCGGCCCCAGGCCGGGCACTTAGGTTTTATCGGGTTTAAATACCTATCAGATTACAATCTACCGGAAAATAATGCGTTTAATTCTAATCTTTCGACAATTTAGAATTTAGCGAGTTAGATTATAATCTAACGGTTTTTATAATCTTACGGTGACATATACAATAATACGTAACGTAACAAGTATTACACTGACTTGTAGGTTGCTGGATCATATTTAACTGAATCTAATCACGATAAATTTAATTGGTTCTAATATTATATTATACCGTCAGTTTCTAAAAGTCAATATGTCTCTCTCTCGGCTCCATATTCCTCATTGATAAACATCGCAATCCATTTTCATCAAACAAATAAACATATTAGTAGGGAATTTTCAGGGGATAATTCATAATACGTAATAATACCTACTCACCAAATTTCTTGTCTTTTTTGATGATATGCTCCTCAGCATCAGGTGCTGGAGTGAAGATCTTGTTCAGATCCACTTCCTTGTCGCCGACGATTATCGGTTTGTTTTCCAAGTCTTCCTGTAACGCGACATCCATTAATTTTGGTTGAAATAGTAACTTTGCAAACCATCAAACTAGAGGGAAAAGACAGATAAAAGAAGCAAAAGCGGTAGCCCACTTTTTTTTCGGCATACCTGTCAAGTAGCTCCCGTATAGGTAAAAAATTACAGCTTTACTGTTTTCAAGTTTTCACGGTTTCGTCTATCTTCTTCCTTTTGTCTGAGGTTGAAAAATTATTCTAAATCAAAGAAAACTATGGTATTTATAATGCTATGTGGGAAAAATCTACTAAGCTGGTATTTTTTTTATCACGTTTGCTCGGTTTCTTTGGTCTGTGATTATAACTTGAAAGTTCGAACTTCTTTACATTAATGCTTTGTATATTTTTTAGGAAGTGCATACAAAAACAATTAGAGCTTTGATGTTACCCATACCTACCTACTGTTTAATATAGTTTAATATAATGTTATAATATATTTATCAAACTTTAAAACGAACCAAAATAGGTGCCCAACTACCCAAAGCCCAAATTCCTCGCTAAATGTACCTTTTCAAAAGCAAATTTCCAAAAAGCCTAAAAGATTAAATATAAAAATTGTGATTTATGTCTATATAAAGCCAAAAAAATACTAAAATACAACTTTTCTCACAGATTAGAAATTGAATTAAAAAATGTTAGAATAAAAACCAAATCAAAGCTGCGATAATGTTAATAACAACATTATTCATAATATTTGTGTGGAATTAAAATATAATATATAATAAAATGTTTTTGTAAAGCCGTGTACGCAGTTTTTTTGGTTCTCTCGCATCAAAACATCCAAACTATGAACAGGTATTTACAATTTGATGATGAATTTGAATGGGTCCACATATATGCTAAATTACGGACAGTCTTACAAGAATATACTCCGGTGGGGGCAATTCCACTCCGGACAAGTCGGCATCGTTCTGTGTCATCGTAAAAATATATTAGAATATGTACATCACGATACTTTATATTTATTTTTCATAATATTTAAAAAAATATATTTAATAGTGTCACTGATTTAAGAATTGCGTAAGATTTTTTTCCGATATTGTTTATCAATAATTATGTAACTATGGCTATGTCACCCACTGTTTATCGTTTAATCATTAAAATTATGACGGAACGAATTGATTCTAGAGTTAATTATGTACCTATAACAAGTTATTTTTTTCTGTAAAAACATAATTAAGTTCTATTAAAAAATAGAGATTATCAGTCTAATAATTTAATTATTAGAATATAATATTTTATATATATATAATATTTTAATGATAATAATAATTTATTCTTAAAGTAATATTTTTTCCTTAATTATTATTATTTAAATTTAATACACATATATACCACCGTACCCAGCAGCATGTGCTAAGTAGTAATTATTATTTTAACCTAAATTCTGTAATATGGCTATCGGGTATGTTAATGCGCTATACGGTGGATTTTACAATCAGGCTAAATAATGTATCGAACATAATATATGTTTGTTATAATAGTTCAAAAGTCAATAAAGCGAAACAAATCCTTGATATTTCTTTATTTTTAAACATAAATCAGGATGTAATACGATCATAATCATTTTAAAGTAGTTTTGGCACATTTTCAATAGCCGCTACGCTAATTTATGATCCAAACGAAATGTGTTTAGTTAAAATTCTGAAATTGAGGTCATCGCTTATACGTTTTTGTCGTTCTTTGATGATTGACGCCCATACTGTATCAGTTAACATTAGTTTTTCGATTTAGTAAGGTTCAACTTTAGCAAAATCAGGCCAAGCTTATTATTTTGACTAGCTTTTTCCGTTCCGTGGATTCAGGTTGAAATAAAGGTACGATAATTATTAGTAAAAAATCCATGTATTAACTAGAAGCATGTCTAAATATGGTTAAGATATAATAATTATACGTAGGATCTTCTTACTCATTAATGAAAATTCATGGTCAACCTACTACTTAAATGATAATTATAATAATTTCAAAACATTCTTATTATTATTTGATAATAAATTATATTAATTTGTTAATTATTTTTATGCTTGGAGGGCAGAGTATTAACCACGTTTGATGCAGCCTTTGACGTCGACTGTACAAATCAAAATTTAGCCTCTTTATACTCATATTCTGTGCCTAGTACCTATACTTGCTTGCCAACTGCTCATCGCTAATTAATTTTCAGATAAATATGTCAACGGCGGGTCCTACGTTAATTATTGAGTGGTAAATTATTAAGTGGGTAAGTGGTAATTCACTTTCAGTATTACTAAAGTCTGTTCCAATAGAGATATATATATGTCACCGTAAGATTGCAAAAACGAAGCGAAATTGCAAACTGTCGACGGATTGTGAACCGTTTAATGTTTTGAGTGTCAATTTTTTAAATATTCATTGTATTTACGTTTTCTTGTAGGTTAGGTCAGGGTTCGACATGAATAATCAGGTAGTGCCGGGTTAATATACTGAACAGATTACAATCTATCGAAAAATAATGCGTTAAATTGTAATCTTTCGACTGTTTGCAATTTCGTGAGTTAGATTATAATCTAACGGTTTTTACAATCTTACGGTGACATATATATATATACATATATAGATAATAAGGTATTTATTGATTTTTCAGTTTCTCTAACGTCATCACGTCATTTTATACCTATGCCACTTTACCAAAAGTTAAGGGAGTGTTAGTACCTTGATATACCAACCTTTTTCTATTAAAGGGCCCATCTAGTACCTACATTTATACCGGTGGTTAAATCGGTTAAACTTAAATATCAGACCAAAGTATTTAAATCCAACATTAAACATCTCAAGAGATTTGTTTTTACGAGTAAAAAATGCGAACGTGTTGGCGGACGCAGGTTCAATGCCCGGTCGAGGAACGAGAGCACTTCGAGATCATTTGAGATGAGTTTGCATCAGTCAAGAACATGAGAGCTTGATGAACTCAATGATAATGTACCTATGAGTTATTAAAAAACGTTTACTTTTAATGGATGCAGTCATACGCTTAGGTCTACTGTTGATACCTACGTTTAGTTTTGTATGTTATAACATGGTTCCAAAAGAGTTTTTATATTTGCCATGACATATATAATGTGGCCAATTCTATGGCCGAATCTCTAAACTAAGTAAACTTATAAATGACAGCTTTAGCTCTAGCTCTGTCCCTTTCCGCAGGGAGTATTAATAAAGGGCTAACAATATTTTTAATGCTGTCAGTTGTAATTTTATTTAGTTTAAAGATTGTGCACTAAAAAATCAGCCGCAATGACATTCAGATTCAATTGAATTTAAAGACTGTGTAAAAAAACATATTTTTACCCGACTGCGGAACGCACAGGGTTATTAACTGAACTGAAAGGCCAGACTCTAAGCTTACATTCTTAACTTATAGAAACCATGAAACAGACACTTATTGTCTCTACAGGTACAGATTATAGTTTATCCCAGGAAATGAAGATAAGTATCCTACGGGATATTATATTAAGTAGAAATATTAAACTGACTCAAGGAGAGACTGAAAAAGGCTCTTTCAAACAATAATGTTTCATTAATTTCGACGTTGTTTTTAGAAAATTAACCCGATTAACAAACACAGCTGTTCAAAATAAGTTTAAAATATTTGAAATTGTTGGCACGTGCTCAGTTAACCGACTTTAAATAATGCGGATGAAAAGATTACTGATTAGTGTTTCCATTGAAAACAAAACTTTTAGGTTTGGTAATCTTCCTAGGACCTTTTTGGCTGAGTGGTATCAATGTCACCAAAAGACCTAGCTTCAAAAAACAATGACCCGAGCCGAAAGTGATTTGTGGGATGATTTCCTCACTTAACACCTATTTCAGTTCTATTTCCTGAATAGACAGGAAGTGCGATGACTCGACCTCTTTAACCAAATTTTTGAGATTTCGCCAACTAGGTACTTGTTGACTTTCGAGAAAGTAGACGCGTCTCTCAAGACAAGTGTATCGAGAGTGTTGACGTTGAACAATATTTAATATAAATTATCGTAATTTATTGATTATATCATCATCATCACCATTTTTTGCCCGGTGGGAGGCTGCTGCCGTGGCTAGTCACCACCCTACCGGTAAAGACGGTCCGCCAAGCGATTTAACGTTCTGGTACGATGCCGTGTAGAAACCAAATAGGGGTATGGGTTTAATATAACTATACCATGCCCCTAACAGGTTAGCCCCCTACCATCTTAGACTGCATCATCACTTACCATCAGGTGCGATCGCAGTCAAGGGCTAACTTGTAGTGGACATAAAAAAATATTATCATTAAGTAAATCATTGAAACACCATATTTTCCTTCACCGTTTGAAGCAAGTGATATTGAACTTTTTTAAACGCACATAATATAACTTCGAAAAGGTGCGTGCCCGGGATCGGACCCGCGACCCCGTATAGGAGGTCGAGTCGAGTGTCTTAACTCTTAACAACTAAGCAACTTGATATCTGAATTTCTCAGTCAAGACTTTCAATGATACCTATTGCACGTAACCATAGTCGGTAAATCGATGAATTAAGCCCAAAATTATCTGTTGTCACTTTGTTTATAACAATTTCTGAGAAACGTAAATGACTTTGCACTTGCCAAACATCGGTTGTCACGAATCTACCCACATGCAACGCGGGAAATTACATATAACAACAATTGTATCATCCAGATTGCGTTCAAGGGACGAGTTATTTCGACTTGGCTCTGGAGGCGGGCCAGCGACGCTAAATGCACTCGTAATACGCATGATGGACGCTAAATAATTAAATGCTGAGTTTAATTTCAAACTCTGTATGAACTAGTAATAAGAAACCTTTTTTTCTTTCTTTTGAAGAAAAATTTGCCCTATTACCATGCATGCCATGTCTATGTCACCGTAAGGTTGTGAAAACCGTTATATTGTAATCTATCTAGCGAAATTGTAAACTGTTGAAAGATTACAATTTAACGCATTATTGTTCAGTATACCTATCCTATTCGGTATATTTCGGTTCGATAGACCCTAAGTGCCGGGCACTACGTGATTATTTATGTCGAACCCAAACCTAACCTACAAGAAAGAGGTACGAAAACGTAAATACAATGAATTTTTCAAAAATTGGCACTCAGAATATTGAACGGTTCACAATCTGTCGACAGTTTACAATCTATCGAGATAAAAAGCATTAGATTGCAATCTGACGGCTTTTTTCAATTTTACGGTGACATCTCTATATCTAGAAGACTCAATTGTACATATTACATTTAAATATTGATTTATTATGCGTTACTTATCTAAAGCAATTGTGGTCAGTTTTGTGGACTAAATAAAAAAACAAGAGTTTCTTTCCATTTTTACTTCTAACTTTACTGAATCAAATTAAATATGTCAATTGCAAATGGGTTGACTAAAAATTTCAGTCCAGAATATGATTAATTAACATTAAAAAAACAATTAAACATTTCACTGGTTTGGAACCGCTTGAGTTATAATAGGTATATCAAAATATAGGTAATTGTATAAAAAAAAATGCGATAACCATGTTCGTAATGAAATAATCTTAATTTTAACATTTTAACTTAACTTTAATTCCTTAACCAGACCAGTGCAAATTACTAGTACCGATTTACCGATTTACCGACATATTTAATTTGATATAAAATGCTTTTCATTCATTAACCAGCTCGGTGAAGGTCGTTTTATTCTGGAATCCTATACCTACCTACTAATAGAGTCAATTCAGAAATTCTAATTCAGAAAGACAGAATTCATTTCTCGTTGTTCTTGTGAAAGTTTATTAATTTGTGACTTATTTTCATAGATACTTTCTTTTTAACGGAATATTATTAATTAGTTTGAAGAACCCCTAATAGGTAGTAAGTAAATACTGTGTTTTTATTGGTTAAATAATTTTCTTACGCAAACTATCAAGTTTCTTTTAACATAATATAAGTTAATTATAAGATAAATACTTATATTTATTCTATTTATCTGTTTATTATTGTACTTAATTCCATATTTGACGAGCTTCTAGTTTTCTGCAGTACTTTACCCTATGTATATTTTTTCTTTACAACACATATTTTACCATTGTAGATTAATTCCTAATGATTCATTAGGTGCCACTTTATAGACGGGATTTAGAACTACGTTGCCTTTTCAACAAGGAATATTATGACAGGGGTAGTCAAGGCTCTATCTACTTTGGCTTCTTTGAGCTTTATATTATTGTAAGTATAAATAAAACTATATTTCATTAAATATATTGCCATATTGACAAACATGTTAGTCGCCTAGGTATATATGTAAATTAAATATAAATAATACAGCTTTAAATAAATACATAGATACCGAATAGCAAAGGTTCCAATGCGCCTCCTTGTAACACTCCGGGTTAAGTTGAAGCTTAATCTAAAAGGAACAGATCTGACTTACCCAACTTACAGGGAATAGTTTATAGCTGAGATTGGTTAGGAACTCTTTTTTTTTGGGGTCGAACATATCTGAGGGTTTGAACCCCCTTTTTGTGATGAGGGAGCTGTTGACGCTCGAGGAGCTGGTGACGTCATCAAAGCTGTCCCTGTGCACCACTCGATCATTGATCTTATGGATGCTGGATCTCTTGTTCGAGGAGAACTGACTCTCGCTTATCGTCATCATTGTAACTGATTGTCACTTTTCGATATTACACTGTTTCACTTCACTTTTAGAGTTCTTGTTATTTTACAGGATCTTCGTTTCTAGATCTACCACTGCAATTTCAAAAATTAAATATTTCTAAACTAGATTCAAAGGCTTTAAAATTTAGTGTACTTATTTTTCGTCAGTCTTAACAGTCGTCTATGGATTAAATTAGTCATTAATTAGTCGATTTTTACGACGAATTTAAAGCGATGTCCTCTCATACTTTGTGACTTCTCGAAAACAATAGTAACGACTGAACGACGCAAAAAATTACACTCAAGCCACTTTTTTTTAACAGAAACTACACATGAGTAATGTATTTGTGTGTTTTTGAGCCAAAAACACGAGCTCTGTAATTATGAAGCTTATTATCAATACATCAAAGTTTGTTTTCCAACTTTCAATTAGAAAAAGAACTGACATCAAATGCAAATTTTTGTAAATCGGGTATTTAGGTACATAGACATTGCTGTAACCAAAATTGTTAGTACAAAGGATTTTAATCTCATTTCCAAGAGGAATACGACTGATAATGTTTTGCAGTTTGAAAATGAAACTGAAAATAACTCGTAAAACGGTTGCCGGGCGAAGTCCGAACTGTTTACGTGAATCTATGGTAAGTTCAGTTACAGCTTTTAGTTTTTATGTATCGACTTTTATTGCTTTTAGTTTTAAATCTATACATAAATATATGTGTTTCAGTTATTTTTAATCGGACGTATCCTCACTAGTTTTAAAGTTATCTCCTTTGTTCCAAAAAAAATTTGAAAACTGAAAACTTTTTACTTTCACTTAGTTAAGTAGTATGGGAATATTCGTCGCACAAAAAAATTATTAATAGAATAAATCCTTTCTTAGTCAAAAGTTATCAATTTCAAAATAACTAAAATGATGACGAGAAGATGCTGAATAAAATATTTAAAAACAAACAACTGAGTATAGCTTTATCTCGTATGAACGTATTTATACGTTCTTATTATATATTAATTATTTTACCAAATTTATGGAATGATTTCCAAAGAAGTCCAAGTGAATTTTCAAGATTTCCCAACTTAAATACATCTGGCGCTGTAATACTGTAAAGCTCCCAACTTATTATACCTGCATCTGGAACTGCAATACTGTAAATAGTGAATTCATAGAATAAAACCCCGAAATCAGAGATGCAGATGCGTGCAGTTCATAGAGGCGTCAAAGGTTAAGCAGTTAACGAAATTTTCATAAAAATAGCCAACAAATAGGTATTCTAATTTCTAACTACCTAATGCCTATTCTAGCTTCAAAACTTGTGCACGCCACTTGAGAGATGCATTAGTATTCTGAAATAACGAAAATGGTAGTCTCCGGAAGTTATTCGCAGGACTTATCATAGCTCAAAGGTCATGTAGCTATTGTAAAAGAGTAGGTATGTGACTAACCAACTCCTGTTAGTTAGTCTAGATAGTATTATTTGCATATTGATGAGCATAATGCTTCGTTGACTAACACAAAACGATCGGTGTCGTACGAACAATAGTACCTAGCTGTACTTACTAACAATTGTTTTCTTTTATCATAAAAATGCTGAAGGCCTACATTTATATGTCAGTCATTACTACTTATGTACCTACCTCAAAAAACGATTTGAAATAAACTAATCCATGCCGTCTTAATATTATAAGCTGTCTAATGCCCGCGACTTCATTCGCGTGGTTTAAGTGGTTTTTATTCCCGCGGGAACTCCTCAATTTTCCTTTTTTTTTATCCACTACAAGTTAGCCCTTGACTGCGACCTCACCTGATGGTAAGTGAAGATGCAGTCTAAGATGGTAGCGGGGTAACCTGTTAGGGGCATGGCAGTTATATTTAACCCAAACCCCTATTCGACTTCTACACGACATCGTACCGGAACGCTAAATCGCTTGGCCAGGGAGAATTCAGAAATTATAAATTCCCAAATTGACCCTGCCGGGGATCGAACCCGGAACCTCCGCACGTTAAGGCAACAGCGCTTCACACTGCGCCGGGGAGGTCGTCAAAAAGGGAGGGGTAAAAAAGTAGCCTGTGTTAATCTTCAGGTCCTCAGCTGTACTCCGTTGCGGCGTGATTGAAGAACAAACAAATACACTTTCGCATTTATAATATTAGTATGAAGCGAATGTGTGTCAGTCTGTCTGCGTCGCTTTCACACCTGTTGCTATTTTGACCAAATTTAGTACAAAGATAGGTTGCATCCCGGGGAACGTCTTAGGACATAATATGTTACTTTTTATCCCGGCGAAGGACATAGACCTTTAACCCGGAAAATTAATAAGATCCCGCAGGAATTACCCTTACTCTACTTATTTATAAATCTGGTGCCTATGTGAATAGGTCATATGGGTACCACATAATATGTATTTATAATGTTATACCTAATTAAATAAACATGTAGGTATCACTTTCATTTCAATAAAAATAAACTAGATATCTAAAAACTATGGAGATCCCAACGAATTATAAATATAAAGATATATATATATATATATATGTATAGAAACTAACAAAATATTTGTAATAAAAACCTAATTTCAAACCAAATATAATTCTGATTATTAAGATCTCAAAATCCTTAATTTAAACCTAAAAGCTTAATCATTAAAATCTTGTTATCACGATATTTATACCAATAGATGGCGCAGTACACGATTAATTTAATTATATTATATCGTTAACCGCAAGAAATAACCTCCAAAAAAGCACAAAACAACGAAACACACAACACTGAAAGGGCACTTGTGTTGATATTCGGCGCGGAGTACTGACTAACTGATTGGCCACTGAAACCACGTTGCATAACGCGTAGAAAAGCTCCGTTTGGTGAGGGTGACCATGAGTGAGAAATTTCACAATTTTTTCTTATAACCAATTTTCATTCGTTGCTGTTCTAAAGAACAGAATTCAACCGAGCTCATCTAATTCTATCTATTTTCGCGTCCGTCCGTATCGTCCGCGTTTATCGAGGTTTTTGGTTCCCACGGGAACTCTTTAATTTTCCGTGATAAAGGTTAGTTTCAGCCGTTCAGTCGTGATTGACTAATAAACATCCATCCATCCACCCAAACTTTCGCATTTATAATAATATTATTAGTATAGATAGTAGATAGGTATAGAAACATTCTTAATTGCCACACAAGCATTAAAGATATAAAGTAAACAAGTACAGAAAACAAAGTGCGCAAGGGCGGTCTTATCACTAAAGGTGATCTCCTCCAGACAACCCATCAATCATCATCAACCAAACGATCATCAATCCAAATGTACTGAAAATTCTTTATTTTCACAACAGCATGGCGCCCCCAGACGGCCGCGTTTATGCCAGCGTCTAATTTTGGCGCGCGCCGCTGTACGCTGTTGTTTCGCCATCACTCCGACTAACGACTCATATTTTATTTATTTCATGGGAAAAAAAACCAAGCGTATTACGAAATTCGTCTTTGTAGACAATAAAGCACAATCGATACAGAATATCTCAAATAGACTTCCATAATGATAGACATAGTTGGACTTGTAGGGACTTTTACACTTTGCGGTCTTAAGGTGCCTGGATCCAGCGACTTAATTTCTGAATTTTCCCTGAAAAGACTACCTATGCCTACTATTTTTGATGTCGTCTACTCACCTAGGAGGGATCTGCCAATACCATTATCTTTGTTGGGCAAATGTCTATAAGTTCTTTGAACTATAACGTGTTCACGCATTTCCAGTTCCCTCTAATTCTTCTACAGATCTCACTTTATTTGATTATATATCACCCGCTGTGTGACTCTGAGCTTCTGAGCTTTCGAGGCTTTAAGTTAGCGGCAAGGTATGTCTCTACTCTAAGCCATGTCATAATGAGTGCAGGAGTCTATTACCACACTTAATGGTAAAATGATTGCAACGTTCGCAATCACCTCTGAATCCAATAGTTACAGTTAGCCAAACTCCATACCGTCGCAGCAAGAATACCATAAATTCTGTCAATTTTGAGACTATAGTTACCCAAAATAGATGCAGTTTTTTGGGTTAGGGCGGTAGATTTACCCGGCTGAGTTTGTAGAGGGCTCTTCTCAGACCGGCGCGTAGGACCCTCGTAGCTTTAGTTTATTAAAACTAATATATATTAATACCGTCGTTAATAATCATCACGTCTTATACTTTGTATACTTTACGTACAAGTGTACGTACTGTGTAGGTACCAATTTTGAATAAACAATGTTTTGGTTTGGTAGATAAAGAAATAAAAATAGATAGAGAAACAGACACAAGGTCAGAGCTCTTTTTTTCTGACTGCACCTATGATTTACTGCACAAATATGCAGTAAATCATAAGAATGTAACTACAGAAGTTATTTACACTATAAAAGGGGAATTATTTAAAATAATTCCCTTTTAATAAATACGTTATTATTTAACCGGATGTGGATAACCGGAATAGATTTATTTTGACACGATTTAAAACCGATTATTGAAGTTAGGACTCGGCTAGGTATTAGGTAAACTTAGAAATAGGTAAGTATCTAGTACATGTGCCCTCAAAAACTAGATTTCAGACGCTAGGTGTAAACACTAAACAGAATGAATGGTTTGTTGACGGACAATTAACGTAAAATAGTAATGTACCTAAGTATTTCAGGGTCAAGCACGAAATTCGACGTAATAAACACCTACTTAGTTAATATACAGTTATTTCTAGATATCTTACTTAGGGCCGATTTCTCTACCTCCGAGTAGCGTTTATCCGTGTCGTTAGAAATCCTATACGTCTATCAAAACATAATAAAGTAGCCTATGAGTATTCCAGACTATAATCTATTTCTGTGCCAAATTTCATCCAGTTCAGTTCAGACGTTCGGGCTTGATTGAATAACAAACATCCATTTGAGGTTTTTTGGTTCCCGCGAGAAATCTTTAATTTTCCGGGATTTTCCTATGTGTTATTACTGACCATAATCTATAGCTGTACCAAATTTCATCCAGATCCGTTCAGCCTTTCTGCCGTGAAAGAGTAACAATCTTCCATACATCCTTACATCCATACTTACAAACTTTCGCGTTTATATTATATCATCATCATCTGCATCTCATCCTATATTCCGAACCAGTGGTAAATTCATTTGACGATTCAAAAGCACACAATAGTTTATTGGAATACAATTAATGCAAAACATTTGAATTTTTTAATGGTTTAGTTTATTGGATAGAAGCAAGCGTTACTTTGCGAAAGTTCATCATAATTTAGGAACTAGAAATTTAATTTGCTATAACCGCAAAAATGTTATCGCTGATTAAACTTCTAGTTCCTTCATTATTGGTTTAGTTTAGGCCATAGTTCACGTGCGGACTGGCAGACTGACAGACTCTCAGGTTAAACCACAGAATACACTCACAAACTCAAGTTTATTCAATTTAGGTAGGTTGGTATACTACATTTATTGACGTCGAGTTATTTATAAAATATAATGGTGATAATCAGTAACGGCATCTTAAAACTAAATCTACGAGGGTCCCAAACGCGCCCTGGTCTGAGAAGAGCCCACAACAAACTCAGTCGGGTTTTTTTTTCATTATCACATTGCACAAATCATCTTAACTAAGGAACTATCAGAGCCATTAGATCAAATCATTGCCAATCTTCCTTGTCATTTAAGTAAATACTTGGCGCAGCGTTGAGCATTGTGATCTTGAACTCTTGACGTGGGAGGTCCCGGGTTCGATCCCCGGCAGGGTCAATTTTCAGAATTTTCTCTGGTCTGACCTGGTGGGAGGTATCGGCCGTGGCTAGTTACCACCCTGCCAGCAAAGACGTGCCGCCAAGCGATTTAGCGTTCCGGTACGATGCCGTGTAGAAACCGATTAGGCGTATGGGTTTAATATAATTGGCATACCCCTAACTATTAGACTTCATGCATCATCACTTACATCAGGTGAGATCGCAGTCAAGGGCTAGTAACTTGTACCTAGTTGTTGAAAAAAAAAGACAAGCGCGCCTCCCTTCAATAATTAAGGAGATTGTCCTTGTACATGTCCTTTAAATTTTTATGTTTAGTTTTTAAGTTTGGTACTAAATATATAAATAAATATAAGGAGGTAAGTACATACCTATTTACTAACTGAAATGAGGATATTCACATACAACTGTGTTTTGTGTGTGATTCATAAGGTCACACTTTCACTGTTAACACTCGACAGTGTTTGGATAAGGCACATAGGTCTGGAGTAATGAGATGCAAGGTTACAGCTTGGTTTATTTTCCCATTGTTTTTCGTATTCGTCACTCCAAAATACAGCCTTTTGCACTAAGATTTCGCTGCAAGATTGCTACATGAATCGAGTACGTGATAAAAAACTAATTTTTATTCCTATTTTATAGACTAGACTACTAGCTGATGCCCGCGACTTCGTCCGCGTGTATTGATTTTTTTGGTACCCGCGGGAACTGCCTCATAAGGCAGGTATAGGTATCGGTATATACCTACCTCATTTCACATAGGTTATGACGACCTCATTGGTGCAGTGGTCTTATAGTGGGAGGTCTCAAATTGGATTCCCAACCGGGTCAACTTGGAAATCGATAATTTTTGAATTTTCTGGTCAGGATTCGAAGCCCGGACCACCTGAATTGATCTGAATCACTAGACTATCACCTCTTGTAAATATACGCCATGTACTTGTGGACTGTGTCGATGTGTAAAACAATATTTGGCAGCGATTCATGAAATTATTATTGCGTCCTTACGTAAACTGTAATGAGCTTTATACCGCATAAGAATAAAGACTAAATTTTAGTGGTTTTAACATTATTAGTTTCGGCCAAATGCAACAATTTGTTCCAATTTGTGGTCAGGTTGCATCAGTTTCGATAATATTTTGAGTTGAGATCTATTTCAATTTCTAGTTCTGGCCTAGATTTTCTTAAGATCTTGAATCTAGACTATCTTGGCTTAGGTTACCGAGGTCTCAAAACTGGCAACGTAAATCGAACCCAGATCTTCCAGCTTGCTAGTTCACTGCAGTTGCAAAATGCGCCTTTGCAGTTACAAAAACTCAATTAAAAAATCTAGTATTAAACTAGATTTATTTTTAAGATGTTTTTGTTAAGACTACAAGAAAAATGTAGACGGAATATTAGTAAAGCAGTGAATCCAGTCGTCACAAGAATATTTTATTAAATCATACAACAGGGAGGCAATAAGTAAACAAATTTATTAATTGTAAATGCTTTTACATTTGTTGCATCATCAAAGAAACTACACAATAAAATAAACAAATTTTAATTTATTGATAATTAATAATAATAACTAATAAAAAGAAATATTTTACACAATACATCCTCATAATTAGTATTATACGCCTAAGAATAATTATTTTGTAAACATACCAAGACGTGGACTAGCAAATAAAAGTTAACTTAAACAAATCTTTTCATATATATTATTATTTATATTATAGTAAGTGTCAAAGGAATCGGTTTTTATATTGTGGGAAAGTTAGATAATATTTTATAATCTAAACAGTGGATATCATTTGCGAAATCGAGGCTTTCATTCTGTTTCCCCAAGCTAAGATTATGATAAAAGTATATTTAAACTAAAGTCTTTTAGCTCGCACATTCAGAACGAAAGTGCATATACACAGATAAACATTTTTTAAATCCATTAGTTCCCCAGCGAACACATATATGGCGTATATTTTATTTTTTCGTGCCATGTTATTTTTTGTGTAGTCATTTTCGTTCTGAAGTTTCGATTTTATTCTTTACGGAATATAAAATAACTTCAAAATGAAACTTACAGGATACGCGACGCCTAGGCCCGTCCTTTATTTATTATTTTGGATAAGATTATAGATTATACATAGTTATATAGTAACAGGTTAAAATATGGCAGTCCATTCAAATGTAAAAGTGAGAAAAATTGGTCATAATACAAAGTATAAACCAAAATAAAAGAGCGTTTTAAACTATCCATTAAATATTCAGTTATATATATTATAGTTATTAATATAGTAATGCTATATAGTATGGTATCATACGCCCATGTGAAAAATAACCAGTTAAAGTAGAAAACAATTTTTTATTTTTAAAAAAGTCTTATATTCTATAATATCACAGATTGAAGGAAAAATTAGACAAGGTAACAGGTTGCCAATATTTGAATCATCGCGAGAGAAATGGTTTATAGTGAGGAAAGTATGTTTACACATAATCCTGACACGCGCATAACTTCAATTGTATGATCACGTTTGTCCGTCTATTTTTCCCTTCAGTCTATGTATTGTATGTTAAACTAGCAGACCAGCTATATATTGCCCATATTTTTATCTGTTCAACCGAATAGCTGTACATTACTCAACCTTTGGCTATCGATTTCCCACCAAAAAATATATTAAAGCGCTAACCTTTTTTAAAACCATGGATATATACTGAGAATCCATGACTCATTGTGAGTGTGTTTTGGCCTTTAATTGGACAGATAAAAACCACATCCAAACCAACATTAATAGACAAATATATTATTGATGCATAATTAAATCCTATTTTTTATTAAGGTTGGCTTACACATCGACTACTTTTGCGCAAGCAACTAGTCGATCAAGATCCGTCATTTCGTATCACGTCCAATTTGTGGTGATTGCTCGGATCGGGCAATTGAAAAATCGACCGAAAACATCTGTCGCATTACTTCCGTGGTTGTTAACGTGTGTGCCATCAATTTAGTCGCTTTTTAATTGATTTTACAAGAGAAATCATACATTAGGAGCTTTATATTGTGTAACCCCTTTTTAAGCCAGTTAGTATGTATAATCAAACGTGCAGCGCTTGGACAACTCAAGCATTAGTGTGTGGCCAGTCTAAATGGATCGAGTAAAAAAAAAACAATATGAAATATTGAGTGTAAATTTTGAGCGAGATCGCCTCATTTGATATGCCGTTACATTTAGTTCTGAGATAAGTTATCAAGTACCCAAACGCGTTACTGCATTGGAGAAAATCTTCCAAGGTGTGCCAATCATACAAATTGACTGATTTGTCTAACGCGTTTGAAAAAATGAAAACTTTCCTCTAAACTCTATCCGAACTAGTGACGATTCAATCACTTGTCAATGTTTATTTGAATTAAAACATCCTTCAAATTTGAAACATTTTAAGTAATACATAGATTAGATACTAACAAAATAAAGTATTCAAAATAATCTTTATTGATGTAGTTTCTTGTTTTAAATAATTTGTGCTTGCGAACTTCACAATTTGAGCATAATTATAATATTTAAACTCATAGACGTTAAGGGGGAATTTCTTGCGTACTACAAAGCATTTATCTTTTTATGTGACGTTTAACTTATTTCTTACGACAATCCATTTTTTAGTGTGGACATGTCCAAAACCAATATTTTTATGTTTAAATCTTAATTATAAACACCTACATATTACATTGTAACCTATCTAGTTAAAAAGGCTTAAGTTAAAATGAAATAAAAATAACACAATAGCGTGACAACCATCCATAGACTAAAAAAAGCCAACCTACATTTATAGATTATATTTTTAAAAAATTGTGCTTACTTTGAACGAATACTGCGACAGCGATAGATTGCTATTTGTCTGAACGGCTTTTCAGTAAACGACTTCGTATTTGAGCCACTTTGAACCTATATTTTTAGTAAAAGTTTACGCAAATCTATCTTAAATTTTTAATTATTAAAACATTTGTTGGTTCATTTAGTTTGACGAAAGCACCCCACTTAAGCCACGATTAAACTACAGAACACAATATGCTTCAGCTTTATTCATAAGTGCTCCGTCTAATTCTTCGTTTAGTCTGTGACTTAGATTGCGCAAACTTGCAAAGTCTGTGGTTTTTTTTATTGGAGTCAAGGCTCTGGGTTCAAGCACATTTGAGATAAGTCATATAAGTCGCGTAGTATTTTTCATTATTATTAATCGACAAAGACCAAAAAATAAAGGCGCAGACAGACATCCTAATTTCTCTTTATTCACGTTTTAAATAGCAACACAGAATGTTGAAGTTACAAATGCCTATAAATAACGCTTACACTCCTATACTCTAGCTTAATCTAGAATGAACTCGGGACGTCGCGCGCCCCGAAACGATTAAATGTAGATTAAATTACTTTACAAATGGATTTATTTTTCAGCGCCAGTTGCACATGTTATGGTCGACGCCCACTGACGAAGCACCGGTTATAGTCCGTTCAATCCACCAGGACGCGCCCCACACTTTTCGTCCCATCAAAAATGATGCTTTACATACATTATTTCTATAAGGTTTTAGGTAATATACGTCAATCATTTTACACTTAAGGATGTACTGTATGCCAAATGGCGCTACCATCAAGAGTGGATTGAACGAAATCTACGCACAGCACAAGAAACGTGGACTTTAATTTTTCATTTCTTTTTTATAAGGGTATGAGATATTTTAATATTTACTTTACCTTTTAGCGTAAGGTTGGCCCTAGAAAGGGAAATTCCTTTTTCTAACCAGCTTGATAAACTCTTGTATTACAATACAATATCATCGTGCTATAAAGTCTCCACTAGTAAGTAACTTATCAGCTCTGTTAAGTCACTTGAACAGTGTAAACAATAACAGCAAGTCATAAAAGCTAATTTTGAATGACACTTCGCTTTAGGACTATACCCAAATATATGTACAGGAATACTAACTTATGCCAATAATTGTATGGTTTAATTTTGCGCTGTGCGTAGGCGGAGCTGCGTCGATTAGTGCCGACCTTTAAATTGAGAAATGCAATATAAAATTACCCATAGAAATTGATTTGAATTTATATTTAAGTGAGGAGATAAGTACTATTAGTTGTGTGAATGAATATACCCGTGCAAGAAACAGACGCGGAGGTATAAAATATGATTAGATAGTAGGTAATGCATGAGATCTGAAATACATGGGGTTTATTTATTATTTTTGGAGAAAAGTAAGCATAGAGCAAAGCCTCAGAAAGTCTTGCCTGGGAAAGTCGCGATAAACCCGCTTTTCGGCTTTGGACTATAACATATTATGTAATAAGCAAATGAGCCCTTTGGTTGCCTGAAAAAAGTTATTTATTTATTTATAAAGATTTTTAACCAAAGGTACCTTACTCGAGCTAAAACGAGACAGACTCAAGTCATAAATATAAATCAGTGTCGTTTTATTTCTAGTTTAAGTCAGTGCTATTCTATGTATGGTTTACATATACATTTACTTAAATTAGTTCCCAGTTATTCGCAAACAAATCAACAACCCCGTATACCTCAGATCTCAGTAAACGAAATAAGTTCATATTCCCTTACACATAAAAGTATTTTTTGTGTACACTGGTAAAAACAATAAGTTGATGGAAAAGACATTTTTTTTTTTCATGAAATTTCATGATCAATCTCAATAACGATCAGTTTACAAAATATTTCACATAGAACACAGTTCTGGAACAAACTTTACAATATTTCATATTATAGCACACACACTATCAAGTATATCGAACAATAATTCATAACGATTTCATCTAATATGCATTAGTCTAATTAACTGTATAGAGGTTTATAGTCGGTGAATTTCCGTCAACGCAGTAGGAATGATTCCTATGCCAAAAATGATTATTAAATTATTTAATAATTATTATTATGATTATTTTTATTGATTATTAAATAAATAATATTTCAAAAGTCGTGAAATCCGCGCCATCTCATAGCTTTAAGTTTGATAACCATTTCAAACTATCGATTAAAGTAATAAAAGTACAAGTCAGTATTTCATACAAACTCACTAAACGCGCGCTTAGTATGGGATCTTGTATGAAATACTGAATTGTGACGTCATCAAAGGTCGACGCATTTTTGAACTTCAATCGTCAGTTTAAAATGGTTATTCAACATAAAACTAACAGGGGACGTGGATAGAACGTCTTTTGGTACGTCTAATACGTCTATTTAATAATCAATAAAAAATAACTCATTGGTTGGGACTTCTATGCTACTATGAGACAACCAGTTGACGTTAAACTTGTTAGATCTTTTTCGGGTGGAAGTAACGTTCGAACGTCACTTTCTCGCAAATTGGCCGCGAAACCGAACAGCCATTTTGATTTTTGAGGCCACCATCTTTTATACAAAAGCTTGAAAGCCACATTCAAATTGGACAATATATTTGATTGTGTGGAGCCTGTGTAGAACCAGCTTTCCAAAATCATTATGGTCTAATCACTGATTATGTCACAGAAAACCCCCGAAATTTTAACAGACTTTTTAAGAAAAACAAAACTAGCAGACTTGAGAACGTACTTTTTAAAAGGGGGTTTTAAACACAACTTTTCTTTTTAACACACGTTCATACTTTGTTCTTCTTCTAATCTCAACTTCACTAATTTCGTTACGTCGTTTTGTGATTGAAGTTGTTAGGATTTATGAAATGTGTCCTTTAGCATGTCAGTAGGATTATATCCTGGAAACCGCTGGATCCAAACGTCGCAAGACCACGGTATGTTATAGTTCCTCAAAGAGACCCATGTCCAGCTGTGGACGTCTGTTTGTTCATGACGACGATACAATGACATAATCAACGAATAGTCACGACTAAGATTTTATCCCAACGATACGAAAAAGATCCTTAGCAAAATGTCGAAAATTCTATTTTCCCATGACTCTTAAGTTTTTAATACAAAATAATAATAATATAATAGAGATCTCTTATCAATATGTGTGAAAAACCATGAGACTTAAACAACTAACCAAATAATTACATTAAATCCATAAATTAGTCCAGATTTATCATTAATTAATTATTAATATACATAATAATATTAATTATATAGCGGCAAACATATTATTCCCATTCAATAAATTACACGACGATTATTTATTATTAAATAGTTTTTGGTTCTTTAGTAAACAGTTTTTTTTTGTTTATGAACTTTTTTTCACATTTTTATAGTGCGTCTGTGATGTGCGTTCATTATCTGAAAAGAGAACAGAATACAATTGTTAGTCAGTAAAAAAAAAAAATACAGATAGTAAAGAGGCAGATACGTAAAATAACTTCGAACCTGTTCAGTGGGCGATTTATCGATTTATTTGTTAGTACAAACAGGGGCCATACTGCCAACACTAAATACAATACGTAAGTAATATTACAAGTCATAATTAAAAAAATTAAAAAACACGACTGCTCTGCCAAAAAACTAACTAAAGAGTTAATTTAGAATCATATTCACATTTTTATTAAATGATATTTTTTTGTGAATCACTGGATATTGAACTATAGTGTTATATATTTTTGGAATCTACTCATCATTTTCTAGATGATGATTATACTGTTAATCTTATTTTCGATTTTTTTTTTCAACTTTTTGTCTATAATGCCATGGTCGTCCCATAATTTTTTTTTAATTTTACTAGCCTATGTCACCCGGATACGCTAGGGATTCTAACAATACCTCATTTATCAAAATCAGTTCAGGCGTATAGAAGTTATGGTGGAATATACAAACTCACATTCATACATGAACCCTGAAACCCCTGTAACACCCTGAAACAATATACTCCTTTTTTCGGGTAGTCGTATAAAAATGAGTTTGATTTCACGTACCTTGACGTTAATATAATAAGGATTATAATTCTAAAACACGAAAGTCAACAATAATGATACAATATAGTTTTAAGCGTTAGCGGTATAGCCCCTGTGGGGTTGTCCTATCCGACGCACTATTATTTCTCTATAGAAATGTCATCCCGAACCACTGGTAGATTCACTCGAAGATTCAAAAGCACTTATCTTATTATGTTACTACCATCCTACTCCGGCATCAGCTATTTTCGTGATAATGTCGCAAAATTTTTGTTCAGCAGTTGAAACGTGTAAATAAGAGATAGCTATAAGCTATTGCTTCTACTGTGGCTGAATTATATTTTATGATAGCTCTTTACCAAACGTCAGATTCAGTTAACTTAACTTCACTAACATTCATTTTAATATAAATATAATACTAGCCTTTATCCGCGGCTTCGCTCACGTTAGGTTCGATTTTCATACCAAAGCCCTATTCTACCACCTTAGTGGATATGCTTACGTTATAATAGCTGTGTATACCAAATTTCGTCCAGTAGTATGAGCTGTGCGTTGATATATGTCAGTCAGTCAGTCACCTTTCGTTTTATATATTTAGACTTGCCGATGCCCGCGACTACGTCCGCGTGGAGTAAGATTTTTGGTTCCCGCGGGAACTCCTTAGTTTTCCGGGATAAAAAGTTGCCTATGTGTTATTCCAATAATCTACCTCTGTGCCAAATTTCATCCAGATCCGTTCAGCCGTTCGAGCGTGATTGAGTAACAAACATCCATCCATCTAAACTTTCGCATTTATAATGTTCATTTGATATTAGATTAGTGTGTATAACCAACTCACCAATAAAAAGAATCTTGTAGTAGACAGCGTTCCCTCCAGGCTCCGAAAGGCTAAGCTATCATGTATCATACATATACATTATACATATACAATATACATATTATAGATATACCGTGAACGGACGACACAGACACCCGACCAATCACACAAACAACTATATGCTGGACCGCTGATATACTAAAACCAGAGATATGACAGTGTTTTTAACATGCTTCAAATAGTAGTTTGACTTGTATTTTGTATGTATGAATGTTAACTTTCAAAGCAATAATCAACCTATTCCAGAAGTAGGAAATATTGGAAAGTTACAAAATATGCTATAAAGAACTGATATAACAATTAAAAGCCTTTACTTCATGACTATGGCCAAGATCTTCAGTTAGTCACCAGATAAGAAGGCGTTTTAAGCTTTAATTTAATTCTTAAAGCGAGTAATTTTATTACAAGAAAAAATTGTTATTGTATGAAAGAGTGCAACAGAAATTGAACTTGTTACCTTTTTTATTGTACATGGTACAAGTGAAACACTATTAGAAGGAATATTTAAAAGGAACTGCATATCTTTGGTTTTACTATATCGATGGCCGCAGTTTAAATGCTTTCATACAAGTAACTATACAATTAATTAGTGAAGAAAGCCCTGTTTATCGAAACTCTACTTTATTATATAGCCTAACGTTCTTATTCATTATTCGATCTATCTCTTGTCGATTAGTTACTTAGCAACATCGTTAATTGTCCAGGAATAATAAAGCAACTACGAATCATTAAGAAGACCTATTCCGAAAATTTAAAAGATTGAATCTTGATGACGCTTTTTCATTAACTCATATACAGAGGTCTCTAATTGTAGAAAGGGATATTCTAACTCTTAGGTCTCTTTTCTGCGATTCCCCATTTTTTTACTCCTAAAGCAAAAACAATGTCGTCGCAATATGTATGAGACAATATGACTATAAAAGTAGCTTATCGACAATTAAAGATATATTGAATATTGAAACTCGACGTAAGAGTCCATGAAACAGTCCTTGTTACAGAACTTTCATCAGAACCTAATCAAATTTTTTCGCATGCTCTTGGACTGAGTTGAATCACCAACTGTAGTGTAAAACTTAAAGTTGACTTTTCATAAGCGATGACGTATATCTGTCAATTTGTATGGACAGACAAACGTCGAGATTTGACATCTTCATACAAATTTGACCGATAACCAAAACTTTGTTATAAGTTCATTGACTTTGTTATAAGTTCAAACTACGGTCTCCGGTTAGTTCAAGTGAAAATACACTTATAAAACAGGGTTTCACAGTTCAGAATTGCGAAACTGGATAAACAGCGTCCAATCGAGCTTACAAGACGATGGCTGTTCATTCAATTACATACTTTATATCGTTCGTCTCAAAGTTCACATTTCAATAAAATCGCGATTGGTGGACTTTAGAGATAGTTTCTAATGCAAAGACAAAAGCATTGACGAACACTCACGCACCGCATTCATATTTTTGTATGAAAGAGACGAGCGCGTTCGTTTGTGTAAAAAAATCGTATAAATTCGGCCGTTATATTTACTTGGTCGGCCATTTTGTTTATGGTTTACATCTAAATGTTGAAACGCGCACGTCTGGTGAACAGTGTGTATCAATTTTTATGGCTTTAGGTAAACGGTTTTTTTATAATAATAATTTTAATGCCTTCCAGCAAGTGTTGGAGTTTTTTCTGATTGACATAATGTAGGACACATCTTAGTGTGCGATTCCACCACAAATACTTTCATAGCTTAGACCGCTAGACCAAGCAAGCACTCCTATTGGTAGGTTTGACACATATCTGTAGCTTAACAATGTAGCACATCTCCGGTGGAAACGCTTCCTTAATCTGGTGCTATGCTTTTTCATGGAGCGTTGTTAAGAGATTTCGTGCAAGAGAACAAGCCACAACTTCTGAAAATAGGACCTGACCAATTTAATAAAAAAAAGGGTTAATCCTATGAAGTAAACATTTTCAAACCTCAAAAAAATTGATACACAAGGTCACAGTAAGATAAATTCGATGGCGGGACAGTGTGTGCGTAACGCGGTGGTGGGGAGTGGTTGGGTGGGGGAGCTTAGTTCCAGATGCGCAGGAACGAGTCCCAGGAGCCGGTGGCCACGGCCATGCCGTTCTCCGTCACGCCGAGGCACGACACGCGGTTGTCGTGGCCCGCCAGGATTCCTGCGGGTAAACAAAAAATAATTACTGTGTAACCTGTACGTACAGTTGGCAGAAAAATGTTTTATGGTATTATCGTTTGTTTAGCAAATCTTATTGAATTGACGTCCATTATGGGACAATGCATTTCTGCCATAAATGAAAGTGTATATATAAAAAATAACACTGAAGCTATCATATTACGACGATACAACTGCTTCTGGAACACAAGTACGTTTTGTTGATGATGGTGATGTGATGATGGTTTGTTATGGAAGCGAGTACAGAGGACCGGGCCTCCCAAGAGAGAATATCGACTTAAAAAAGTCGAAACTTACGGCGCGCTCTGACTTTATAGAATCCTAGACATCACGAAATTATCAAAGGCAAACCGTGAATTGAAGTCCATTAACGCTTACAAGTATTTGTGGTAGCCCGCAAAATATGCAATGTACCTGGAACCTGCAAATCGGCTCAAAGGTTGGATTATTGTCTCCAAAGGCTAAAGTACCACACATTGCAGTTGAAGTCGTCATTGCTGGCGAGCAACAGACGGCCCGACTTAGAGAAGGCCACTGACGTGATGCCGCATATAATGTTGTGGTGGGAGTACAGAAGACCGGTGCCTCCCAAGAGAGTTCAAGAGAGAGAATATCGCCTCAAAAAGTCAAATTTACAGCGCGCTCGAACTTTATAGAATCCTAGACATCAAGAAATTATCAAATTCAAACCGTGAATTGAGGTCCATTAACGCTTACAAGTATTCGTGGTAGCCCGCATAATATGCAATGTACTGGAACCTGCAAATGGGCTCATAGGTTGAATTATTTATTGTCTCAAAAGGCTAAAGCACGTACCGGCGCGCTCGGACTTCATGGAGTCCCACACATTGCAGTTGAAGTCGTCATAGCCGGCGAGCAGCAGACGGCCCGACTTGGAGAAGGCCACTGACGTGATGCCGCATATGATGTTGTCGTGCGAATACATCGCCAGCTCCTGATCGGCGCGGATGTCGAACATGCGGCACGTCGCATCGTCAGAGCCCGTCGCGAACGCGAACCCGGACGGGAAGAACTGGAAACACGACCAAAATTGGTGCCATAAGCCACTAAGTACACTTATCTAAGCGGTGAGACTAGTTTAATAATAATAATAATAATAGAAACTTTGTATTGAATGCAAGTATCAGCCTAACAGTCTAGGTCTGCTTGCACTGGCAGTCGCGTATGTCCCAAAGCTTAGCAAACTAGCTTAATTAAAGGATTTTAATACCCATTTTCACTAACAATGCCTAAACCACCACCACCTGCGGTAAATATACGAGGCGATGCGGCGGCGCGGCTGGAGTGTCATAGCGGCGGTGTGGCCTCCGAAGGATGAATGCGGCCTCTATATACCTGCCCCCCGATTGTGGAAGGAAATCATAATCGTTTGTCAAACGCATAATTCGACCTGTTTAAGGAAAATGGCTGCACGTCAAAAAGCATGTATGAACTCCTTCAACAATTCGAGTAATACGTTTTGAGTTGTCAAATGAACATGATTTGCTTAGGCAATTGGGTCTCTGGCGTCCCGTCGCTTGCATGTGTCATTTTGTATGACATATGATAGAAGTGGCTCCTCGCCTGCGATATCGACTCTTGTGTTTGTCCCGCGCCTAACCCGTTGCCCTAGGTGAGCGACAGAAGCGACGCCATAGAAAATGATAGACGTGGTCGCGTAGATATATCTGTTTTCTATGGCGTCGCTTCTGTCGCTCAGTCAGGACAACGGGAGTGAGGAAGGGAGGGATATAGTCAACTCACCGTGACCGCGTTGATGTCGCTCTCGTGTCCCGGGAAGGTCTGCTTGCACTGGCAGTCGCGTATGTCCCACAGCTTGGCGGATGCGTCACAAGCGCCCGACACGAACGTGCGCTGGTCCGGCGCGAGCGACAGAGACATCACGTCGCCCGTGTGACCGGTGAATTGACCGCACTGCTGTCCCGTCTCGATGTCCCAGAGGGCGCTGGACGCGGATTACGAATATTTATAGGATGCCATTGGGTATTTGACAACTAGTCAAATCAGCAACTTTTTTTCAAATGTCAAAACGCGTGCTTATCATGGATTTTGTATGAAATTTTAAGTTGTGACGTCATCAAAGTTCGACGCACTTTTTTTACTTTATTCTGACTTTATTTGACTGTTTGCTAAAATTGACATGACTAGTTTCCGTCATTGTTTCGGTTCAGGACAGTGTGCAGGATTTCCGTTTTTACAGTAAGGTTTAAAACTTAAAACCGAGATTATTATGGATTTATTATTCCGAATAAGGTCAAGGTTAAAATGTCTTTAAAAAACAATATGTTTATTGTTTAAATCATGAGCGCCCGCTTTCCTCTTGCACTACTCCATTTTGACGTTTCATTTTATTCATGCCTAATAATAATCTTGTAACCCTACATGAAAACCATTTAAGTACATTAGTGTCACGATAATAAAGATTTATTTTTGATCAATTAAATAGTAATGAAAAGGAAATGTATGTTTTGTTTATAATTATTTTTATTTGTTGTCAAGCCTCAATGAAATGTGTAATTGATCGAACAAAGCATTTTTGAATAACCACTGTGAACGTTACGCCCTTTGACATTGCATCTGATTGCCATCTGTGGTCGAATAATTAAAAATAATTGTTTAGACTCGCTAACCAAAACGTCTAGCGCCATCTAATGTGGGAAAGCAGAAGTTATCTGGTGGTTTTGACCTTTCTTAATTTTTTTTCAGTTTTCTGTGCCTTCAGACTCCTGAAATGGTTTTATCTGAAAACCATAAATATAAAAATTGCAATAATAAAAACATCTTTGCTGCGCATTGATTTTTGACGCCTAGGCAGGCTCCCATAATTCCACTGGTCAAGTCCTTTGAAAACATCATAAGGGATTTCAAGTGTTACATCATAAGGGATTGCAGGTGTGTACAGTGTAGTGTGTGGCGTGGGCTCACCAGGTCATGTCGCCGGAGCTGGTGAGGATCTGATTGTCGTCGAGGAAGCGGCAGCAAGACAGGTATCCTGAGTGGCCGGGAAGCTCGCGGGACACGCGCACGTTGCCCTCGCGCGTCTTCAAACTGCAAAGAACATCGCGTTTTTTAATAATACCACTGCATTCCATTAACGTGCTAGGCACAGGCCTCCGCTTTCATAGGGGCGTTCCCAAATTGACCCTGCCGGGAATCCCGGGTCTCCCACGTTAAGACAACAGCACTCAACACTGCGCCAGAGAGGTCGCCAAGTGTTCCTAAGCCACGACGAGGATTCTCTGGCCGCAGGTAAGCCCGCTTTGCATTTTACGCAGTAGTAGAGACGTGTACATTAGTTTATTGTAACTTTATGATAAGTTTAACGTAAAATATTCGAAATATCCGGTTACTGTGGGATGTTTTATCCGAATGTAAAATAATGCGAATATGTGGATACCATGTGCATACACAGACAGCTTGAAGCAGTCAGGATGGACTGCTTTAAGCTGCAACTGCATAGTGAAGTACAGTCTTTTACGTACACACATAAATGGAACCGCTCGAGCAATTGCGACTGCTTCGTGCGATTGGCAGCAGTTATCAATGGTAGCTTCAAGCTATTGACCATTACTGCAAGAGCGATCTGTATATGTTGATCACTGGCTAATTGCTCGAGCAGTCCGTGTATGGCCGTTCTAATTGCTATTTACACGTTCGGCACTGCATACCTATAGATGGAGCAAATGTTGTCGAGTCCACCGCAAGCCACGTAGGAGCCGGATGGCGCGTACGCACAAGTCATCACCCACGAGGATCGCAGCGGGATCGCGTGCACCTTGTTGGTTGTATGGCTGTCCCATACTATCAGCTTGCCGTCCTGACTGGCGGACACCAGGTTCCTGTAACAAATGTACTATATTAGTGATGAACAGGGAAGTAACCTCGTTCCCACTACCAAAGGTTAACTGGAAGAGATTACCTTAAGGTATTAAGTTCGCCTTTGTACATTGTATTTTATGTGCAATTAAGACTTTAAAACAAAATAGTGAGACAACGCCCTTGACGTTTGTGGATGAGCTACGTTTACCAGTTATCCTAGGTGAGCGACGAATGGACGAATGCGACTCTATAGCTCATAGGGAGAGGCTGTAATAATAGACTAACAAATAGACTTCGAAAACACCTTAAATCCTCGCTTTGTTGGATAACCATTTTAAACTATAGACTAAAGAAAAAAGTGCATTGAAATTTGATGACGTCACAACTGTGTATTTAATACAACCTTTCGTGTTAGAAGCGCGTTTCTAAGTTTGATAAAGAGTTGATTTTGATTGAGTTGTCGTCATCTGTATCAACAGATTCTCACTAGTTTATACCCTTTATTTGTTAGAATGAAAAATTAAAGCGAGCTGTACATGGCATCACTGCCTGTATGTGACGCAAACGGAACATCTGAAGCTATCATAAAAGTTGCCTGCGAACATTTAGCTACAACGTTAAATAATAATAAAAGAATAAAACCAACTTTCTCACGCCATCATATAATTGGAGATTCAGATATAAATGTAAACAGAGCTATTATATTCCTTGAGACAATGCAATAAAAGCATCCGACGCAACCTGGAGGGATATACGTCATATCAGAAAATAAACCCGATCTGAAAATGGTCGTCATCGTTTTATTTTCAACTCTCTTTTTAGGTACACAGATTCAGATTTAGAGAGTCAAAGTTGAATTTAACAAGCCAAATATAACATTTTGCGATTTCTGAAAGCTTTTTATTCGAAAACTTTATGTAAATAAAACTCTTGATGTTAAAGTTTTGCGTTTTTTACCTTTTTTAAAACAAACAAAATAACTTTGATATTTCAGAACGTAGAAAATATTATGTGAATTTTTAATTTTAATAACTAAGCATGGTGTTTGCGTAGTTTATTTTGAATACGATATGATTTAATATTTTCCTGCTGTTGCGGCCAACACTGCTTTACTGCCTTTTCTTTTCCGTGAATAAATCTATCCTTATCACATCGTTTTGGGCCCTTAAGATATTGTATCCATAATCCATTTATCTTCTATCTGTCTGCCTGTCTGTCATGGTGATCTTGCCGAAATTTGCACAAAGATAGCGAACATAAGACAGCATAGGGAAAGTTTTTATTTATCTTGCAACGCTTGAGGATTTTTTTGGTCAAATCATGCAACTGCACCCCTATGATATATCATCAATTGATATAGTATGATAGGTACCAACTAAGAGGGTTTACTGAGAAGAATGCAAAACATAAAATGACGTCACACTAAATTCAATATATTTATTCAATAAAAGCTTTTATTTAAAAATGTTTTTTTAACGATTTAAGACTTATTAAATTGATAAGGCATAGACAAAACCCCGGGATTTGGCAATGATAAATCCACGCGAGCATCAGCTAATGAAATCAACAAAATATTCCAAAATTGCTTCAAACCCCATTACAGATTCCTGATTATATCCTGCTTTCAGTTTCGAGGTACAAAATGTAATAAATCTAATTTCCGTCTCCTTTTTCTATATGCCGTCGTCTTAATAGAAATGTCGGATTTTGTGATCGTTGCAATTTACAAATGCATGCGAAAAAATATAATTATAGGTTTTTTTATAATTTTTACAGGCAATTTTGATACTACCAACAAACAAAAATCGCCATGGTTAGATAGAATATACAGTATCAGTACATCAGTAGTAGGGTGTTTCCGGAAAAAAATGTATCAAACATAGCTTGAATCGCTTTTGTTGACGGGTATGAAAATGTAGTAACAGATATGATATACTTCAGCTTTTCTATTACTAGATGATGAGGTCTGCACGAAGTAATGCTAAGCAGTTCCGTGCTGACCTTGAAGACAGGGGGAGGGTTTTTTTGCCCGTGCAAGCCGGACAAACCCTGCCGTTAGACAGAACTCCGTAGGGATTTTTTCCTCCCCCTAAGAAGAAAAAAAAACTAGATGATGCCCGCGACTTCATCCGCGGGGATTAGTAAAAAGTAAAGTAAAATATACTTTATTGTACATAAAGAATTGAAAAGACAAAAACAATAATATTAATAGATACGGCACAACAGGCGGCCTTATCGCTTAAGCAGCGATCTCTTCCAGGCAACCTTAGGGCAGAGGAAACTTTTAAAAGAAAGCGGGAGGGGTGTACTGAGACATAATATTAATAAATAAATATTAGGATTAGTTTATTTTCCGGCGGGATTTTCCTAATTTACCGTGATAAATAGCCTATCTTACTTCTTTTCTTAATAATATTATAAATGCGAAAGTTTGGATGGATGTATGGATGTTTATTACTCAATCATGCCCCACCGGCTGAACGGATCTGGCTGAAATTTGGCACTGAGATAGATTATAGTCTGGGATAGCACATAGGATATTTTTATCCCGGAAAATTAAAGAGTTCCCGCGGGAACCAAAAAACCAGACGGTCGCGGGCATTCGCTAGTTTCTTCTATATTCATTAAAATCGGCGCAAAAGCTGGGTCGTCTAAGCTTAGCAGGCAGACAGACAGACACAGCCTCGGTACTTTTTGATTTAACAATTTTAGTATGGATTATTATGATACCGCTCACTCATAATGGTACATATTATATTACTTAATTTATTTTTAACTCACTCACAAGTACCTTTATTTAAACAACCTGTTTTCTCCTTACGTTCGAACATAAACTGACCTATATTACCCACGGATTTCGACAATTCGGTTGGACGTACTCTCTATTTGTTATTGTTTTCAGCGTCAATTCGTTCGAACGATGGATATTGAGGAAAACTACAAGATTGTATACAGATTGAAACGTGTCTTGGAAGCTCTGGAATATAAATAGATTTATTTTTCAGAAGTACCCGTTTTTATAACTCCCGAGAAATGTGAAACATTAGTGTTCACAAATATCCAATTTCAAAGGATGGTGATAAGGGTCCAGTAGGTAAGGCATTGTCTTTCGCGACAAATGCGAGTGTCAAACAGTAGCTGATCATTTACGTGGCCTACGTTGTCATTGTTACAATCTACTCGACACAAGTTATAATCTACTCGATGATGGCACCACCAGTACAGTACATTTTTGATAGCTTATAATCTCGGAAAGTGTCTTTAAGCCTAGTTTTATCGGCTAGGGCTTGCCTTGTAGGCTATGGGCCCTAATATAAGATATGTTTGACGGACTATAACTTGGCTAGGCGGGGCTGGACTCCTGTAGGACTACCATGCGCAGAAAGAGAAAAATTATGTCTACCAGTTTTCTCTATTTGTCTAACTAAGCTAGACAAGTAACACGGTTACTTGTCTCGGTACGTCAAAAGTAGAGAGAAAAGTAATATTTCTTATGTGGTATTTTTCTCTACGAAGTCTTACATGCCGGTTTTTTTGTAATATACCGCGTTTTGTGCGTGTAAACGAAAAATTAGCCGGCAATCTCTCCCTCTCTCTCTCGTCGCGAGATATCTCGTTGTGCGCATGCTAGTACTCAATACTCAATATCATTTATTCAATATAGGTACACTTATTGACGTTAAAAATTACTTATAAAACATGATGGTGATAATTGGTTACGGTATCTTAAAACTAAAGCTAGGTACGAGGGTTCTAGCTAGAAAGTGTCGGAATCACGGCGGTGATATTGTGCCACGTACCTGGAGTCGCTGCCCCAGTGCATCGCGTAGATCTTGGCGAGGTGTCCGCGCAGCGTGCGGCGCGTGCGCATCTGGATGCGGCCGATCGGCTCCAGGTTAGCCGTGGCCTGCGCGAGCGACGTGTCGCACGCCGCTTTGCGCGCGTCCTGCACAGACATATCATTATACCTAATGAAAGAACTGGAAGTTTAATTCGCTATAATCCGCCACAATACGTAAATATATTATGTTGTACAATGTGTATCGTGCAATATTCACCACAACACAGAAATCTTCCAAAGGATTCTCAACGTACGTTACACTCCAAACACATGTAGCATTTTCAAGAGATGTAATAGGGATGATGCCTATGTCACAAATAAATTATTTCTAACTGATTATCAAATAGAGGGTCTTCCAAGAGACCTAAAATTCATATCCTCGGTTAGTTTTAAGTTTGATAACCAATTTAATATATACTATATTAAAGAAAAAAAGTGCGTTGAAATTTGATGACGTCACTATTGTGAATTTCGTGCAACTTCCTTATGCGCTAGAAGCGCGTTTTTAAGTTTGATAAAGAGTTGCTGATTTGATTGAGTTGTCATCATCCCTATTGTAAGGTGTTTAATAGTATTAAAAGGAAACACTGTTTATCCGCGTTGATAAACTTTAATCTAGCAGTTCACACAATCTCTATTCGCGTTCTTAGACCACTCTATTGTCCACAACCACAGATATGCTCAACTCTAATGATAATACTGCATGATGCCCGCAACCTCGTCTACCTGGATTAAGATTGATTCCCGCGTACTCTTTTATTTCCCGGGACAAAAGAAGACATCCCCTTCCTGGGGTGCAACTTATCTCTGTACCAAATTTCGTCAAAATCGGCTGAAGAGTTGGGCTATAAAAGCGTTGCAAACATACAGCTAACAGACGACAGAAAGAAATTAGAAAATCCCAAATTGCCCTACCGGGAATCAACCCCGGAACTTCAGAGTTCAGACCAGTCACTATTGCACCAGTGTGGTCGTAATTTTCACGTTGCTCTATTTTCCCGCAATAAAACAACAAACCAGGAAAATACTAGGTCGCGATGGAAAGGCCACAAACAACAACTATCTTTAGCCATCGACATAAAACGAATTTATTATCATATTCTTCACATATATATCGACGCCTGTCTGTCCGTGACCGGCGGATATACCGGTATTGCGATCAGTGGCCTTGTGGCACGTAGATCATCAATATAATATATCTATCTTATATCTATTAAAAGACTTTTCCTGACTGACTAATCGTTCTTATTATTCTCAGGTTAGCCCGCTACCATCTTACGACTGCATCATGATTTACCACCAGCCAGGTTGGACCAGCTGAGTCCCCGAGTATAAAACTATCGGAGGAAGATCGCTACGTTGGAGCGCACATCTCCCAGCGCACATCATCCCCTTACATGTTTCTACTTTTCAGGAGGGCATTATCTCGTGACCGAATTTGTCTCTCTGTACAGAGAGATTAGCTATCTGTGCGGGAGATATTATAGTGCACAAGTATGTGCGCAAACACAGCTCCGCTATCATAGAACAATAGGAAGGAAATTACGGAGAGTCTTCTTCTTCTTCTTGTCCTTTTCGCACCAATGTGGGTCAGCACAACATGTTTTCTTCTTCCACTCACTTCTGTTATCCGTCAACCTTTTATTCACCCCTATACGCATATATCCTCTTTCAGATAATCCATTCATATTTTCTTTGGTCTACCTCTACTCTTTTTTCCTTCCACATGCATATCTACCATTCTTCTCGTAATATGCCTTTCTTCCCTCAGCATTACAATCCCATACCATGTCAGCCTATTACTCCTCATCTTTTCTGTCACTGGTGCTATTTTCAAACTTCCCCTTTATATATATTCATTCATAATCTTATCCATTCTAGTCACACCACAGTCCACAAATCTCAACATTCGCATTTCTGTATTCGAAATTACGGAGATAGTAATAATACTTATAAGACAACTGCTCTCACCACTGAGCCAGAGAGGCTACAGACTTCATTATCCGACTCGGGGAAGTCTTCATACGCAGTAGAAAATGCTAGCAACTAGACCAACGAGGCACTCAGTGACGATGTAACATATTACATACCCGGATGGCATTCTTGAGCGTCGCCGCTTCCTGGCGCAGGCTGTCCAGCTCGTTCATGGTGCTGCTGGGATGCTTCTATTCGATGCGATTCCCGAATTGATCCTGGCGGGGATCGAACCCGAGTCCTCCCATTTATGAGACTACAGCGCTCACCACTGCGCCAGAGAGCTTACAGACTTCTTTGTGGACCCGATGACCTCTTCATCTTAAGTAGGCAATGCAACTAGACCAACGAGGCACTCTTTGGTGGTGCAACATACCCGGATGGCATTCTTGAGCGTCTCCGCTTCCTGGCGCAGGCTGTCCAGCTCGTTCATGGTGCTGTTGGGATGAGTCTACTGCCGCTGCCGCTGATCCGCTCCGGCGCGCCTCTTGCTGCGCAAACTGCACCGCACCGACCTGCTAAACAAAAAAAAAATTGTGTGTCAGCTCCGACACGCACGACTGGAGTTTAACTCTTTATGAACGATCATAAAATACTAGTAGATGCCCGCGACTTCGTCCGCGTGAAATTTTTTAAAAGTTTTTTAAATTCGCACGGGAACTCCCTAATTTTTCAAATTCTAATTCTAATGTTTTTTATCCAAATAAAATTCTACAAGTACTTTTGAATCGTCAAGAGAAACTACCACTGGTTCGGAATGCCATTCCTACCGAGAAGAACCCGCAAGCAACTTGGTGGTTGCTCTTTTTAAATAAATCATACAATTATTATATCAATGTATACATAAGTAACTGCTGTCCTTAGCATTGCTGGAGTGATCAAATCCATGCTCTTCTATCAGTTACATAATCTTCAACAGTATAATAAGCTTTTTTCAGGAACATACTTTTTATGGATTTCTTAAATTTGTGTATAGGCAAGTTTAAAATAGGTTGTGGAATTTTTCCCCCCTACAACGTTTACTTTACCACTTTATAATATAAGTATAGATATAGATTAGTTAAATGAGGGTAAATGAACGCATTTTTTATATTACTGAAAGCATGCTTGATACATTTATTTATTTTAAGTAATTATTTAATTTATATTATATATTCATCAAAATACATTACATAGCCATGGAAACAATATGGTCAATAACATAACGGTTTCGATTTTACTCCCCATAAATTTTCACACCCCAGGCTATATATTGCAAATCGATTCTAAAGGAGATTAACTCCAAAAACACCGACATCAAAGTCAATTTGCACAAAAATTAAAGCCTGCTACACGGGGGACCTGTGGACTAACCACACTCAACAGACTATATTATATAGATATATTGCAAATTCAGTAAAATGGATACAGGATACTGTTGGGATTGCCGCGATTATGCTTAGCATCAAACATGTTTGCAGAGGCACGTACTGATGATTTCTTTGCCAGAAAGAAGACTGCATCTTTCTTGGCCAGGCTGTGTTTAAGCTCAAACAGTATCCTGAGGATGATAGCGGATAAAAAGAGTCACCGATCATTTGAACATTACATTAAAGTTTTGTTTAGTTTTTGTTTTTATTTTATTTTTAATATTTGCTAGCTACGCCTTCACCGGGTCAGATAAGTTTGTGGGACTATATTATTACTGTAGACTGCACTAGCTGCATGGTAGGCGTCAATGCTCCATTGTGCCTTGTACGGTAGGCGATTGTGACGGCGAGGGAAACTATGTGACATTGACGTCCCTCGTGTGTCACTATTGTCATTTGCACGTATGTAGGATTTGATTTCACAATATATTTAGCTCAATCATTTCATTTCATTTCAATAACATTCGTCCATGATTATCTGTTCTTTATTAAAGAGTCATTTCAAAGAGAAATAATTTAACTATCGTCAGTGAATTAAAGACAACACACTGGATAATGATAGGTCGTCAGCTTTATCTCAATGCCAAACAAAACATTATTATGGCGTCGAAAACAGCATCATTATAGCCTGCCTGCCTTATTGTAGTTATTTTTTTATTTTACACAACTGCCCTAAAAAAGGAGTGTAAAGTTTTCAGGGTACAAATGATAAAATGATTTGTTTATGTCATGTAAGACAACTTGTGTCACTTATGATACGTTAACACTCTGCCACCGGTTCGGAAAACTGTTCTACTGAGAAGAGACGGCAAGAAACTCAGCAGTTGCTCTTTTCTTAAAAAAGAAAATGGTTACATTATTTAAACAATACAACACATATGTGTACATTACGTTACAAGTATTACACTGACTTGTGGGTCACTGAATCCCAGGCCGGTTGCTTCCAAGCAACTTTGTCATTCAGAAAATCATCGATAGTGTAATAACCTTGACTTAACAAATGCTGTTTTACACAGTCTTTAAATTTATGTAATGGCAAATCTAGAAACACTTTGGAAACCATGTTATAAAAGCGTACTCGATGTTCATGTATGTATGTACTATGTATGTATCTACCATAACTTCTAAAGCCCTGAACAGATTTCGATGTATGGAGTATCGTTAGTATCCTTACATCTTCCCGAGAGACACTGAATACATATTTTTTCAAGAAAAAGAAAAAAGAAATGGCAAGTCAGTCGTGTTTCAGTCAGTCAATTTTTTAATTATATTCACTATTATTTTACAAGTTATTTCTTGACTGCGGTCTCCCCTGGGTGGTAATTGGTGAATTTGTAATGCAGTGGTAGCGGGATAACCTACTTACTACCCGCATTGCAGTTATATTAAACCCATGTCAATTAAATCAGTTTAAAGGTGTTTATTTGATTATTAATAAATTGTTATTATTGCTAATTGAACGGCTAATTAAGCTAGTTGGTGGCGAGTATATATACATGATATACTTAACTAACAGTGAATGACAAAGATTTTATTAATCATTACAATTTAAACAACTGTTGTAACTCACAATTTGGCAAAATAAAAAAAAATATTTTCAAAAACAAGGATAAGCAAAGTTGATGCATCAGGCTCGCCCAGACAGGCTCGCTACTTCAACATAGTGTGTAGAAATCAAAATTATTTTTACTTTACAGAGGCTTTGGAAGTGGTACAGTGGTTTTTTAGAAAGAATTTTTATTTTTAACTTTTTAGTGTCAGGGTTGAGGATTTGGAGTCAGAATTTTTTATGGGACCACCTCGAGAGATTCCTCTAACGACTGTAAAAGATAATTTCAAATCAGTTTAGAAACCACGGAGATATGCACCGACATACACTAAAAAAATGGACGCGCCGAATTGAGATCCTCCTCCTTTTTTGGAAGTGAGTTAAAAATTATGAATTAAATGAAACAGCATTTTTATGGTGACAAATTTTTCGCTCCTCTTTAAATAGCTCACGGCGACGAGGATGTAAGTAGCAAAAACAACTAAATTAAAACATAAGGAAACAATTTGCAACATACCATCATACAATTACTTATCTACCTATGGAATATTCCAATGAAGATCTGAAAAAAATCATCTACAGAGAAAAATGAAAATACAATAAGGATATTGCGTGCAGACAACAATAATAATTATAAGCCCATCTGTATAGGTTATAATGTTAATTTTACCCTTTACGACAAGATAGCTATGCCGTATGATCTTTCTTCCTTCATTAGTAATATACATACTTGAGTAAAAGTATTTCTTATTTTTATTTTTACTGGTAAGTAAGTATGTACTGGTATTGAAATTGCTTTCGAGTTGTGGTTAATTTTATTATTTAATTGAAGCTGGTTAATTAATCTCATACAAGCTTTTTACCGTGACTATATCCCCATTTTGTAGGTAAAAATCATGAGATTATTTTCGGGGATAAAAGTACCTACCTATCCTATGTGCGTTTAAGGTTTCCTTATAGATTTGGGAAGTCAGGGCTATAAAATTAAAATGTAAGAATGTGGTTCCTACTGTATATAACACAATCTAAATCTAGCCCTTTTCCACAGCGAGTTTTATGAAAGGGATAGCAATATAAATAGAACTGTCATTTAAGTTTAGTTCAGAGAAAGTGTACAACAGAATTTGTACTTAACTGACCTTTCCCATTACTTAATGCCCTTGTAGAAGTTTATTTTCATAAAAATATTCTGGTTTGATAGACTTGCATATACTCATTAGTTTTTTTTAGTAAATCCTAAATCTCTAGTTTGTTATTTGCCATCACACCTCCAATCGCTATTCTAGGAAACCAGGCAAAACCTGCATCCCAAGTTACTAAAATCATGCTAAATACATACTTACTAATATTATAAATGCGAAAGTGACATGATTTTTTGCATATGTATAGTTGTGAACCTGCAAAGTGACATAGGCTACTTTTTATCCCGGAAAATTAAGAAGTTCCTGTGGGATTAAAATAAAACTTATTCCATGCGGACGAGGTCGCAGGCATCAGCTAGTGGCTCATAATTGTGTTAAACTTGCCTTACCTATTGCAACGGTATTAATAAATTATTTCTAAACTCCAAGCTATGGAACAGCCGTAAAAAACGATAACTATAAAAAAAATATTATTCAAAGAATAATTTAGAACCAATTCGACGCTTTTCACACATGCTTTGCATAAACAAGGTTACAAATACAAGATAATATCTAGTTATAGGTAGGTAACTAGTTACGGTTCGAGTAAACCTAATTTTACAGCTGTTTTGTCTTGGACTGTATACTTTTGTATGTAACGTCTTTGAAGTAAAACTACAATGGATAAATGAGGACAATAATTTTACTTCAGTATTATGTAAGTTACAAGGTTTTCCTACAACGTCACCTGTTAACATCCTGTCTCTACATATTGATACCAACGTTGGTCCCAAATCCCAATGCTACTCGTCCAACGTGTGGAGAGAATTGGTCACACCAACGTTGAAAGTTGAAACTTGAAACCTATGCTAACGTGTGTAAAGTTACGCGTAACTACTAACTACTCTACACAGATTAGTTTTTTTTTAATAGCAACAACCAAGTTACTTGCTGGCTGGGGGGTTACTACTTACTACCATCGCTTAAAGTAGTATTACTACAATATGACTGTTTCATGTCACGTACCTTGACGTCTTTAAAATAAGGATTATAATTCTAAAACACGAACGTCAACAATATTAAAACAATACGGATTTAAACGATGGTAGTATGCCCCGTTCTCGGTACGAATGGCATTTCGAAATAGTGGTAGATTCACTCGACGATTCGTACTTCGAAGCACTTGTATAAGTTTGACCTGGCTTAACCACTTCGAATGTGATATAACATAATATGCTAGTGGCTACAGGCTAAACTACCTATAGTTATAATATGAGTCATAGTTTCGGGCTAAACTATGTAGGTAGGTATGTAGGCAAATGGAAACACTTCCATCGCGTATAGAGTCCTTCACCCGCTACAACGGAGGTCGTCGAACTCTATAATCCCACTGTTGGTAAACAGCAATCGCTCAATCATAAGGTGGTAAATAAGAAGCTTATTGTCAAGGTATTTATGACAATAAGCTTCTGAACTATATGGACTGCCCCCTATTCTCGAACTCAGTGGCTATAAAAAGTGAAAGGCACTGACATATATTTTTTATACATTGAAGGTTTGCTATGAAATAAAAATAATATTTACATAGCAAACCTTCAATTGATAAAAAATGTGTCAATGGCTTTCACTTTTTGATAGTCACTAAGTTAGAGAATATATACTGGCGTATCTGTCACCGTAATAATATTGTAAAAACCGTTAGATTATAATCTAACTCGCGAAATTGTAAACTGTCGAAAGATTGTGAACCGTTCAATGTTCTGAGTGTAAATTTTTGAAATATTCATTGTATTTACGTTGTCTGTTTCTTGTAGGTTAGGTTAGGGTTCGACATAAATAATAAGGTAGAGTAATAATCACTTAGGGTTTATCGGGTTAATATACCTAACAGACAATTTACCGAAAAATAATGCGTTAAATTGTAATCTTTAGACAGTTTGCAATTTCGCGAGTTAGATTACAATCTAACGGTTTTTGCAATTTTACGGTGACATATCCACCAACAAAAACGAGAATTTAACCGTTATAGTATATGTACTTGTTTCTAGAATTAGGTACATAACAGGATACTAATTAGCACTTACGGCTCAATTCACAATATTGTTATTAACTAGTTTAGGTATAACCTAACAACGCAAAAAAAAAAAACAACTGATCCAAATCCATCGAGCGTAACTGCGATATCTACACATACAGCCGACGTCAAAAGTCCATTTAGAATACACTAACAACATGGCTTGTTCACAAAGTCACAGTCAAAATAATATTAATCTTGTATGATATAAATGACAATCCGAAGGTAAGGTTGAATAGGAATGGTTTCAGTTTGAACCTAATGTTGTTCAGTAATTTAATGTTAGTATTATGTAAAGTTTGTTTAAAATTGCTTGCACGCCGTTTTAACTTTTAAAAGTTTAAGCTATATTTATGGTGTATGTACTTTTGCCGTCGACTGTACCGTACCATATTAATCGTTGTTAAATGTTTGTAACGCCAAACTTACCCGTTTATAGTGCGATAATAAGCGCTAACCTATCGCGTGCATGGCTGTCGTATCAATAGTTAACAGCTTAATATTTTCACTACTGGCACAAATACATTAACCAAGTTTTTTAACATTGAAGGATCCCGAAATATAAAAAATGGGGAGTTTGATGGTACTAATTTAAAAAAATAGTTTTACAGAGTAAGTTTTCAGAGAATTCTTTTCCCAACTTCTCTCTTTATATGTGTCACCGTAAAATTGCAAAAACCATCAGATTGCAATCTAACGCTTTTTATCTCGATAGATTGTAAACTGTCGACAGATTGTGAACCGTTCAATGTTTTGAGTGTCAATTTTTGAAATGTTCATTGTATTTACGTTTTCTAGTGTCTTTCTTGTAGGTTAGGTTAGGGTTCGACATAAACAAACACGTAAATTAGTGATTATCTGTCTTATTATATGTATTCTATCGGGTAAATATACCTAACAGATTACAATCTATCGAAAAATAAAGCTTTAAATTGTAATCTTTCGACAGTTTACAATTTCGCTAGATAGATTACAATCTAATGGTTTTCACAAACTTCGGTGACATATGCACCGTCTTTTAAGCCTGTTCCCACTACCAAAAGTTAACTGGCTAGATATTAAGTTCGAATTTGTATATTTTTATATTTTTATGTGCAGTAAAGACTTTAGAACAAGACAAACAAAAACAGAGAATGCAGCTAGGTAGTTAAGAAATTACAGCATAATTCATAATATACTATGTACTTACAGGCCTATCGATGGAGAGAGCTATGGTTAGACTGTTCAAATCAGAAATGTGATCCATAGTAACTAGTTACCGACAGGCTCGGGTTGCGAAGCTAGAATGGCAATAAGCGGGGCACATAGTTCAAAGAACTGATAGAAGTTGGGGTTCCGATGTGCTGGAATTGCGACCTCACACCGGAAACAGCATTGACGGTCCAGTAGGTGCACGCCCGTCATCAGGCGTGTTGTAGGGGGCCGCTAGAGCCAGAAGCAGTCCCTATAAGATACTTATGTCCAGCAGTGGACGTCTATCCGTTGACGACGATGACGCAATTATAAAATTATTCAAATGTCAATACAGGCTCCTATCAGAAAATGTCTAAAGGTTAAAGGTTAACTTACATTTAGTAGGTTTACAAATGGACATAAAAAAAGAAACTAGAAAAACGCTCTACGAGCTGTAGCCACAGTTATATGTTTTGTTAAAAAAATTAAGACCAATTTATATTCCCTTAGGGCGAAGGGTTGCAGACAAGCTCGGGAATTCCCCTGTGAATCATACGGAGGGTAGACTAATTTAATAATTATGTATTTAACGTTGAAGCCTACCATTTCAGTCGGGCTGGCGATATACCACCTAATTTATGCGAAAAGTCGATAGATAATGATCGAACACAATGCGTGTTGCCAGCGATGATACGAGTCATGCTTGGAGTAATTCTACGGGATCAAATCAGAAATTAGGTGATATGTAATCCGTGACGGAACAGAGCTTAAAGCAACATAGATCGAAGAGACGCACAGCTGAAGTGGCATAGGGCGAGCACATAACGTGGCGAACCGAAAACGCTACATTGGAAGACTGGAAGGAAGATGGATGAAACTAGAATTCAAAAGAGAAGCTCGGAGATGCAGGCCGCAAGTGGAACAAGACAATGCTCTGTGCATATCCTTGCATAAGACCTTCATGCAGCAGTCGACGTCTATCGGTTGTCGCTCGGCTTACTACCATCGTTTAAGCAGTATTACTTTAATATTGCAGTTTTATATGACATACCCTTGACGTCTTAGACGTCCCAAAAATAAGAATTATAATTCTAAAGCAAGAGCGTCGACAATATTAAAATAATACTCCTTAAAGCGATGGTAGTTAGCCCTGAGAATACGAAAGGAAAAAATTAAGTAGGAGATAGATTAAATTCATTTCCTCTTATTTACAAACACACTGATTTATATTTTTTATACCTCACCTACCGATTGTTTACGGAAAAATTTCCTTCGTAAATGAACTTATTAAATGATCGTCGGGCTATAATTGAGAAAAATACCTCGATTATTTCTCTGCTCCTAAATAGGCATCTGTAGCGCGTCGGACTTTACCACCAAGTATTACTACTATTAATACTGGCCGAAATTCGGCCACGGCGACCTTTCTTCTTTGAGATTTACCATCTTTCTTACTCACTCTCTTTAAAGTAAGGGACACTTTCATAGTCCGATGGGATGACAATTCAATACAAACAGTGAGAGATCAGACCCAGTGTTTGTACACTCCGAGGAAATAACGCCAACTTCCGGCGTTCAAAATAATTCATTTCCAGAAAATACCCAAAAACTGAAGAAAAATCCCAATCCAAAAATCAAACCAAGCACCGCCAAGTACACAGTAAGTAATATCCACAGTAGTGAAACAGTACATCAACAAGGCAGGTAAAATGGAGTCGTAATAATATTAGTAAGTAGGTATGGCAAGTGAAAATACGCATGGTGAAACCGAGTCACGTTTCGTCGCATCGTGTCGCACCTTTTGATGTAAAAGGAAAACAATGCAAGGCATATTTGATGATAAAAACAGGTACGTCTTGCAGAAAAGATATCTGCGATAGTCACCATCATCATTACAACCTATTTTCGGCTCCCAACTGAGCACGAGTCTCCTAGGAATGAGAAGGGTTTGCTATAGTCCACCACTCCAGCCAAGTGTGGATTGGCTTCATACATACTCGAGAACATGAAGAACTCTCGGGCATCCTGGTTTCCTCACAATGTTTTCCGTCACAGTTCCTTAAAAGCAAGTTATTGATAGCTTTATTTACTACAGCAAGTTATTGATAGCCTGGTACTGGTACTTTCAATGTCTACTAAGTACTAGTCAAATCAGCAACTTTTTTCCAACATCAAAATGTGTGCTTAGTATGGGATTTTGCATGAATTGTGACGTCAGCAAAGTTTAATCGATAGTTTAAAATGGTTATTCAACATGAATCTAACAGGGGACATGGCTATTACGACTTTTGGGAGATCCTCTATAGTCTATTTAATAATCACAAAAAAATAATTTATTTGACCAGCAGCCCTATTCTGTAACTCAGTGGTTATCAAAAAATGAAAGTCACTGACTTATATTTTTTATCCATTGAAGATTTGCTATGAAATGTTCTTTCATGTTTTCATAGTAAACCTTCAATGGACAAAATATATATGTCAGTGGCTTGCATTTTTCGATAGCCACTGAGTTACAGAATAGGGGAGCTGTAGTCAAATATTCAAATATGTTGATAACATAAACCCTACACAACCTGGGCAGTCTTATATTATGCTTTTGGAGAGCTCTGCTGGTTGGAGTGACAACTCCAGCAGCAAGGGGCACTGCACGCAAAGCAGATGAATAAGTGTGGAAACATACTCAGAAGGAAGATAGACTAACCCTAGTTAAATTACACAAGTTACAAGAACAACAGTTGCTAATTCACACCTTTATCTTTTGGAATACACTTTTACTATTAACCAAAATATGGAGTTTCAAGTAGATTAATGAAGTCAGTTAATGTAGTATACATTAACTGACTTCATTAATCTTTTATCTACATTAATATTATAAAGAGGTAAAGTTTGTGAGGTTGTTGGGGGTAATCTCTGGATCTACTGAACCGATTTCAAAAATTCTGGTACCACAAGAAAGCCACATTATTTGTGAGTGTCATATTAACCTGAAAAATTATGGAGTACCAATGGGAATTTAAAAAACTTATTTCATGTGGACGAAACCGTGGGCATCTGCTAGTAATATTATAAATGCGAAAGTTTGGATGGATGGATGGATAGATGTATGGATGCATGTTTATTACTCAATCACATCAGAATGACTGAACGGATCTAGGAGAAATTTGGCACAGAGGATAGATATCGTCTGGGTTACCACACTTTTATCCCAGCAAGTTAAAAGTTCCTGTGGGACCAAAAAAAACAATCCACGTGGACGAAGTCACGGGCATAAACTAGTGATTCATAAATTTCATTTGTAATAAACATAAGACAGATGATGGAAATATTGGAAGCTTGTAGATTAACTTGAGATAACCCAGATCTGCCCCCCTATTCTGTAACTCAGTGGCTATCGAAAAATGGAAGCCACTGACATATATTTTTTATTCAATGGATATTGATTTGCTATGAAATAAAAATAACATTAAGTATTTCCTAGCAAACCTTCTTTCATTTTTTGATAGCCACCCAGTAGGAGAATAGGGTACCAGGGGCAATACACTGAATTAATGACTATTGCCTCAATGATGAAGTGATTAGCTAATTGTTGGTGTTGGCAAAATTTCTTCATCCTGCTTTTGAGTATTTAAGCAATTAACACACAAGCTCCCTCTGTGTATGCAGAAGGGACATAAGAAGCAAAATTTTTTGAGGGCTGAAACTTATTTATGCTTATACTAAACTAATTAACTGCTTTGCTTAACTAACTTGATCATTCTCATTTCGAGAGTTTATCGTTCTGACAATGGCTTCAGTAAATAAAGTGACTATGATAATTAACACATTGTAGCTGGCACAGTTCTTGGGAGTCTATAGATGGGTAGGTAAATTATTAAGAGCTTAATAAGACTTATTTGTTACAAATACTCCCTCCATGTTGTTTTAAATTTTGGTCCAGCTGCAGTATATAATACTAATATTATAAATGTGAAAGCATGTTTGTTCGTTGGTTTGTCAATCACGCCGCAACGGAGCAACAAACCGACGTGATTTTTGGCATGGTTATAGTTGAGGACCTGGAGAGTGACAGGCTCCTTTTTTCCCGGAAAATTAAGGAGTTCCTGCGGGAATCAAAAAACTTAAACCACACAGAGGGAGTCGCAGGCATCAGCTAGTAGTTCCAAAATTCAGCCAATCACTATAATTGAGATAACAGCTATAACTAAGTATATCACAACTTTAGCATTCAAACACTATTCCGAAAAAGCTGTCTCAATCAATATAGTGATCTGCTAAATATGGTATTCTAATTGTCACAATGGATTTTGGTCAACTGATATTGTTGCACTGTAGCATACCATCCATATTATTATTATAAATGTGAAAGTGTATCTCTGTCTGTCTGTCTACTACCATCAACCAATTTTGATGAAATTTGGTATGGAGATAGGTTGCATCTCGGGGAAGAACATTTTAATCCACATAGAGGAAGTTGCGGGCAGCATCTAGTTTTACCATAAGAAGGTCCCACATTTGACAATGTGACAATTATTCAAAACAATTTAGCTCACTAACACTCTGCTATGGGCCAATACATATGCAAAGTCTCATAGCTTGTGAAATACAAATTTAACCGATAACAACTTAACTAAAAAATGTTTTTTTTCAAAGAAGCTTTCACAGGTGCTTTTGATTCATCAAGTGAACTAAGTACTGCTGATTTGGAATGCCATTCCTACCACGAACCAGAAAGAAACTTGGAGGTTGCTCCTTTGAAAAATCTACTTACTTAATAGTTAAATTACAATAATTAATAGGTATATATATATATATATATTACCTAGCATTTGCAATTTGCATTTGTAATTTAACCTAGCATTTTGCAGATACATAAGTAACTGCAGCCCTAAGCATTGCTAGTACGACTCAAATCCATGCTCTTTAAACAATAATTGCTACAATATTCACAATGCAATTGTAATAATTGCTACAATTATCATGATGTGGGTGCCTTCTGTTGAAAAGTTGATCCTAGCACAAGTAAAGCAGGTGCTGTTGGTTGTTATTTGTTAAGCATTTACTAAACTCATTTGTCATACAAAAAGTTTTCTGTAGAGGTTTTCCTGTAACTACTTACATATGACTTGAAGGTGGGTTTTTGTATAATACCTAATTGATTATGCTTAGACTATTATTTTGTACAGGTGCTTGTACAAGTGATTTACTCATTAAAAAACTAGTAAATAAACAATAGATATCAACTAGATTTAATTAAGTAACATGAGAAATACTTAGGTACTTTAACCCTACTTAGTTACTTGCAGAATTACAAACAAAAATGAAATATTCATATAGATAAGTACATAATGATGATTACTTACTACAAGGAAATGGAAGCTGTAATTTATACACTATGATTTGAATAAAAATGAATTTGCAAGCAGATTATTATATTACAACACTGATATGGCTGAAAAAATGAGAATCATAACCGAATAACGCCCAAAACATGGAGAAGTTAACATTGATAAGGCGAATGTACGAATCGATGTCTCACCGACTTGTGGGCCGTGCCTATACAATTTCCCAAAAGTAAAACCCCATATTTTCAACAAGTCACTGCCTTGCTTTTACAAATTTAGGATAACCTTCGCCAAAGTAGGTCCCATACCGATACTCCTACTAAAACGTAACTACTGAATTGATTAGTTCATCCTAGAAACAATAAATCCTGACATAGGGTGTACCTACGCACCACCGGCGACCATTTCAAGCTAATATCATACTCATTCGTGTCACACCTAAATATCGAACATTTATTCACACAAACAAAAACTACAAACGAAAATTTGTAATGGAATGTAACTGTAATGAATAGAATTAGGACTTTACCCCACAATCAGCGAATCTCTTCGATTGATCCTCCAGTGGTTTTCGGGCGCTTCCTATACCACCATTAAGACTGGATCTTATCCTTTTGGCACATTTTGTATCTTTCTAACAACACTACACTGAACTAGGGATTATTCACAAGTTTTTATCACGGATTTGTGCACCATTTAGTATTTCATACACCCTAAAGCTCAATCCTTTTCACGGCCATTTGCAAATTGCGTCAAAGTTCCTTCTTCGCGATTGGTAGATTCTGCGCTTCTGTAGACAGATTCCATCGCGCTCTCTGTAGAAAAATTAAGGAACTAAATTTTCTGTTAAGTAAATGTATACTCTATTCTCTTGAGATAAGGCATATTTATAAGCAAATTCTTGGGATATAAGATGTTTCGGATGGTATAGAATAGGGTGCGGTATGGCTAGGATGAGACCCCCGTACCGTGACGTCAAACTGGGCGTGAGAATCTAAAGGCGGTATATTTTAAAAAAAACCTGTAATGATTTTACCGATTATTTCATATTATTATAAAACTAGTGGGCCCGGCAGACGTTGTCTTGCCCTATCTTCCTCGCAATTTTTCTATATTTTCTCACCGTTTAAACCTTCCCTAGACTACGACAAACATTTCAAAACCAAAATCAGCTAAATCGGCCCAGCGGTTCTCGACTTTTAGCGAGACAAACGAACAGTAATTGATTTATAGATATATAGAAGAAGAAGATAGAAGATAATAAGATGAAACTATTCAGTATAGGTACGGCCAACTCAATAGACTGTTTTTTAAGAAAATTGTTGTAGTCTGTCGCATTAATAATAGATAGATCTTCATACTGATATTTTGGTTTTGGGTGAAAATGTTCAATTGATTGGGGAACTGGGAAGAATGAGGGAAAGAAGAACGGTCTAAAATAATTATTATTTGAATTAAATTAGTTATCGAACGTCAAGAGGTTATATAGGCCTATTGCACTGCACTTTTCACAGGAACACTTACACTTAAACATAATATGTAAGGGTCCCTGTGATAGTGCAGTCTAATAGGCCCATTAATATTTATTCTTAGCTAATTTAGAAAACCTATCTTACTGCCACTACTATTAAATAAATTAATACCTAACTTTAACTATATATACGTATATGTCACATAATTTATAATCTAATATCTAACTTATCAGATTGCAAACTGTCGAAAGATTACAATTTAACGCATTATTTTCGGTAAATTGTAATCTTCTAGGTATATTAACCCGATTGAACCTAGTCCAATAGTTTTTTCCCTTTTTTTTCAAGTTCCTTCTTTTGTGAGAAAAACTACAATTGGGAGCCCAGTTGCACTCGTGATTTTTTATTTATATAACCAGTTCATATTTTTTTAGGACCGAGCTTTGCTCGGTATTTTTTTTTTGTAAATCGTGTTCTTTGGAAATTATATTTAAATACGAATTACATACTGATGAAATATGAATAATATTTTTCAATGTTACCGTAATAATAATAATAATAATAATAAAAATATGAACTGGTTATTTAAATAAAAAATCACGAGGGCAATTATATATGTGTCACCGTAAGATTGTAAAAACCGTTAGATTATAATCTAACTCGCGAAATTGTAAACTGTTGAAAGATTGTGAACCGTTCAATGTTCTGAGTGTCCTTTTTGAAATATTTATTGTATTTACGTTTTCTTGTGTCTTTCTTGTAGGTTAGGTTAGGGTTCGACATATATAATCAGGTAGTGACATATATAATAAGGTTCTATCGGGTTAATCTAACAGATTAGTACAATCTACCGAAAAATAATGCGTTAAATTGTAATTTTTCAATAGTTTGCAATTTCGCTGAAACTTGAACTTGAGCAACTTGTATGCAACATACATATATATAAATATATACAATATACATATATATAGTTATATATTTATATTTATATTATTAGTTATTTGCTGCAACCGGTGTCGTTCCGGATTGTGTGGTTCCGCCTTAACAACTTCAAGGCATTTTCTAAATGTTGGTATAGCCACAGGGTACAGCTTACGATATTTTTTAAATATGGCAACTTTATATTGATCCGTTTCGTTTATGTTTCATGGTCAAAAATCTGATCAAAAATATAAAATCAATACTATTGCTTTCATACAATTTGGATTGGTGTATAACTCGTATCTCATAATTTTCTGTTTAGAATTGGATGCTTGTGCTGTCAGCATAGAGTAAGTAGGTATATGCCTTTGATTAAGGTTTAAGTTGTCAGGTTCCGAAGGTGTTTCAACAGAGACAAGATAATGGTTACCGTGTTTCAAACTCAGATTAAGTTCAGAAATTCAGGTTTCAAAGGTGTCTTAAATGTCACCAATGTCATGTCGACGGTTCGACCATCGACCAATGTTGAATTCATTTTGACAGTTCACCAGTCGTCTTTGTTGTTATTGTGCAGCTACATGGATTTCGTGCGCATATAGTATTTCAGAAAAATAGAACTGCGTCAACGCATTCGAAAATATCGGTGTTTTTGTTTTGCGGACATAATATAATTGCGAATATTGGACTATAGTGTTAGTTGTTACTCTCGCAATCCTTTTCATTAGTATATTGAAGAAGATTTATTTTTCGGCATTCATATAAGTAATTTTAAAATGATTGCTTCCTAATCTCAATATTCTGGAGGTTTTCTGGTAAGTTTTCATAATTTTTACGATTATTTTGTTATCTAGGCTAAAACTTATTTTACCTTGGAAACGCTCAATATTGTTCCGATAAAAATCTTATAAGAATTCATGTTTTTCCTTATTTGTAAAAAATATAAGTACGTTTGTAGAATTAGAGTGGAAACTGAAAACTCTAGGGGCCCGATGGACAAAACTTCCGCCTCAAGGAATCGACGTTTTGTTATATCGCGTTAGTGTGTGCAGCTCCATATAAAAATTAGTTAACTATGCAGACTTTTTGTATGTAGGCAGTGTTTTCTCGTCCAATAAGTGCATTCAGAAAGATGAGTGCTTAACATAATATAGCAAGATGTGTAAGATGAAATATTACTTAATAAAAAAATATTGTCTGTGCATAAATCAAGTAAGTGCTTATGGACCTACTTAAATAGTTAGCTACGGAATAGTCATAGAATCTCTTTTCCTATTTTTGCTTACAAAAAATGAGAAGATAGAAAGTACAAAAGCACATTAATAATTACTTATCTTTGCATGTTACTGTATTTCTTAACCTAACATCTAGAGTGCATTCTAGTATGTAACAGTCAAAAATCAACAATTTTCACTGAGGAGTTTCACTATTAAAACTTGATAAATCCTGAATTTTAGTAATTGGAAGATCTTAGTAGTACCATTTGAACTATTACAGTAACATAATATTGTTTCTAATATCATTGTCTCATATTGATAAAAACACTTAAGTGACAATGAACAAGTTATCATAAGCCTTGTGTATATGACTCATTTTCAAGTGACAAAGAATTCTTTTGTGTTCAGTCAAATAAGTTAGTCATCCTTGGCTATTTGGGGAGAAGACAAAGCCTTGATGAATATACTAAGTATTAATGTACTATACACAATAGTTGATGCCGGCAAGTGGCAACTTAATATATAGGTACATGTTTTAAGGATTTTGGATTCCAGTGAGAACTCTTTAGTTTTTAGGATAAAAAGCAGCCTATGTCCATCCCTGGAATGCAATTCATATCTGTACCAATGCAATGAACTGTTTCATTAAAATCAGAGAGTCTGACAGACACCCTTATCCATTTATTTACTTATTTTTTTAATTTATATTCCACTACAAGTTAGCCCTTGACTGCGATCTCACCTGATGGTAAGTGATGATGCAGTCTAAGATGGTAGCGGGCTAACCTGTTAGGGGCATGGCAGTTATACACGGCATCGTACCAGAACGCTAAATCGCTTGGCGGTATGTCTTTACCGGTAGAGCGTTAACTAGCCACGGCCGAAGCCTCCCACCAGGCCAAACCAGAGATAATTCAGAAATTATAAATTTCCCAACCCTGCTGGGGATTGAACCCAGGAGGTCGTCAAAAATGCTGTCATTTTGGTTTAGTTTCGAGATTGAGTGCAACAGAATCAGCCCCATTTATCAAGTCAAGTGTAAAATATATTCATGAGTCAGGCCGAAATTAAGGGCAAGTACAAAAGTGGTATTGCAGACTAATAGTTAGAACAACCTTCGTAGTCCCTTCACTGCAGGCTGCGATTGAGATAAGTGTTCTCACCCCTAATAAGTATAAAACTGAGGTTTAAAATTTGTATACAATTATTGCTAGTCCAATCAGCAACTGTTGTTGTCTTGTGGAGATTGTTCTGTAAGCATTATGTAAGTAGTAACTTTTTAAATATGTATTTTTTCATGTGCAATAATGTACTTAGGTAGATGAAAAAATACAAAGTGTGCAATTAAGTATTCTTCTATTAATTTATCTTTATTTCAAATGTCAAAACGCGCGCTTAGTATGCGTATAGAATACCTACTTGTGAATTGTGACGTCACCACAAGTCAACACAATTTTCTACTTTAATCGATCAAACATAAAATTAACAGGAGACGTGGATATTACATCTTGTAGTAGGTACTTTATTTAATAATCACTAAATAATAATTATTTTTTGACAAGGGCAACATCCCAATTTGTTACTGTCAGAATTTTGAATTTCGACTGATAGTTAATGAGCGATGTCTGCGAAAGACGCGATTTATGCTGCACGGCGGTGTGGCGAAGTGCGCTAGCTAAGGCTTTGTCCTACGTGAGCGACAAAACGCGTCTCAATATGACGCGATGCGACAATATCAAACAGAGCTGACCCTTTACGTGGCTTACGTTGTCACTTTAATAAGTTTTTAATTTTCTGTCCTTTATGCGCTCGTATCGCGTCGCATCGCTTTTGTCGCTCATCTGACTACTTACCTGTACGTAAGTGACGCGTCGCCGACAATCGCGACAACCCGACTCGATACGACAATATCAAACACAGCAGTTGACCCTAACGTGGCATACGTTGTCGCTTCGATAAGGTAGTCATTTTTATGGAGTAGTATCGCGTCGCGCGGCGTCCCGTCGCTTTCATCGTTCACCTAGGTTCCTAGGACAATGGGTAACCGAGCGACAGCTACGTAGCTCGTAGGGATTATTTTAGCGACTCAGATGTTGCTTTATTCTGAATTCTTTGGTGTGGCCACCCAAAGTCCTTGGTAACTATCCATACTAATATTATAAATGCTAAAGTGTGTTTGTTTGTTGGTTTGTCCTTCAATCACTCCGCAACGGAGCAACGGATCGACGTTATTTTTGGCATGAACATACTCGTAGTTGAAGACCTGGAGAGTGACATAGGCTACTTTTTATCCCGGAAAATTAAGGAGTTCCCGCGGGAATAAAAAAAACTAAAACCACGCGGACGAAGTCGCGGGCATCAGCTAGTTTGGTAATAATTAACTAGGAACAACAGGAAGCGATTTTTAATTTACTATTATGACATAACACTGATCTCGTAATCAGTGTGAAAATCTCCAAAACTTACAAAAATTATGATTTCAATGCCTTGCAATGAAAAAATTTGTCCATCAAGATTCTATGAGAAAAAGATATATAATACAAAATGGTCACTAAGTTCTCTCTGGCGCAGTGGTCCACCATATTACTTCTTGTCTTGTCCTGGGTTCGATTCCCATGCACACTAAAGTAGGTACTTACGATTTAATACTATTTAATATTACGAGAGTGACCAATTCTGCTAACAATCTAAATTTAACTAAATTGACAGATTAAAATCTGGCGTTATCATTTTCCATGATTGTCATGATAGGTATCATGATAATGATTGAGTAAAGTATATTGCACGCCATTGTGTGGCTGATTACTAGTTACGAGTATGTACCTACTTACAATCATGCAAATAAATATTTTATTCTATTCTACTAGCGAATGCCTGCGACTTCATCTGCGTGGTTTGAGGTTTTTTGGTTCCCGCGGGGACTCTTTAATTTTCCGGGATAAAAAGTAGCCATGTGTGCTATTTCAGACTATAATCTATCTCTGTGCCAAATTTCAGCCAGATCCATTCAGCCGTTGGGGCGTGAATGAGTAACAAACATCCATACATCCATTCAAACTTTCGCATTTATAATATTAGTAAGATTCCGCAGGTATTTTTTTTATTGCAAGATAGGCATTAAGGCTAGCGCTTGACGACAATCATGTTTAGTGCAAAGTAATGATGAGGTCTAGGTTGGACTGACCTTGCCTAGATACCTTTTCACTCAATATTATTAAAGGGATAGCACTGTTGAATTTCAGCTGTTAGTGTGTGAGCAGCACCTACTGTGAATTTATTGTCAACCCTAACACTTACAAGTTACACACATCCTTACACTTGAATCGGTGTGGTGTAATAAGATTTAGGGAGAAAGGGTCCCTAAATTGGTCCTTATTGCTGTGTAATAAGCGACGCTCTAACTAGCGACCACGCCCACCCTTATCACAGGGCCCTGTGCAGTGTAATATAATAGCGCTAATAGGCCTATTAGCGCTACCTATTGTTACAGTACTTGATTATAGGTGCATTTCCACCAGAGATGTGCTTCATTGCTACGCTACGGATGTGTGTGAAACTCACCAATAGAAGCGCCTGATTTTCATAGCTTAAATCGCTAGATGTTCGATTAAGCGCTCATATTGACGATGAAGATGACAAATCTCAATATCAGTGGAAGGCACCTTAAAAATCTTTTTCTTTATCCACTACAAGTTAGCCATTGACTGCGATCTTCCCTGATAGTAAGTGATGATGCAGTCTGGGATGGTAGCGGGCTAACCTGTTAGGGGCATGACAGTTATATTAAACCCATACCCCTGTTCGGTGTCTACACGGCATCGTACCGGAACGCTAAATCGGTTGGCGGCACGTCTTTACCTGTAGGGTGGTAACTAGCCATGGCCGAAGCCTCCCACCAGGCCAGATCAGGGAAAATTCGGAAATTATAAATTTCCAAATTGACCCTGCCGGGGATCGAACCCAGGACCTCCGCACGTTAAAACAACAGCGCTCAACACTGCGCCCCAGAGGTCGTCAAATATCATATGGCTTAATCTCTTATTTGAACTTTGTAACTACAAAAATATCCTAAGTGATCCGAGTAAATAATGTTCATTATGTAACGTGCTATTATCTCAGTCAATATCAACAGGTTTTTAACCTAAAAGATAACCCGATTCAGAAAATGTTAATAATTTTTATACGACTGCCTGAAAAAAGGAGTATACTGTTTTCAGAGTTCATGCATGTACGTATGTATGTATGTGAGTTTGTATATTCCACCATAACTTCAATACTTCAGGCGTATTTGATAAATGAGGAATCGTTAGAATCCCTAGTTTATTCCGGGTGACATAGGTTAGTAAAATTTAAAAAAAAATTGATGGGGTGACCATGGTCCCGCATTAAAGACTAAAGTTAAAAAAACGAAAATAAAATTAACTGTAGATACCTAATCATCATCTAGAAAATGATGAGTAGATTCCAAAAATATTTAACACTATAGTTCAATATCCAGTGGTTCAGAATAAAAAATATCATTTAATAAAAATGTCAATAAGATTCTATTTAACTAGATTAATTTAGATTATAACTTTTTAGTTCGTTTTTTGGCAGAGCAGTCGTGTTTTTTTTTTTTTTTTATTATGACTTGTACTACTTTGTTTTGTTACACGCAACACATACTTACATCTTCTTATCGATATTTAAGGAACAAAAAAATGATTTCTCTCTAGGTAGGTACATAATATATCAATCAATCATTTATTCAATTCAGGTACTATAGTGTACCCATATTGACGTCCATTACATAAACATAAAACATGTTGGTGGTAATTAGTTACGGATATAGTCCGTCAAACTTATCAAAATTGGAACTAATTTTTAAGCCTGTTAGTTTTCTTTAATTTTAATTTTCATAGATACTAGGGTCACTGTCACCGGGGTAGTTAAGTTTGTGGGACTATAATGTGAATGGTTTTAATATTGGAAGGGAAAACGGAAGCCGGAAGGGCATTCCATATCCTATCGGTTCGAACTTCGAATGAGAATAATTAGTGTGACGACCCGAGCTGTATTTATCCAAGCCTTTGAATTGAACAAATGGTTCCCTACCCAGAAGATAACCGAACGACCTCATTAACATCAAATTAAGGTTAATCTAGATCCAAAAGTCGCTTGACACAATTTCCTAATACGTTACCATATGGCTTAAGTTAAATAAATTAAAACAAGATTATATCTAACCATAACTATAATGACTGCCTCGTTGGTCTAGTGGTTGGCATGTTCGACTGCGGCTGACGAGGTCCCGGGTTCGAGTCCCGGGTCGATCCATAATTGAGTATTGGGTTTTTCTGACTAGAAATTCTCAGTACTAGCCCGGAGTTAGGATGTTGGCGGTGTTTCACCCCCGTGCCTCGGAGAGCACATTAAGCCTTCGGTCCCGGTTATTATCACTAACATGATAATAGTCGTTAAAGCCAGGTGGGTCTAAGCTCTAATTCCCTCTCTCCTATGAGAGTATAAATTAGTTGCTAGAAATTGTACACGGGAAACGAATAGGGCTGTCATAACATTATTAAAATAAAAATATTTAAAAATTGCATAAAATGGCCCAGTTTACGCATTATCATCAGACGTCCCGCAAATAAATTTGACGCATACAATCAAAAAATGAAAAATATATCGACATAGCCTGAGTGAGACCTTCTTAAATTATTATTTTTAAAAAATCGGTTCTGTTTTGGAGGAGGAAACAGAAAAATACGAGAGTAAGAATTCGACTGTTTTTTTCATAGGTATTATCGGTCCAAGCTGCAGTTGTCCCTATCGGGTGTTATGGAGTTATAATCTAGGCGCAGCGCGACGACAATATAATTGTTCAATACCTATTCTCAAAGTTTCCCGTTCATGCCTTATCTAGGCACTCTAGATCTAGACCCTCTGTGTTTTAAGTAGGCATATAGTCGACTTGTCTAGCTTTTAGAGTTTAGGCTGTTGTCTGAGTTTGAGCAACCAGTTTAAATATTGCTATTTTTGTTTGAAATTAAAAAAAAACAAGGAACAAGAAGCTTAATCCGCCAAAACAGACAAAATGTGGTACATGTACAATGTGTATCTTGCGATATGCACCGCCCGGTAAACCAGCAAATCGCACCGCCACAACATGACAGTGGTGTCATCAAATCAACAAATTTTCCAATTACTCTCAGCGTATGTTTCACTCCGACACCGAAAGTATCCTCAGGAGATTTTGACTCTATAATGCACCTCCGAGATGACGTTTGACGTTTGACGACCTCCGTGGCGCAGTTTTGAGCGCTGTTGTAAGGCAACGTATTAATAAGTAAACGTGCGGAGGTCCCGGGTTTGATCCCCGACAGGGTTTGGAAATTTATAATTTCTGAATTTTCCCTGGTCTTGGCCTTGTGGGAGGCTTCGGCCGTGGCGAGTTACCCTACCGGTAAAGACGTGCCGCCAAGCGATTTAGCGTTCCGGTACGATGCCGTGTTTTTTTTTTCTTCGGGGGAGGAACAAATCCCTACGGACTTCTGCCTAACGGCAGGGCATGTCCGACTTGCACGGACTAAAATAACCTCCCCCTATCTTCGAGGTCAGCATGGAACCGCAACTGCATTACTTCGTGCTGACCCTCTAGCTATTTTCGCTCTTCAAGTTTTCTTCTCTTTCTCTCTCCTCCTTTTCTTCTCTTTCTCTTTTCTCCTTCATCAAAATTATGCCCCTTAATCTATATCTTTGCCACGCGTCTGCACCAGCCAACATGCGTGTGACTATATTTCGGGCATCCACTCTACTCTCGCTCGTTCCCTGGTCAATCTCTCTCAGTTCAGCACCAGCGGGACACTCGAATAAGGCGTGTCTCGGGGTGTCCTCCTCGCCGCAGTAGTAGCACTTTTCACTCGACGATTTCCCAATGGCGAAGAGCTAATAGGCCTATTACACTGCACTTTTCTCAGGGACCCTTACTTTTGATTCAGTGTAGTGTAATAAGATTTAAGGAGAAAGAATCGCTAATTTGATCCTTATTGCAATGTAATAAGCGACGCTCTAAATTGCGGCCACGCCCACCCTTGCCACAGGGCCTGTGGAAAGTGCAGTTTAATAGGCCTAGTAAGTGTTGAACACCCCGCGACTGCCTGCGTTAGCCACCGGTCTACCTCTCCATGTTTCCTTTTGTGCCAAATTTTTAGAAAAGTAATTAACTCTCTTGTCCAAGCCCCTTTTCCCACTCCAGATCACGATGGCGTGTAGAAACCGAATAGGGCATTGCGGTTATATTAAACCGAAACCGAATAGGGCATTGCGGTTATATTAAACCGTATGGGTTTAATAAAACCGCAATGCCCTATTCGCCATGTCCCTAACAGGTTAGCCCGCTACCATCTTAGACTGCATCATCACTTACCATTAGGTTAGATCGCAGTCAAGGGATAACTTGTAGTGGATAAAAAAAATGCACGATTGTAAAGACTACAATCGATCGGTTACATTGATAATTTTGATGATTTGATGAGTTAGTGAAATAGAATGAGAGAGTGGCAACCCTAGGGTTCGCCTAGCAAGTGGTTAGGTAGTAGAAAGTAAGCAACGGTTATAGCAGCCTGGTTACCCGACCTTGTCTGTATAAACTTTAATTGCTTTCGGCACCTGCTGGCTGTACAGTGGAAATGGTGTTTAAATATCATTATAATGCCACACTTAGACTAAGTTTTTACATTGCAAATTCGATTGATCGTATTGAGAGTTCGATTACATTAGCGTCAAAGAAAAATGGACCTTAGTTGCATCGTTTTAGAGCTCAATTGCGTGTATGTGTTTCCATTAGAGTAGCTAATTTGACATTTGAAATAAATACAAAAATCATTTTAAAATTAAAGATACCTACTACAGGGTACAATCTAGACTCTAACTTCCTGTTTTAGTCGCTTTGACATGCAAATAACTTAATATGATGTACAGTCTGACGAACTTATCTGACCCGGTCGCCAAAATTTGAAATAGTTTTTATGCCTGTTTTTTTTGCGACTTTATGAGGGTTAAATTATCGTATCCTGTTGGTTATCATACTAATATTTGATAATTGCGAAAGTCCGTCCGTCTGTCCTGTCCGTTTATTTATTTGCAAGAAAATTTCCGCGGGAATACAAAAAACTTTATCCACGCAGACGAAGTCGCGGGCATCATTTAGTGACATAATATGCATCCTGTTGGTTATCCTTATCATACTGTTAAAAATAATCAAAATTCAAATGTTTTTTATTCAAATAAACTTTTTCTACCGGGAAGAACCAGCAAGAAACTCGGTGGTTGCTCTTTTTAAACAATTAATTCATTTACAATTATGATATCAATGTATGTATGTGATATCATAAGTAACCGCTGTCGTAACCATTGCTGAAGCGATCAAATCCATGCTCCTTTATCATTTACATAATCTTCAGCAGTATAATAAGCTTTCTTCAGAAGCATACTATAACATTATAAATCCGAAAGTGTGTTTTCATATAACCTGCATTAAAAGTGCGAGTTTCAATGCAGCTTGTCTTTCAATCACGCCACAACAGAGCAACGGATCGACGTGATTTTTTGCATGGGTGTAGTTGGTGGAGTGACATAGGCTAACTTATTCCATGCGGACGAGGTCGCGGGCATCAGCTAATTTAAAAAAGGTTGAAAATCTTAGTTCCCAAGACAAAATGTCGCAGAACTCTAAGTTAACCGATGTCGCCTTGATTTCCGCCGTCGTTTCGCCACAGCGCCATTAGCCAAAGCTGCGCAAACGCGTTCAGCCCGTGATTAACTGTCTGCGTGACCGAGTTCTTTATCTCGTAAATGCATTTCTAAAATGGTTAATATTAACCTTACAGGTGTTTAATGATGGCGGTGTGTGTTAACCATGCGATTGCTTTGGTAACTTCCATAACTGCTTAATTATTAATTTAAAAAAAAATGTTCTCCTGAATTTTGACCCAATCTCCATAGAGAACAGCCATCTGCGTGGGAGATATCGTGCACAAGTGTGTGCGTTAACACAGGTGCACTCTCTATTCCTTTACTCTCATAGATCGATAGGACGGACAATCCGATACGACTAGACTCCGGAGAGAGATCAGGCATAGGATCGACGGCTTTAAGTACTCTCCGAGGCACGGGGGTGATACTGGCAGGTATGTCGGTACGGGATGAATGAAACACCCGAATAGCTCCGTAGCTAGTCAAATGACAAAGTGCATTGCGAGTGCATAGGTAATAGGTAAAATAAAAAACTCTTATTTGTATTGCTCGACCTCGTCAACCGCAGTCGAACTAACGAGGAAGTTAACGAGCCGCGAGGTTTCTAGGTGCTTGTAAGTCGGTGCCGACTGCCGTCATTATATTTTTCAAAGTATGATGATTTTCAGTTCATTTATTTGTACTCACGCCACGGCCTCGGGGTCGTGCGGACCAGTCTAGTCCATCCCACCTTCCACCCATCTCAATATCATCCTAAGCTGAGGTACGAGCCTAACAGGAGGTGTTGACGTCACGAAGACGTTGCCCCACGATGTCTTTCGAGTTAGAGCTCTAAAGGCACCGATAGGGGTCTAACACCCAACCTCTCTGCGATGTCTATAGTGTGAGCCCTGCACCTATCCGATAACGCTGTAGCGGCCAATAGACAGGCAAGTGCGTCCCATCTTAGGCAGTATCATCACTTCCCATCAGGTGTGATTGTGATCAAGCGTAAGCATTAATTAATAAAAAAAATGTAGTATGCAGTAGTGGCGTGCACAGTATTCGGAGCCAGGGTAGGCAAAGGTTAGGTAGTCTATACCTATTTTCAGGCAGGGCATGATGAAAAATTAGCATTGAGCCGTTTTTTTAAGTATGGTAAGCAATGCTTTTATGGCTCTGTGTCGTGCTTTATCTATAATTAGGCGAGAAAAATATGGACCGATTGCCAAGGAGTGGAAAAATTGCAAAAACACGAGCAATTCTATTTACTAACGTTAGATTGTCTGAGTTTGACTGACAGAAATATATTTTTAGTAATTTTTCTAATGGCTTGAGTCTTTATTATAATACAAGATGATGCCCCCGAGACGCGTGAATTAAGGTTTAGACATGCGCGTGGGTAATAAAAAATAGTCTATATTGAAAGAAGTAGAACTTTAATTCGCTATAATCCGTCACAGTAAGTAAATCTATGTGTTACAGTATGTATCTTGCAATAGTCACCACGCCACACAAATCTTCCAAATTATTCTCAACGTACGTTTCACTCCGACACCGGAGCATCTTCAGTGTTGACTCGACAATGCACGATTGTTAAGACGTGCTTTAAAGTTTTACTTCTTTCATTATCATGGACTTCCGCAAAGTTACGCCTGCTTCTATCACAAATAACCTATAATATGTTATATGGTGATTGTTGATGTATGAGCTCCCCCAGCACGTTAGCACGTTATGCCGTCCGTCCCGACTCCCGGTTAATATCAATAACATGATAATAGTCGTTCAAGCCCACCAACCCGCATTGGAGCAGCGTGGTGGGTCTAAGCTCTAATTCCCTCTCTCCTATGAGAGTGGAGGCCTGTGCCCAGCTGTGGGACGTTGATGGGCTGTAGTGGTGGTGGAGCTCCCCCAGGATTTTTATAACCTAAAACCACGCGTGTTAACTAGCGTGCATCATCTAGTCAATAATAAATACATGAACTAGCTCATGCCCGGGGATTCGTTCGCGTGGAATAAGTTTTTTAATTCCCACGGAAACTCCATTTTCCGAGATAAAAAGTAGCCTATGTCTCTGGGTCTTCCACCATACACATGCAAAAAATCACATCGATCCGTTGCTCTGTTGCAGTGTGATTGAAGGAAAAACTAACAAACACACTCGTATTTATAATACTAGTATGATGCGGTAGGTCCGTTGCGAAATGCCCATATTAGGCATAGATATTGAAGAGGCAAACGATGTCCCAACATATTGATACATGGCAGTGTGTCAAACACGTTTGCTTTTAGCCTGAGAACCGTTTTCTTGTTTGAGTTCTCACAGTTTTAATAACATAGCTTTTTTGAGTACGTAAGCTTCTTAGTGTTTAAGTTGCCATGCTAATAACATTCAAGTTGCATCTACTTATTGTTGTAAGTATAGTCCGACGAACTTATCTGAGGTGGTGACAGCTTCGCTATATCCTTTCATACGTAAGTTTACAATTTTGACCTTGTTTTTAACTGATTGTTACAGGTTATATCTGTAAAGAGATGCTTAATATAGAAACAACAATATAAACACGCAATTAGCAATAAGAAAATAATTGTTAACAAAACCCAAGTTAAGAAGGTAAGTAAAATTATGCCAGGCGACCATTAAACTATGAAAAATAAAATAAACAAGTGAACTTAATTTAACGAATTAAAAAATACGACTGCCGTGCAATATTATTTTTGGAGGTTACCTAATTAAGAAGCGATTTGCAAAATATATAGCCTTTGGAATCTTATTCACATTTTTATTAAATGATATTTTTTGTGAACCACTGGATATTGAACTATAGTGTTATATATTTTTAGAATCTACTCACCATTTCCTAGATGATGATTATATAGTTAATCTTATTTTCGAATATTTTCTTTCAACTTTAGTATTTAATGCGGGACCATGATCACCCCATCAATTTAAAAAAAAATACTAGCCTATGTCACCCGGAATAAGCTAAGGATTCTAACGATACCTTATTTATCAAAATCGGTTCAGGCGTATAGAAGTAATGGTGGAATATACATACATACATACATACATAATACATACATACATACATACGTACATACATACATACATACATACATACATACATACATACATGCATACATACATACATACATACATACATACATACATACATACATACATACATACATGAACCCTGAAAACAATATACTCCTTTTTTCAGGCAGTCGTATAAAAAACTTGAGAGATGTCCTCCTGTATGTATATGTCACCGTAAGATTGTAAAAATCGTTAGATTATAATCTAACTCGCGAAATTCTAAACTGTCGAAAGATTAGAATTTAACGCATTATTTTCGGGTAGATTGTAATCTGGTAGGTATTTAAACCCGATAATACCTAAGTGCGGGCACTACTTGATTATTTATTGCGAACCCTAACCTAACCTACAAGAAAGAGACAAGAAAACGTAAATAAAATGAATATTTCAAAAATTGACACTCAGAACATTGAACAGTTTACAATCTTTCGACAATTTCGCGAGTTAGATTATAATCTAACGGTTTTTACAATCTTACGGTGACATATACATACACTGCTCTGTTTCATTTGTCATTCTTGGTCATAATAATTGTTTTATGGGTTGTAATTATTGCCTGAAATAAAAGTTATTTTCTCAAACATGCATGGAAATATTGTCATTATTTTCGAAAAAAGAACACGCGAAGTATCGAATTTTCGGACAAAGAAAATCAAATCCATTGCAGGAGCGTTTTTAAATTTGGAAGATTACAACGCTCCTGCAATGTTGTATGAAACGGCGTGCTGGGGTTATTAAATACTCTTTGATCGGATCTCTTTTGTCATTCTTGGCATACCATAGTCTCTTTGCTTGGTACAAATTGGTGGCTGTATAGCCATAAATGCGATTGCATGTCGGCACAGATGATAAAAAAAAAATGGCGGCAAAGCTGAAAATTCGTCTTGATCCAACGGTTTCAGAGAGTGAAATGGAGATTGATTTTACTCCATCAGATTTAAGATCACAAGCCAAATTGGCAATGGAAAACCTGCTTCCAGCAAAGTTCAAAGAAAAATACATGAAAGTATATGAAAATTTTATGAGTTGGAAAAACGAGAAAAAGGGAACATTTTCTCCAGAACAGTATTTTTGGCGTATTTTAATGAGATTGCTAAAACCAAAAAGCCATCTACATTATGGGCAATTTATTCCATGCTGAAATGTACAGTTCATGTTAAAAACGGCATTAACTTGAAAAATTATGGGAACTTAACTAATTTTCTTAAACGACAATCGATATGTTTTATTTCCCTGCATTCTTTTGAGAAAAGCACTATATTATATGTCTCGTATTAGTGAAGTCCTCGCCTACGGCTCGGCCTTCAAACTCATACTCGACCTGCAATTGCCTATTTCCCAGCCTTTGCAATAATGGACTATTATTTATTATTTACTAACACAATGAATCCATATCCATATCCTACTAATAGTATTATAAATGCGAAAGTGTGTCTGTCTGTCTCTCTGTCAAAAATAATCGTCGCGACACCACACTGTTCAATGCGAAATAGAAAGACGAAACGAAAATAACTGGCTTGCTTTCTATGAGAGAGAGAGAGAGAGAGAGACAAGACAGAAAAACACGCGCACGGCTTACAAGTTACAACTATAGCAAAAAGTGTCGTTACAACTTTTGGTCCTAATTTTTTCCGTCTAGCCCCCTTTCGCAACGCGCGATAAGGAACTCCGTTCCAAAACTAAACGGGCAGGAAAATTGGTTCCAATTTTGAATTCTGTCCTTAACGGCATTATTATACGACTGCCTGAAAAAAGGAGTATATTGTTTTCAGGGTTCATGTATGTATGTATGTAATTATGTATGTGAGGTTGTATTTTCCACCATAACTTCTATACGCCTGAACCGATTTTGATAAATGAGGTATCGTTAGAATCCCTAACTTATTCCGGGTGACATAGGCTAGTAAAATTAAAAAAAAAATTGATGTGGCGACCATGGTCCCGCATTAAAGACTAAAATTGAAACAAAAAATTCGATAATAAGATTAACTAGAAAATGATGAGTAGATTCCAAAAATATATAACACTATAGTTCAATATCCAGTGATTCACAAACAAATATTATTTAACAAAAATGTGAATAAGATTCCAAAGGCTATATATGCAAATCGCTTCATAAGGAGGTAAATTCCGAAAATAATATAGCAGGGCAGTCGTGTTTTTTAATTCGTTAAATTAATTTCACTTGTCAGCCTATTTAATTCTAAAAGTATGTGGCCGCGCCGATCTTTTATGATCTCTGACAGTTGAAGTGTTGGTGGAATAATTTTGTAATAGGCATGATGACTGATTTTGAAAAATGGTCAGATTATGTTCGGAAGTATGTACTATTTCGAAAAAATATATTATTTCAGCAAAAAAATAAGGTTTGGTAGATAAAATTGGCATTTGAAATTTAAATTTTTAAAATTCACACCAAAACGCTAGCCGGTGTCATGGCGTCGTTTGTGACGTCACTATTGTTATTACCAATGTACTCTGTGCAGTGTGCAGTAAGCAATAGTGTGATTGACAAAGCTCGAAAACAAACAATTGTGACGTCATTCGTTTCTTGGTGTTTAATCCATTATGGCGGTTTGCTGTATTTTAAAGTTTTATTTTATCAAAATAAACAACAATCTCACTCGAAAAAGAAAAATAAATACGTTTTTTATAATCCATGAATCCTACTTTATTAGATAAATACATAATTTCATTGATTCTTGGTTACTGTCATCATGCCCATTATTACGAATTATCAAGGCGCGTCGCACGTGCATTAGCTAATATTAACGTGCGACTGCGCCTTGATAATTTGTAAAAATTACAAAATTGTTTATGAGAGAAAAATATTATTAAAAAACGTGAGCTGTGAGAATACTGAATTAGCTATATTATTTTGTTCATTATTTCATTAAAAGTGTTATACTATGTAAATTGATAATAATGAAATTCAGATCTTGTATTATACTTTTTGGTATCCAAGCAGTCGGGTTTTTTGTTTTTTTAAATTACTTTTTATTTTAAACTTTTTGCTTATTTATGTTGTTTATTTACCTGCAAGGTAGTCCTAATAATATTGCCGTAATGAGAATCATTATTTTTTGTATTAATTGTATTTTTTATTTATTTAAACTAATAGATTCCTTAATTTAGATTTATTTATTGTTTATTGACTCTACCGACAATGCTCCCTACTTAGGGCTACACACAAACACCAACCAAACACAGCGTTTTCGCCGGCGAAGACGAGGACCCCGATGTCTTACGTCACGGCCTCGGGGGCGTATGGACTAATCTAGTCCAACCGACCTCTATTCATCCCAACGTCATCCTAAGCCGTGGTCCGAGCCTCACTGCAGGAGGCGACGATCAGTCCCCACCGCACCGCACCGCACTCCTCGCGGACCCGCTTCCCGCGAGTGATATTTGTAAAAGACGTTTATCCGCCTGAAGCTGTGCCTGAAGTGTTCTGTTGCATGATAAACTTTACTTCTATGATATCTCATAAGATATTCATCTAAATTGAATGGTGTAAAGGACAATTTTTGTCTTAATTAAATACTTGAGATGAGTAACATATTTTTTTTGATAAGGAATTAACGATTAATACAATGTTGGTAAAAACACCTTCGAAAGTAAAGCACTGTTTTAGATCAAATTTGAAAATCATAAAAATGGTTATTGTGAGTCAACCTTAAAAGATAGTTATATGCTATCGCGGACTTCTTTGTAGCACTTTTTGAGAGGAACGTTTCCACTTTACATTGTTGTCGTGTTACTTTAACGATTTAGGCAGCGCACGCTACGTAAGCTCTCAGATGAGATGATTTTTTCCGACTTAACTCACATTATTGCAATTTTCGTAAGGATCTCCAATTTTTGTGGAAATAAAATATAGCCTATTTTACTTGTTAATAATGTAGCTTTCTATAAGTGATATAATTGTTAAAAAATCGGTTGAGTGGTTTTATTTAAATAATCCACCTAGTTTCATCGATATAGATGATATGAGTAGGAACTTTAAACATTTCCTTTGAAAGCTCGTAAATCCAAAATTATCATTTAAACGGAAAAATGGTTTGTGGAACCTAGGTGTGATTTTAAAAGACCTATCTAACGATACCCCACTTGCCTATAACTTATCGAGTATATGGACTTTCAATTATTAATTTTCTTCTAGTGGACGCCATTTTGTTTTTCTCAAATTCGGCCTGCGTGGTGACACTCGGAAGATTTAGATAAATCTAGTGGTGCAAGTATTATCAAAATCGGTTCAGCCGTTTTGTCTGTAGTGCGACACAAAGGAATACACTAAAAATGAACCTTTGAAACCTCGTAAATCCTAAATGATCGTTAAAATGAGAAAATGATCAACGGAACCTAACTATGATTTTGCAAGACCTATTCATTAATACCCCACTTGCCATAGTCTATTGACTTTATTTTTTAAATTTGTTACATTATGGCTTCTAGAGGGCGCCACTTTATTTTTTCTCAAATTCGGCTTCCACAGTGACACTCTAATGGTATACTCGGCATAATCTGATGCAAGAATCATCAAAATCGGTCCACGCGTTTAGGCTGTAGCTGTCCTGCAAGGAACAAATAAACATATATAGACTGATGAACACATAACCCTGTGCGTTCCGCAGTCGGGTAAAAATTATAAGATGTTTTCAAGAACTTTAAGCACTTTATTGTTTTATGTTAAATACATGATATTTCTTATTTCACCTTTTAAAGCAATTTTTCCCCATTGAAATCAACAATTTAGTCTAGACTATAACGGTTTTTTATCTTCTATAGTTTTAAATTTGTAGAGCCGTCTTGTCTTCATTATTAAGAGGTCGAATCCTTCCAAGGTACGAAACCCTATGCGCGATTTCAACTCGCACTTGGCCGGTTTTTATTTTCATTGTTTCCAGTAATGAGGGGTGAGGAGAGACATTGATTCGTGTTTCGATTTTGCTCTATGGCGCTCGGCCGTACCGAGGATAATTTAACAAAAACAATGAATAATTTTTAGAACATTACACCTGCGAGTGTGAAACCGAAAACATCTATGAGTCACGCATCGCAGTTTATGGTAAAAACTATGAAGTTAAATGGTGAATCATATTTGTTTATTTTTTCATTTACTTGCGTACTAAAAAGTTATTACCAATTAAAATTCATTTTCCAACACTTTACAAGCTTGCCAGTTTTAAGTAGGGTTGCCAACCGTACTATGATATTATAGTATCTATGCAATTTGCGTGTGTATAGTTGAGAACCTGGAGAGTGGAGAGTGATATAGTTCCCTCGAAAATTTAAAAACTTAAACTACGCGGACGAAATCGCTATATTGCTCTGTTGTGACGTGATTGAGGGCCAAACCAACAAACAAATACACTTTCGCATTTTATAATATTAGTATGATTCTGAAAAAAACGTTAAATTTCGGTGTAAAAATGTTGGCAACCCTAATTGTAAGGTTTCACAAGGTATTGGAAAATTGGATTTACTCGGTATATCTACCGGCTAGGCACTAGTTAGCAGCTAAAGGGCTTAGATGGCAAATCTAGGTTATACTTCCGTCGCTGGAATGCCTAGGCCGTCTGGGTTGTACACGTGCGTACCTCTCACTTTTGAAATAGGTTTAACTTTGTGGCGGTGTTTTTTGTATTTCGATCGATAGTTTTAAAATAGTTATCAAACACTAGCTAATGCCCGCGACTTCGTCTGCGTGGTTCGAGGTTTTTTGGTTCCCACGGGAACTCCTCAATTTTCCGGGATAAAAAGTAGCCTAAGTGCTATTCCAGACTATAATCTATCTCTGTGCCAAATTTCAGCTAGTTCCGTTTAGCCGTTGGGGCGGGATTGAGTAACAAACATCCATACTACCACACATCCATACATCCATCCAAACTTTCGCATTTATAATCTTAGTAGATTAACAGGGAACGTGGATATTTTTACGTCTTTTGTCCGGTCCTCTATTTAAAGAATCGCCAAATAATAATTTTTTGTCCGAGGGATGACAGGCCCGGTTGTGACAACGAATATCCGTCGATTGCGATTGTTAAGCAACGTTGACCCAAGCCGGTAACTGAATGGGTGACCTAACTTGGAGGTTCAAATTTGGCCTTTTCGTTTCCTTGCCTCGGAAAGCATCACTAACATCTGATAATAATCGTTACAAAAACCTAAGAGTTTCATACTTTTAGTTGAGTCGTATGCGGAAGGACGTTGGAACCCACCGCATTATTATCCAAAGAAAACTCCTACCATTATGTGATAAATGATAATTTATTTACTTCATGCAGGACAACTTGTGTCACCTATGAAACGTTAAGACTCTACCACCGGTTCGGAAAGACGATTCTACTGAGAAGCGCCGGCAAGAAACTCAGCAGTTGCTCTTTTCATAGAAAAGAAAAGATTACAATATGTAGACAACACAACACATACGTTACAAGTATTAATACACTGACTTGTGGATCACTGGATGCGAGGCCGTTTGCTTCCATGCAACTTTGTCATTCAGAAAATCATTGATAGTGTAATAACCTTGACTTAACAAATGCTGTTTAACATAGTCTTTAAATCTATGTAATGGCAAATCCAGAAACTCTGTGATTAATGGAAAGCGGTCACGAACCTCAGTAATGAGGAATACGACGGAAATAAAGAGAAATAATAATTTACTTTTGACATTAAATAACATCCCAATAAAAGTGTTGTCATGTAAGTTCTAGTTAGAGATAGTGTGCAACTTAATTGGACACATTGAAAAAAATTAAATAACGTACTATTACCAACCATTGCATTTGCGTCACAAATCTTACTTGGATGGATGTATGGATGTTTGTTACTCAATCACGCCCCAACGGCTGAATGGATCTGGCTGAAAGGCATAGAGATTATAGCCTGGAATAGTACATAGGCTTTTTATCCCGGAAAATTAAGGAGTTCCCGCATGAACCGGAAACCTCAATCCACGCGGACGAAGTCGCGGGCATTAGCTAGTCACAACATATCTGCGTGCATTTCTTACAATATATGAAGAAATATCACTTACCGGCTATCTTATTGATTTGCACGGATTTGCGTAGTTTTATTGCCAAGCTAGACAATGTTACTCAAATCTATGTTACTTACGAAACGTACAATTCGACCCACTTGCAGGATAGACGGTGGATTTGTAAATATTTTGTAATTACAATATACAGCAATTATTGCAATTATTTTAGTTATTGTTATTTTGTTAGTGTGGGATTTAACATACAAAAATCATTGTTTGCAATAATTGTTAAAATGATTCTCAAAACTTGAATTACACAATGGAATTCGTAATTAGTACATTTTCTTATCTAGAACGCTGTCTAGAACACAATAATATATTGCTGGAGCACGCATTACGCCTCCACTAAAAGAGTAGGTATTTTTTTACTTTTGTGTTTTTTTTTACTTTTGTGCTTCCAATGCACATCTGGGACAATAACCTGACGAAATGCAAACTAAACGTGGGTTTAAATTGAGCTATACGGAGCTAACCTGCTCCGGTGTCGCTCGGTGGAATTTCCAAAAATCTGTGTGCCTAGTGGGAGATTATCTTTCCATTCGATCTACGATTTGTATAGTGATGTGCCGGATCGTTAAAAATGTATATCCGCCGATACGGATCCAAATACGGATATTTGTTGTCATGATCCGCGAGTACGGATACGGATACGGATTTTAACTTTCTTAAACAATCGATGTCGTTGTGCGTGACTTTGAATCTCCCTATGATAAACGTTTGCGATATTAAGGTGCCAAATATTTGATTTTAAGAAATAAAATGTAATCTGAGGTGTGATTATGTAAGAATTGCCGATCCAAACGTCAAAGTTCGGCTCAAAGTAAAGTAAACCATAACCGCATTGAAATAGAGCTCAATTTCGTGTATCAATTCTCATATGTTTATGGTATCGTACATACCTAAACGTATAAGAATGGATACACGAAATTGACCTCTAACGCAATAATGATATGGTTTATTTTACTTTGACACCGAACTAGACGATTTGATCGACAATTCTTGAATGGAATTTAGTAGTTTATCATTGCTACCTTATCACTTATACAAAAGTAACGGATACGAATACGGATCATTCTTCTCCGTCGGATATCCGTCGATACGTATACGGATATCCGGCACATCACTAGATTTGTATGGAATTTGGATTATGGAACAGCTGTCAAGCGCTTGACAGCTGACGCTCGATCAATTCCATATAAATGTTACCTAGATAACGTTGTCGCGATCGAATACGTAAACAAAGCTCCCACTCGGCTTGCTTCTCTCAGCCGGCTATACGTCAGAGAAACGTCATCGTAAAATCTCGTTATTTAATCATAATAAATCATAAATCATAAATCATAAATCAAATATATACTATTTAATAGGTAGGCTCAATAGAATACAAAGATCACACACATCCATTGACGATTAAAATAATTGCGCTGTGATATTACTGAAGAACTAACTTATAGCTGTTCAAGTACTTATCGCGTTTTTTGTCTGTTTCAGGAACTACGCGAGCCTCGAACGATTGTAAGTTATTACTTTATATTGGGCTCATGAATTCTAAGTTACATTCTTTTTTTTATCAACTACAGGCCCTTGACATTATTTATTAGAACCTAAGTTGCAGCAGGGCTCTTGACTGGAAAAATTAAATGTGACAGAAAAGCGATAGTCTATGTCTCTCTCCCTTTAGTTTAGATGGAGAGAGCAAGAACAATTATTTTGCAAGATTGTCTAACCATTAGATGACTAGACAATCTTGCATTGTAAAGTCGACATCTCCTGAAGATTCTCCGGTGTCGGGGTGAAACGTGCGTCGAGAATAGTATAAAAGTGTTGTGTGGTGGTGCATGTGAGTGGTGGTGGAATTGCTTGCATGGGAACTTGGCTTTCTTGCTTGGTTGGGAAGGTAAACTGTGTTTCGCTTGTATCTGCATGCTTGACCATACAGATTTTTTTCTGTTGGCGGATTGTAGCAAAATAATTGTAATCTTTTCTTGCTAAATCGTGAACTTCCGGAAAGTAACGCCTGATTCTATCCAATAGATGGAGAGAGACAGACTATTTGTAATTATTTAATTTATTTAAACCACCAACAGAATTACAAGTAGTAGGTATACAAAATATTCATTGGCTTAGGCACTAGGTAAACATGCAAGTCAATTTATACGTAGTTACAATGTGCAGTGTGCACATAAGAAAAGTCGTTCATAAATAACGCAAGTTTACATTAGGAAATTATTAATAAATTATTAAGATTACTAAAGCAAGACTACAAAATATCAATGAAAATAACTATCAATAAATATATTTTAAAAAAAACTAGATAAAAAGAAAATAAATAAATGAGATGCTTAAAAATTACCAATACAGGGTCAAGATAACACAAAGAGGATCATCTCACAATATGATATTAAGACTCAAGTGATTTGTCCTCTACTGTAAATTGCCTGTAAAGTCTGCTTCGCCGGTTTTTAGTTAGCATTGAACGTTTCGAGCGAGGGTCTTGGAGTCGCGGTGGCTACCACTCACTTACTCACTCAGGTGAGATTTCCATTAAGGGCTAACTTGTAATAAAATAAAAACATTGTTCGACGATTATCCGTTCCTTTTCCGTCCATACTAACTGATGTATGTAGAGTTAATGTCAGTCATACTGAAGCCTCAGAATAACACCGAAGTTACGAAAGTAGCTGCAATGAACGCACTTGACCATTTATGCAACTTAGGAACAAAGCTGTTAGCGCATCCAGCCGACCGATGCGTTTGTTCTGTGCGTGCGCAACTTGAGCTAACATACTGTTATTACATACTAGTGATAATGAACTGTAACTCGTATGGTGTAAGGTGTGAATTAGACGGTGTCGACTGCGGATTGCATTGCATTCGCAGTCTCGACGGATATGAGTACAACATCCTATTTATAGTAATGCGTACTTTTTTATTTATTTACTAGCTGATGCCCGAGACTTCGTCCGCGTGGTTTAAGTTTTTTGATCCCCGCGGGAAGTCTCTAATTTTCCGGGATAAAAAGTCAATGTCACTCTCCAGGTCCTCAACTATACCCATACCAAAAATCACGTCGATCTGTTGCTCCGTTACAGCGTGATTGAAGGACAACCCAGTAAACCAACAAACAAACTTTCGTATTTATAATATTAGTAGTGGAGTAAAAAAAGACATTACGATTTTCCGTTACTTTCCCGTCCATACAACCAACAGTCCAACAGATGTATGTAGAGTTAACGTCAGTCATACTGAAGCCTCAGAATAAGACCGAAGTTCCGAAAGTAGCTGCAACCAACGCACTTGACCATGTATGCAACTTAGGAACTAAATATGTACTGATGCGTACTTTTTTATTTATTTACTAGATGCAAACTATCTCGTGAAGGGCAAAGGGGTTTGAATAATTTAGTACGTAGTCTGGTCGACCTACCGACCTGCCATTTTATTTACTGGAACGGTAGCAAAATATTCAAACCCCTTATCAAAATCGGCTTAACAGATGGGTCGTTTTAAGGTAACACACAGACACTTTCGCTTTTATCCGGTAGACGCCCGGCTTGTAATCACCCTACGGCAAAGACATGCGTCAACTGATCGTACCCCTAATCGGTTTCCACACGGCATCGTACCGGAACGCTAAATCGCTTGGAGGCATGTCTTTGCCGGTAGGGTTGTAACTAGCCACGGCCGAATCATTTTCGATTAAAAAAAAAAATTATACGCGCCGAATTGAGAACCTCCTCCTTTTTTGAAAGTCGGTTAAAAAATAATTCTTAACTACAAAATCTGTTTACGTTTCTTGGTTCTCATTAACTTACTTAACCAACTTGTTATTTTATTTAAAGCTTTTTTCTATTTCACAATGCGTCCACATTTTAAAAGTAACTTTAACTTGAGTGTTGATAAATGTCATAAAAGGTTTTCGCAAGCGCATCTGAAATAGTTTGGCCTATAGATGGTTGCTTAATTCATTCCAAGCCTAAGTAGGTACAGCTTCTTACCCAACTAACTAGACATTTAACCTTCACAGATTATTGATAATAGAGAGGGTATAAGCTCCTAATAACACAGTCTAAGAAGATACGTTCTTACGTTCTCTCATACTAGAGTCGTTCGTCACAGGCTTCTAGGAGCAACGCTGCGGGTTGACAGGGACGTGAGAGAGGAAACTTTCAGAATTTTCATTACAAAATCAACGTTTCTGATACGAACCGCTAGGGTGTGGAACATCCTTCCAGCGCACGTTTAACTTAGGTACCTTCAAGGCAAGAGTGAATAGGCATTTTCTAGGCAAGCGCGTTCCAACCTAGACCTCATCATTGCTTTGCACTCTGAACATGATTGTTATCTAGCGCAAGCCTATCTCGCAATAAAATAAAACCTGTCACTCTAACTCTAATGTCAAACTTGTAGATACGCAGTTTCCCTCCTCTCTCAATAGTAATTCATTGCTCTCAACCATACCTCTGAGAGAGAGAGAGAGAATATCTCTGGGTGTTACAACTGTCATGGAAGCCGGGACTGTCATTCGTTTATGCGTTGTGTGTCTGGTGTCGACCCACTGTATGAATATATTAGACCTACTAACGCTGTGCTACTATGTTTTTTTTATCTATTACAAGTTAGCCTCCTGCGATCTCACGTGATGGTAAATAGACGATGCAGTCTAAGATGGTAGCGGGCTAACCTGTTCAGGGCATGGTAGTTTAAAGGTAATTATTAAACACATAATACGCCTGTTCGGTTTCTACACGGCATCGAACGCTAAATCGTTTTATGGCACGTCTTTTCCTGGTAGGGTGATAACTAGCCACAGCCAAACGGTTTATACTAAGGAAAATATGAGGGATGGATGAATGAATGAAAACCCGAAAATTTTCTTTTTTGGGAATTTCTTATTTATCTCTGGTCTGGTCTGGTGAAGAAGAGCCGTCAAGCAATTTAACTTTTCGGTATGATGCTGAGTAGATAGCTATAGGGGGCATGGGGTTTTCCTGCTATACCCCTAACAGATTAGTCCGCTACCATCTTAGAATACATCATCACGTACCACCAGGTAAGACCGCAATCAAGGACTAACTTGTAGTAAATTGAAAAAAAGAAATTACCCCTACCGAGAAATTTTGAAGAGAAACTTCTTTAGAATCGTTAAGATTTGAAAATCCAATGAAACGAAAAAGCGACAAACATAATATAGGATAGCCTGCGAGAGAATATCTCATTCTAATACAGATTATATTTATGTAATTCTCTCGTAGGCTACTTTTCTGAAGTTTCACTTAAGCCGTGTGTGAATTGCACATTCACACTTTTATGGGCCTTCGCAGTTACACAGCCTTTGATATCGGATCGGATTATGTGGAAACCCTCTAACATACACTGCGTACATATACAACTAATATTAATAATTGAAATTGCACATTTCATACATATATCCTAACGTGTAACCTCGTAACATTTGAGTGTTACGTGCAAAATGAAAGTATAATCGCAAATTGTTAACCCATCGCGTGACTTAGATGCTATCCATCTTTTTTATTCCATTACAAGTTAGCCCTTGACTGCGAGAACTCAGCTGGTGGTAAGTAATGTGCCGGATATCCGTATCCGTATCCGCGGATATCCGAGGGAGAAGAAAGATCTGTATCCGTATCCGTTACTTTTTTGACGGATCTTTTACCTTATTATATTTTCAACACATAGATTAAATTCTATATATATATGTGATAAGGTATAAATGAAAAACTATTAAATGCCATTCAGATTATTTTTTATTTCTTAAAATCAAATATTTGGCACCGCTATATTGCAAAAAATTATCGTAGTGAGTTTCAAGCTCACGCGCACCGACGCCGATTGAGTAAGAAAACTAAAATCCGTATCCCTATCCGCGGATCTTGACATCCAATATCCGTATTCGGATCTGTATCCGCGAATATACATTTTTAACGATCCGGCACATCACTAGCCATCCCCTAGTTGGCTCCTACACGGCATCCTACCGGAACGCTTCTTTGCCGGTAGGGTGGTAACTAGCCACGGTCGAAGCGTCCCACCAAACCAGACCAGAGAAAATTCAGAAATTATAATTTTTCAAATTGACCCTGCCGTGAATCGCACCCGGGACCTCCCACGCTAAAGCAACAGCGCTAAAAACTGCACCAGGGAGGTCGTCAAAAGAGCAACTAGAATGACGACATAGGATTACTATGCTTAGAATTTCATTATGGGCCAATAGCGACTGTGAACGAGTGTAGTGATGGCGATCTTTACACTGTAGCAATAACTTTTCCTTAATAGCCTTTCCACCAAAGATGTGCCATGTTGCTACGGTGCTTGATTGTCATAGCTCACGATCGCTAGATGTTAGAATTTAGATCAAGCTCTCCTATTGGTTGGTTTGACTTACATCCGTAGCTCGAAAGGGTAACACGTGGTTCGAAAAAAAATACGAAGTATTAGCAGAGGGTGGGAAGGGTTAAAAAGTTGCTAAAAATCATAACGTGACCATAACGTAATCATGACGATGACGACCCCTTGGCAACGTTGTACGTCTCTGCTGGAAAGGCACCCTAAAAAAGTCGTGGTTGCCTATGTGTCACATAGGTATCATATCCATATTCCATACTAATATTATAAATGCGAAAGTGTGTCGGCCTGTTTATCTCTTTGCTACGCTCTAACGGCTCATTTTTCAAACGATTTTTATGAAATTTAGTATAGGGGTAGGTTACATCCCGGGGTAGTACATGGGCTAGCCACAGGGAATTCCGCGGGAACAAAACAACCTCAATCCACGCGGACGAAGTCGCGGGCATTAGCTAGTTTATACAAATATAAATAGTTTATAAATAAATTATAAATACATAGTTATAATAACTTGTCTCACAATTCCGACCCAGTCACGTTGCAATACCAATTACTTACCCTACACATCTTATTCGATCCTCTCACCAAAGGTTGCCTGGTAGAGATTGCTCAGTAAGCAATAAGGCCGCCTTTGCATACCTTGTTTATAGTTAACTTTACCTTCTATTTTTCATGTGTCCCACCACTGCCACTAAAGCCCATTAACATCCCACTGCTGGGCAAAGGCCTCGACTCTCATAGGAGAGTGGGAATTAGAGCTTAGACCCACCACGCTGCTCCAATGCGGGTTGGCGGGCTTTAACGACTATTATTATGTTAGTCATAATAACTGCGACCGACGGCTTAACGTGCTCTCCGAGGCACGGGGGTGAAGCACCGCCAACTTCCTAACTCCGGGCTAGTATTGAGAATTTCTAGTCAGAAAAACCCAACACTTATTATGGCCCGACCCGGGACTCGAACCCAGGACCTCGTCAGCCGCAGTCAAACATGCTAACCATTAGACCAACGAGGCAGGTTTTTATGTGTGCAATAAAGTATCTATCTATCTATATATCTATCTATCTATCTATCTATCTATCTATCTATCTACTTACAGACAGTTCTTAACAGTCATACGCACGTTTTTCCTTGCCATCTTCCCTAATTTAGATCCTAATCTGGGTTATTTCGTAGATTTTCCTTCCCGTAGAGGCAGTCTGTTTATTGCATGGGTAACTACTGACTGCTACGACCTCTAACTTTGACGACCTCTTTTTTTTAATTGCATGATAGGCTTGCGCTTGACGTCAATCATGCTTAGTGCAAAGCAATGATGAGGTCTAGGCAGGAACGCGCTTGCCTAGAAGATGCCTGGTGAGAGGCTTCGGCCGTGGCTATTTACCACCCTACCGGCAAAGGCGTGCCGCCAAGCGATTTAGCGTTCCGGTAAGATGTCGTGTAGAAACCGAAGGGGTATGGGTTTAATATAACTGCCATGCCCCTGACAGGTCAGCCCGCTACCATCTTAAACTGCATCATCACTTGCCATCAGGTGAGATCGCAGTCAAGGCCTTTTTTAAAAATTCTATAGACCAGCGCTTGGCTGCAATCAGACTTGTAAAATTTAATAATTGTAATTAAATATTAATTAATAATTAATTGAGCTAATTGGTAGGGGATAAAAAAAATGTCTATTCATTCTTGCTTTGAAGTTACATAAATTATATGTGGCAGAAAACACGTTCGCTGGGAGGGTGTTTCACACCTAAGCGGTTCTGAATATCAGAAACGTCGAGCAAAAACGAAGTGGATCGCGCTATGGTCTTATAGTGGAGGTCCCGGGAGACTTTGACAAATGCTTTTGAATAGTTGAGTGAATCTAGCACTTAATCGGAATGTCATTCCTACCGACTAGAACCAGCAAGAAACTCTGTGGTTGCTCTTTTGAAAACATTAATTTACAATAATTATTACATGTGTACAATGTGTACATTAGTAACCGCAATCCCAAGCATTGTTGGAACGAGTGAAATCCATGCTCTTTTATCATTTACATAATCTTCAACAGTTATACTAAGCTCTTTTCAGGAGCATACTTTTAATGCATTTCTTGAACTTGTGTAAAGGCAATTTCGATTCCTGGCAGGGTCAATTTGGGAAATTATAATTTCTGAATTCTCTACTCTGGTCTGGTGCAGGCTTCGGCCGGACCTAGTTACTAACTTACTACCCTACCGGCAAAGACGTACCGCCAAACTATTTAGCGTTCCTGTACGATACCGTGTAGAAACCGATCAAAGGTATACAGGTTAGCCCGCTACCATCTTAAGCTGCATCATCACTCAGGTACTCAAACTCAAATCTGTTTTAAGTAGACCACTGCTTCGGAATACCATTCTTACCGAGAAGAATTAGCAAGAAACTCAGCACCATGACGTGAGATCGCAGTCAGGGGCTAACTTGTAGTGGAAAAAAAAGAGTCTCGTTTGTATGTCTTTGTCCTAGATATTGCGTAACAGTGACACACTGCAGCCGGAGTCACTAAACCCAAGATGGCGTTACGTCCGGCCACTGGGCACAATACCCGCCACTTTCGCTACACTTACCATCATCTCGGATCTCAGTGATGTGCGCATACGCAACGTCGGTAGCGATAAGTAAAGAATGATCCTGCTAATATATTAAACTAGCAGATGCCAGCGACTTCGTTCGCGTCGAATAATTTTTTTTATTACCACGGGACCTCCTTAATTTTCCGGCCTAAAAAGTAGCTTCTATGCTATACCAAATTAGTACGTGTGTGTGTGTTATTCTTTAGCTCTGTTGCGGCGTGGTTAAAGGACAAACCAACAAACACACACTATCGCGTTTACAATGATTATATGAATATGATGTGAATTCGACTTTGTTTGTTTGTTACGCTTTCACAGCCGATCTTTTCAACCGATTTTTATAAAATTAGGTAGGTACAACAAACATAGGTTGACAGAAAGAGAGGAGTTCCAGAGTAAATTAAAAATAAATTTACCACGCGGACGAAGTCGAGGGAGTCGAGTTAATTTTTAAATGGTAATCAATCCGTCTATTATCTTCAGTTAAGTTATGGAACGATGTTATTTTCGAAAAATATATGGTACTTTTGACAAATATAACATTGCTGTAAATTATCAGCCAGATATTATGTTATTCTGATTTTTCGTAGTCGGGTGAAATATGAGGCTCTTGTTTGTGTATTGCATAATACCATAGAATAGGTAAATAATACATTACATGATTTTATATTGAGCGTAACATAATTCCTGATAAATACCTACCTATATTGCTATCTAATACCTTTAAACGAGCAATTATTTTATATGTCACCGTAAGATTGTAAAAACCGTTAGATTATAATCTAACTCGCGAAATTGTAAACTGTCGAACGATTGTGAACCGTTCAATGTCCTGACTGACAATTTTTGAAATATTCATTGTATTTACGTTTTCTTGTCTGTTTCTTATAGGTTAGGTTAGAGTTCGACATAAATAATCAGGTAGTGCTCGGCCGCAGGCTGGGCACTTAAGTTCTATCGGGTTAATAAACCTAGCAGATTACAATTCAACGAAAAAGAATACGTTAAATTGTAATCTTTCGACAGTTTGCAATTTCACGAGTTAGATTATAATCTAACGGTTTTTACAATCTTATGGTGACATATATATATATATAATCTGAATCTCGGAAACGGCTATAACGATTTTCATGAAATTTAGTATGCGGGGGGTTTCGGGGGCGATAAATCGATCTAGTTAGGATTCATTTTTAGCAAATGTCGTTTCATCCGTATTTTCAGGCAATGAAAAACTGTTACAATATCATTAGAATGCGAAGGTAAATTTCGCCAACATCTACAAGGTTATAATAGCTCAGGTAGTAAACGGGTGATCCCGAAACCGAATCCCCGGCGCGAGTTCGGATGTCTCCAGTTCGATAATTTTTTTCCCTTTTTTTCAAGTTCCTTCTTTTGTGAGAAAAACTATTAATGGAAGCCCAATTGCACTCGTGATATTTTATTTAAATAACCAATTCATATTGTTTATTATGTAGGTAAGATCGAAAAATTTTATTTAAATATAATTTCCAAAAAACACAATTTACCAAAAAATAAACCGAGAATAGCTCGATCACCCAGATACTTAGCATATTATGAGAGCATTGAAAATGCATTATCTTCATCTTAAAAAAATTAATGAATTTACTTCATCACTCCATTATAGTGTCGTTTACATTTTCTAAAGTTTAGTGACACTTTCATGTAAATCTTGTGTAAATAAAATGAGAATCGTATATATAGCGGATATTATTTAATTGACATATTAAAAAAATGCTCGTACCTCAAAAGCTATTGTTATAGAATATAATCTAATATCTCATCAGCGTATGAAAAAACAGCAATATTATACTTACAACCTATATAAACCTTATTTTTTACACATTTTTTTTTGGGCATTTAAAATTGTAAATTATTCTATTGATTAACAAGTTGAAAAGGTAAAAATCATCACAAAATCAAAAACACAAGAAAAAATCTCTGAATAATAATAATAATATGTATTATAAAATCATACATTTAAAGATTGGCTATATTGTGTTTCAACTAGAATCGCTGTTAATGATAATGAGTATATTCTAATAATTTTGAATCTAGGTAAGAATAGGAAAGAAGATTGTAGTATCAGTTACAGATACTACAATCTTCTTTCCTATTCTTACATTCGTCATTTAAGGAGAGATAATTAATTACGCGATTAGTGAGATAATAAGATAGCGTAGATAAATTGAAATATGTGTCGTTATGTCCTGTACGTTCTTTTGCCCTTAAAATCTATATTATTATTAGAGTTATTCAAAGCTGCTATAAATCCATAACACGCTACGGGCTATAAACTTTTAGCAAGCTTTTAAATACGCTATGTTATAAGCGTGTGGGCGGCTGGCACGATGTCTTGCAGCACCCTAAATTTCGTAGAGCGCTAAAGAAGGATGGCCAAATATGACCTGACCAAAAATGAAAGCGACCATTGATAAATACAACGGCAAAATATAGGTGACTGAAAGGGTATTTAATAGGTGACTGAAAGGGTATTTAAGCACATCTATTATATTTTTTTATTAAAGCCGGAATAAAAAATAAAATAAACAATTGCAAAAATACCATATTGGATCGTATTAATGTTTCTGAACGCACCTTTACATATATTCTTTAATCTGTGCACCATTCATCACTACGTTTCGTTTCATCACGTAATCTAATGCAGTTACGATATACATATATATTTTTTCATTTTACCTTTTGCAATGTTTTTTATCTTGTTTAATGTGTTTCATGTGTGAGTAATTGTGTGTAAATAAGGTTTTTTGGCAAATAAACATAGCAAAAATTAAATGAAACGCATCGCAGACGTCAACGTCAAGTGACAGCTGTCATCAGTCAAATGGTATCGTCAAAACATAAATCAAATTCAAAATCTGAAATCACGAGGGATGCACCATTATTCTTAAAAACATCGATGTTTGGAAACATCTATGCTTCTACGACAAACATCGAAAATAAAAACGATATATCAATGTTTTTCCGATATTTTAGTATTATCTCATTCATAAGCATCTTAACACAACTTAGTTATAGACATTTTTATAAACTTATAGCAACTAAAATCTAGTTGTATGTAAATCCCTTATGCAATTCAAATGTTAGTATGTAAGTCTATACCTATATTATATAAAAAAAAGCTTTTGCTTCAAACTAATTAACAAAACAAACTGAACTAAACCTTCCAGCCCACTCGCACGTCCGAGCCCTGCACTAGCAATAGCAAGCTAACTAGACATTAGCAAACAATCTTTCAAAATATTGTAACTTATTTGTGACGAACTACAATAGTTATACTTACAAAATATGAAATATAATATACCTAATAGCTGTTTACGTACCTACCAGTTACCAGTACCATAGTAACTTGTCTGTGTGTGTGTGTAATACTTTAATATTTAAGGCCTTAAAAAATGCAAAAATGGCATAAACTCAAAAATAAATGAAGGACATAATATGCTGTAGACGTGGTAATGGTTGTTTTTGAATAATGGCGCCGGTGTCGTATTCAATCCTAACCTCAAAACCAAACATGAATTTACCAGCAATTTCCGCCTTTAAAAAAAAGAAAAATCATTAGATTGAATACACTGCATTAATATCAATCGATCCCACCCTAAGTCATTTATGGTCGCGACACTTTACTGTCAGGTCACAGTTTGTATGAAACTGACCGAACTCCTTTGAAACACGCAAAGATGACGTTCACTCACAACGCGTTAAGCGAGACTAACCATCGGACAGCGGCGGCGTGCTTCCGGCAGGCGGATGACGCTACAAGTGCTACGAGGCACCGCGCGCGATCGCGTGTTAATCATAACGCCGTAGCGTCATAGCGGCTCATCACATAGCACGCTATAGAACAATAGCGCGCTATGAATTTGGGCTACGTGTTATATTAACCACCTCTAATTATTATTACGGCAATAAAAACCGGTTTATTTATATCTTTCAATAGTCATAAACGTCCGAGTTTAAAAATTGTTGTTCTAATAAATTAATATATCATAACAATAGTAATTCATTAGGCTATCATTAAATCGAAGATCAGTATGTTATCAAATTCGCTGCATAAGACATTATAGGTATAATAACGCCAAAAATAACCAATGTCAATCTTTGTACAATTTGGATTATACAATCACTGGTTGACTCTACCACGGCTTTGGAAAGATATTCTGATTATAGAGATAAAATTATTTTAGATAGATCTGTTGCTAAGTAACTCAAATAATTAAAGAACAATATAATGTCTTTTTTAGGACTTTAAATCGACATCATAAACCGTCATCGTTGAGTTATGAACATTAATTCCAAAGGTTTTGCATTCCTTTGCTTACAATGTCGCTCTTACTTATGGACGGGTCACTTTAACCACAGACTAGGTAATAGCTTTAACTACTGACCTAACGTGGTATTAAAAAAAATATTGCACATCAAGTCAAGTCTTACTCAATCTTTATATTCCAAAAAATAGTTTTATTTGGAATTTTGTGCTCCGAAAGATTACCAGCATCTTTTTAACTTTATTTCATGAAATTTTTATCGACTTCGATTTTCTTATTGTAAATGTCGAAATCTTGGTTCTTTCGACACTATTGGTTCGAGCTAGTAATTAAACGTCATTTTGTAAAGGTTTTACTTTCTTTTGACTGCGATGGCTGACTTATGGACGAGTCGCTCATTGCTGACTTAACGTGATGTAACTTAGGAGTTATAACATTCTCTAGTGTTTGTAATTATGTTTTTTTAAGGTTTTTAAAAGCGCCAAGTGGTGTTAGCCAAGTCGAACTCATTCGGTTGGGCTTCTAATTCGAGTCACTTTTACTTTACTGCTGACATAACGTCATATAAGAATATTTTCATATTTCCGATTCTCAACTTATCAAATTTTGTTCCAGTTTTACAGACAACTTAAGAAAAATATTTCTGTTCAGAATTTTAAGCTCCGAAAGTTTTCGAAAATTTTTTTCTGAAATTGTTTTCAGAAATTTTCTTTTCTGTTATTTTTACCGATTTATTAATTGTATCGACATCTTGGTCGGATAGGTTCGACACTAGTGGTTCGAGCTTGTTATGAAACGTCATTTGTAAAGGTTTTGCTTTCCTTTGACTGCGATGTCGCTCCATTATATCTGGAGAATACAACCATCGCTTAAATCCATATCGTTTCAATATTGTTCACGTTCGTGTTTTAGGATTATGATCCTTATTTTAGGGACGTCAAGGTACGTTACATTTTGAAGTAATACTGCTTAAATCGTAGTAACTCCTCTGTGTATGGCTTACTTATGGACGAGGCACTCTTACTGCTGACCTAACGTTATGTAACTTAGAGGGTTATGCTTATGACATACTTTAGCGTTTATACTCATGCTTTTTGTTTTGAGATGATGGGTGCTAATTACTGAACTAGTTAGGAGTGAATAATAACACCACATGAAAATGCAATCCTGTATTGATTGTACCTACCTGTTGGAATTTATTAAAATTAAAATCATAATAGTTAGTCAAACGGTAAGTTAGACCTGTTTAAGGAGTTCACAGATATTTGCACGTCAAAAAGCTTGTATATTCCTCCTTAAAGAGTTCGATTAATACTTCTAGGCTGCCAAATGATTACGATTTGCTTAGACAATAGTTGGGCATCTGATCCGGTTGCGTAATGGCCCCTTAAATAATGTTTACGAAGGGCTACCTAACATTTTCAAATCAAAGGAAACTGTAGAATTCCCCACCAAGGGAATACATGAGATCTATTATCTTTTCCCAACCGCCATTAATTGCGATTAACGCAATCGGGAATCGAACGGTAGGTACTTAAAGCACGGAAGCACCTTCAAGTATGTATTTTTTGTGTCGCAATTCGTACCAGTGAATATTAAATGATTAAGTATTCTTCAGCAATAAATCAAAACCTTGTTACTTCTCTCTGACAGTCCAGGCGCTTTAATTTGTGCAAGTGGTCAAAATGTAAATAAAAATGCATAATCAATCACCCTATGGACGGACAGCCGGTAAGAATTTTTCATGTGTTTCAATTTCACCGTTATATTTTGGAAATTACAAAATGTTTTCATTAAAACTACAACTTTTTGAGTTTTATATTATACTAGCTGATGCTCCCGACTCCGTCCGCGTTTTAGGGGTTTGAGGTGTTTTAGGGGTATGAAAAATAGAAAGTAGCCGATTTTCAGACCTACTGAATATGCATATAAAATTTCATAAAAATCGGTCAAGCCGTTTCAGAGGAGTTTGGTAACTAACGTTGTGACACGAGAATTTTATACCTATATAAGATGATTCCGCGACATCCTCCGGGTGGATTTGAGTTTTAGAAATCCCGCAAGAACTGTTTGATTGTCCGGGATAAATTCCATTACACCAAATTAGCCCTTGCCTGTGATCTCAACTGGTAGTGATTTATAAAAAAAATAGCTGATGCCCGCGACTCCGTGCGCGTGCATTGTTGTTTTTTGGTTCTCTTCATGGGAACTCTTTATTTTTCCGGGATAAAAAGTAGCCTATGTGTTAGTCCAGACTATCCAGATCCGTTCTGCCGTTCTGGCGTGAAAGAGTAACAAACATCCGTAGTTACATCCATACATGCATACATCCATACTTATAAACTTTCGCGTTTATAATTGACCGAGCGAAGCGAATTGAGTGAATTTGCACTTATCCGTCCGTCCGTTCGTCTGTTAGAGCCTTATAACTTCTGAATTACTGAACGTAATTACTTCAAATTTAAATATAATATGTAAACCGATGGCCTCCAGCCGAATATGGCTTAAAAAGTTATAAAAATCTTTATTTCAGGGGGGCTCTCATAGAAGCGAATGCGAAGTAAAATATTTTTTATAGCGTTACATAGCATAGCCCTGGTGCGCAGGGTTCGGGCTAGCTCCAATGGCATTAGGTTATTGTGTTTTTCTTACTAACAAAATTTTATGATCTTTATGGTCGAATTAAAGTTAGAGTTTTTTTTTTATAGGGTTGCGGTCAATCATTTTAAAGATAATTAGGAATAGAGTACAAAAATATATTTTTTTTAGTTTTTCCCCTAAAATTGACGAAATGGGGGGCTTTCAAAGTGGAGATTTTCTAACGTCCAAAGTTGACCTCAGAACTCTCAATTTTCTGATAGGCTGAGCCTGAAACTTGATCAGTTATTTGAATTATATCCTGTACTTGAAGCACAAATACTAAAATAAGATAAATATTATAAGGAAACGAAATTATTTATTTTTAATGAGCTTCAGAATTTTCATCAGAACTTCACAATGATGTCAATAGATGGCGCTCTGTAAAAGTTTATTCGTTTCTCCAATAACTCTTTAGCTCTTTTGCGTCTAATTATTTATAATATTTGCGTTATATTATAATATTTATATAACTAGTTAAAACTATCTTATGGATACCGCAAGGTCTCAGTTCGGGGCGAACCACTAGTATTAGTATTAGTAGGATAGGATAGGATAGATATGTCCCCCAGACGTTTTATTTTCATACTTTTAATTTGGTACCACCACTACAGCCCATTAACGTCCCACTGCTGGGTACAGGCCTCCACTCTCATAGGAGAGAGGGAATTAGAGCTTAGACCCACCACGCTGCTCCACTGCGGGTTGGCGGCTGAATTTGGTACACTTTCGCATTTATATTACTTTTATAAGTATGGATGTTTCTGTATTGGCCACATGAGAAGGGATTAACAGTTCCCCCCACAGTGCCCTCAATCCTCAATCCTGCCAATCTACACTTGGCCACAGAATATACATATTATAATACGCTTGGCTAACGTGGTGAGCAACGGCCTAACGATTCTCATTCCTAAAGGAGACCGTACTCAGTAGTGAACCAGCAATGGATTGAAGTGATTAGCTTCATCGATTTAAATGGTTTAGTGAATTGATGATCTAGTATAATACACCATTATTTATTAATCAGCAATAGCGTGAATAATAACGCGTTATCGCGGCGCAATGTCCAATGCTTATCGCGATGTTATACTCACAGCTGTTATTAATTGTAGCCTCGTTATGTATAACATTAATGGAATGTTCTAGAATCTGCAATAGCTAATGAGCTGTAGTGGTGGCAGCAGCAAGCTAGTAGCAAGTAGTTATATCGCAGTTAGGTATGCCGACTGCAAACAAGCAATAATTAAAAAAAAATAACAAGTGAACTTAATTTAACGAATTGAAATTGGAGTTTACCTCCTTAAGAAGCGATTTGCATATACGTATAGCCTTTGGAATCTTATTCACATTTTTTATCAAATGATATTTTTTTGATATTATATATTTTTGGAATCTACTCATCATTTTCTAGATGATGATTATATACCTAGTTAATCTTATTTTTTTTTCAACTTTAATGCGGGACCATGGTCACCCCATTTTTTTTTTTTAAATTTTACTAGCCATGTCACCCGGAATAAGCTAGGGATTCTAACGATACCTCATTTATCAAAATCGGTTCAGGCGTATAGAAGTTATGGTGGAATATACAAACTCACATACATACATACATACATATATACATACATACATGAACCCTGAAAACAATAGATTCCATTTTTCAGGCAGTCGTATAAAAAACCGCTTCGAAACTGTAATTTTGTAGCCGGCGTGCAGTCCTATTGCAGTACATCTGTCTTAGCTCGACAGCCTCAACCGGCCTACCAGTGCAATGAGGGCTACTGTCTTTATGCTCACTAGTTGGCGCCACTGGCGAGTAAGGTCCATAATTAGTATAGCTGTAAATTCGGTAAACAAGCATACTTTTGACAAAAAATACGTTTTTAAATAGTAAGCACACAGGAACCAGGGACATAATGTACTAACTTCTGAATTCTTCTTCTTTCAACCCTCTTCATTTTGCAATTTTTTTCTTAGCTCCGCTTTCAAAGCGCAGAGCACTGACATTCATTGACATCGTATCTTACATCTTCATTAATTAATCCGGTATTGCTAAATACAATAATGAAATAATCAGACCCGCGATAAAGGCCCAGTGATAATGTACTGTACTGTACACTAGCGCCTCTAGCGGCGAATTTAAACGGGGTAGCCTCCATTACTGCGGTCGTATGCCGACAGGTAAAGTAACGGGATCCTGAAGTATAATTGCGTACTTGGCTCGTATCATTTAACTTTAGTTGCAGACGATTGCTATTATAATAATTATTTTATTAAGGTTAAGAGGTTCTTTCGTAAAATGGTTGGCTAATTTCTTAAATATAGGCAAAGGCTCTTCAGTACTTTTAATGCATTTTGACGACCTCCCTTGCCCAGTATTGAGCGCTGTTGTTGTCTTAACGTGCCGAGGTCCCGGGTTTGAATTTGAATGATTTATTTTAATAAGTACATACTTTTATATATGTCACCGTAAGATTGTAAAAACCGTTGGATTATAATCTAACTCGCGTATTTACGTTTTCTTGTGACTTTCTTGTAGGTTAGGTTATCGGGTTAAAATACCTAACAGATAACAATCTACCGAAAAATAATGCTTTAAATTGTAATCTTTCGACAGTTTGCAATTTCGCGAGTTAGATTATAATCTAACGGTTTTTACAATTTTACGGTGACATATACATAAGTCATTTAAACGCTTGGACTATTAATTTTCCTGTTTTAGATTTTATTTACGATTTTAATATTAGGTATCCAGGCGATCTAAAAGGTGAAACAGGAAAATCAATAGTAAGGAGATATGTAAATACTACACACAAATACTAACATAAAATAGGAAAACTAAATTTGGCATAATCAAACGATTAGTGTTATAAGAATAGGACAGCAATTATTTTTACGCCTCCATAATATTTATTAGCAATCAACGTGACTAATAATTATTTTTGGTTTGTAAGTTTATCACGTTTTCGAGAGGTGATATCTAGTGAAAGGCTGTCAGTTTCCAGCTTACTATGTATTTGAAATCACATTTAGCAAAATAAATCATTTGTTATTACATAGTATAAGGCCAGATGAATAGCGTCAGTTTTTATACTGTTTACATAGGTACTGCGCATACTTAAATACTGTACAAGAATGAGCCTTCCTAGTTATGGTTCATTTTTGGTAACCATACATAACACGTCTTTGAGCGGCCATATCTACTGAAAGCAAGCCCATCAGCATGCGGGCAGACCTTCCTTATCGTCTTCAGTGGAGAGCCCTAAACCCACCTAATACTGAATCAGCCTTCCCGGTGATAGTTACCAAAAGTGCAGCTATCTCTTAGTCTAATAGTTTACAGTCTATGCGCAGATGGCTGTATCGAATTTATAGTAGAGTAGGTAGAGTGTTTTTTTTTTTGATTGGTTCAGTATTACTGTTCATTGTATTGAGAATAGTGTTTATGTTTGTATTTTCGTCTCATAAAATTTAGTTTCGAAATTTAGGCCCACTTGCACAATGCACAAGGCTGAGTTAAATTTTCTATACCTGTTCTTTCGTGTCTACCCTGTAATAAACTTATCAAAAAGTGACAGCATCACAAAGTGTAACTAAATTAGTTTAGGCAATTAGTTGTGCAATATATTAAACATGAGAAAATATATGTATTACTAAATAGAAGCTTTTCAATCACTCAACCTTCAAAGTTACTTGTATTCATGTTGTAATACTTAAAACAAACTTATCTGTTATTCTATCAAAACTTAAAGAAACTCATCTAAAACGTTTGCCTCAACTCAGACAGAAATAAGGTCAAGTTATTACCTACTCGGCGTCATCGTCTACGTGCGGCGAAAAAAATATAAATCATAGATACATCATACAATAAATAGCTGTACATTCACATTAGGGTTTTCACTCAAACTCTGTTCAATTGCTTAAACAATCACATTTTTCTGAGTTTGTTTTTCTTTTTATTTTGTGCCCATAGCGACCATCTCTTCGAGCAACGCACATTTTTTTTAACATTTTGGCGTGGTTTGAAGCACAGCAGATTCCTTTACATGGTAGAAACATTGACTAAGTATCTTCCTGTTATTTCTTGCCTTCTATGTCCCGACCTTTAACACCGGTGACTGTACCACAGTGACTCTACCATCGGCATGGAATGTAGAATTTTCGGAGAAGAACCCGGTAAGAATCACAGTAGTCGCTCTTTGCAAGAAGCAACCTACAATAGTTCTTTAATCTGGTATCTTATCGTTCATAAAATTGAAAGCCAAAGTCTGCAAACAGCTGCACGTGTGGTGCTGATGGCATATGGATCCAAGACATGGTCGTTTCCTTTGATGAGCTTGATAAGAAAACGTAGGGTCAAATAAGGGGCGATGTAGCATGCTCGAAATATCTCTATTTATCCACGTGAATCAGAGTAAAAGACATACATACATTAGTACGTATCTATACATCGTACTTTGACTTGGCTCTGACTTAAGACATGGTTAAAACGAGACAGAATAATGTCATCTCACATAAGGCCATCTCGATTTATCTCTAAGTAAAGTCTGACCCAAGTCAAAGTACGCTCTATAGATCTCAGCATAAGAGTCCCGGCTTAAAAATATACACATAGACATTAAGGGTCGATTGCACTATCTATGGTAATAGTTATCGTTAAATCTGACCACCTGGAAACAACGTTTTGGTACAAAAGTCAGGGTTCTTTAAATATCTTAGTTATGGATCTAAGAATACTGACTTGTGCCACTATTACGAGATGTTTGGTTGGCTAACCATTACCATCGATGTTGCAATTAAGTAACCCTAACTCTATGGGCTCTACTTTGTGCAAAAAAAACCACTTGAATATTTTACACGCAGAAAAAGGTGACAACCTTAATTTAGACATTCGCACGCAAAACCTACACCCCACCACCATATAATTATGTACTTGATTAATAATACGCACGATTTTAACCCTTATAGTATATTATAATTCAGTCCAAAATACCACGAAGCATTTTTATGATCATCTCGAAAGTGATTTGCTTGAATGTGGTCTGATTCAGAATGAGAATCTCGATTCATTTAGTACGTGTTCGACAATCGCGAGGGACGTACGTTAATCGATAAAACTATTCGTCGGCTCGATTAACAATCGATTTAGATTATCTGGTTAATCATTGTGTGTAATAGTCTCGTGTTTAGTGTTAGTGCCATGTGTGTTTACTGAGGATTTTGTGTGTTTCGGTAAGTTTTGTTTGAGATAAAGTGTGTTTTGTGTTGTTAAAAGCTAGTAAGTAGCTAGAATTGGTAGCGGAAGGTCGACGGTTCGTATCCAATGCCTTCTGGAAACTTTTCTTTGTTTATCGATTAATTTTATGCGTTTTCGTGGAATATTTGGTCGATATGATTTTCAAAAATACAATTATACATACCATTCTTAAAAATTACGCAATTTTTTATATCTACATTAAGTATATGAAAATTGTATGTTTTCCATATTTTTTATTATTATTTATTGTTGTTAACATACCGGAAACGATTTATAGAATTACTTACATACAATTAATGAAAAAAATAACAAAAAAAACAGATTTTGTCCACGCTCGAGGCCACGATTTTGCTCGAGTTTTCAAAAAATTTGAAGATTGAATTACCTAAAGCGAATTCGGTTTACGACATAATATGAATATTATTTGACATAGACCGAACATATTGTTTTCACTAATAGCAAAAGTTCCCAGTTATGTTGTACATTACCCACTAAACCGTACCGCAACGTACCCGTAGAGATAGATGATATAGATAGATAGAGATAGATGGTTACCGTGAGTGAGTACAATCATAATTTTAACATCTAAAGCGCAAAACACACAGGGAGCGGGCACGGGTCGGGCGCGGGCCGGGTCGGATGCGCGGCGCGTTAATTTCCCTGTATTTATATGGACGACGTCACACAGCGACACCCGTCACGCGCCCGACCCGCGGTCGCGTTCTGTGTGATGTCGTTCATATAAATACAAGGATTTCAACCATCCGCGCACCCGACCCGGCCCGCACCCGACCCGGCCCACGCCCGACCCGTGCCCGCTCCCTGTGTGTTTTGCCATTAAGTAATTTCCAACAATTTGCAACATAGAACAAAACGGATTTACAGATTCAAGTAATTTATTTCTCAACCTTTACTCAAATAAACCATTTCCAAAATAATAATCATCTTTTTATTCATTACTAGCAGATGCCCGCGACTTCGTCCGCGTGAAATAAGTATTTTAAATTCCCACGTGAACTCCCTAATTTTTCGGGTTAATATATAGCCTATGACACTCACAAATAATGTGGCTTTCTATTGGTACCAGAATTTTCAAAATCGGTTCAGTACTTCAGTAGCTCCAGAGATACCCCCTACAATATATATTAGATTATTAGAATAGAATAGAATATCAATAGATATTTTTATTAGATGTTATATTTAAAATTATTTATTTATCCCTTTTGCCAGGATATTTATTACTATATGAAAATACAAAAGGTTATCCAATATTAATTTTGTATGACATTTGAAATGTATCCGAAACCAACAGACACTGTCATTTTACATGCAAATACATGCCATGTTATATGCAACTTCTTGCATTCAGTAGGTCATTATTATTTATTTTTAAATTACAAACGTATAAAATACAATCCATACTAATATTAAAATGCGAAAGTGTGTCTGTCCGTCTGCCAGTCTGCTACGCTTTCACGACCCATCTGTTCAACCAACTACCCTAATTTACCCTATATCCCGGGGAAGGACAAAGACTACCTTTTATCCCGGAAAATTAAAGAGCTCCGGCGGTAATTAATAAATCGGCCAAGTGCAAGTCGGACTCGCGCAACGAGGGTTCCGTACAAACCTGTAGTAAGTTTAAAATTATTAAAAATATTTTTAATTATGTGATGTAACTAAAAGTAACTTTTTTCACAACTCCAAGGCACAGTAGACCTGAGTATTTGATATGAATTTCAGCTTTATACCTCCATGCGTTCCTGAGAAAAAGGGTCTTGAGCTCTTGACAGACAGATGGACGACAAAGTGATCCTATAAGGGTTCCGTTTTTCCCTTTTGTGGTACGGAACCCTAAAAAACTTAATTCACGTGAACGAAGTCGCTGGCATCATCTAGTTATAATATAAGTATCTATATCATGCTTACTTATATAATGAATATGCAAATTATTTCAAGATAAGACAGATTTGAGGTAAATTAGACGAACTTTTGAAGACTTGAAGCAATTTGGTTTAAAATTAACGTGGAGTATGTCCTGAGCCCTTCCTATTAGTGGATCTCATTAGTGGATGGGCATTCGGGTCGAGATGATGATGGGATGGAAACTGGTAGCGTTTTTAATATCTACACGCACATAAATTATGTTAATTATTGATGACTATTGATAATTTTGGTGTTATAATAATAATAATCCTTTATTTGCTAGATTGTAGGTATACAAAAGAGTTGTACGTGTTATCATGATATCCAAGATTAATGTTAATTAGTCGTCAAGGTTAAAGATAATAATAATAAATTAGTACTACATCATACCTATAACTATAAGTATATATATTATTATTTTTCTTGAGTAATTAACATTGATAATACTTAGTTAATAAATAATAATTAGGTATAGTGTATTGAAGCGTTTACGATACAAATTGTTTTTTTTTAATGCAAGTACACTTTTTTTTTAATCCACTACAAGCTAAAGGCCTTTTACACTGCACTTTTCACAGGGTCCTTTACACTTGAATCAGTGTAGTACCCACCCTTACCACAGGGCCCTGTGGAAAGTGCAGTGTAATAGGCCTATTAGCCCTTGACTGCGCTCTCGCCTGATGGCAAGTGATGATGCAGTCCAAGATGGTAGCGGGCTTACCTGGGGCATGGCAGTTATATTAAACCCATAGCCCTATTCGTTTTCTACGCGGCATCGTACCGGAACGCTAAATCGCTTGGCGGCACGTCTTTGCCAGTAGGTGGTAACTAGCCACGGCCGAAGCCTCCCACCAGACCAGACCAGGGGAATTCAGAAATTATAAATTTCCAAACCCTGCCGGGGATCGAACCCGGGACCTCCGCACGTTAAGGCAACAGTGCTCAACACTGCGCCACGGAGGTCGTCAAAATACAATATTAAAGTAATGATTATTGTTATTTGTGTCCCACCAATGTCTTTCGGACTTTCTTGAGGTGAAGCGAAATAGTCGCTGAAGGAGACTGACTGTGTATAAAGAGGTGAAATTCAAAATTTAAAAAGAAACATTTTATATCTCAAATACATAGACATTGTACAAGTGGGTATCTATTACAATTTACAATGAATGAATGAATCCCATATTGATAGGGATGATGCGGTTGAAGCATATATCAAAAATTAATTTCTTAATGTAATTTAAATAAAGGGTCTTCCGGAAGACCTAAAATGCACATCTTCTGTTAGTTTTATGTTTGATGATAATTTTAAAGAAAACAAGTGTTGAAATTTGAATGAAATACACAACTACGTTTTTAAGTTAGATAAAGAGTTGCTCATTTGATTGAGTTGTCATCGTCCCTATCAAGACACGCGGAAGCGTGTCCAGCCAAAGTTCAAAAAAACTGGCGAGCAGCACCGTGTGTAATATTACACGAACCATTTGGAGCCACTTTTGACCCCCTCATAACTCAAAAACTATTTCACATAAACATGTCAAATTTGGCGCATATATTGAGACCCGTGAGATACATATGTGCTCCAAATTTCATAAGCACACCTCAAATGGTTATTTAGATATAAACATACAAAAATCGTCATTTTTATGATCAAAGGTATAGATCAAAACTCTGACACGAGGCATGCTACCATTGCTTAAAGCCGTATTATTTTAATATTGTTGACGTTTATGTTGTAGTGTTATAATCATTATTTTAAGTACGTCAAAGTACGTGACATTCGACCGTTAGTTTGAAACAATACTGCTTTAAGCGGTGGTAGTAACTCCTTAACTATTGAAAATGACACATAATTATTATTTTAATGTAAATAATAATGAATAATAATATAGTTGCATTAAAACCTTACCTTCGTATTCATACATTTTGTGCAACGAAACGTCATTGACAGAAAAGAAGAAGAAACGTATTTGAAGTCGTCAGTTCAAGCTGTCAGTCATTGTGATTTGTATTCATTGTTTATAGTGGTTTTAGTGATATCGACTGTTTACCGTGCTTGTTTTCAATGTTTCACAAAAAACTTTTGATTTTGAACTTTTGCAATCAAAATTGATGAGATGTAGAAATGTGCTGTAGAGGTAGTCTGACCATAGATGTAATCTGTCAATGTCAGTGTAACTCTAGGTACACTATATATTTTTCTTGAGAATTCTCGTCTTTAATTATCTTGTACAATGAGTCGTACAATAGAATTACTGGTGGGTGACACACTGACCTTACACCAAATAATAAGTACCTACTAATGTAAAACGTAAACTAAACTAATAGAAAAGTCCTATTACAGTGTAAAGGATTATTTGAATGATAGCAAGGCATGGGTATGAATTGTTACAACGGCTGATTATGTAATGTTATATTATAAGTACATATAATATATAATTTCAAATATTTGTGAGATGGTGATAATAAAAAAAAAGCGGAGTTTATTGCGGGCTCTTCTCAGACCAGGGCACGTTTGGAACCCTCGTAGCTTTAGTTTAAGATATCGTAGTTAATTATCACCATCACGTCTTATGCTCTGTAAGCATGACGTTCAGAAGGTGTACTTTGTAGGTACATATTTTGAATAAATATGTTTTGAGTTTGAGATTGAGTTCAATAATTTCTGTACAAAAAGTAATGATATCCCATCAAAAACATAAATGTAAAATGAGAGCCAAGTTCAAAATTGTGATATATATGCCTTGGTTGTTGACTTCAGCGACAAAAGAAGTGAGATCTAAATGGGTGCCAAGTTCAATGGTCAGTCCTGCAATTTATATATCCCATCAAAAACATAAATGTGAAATGAGAGCCAAATTCAAAATTGTGATATATATGCCTTGGTGGTTGACTTCAGCGACAAAAGAAGTGAGATCTAAATGGGTGCCAAGTTCAATGGTCAGTCCTGAAATTTATTTATCACAACATATAATATTTTATAACAACTTAAAATATCATTTCTTCTTATAACTTAGTATAAAATGTTGAAGACTAAGGCTTTGGCTTGGCTAGTTTCCATATACGAATTATTATTAAGTAGGTACCTAAAAGTACAGTTTCTACCAGCAAGCCAAATTTTCGGAAGAATAAAATAAGAACTTACAGCTTTACAACTTGTGAACGCTATAATTCGTATATGAAAACTAGCCAAGCCAAAGCCTTAGTCTTCAACATTTTATACTACGTTATAAGAAGAAATGATATTTTAAGTTGTTATAAAATATTATATGTTGTTATAAATAAATTTCAGGACTGACCATTGAACTTGGCACCCATTTAGATCTCACTTCTTTTGTCGCTGAAGTCAACAACCAAGGCATATATATCACAATTTTGAATTTGGCTCTCATTTCACATTTATGTTTTTGATGGGATATATAAATTGCAGGACTGACCATTGAACTTGGCACCCATTTAGATCTCACTTCTTTTGTCGCTGAAGTCAACAACCAAGGCATATATATCACAATTTTGAACTTGGCTCTCATTTTACATTTATGTTTTTGATGGGATACCATTATATTATAATTGGTTGATCTCTAGGGATAGTCCCACAAACTTAACTGATCCGGTGACAGCGTCACTAGTATTTATGAAAAATAAAATAAAAACAAAAAGTAAACAGACATGAAAATTTGTTCCAATTTTGGCCATCGGGTCGGTTATGTTTGTCTGACTGTACATACCTAGCAGTGGGGAAGTGTCCATACAACACGATTCCCATCGGCTTCCCTTTAGGAAAGTCTATGTGTATTGTCTTTACAATCGGCCATTGTCGAGTCAACATCTCCTGAAGATGCTAGGGTGTGGTGCTGTGCAGTGGCGTGCCGTAGGATTCAAACGTAGGCAAGCCAGCCGCTGCCCATCGTAATCTTCCGTCTACTTTTTTACTCATGTCTTGACGAGCTCAACAAAGCACACAGAAGGCATAAGTTAACTACTAGACAGAATTAAGTCAGCAGTGGTACACTACCAGTGTGATCTAGGTCAATTATATGATTTAAAATTTCATTTGCCAATAATTGGAAGCTTCTATGCGTTGTTTTCCGAAATTACAAAAAGAAATAACGGAAATCATATGTTTTTGGGAAACTTGATGCATTTTTATAGCACCAGTTAAGATATTTAAATCATAATTTCTAACGAAAAGAAGCTTGGAATACGACTGTACATTGACTTACTGTACGAATATAAACGTATGCAACACTAACAATTAGCTTATTAGTATGAGAACAACCAAAAATCCATTTAGTTTTATACCCGGATCTGTTAAATTTTACCTTTTTCTACTTTTACAAGTTTGTGAAAAACACAGGTCTGGAGTAGATTTTGGTGAATTTACAAGAATTATTGTTCATAATCAATATTTGCACACACTTTAAATAGTAATAAGGAACAATATTAATTAAATCTGAAGTCATTTTGTACAAAATCAACTATTAATTCACGAATAATATTATTATTTCAATAAACACTGTCACAAAAAAGCAAACGACTAAATTATGAAGGTTTAGTTCGTATCACGATTCCCCTAGAGGCAGCGAGCGACTTCTTAGATCAGACGTAAGTATTAGATAATCCAAGCATAATAAAGCCATAGAAACCGCTATACTATTTATAGGAATCTATAGCGGATTATACAGACAATATGCATGGAAATCAAAGCCACAGCCCCTCTCACTCACTCAACTAGGTTGTTCGTAAAACGTTCGCAAGCGCTCGCAGCCCCTCTCACTCACTCAACTAGGTTGTTCGTAAAACGTTCGCAAGCGCTCGGAGCCCACCGGTCGGCTTAGCAGTAATTGAAATGACAGATTGTAGAACGCGCGAAATTTAAACACGTAATTTAAACGGATCGATTTATTACTGAGTTAATATTGAGTTTGTATGTTTGGGTGTTTGGTTTGGGCAAGCCAGGCTTTTTAATATTTATAGAGGTTTCGCCACTGGTGCTGTGCCTGTGCGAATTTCTGGGTGGTGGGTGTCGCATGCTGCAGGTGAGAGACACGCACTGTACCACACAGATTTGACTACTGTAGCGGATTGTAGCGAATTAAACTTCTAGTTCATTCATTTACAATTTAGTAACCACCCCCAATAACCGCGACGTTTTTTTACATTTTTCAAAATTCCAAAAAAAATACCGGCCGATTTTCAAAATTCAAATGCTCACACGTGTCTCGATAAATTCCTCAACTAATGTTCTATGCCCATCATGATACTCCCAAAATCTTCGGAGCTATGGCCAAAAATATATCCATATAAGCCGGTACGTATGGGCCTATGAGTGATTTCTTCGCGGTCGCTCGTGACTCTGTACGGATTGTGGGTACGGCGCATATAAAATAGTATGGAGTATAACGACTTAAATTTGGGAACTTTATCTTTCTATTCAACCTGTTACTTTGTTGGGCAAATTCGTAAATTTACAAAAAGATTTACCTACTGGTTCGTCTCGCGTTTATTTTGTTGTATGATTAGATAATCATATCATGAGATATTATTGGAAAATGGTGTGTCAAATTGGGTTATTTAAAAGTTTGATGTTATTTAGGTATGGCGATAGCACTAATTAATTTAGATTGTTGTCAAACCGACTTTCTTTTAAAAACTGAAAATTGTTTTCAATATTGTGGGCTTCAAGTGGTTAATGTCTGTTTCCGGCTTCCCTTTTTAAAATTTTGACCCTTCGCCACTGATACCTAGAAATAAACCAATTATAATACAGGTACATAATATTATGTCTGCCAAAATAGTCTTTTACTTTCACCGCAGTGATGCTATCTTGCTAATTTAGAAAGTTGCGCACAGTGTTTCGATTACCATCGTCAGTAACTAATACATTGTACTATTACCTATTCTGTGCTTGTACGTGGACGTGTTATTTATTTTTCAATACACTTGCTCGAAAAATGCACTTACAGAGGCAGTAAACAGGGCTTGTAAGTTAAATTTACTGCCCGCGTGCAGTAAATATTTACTGCCCTCGTGCAGTAAATTTGCAGTTTTTTTTAATTTTTTCGTCCACGTTACTTATAAATAAAAAGTTGTCGCGAGCATTAGCTGGTAGTAATTAAAAAATAAATAAACAGGCAAAATAATTTGTTCCAGTTTTGGCCACCGGGCCAGACAAGTTTGTGGGACTGTATGTGTATTTGAACGTTGACTCAAAACAATTTGATAGCAACTCTTTCCGTAAACACTCTAAACGAAAGGTTGTTACGAAGGAGAAAGTCTTATCAAAACGAGTTGGTATAAAAAGTAACGCAAAAACCGGCAACTCGCTTTCTCGCCGGGGACCGAGGATTAATTTAGATGTTGTTGATCAGACCGCTGTATTTATTCAAATTATATAACGATGACGTATTATCGTATTATCTTATGATACCGGATGAATCATGAATTTTGGTTTAATATGTATATAGTCCGTGCATATGTTATATCCGGTTGTGAATTGGTAGAGATAAAAAATAATAGATATGCATTTTTATCCAGCTATACGGCAAAGCCAGAAAAAGGGTTATGAACTTATGACTTTAGCAGTCTTATGTATATACGTTTGTATTTATGTAGTACTAAGTCGATTTTGATGAATGAGGAGTCAATCGATTCATTATTATAGGCCGGTGATATTAGATAATATCACCGGCCTATAATAATGAATGAATGAGTAAAATATAGATATATTTTACACGAACAATGTTACATCCAAAAAAGCAAGTCTCTATAATTGTTTCCCTCAGTAATTACCTATTCAATGAAAAGTTAGCCCTTGACTTGAGGTATTAACCCAGTAATTTGGTGCACAAAAAGGGGGTTCCCTGGAAAGTTTCTCGGGCGTTTTGAAAATTGGTGTATTTTATAGATTTTGAAGTGCTCTTTCCGAATTTCCACTTTGCCACTTCGTATCTTTGCCGCTCGCGCCGCTATATTGGAAAAATGGCGCCCAAAAGCAGTTTTTTGACAATAACTCCTTTCGGCCTAATTTGACGATGAATAGCTATGTAATAAATTAAACTAGAGAAAATTTCGTACAATTAATGTAGTAACCTTTTTTTTTTGTTAAATGTATAGTTTCATCATACAAGAGCCGCAAACCAAAGCCTAAATTCACCTTCCACAGTTCAAATTAATTTGTATTGTGGGTGTTGTTTGCATTTGGGTCTGGAATAGGATATCTTTTTTCTAGTTTTTATCCCGGAAAACTAAGGAGTTCCCGCGGGAACCAAAAAACCTTAATCCACGCGGACGTAGTCGCGGGGGGTAGTAAACTATAATTCCTCTAATACTCGATTAATGTACTCGTACCTATAACTCAGAACATGATTCAAGATACACGGTAGGTACAACACAACAAAGCCAAGGTTCCCGCGGAGATTTTGTTAAAATAATACACATTTTGAGTTCTGAGTCAATGTCATAAGTATTAAATTTAATAGGCCCATTTTAAAAACACTGCGTCTGACCCTGTTTTTGAACTATTGAACATCTTGCTCAATAAATGATTACCGTACGTGCAAACGTAATGAATTTCTACTATGTTATAATTAGTCTATTCAAAATGATTGATACCAATTAATGTAATCAAAGTATTATTCAATTCTCATTTTTTTAATACTAGATACATGGTCTACAGAAAATCTCTCGAACTTATGGAATTATGACAGAAACTTTTTTGTATAGAAAATGTTTCCTCACAATTGAACAATTTTACCGTAATCTATGTACCTTATTGTAATTATTTATACCCCTTTTTGATATAAATGCGTAATTTTGCCAGTTTTAATATGACGCAAAGAGACGCTGCAGCCAACATGCCCCCGCGTTTAAGTTGTTTTCAATAATCGTGTCACTCCAGCCCCGTCTGTATGCACGGGACCTTATTAGTAAAAGCTGTAAAAACCGCGAGTGAAAGGTGAAAAAGTGATCGACACAAATACGCCACAAGCACAGTGAGTATAATAATAAAAGACTAGAGTACATTATGTGCCGACGATAAAAAGTTTCTCTTACGGTCTTACCCCACTTTTTACAAGATGGCGCCGAAAATAGGGTCAATCTCGACAGTCATTGCGATACGGCAGATGCACGATCGGAAAAAACCTACAAGTATCGTAATTAAAATAAATTACTTAATTTTTGGTAAGTACGTGGGGCAATAGTTATTTTAATGAGTCACTTAAGATTTGCTTACTCATTTAAAAATAAAACTATACTCTACATCCGTGTCTCATAGGTATAGGTCTCACAAACTTAACTGATCCGGTGATAGCGTCGCTAGTCTATACTAAATATTATAAAGAGGTAAAGTTTGTGAGTTTGTGACGTGGTTAGGGGGTGATCTCTGGATCTACTGAATCGGTTTTGAAAATTCTGGTATCAATAGAAAGCCACAAGATTTGTGAGTGTCATAGGCTATATAAACAACCTATCCCGAAAAATTAGGGAATTAAAAAAACTTATTTCACGCGGACGAAGTCGCGAGTAAGTCTGCTAGTGTGGGACTATACCTATAGTTAGTGCAACTGCCATAGAAGTAACTTTCTTTTTCAGTACAATACATTTTACCCCCAATAGATAGTAAGGAATAAGGTTCGAAAATGGATTGATTTATGTTATATTGTAAACTAGCGAATGCCCGCGACTTCGTCTGCGTGGTTTGAGGATTTTTGGTTCCCGAGGGATCTCTTTAATTTTCCGGGATAAAAAGTAGCCTATGTGCTATTCCAGACTATCATCTATCTCTGTGCCAAATTTCAGCCAAATCCGTTCAGCCGTTGGGGCGTGATTGAGTAACAAACTATCCATACATCCATACAAACTTTCGCATTTATAATATTAGTAGTATTAATATTAGTATCTCAATGCCAAGTCTGGCTGCATTTAAGTTTTTATTAAATAAAAAGGGCTCTGAGGGATATTTCCGAGGAATAATACTCGAAACTTTCACGAGATCAATATATTTTTCACCGTAAGATTGTAAAAACCGATAAATAATAATCTAACTCGCGAAATTGTAAACTATCGACAGATTGTGATCCGTTCAATGTTCTGAGTGTCAATTTTTGAAATATTAATTGTATTTACGTTTTCTTGTCATTCTTGTAGGTTAGGTTAGGGTTCGACATAAATAATCACTTAGGTTCTATCGGGTTAATATACGTAACAGATTACAATCTACCGAAAAATAATGCGTTAAATTGTAATCTTTCGACAGTTAGCAATTTCGCGAGTTAGATTATAATCCAACGGTTTTTACAATCCTACGTTGACATATTCATCACTTCCTTATCGTTCTTATTACAAAGTTAACACTTCATCAAAAATTACATCAAGTACCAAGTTACCAACATTATTTTCTCTGAATAATACCATTGTCGTCAGTCGAATGCCCCTCTGAGACTCAAAAGTTCTTGTTTTATAAAAGTTGTTATCACTCCCATCTCTCTATGTCAATATACGTCAACAAACGGATATTGACCAAGGTTTAACATTAATTAATTAAATTAAGTATATTGACGTATTTATACTTCCTGTTCCACTATATATATCGACAAACTGAATTAACTAAATAATATTTTTAATTTAAGCTCTTTTTAAGCTCAATTTAAGCTGGGTGTACCCAGCTTAAATTGTATAAAAGTCATGAAATAAGTCAAATTAACAACTATCGAAATAATACACCTTACAATACAAAGCTATTTTATGATTATACAATGCACACCTGTTATCATACAAGTCATAATTAAAAAAATTACAAAACACGACTGCCCTGCCAAAAAACGAACTAAAAAGTTAAAAATCTAAATTAATCTAGTTAAATTAGAATCTTATTCACATTTTTATTAAATGATATTTTTTTGTGAATCACTGGATATGGAACTATAGGGTTATATATTTTTGGAATCTACTCATCATGTTCTAGATGATGATTACCTATATAGTTAATCTTATTTTCGAATTATTTTTCAAATTTAGTCCTTAATGCGGGACCATGGTCACCCCATCATTTTTTTTAAAATTTTACTTCCCAATGTCACCCGGAATAAGCTAGGGATTCTAACGATACCTCATTTATCAAAATCGGTTCAGGCGTATAGAAGTTATGGTGGAATATACAAACTCATATACATACATACGTACATACATGAACCCTGAAAACAATATACTCCTTTTTTCAGGCAGTCGTATAAATAATATGTGTCGACGTAGGTCTGTCAGGGCGGCATATATTGATTTATTAGTATTACGTGGTATTACCACGAATTCAATGTTAAATGACTAATATTATCATAAAATATACCATAACATGATTACACACATTTCGAAGTTTTTGAAATTGTAATATGATTTATTTCCTAATAATATTTAACCTAATAGGTATTTTAAGGTAATTTATCGTCGAGTAATATTTTTCATATACTTAATTAGCAAAATCGGTGTAACAGGAACATTTTCACTATATAATTTCTACCAAATTAAGCTATTAATTTATTAAGATTTACTTTGATTAATGTGTAATAAATAAAATCAAGCCTTAATAACTAAATTATATGTACAAGGTTTCAACATGGTACCAAACAGTGATAAACTGTAATTTAGAGTATTTAAGCAATTGCGAATCATGACCCTGACAAAGATATAAAGAGCACTGTCGACTCTATGCAGGTTCTCAACTCTTTTATAAATTCATAATGTGTCTGTCTGTCTGTTACCTTTTCATTGGTCTTATATTACTTGTATTAAAACGGGTGATAGAATTGTGTGTCATAAATAGATTTATATTTAAATTTAATTGAAGTATAACGATATATATACGTAATTAAACTTTAATTCCTTAGTTTTAAGGTTTATATTAATAAGTGCGGAACCGAGACACACACCTCGCGTTGTTACGAGGACAAAAGGTCTTAAATATGTATAAATAAAGTATATTCGTAATTAAACTTTAATGACTTAGTTTTAAGATTTATATATAATTTTGTTTTGTAAAAAAAAAAATTTCGTTTTCACTTCTATCGGCAGTCCCATAAGGACTGGCATTTTTTTTTTAAATATTAAACATTGGTTGAGAATGATGATGATGATAACTATTTTTACAAGCTTTTATATAACTTGCAATAATTATGGATTTTAAAACAGCCTATCCCAGATCATCCCCAAATCAAACATGGCCGACTAGTTATTTTTATGCTCCTATATCAATTAAAGGGGTTTGCTGAGAAGAATACGAAAAATAAAATGACACACATACACTACATTCAATATGGCGGACGATAAAAGCTGGGTTTAAAAAAAAATAAGTGAATTCAGACTAAAATATAAATAAATATAATCTCGATATCGCAAGTGTTAGCGAGTTACAAACAACAGAAACGTTTCGTTTGATCTATAACCTTAGGGCCTGTGAGTTCACACAATTATCGCAACAGATAAGTGGCCCATATTAAAACTCTTTGTATGAGTTATATCAAGTATTATTATATGATTCATTATCACATAATATCGTGGGTAATGTGTTACTTTTCCTATCGTAAAATATATTACATGAAAATATATCTACCCTGTCCGAATAAAACTAAAAAAATCAAGACTTTGGAGCCAAGTATCCCGTGGAGCGTGGAGGTTGGAGGATGCCGTGTAGAAATTGACTAGGGGTATGAGTTTAATATAACTGCCATAACTGGTATGCGTTTAATATAACTGCCATAACCCTAACAGGTTAGCCCGTTACCATCTTAGACTGCATCATCACTTACCATCGTGTGAGATCGCAGAAAAAAGAAACTAGTTATTTATGCCGAGAAATAGTAGCCAATTGTGTCTCTGATAAGTAGGTAATAAAAGATTAAAGACCAAAAAAGCTCATATATAATTATTATTGAAATATCAAAGTTAATGTATGTATTTATAGATTTCAATTAAGAATCACAAAATTCTTCAGTACTATATTTCAATTGCATTCAAATTGACATTCACAGACTAACATTGAATTTTATATTATTAGAAAATAATAGACGTAGGCAAATATAGATAGTTAGTAAGCCATACTAATATTATAAATGCGAAAGTGTTTCTGTCTGTCTGCTACGCTTTTACGGCCCATCTGTTCAAACGATTTTGATGAAATTTGGTACAGGGATAGGTTGTATCCCGGGGAAGGACATAGGCTACTTTTTATCCCGGAAAATTCAAGAGTTCCCGCGGGAATCAAACAGAAATTATGTGTTCAACCGATTTTTATGAAATTTGGTATAGTGATAGTTTGTATCCCGGGGAAGTACATATGCTACTTTTATCTCGGAAAATTCAAGAGTTCCCGCAGGAATCAAAAAACCCTAATCCACGCGGACGAAGTCGCGGGCATCATCTAGTCCAATATAAATATACACATAAATTAAAATAAAAGAATTTACGTAAACAAAAATTAACAATAATTTTAAAGGAAAAACAAGCTTCAGAGGGAAATCACGTCTGATGTTTATTGGTTTTGTCGAAGGCCTTTGACTTCGGGTTCCATTCAAAGTCACCGACATCACTTAGCAGGCTGTACCACCATTGTTTATTCTTGAAACAGGAAAACAAGTTTTTTTGTTAATAATTTTAAAAAAAGACGTGCCGCCAAGCGATTTAGCGTTCTGGTACGATGCCGAGTAGAAACCGAATAGGGGTATGGGTTTAATATAACTGCCATGCCCCTAACAGGTTAGCCCGCTTCCATCTTAGACTGCATCTTCACTTACCATCAGGTGAGATCGCAGTCAAGGGCTAACTTGTAGTGGATAAAAAAAAATTACTTACTTACGTAATTATATATGTCACCGTAAGATTGTAAAAACCGTTAGACAATAATCTAACTCGCGTAATTGCAAACTGTCGAAAGATTACAATTTAACGAATTATTTTCCAGTAGATTGTAATCTGATAGTTATTTAAACCTGATAAAACCTAAGTGCCCGCCCTGCAGCCGGGCACTACATGATTATTTATGTCGAACCCTAACCTAACCTACATGAAGAAAACGTAAATACAATGAATATTTCCAAAATTGACACTCAGAACATTGAACGGTTCACAATCTTTCGACAGTTTATAATTTCGCGAGTTAGATTATAATCTAACGGTTTTTACAATCTTACGGTGACATATACACTAACGTCATCCTTATCACTAACTGAGAACGAGTCTAACCCTCAGAATGAAAAGGATCTTGGCCAATATTTGACAGCTAAATCATCATCATCACCGCATGCATTCTTCAAACCGAAGTTTGGCGGTCATCATGCGAAAATTTTCTCTATTTGAGCCGCATCTTTTAACCTTAGATAACTAAGCCCTGTCTACCCCCTTATCGTCCAACCACTTGCGCCTTTGGCGACCTGGAGCTCTCTTGCCTGCAATCATTCCTTCCAAAACTAGTCTTGGAAGTGAGAGTTGGGCTTCTCTAAATAAATTATTTTTAGTGATTATTAAATATAGGATCTTCCAAAAATCGTAATATCCACGTCCCCTGTTAGTTTCATGTTTGAAAACATTTGAGACCATCGATTGAAGTAAAAAAGTGGGCAGCATTTTGATGACGTTACGGTTTAGTATTGTATGCAACATCCCATAGTAAGCGCGCATTTTGATGTTTAAAAAAAGTTTCTGATTTTAATTATTGTCAAATACCTAATCCATACTGCCTCAATGGACTAGATTCGATTCCCGGTCGGGCATAAAAGTTAGGTATTGGGTTTTTCAATTAAGAAATTCTCAGTGCCAGCCCGGAGTTGGAAGTTGGCGGTGTTTCACCCCCGTGCCTCGGAGAGCACGTTAAGCCGTTGGTCCCGGTTATTGTCACTAACATGATAATAGTCGTTAAAGCCCGCCAACCCGCAATGGAGCAGCGTGGTGGGTCTAAGCTCAAATTCCCTCTCTCCTATGAGAGGGGAGGCCTGTGCCCAGCAATGGGACGTTAATAGATTTTCAAAACGATTTTCAAAATGCAGCGTTGGACGACCCCCCACTAGGTGGACGGATGATCTCAAACGTGCAGCTGGGAGCCGCTGGAAACAAACGGCACAAGACCGTGCTCTATGGCGATCCATGCAGGAGACCTTCGTGCAGCAGTGGACGTCTATAGGTTGAGACGACGACGACGATTTTCAAAATCGACAGGCCATCGAACAACTTGATTGATCTGTGTCTCTATATTGATTTCTATACACTTTTGGTTTTTAGCGCGCTATTTGAGTCATCGCGTAGATATGATCGTCACGTAAAGTTTTTCGCGCATCGTTAATTCATATTCTTTGTTTTTTTATTCTTGGCGCGCATGCCAGATTCATATCGTATTGGTAGCTGTCCCGCCCCGGCTTCGCACGGATAGGCTTACCCTATGTACGACAGCATATGACAGCTATGTATTATACATGTAGTTAAAAATTTTCCTTTTATTGTTAATAGTAATAGTCAAAATCGGTTCAGATTTCACGGAGTTATTGACTACTGGAGGATACCCCCGACTTCGTCCGCGTGGATTAAAGTTTTGCGATTCCCGCAGGAACTCTTTCGTTTTCCGGGATTAAACCTACCCCTGTACCAAAATTTCATCAAAATCGGTTGAACGGGTGAGCTGTGAAAGCGTAGCAGACAGTCCGATTGACAGACAGACAGACTTACAGACAAACTTTCGCATTTATAATATTAGTATGGAAAGTATGGAATAATTTTCATCCTCTATTCCAGTGGAACCCAGTTGTGGTTCGGAATAAAAATATCCTCTATGTTAGTTTTAACCCAGAATGTTTCTTTAAGTTTAATTTCAATCCATCCAGGGATGATACTGCCAACGCTTAAAGCCATATTGCTTCCTTTCGTGTTTTACAATTATAATCCTTATTTTGGAAATGTCAAGGTACTCGACATCAAACTGCTATTTTGAGCAGTTTATTGTTAAGTTGTTGTTAGTATAATATTGTTTAAGTACTGCTTTAAGCTTTGGCAGTATTGCCACTGTAGTTGTATTATGATGCTATAACAGACGATAAATATTCTAAAAAAAAATTGTGTGCTTTTATAGATCCAATCAAAATTTAAAAAAAAGTAGTGTACAGGGGTCGTCCAGTGACAGTTTTACTATAAGTATAGATTTATTTGCATTATAGACTTCAAGCCTCAGCTAAACGAATCTTTTTGCATGCCCCTTAGGTGAATCCCACACTGAGACCAGTCGCGGGGCGCATCGCATTGTGGGATTCGCCTATTTAAAAAAAAGTGTTTTACTTTTAAATCAAGATTTTGCCGATTTAAATAATTTACTGAGGATTTTAAAACATTGTGTACTCTCCGGAGATACATTTTTTGTTGCTAAGATCTTGCATACGTATAATATCTAATAGCAGGTAGGTAATGCACGTATGTAAAGACAGTAATATGAATACCGAGTGACCAATTTAAATAAATATATTAACCACTTACGTCAGTCGTGTAACAGCACGAAGCTATTGAATTATTATACCGTTTTTTGCGCACGGACGATGATGGATTGTTAAATAAGACATGTGAGCTAAGCTTTTTGTTATTAAATAAAAACGTGATAGTTAGCTGTCTTGATTAAATCTATGTTAGTTTTAACTATACCATGTTTTATTCGGCCATTGTAATTTTAACCTGCCATTGTAATATATAAAAAAATTGCAGTACATACACAAACACGCACATATTCACACACACGCACACACACACACACGCGCACACACACACACACACATACACACACGCGCGCGCGCGCACGCACACACACACACACACACACACACACACAGATACACACACACACACACGCACACACACACACAGAGAGAGAGAGAGAGATACGCATACATACACACAACATCGACCCTACCTTATACACAATACATACCTACGTGATGTGACAAGAATCACACTGACTTGTGGGCCTGCCGAATGCGAAGCCAGGTAAATATATAAATCTGAGTTAACTTGGAAATCCTTTTTACGCCTGCTCGAAAGGAAAACAAGAACACTTACCTGTTATACCTAGTTACTGTAGAACATAAACGCAGCCCGTTGCCAATCTAAAGTAAGGTCAAGGCAAGAGCTCGCGTGCGTAACGCGACACGTGAGGCGTTTCACAAGGAGCCAGCCTGGGGCCACAATTATTCCTAACGATGATTCGATAACTGTTGCAACGTGCAGGATCTTTGCACTTTAGGTGATTGAAATATGATATAAGCCCGGATAAAAATACTACACTGACGTAACAAAACAACTACAAAATGAACAATGTAAGAAACGAATATCCAATTACCGAACAAAAGCAGTACTTATTGAAAGTTACTGTAAAATGTATAAGCTGTTTTATAAGAAAAATATCACAAAAAAGGAGATTAAGGAGATGGAAAATAATTATAACATGTACTTACTTATGTCTAAAAATAATTTTGATAATAGATAATGTTTTATTAGCATAGCGTTGATTAATTATTAGAAATACATATCAATTGATCGCGGCCCAAAAAAAAAATAAGGAATAATATAACGGATTTCTTGATGGAAAATAATATCTTTAAATGTAGGTATATCCATACACCTTTGAATTATCACTAACTACGAATAAATTAATATATGACAATTAAATTAATCGTTAAAGTATTCACTGCAAATGATGATTGTTCGTACCATTGTAGTCTTACTCTTCAGGTCATCTATTATGATTGCTTATATTCATTACCGTCGTGACTAGAAGCTGGTTACTATATGTTTGTTTATATTTTAAATTTTTGAATATAAAATAACTATCATGTAGAAGATTTTTACTTACTATCATATTCAGATGCCATTAGGATGACAGCATTATGTCCTATTCTCTCGAGTGGCTGTATCATAAAAGGAAAAGAGATAAACCTATTCTTAATATCCCAATAGTATCGATATGAATAATTTATCAACGTCTTATTGTTACTAATTTTAAGATATGCTGTGTTCTTTTTAATTAATGTTACTGTATTATGTCCGTTTTAATTTTAAAAAAAAAATAATGGTTTGGCACTCATTAAATTTAATAATGCGCATTCCTATTCCTATTTTGCGAGTTATTTAAAAGATACAATTTAAAAGAAATACGATAAAATAATATCAATTCTAGAGGTCACAGTTAGGACTTAACTGCGACCTTACATTTAACGGATATGACATGTCATTTATGATATCTTATACATCATGACATGACCTTTTATTTTAAGATAATATCTAAAACTATGACTTCAAAGGCTGAATATTTTTGCAACTGCCTATACTTGCTTCATAAACCTTGGACCTGTCACAGTTAGACTGTCTAAGTTTCTTGTTTGATCTGACTCTGGTTAAACATCAATATTTTTATTCATTAGATAGATAAATAAAACTCTTTTAGATAGATAGATAAAAAAAGATTGCACACACTTAAAACAAATACAATAAACAAGAAGGTTAAAAGATAAAACAGAAGGGTACATAGGTGGTCAGATTGCTAAAGCAGTCGGTGGTAGATTCATTCTACTATTTATTATCATTTGTAAAAAGTCTATTTAAATAAAAGACATCAGGATTTTGAATCTCTTTCAGACGACCTTTATGATCATTATTAACATAGTTACATTTTTATTATAAAGATTTCCAAAAAAATGTTTAGGGATAAATTATATTGACTGTAGAGATATGAACTGGCAACTAAGTGAAGTTAGTAGGTACTGAGAGAGATTCTGCTCGATACTTTATATTACTAGTGTTTTTTACTAAGTTTCTTATATTATGTAGAGGATAAACATAATGTTATTGAACAAACAATATTGAGCATCATACTTTGGGCGATAGTCGATACGTTTGTACAAAAAATGAGGATGGATCTGTTATGAACAACAGGTATTTGCATTAGGATATGAATCACCATATTATCAAAACCATAATACTTTTGCATCTAAGCGTAGTTTGAAAAGCAGAACGTGTAACTTCAAGGATACGTTGACAATTAACCATTAACGAACTAGGGTTCACTTTTAATAGTTTAACAACGAGATTGTTATAATACGTATTTGCATTATTGATAGCTTCTGTTTTTAATTATATAAATCGAATTTTTCGTGTTTGGAATTCTTTATTAAAATTAAAATTAAAATTCGTAATATTCTTATCAGCAAGATCACTATCTTCAACTTTTTCATCTTAACCTTGAAGTTCCTTGTTGTAAGTTGAAGAACCTTGAAGGTAGTTTAGGTAGAGTCGGTCAGACACCCCTCTGACCGACTTGATCTCAGAAATCCCCCCGCCCCACTAATATGATAGCAAAACGTGGTAAAACGTCGAACAAGGTGCCCGACAGGGGATCGAACCCAGGACCTTGTGATCCGCGGTGGACCATGCTAACCGCTAGCGGCTAGACCAACGAGGCAGTCCTAGACCAACTCAGAAATACATCGTATTAATCGAATCAGTCAGTTGTCTTCAACAGAAATAAAGGAAAGAAACCTAAACAAATGACCTAAACTTTACTTTACAGTTAACTTGAATATATATTCATTTTCATATAAGTAGCGAAAAATTAGGATTAGATGAGCAATAAGTTCATGTCTCTGAATAACAACAAATACGCAAAAGAAAAAGAAGTTTTTAGTAACCAGACAAATTTTTATTCCATACTAGTGGGCCCGGCAGACGTTGTCCTGCCCGATCTTCCTCGCAATTTTTTCATAGTTTCTCACCGTTTAAACCTTCCCTGGACTACGACAAACATTTCAAAACCAAAATCAGCTAAATCGGCTCAGCCGTTCTCGAGTTTTAGTGAGACCAACGAACAGCAATTGATTTTTATATAAATAGATTAAAGAAGTTTTTAGCAAGTAGAAAGTTTTTTTCCACATTTTCCAACTTAAGCTTGCGGAAACCACTGACGGTCAAGCAGAGATTCCCCATCATTATCTGCCAAAAAAAACATCATACACAATAATATTAATAATTGTTAATAGGCTAAATCGAAGCGTAATTTATGTGTAGACTAGCGAATGCCCGCGACTTCGTCTGCGTGGTTTGAGGTTTATTGGTTCCCGCAGGAACTCTTTAATTTTCCGGGATGAAAAGAAGCCTATGTGCTATTCCAGACTATAATCTATCTCTGTGCCAAATTTCAGCCAGATCCGTTCAGCCGTTGGGGTGTGATTGAGTAACAAACGTCCATACATCCATCCAAACTTTCGTATTTATAACATTAGTAAGATAAGATATGCTATTGCGGACTTTGTTTTAGAACTTTTTATTATAAATCTAAGCAAGGTGTTGCAAAAACAACACAGGAAACAATGTTTGACAGCACTCCACGGCAGATTTATAGCAAGCAAAAAGTTAACATCGATATTGCAAGCAATATTTCCGAACTATTTGCAAAGATTAATTAAGAATATATTTAAATAATATTTTTTTCATTCTAATCAATCATATTAGTATTTGTATAGTCATAATATTCTGGGTGTGTTAAAATCATAAGTAAAGTACATCATTTTCGCGCAGTGTTGAGCGCTGTTGTCTTAACGTGGTAGGTCCCGGTCTGAGGCCCAATTGTTCAAGCAAATCGTAATCATCTGACAACTTAAAACGTATTACTCGAAAAGTTTAAGGAGCCCATACATGCTTTTTGATATGCAGGCATTAATGAACTCCTTAAACAGGTCGGATTATCCGTTTGATAAACGATTACGATTTCCTTATACAATCGGGGGGTTGGTCTGGTGGGAGGCTTCGGCTGTGGTTAGTTACCACCCTACCGGCAAAGACGCTACTATCTTAGACTGCATCGTCACTTACCATCAGGTGAAATCGCAGTTAAGGGATAACTTGTAGTGGAAAAAAATATTCAAGATATGATCTACATATTGTAAGATTCTTTAAAAAAAACATGAATTCCAGTTGCATGGAATCCTACTTTTACCTAAGCTATAATAGCTTGTTCAATTAGTGACGTCATAGGTAGGAATAAAAGCATCTGCTAAGCGAAAGAGCAATTGCTGAGAGTCTTGCCGGATCTTCTCAGTAAAATCTGCTTTCTGAACCGGTGTTAGGAGCCCTGACTTATCCTAAGTGACATAAGTTTGTCTACATAAAATAAAACATTTCATTTCGTATAGGCCCAGAAAGTCCATCTCGCAAAACGTGCAACTGCTAAAAAATATTGGTACCCATAGGGACCGCCGATAGAAGTGAAAACGAATATTTAAGATAAAAAAATATATAAATATAACCTTTAACACTGAGGTATTAAAGTTTAATTTCGAATGTAGGTCTTAAACATAAGTTTTGAGCGCAGTCTTCTCAGCAGTGATGACGACTTCTTCCTCATTATAGCAAAGAAGTCATCAGTCAGCTCATTCGCGAACATAGCTGACGCTGAACAAAACCGCGGCAAGCCCAAACAGCATCCTGAAACCATTATTATATTCCATTATTTCAACCCTCAGTGTGTATGGCCCTTTTCCGAATTTCGAATTTGTACTTCACTCGTAAGTCGTTACTGCGTCAAATTCAAAGAAGCAAGCCGATCCATATTTACGCATAAATGTTTTATAATGGCGTCGTGTAATGTATAATCTTGCGCAGTCGTCAAATAATGACAACTGTCATTATATAATGACAACTGCTCTGCAAGACATTACGCGGTACGAACAGTTTTTATTGTGATGTCACATCAAAAGAGTTGATATTATAATCAAATCAAGCGACGCGCGATGTTGACAACAATATTTCTTTAGACCACCTTAATGGATGCTGTTGATCCCAATTTACTTTGTAGCTTTGGATGATGTAAATCTTTATCGAAGTGGGATTATTTTTTATACGACTGCCTGAAAAAAGGAGTATATATTGTTTTCAGGGTTCATGTATATATGTATGTGAGTTTGTATATTTCACCATAACTTCTATACGCCTGAACCGATTTTGATAAATGAGGTGTCGTTAGAATTCCTAGCTTATTCCGGGTGACATAGGCTAGTAAAATTTAAAAATAAATAGACTGGGTGACCATGGTCCCGAATTAAAGACTAAAGTTAAAAAAAACGAAAATAAGATTAACTGTAGATACCTAATCATCATCTAGAAAATGATGAGTAGATTCCAAAAATATAAAACACTATAGTTCAATATCCAGTGGTACAGAATAAAACATATCATTTAATAAAAATGTAAATAAGATTCTAATTTAAATAGTTTTTTGGCAGGGCAGTCGTGTTTTTTTTTAAGATTACGTTTGGCTGTAATCAGACTTTTTTTTTATTATAACGACCTCCGTGGCGTGTTGAGCGTGACTTCAGTGACGACAGTGTTACGCGCTGTTTTAACGTGCGGTGGTCCCGGGATCGATCCCCGGTATGGTCAATTTGGGAATTTGTAATTTCCGAATTTTCCCTGCTCTGGCCTTGTGGCAGGTTTCGGCCGTGGCTAGTGACCACCCTACCGCATCGTCACTTCCCATCAGGTGTGATTGTGGTCAAGCGTAAGCCTATAATGAATAAAAAATGACATACCGCCAAGCGAATTGGCGTTTCGTTACGGTGCTGTGTTGAAACCGAATTGGGGCTTAGTAACCGAAATTAGGGTTTAAACACTGTTTTTTGAAACTGTTATAAAACAAAAACACTTATAACGGAAATAGAAACGATACTGTAACCCAATCAATCTGTAACCGTTTCTTTCTGTTAATAAATGTTTTTATCTGTATGTTATAATAGGTACATGCCCCAACAAACTTCACGGTGTGATAACGCGTTCTTCTCACTTCATTGGACTTTAAACACACTAACACAACATGGCCATGTTTTTCTTAAAACTATTGCAACCATCGGTGCTTTCACCTTAGGTTCAATTGCGTTAATATATCCGTGATATTATTAAGTAAGTTTCATAGGATATGTATGTTTTTTGTTTTTAATGGGATATAATATAAATAATAATCTTTCCGGGAAAGGATTCAGAGCTCTAGCAATCGAATCCTCAAGGTCATCTGTGAGGGTCCTAGCCCTATTTTTGACTATTGGCTGTCTGTGCACCGTGACAAGAACCGAAAGTCCTGCGACATCTGAAATGAGCTTTTTAACCATTTTAGTTAGCCGTAAGTTTTAATGTTTTTATGTATTGTGTCTTTTGACGTGTGATATCTGAAATGAGTTTTTTAACCATTTCAGTTAGCCGTAAGTTTGAATGTTTTATATTACTGTATTTTTTTTATTGACTTATTTTATACTGGGTTTTATGCCTTTAAATAAAAACTTTATTATTATTATTAATTAAGTCTATTTTATTGTAAATATTTTTTATAAGGTATAGTTAGGTATATGTTTTCTATCTTAGTCTATCGCATTAGGCTATACCTGTAAAGATAGATTTAAGCTGGACGATAAATAAATAAATTATTGTCCAAATTGTTAGGTTTTAGGTTTTAAAACTGGCCACACGGTTTATCACTACCAATGTATGTATGCTTAAGTCCAATGCCAAGAAAATATATATTATTTTATAACAATCTTTATACTTTGTATATGTCACGGTAAGATTATGAAAACCGTTAGATTGTAATTTATCTAGCGAGATTGTATACTGTCGAAAGTTTACAATTTAACGCATTAATTTTCGATACCTGGTTATTTATGTCGACCCTTAACCTAACCTACAAGAAAGAGACAAGAAAACGTAAATACAATGAATATTTCAAACATTGACACTCAGAACATTGAACGGTTCACAATCTGTCGACAGTTTACAATCTATAGAGATAAAAAGCGTTAGATTGCAACTTGACGGTTTTTGCAATTTTACGGTGACCAAGTTGATATCAAGTATCTAAGTATACCTACTAGTCTTTTTATTACTTATATGGTTTGAAATAAATTGATGGAGTCTGTAGTTGCTACGTTATTTTTTAGTCCTGCAACGTGAGTAATAAAATGATGCATTATGTTTTTACCCTTCATTATTCTTGTAATCTTTTAAACGGGTTTTCTTTTGCTATTAATTTTTATATCTATACTAATATTATAAATGCGAAAGTTTGGATGGATGTTTGTTAATCAATCACGCCAGTAGGTATGGCTGAACGGATCTGGATAAAATTAGGCAAAGAGATAGATTATAGTTTGGAATAATACATAGGTCACTTTTTATCCCGGAAAATTAAAGAGTTTCCACGGGAATCAGCTAGTAGGTAATATTTAAAACAATATTAAATTTACTGTATGAAACATTATACAGGGATAATTTAAAAATTCTATTAACTTCTTATGGGTAACTTCTTCTTTAATACTGATCAAATTATGTTTTAAAACTTAAAAAAAATTTAAATAAAATAATTTATTTCACGTAGGACAACTTGTGTCACTTGTGATATGTCAAGACTCTACTGCCGGTTCGGAAAGCAGATTCGGCTGAGAAGAGCCGGCAAGAAACTCAGCAGTTTCTCTTGCTACAATATGTAGCTGGTTGATGTAGAATTGCATTTTTTTTTGTATAAGTAACGCGCGATCACCGATACCTAGTCAGTCGCAAGTAAACGATCAAGTAAACAAGACGTATTTCATTATACAGACGCAAGTCAAGCAAAATTGAACCTTACCACCCGTTCAGTAGCTAATACAGAATACGTATGTAATATAACAAGAATTAATATTAAAGTAAAGGTAATATTAAAGTAAAATAGCTTAGCTCTTGAAAATTGGAATTCATCTCCATCATGGTTATTTTATTTATTTTGACTAGATTTTTTATGGAGAGAATTATAGATTTGCGTGTTACAAAGCTATTTGCCACTTAAAATTAAATGGTGTACAGGATTAAATCTGAATAGAATATATTTATATAGAATAAATTCAAATAATAAGAATATAAACCGTATGTGATGGATTGTAGATGGTTGTATGGAAGCAACCGACTTTGGGTCCAGCTCCCCACAGGATAGTATAATAACTTACATTAGTGTATTAATTTATATACTTACCTACGAATTGTAATATCTTGTTTCAAAAAAAAAAGAGCAACTGCTGAGTTTCTTGCCGGCTTTTCTCACCAGAATAAAAAAAATAAGAGACACCTGTATCTCCTACGTGTGTTTTAAATAAATTGGATTGAATTGAATTATACTACGATTGCGACACTAAGAGAGTTTTTGTCATGTACGATTTTATCAGAACACAGATCCCCGCGTCCCATCCCGCCAAAAAGAACTATGTTATCATATGATACTTTGAGTTTTCATGTAAATTTTAATTTTTTAGTTAGTAACTGCTAAGTAGTTCCTGAGGTCATGTTGTATAAAAACAATCACAAAAAGCTACTGTTAAATACTTGAATATTATTTACCTATTATCAACGTTATGCAAAATGCCTTCTATTGTTTGTCTTATTTTTAAGTTTTTGCTTTTAAATTGCTTCTAGCAGCTTCCGTCTTCTTATTGTCACAGAATCATAGATAACATGGGTATTTCTTTGTTAATTTTTTCATGCGACTTCGAAACGATATGTATGTTTTAAGTAAGTATCCAGACTAATATTATTATGAATGCGAAAGTGTGTCTATCTGCTACGCTTTCACGGCCCAAATAATCAACCGGACATAGGGTACTTTTTATTTCGGAAAATTGAAGAGTTCCCGCGGGAATAAAAAAAATAAATCACGCGGAAGAAGTCGCGGACATCATTTAGTAAAATTATATATTTCCTACATAATCTATCTAGCTTTAATTAGGTTCTTTAACCACACGATTAATCATTACCAATTTCGGACGTAGTTATACGTGTTTAATGCCAAGGAAATAGTCATTATTTTATAAATCACTAGAGGTCGCCTGCGACTTCGCGTACAATTTCTGATTTCCTATGAGATTATGAAATTTTCCCGCTGCAAAAAGCCTAATATGCTGATATACGTTTTCCACCCCCCATTGCACCCCTTTTAGAGTGGATTTTGGTAAAATTGCGTATACAGGTTATTATTTTTATAAACTAACTAGCTGATGCCCGCGATTCCGTCCGCGTGGATCGAGGTGTTTTAGTGGTATGAAAATTTAGATAGTAGCCGATTCTCAGACCTACAGAATATGCATATAAAATTTCATAAAAATCGGTCAAGCCGTTTCGGAGGAGTATGGTAACTAACATTCTGACATGAGAATTTTATATATGTCACCATTAGATTGTAAAAACCGTTAGATTATAATCTAACTCGCGAAATTGCTAACTTTCGAAAGATCACAATTTAACGCATTATTTTTCGGTAAATTGTAATCTGTTATCTGTATATTTAAACCGATAAAACCTAAGTGTCCGGCCCTAGGCACTACCTGATTATTTATGTCGAACCCTAACCTAACCTACAAGAAAGAGACAAAAACCGTAAATACAATGAATATTTCAAAAATTGACACTCAGAACATTGAACGGTTCACAATCTTTCGACAGTTTACAATTTCGCGAGATAGATTATTATCTAACGGTTTTTACAATCTTACGGTGATATACTTAGACTAATGATGGTGACATATATAAGAGATAAGCTAAATCCCGATTTTCAAGTCTCTAACTACAAAAACATAGGACTTTCATACAAATTTTCAACCCCTTCACGCCATTTGGAGTGGATAATAGTAAAATTGCTCAAGCAGTTTATTATTACTTAAAAATAAAAATCTAAATGCCGGTTTTCAAGTTTCTAATTTCAAAAACTTAAAACGTAAAATCCTCATGTTAGCTTCCAACTCCTATTTCACAGCTATTGGGGTAGATTTTCGTAAAATTGCTTATATAAGTTTTTATTATTTATAATATTTCGATGTTTATAACTATTCACTTAATTGCCAATTTTCATGTCTCTAACTTTCATACAAACTTCCAACCCCCATTTCAACCCCTTAGGGGTGAATTTTATCAAAACCGTTTCTTAGCTGCTGATGTCTACATCATAGAAGGAACCTACCCTCCAAATTTCAAGTCTGTATGCTTTATAGGTCCTGAGATCTCGTGATGAATTAATGAGTGACTTCTCGCTTTTATTTTATAAACTAGCGGTCCGCCCGGACTTCGCACGGGTAGCACTATTCATCATAAAAGTACATACCCAATAATATAGCCAGTCGGCACTGGGCAGCACATCAGGGTTTACATTAGCACTGCCATAACTTTTCCCCCCGCCTGCCATTGCCCTATTTCTATTGCGCGTTACATTATTTCTATGATATCTTCTGAGATATTCATCTGAATTACATGTTGTAAAGGGCGAATTTGGTCTATATTAAATGTTTGAGATGACAAACTATTTTATTTTGAGAAGGATCAATACAATGTCAGTAAAACATCTTCGAAAGTAAAGCTTTGTTTTAGACCAAATTTTAAAATCATAAAAATGACAACCTTAAAACATAGATATATGCTATCGCAGACTTTTTTTAGAACTTTTTAAGAGGCACAATTTCACGGTTCATTGTTTTCGTGTAAGTTTTACTAGGTATTTACGCAGCGCACGCCACGGAAGCGCTCAGATTTTACGATATTTTCCGATTTCATTCACATTATTGCAATTGTCGTAGGGATCTCTAATTTATTTCAAAATAAAATATAGCCTATGTTACTCGCCGATAAAGTAGCTTTCTATAGGTGAAAGAATTTTTAAAATCGGTTGAGCAGTTTTTGAGTTTATCCACTGCAAACAAACAAACAAATCTTTCCTCTTTATAATATTAGCTTAGATAAATAATCATTTTGACAATTGACCAAAATTGTTATACATTATGCATTACTTAAAATATGAGATCGTTATATTAAAGAACGGTTGTGCTACTATCAAAAGCGTTAAACATAAAGTAGTAGAGCAGGTAAAACAAAGTGGAACATTAATAATTCAATGCTAGTTAAAAATACTTAAGGTTTTGCTTAAAATACATAATCAAAATATTTGCTTACCCTTTATAATGACACTTTTATGGAGGATATCGTAATTTACAGTGTGTAAATAATTTTAAAATTGATCTAAGAGAATGTTTTAATTAACATAGGAAATCGTCAAGACTGGCGAGGTGTGAATTGGTGTATTAAAATGTTAAGTGTGTATATTCATTATATTTTTCACGAATGTATACGAAATATTTGTTTGGTCGCACCTAATATCCTTGTCGTCATTGGTGGTTGTTTGACTACTACATGGGTTTTTCTGACAAGAAATTATCCGCCCGGATTTTCCGCCCTATCGGTCTATGAGAGCAAAGAAACAGAGAATGCACCTGTATATCCGCACACACTTGTGTACTATGTGTATGATATATCCCGCGCAGATGGCTAATCTATCTGGAGATAGGCCGCCGTGGCCGAAATTCGGTCGGGAGGACATTATTATGATTATTATTATAACGTCAGCTCTATAGCTGAACGAACGCAGCGGACTAAATCAATTAGTATTAGGTTCAACCAACTGAGCTATAGGACATGGTATTTGGAAGTAGGTATTCCAAATGTTCAACATAGCTAAAGTAAACAATAATATAAACATAATTACATAACTAAAATAATTACATACAGGTATCTTTCTTTTTTTAATGCTTTTTGTCACGTACGATTTTCCAACACCAGTATGGCTAGCATGCGCACAACGAGTAAAATTATGTCTACCCGTTATCTCTATTTGTCTACCGAATCTAACATGGTTACTAATCTCGCTACGTCAAAAGTAGAGATAAATGTAATATTTCTTATCCGTGACATTTCAAGTGATTTTTCTCTACGAATCTTTAGATGCCGAATATTTTTTTCTTGTAATATACCGCATTTTGTGCATGTAGGGTAAACGAAAGATTTGCCGTCAACGACAACATCTCTCTCTCTCGTCGCGAGATAATCTCGTTGTGCGCATGCTACCCACACAGGTCCTCGCGTTTCATCGTCCCAAAAAGAACTAAGTTCTCAAATAAACTAAACATGATTTTGTGTTTGTTTCAGAAAAATGGAGGAAAAAGAGCACACGAAGCTGATGACCACTTGACAAATGAAATGAAATACGTAGTTTTTTAAACTAATCGAAAACTAAAAACTAACCAGTTGAAGACTGTGATTTTAATCTATACGTAATACACGATCTCTATTAATTTAGTTACAGTAATTTATTAAACTCCTAAAATAATAACTAAATAGGAACAAAGTCTAAAAAGTAAACATATTTTTCTACATACAATAAAACTTTCAATGAATGAAAATCGACTCTCAGTTTGGTCTTGAGTTTGATTAAATATTTGTTTTTACATTTTAAAGAAATGTAGTGATGTACCTAATGTTTTTTGCTTAACGATAGTTTAAAGTAGATACAGATTAAGTGGTGTATTAATAGAGTCTAAAAATAACTTAAATCAGTTCAAACTCACAGTGAAAATACCACGTAAAAATATATAGACAATAAATCAGTATCAGAGATTAGAAATAAACAAAAATGCCGGCGATTTTGACGAAGATTCGCGAGCAAGCCTTTCGCGTCCAGCCAACAACGACTATTGCCGTAGGCGTCGGCGTCGGCGTAGCTTTAGCGGCATGCGCTGTGTACGGAACCAGGGAGAAGAAACAATCACCACCATGTCATAACAATAATAACTATAAGGTGAGCAATATATCGTTTTCCTTATTTCCTGTTCTTACGTATTTTTATTTTATTTATTTATTAATAATCAACAGCGTTAAATAAAAAATTTAGACAATGTTATTATGTATAATATTTATGTAAAGTCATGTCATACTAAAGTATATCAAAAATATTTTAATAGAGAAAAGCATTTATTATCATTTTCTGAGCAAATAATAATTCGCATATATTTATAATAAATTGGGTAAGCGAGAAATGCATTGAATGGTTTATCCTTTTTGAGTCGGTTTACAAATTACTATTATAAGTAAGCTTACGTTAAACTTGTCAATTATTCTGAACAAAGTTGATCCAGATGAGATGAGTCTCGTAGATGAGATACCCCACAGATACAAAAATAGCGAAATGTCCGGGCAATACGTATTTATCGTTAATTTAGATATTATGAGGATTAGGACGGATCACTATCCGAATTTCTAAGCATTGGTAGACTCACTTGAAGATAAAAAGCGCGAGTATATCTTATTTCATTGATATATAATTTAGTATCTTTATTTCAATAAAAAATCTTTTTACTCCTATACCACCACCACCACCACTACAGCCTATTAACGTCCCACTGCTGGGCACAGGCCTCCACTCTCATAGGAGAGAGGGAATTAGGAGCTTAGACCCACCACGCTGCTCCAATGCGGGTTGGCGGGCTTTAACGACTATTATCATGTTAGTGATAATAACCGGGACCGACGGCTTAACGTGTTCTCCGAGGCACGGGGGTGAAACACCGCCAACTTCCAACTCCGGGCTGGCACTGAGAATTTCATAATTGAAAAACCCAATACCTAACAATTTTTTATGCCCGACCGGGAATCGAACCCAGGACCTCGTGATCCACAGTCGACTACGCTAACCGCTAGACCAACGAGGCAGTTTACTCCTATAAGTCTAATAGAAAATAATTCTATAGTAAGGTACACACTCGTAAAGCCACGATTTTCTAGTGAAAATACCGAAGAGGGAGCAAATAACGATTCCGTTATAAACACAATTTTTAGAGATTCTCTGAAACGATACTCATGATTATTGTTATCATAAAATTTTATAGTTAAGAGCGGGTACAAAGCGAGCAAAAAATCAGATTTCAACCCCGCGCGCCTCTCGCGTCCCGCTCTCGTCATGACTCAAATCCTACGCGGTGCCGGGTAAATCCGAGCGTGCCCGAGCGCCCAATGGCTGCCCCGTCTCAGGCGCTCTTGTGTTTTGGTGCACAGTATAGGTAAGATAATCAGATAAAAACCAGCAAGTGCATATTGCATATCGGATCACCTAGCCTCATTTCGGAACCCTAAACATATTCTTCGATACTGATAAACACACAAAGGTAGTTATATCTTTCATTATTTATGGGGGTTTTTAGGGTTATTTAACACACATTAATACTAACAGTATTTTTAGGCACCCTTATAGGATCGCTTCGTTGTACGTCTGTCAAGAAACCTATAGGGTAATTCCCGTTGACCTAGAATCATGAAATTTGGCAGGTCGGTAGGTCTTAAAGCACAAATGAAGGGAAAAATTTGTGGTTACATCACAAAAAAAAATTCAAATGTGGCCAAAACAAATAATTAGTAATTTTCAAAGTAAGATAACTATGCTCTATCATATGAAAGAGCTTTACCTATACATTCTAAAACAGATTCTTATTTATTTTTATACGTAATAATTTTTGATTTATCGTACAAAATGTCATTAAAAATACCGTTCTCTCTTTATCTCCACAATTTACTAATCGAAAAATCTGAAATAATTATGGTCAATAGAGGTTTATGCATATTCTACATGAAAAATAAAATCTATGCTCTAGCTATCATAGTTTTTTGATATCAACAATAAATCTCTACAAATTAAAGTTAAAGTCAAAGAATGTTGATTCAATATAGGTAGATAAACTACACTTATTGACGTCCAGTTATTTGTAAAATATAAAATATAATGGTGATAATCAGTGACGGTATCTTAGTTAGTTTTGCTTTTCGTTAATAAAAGTGATTTTATTACTTCTTCTGTAGTACGGAACCCATGGTGCGAGAATCTGACTCACACTTAGCCGGTTTTTTAAATAGCAAAGTCAAAATCAAAATCCTATTACGATCAAAAGGAACCCCAGATTTCGATTCTGAAAAAACTTTGTCCTATAATAAGGAATTTCAAACTTTTTAAATTTACTTAAAAATAAAGAAAAACTATTTAAAAAATTATTACAAACCATCGTACTTTTTTGCATATACTACCCGTGCCGTCATTGCTTTAGCACTCAGCACATTGAATTCTGCGCTCTAAAGAAAATAATATAAAATAATTTAAAAAATACCTAGTACCTAATATACACGCTATATATGAAAACACACAATCTCTATTTTACATGTAAACGCTATATCTAAAAAATACAAAACAAAATAATTAATCGGCGCTCGATTACAGAAATACAGTCTTCTCGTCTCAATGGAGTGATCGCGACTAATTGATGAAAAAAAATATGCCCAAAGCCTCGTGTCAGGTGAGAAAGACGATCGCGTTTTGCGCGGAATAGGAATGTAGTAAACGCCAAAAATCTCTTATTTATTATCTCTTAAAATATAGTTTTTTTTTTTAAATCGCTTAGGTGAGCCCTTGGTAATATTAATTGGAATTACATATTAAAATTTTAGCTCTGTAATATGTATTACATTGAAAATAAATTGAAATTAGTCGAAAATTAGACCTAACTTCGTGATTTTTTTTTATCGATAAAATTTTATTCTTTTATGGTTTTACGTATCCAGTCTCTTGACATTATGGTGTAATATTTATATGTTTTTTTTCGGGTAGGTGAAACTTGATCTACTATTGTAAAAATCAAATCTCAAACTGGCATTTTCACTTTGTACCCGCTCTTAACGTTATAAATTTTAATGCGGCATGTCAAATTTAAATGAGAAATATCGATCCGCGTAATTCGCACGCTTTAATGCTTATTATTATGTTTTAAATTTTTATTACGATAAACATTTTGGAATGCTTAAAAAACAACTTTTTTTGTGAGTCGTCTTCACGACAGTCGAAACGACGACAAAAGAGTCCACCAACAGGAGTCTGTCATAGAATTAGGAATATAACCCCACCCCGGGCTAAAATAAAAGAGTACATACTATATCTTATTCCATTTTTGTTGAATACATAGACGACAAACTACATAGACAATCTTCCTTCTTTTATCTGTCGATGCTGCGCTTTCCGGTGCAAGGACGAAGGGCGATTATGTAAAAACTGTGGCTGAATTTATGGTATTTTTGCTACGTCAATGGATTTTGTCCAATAGTGGAAGAATGTTAACCAATCAGGGGCGATTGCGACCGTTACACTGTTGCTGTCATTTTTAGACACTCGCTCACCGGATCACCTTGGGTACCTCTACATTAATCAGTTTTTTGAACTGTTTCCGCTAAAAAAATGCATCTCATCTAATTTTTTTTATATTATAAATATAATACTGATTTGCATAACTCGCACATTTTAGTAAGTGTAATTAATAATTTATGCAGTAGATACTTATATTATGAAGCCTTCTTAACCTTGACTGGTGACATTATGAGTTATGACGAAATATATGTGAAGTCTAAGTTTTAATTTCGAAGACAAAAGTGACGCATCAGGGTTTGCCTGTTTTTTACGTCTTAAAAATCAAAAAGCTTTCTGCTCATACTCAAATTTTTTTATTCAAATATACTACAAAAGAGCAGTTGAAGCGTGCGGTTTGGAATGCCGTTTATACCGAGAAGAACCAGCAAGAACCTCGGTGGTTGCTCTTTTGAAAAATATAATTTACAATCATATCAATACATAAGTAATTGCATTCCTAAGCATTGGAGCGAGTGAAATTCGTGCTCTTTTGTCATTAACATAATCTTCAACAGTATAATAAGCTTACTTCAGAAGCATACTCAATCAATCAAACAATCAATTAATCATATTTTATTAAATTTAGGCACACTATAGGTACACATATTGACGTCCATTACTTACATATAAAACATGATGGTGATAATTAGTTATGGTATCTTAAAACTAAAGTTACGAGGGTTCCAAACGCGCCCTGGTACTTTTAATGGGTTTCCTTAACTTGTGTAAAGGTAAGTTTTATGGTTTCTGTCAAATTCACTGGTCGGGCTTGTGCACAGCGACAGTGATGAGTCAGTATTTTCTTATCGCGGACAGACTATATGTATAGTACTTTTCGGCTCCAACGGCTATAGCCCCTACGATAAGCATCCATACTAATATTATAAATGCGGAAGTGTTTCTGAAAAGAAAGTCTGTCTGTCTGTCTGTCTGCTACGCTTTCACGGCCCATCTGTTCAACCGATTTTATGAAATTTGGTACAGGGACACCACATTGTCTAGCTGCGATTCCTCATCAACATGGTTTTCTTTATCCATCAAATAGTTCTTCAAGGCTCTAAATAAATAGTAGTCTGCTGGGGCGATGTCTGGTGGGTTATGGTGGGTGAGGTTACCGTCTCCCAGCCCAGGTGTTCCAGCCTTTGGCGTGTGGTAGATGCGACGTGAGCTGTAGTGGTCTAACAGATACTCGTTTAGATATAGGGTTCGAATTTTCCGCTCGTCCATTTTTTAAAGACAAGCGCGTAGCGATTAAAATCGCGGTAACGCTCATATATAATCATAAAGCCAAAGTGTCTAAAATGTTCTAGAATATACCAGAATATGTTTGAAAACAGTCAATTTTAGAAAAAGGACATGTATCGAGTTCTTCGGAGTGTCTCTTTACTTTTGTCCCAACCTATTATATAAACCAACTTGCAATGCTTGCTTGCTTACTCAGATGATAATGAAGAGCGGAGAAGACCATATAGGGACCCCTCAATGGAAATTTGGCAAATAATATTTATCTTCCTTAAATAAAAATCCATAATCTCATTGAAATCAGAATAATTTACTAAAACCTTGACTAAATTAATGGTTAGAGCCTAGAATTCAAAAAAGGTCCTCAAGTTAGTACCTTACCATTTAAGGTATTTAAGTTTCGACATAGTACAAGGCAATCATTTAGGAATCTATGATTTTATATAAATAAAGTAATTAAGTATGCAGAAATACAGTATTCGCGATCTTTCGCTTTCATAATAATATGACCTTTGGAATCGTTCGAAAATAATGGTAAGCCGGCACTGAGAAAAAATACGATGCGATAGAAATACTCGTATATAACAATGATAGTTTAGTGGTTGAGTCTGTGGCCTCCTACTTATTTGGGGATTGGTTTAAATTCAAGGCGTAACTTTTCGGAGCTATGTGCCTCATCAATTAAAAATATCACTTTTACATTGAAGGAAACCATCGTAAGGAATCCAGTATGCGTTCTTCAGAATTGTCTCAAAGGTGTCTAAAATCAGAAATCTGGAAATCATACAAAAAATTATGTAATGGGCTGTTTTGATGCTTATAATGATGATTTTTTTCAAGCGGTGTTTTTAATCTACTTACTGAATTTCACCTAACACACAGGACTTATTAGTCTTAGCTATTTTTGCCAGCTTCTATATAAATACAGTCCACAAAAATATTAACGAATTAACTAATATCATGGCGCAGTCCGGCGTAAAGCTGCAGCAAAACAGATGTTTTTATTTTAACGTATTCTTTTATCGCTTGAACGTTTCTGCTCCATACCATTTCCACCCATTTTCATCATGTCACAGAGTTCGCAAAGAAAAATCGTGCAGTGAAATTTCGCAGTGCGGGCTTACCCTAACTTAACCGACTTATGAGACACAACATTACGTATGACATAATAACAAAGAAACCTACATAATGGCGATCCGGGTCATCACGTGAGTTCTCCATAATGTTGTCAAAAGTGTTTGCAATCTGCACACAAGGGCTTTCCTGTCCAGTGAAACCAATAGACTCAGTTGACAATCAAGCATTATTATATGACGATTCTACTTAGCATACCTATTAAGTACAGTTCCCGCGCGAGTAGAATGCAGAGTCTATTCGTTTTTAAGAGTTTCAGAGTTTGTGAGTTTATTACGTCTTTGAGAGGTGATATCTAGAGAACGGCCCGATGAATAGCGTCAGTTTTGAAACTGTTTACATAGGTCTTGCGCATACTTTAATACTGTACAAGAATCAGCCTTTTTAGTTATGGTTTATTTTTGGTAAGCATAACACGTCTTTTGGCGGCCATATCTAGTGAAAGGCCAATCCGCAATGGGGGCAGACCTACACTATCGTCATCAGTGGAGAGCGTAGCATCCACCTAATAGTGGATCAGCCTTTCTAGCGATAGTTACCAAAAGTGCAGCTATCTCCTATAATATGATCACGAGTCATAGTTCACCGCGCTGACCAAGTGCGGTTTGGCAACTTCACAAATACTATGAAGATCTCTCGGTAATGCAGATTTTCTCATAATGTCTTCTTTCGCGTTGGAGCAAGTGATACTCAAGTTCTTAAAAAGCACACTCAGAAAAGTTAAAGTTCATGCCCATGGATGATGGATCAAACCCGAGGAGGTCGAACGTACTAATACACTATGTATATTTAAATATGGCTGCTTCGTTGGTCTAGTGGTTAGTATGTTCGACTGCGGCCGACGATGTCCCGGGTTCGAGTCTCGGGTCGGGCCAAATCAAAGATTGAATTTTTCTGACAAGGAAGTATTGTCAGTACTAGCATACTATTACCTATTCTGTGGTACTAGCCTGGAGTTAAGATGTTGACGGTGTTTCACCTACGTGCCTCGGAGAGTATGTCGGGTCCTGCGCCTGTATTTTCTCCGGTCGTGTCGGATTTTCCGTCCCATTGGGCTATGAGAGTAAAGGAACAGACAGTGCACCCGTGTACGCGCACACACTTGTGCATTATAATATCTCCCGCGCAGATGGCTAAACTCTCTGAAGATAGGCCGCCGTGACCGAAATTCGGTCGGAAGGACATTACTCTGAGGCGTTAACAAAACGGAAAAGTTTTCGTTGCGGGAGGTTATGGTGACGCAAGAGTTTCGAAAAGCAAAGGTCAACTAGTCAATAGGCTTATAAAACTTAGAAAAGAGACAGTTAGAGAGGACATGGAACATTCTAGACATGGAATGTTTACGATTCAAGAGCTCATTTGAATATTGTAAACAACATAACTTAAGGTTCAGTCCACACGAGAAACGCAACCGGTTTCGTTGCGGCAGGTTATGGTTGCGCAACGTGTTACTAGGGTTGACGACATTTTTTCGGCTTAACTAGTATAGTTATTATATTAGTGATAAATATGGTATAACTTATAACTACCTTGTTAGTTACTCCTTCAGGCCACAATGATTACCGATTTAGCTGGGAATGTAGATAGTTTATGCCCTGAATTGGGTATTTGACTACAATTGAAATAATATATTTTTTAGTGATTATTAAATAGAGGATCTCCCAAAAGTCGTATTATCCACGTCCCCTGATAGTTTTAAGTTGAATCACCATTTTGAACAATCGATTAAAGTAAAAAAGTGCGTCGAACTTTAATGACGTCACATTTCAGAATTTCATATAAATCCCATAGGACGCTTTTTGACGTTTGAAAAAGTTGCTAATTTGACTATTTGTCAAATATCCAATTAACACATAGACTACGTTAATTAATCCCGCAAAATTGAAAAAAAATTAAGAGATCGATACTTAGCGATAAGATCGCCTTATTGTACCTACGTTTTAAGTTTTCATGTTTGTTATCTGTTTCTTTTGTATTTTTGTGGTGTACAATAAATAATTTACATACGTACAATGTCTACGGGACCACTAAAACCCATATCCACGCGGGTGAAGTCGCGGGAAATCCTTAATTTTCCGGGATATACACACACACACACACACACACACAGTAGCCTATGTCGTTATCCGGGATGCAACCTACCTCGGTACCAAATTTCGTCAAAATCGGATGAAAAGATGGGCCGGGAAAGCGTAGCTGACAGGCACACAGACACACTTTTTTTTTTTAAATCCAATACAAGTTAGCCCTTGACTGCCATCTAACCTGATGGTAAGTGATGATGCAGTCTAAGATGGTAGCGGGCTAACCTGTTAGGGGCATGGCAGTTATATTAAACCCATACCCCTATTCGGTTTCTACACGGCATCGTACCGGAACGCTAAATCGCTTGGCGGCACGTCTTTGCCGGTAGGGTGGTAACTAGCCACGGCCGAAGCCTCCCACCAGGCGACTTTCGCATCTATAATATTAGTATGAATATGTATGGATACAGATCCATCCAAATATCTAGTATTTTTACTGGATATTTCTTAATAAATATTAATAAAAATACTCTCTTCGTATAAATGTGCAAAATCGAATAATATTGTAACGACTATAAATAACATAGTTCGGTGGACAATCTCTGCGTGTTACGCGTGTGAAAGACTGACCTCGTGTACTTGATTCGGTGCGTTGATTCTGTTTTCAATCAATCAATCAATTTTATAGCAAACTAGCGAATTTTTAGCGTGTGCTACTACGCTAAAAAATAGAAAAAATAACCTTTTCGCATTATTGTCATGTATAATGAAACCGGTTTGGGGCACATCGGTTGGATGGTTTCAAAGTCTATTAGTAGAAACAATTTTTGTTAATCAAGTGAATAAAATTAATTGGAATCATTTGGATCAAATAAAATAAACTAAGTGTTTTGTTCAATCTTACCCTCTTCCGATTGAGACTGAATCTGGAATCATTAAACATACGATGATATACCTACGACATAAATCCCATAAAATTTAAGATTAAAATCTTAATAAATAAAACAAAGTCGGGCTTGTTCGAACACATAACTCTAGAACGGCTGAACCGATTTTCATGGTTTTTGATTTGTTGTATTTGTCTCCGTCCCGAATGGCAGAATAACTATTAAAACATTAGAAAATTGACGAAAAAATAAAAGAAAAAACATTTTCGCTTTATTTTCCAATGCTAAAAACATAAATTAATGACTGTGAGGCGGCGCCTTAAAAAGTTTTTGCAATTTTCGTAACCTGTTTATTTGAAAACTATAAAATATACAAGTTACTTTGATATTTCAATATGTGCTTTTTGGACCTATATTTAATCTTTTGTTAGATGGAAACACAAACAATTTTCTCGATACAAATATTTTCCAAAGAATATTCCAAAATCTTGGTTTTTTTGGTTTATTCGGAAACGGTAAAGGGTTTCTCTGTGACTTTTTTAAAATTATGTAGATTGACAAAAATATTTTTTTTAAATTGTAATTTTTGTTGAAGTGATGAACATCACTCACGGCAGTTGAAAAGCTAACATCGGATCGAACCCGGGACCTCCCACGTTAAGACAACGGCTCTAAACGTACTTTTCATAGCATAGCTTACACGTGTATGAATGCTAAACTTATTTACAATTCCCATAATAACTTTTTAAATATGCTTAGGCTTAAGTCCACCTGAACTCCATCTAGGAATTAACATATGTTTGAAATCAATATTGACTGTATGAATTAAAAAATCTAAATATTATGATTCACTTTAAAGTTGATGAATTTACATTCGCAATAGGTATTAAAATTCTACATCAATGTTCGCAATGGAAAATTGGAAAACATAGGTTGCTACGCGATAAAAAATGCTGGTATTACTAAATTACTGGCTTAACTAAATTTAAAGTATTATAAATTATAATACTATTTTTAATTTCTTTGTACGGTTGCACGGGGCGAAAATCTGGAAAAACCATCGATTAATATGTAGGCCCTTTTATAAAACTTGTGGTGCATGCCCCTAAACTTTAAAAGCCTGTCCATGTCCACGCCATAGCGCTGTCCCGCTTTTCAGACATACAGATAGATGGCTTTAGTAAAATAAGTCCACATTCTTTGTTTGACAGGGCCCGTCTATGTAAATAGAGGTCGTTGATAAAAACCCTACAAAAATTTAAAAAAATAAATTACGTACTTACCTAATTCAGTTTTGAATTAATGAAAGTGTGTCGAACGTTACCAACAAATTGCAAAAATTTGATGGCCAATGGGACTTGCATTAATTAAGGTAGAGGTCGCGAATACTGTTTTAGACTGTGACACATAAGATAATATTTATCATCTATATATTAATATTATAAATGCGAAAGTTTGGATAGATCCGGATGGATGGATGTTTGTTCCTACTTAATCACGCCAGAACAGCTGAACGGATCTAGATAAAATTTTGCACAGAAATAGATTATAGTCTCGAATTCCACATAGGTAACTCTTTATTCCGGAAAATTAAACAGTTCCCATTGGAACCAAAAACCCTCAATCCATGCGGATGAAATCGCGGGCGTCAGCTGGAGTGATCGGCAGGGCGACCGCGTAACTTCTGCATCAATCATTGGCTGAATTTATTTTATTCTTGTGGGATTTTGTCCAATAGTGAAAGAGCGTTATCCAATCAGAGGTGATTGCGATCGTTACTCTGTAGCTGTCACTTTTAGCCGGTAGCCCAGCTGTAATTTATTTTTGACACTTCCAGGTAGCGAAAAATGGCCAGCTGCAAACGGTACAGAACGGCGGCGAAGTGCAGAGCTGCGGGGGACGCTGCGGGGCGGAGCAGTGCGCGCTGTGCAGGGGGGACGCCGACACCGACAACAAACAGAACATCGTAAGTTATATTTTAACGAGTAAAGTATCCTGAGTGATATTCATTATAACTATATATAACTCCCGGATTAACTCACGTGTTATGTCGGAAAAATGCCCGACTAGTTTCCAACCCGTTCGGGGCCCTTATTCACGAGCCTGTTCGTGCGACACAGTCGCTGCTCGACTGCGGGCCGCATGTCGTACAGCTCTGTGCGATGGTTGAGGTGTGGGGGTTTTTCCGACATAACACGTGAGTTTATCCGGGAGTAATATATAGTTATATGTTGGCGGTAATGTCCGGAAACCGATATTGTCAGCATTTCCTAGGAAATGTCTGTTTCCATACGTTGGAGTTCGAAATTTTACGTTAATTATATGATTCTTGAAAGCTATTAGCTTTACCTAGGAATAGTCAACATTAACGGTCCGTACACCGCGAAATCATATAGCAGAGTTGAGCGTGTCATGAATTTTATCATAGCTTCTAAGTTAGATCACACGCTTATGGAAGGAACGATCGAAACGATTAAGGATGAGCTACGCCAGAAGGCTCGCTTCGGGCCTCGCACTTTACAAAAACACTTTAGGTGTAGGGCAGAAAAGACTTCGTGGAGTCGAGTTATGCTGATTCGATTTTGGGACAGATCCACATTTTTTAAATAATAATGTCACCCTTTTATAACACCACCGACACCGCCACCATCACAACCACCACCACTGATACCTATTTTCTCAATTCTAACGAACGCTTGGCCGTTAGACTCCGTATTGCCTAGTAAATGTCACAATTATACCAACTCTTGCAGTTTTGATATGTTAGTGTTGACATTACCGCGTTAATGTGAACATTAACGCGGTTTTAGCAACTTTAACAGATACACCACTAAAAATTCGCGTAAATGTTTTTCGCAGTGCGAACGTAGCCTCAACACGTAAGATTTTTGTACAAGCTTATCTTGTAATAAAAAAAAATTGGCAGTCACAGTGAGATAATGATGATGAATGAATAGATGTTTAAAAAAAGTATTTTTTAAAATATTTGCAAAATTATTCATCATTAAAATAAAACTTAAGGTGTAAGCAATAAGGTACGTCATACGTTGCCAAATTGGTACCTTTACTCTATTTTGGAACTAGACGCCACTCTTGGCATTGTCAATATCAAGAACGTCAATCTTACTAATATACATACTACATATTTACTAATATTATAATTGTGAAAGTTTGGATGGATGGATGTATGATGTATGATGGAATAGCACATAGGCTACTTTTTATACCGGAAAATTAAAAAACTCCCGCGGGAACTAAAAAACCTCAAACCTCGCAGACGAAGTCGCGGGCATTCGATAATTTATTATAAACCTTAAACCTAAGGCATTAAAATTTATTTACAAATGTAGTATATTAATATTTAAGACATTTTGTCTTCGTAACAACGCGAGCATGTCGGTGACGCGAATCCACAAGTTTACCCCCGACCTAAAAGTGCTCAACGCGGCTAAAGAAGATTTCACTTCAAAAAAGGCTAATTATATAAGAATTCTTTCATTTGCAAAAAGGTTGGTTATTTAAAACTTTTCCAAATTTCAAGTCTGTAGCTAATTTTACTAAAATATGCAAAGTTTGACCGGACAGAGCCCCTTAAGGGTTGCAAACCTACCTTTTAGGTACGCAACCCTGAAAAGGCGAAAAATGTCACTAATATCTCATTTTATAGATATTGACGTCAGAAGTCACATAGAAATCGTTAATCGAAAGAAATAAATGTCCTCAATTACAGGAAGATGCAGATGAATCACAATCAACAGAGCCGGAGCACGTGCCGGGCCTCAATTTAGAGTTCCTTAGGCAGCTGATCAGCCTGGCGCGGATCATGGTGCCAGGGTTCCGCAGCCACGAGGTGGCGCTGTTAGCTGCGCACACAGTCTGCCTGTTCTCCAGGACTTTCCTGTCGATATACGTCGCGACATTGGAAGGTTCCATAGGTTAGTCCTCTTTAATTTACTTTAACTATTACACTGCGCACACAGTCTGCCTGTTCTCCAGGACTTTCCTGTCGATATACGTCGCGACATTGGAAGGTTCCATAGGTTAGTCCTCTTTAATTTACTTTAACTATTATACGGCGCGCACATAAACTAGCTGATGCCCGCGACTTGGTCCGCGTGGTGTAAGTTTTTTTTAATTCCCGGGATAAGAAGTAGCCTCTGCCACTTTCCAGGTTCTCAAGGTGATTTTTGGCATGGATTTAGCGTCATGCGGCGATCCGATTCGAACTCGGGACCTCGTCAGCCACTGTCGAACATATTACTAACCACTAGACCAACGAGGTAGCTATACACAGAATATAACTTAGTACTGCCTCGTTGGTGTAATAGTTAGCATGTTCGACTGCGGTCGACGAGATCCCGGGTTCGAGTCCCAGATCGGGCCATACCTAACAAGAAGTATTGGGTTTTTCTGACAAGAAATTCTCAGTACTAGCCTGGAGTTAGGCAGTTAGCGGTGTATCACCACCGTGCCTCGGAGAGCACGTTAAGCCGTCGATCCTGCGCCTGATCTCTCTTCGGTCGTGTCGGATTTTCCCTTCCATCGGGCTATGAGAGTAAAGGAACAGGGAGTGCACTTGTGTTTGCGCACACACTAGTCCACTATAATATCTCCCGTGCAGATGGCTAATCTCTGGAGATTGGCCGCCGTGGCCGAAATTCGATCGGGAGGACATTATAACTTAGTAAACCACAATTTGACCATGACTTTGACCAGCTAAAGTTCATTAGTTATGATTCGTAGTTAAAATACGAGTATTACACGAGTGAAAGGTTTCGCCAAGTCTCCCTTGACCGATTTTTGCAAAGTTCTCAAGCGACCTCACTTGAAAGTAGTTCCTTATCGTTAAGTTACATCACATTCACAATATTATAAAATTTACATGTAATTTAATTGTACCGTAATATTGTGTTGTTCGATCAATTCGATTCGCATTTCAGTCGATTTTCACACGAATTTTAAACCCCCTTTCTTTTTTTTCCTTCCTACTGGGCAGGTTTAAAAACCCTATTTTACCCCTTTTGGGTTTAATTTTCAAAAATCCTTTCTTAGCGGATGCCTGTGTGATAATAGCTGTTTGTATGCCAAATTTCAGCCCGATTCGTCAAGTGGTTTGAGCTGTGGCGCGGATAGATCAATCAGTCAGTCAACTTTACCTTTTATATATATATACGTAGATAAATTGTTTTATTTTTCATTTGCGTTTTGTGATTATGGCTCACCGATTAGTAAACCTCTGTGTTATGGATATGTCACTGTAAGATTGCGAAAACCGTTAGATTGTAATCTAACTAGCGAAATTGTAAACTGTCGACAGATTGTGAACCGTTCAATGTTCTGAGTGTAAATTTTTGAAATATTCATTGTATTTACGTTTTCTTTCTTGTCTCTTTCTTGTAAACCTAAACCGAACCCTAACCTAACCGGTTAGGGTTCGACATAAATAATCTGGTACGCATTAGGTTTTATCGGGTTAATATACCTAAAAGATTACAATCTACCGAAAAATAATGCGTTAAATTATATACTGTCGACAGTTTACAATTTCGCTAGTTAGATTACAATCTAACGGTTTTTGTCATTTTACAGTGACAGATGTCAAATATCCAAATAATAGCCCGTTAAACTTTATGACCAGCAGCCTAATGAGGAACTTTCCAGCCTACGTTCCTTAGAAACATCATAGGTGGCGCTCTAATACACACTAAGGTTATAAGAGTGCATAGTCTGAGGCTCTATGGCCTGATGCCTGAAAAAGTTTTTACGAAGTAAGCTAAGGCCAGACACTCACTATTTAGTTTTGCGATACGGTTGCGTAATTTCGTTGAATTCATTTATTTTTTCTGCTTTGCATAAAACTTTGAGTAAAGGGCTTTAGCCAATCGCCCTGCCGGTGGCCAAAATAGGTACAAAATATGCCTGTTTAGTTTTTATTTTTCATATCTTCTAGCGACGCTGTCACCGGGTCAGATAAGTTTGTGGGACTATATTGAATGTATCCTTTCTCTGTTTCACAGTAAGGCACATAGTCCAAAAGGATCTCCGATCGTTCTCTTCGCTGTTGATGCAATGGTTCGGCATAGCGGTTCCAGCGACGTTCATCAACTCCATGATCAGATATCTGGAGAGTAGGCTGGCGCTGGCCTTCAGAACGAGACTGGTCAACCACGCGTATGAGTTGTATTTCAAGAACCAAACGTATTATAAGGTCGCCAATCTAGACGCTAGGATAGAAAATGCTGATCATAGGTAAGTTTGCATTTATTTCATGTTTTATTCCACCACCACCAGTACAATCCAGTAACGTCCCACTGCTGGACACAGGGCTCCACTCTTATAGGAGAGAAGGAATTAGAGCTTAGATCTACCAGGCTGCTCCATAGCGGGTTGGCGGGCTTTGGCGACTATTATCATGTTAGTGATAATAACCGGGACCGACGGCTTAGCGTGCTCTCCGAGGCACGGGAAGAAACACCGCCAACTTCCTAAATCCGGGCTAGTACTGTCAGAAAAACCCAATATTTGTTATAGCCCGACCCGATTATTGGGACTCGAACTCGGGATTTCATCGGCCACAGTTGAACATGCTTACCACTAGACCAACGAAGCAGACGTGTTTTATTCATTGATAGGTAATTTCATCTCACCCTCAACTGGCGCGAGGTTTTTGAGGCTATTTGGGTGGATAACAATTTTTTTTTTTTTCTGAATTATGGAAGTTTTCCTTGGTGGAGTAGTGAGCGATGTCTTACAAGTGGGAGATCCCCGGCAGGGTCAATGGAGGAATATATAAATTCTGATTTTTCTCTGGTCTGGTCTGGAGTTTACCACCCTACGCGTTCAGATTGTTTATACATTTGATGAAAATGATGAATGAAAACTTGTTGTGTTTTAACTTCGTGTTGTTATTCTGTAACTTGACAATATAGGCTATTCCTGATCAATTAGTACGTTATAGTTGGTTTTAATAGGACACAAATAAGGAGACAAGGAGACAAACATGTCATTTATGTCGTAAAAACATGCAAAGCGCAATGCGCTAACATTTAATTTTAGGAAAGTATCTTGAAAAAATAATTATCCAGGGACCTAGATAAATACAAGTTTAATCATAATAATTGCTTAAGATGGTGGAAATATTCTAGAATTATAAATTATTTTAGTATTACGTTTGTATTGGCAATTCACCTTCCACTGGCACCTTAAGTTCTATTGTATTATTTTCAATAAATGTTTTTACATTGGTTCCAGTTATTTTAAAATAATTGTGTTTTCTGCTTGTCGACAGGCTAACGGAAGACGTATCGGTGTTCACCCAGTCGGTAGCTCATTTGTACAGTTCACTCACAAAGCCGTGCTTTGATCTACTGCTCATCGTGCTAACTCTGGCGAGCTACTCTAGTAAAATGAAGGGGAACATTTTCATTGGTAAGATATTTATTATATGTTAAACCTTTAAGACATGACTAAATTTAGCTGCATTAAGCGTTTATTTGAAATTAGTTTAGTAGTTCGGAATTTTAGATCATTAGAGTAATATTTAGCAAGCAACTTTTGTTGATTTGTACCATTATCAGAAAATATATTCCTGAGGAATGCCTCGGCGAGCTATAAATCAAAGTATAGCTAACTAAATTAAAATCGTCTGCAGTTGAAATGGTGTAAACCGTTAATTTACAACCCAACTAGTCCAGCTGTTGTATCTTGAATCTTCTACTTGAAAAAAATGTATATTATTTAGTTTACTGTAGACAAATTCTCGTTATCGCTATTCAGACTTGGTACTTTTGTAAGTTACTTCATTGGGATAGTTTCTACATCGCTACAGCGAAATCTAGTGGCTGTCATTTGACATAAGAAGCTGTTCCTCAGCGACAATTAGTGGCTGTCATTTGACATAACAAGCGGTTCCTCAGCGACAACTAGTGGGTGTCATTTGACATAAAAAGCGGTTCCTCAGCGACATCTAGTGGCTGTCATTTGACATAACAAGCTGTTCCTCAGCGACATCTAGTGGCTGTCATTTGACATAACGAGCGGTTCCTCAGCGACATCTAGTGGCTGTCATTTGATATAACAAGCTGTTCGTCACCACTCGCCAGGCCCCGGCATAGCGACGGTGGTGATCTGCCTCACGGGGCAGCTGCTGCGCATGCTGAGCCCGCGGTTCGGCGCGCTGGCGGGCGAGGAGGCGCGCATGAAGGCCAACCTGCGGCACGTGCACTCGCGCCTCATCGCGCACGCCGAGGAGGTCGCCTTCTACGGCGGCCACAAGGTGAGTGATCTGCCTCACCCGACACCAGCCATGATGACAACTCAATCAATTCACTAACTCTTTTTCAAACTAAAAAACGCACTTCTAGGATGGAAATTTGTATAAAACACATAGTTGCAACGTCATCAAATTTCAACGCACTTTTTTTCTTTGCTCGATCTTTGATCGTTGATCGACTTTAAAATGATCATCAAACTTAAAACTAACCGAGGATGTGAATTTTAGGTCTTTTAAAAGACTCCCAATTTAATAATTTAACTAAACCTATTTTTATTAATATTATAATCAATACTTGGCGCAGCCGGTAGGATCTGTTCCTGAATTCCTCATTTAACCATTTGCTTGCAGGTGGAGCTAGGGCAGCTGCAGTCTGCGTACAAGGAGCTGGTGGCGCAAATGACGTCGGTGTTCAACAAGAAACTGTGGTACGTGATGCTGGAGCAGTTCTGCATGAAGTACGTGTGGTCCGGCACCGGCATGGTGATGCTGGCGCTACCCATCCTCACCGGCACCAGGCCCGACGGTGAGTCGTGTTTACACACTGCAATAGGCTCGTGACTCCTTCGCTCCGCCTCGAGAAAGTCTATAGGTTATTTATTTATCACGTCGGGGTCACCAACTTATGGGTTTGGGTTCTACCCATAGATATGGCAACCGCAATAGGCTTGCGACTCCTTCTAAATTTACTTTGACGACCTCCCTGGCGCAGTGTTGAGCGCTGTTGTCATAACGTGGGTGGTCCCGGGTTCGATCCCCGGTAGAGTCAATTTGGAAATTTATAATTTCAGAATTTTGCCTGGTCTGGCCTGGTGGTAGGCTTTGACCGTGGCTAGTTACCATCCTACCGGCAAAGACGTGTCGCAAAGCGATTTAGCGTTACGACTTACGGTACGATGCCGTGTAGACACTGATTAGGGATAAGGGGTTAATTATAACTGCTATGCCCCTAACAGGCTAGCCCGCTACAATCTTAGACTGCATCAATGAATAAAAAAAAGTCCTTAGTAGGATTGAGCGTACTTTTATAATAAAATGCCTCAAATAATTTAAACTAACGCATGTTTAAGGAATCCTTTCAAATTCAAAGCGATAAGGCCGCCAATTGTAGTACCATTGCTTAGTTTTACAAGTATGTGTTTTTTGTTTTGGTGTACAACAAAGAATATTTCATTAATTCTTTCATTCATTAAAAAAAATCCTCCTGACAATAAATATACTGTTGAAGATTGTGTATATGATGAGTAAAGGTTGTTAAGGTAATTTTGTTTTTCAGGTAAATATGGCGACAGCATAAGTGCAAGAACAGAGTACATGACGACGTCACGGAACCTTCTGAATTCGGCGGCTGATGCTATTGAGAGGCTTATGTCTAGTTATAAGGTATTTATTTATTTTGTTTACTTATTGCCTTTACAACAATTAATATTATAGACGAAAGCACTGGACTAAAACACATGCTGGCAGAGTCTACAAAAACCTGGGTAATGAAATATTATAATTATTCTGCGTCTTGTGGATGAAATTGTTACGTGGGTGTGATTTAATCCCGATTGGCAAAAGACCGTGTTCTGTGGGGCTTTTCCAGGAGACATTCGTTCAGCATTAGACGTTTATATGTAGAGACGGCAAAGCATATCAGTCGTTAGCGATTGTTAAGCAACGTTGGCCCAAGTCGGTAACTGGATGGGTGACCAAATTTGGAATTCAAAATTTGGCTTTTTCGTTTCTTCTGTGTCTCGGAGAGACGTCAAGCCGTCGTCGGTCCCAGTTATTATCACTAACATCTGATAATATTCGTTAGAAATGTAAGAGTTGAAACAGTACTTTTAGTCGAGCCGTATGCGGAAGATCTCAGATCCCACTTCCCAGGACTCACCGCATTATTATCCCTAAAACCCCCTGCCATTATGTGATTAATTGAAGGGGGTCACGACCGTCAGCAATGAGGAATACGATGGAGAGATATAATGTAGAGACGACGACGACGATTTCATACCAGGTTTGGTTTCCAGGAAGTGGTGACGCTCGCGGGCTACGCGACCAGGGTGTCAGACATGTTGGTGGTGTTCGGCGAGGTGGCGCGCGGGCGCTGCGTGCGCGCCGTGCACGTGTCCGCGCCCGCGCACGGCTTCCAGGTCACCTTCCGCGACAAGCAGCCCGTGCCGCAGGGTGAGACATGCGCCGCGCTCGCCGCTAGGTGGCGCCACTTGTGCCGTACACCGCGCTTGAGACATGCGCCCTGCTCGCCGCTAGGTGGCGCCACTTGTACCGTACACCACGCTTGACACATGCGCCCTGCTCGCCGCTAGGTGGCGCCACTTGCACCATACACCGCGCTTGATACATGCGCCCTGCTCGCCGCTAGGTGGCGCCACTTGTACCGTACACCACGCTTGACACATGCGCCCTGCTCGCCGCTAGGTGGCGCCACTTGCACCATACAGCGCGGTGTATGATACTCACATGCTTAGTGAATTTTATGCTTGTAACACGATATAGAATCGCGCCTCTTGAAATTATCTTAAGTGCCATTGTATAGTACACCGCACAGTAAACTTGTTGCTTGAGACAACCTAAATGCCTCCAGGGTGCTAGTCAATAGTCATGTTGGATGTCTATGCCTAAAGCTCAAACTAGATGGCGCCACTTGTTTAAAGCACTGTGCTTGCAAGTTGTGTTCTCAAATTATCCCAGTTCGAATCTGTACTAAAAAATATATAAAACTGTTACAGGCAAAATTTCCTACACAACGGACCTGTCGATACGGCTGAAGAACGTGCCAATAGTGACTCCCGCGTGCGACGTAGTCGCTAGCGGCGTTACCATCGAACTGAAGCCCGGCACACATTTGCTCATCGTTGGACCCAACGGCTGTGGGAAGTCAAGGTGAGTATTCATCGTCACTGGTCCACTATTGAATAAAAGTCTCCTCACAGATGAGATGAGATCACGACGTTGATCAAGTGTAGATTGACAGACTTCAGAAAAGTTCTGAGAATATTATAGAAAACTCTCGTGTATGGGCAACGATAAGAAAACTGTAGAAATCCCACTTCTGATGATTGTATATTATGTTATTGTTACTTTCAATGAAGGCAATAGAAGTTAGATTGTTTTCATAAATCTTCCAAATTATTCTCATCGTACATTTCACTCCGACACTGGAGCATCCTCAGGAGACGTTGACTCGGCAATGTACGAATGTAAAACTTTTGTTTGCAGTTTGTTCCGCATCATCTCAGGCCTGTGGCCGGTATTCGGCGGCGAGCTCAGCGTGCCCAAGCCCTGCGAATGCTCGCACTGCGCCGCGGAGCCCGGCGCGCCGCCCCACTGCCTCGCGCGGCCTGTCATGTTTTACATACCTCAGAGGCGAGTATCGGTTCCGTGTCGTATAAGTTCCGAGTCGTGTCGGTTCCGTGTCGTGGTGATTCCGTGTCGTGCCGGCTCTGTGGCCCGTGTCAGCTCAACGTGTGGCTAATAATAAATTAACAATTAATCATTTATTGTCCACTAGCAGACTTGCCCGCGACTTCGCGTGAAATAAGTTTTTTAAATTCACAAAGGAACTCCTTTATTTTTAATACACAAATTGTTATCCATTCCTCTACAGCCCATTAACGTCCCGCTGCTGGGCACAGGCCTCCACGTTCATAGGAGAGGGAATTAGAGCTTAGACCACCACGCTGCTCCGATGCGGGTTGACGGGGTTTGACGACTATTATCATGTTAGTGATAATAACCGGGACCGACGGCTTAACGTGCTCTCCGAGGCACGGAGGTGAAACACCGTCAACTTCATCACTCCGGGCTAGTACTGAGAATTTCTAGTCAGAAAAATCCAACACTTAATTATGGCCCGAGTCGAACATGCGAAATGGATGTTATCCATTGTCGCAATATAAGTAATAGGGGTATCTTTTGTTGCAGACCATACATGTCGATGGGCTCGCTGATCGACCAAATCACGTACCCTTCCCGCGTGTCGGACGACGACGCGGCGGCGGAGGCGCGCGCCATGCACATCCTGCGGGTGGTGCGGCTCGACGCGTGCGCCGCGCGACACGGCGGACTGCGGGCCGTCTGCGACTGGCGCAGCACGCTCTCCGGCGGGGAGAAGCAGAGGATGGCGTGCGCAAGGATGTTCTATCACAGGTGAGCACTTGTGTCGACCCTTGTGTAATATTCAAGGTCGTGTCTATCACAGGTGAATAGTTGTGTCGACCCTTGTGTAATATTAAAAGTTGACGATTAGGTTGTGTGTATCACAGGAGAGCACTTGTGTTGACCCTTGTGTAATATTCAAGGTTGACGATTAGGTCGTGTGTATCACAGGTGAGCACTTGTGTCGACCCTTGTGTAATGTTCAAGGTTGCCGATTAGGTTTTGTCTATCACAGGCGAATAGTTGTGTTGACCCTTGTGTAATATTCAAGGTTGACGATTAGGTCGTGTGTATCACAGGTGAGCACTTGTGTCGACCCTTGTGTAATATTCAAGGTTGACGATTAGGTCGTGTGTATCACAGGTGAGCACTTGTGTCGACCCTTGTGTAATGTTCAAGGTTGACGATTAGGTCGTGTCTATCACAGGTGAATAGTTGTGTCGACCCTCGTGTAATATTCAAGGTTGACGACTAGTTTACAATTTAGATTGATTTAAATAAAATAGATTAGGTTACAATTTTTTTTTGTTTAGTCGACTTTAGCTTGTTCTTTGTTTGATAATTCAGTCGTTAATACGAGTAACTGCAATCCCAAGTCAAAAATGTATTGTGGAATTTTATTATTTAAGAGTACGCCCATTCGCCCACCCCACCTTCGGACTTTTTTGAGGCGGAGCGAAGGTAGTCACGTACAAAAATATAGTTCAGTCCTTCACTTTCAGGCCGGTGTACGCGCTACTTGACGAGTGCACAAGCGCAGTGTCGCTCGAGACTGAAGTGGTGATGTATGAAGAAGCAATTAAGGAAGGCATTACCCTGCTGTCTATTACGCACCGGCCGAGTGTGTGGTGAGTTTTACCCGATTCCTTATAAACTAATCAATATTTTGATGTAAACTCCTTAACATTTAAAATTATTATTGATTAAAGTGTGTGCTATCAATTTGACTTATTCCATGTTTATCATTCGGTTCGATCTGTGGTTCGGACGCCATGTTGAAATTTCTCTTCTTCTGTCTGGCTTAGGGTCGTAACCCCATGCCATTAATCACATAATGAGAAGGGTTTCCTAATAATGCGGTGGATTCCCAGGCCCTTTCGCAACGTATTTATGTACTATTCCAACTCTTAGGTTACCAACGATTATTATTATCAGATGTTAGTGGTAATAACCGAACCGACTGCTTAACGTGCTCTTCGAGGCACGGAGGAAACGAAAAGGCCAAATTAGACTGCCAAGTTCGGTCACCCATACAGTGACCGACTTGGGTCAACGTTGCTTAAAAATCGCAATCGACTGATATGCGTTGTCGTAACTAGGCCATTCGTCTCTCTTTCGTATTTACTTATTATTCCTATTTATTTATATTTTAATTCGATGTTTAGGTCGCGATTTGATTTAAAGGTAGCGATAGCAATTGCGCCTTATAGAATGACATTTGGTAACTTTCTAAAATGTTGACATTGTATTTTAATATGGGTTCACATTACCTGAAATAAATGAATTAATTTGAATAGGCCTATTAGACTACACTTTTGCAAGGGACCCTTACATCTGAGGCAGTGTAGTGTAATAAGATTTAGGGAGCAAGGGTCCCTAATTTGATCCTTATTGCTGGGTAATAAGCGACGCTCTAACTAGCGGCCACGCACACCTTTACCACAGGGTCCTTGGAAAAGTGCAGTGTAATTATCATTAGTCAAATGAATACAGCTTAAAATCTAGTTATGTCCCTTTCCGCAGGGAGTATTATGAGAGGGTTAGCAATATTTTTAGTTTAGTTAAGTCAAATAATGTTTATTCAATTTAGGTAGGTATACTACACTCATTGACGTCTAGTTATTTATAAAATATAATGGTGATAATCAATAACGGTATCTTAAAACTGAGAGAGAGATTGTATACAACAAAATCAGATTACAGAGACATTAGTGAGATTTTTAGTATTTTTTTGTAAAACTAGCGCTTTTCCTCGTTTCCAGGAGGTACCACACCCACGTGCTTGAGTTCGACGGCGCCGGCAGCTGGTCGTTCCGCGCGCTGGAGAAGGATGCGCCCGCCATTACGCCCACTCTGCCGCGGATCACCGAAACCGCGGACACCCACGAGAAAGAGCAGACCATCGAGTGACTTGTGTGGGAAACACCCAAAAAGGACTTGACACTATACAACTCCTGAGTTTCTGACACTTAAATACCGTCAAAGCATCACTAGACAAAAAAAATGTGTGTTTCAAAAACTCCATATATATATATATATAGATTAGTACATGAGGGTAAATGAATGCATTTTTTATGTTACTGAAAGCATGCTTGATACATTTATTTATATAATTTGTATCAATCAAAATACATGGTCATGGAAACATAAACAAGTGTTACCATGGAAACATGTGAAAGTTTGATTTTACTCCCTATAAATTTTCATATCCCGGGCTTATATATGAAAATCGATTGTAAAGGAGGTAAACTCCAATAACAGCACATTACTTACTGCCTAGGCCGGAAATATAGCAATTTACGGATGAGTAATATTGGAAGGACGAGGCGAAGCCGTGGACTTCTCGAGTGATTTTAAAATGACGAGGCGGTAACTGAGGCTTTTTTATGTAAACGAGGCTGTGGATTACTATTCCGGCCGAGATATGTAATAGTACTTTTCTCTGCTGATAGATGGCATTGTCTTACCTTAACTCATGAAGCTTTTTACGTTGCTGATAGATGGCGTTGACTTACCTTAAATCACGAAGCTTTTTACATTGCCGATAGACGGCATTAACTTACCATAATAACTCGCACTAAAATCTTGTGCTGAAAGGGGCGATGATATGATTTCTTACTTGAATGTCAGATGCCTAAAAAGATCTAATGTACGTTTATTTTTTATAATGAAGCAATATCCGAACAAGTGCAGTTTCTTATCAGGTAATAGGCACCATCAAATCAGATATATCAGTATACCAAATGGTGTAGAATGCAATAAGAGTGAAGTCATATTAGAGGGTCTTCCATCGCTACGCTTTCCCATACGGGGTCGCCATTTCAGCACCTTGAAAGTTGAAACCCTTGAGTCTATTAGTTCTTGGAACTATATCATACTAAAATTATAAATGGGAAAGTGTGTTTGTTTGTTGGTTTATTGGTTTGATGGTTTGTCCTTCAATCACGCCGCAACGGAGCAACGGATCGACGTGATTTTTGTCATGGGTATAGTTGAGGACCTGGAGAGTGACATAGGCTACGTTTTATCCCGGGAAATTAAGGGATTCCCGCGGGAATCGAAAAAAACTTATACCACGCGGGCATCAGTTAATACATTATATTATTCCAAACTAACTCATGTTTACCCGTGAGTGATATCCGTGATATTTATAGCACACTGATAGCAGTGGCGTGTAGATCATAGAGGCATAATAACACTGCTTACCCTAGTTGTAATAACTCTCTGCTTACCTATACGTGAATAGGTTTGTACCAAAATAACTACCCCGATTTCAAACTATGTGTACGCCACTAGTTTTAAGCCGGTACAGTATTGACTGGCGGCTTCGTGTAAATCACATATACTTGATTTTTGAAGTAAAACTTCTTTACGCACGCTTGACTTGGGGAGTAAGCTGGTGAATGCGAGGCGAACGGAAGATGAGAGGGAGATATAAGTTAGTGAAGATAGAAAGAGAGAGAGAGATACCTTTCGTATATTACTGTAGGGGAAAGAGAGAGAGTGGTGCGAGCACACGTTTTCTTTCTCTCTTTCTCTCATAGCCAGTTACTTCAGTCGTGTGGTCTAAAAGCACACTCGTTTTTTTAATACTATCTACATGATTACTTACAATGTAATATATTGATTTTTTTACTACTAAATTAAAATAATTACAGTAATAAAACCGAGATAATTTTATAAGAGATTTTGTAAAAAATGAGATTTTTCGAAACATCACCGGTTTTTTGGTGATGACAATCCGATCCAAATGTACGTAAACTTTAACGTAAAATCGAGATAAAGCCTAGGCAGTCTATAACTAGATTGAATTGTAGGTCATTAGTCAATATTAGAGAGGTATACCAGTTTTTAGTTTAATTTTAGTTTTTTAAAGGTTTTTAAAAATATTAAATGGGATGTTACCTTAGTACTATTTTTAATGTGATAACAAAAATAAAATTTAAATAATTTAAATAGGTATACGATATGTTAGTAGCCTATAATTAAAATATTTAAATAATAATAAAGAAATGTAGGGCTATTATGAGTTTTTAATTTTTAGTCGTACTTTTGTTTTCATACATATAATATATTTTTTGTAGAAACGATGTTTTTTTTTGTAGAAACCAGAAATAAATAATAAACTGGGCTAAATTCACGTATTAACAATTTTTATAGACGATTACATTTGAACAGGTTTATAACAACACGCGTTTATTTTAAATCTGACTTTAATTTTTTAGTTTTAACGTGTGTTTAATTATTTTGTAGTAAGATCGTAAACATAAAAAAACTCATAATAGTCCGTCTGCTTACAATATATAACATTGTAATGCTAGAAAATCGTGTCTACAGACTATATTAGTTTTTATACTGTGGTAATTCAAGATGGCTGTCTAAATTGATTCTTTTTAATGTGAGGCTGTACAGAATGAGAATTAAAAACATAGACCAGAGCTTTTGCTTAATGAAATTCGTTGGTGCCGGATTTTCGTCTTTGAGTCAAAATATAGTAGGTCTATATTTTTACTCTGGCGTTATTATGTTTTGACGCTTCTTTTGCTATCAATGTTGGTGTAAAATCTCATAGTACATATTATAACTGCCCTCCGATTGTGTAAGGAAATCTTAATCGTTTGTTAAAAGAATAGTTCGACCTGTTTAAGGAGTTCATAGATGCTTGCACGTCAAAAAGCATGTATGAACTCCATAAACAGTTCGAGTACTACGTTTTAAGCTGTCAAATGATTACGATTTGCTTAGACAATTGGGCCTCTGATTTTAGTTCTGGACAGTCAGTAAGCGATACATATCTACATATATTTGTACGGTATATAGTTATATATTTATTATATCGTGATGTAAGTGTGAATACGACTGTATATAAGTGTTATATATAATGTACTATGTGTAGAGAACAGCTACCGACAGTGATGTTGGTGGTGATAAGAATAAACGGGGTTTCTATATACTTATGTGTTTTATTATATACTCGCCAATTATTATTATTATTAAACTCTTTATTTGTACCACACATAACAAAAGTAATTTACAGAAAAAAAAACAAAGAAGTACAAAGGGCGGCCTTATTGCTAAGTACACAAGGAAACCAGACTGCAGGTGGCGCAAAATTATACAAGGTATAATTTTGTACTACATACAAAAACTATATAAAATACAGAGACAACAATACACAAATATCTTAATACATACAATGCATATATATATTATTAACTAACATATATAATTCATACTACACATACATATACTTACAATTAAATTAAATATATAAATACTAAAGTCGTCATCAATTTGCAAGGTAATACGTCTTAAGAGCATTTTTGAACACGCCCAGCGATTACGACTGTCATATATTCAGTTATATACATTTTATATTGTAAGTTTATTTACTAAGGCCGACTTGCATAGCACTATGTAAACTGATATTCTTTTTTTTGATGCTGTCCCTTTTTGATAGGTATATTTCGGGGTTGTCGTGAAAAGGGCAAGTATAAAAAGTTTAAGGTAACACATTTAACAGTCGTGTGCAAGTGGGCCTAAATCAGAGATAGGTACAAGAATTTAGTCTTAGCACAGTCTAACACAGAATACAATTTCAGTCTAAGTACCTATTTTCTGTTAACATATCAACAACATTAAAATCTGAATCTGACGAACTCTGTGGCGCAGTGTGTAGCGCTGTTGTCTTAACGTGCGGAGTGCGGTTCGATCCCCGGCAGGGTCAATTTGGGATTTATAATTTCTGAATTTTCCCTGGTCTGACCTGGTGGGAGGCTTCGGCCGTGGCTAGTTACCACCCTACCGGCAAAGACGTGCCGCCAAGCGATTTGGCGTTCCGGTACGATGCCGTGTAGAAACGAAATAGGGGTATGGGTTTAATATAACTGCCATGCCCCTAACAGGTTAGCCCGCTACCATCTTAGACTGCATCATCACTTACCATCAGGTGAAATCGCAGTCAAGGGCTAACTTATAGTAAATAAAAAAAAAAATACTAATTCTACTAGTATTCCATAATAATATAATGTAAAACGCGAAAGTTTTATCGGAAGTCTAACTAGCCTAATTAAAGAAAAAACTAGGAACTGTATACTTAAACAAAATAAATAGTTTTCCAGTCCCAAATAAAAAGAAGTCGCGTCGTATATGTGGTAGTGTCATCGTACCAGAAAGCTACATCGATTGGCGGCATCTTTTTGCTGGGGTTATAACTAGCCGAAACCTCCCACTAGAGCTCTGTTACATCTCAAGTTGCAATAAATAAGACTAAGTTCAATTCAATTCAATTTATTTAAAACATGTAGGTGTACACACAGGTGTCTCTTATGTTACGTCATGTTTTGACTCTACCACCGGTTCGGAAAATAGATTCTGCTGAGAAGAGCCGGCAAGAAACTCAGCAGTTGCTCTTTTTTTTTAAACAAGATATTACAATTCGTAGGTAAGTATATAAATTAAATACCTATCTATATATACTTACTTCTTTGTCTATAGAGAGGAATATTTTGTTGTACAAACATATTATCGTGTATGTACTGCGATGCAACCGTAAGGCTGCCAATTTCTTTAAATTTTTCACGAAGCGACTCGCGTGATCCGAGTTTATATATTGATCGAATCGCCCTCTTTTGCAAAACAAAAATTGTTTGTATATCAGCAGCTCTGCCCCACAATAGGATGCCGTACGACATAACACTATGAAAATAGGCAAAATAGACAAGCCTAGCCGTCTCAATATCGGTAAGCTGTCTAATTTTGCTGATAGCAAAAGCTGCTGAGCTGAGTTTCCCTGCTAGTGTCTCTATATGAGCGCCCCACAGTTCAGATAAAATTTTCTCGACTAGGTATGTAAGTCAATCGGAAAAGTTTTCGTATATCTTGTTTATATTTTGTACCCACCTACTCAGTCGTATTAGTCCTATATTTCACTGTTCTCACGTTCAAGGGCGGAAGAAATCTCTTCAAGAGATAAGTTGTCCTTGTGCATGTCCATTCTATTTTTATGTTCTACTTAAAGTTTCTGGTACTAAATAAATAAATAGGTACTTTCACGCTACATTTTGGGTCATCAACTTTTCAGATAACTACAATAGAGATATAGGTGTGTCGATGTACCGCGGATTAACCGCAATTAATACTAATAATAATCTACTATTAATAAATAAATGTGTTATTATTTTTAATTGGCTTAATATTTTATGAAAGGTTCCAAAACAAAAACAATAATGTAGTTAAAAGTGTAATGCTCCGGTATAATAGGAAAGGTGATGTAGATCTTGGATCGAATGTGATTTATGCGTATATTTTTTAAACCCTACTAAATTTAAAATGATAAGGGAGGATTTAAATTATTCATAAGAGTGTCTGTCTGTCTGCTACGCTTTCACGGGCCATCTGTTAAACCGACTTTGATGAAATTTGGTACAGGGATAGTTTGCATCCCGGTGAAGCTACCGTATACCGGAAAACCGTAATTTTTATACCGGAAAATTAAGAAGTTTCCGCGGGAATCAAATTTATCCAAACGGATGAAAGTCGCGGGCATCATCTAGATAAACACAAGTAGCTTCTTGCATCCCATCCCGGGGATAGATATAGGCTAATTTTTATTTCGGAAAATTCACTGGAGTTTTTACTCTTACTTTTTAGTCATGGACGACTATGACGATTCCAGACAATAAAAGTAAGAGTGAAATGAAAAAATAAACAAATATATTAAATTTTTTACACTTTCCATAAAAATACTATATCTTTTTGAATTTTAAGTAAGTAGGTGCTGTATATTTTTATAGCTTATGAAAAATATAGTATTTTGCTGGAAAAAATGTTGGCACCCCCAGTTGGCGCATCGTTCGTCCGATGGTATTTAGTACAGTTGTTGTTTTATATGGGAATTTTCGTTGTGATTTTTATTATATACCTATCTAATACGTTGGTAGTAACATAGTATATAGGTATAGTAATTAAATATAATTGATAATAGCCTCGTAGTGTGGAGAAACGGGAGATTGTTGATCCCGGTCCATCCGAGGCGAAAATAAGCGGTGTTTATCTCAGGTTCAACGAACCAGCGAATTTCTAGAGGCAAACAGCCAGGAATTGGGGCGAAAGAGTTTAAATTTTATCAAAGGTAAGTACCTATAGTTATAAGAAACTATTATCATAATAAAGTGAAGCGTTATTTTTGGAGTGGAGATCATACTGTGTTCTCCGGTCAAACTGATCAAAATATGTTAGGAATCACTATGTGGATTCAAGAGGAGCCTTATTACGTTATAAGGACTGCTAGTTGATATGTTATAGGGTTTAATTGTTGTCTTAGTTTCAGCTACACGTCAGGTCGCCACGGCTACGGCGGCGCTAGTGACGTCACTACTGTAAGTATGTAGCAAGGAACAATGTAGTCAGCGAATACTAATGTTTTTTGGTGGTTATTTTATCTTAATAAATAAGGTGAACAATACCCAAAAAAAATATGTAAGCGTTGCATAAAAACATACCATCAATTCTTTAATTAATTTAGCGTAAACCGAAACTTATTTGGTTACTTCAGGCAGTTATGTGTACGTATAAAGTAAGACGGAATTATACTTTTTTTTATTGCACTATAAGTTAGCTGTTGACTGCGATCTCACTCGGTGGTAAACTAGTCATCATGCAGCTTAAGATGGTAACGGGCTAACCCGGGATAGTAGTATAGTAAGTACATCTTGCGATAACCTGTTAGGGTGCCTACACATCTTGCTAATGCGCATGTTTACGAGAGGCACACTTGCTTAAAGTTGTTCAAAACTGCTATAAAACCATAGCACGCTGCTGGCTATAAACTATAATTTTTTAGCATGCTTTTAAATATGCTATGCTATAGCACGCATGAAAGCATATGACGTACGCTCACAGCATGAGCAGCGCGTTACGCGAGAGTCGAGACTAACGGTCGGCCAGAGCGCTACCGACAGGCGGGCGGCTACGGGCGCTACTAGTGCTACGAAACGAACTACGTAGCACCGCGCGCGCTCGCGCGTCATATCACCGTATTAACATAGAGGCTCCTCAGACAGCATGCTGTCCGTGCTATGGAAAAAAAGCGTGCTATGCTTTTGTGCTACGTGCTTTATTAACCACCTCTACACATGCTGCACGTGTGGATGACGTAGTGCGCATTCTCCTGCTGCATGCATTCAGTCAAAAATCAACCTTACAATTGAAGGGTTTAAAGGGAAGTCTAAACTACATGCGCACTATCCTGCATGCAAGCCTTGCGTGCAGCGCATTCGCCAGATGTGTACGCACCTTTAGTTGCCCAAGGGTGCGTACATACAAGGGTGGGGCCTCAATTTACATAGACGGGCCCTGTGAAACAAAGAATGTGAACCTATTTTACTAACGCTATCTAGCCTGAAAAGCGGGACAGCGCTACGGCGGGGACAAGGACAGGGTTATATAGGTGTGGAGCGCGCTCTACAGGTCGGACGTCCAATTTTTTTACAATTTTAGTTACTAGTAACATTATTAGTGACAGTCACGGGCTGACTAATAAGGCCCAATGATTTTTTATAGTAGGACTTCAATCGACAAAATATTACTACGCAAATTACATACCTACATATAAGAATTCACGGCGGTAGGACATGCTTTGCTAAAGTTACTATTATTTATCTGTGCTTTGACTTTTGAGGTACATTTCCTTCCCCAGTAGTTTCCTAATCTACAAAAGCATGCAAGAAAATGGTAGAAAAGAGCGTAAAAACTGAAAAAAGCTCGTACAACGGCTTGAGTGTGTCTGCTATCACGCGGGTCCATTGTCCAAGAACGACACATCTTGACCTCCGAGACCGAGGCGCCGATACACTCGCCGCTACATAGACTACAGCGGAGATATAGATGGAGACCTCGCATACGCGTTCAGGAAAAATTAAAACACATCAATTTTCTTTTCAAATAAATAAATTATTTGAAAAGAAAAATTGATGTGTTCTAATTTTCCAATAATTTATATTATGAACAATCAAACAGGAGTGAGGTCGGCCCCGACTATTGTGATAAATGATAAATGATTTATTAATTTCATGTAGGACAACTTGTGTCACTTATGAAACGTTAAGACTCTACCACCGGTTCGGAAAGGTGATTCTACTGAGAAGAACCGGCAAGAAACTCAGCAGTTGCTCTTTTCATAGAAAAGAAAAGTTTGCAATATGACAACACAACACATACGTTACAAGTAGGTATTACACTGACTTGTGGGTCACTGGATGCGAGGCCGGTTGCTTCCATGTAACTTTGTCATTAATAAAATCATCGATAGTGTAATAACCTCGACTTAACAAATGCTGTTTAACACCATCTTTAAATCTATGTAATGGCAAATCTAGAAACTCTTTGGGAACCATATTATAAAAGCGTACACTCGACCCCACAAAGGATTTCTGCACCTTGCGCACGCGATACGCTGTTACTAGCAGTAGCTTATGGCGGTTTCTAGTGTATCGATTGTGAGTATCACCTATTTGCTTGTAAAGATTAATGTTTTGCCTAACAAAGACTATATTATTGTATATTATGTATTGCGAAGGCACCGTAAGAACACCAATCTCTGTAAATTTTTCACGAAGTGATACGCGTGATCCGAGTTTGTAAATAGAACGGATGGCTCTTTTCTGCAATATAGAAATTGATTGGATATCAGCTGCTCTGCCCCACACTAAAATGCCATACGACATGGCACTGTGGAAGTAAGCAAAGTAGACAAGTCTAGCCGTTTCAATATAGGTAAACTGTATAATTTTCCAAGTTCCTGCTCTAAGTTTTCGCGCTAGTGTCTCTATATGAGCACCCCATTGAAGCTTATTATCCAAGGTCACCCCCAAGAAAACTGTGGAGTTCTCCATTTTCAGTGCTTCTCCATTTATCATAATAGTTTTATCAATATTCTTTACATTAGGTAGAACAAGTTCTAAGCACTTGGTTTTCTTAGCATTCACTATCAAATTATTGACAGTAAACCAGTGTGATACGTGTGATATTGCATTGTTTACATCGTCAAAATTGTCCTTACTTCTATCCACTTTAAGAATAAGTGATGTATCGTCAGCAAACAATACAATGTCACAGACATTGTTGGCATGGTATGGTAAATCATTTATATACACCAAAAATAGAAAAGGACCCAAGATCGAGCCTTGTATAACCCATTAATGCAGTTGAGCCCTCTGACTTCACGTGGTTTACGCATACCCTCTGAATTCTATCGTTTAGGTAAGAAGCAATGAGATTGAGTGCAACATTTCTGATGCCATAGTGGCTTAATTTCAGCAATAAAATTTGATTTTACAATCATCATTGTAAAATGATAATTGTAAAATCATAGTGGCGCGGGTAAAATTAATGACTACTTTAAGGTGCCATCAGGAGAAATAAAAATTTGGCAGCTCAAAGAGTTTCTGTGAAGTTCTATTAACGCCTGATTCTTGTTTTGTCCGATTCTTGTCTGCAGGGTTCTTCACTTACTCACTCGGTAAAAGAACATTATAACAACGACTTAAAAATGGTGTGTTTATTTTATAGATGCTAAGCATATGCTGAGTGTTAGTTAGTAAGTGCGTAGTAATAGTATTCTATGCTTAAGTTATGAAAACAACAGCCAACAAGCTAACTCAGCGATAACAGTAAAAGCGCAGCGAGCGTGCAGGTTATTGATAATTTTGATAAATAAATAATTCTTCATCACCAAATTAAGTAGTTGTTCACACTTGCTCTACCCTACTGGATCACATAAATAAGGTTATGTTATGGTACCTATATTAAGCTTGTCTTTCTAAAAGAGAACATAATTTTAATAGACGTTTTTAATTTATCGTCTGTCTCTTTGACTACATCATTTTCATTGCGTTGCAACTGGACCCAAATTTGTGTACACACGGGAAGTTTGTGTATGCCGATCGGCTTCTTCGGGGCCTGTTTCATTTTATTACTATCTATCTTTTGTATTGTCTGTACCTGAAACACTAGTAGCACAGTAGCTAATATCACCGGAACATCCCTCTTACATATATTAGTAAGCAGCACCCGCGTGCGACCAGTCGCGATCCGACCACCGTCGCACGCATGTGTGACTCCCAACTCCTCTCCTACTTCATCCGTGTACGCCGAAGGAACCTTCCGTAATGATGTTCCGCGTGTTCTACACCCTCCTAGTCATTATTAACATTAATAGTTTAGGCGATATTGGTGCTTGCGCTAATTGTGTTAACGCAGAGCTAAGTGTGAGAGAACTGAATGACGTGAGATTAGAGTTCGTGAAACAGCAGATCCTGAAGAAGTTAAGGCTAACAAAGAAGCCTTCAGTAGCTGTGCCGGTGGATAGTTTACCGATGCCGGTGGCGCAGGGACAGACGCTGAGCCAAGGGACTGATAAACCGCCTGAGTTTGATGACTATTACGGCAGAACGGAGCAGAAGATTATATTTCCTGTGGAAGGTAAGGAGTTAGCCGTGGATTTTTATAATTAATGATAAGTTAATGGACATTGATATGTTGAAGGAGAAATGCCCGATAAAATCAGATTAAAAGGGGTCATGTTTGTGATATTTAGGAAGGGAAAGTTGGGAATTCTCCTGGTAAACAACAAAAGCCATTTGTGAAAAATAATAAGTTAAATTCAAAAGTTATACACCTATACACCTTATTTGAGTAGGATTCGCTAGAAACTGTGTTTTAACAATGAAGCGCTATTTGATGTAGAGCTTTTTCGGGAATATTTTGAGTGGAGTGCTTTATCCTCTCCTTGAAGTTTTCTATTACAAAGTAAGTAAACGGGTACTATCTTCCTTAATAACTTTTTTTCTTTTTAGTGATCAAATAATATTTTCTAAGAGTATGTATATTTATTTAAATGAGCGACCGTTAACTTTCTGGCCGATATTCGTCGTTATGACAAACTTTTTAGACAGTGGGCTATGGCCAGGCTCACACTTTATTTCAGCCTACATTTCATCATGATGATATGATCATAATCATCAAACCATCGCTGGTATGCAGCTGAGTACGAGTACACTCTCAGAATGAGTAGAGTTTAGGCCATAGTCTACCACGCTGGCCAAGTAGACCAAGTAGATTAACATAAATCTTTCAGAGCATTAGATAAAGAGAACTCATATCATCATGATCATGAGTCATAGGATTCTTCGCGTTGTTTTTCCTTAACCGATAAAGCAATTTATATTTTATTGATTAAAATGCACATACATCGGAATAGCTAGAGATGCTTAGCTAGGGATGGAACCCCGAACCTCTGTAATCTAAGGTCCTAACCACTAGGTAATCACAGCTTCTTCTTTCATCTTATCGTAACCTAAGAGTTCTGTCGAGTCCATAGAGTGGTACAGTTGGATCTCTACTGGTGATATATTTTCTTATCTCAATATTTATAATATGCATTTACCTAATTACCTTTTTTTTTTGTTTTTGGAGGTAATTAATTAGCTTGTTGGAAACATATAATATCAATATTATCATGCAAATGAATGCAACAGGGGTGCAATTATAGTAGATTATTAACCAAGGGGATAAAGCAGTGTCTTCTGTCGCGGGTGACGATTTAAGTTCACCCAAGACTAAGACAGCTTAATCACCGAGGAAAATACTCTACTTTTCGTACCATTTGCTAAAAAATTAACACAATAATAATGTGAGATAAGCATTTATTAAAAATAATGACAATTAAAAGTAAAAGTTAACATTCGAAACATTGGTCCAATTATTGATAGAGAGAGTTACATTTTTGTTTGGTACATTTATTGTTGATGAGTTGATTTGAGTATTTCTCTGTTCTTGCGTCACTGTCGCTTTGATTTAACATCGTAACGTATTTTTAGAACATTAACTAATTTATAAAAAACTTAACGTTTATGTATTTGAAGAAAACAAAAACGCGGCAAATTCCTAGACTAATCTTTTTTTGTCGGAAAAGCAAAGGTATCAAGCTCATACGGCCTCGTCAGTTTTCGTAATTTTGCATAATAAATGCGTATTCCTTTTTCAAAAAGATGTTTAATGCTTTATATACAAACACAGATGTTGAACTACATCTGTGTTTATAAAGTCCGGTAAGTATTCCAAATTTAAATCACATTCTCCCCGTAGAGGATGAATGAAATTCAGTACAATTTTCTTTCCCTGTTTTTAACAGATTAAAAATGACTATTGTTATGTTCGCTTTTTGTGGCATAGAATGTCATTTTTTGAGCAAGTGGTACGAAAATAATATTATGTCACAAAAATATATTGGTGTCCAATGGTTTTAAATGTAGGTATGTAGGTCTGTTAGTGTTTATTAATCTAATTTATTTGTTTACTAAAACGTGTACAAACATACTTATAAGTACTAGTATACTTGCCGAACTAAAACTAAGAATTAAAATAATTATCAAAATTATGTGCCGGTAAGGTAGGCAGCACTCAACACGTAGGCAGCATTCCCGCGCTGAATAGCTATAGAAATTGCGCAGATGGTAGCGGGCTAACCTATTAGAGGCATGGCAGTTATATTTAACCCATACCCCTATTTGCCATTTGGTTTCTACACGGCATCGTACCAGAACGCCTAATCGCTTGGCGGCACGTCTTTGCCGGTAGGGTGGTAACTAGCCACGGCCGAAGTCTCCGACCAGGCCAGTTTACAATTTTGCGAGTTAGATTATAATCTAACGATTTTTACAATCTTACGGTGACATATGCATCCAAACTTACGCATTTATAATATTAGTTTAGATGTAATACGACTGTATTTTTGTGTTGATGTTTGAGATTAATCAATTGAAATTATCTTTTGACTTTCTTACTTACGAGTAAATTAATATAAGTGCTCCTTTCTATACAGCTTTTTATTTTATTTCTTGCTGACAAAAAAGTTACATATTATGTTACCTTCCAGTTACTTTATGGTTTAGGATTTTACGAAAATTAAAGATAATTCATTTTTATTAGCATCAAAAGCTATTTTTAAAATATATAATACTTGTAAATTGTAATTTCTACTAAAAAGGTTTTGTCCATAATTTAGACGTGACTTATTTAGTTACGTATTCTTATTACTTATTCATAAGAGATCATTGATGTAGAATCATAGCACCGATGTAAGAAATGCAATCATATCTAACGCTATTATGTCAAGATCATAGGGTCGCCTAGAATCTAGATATAATGCGGTGGGACTTCCGTAATGAACTCATTAAGATAATTAATCGTGTCTTACGACTAAAACTTAGACGTACTTAGCTAATAATAATCACCCTGCTCGATATTATTAATGTTAGAAAAAAAAATTTGCATTGCGGATAGATTATGTAACGTAGAGCTCGAGCTCAGAATGAGAAAGATGCTGCCTTAGTCCACCACGCTGGGCTGCTAAACGCTGGCAGCCTTCACACACCCTTTGCTCAGTTGCAGCGTAATTGAAGGACAAGCTAACAAATAAACACACTTTCGCATTTATAATAGTAGATGAGTAGGCAACAAAGTAACGTGCCTCGGTCTTCTCATGTGTAACGCATAGTAAACAATTGGAAATAGCGTTCAAAGTTCAATAATGAACTGCTTTTGGAAAATAAGCAAAAATGAATGAAATCTTCTTACACTGCACAATGCACATACCAGAGCGCGCGCGGAGGTCCAAGGTTCGATTCGAAACCAGGTGAATAGGTTAAATATTATGTTTTCTTTGATAATATAGCGTAGTTTTGAATACATGACAAGATGTAGGAAATAATTTCATCATACATTCCGGTAAATTAAATACCTATCTCAGGTGTTCTATCGGGTCAATACAATGTTTTAAAATTGAAAATGGTTATCAGATGGGAATCGCCTGAGACGTGTTTTTGGCCATAGCTCCGAGGATTTTGGGAGGATCAGGATGGGAATAGTACCAATAGTTGAGGAATTTATCGTGTGAGCGTTTGAATTTTGAAAGTCGGCTGGTAACTTTGTTTGGAATTTTGAAAAATGTAAAAAAAGTTGGGTTTTTGGGGGGTGTCTGTTTACTAAATTGTAAATATTTCGCAAAAAAAAAGGATCTTAGGGTATTAGTTTAACTACAAAATGGCCATAATTTTTTTTAGAAAATCGATTAATAATTGTGACCTGTAGGTGGTCCCTTTATATTTGTAATTGTAGATAAACGCGGGTATTTCCGTATATAAAAAGTATTGTAGTTTCTATCTATGATTATATTGACCGATCGTCATGGTAATGGTGTTAAAAGATGCGGATGCAGGCGAGAAGTGCATTCGAGATGGAATTTTGAAAATCGGTTAATACATTTTAGAATATTTTTTTTCGTAAACTTGTGTATTATTTTTCAATGTTCCGATTCTTTCGAGGACCGCGAAATCTGTGAATTTTTTGTATAATTTTGCCCATTTTGGTAAAAACCTGTAAATGTGTTTCTTTTTTTTTTAAGTTTTTTTATACAATACATTTTATTTACATATATATCTCACGTGTTTACGTAATTAAAATTATCAAATTATCTCATTAGTCAATATAATATGGTAAATGAGGAATTAATTAATCAGTAGTAATCAGTACGACCAACGTGTATCATGGTGGTCAGGTACCTACTACCTACATTGAACGAATTGCTTTATTTTATCATTCTATCATTTTACACAGCATCTTCACTCCCCACCAGTAGGGCTAGCATGCACACATCGAGTAAAATTATGTCTGCCCGTTATCTCTATTAGTCTACCGAAGCTAACATGGTTACTTGTCTCGTTACGTCAAAAGTAGAGATAAAAGTAATATTTCTTATTTGTGCTATTTTCTATACGAACCCTCCGGATATTTTTTTCTTGTAATATACCGGATTTAGTGCATGTTTTAAACGAAAAAATTGCCAGCAGTGACAACATCTCTCTCCCTCTCGTCGCGAGATATCTCGTGCGCGAGCTAAGCCTGCAGGTGAGCTTTCAAACAAGGACTAACTTGTAACTTGGAATAAAAAAATGAAAAAAACAATTCTGATCGGCCTAGGCTCTAGTGCACAGCCGTGCTAACAGGTATATTAACACACCAACTAAATATCAGTCGCAATATATGGGTCGTGCTATCTCTATATTGTGGGGTTATCTTGAATTAATTTGCAGATTACATAAGTAGTAACTATTGTAAACCAATGGTTTTTATCAAATTTCCGTCTTCGCATCCCGACCCGTGTTGTGGGGTCCAGGGGTCGAGGGGTCGAGGGGTCATCGCAATTCGCAGACCTGTACATTTTCTTAACATTCAGATAAATTTATGTTAAAATCATGATAGGTATTTGAATTGTTTTTTTTGTAAAACAAAACATACCACCTACTTATTATGAATTATAAGTAAGTAACACCATTTTAGTAAATAAAGGATTTAGTTAAGGATTTATTTATTTAAGATACTGATGAGTGCCATTCTATTTTTATTATGATAAGATTATGCGCATTTATAATATTAGTAAGGATTATGGTATTGCCAAATATATGTACTTGTAATGTAGAAAGTAAAGTAAAAGTTTGAGAGATAAAATACCTACGTAGGTATTTTATCTCTGAAACTTTCATAAGCTTATAGTAGGTATGGCCATACACTTCAACTTCGCTACTGCTATCAAATTTTCGAGGTGGCCAAACTCTACTATTCGCGAGTTAACGAAATAATCAAATAGGTACACGAATAGGTATAATGAGAAGATGCTGGGATCACGCCGGCCCCGAGTGTCTAGATAAACGTGAGCTCCAATTATTTATTTGTTGAAAAAAGGTCGACCCCCAGATAACTGGTATCTAATGGTGTCTTAAAATATCCATCCCGGAACAAAGTACACTTCAGACTTCGTCCTCCTCTGAGTTACTCCTCCAATAGGTAATTAACAACGTTATCGTTATCATCATCTTTTTTAGGGTTCCGTACCTTATGAGGAAAAAAGGAACCCTTATAGGTAGGATCACTTCGTTGTCCGTCTGTCCGTCTGTCTGTGTTTCCCGGGAACGCGTGCAGGTATTAGTTGAAATTAATAACAAATACTTAGGTCTTCCTTCCGGAACTTCAGAGCTGTAAAAAAATCAAACTTCTAAGTCAAAACTATCAAAAGATACGGCCATTTATGCCGCATATCAAAACATATAGGGTACTTCCCGTTAACCGAGAATCATGAAACTTGGCAAGAAGCAAGGTCTCACAGCACAAGTATAGGAAAACATCAGAAAAATCGTTAATTAGGGTTCAGTAGGTTGTCGAATTGTTTGGCAGGTTTACCAGTTTAGCGTCATATTATGTAAGCCAGTTATTTCACAGCTGATTTCGTGTTACTAAAAGAATATAATGTGGTGGTGCGGAACACTTCGTGCGCGAGTCTCACTCACACTTAACTGGTTTTTTTAAATGTGTTCCGATCATTTTTCCTCCGACATGGAGACTGTTCTAGGTCGGTAAGTATGAATAGCATTACGTCATCAAATCGTTATCATCATCACCGTCTCCAAATTAAAGTCTGGCGATCAGTAAGCACGTGAATTACCTTCCGATCTAATTAAAATCCGTAAAATAGGAAAAGTGAGCCATCTTGGGGCTGTGTCTATGTCCTCCCGACCAAATTTCGGCCACGGTGGCCAATCTCCAGAGAGATTAAAATACGTTTTAAGCTGACAAGTGTTTACGATTTGCTTAGACATTGGGCCTTTGTTATTGGCTGATGATGGTTTATTAATACGTGAATCGTGCTCTGCAGTTATATTATATGGAGTAAGTAGTGACCCTACCACGATGGGCTGGAAATGTGACAGTAGTAAACTAATAACTATTGTTTATTTATACTTAGTAAGTTCAATTTAGTTGCTTTACAACAACTTTGTAACAGCTGATACCGGCAAAATATACTCCTTACGATAATTATTGTTATTTACTTACCGATATCAGAAGACGCGAACTACTTTCAAGTAATTCCCAAAGCTTTTTTTTAAAATTTATCGACAAGTTAAGCACAAAAAATGCACACGTAATATTATAAAGATTCAGGGTTCTAAACGCGCGTTGATCTGAGAAGAAGCCTACGGCAAACTCTGATCAGAGAATATAGTTTTATTACATGATGCCCGTGACTTCGTATGCATTGATTTAGTTTATTATTATTCCTGTGGCTATTCCTTTATTTTACGGGATAAAAAGGCGGTGTCCTTCTCCGGGATGCAATGCAAACTATCTCTATACCAAAGTTCATCAAAATCCGTTGAAAATACGAGTTGTTAAAGTGAAGCAGACAGACAGACACACTTTCGCATTTATAATATTAGTAATTTAGTACCTATGGAATTAGTGTGCCCATACAAACGCTACTTAATTGTGACTTGATTATAACCTAACGTAAAGAGTAGGTACCTATCTGTATACTCGAGTAGGTATTAAATATTAATACCAATACCTAGACTTGTTATCATTTTGCAATAACTTTATCACGTATTGGCAACGTGGTCTGCGTGGCTATAGTAATGTTTATGTTTACAAACTGTTTTAAACATTTTTAAACTTAGGTATGTGCACGCATTTATTAAGGAAATATATTTAATTTTATGACACCGATAATAAGTTTCGACGACCTCTCTGGCGCAGTAGTGAGCGCTACATGGTATTATTGGGGAAGGTTCCGGGTTCGATTCCCGGGTCAATTTTGGAATTTATAATTTCAGAATATTCTCTGGTCTGGTCTGTTGAGAGGCTTTGGCCGCGGCTAGTTACCACCCTACCGGCAAAGTCGGTCCGCCAAGTGATTTAGCGTTCCGGTACGATGCCGTGTAGATTAGGGATATAGGTTCAATATAATTGCCGTACAGGGGTGATTATGATAGCGGGCAAATAGTTAGCCCGCTACCATCTTAGACTGCATCGTCACTTACCATCAGATGAGATCGCAGTCCAGTGCTATTTTGTAGTGGAATAAAATAAAAATTATAGCATTTGCTAAATATAAATATACATAGGTAATTTATTATTATTCAATATAGATGCAATTTGCAATGGTAGAAAATCTTGTAGATAAACTTTTTTTAACTAAGTACAAGTAGGTAAGCTCTTGACTTCTTGACTGTGATCTCACCTGGTGGTAAGTGATGTTACAGTCAACTCTAAGGAGGTGGCGACTAGTGAGCTAATGTGTATGGCAATTGGCAGTTATATTAAACCCAAATGATTTCTGTATGATACCTAAGTTAATTTTGAAAAATTTTAGTGTTTCTCACACTAGGGAAGTTTTTAAACTGTTCTTAAACACATACCGGAACGCCTTCGGTACTGACGGGTAAGTGAACCGCGTTCTCGCGGTCAAAGACGTCCGGGCGCGATTCCCAAAGAGACGCAGGTTCAAATCCTGCCGGTTCCGCGATTTTTGATATGTATTTAAGAATAATTCTGTATTGTTTTTCATTTATCACGGAGTCAGTCACTAAAATACCGCGTGTGATTGAGTGGGGCTTGCAAGATCATTTATTATTACTATGCTGGCGCTACCAGGGGACTTACTACCATCGCTTAAAGCAGTATTATTTTAAAAATGCGGGCGCTCTTGTTTCAGTATTATAATCCTTATTTTAAGGACGACAAGGGGCCATACTGCCAACGCTAAAAGTCATATTGAGGCCAATTCTGTTCTTACACCATCTCTAAACTAAAGTAAAATGACAGCTCTATATAAATTGCTATCCCTTTCATAAAACTCGCTGCGCAAAGGGGCACCACTAGATTTAGAGCTGTCATTTTAGTTTAGTTAAGAGATTATATTAAACAGAATTGGCCACATTGTTTTATTGTTGTTGACTTTTGTGTTTTAGAATAATTGGGTGTTTGACTACTATTCAAATAAATTATTTTTTAGTGATTATTAAATAGAGGATCTTCCAAAAGTCGTAACATCCACGTCCCCAGATTGTTTTATGTTGAATAACCATTATAAACAATCGATTAAAGTAAAAAAGTGCGTCGGATTTTAATGACGTCACATTTTAGAATTACATTTAAATCCCATCCTCAGGAAGCGTTTTGAAGTTTGAAAAAAAGTTGCTGATTTGACTACTTGTCAAATACCCAATTATAATTCTAATTTTAGGAACGACATCAAAATGACATTTTGAGTAATATTGCTTAAGTTTTTATTGCGATAAGCGTCCGCGGTATGGGCCAAGGTATCTACGTCATATAAAACTGTCACTTTACAATAATACTGCTCTAAACGATGGCAGTATACCGCCAGTAGTCAGAATCACGCCAGATCCTTGTGATTGTAGTCAATTATTCACATTTGATAAGTATACCTACCTAATAATTAGGCTGTTAATTGTTATCAGTCGTGAGTGCCACCGGGTCAGTTAGTCAGTTTTCGGGGATCACCACTTGATGATAATTCTTGTTATTATTATATGGGTAATTAATAGTGATTAATAATAATTAGTAATAGTCTAAAACTTCACCACGTATCACCAGGGGGGATGGGGGAGCAGGGGTTAAAAAGATGCTAAAAACAGCACGTGATTAATGGACCACCCTTTGCTGGGAGTATTGTTGCGTTCAGAATTAAAATCCTTATTTTATGGACGTTACGGTACGTCATAAAAATCTGTCATTTAAAATAATACTGCTTTGCGATGGTAATACGCCTACTGGGCTTACAATGTACAATGGTACAATGATTAGGTAATCATTAAGTTTCTGTTGAGTGTGGGTTTCTATATTCCACTGCTGCTTTTATCAGAACATAAGATCTCTTAATTATTAATATTAGTGCTAATTAAGTAATTATTGGATTGGTTATTTAGGGCAAGGAGCGACCCGAAAGGCCGACTATGATATAAACAAACTCTTAGGCGCGACGCACACAGGCTGAGTGGAGTAAATGCGAGTCTGAGTTAGGTATCTGGCTGAGTTTGAAACGGGCTTTTCTAAGTCGAGGGCGCATTTGGAACCCTCTTAGCAAGTCCAAAAGTCGTTCGTGGGAATGAGCATTTTATTCTACAACAAAATTTCACAACCTATATTAAACTTGCCTTTACACAAGTTTAAAAAAATCCATTAAAAGCGTGCTCCTGAAAAACAAAAAGGACATACCTAATCATTCTGAGCACAGTGGGCATACTACCATCGCAGATGTAGGTTGTGAATATTTGATTCGGTATCATAAGTATACCTAGATCGCGTTTACCACTGAATAGGTAAATACCGGCGTTTCCTCATGCTAGTTTGTCTTATTAGTGGGAGCAGGAGGAATAGTTGGAAATATCATCCTCGTGATCCTACTGCTGTAGTCCTATTTCAATTGTCCTATTTATCTATATCCACTCTGAGGCGACTGGCGCTTACCTAGAGAGGGGTAGGTATGTAGAAGGGGAGGTAAGTTAATAATTACCAGTTTAACTAACTTATTTTTCCTCCTAATCACTCGAAGCTATCAGCAATATATTTCTCAAGTTGCACCAAACAACTAAGGTTAATCGATCTTAATATACCCATAAGTCTAGACATATGTCAATTAAAGTTTATAAGTATAGTTTTTTTGTGTTTTCAACAAACTACGCTCTAATTTAACTATTTATAATCTGTGTTTACAGCTAATCATGATCTATTTTAAGAAAATAAGTAATTAATTTTATTTTTGTTGACCGGCAGGTACAGAATAATATTATTAGCTTGTATACTTAATCAGAATGGCCATGAACGTGCCAAGTTGACCACGGGGTGCTTTAGTGGGAGATGTTTATCCCATTCGATCGTGACAACGTTTACTAAGATTTGTATGAAATTGTTAAGTAATTAGTGCTTGACAGCTTGCACTCGATCCATTCCATATAAATTGTAGTTAAAGTTCTCGAATAGATAGATAGATAGATAGATAGATAGTATAGTGTAGTATAGTCCGTCAAAGGTATCTGACTCGGAGACAGCATCGCTAGTGTATTTCAAAAATAAAATAAAAACAAAAACTAAACAGTCATAAAAATTAGTTCCAATGTCAGATAAGTTTATGGGACTGTAAAAGTTTAATTATTAGCCTCATGTACCACTACATGTATTACTACCATCATGCAGAGAAAACTGGCTTTCTTCGGATATCTAAAAAGAGGAGCCCAGTTCTCACTTCCAAGACTAGTTTTGGAAGGGAGGATTCCAGGCAAGAGAGCTCCAGGGTCGCCAAAGGCGCAAGTGGTTAAACCCGGCTGAGTTTGTTGTGGGCTCTTCTCAGACAGGGCGCGTTTGGAACCCTTGTAGCTTTAGTCTTAAGATGCCGTAAGTAGCTTATCACCATCATGTTTTAAAAGTAAGTAATTTTTAACGTCAATAATTGTACCGACAGTGTGCCTATATTGAATAAATGATATTGAGTATTGAGTGATAGCTACACCCAAAGCTAAAAGATGCGGCTCAAAATAGAGAAGATTTTCGCGTGATGATCGCCAAACTTCGTTGTGAAGAAGGCGCACGGTGATGATGAAAAGTTTAATTGAAAAAAAAAGTGTTTTGACTTTGATTTTGTTTGTTTCAGGGGAATGCCTGACGTCGGGACGGTATCCGTTTATCTGCCTGCAGTTCGAATTGCCCCCCGATGTGGAGCCCGAGGAGGTCACCGTTGTGGAGTTATGGTTTTATAAGGTAACAGCAGACCCCATAAATATACATAGGTAAACTAGCTGATGCCCGCGACTTCGTCCGCGTGGAATAAGTTTTTTCAATTCCCACGGGAAGTCCTTGATTTTCCGCGATAAAAAGTAGCCTATACGTCGCTCTTCCAGGTCTTTGACTATCCCCATGCAAAAAATCACGTGATGAACTGGATGTATTAAAAATACTTCCCATGAATTCATAATTATAAACAAAGGAATATTACAAAAAAAAAATAGGTTAGGGAACACTAGATAATGATTATGAGAAGACACTAAACATTACATACGAGTAGATAAGTATTTTTTATCGTTCTTGTCCAACCATTTTCATCAATTTTTCGAACCCATTATTTTCCATAGTGTAATTTAACATTATATTATTGCAAGCTGTGGCAACTGGCAACCTCTAAGTGGGTTTACAATGATGCATTTATATTATCTGGCTATATTTTTCTTGTTAATGCTTTGTTGGATGTCATAAATTAAGGTTTTTTTCTACAGGAGAGAGATCCCTTCGACGAATACAACCAGACGTTCGTGATATCAGAGGCAGCTCATTGGGACCGGCAGCAGCAGTTCAAGAAGACCAAGCCGATCGCCATCAAAGAGACTGACACCGGCGAGGGCTGGGTGCGCGTGGAGCTGGCGTGGGCGGTGCGCGTGTGGCTGGAGGGCCGGGAGCGGCTGCACACGCTGCACGTGGCGTGCCGGACGTGCCAGGTGAGTGTGTGTGTGTGTGGCACAGGAGCATTGCCATCAAAGAGACTGACACCGGCGAGGGCTGGGTGCGCGTGGAGCTGGCGTGGGCGGTGCGCGTGTGGCTGGAGGGCCGGGAGAAGAACAAACAAACACACTTTCGCATTTATAATATTAGTATGATAATCATCGCTTTAGTGGTTTGTTTCTTCTTTCCCGTTCTACCACAGAACAGCAAGAAACCGTCAGCGTTGGCGTCCTTATGTGGTTGACGTCCACTTTGCTCGAACGAAACGGTTCTGTTCTACGTTTCTGATTCGAACCGCCAGGATGTGGAATGCCCTTCCAGCGCATGTATTCCCTGTCACGTATAACTTAGGTACCTTCTTCTAAGCTAGCGCGCTCCAACCTAGATCTCATCATTGCTTGGTATTAAGCATGATTGTTGCCAATCGCAACCTTCTTCTTTAATAAAAAAAACGAGTGTGCTTTAGACCACACGACTGAAGTAAAACTTAGTAACTGGCTATGAGAGAAAGAGAGAAAGAAAATGTGTGCTCGCACCTCTCTCTCTTGCCCCTACAGTAATAAGTATACGAAACGTAACTCTCTCTCTTTCTATCTTCGCTGATCACACTTTTCGTAACGCTCTCGTCACGCATTCACCAGATTACTCCCCAAGTTAAAGGTGCGTAAAAATGTCAAAAATAAAACGTCTGTTTATTCCCCAGTTACGCCGAGCACCGCTGTCCTTCCACGAGAAGCACCGTCCATTCCTGGTCCTATACACAAAGTATGCAGGCAAGCGGCGGAGAGGCAGGACCCTGGAGTGTGGTGCCAGCACCAGCGAGTGCTGCCGCGAGCCGCTGTTCGTCAGCTTCAAGCAGCTGGGCTGGGACGACTGGATCATCCGCCCCGATGGCTACCACGCCTACTTTTGTAAGGGCACTTGCGCACCTATATCGGGCGCGGCACTGGCGGATAGCTACCACAATAATATTATCAGAGTGAGTTTCTTTGTTTTTATGGTTCTGTACCTCAAGAGGAAAAAAAGGAACCCTAATAGGACCACTTCGTTGTCCGTCCATCTGTCTGTATGTCAACACACTCTTTCTCAGAAACTTAGGTCTTGCAAAAGCCCTAAAATTCACTTATTCACTATTTAGTTTTAAGTTTGTCATTTTCAACTATAGACTAAAGTAAAAAAGTGCGTCGAAATTTGATGATGTCACAACCTTGTATTTCATTTTCATACAAACTTCCATACTAGAAGCGCTTTTTTAAGTTTGATAAAGAGTTGCTGATTCAATTGAGTTGTCATCATCCATATTAAAAGCTATATTCTGTTTCCTTCCAGAAATACTTCTACTCGGTGGAAAGGCGAGCAGAGTTCAAGCCTTGCTGCGCTCCAACCACCTTCAGCTCTCTCCAGCTCCTCTACATCGACTCCAACAATACGGTGACGCAGAAGACCTTACCCAATATGGTAGTAGAGTCTTGTGGGTGTATGTGAGAGTAGGTTAGCTTTAGATTAACTATAAGACTAGGTATTGTGGTCAATTCTGTTTATCACAATCTGTAAACTAAGCTGAATTAAAATAACCATCGATATATATGTAGGTACTAGATGGGATAGAGAAAAATGTTGGGCGTCCGACTTGTAGGGCATGCCCCTCAACCGGAATAAGCCTATCCTTGTCTCCGCCATACCGCTGGCCCGCTTTTCAGGCTAGATTGCATTAGTAAAATAAGTCCACATTCTTTGTTTGACAGGGCCAGTCTATGAACATTGAGGTCGTGGAAAATAACAGCTTTACTTAAATCTAGTTTTGCCCCATTCCGCAGGAAGTATTATGAAAGGGTTAGCAACATTTTTAACGCTGTCATTTTAGTTTAGTTTAGAGAAGGAGTCCTTACAACATTACCCCATTGTTGAGGCTAGTTTACACCACGCCAGTTGTAAGGTAGGTATCAGTGTTTACATTATTAACCTGGACTCTTCAAATGGTAGAGATGCTTTATATCTGCGAGGCAAACGGAAGGTTCCTTCGAATTATGGATTTTAAAATATAGCTTAATGCTGTTAACTTGATCAACGATTGTTAAGATAAGATAACCATCGTTGTTAATGATATCGATTGATCGATACATAAGTAATAGTCGAAAATTAGTAAATTTCCTACTTCTGAATCGTTTTCATGAACCATAGCTTATTCAATTTTGCCGGTCAAATTTGCCGGTCGGTCAACGATCAGTTTAATAAGTTCTACTTACTTGGTCAAGTAAATGTAGATACGAGATATTACTCGTACTACATAATATATCAACCAACTTGACCACGCACTCGGTTGCTGTAAATTAGCCCTAAGTGTGGTTAATGTGTGATGTGAGGAGTCAATGGTTAGATTAATTTATGTAAATTAAGAGTTTATAATCCCACAAACATATCTGACCCGGTGTCAGCGTCGCTAGTTTACATGAAAAATACAATAAAAACAAAAACTAAACAGGCATATAAATTTGTTCCAATTTTTCCCACCGGACCAGATAAGTTTGTTGGACTAAAATATGGGTGTGAAAGATGTGAACGCAACCTGAATGACAGATATATTATGAGAGTGGGATAATTATGTAATTTGTATAATATATAGCGGACAAAAGAAAATATATAATGCAAGATAATCTTAATGAAAGAGACCTTACTGACTCAACACACAGCTCAAGCCCTAGGACCTAGAAAGCTGAAATTTTACACAGAAATCCCCTTTACAATGTAGACAAGGAATAAGCCTAGATTTTTCGGAATCCTCATAAAATTAAAGCTGCGGCGGTACGACCGAAAATATGCAATGAAAATATTTGGTATATAAACACTAACTTTAGTGATCTCTAAGCTTAATAATAAGATTGTAATCGGTGCAACAAGCCTTAATATGGAATAAGTCATATGGTGTGTCGTTGGACACGATAAGACATAGGTAGTTACTTTCGCTATTTTATTAAAATAATACGAATATGCTAAATTCGTGAGTGGGATTTGTATCCCACCTGCCTGCCTGTGGCATTTACGACGCAGAAATCGTATCGGGAAATCTTAGAAGTGTCCAAAATGTGTTCAGAATCAGCACTAACTTAAATAATTACATACAGGTACTCGGTCTCTCTCCATCTATACTAGAGGGACAGAGACAAAATGTAAAGTACGATTTTTCGAGGTTAGGTGCCCCCGTTTTATCGTCCCAAAAGCTAGGTATATTCTAAACATCCACCCGTTAAACCGCCCTCAGGTTTTGCTGTGAAACCACCCTTAGGTTTAGTTGAATATTTAAGGCTCACTAGCACAAGGACTCTTAAATTGATTTAGTTAAATATATTCATGCTGTCCCTTTTTGGCAAATGCATATTGTAGTTGCCAAAAAGGGACAGCATGAAAATATTTAAATAAATCAGTTTAATGTCCCTATGCAAGCGGGTCTAAGTGATAGAGAGTTGTTCTACTTAAAAATAAGTTAGTTCCTTTGTGATATTGTTGTTACGATATTATGTTATAGATTTATAAGGTCTGTTATGAAATGTGATGTATTTATGTAGATTAATTTACTTTTAAATGCATTTACGTTATTTAATTTTGTTTACATTAGGTTGTAGGGTTAAGCGTAATTTATCCTTTTTTTCATAAAAATATTATGGCAGCTAGGGGTACCTATAGTTATACTGTGATACCTCTTACAGGTTAGCCTGCTAGGCCATCTTAGACTGAGACATTATTTACCACCAGGTGAGATCGCAGTCAAGCCTAGGCTAGCTCTAAATTCTGGGTATAATATACTAATATTTTTGTCAATAAACTAAAGATATAATATTAAATTATTATGTAAACAAACACTTTTGGAACAGTTTTAATACAAAACGTACAAGAAAGAGCATTGTATCTCAGTTTTTGCCAATTTTGAGTTTCAACCATTATGATTGAATCTTGTTTCGAAACTTAAAATTATCAAACACTCATCGATTTGAAATAAATAAAATAAACTTGAAATACGTATGAGTAGGTATGTGTATTAATTATAAGTTAGTAATATACGTATTTTGTTATGCACTTAAAATGCAGGATATGTCCTATCTCAATCATGTCGCATTTGCCATGCAAATGCATTGTAATTTTATCCAAAAAATTGTTCTATTTGATCAAGGTTTTCTAACAGATAATGATAAAAATTAAAATATCTATTAATTAGTTAACATTTCATGAGACCCGTAGTGTTTAAGATAGCGAGAGCAAAGTCCTCTCGCTTTAAGTTCACGTCGCTCAACGACCAAAGCTTATCGCGTCTTAATTACTTCAATGATTTATTATTTACTTTTGTTTACACACAATTATACCAATTATTTATAAACTTTGAATTCCCTTGTCATCATAACCTCATCAGAAAGTAATGCCTACTTGCACAAGACCCATAAATGTGTCTTTTCAACCTCGAAATAAAATTATGAAAAAGTGACAGCATCACAAAATTAAACTAAATCAATTTTTAGTCAGTGTTGGACACATGTTGGGCAAGTCAGCTTACAAACCTTAACTAAATGTTAAAATGTTTTATCCTTCACTAAAGTGCGTATCGAAATTATTTCGGTATGATAAATTATCAAGTAGGTGTAACCTAAGCATAATATTTCTTAAGTTATTTTTATTTATGTGTACGCGGAAGTTTTATAAAATTGCTCCAATAATTTATTTATAGTAGCCGCGGCGTAAGTTGAACTATGCGCAGAAATACATTTCGGGTGTCAAACGAAGTGCGGTATGAGGGGCGCCGCGAGCCCGCACCCCTCGCTTCCCGCGTATGCTCCGTTCGGCCCTGTAGTACACTGTACCTGCGCAGACGACCGCCAATTTGGGTGAACTTACATACAGTCGATTGCACCTACTCTAATTTTGTTATATTATTAGTACCTAGGTACAATCTTTAATATCCGTGTTGATCCGTTTAAAAATAAAGTACCTAAAATAAAGATCACTAGGTATATAAAGGGAAGATAAACGTCGTTATCCAAATTCGTATTATGTCGGAGCAGCTTTCATAATACTACCACAAAATACATTAATAACAATAGGGAGTTAGAGATAACAAAAAAGTCTCAATTTAACGATTTTTAATTCTGAGTCTTTGATGTTGCTAGCTCTATATATAGTTCATTAATTCTTTTTTTAGATTAAGTAGATATATAAATAAGCCAAAATACCTACCTCGATATATTATCACTTTATGTATTTGATTTACATATTTCTTATAATATGTATTTACTTTATTTAATATGTACTTTATAAAAAGGTGTCGACTTTTTTATTTATGTTTTTTAGTTTAGTTGTGATTTTATTTTATTTTAATAGATAACAGTGAGTCTGTCATCTATTACTAGAATACAAGTTATATTTATCTCATTCTCTCGTAGGCTTTCTTTTCTGAAGTTTCACTTCTGCCGTGTGTGAATTAGAGGTGTTAACATATCGTTAAACAGTTAACGGCTAATGGTTGAAAATATTAATAAACAATATAATTTACTCGTGTGCACTAGCGAGTGCAGAAAAAAACATTGTATTTTTACTATCGTTTGATAAACGGTTAGCGGTTCGGTAGTAAACGATCTTTACTCCTGTGAAAAAAACATTGTTTTTTTACTACCGTTTACATCCGTTAACCGTTTAACCGATTAGCGATATGCTAACACCTCTAGTGTGAATTGCACACACAATTTTTATTTGTCTATTGTTCCTCTGATTGCACGTTTTTTTTAGTTTATTTTTCGTACTTAAATTAGAACATTTCGTTATAATATTAAATTTATATACAGACATACAGTGCTCGAGTATTATAGTATTAGTGTAATTTTAACTGAATAAAAATATTAATTCCGTTACGCTAGCCATCTTTTATTTCAACACTGCCTTTTACCATTTTCACCCTAGCGCTACTTAGGTTATCTAGCTATCATCTTAGACTTCGCTTTCGACGACCTTCCGTGGCGCAGTGTGTAGCGCTGTCTTAACGTGCGGAGGTTCCGGGTTCGATCCCCGGCGCGGTCAATTTGGGAATTTATAATTTCTGAATTTTCCCTGGTCTGGCCTGGTGGGAGGCTTCGGCCATGGCTAGTTACCACCCTACCGGCAAAGGCGTGCTGCCAAGCGATTTAGCGTTCCGGTACGATGCCGTGTAGAAACCGAATAGGGGTATGGGTTTAATATAGCTGCCATACCCCTAACAGGTTAGCCCGCTACCATGTTAGACTGCATCATCACTAATTACCATCAGGTGAGATCGCAGTCAAGTGGTTTAAAAAAAAAGACTGCTTCATCTCCTAGGGTGCTTTTCCACCTGAGTTTTGCTTCTTTGCTAAGCTATGGCCTATGGATGTGTCTGAACACACCAATAGGATCTAAGCTATGAAAATCAAGCGCCTGTTAGTGGGTTTGACACACATCCGTAGCTTTGCAACGTAGGACATCTCTGGTGGAAAGGCATCCTTATCACCAGGTAAGCAGAGGGCTAAGCCCGTCCTGCACCAGCGACAAACGCGACTCGATACGACGCGACTGTATCAAACAGTAGCCGATCCTTCACGTGGTCTACGTTGTCGTGTAAATAAGTTTGCCATTACCTATGGAGACGTATCGCGTGGCGTCGTTTTCGTCGCTCGTCTAACACACCAGTCATCGATAAAATTGTGGAGCCCCGGAAAGCCAGTTTTGAAAGGTATCAAAATAATATAACGATTCAACGCACAACACATCCTTTATTAAACAATAATATAATAGGTATATAAATAATAATAATAATAGGTATATATGTCATCGTAAGATTGTAAAAGCCGTTAGATTATAATCTAACTCGCGAAATTGTAAACTGTCGACAGATTGTGAACCGTTCAATATTCTGAGCGTCAATTTTTGAAATATTCATTGTATTTTGTAGCTTTAGTTTTAAGATACCGTTACCGATTATCACCATCATGTTTTTTAAGTAATTTTTAACGTCAATAAGTGTACCTACACTGTACCTATATTGAATAAATGACATTGAGTATTGAGTATTACTTTTTCTTGTCTCTTTCTTGTAGGTTAGGTTAGGGTAGGACATAACCAGGTAGTGTCCATAGGTTTTATCGGGTTAATATACCTAACAAATCAATCTACCGAAAAATAATACGTTAAATTGTAATCTGTCGACAGTTTACAATTTCGCGAGTTAGATTATAATCTAACGGTTTTTACTATCTTCCGGTGACATATATATGCAACAGATCGCATTATGTTATAATGAAATAACGTCGTCAATTCATAACTACTAAATACTCATGCCTTTTTATCCCTACGCTGATGTCAGTCGCGTACGCCGGTTTCGTACGTATAGTCCCACCAACTTATCTGACCCGGTGGCCAAAATTGGAGCAAATTTTTATGCTTGTTTAGTTTTTGTTTTTATTTACTAGCGACAATATCACCGAGCCAATAAGTTTGTAGAACTGTAGGTATAGTTAGCGCCACACTAATAGTCATCTCTGTAGATACTTTCATACAAACGAAGGCAATGTACATACTCGTACTATGCGCGTAAATATGCTATTGCTACGCATCTTGCGGTCAACTTCAGACGCGACTATATGAAATGAATAAATGAGAGAGAAAAGCTTAGATAGCGATCTCTTCCAGGCAACCTTAGGGCAACAGACTCATTAAAATTAGTGTCCGACCGAAAGTTCGTTTTCGGTTGCATTTCGACAAAAAAACGAGTTTCGGTTTCGGCGGCAAACCTGCCGAAACAACGACCGAAACCGAAACTGCATTCGGGAGTTCTCGCGCTGCAATTCCATCCAAGCGAGTAAGCGACGAAGAGATTTCGCCGCGTCCACGTGCCTAATCATGTCGTGACTGGCTTGTGTTTGCAGTTTGTTTTGTTTGTTGTGAGTTTTCGTGTGATTTATTATAAATTTGGTAAGTTTTAGACTGATTATAATAACGTTTTCTTTATTTTTCCCTCAAAACATGATCCTTGGTAAGGAAGTTTCGGTTTCGGTTTCGGCCGAAACTGAGACTGTTGCCGAAATTAGGTTTCGGTTTCGGTCGTAAAAACTTTTTTCTGTCGGACACTAATTGAATAGAAAGCGGAAATGGTGTACTAAAGAAGCAATTAAGTAAGTCATATACTAAAAGATACAGCAATGAGTAAAACATGTTCTTTAAACGGCTTTACAAAAAAGAATAATGCATGAATGAAGGAAATAGGGTTGTTGAAAAAAAATTTTTTGTTATAAATCGAAAGTTATCGAAATTTAAAAGTTATATCAAATTGAAATTAATTTTTTGAATTCAGTACCGAAAACACACCGAATAAACCCGAGCGAAAAATTTACACTGTGACGTCACAGTGTCCATTTCTATTCATTGTGGCACACAGCTGATGCAGTGTTAACACTGTACTATCGTGAAATTGCATTAACGTCATTATGAAGTCACAAACATGGCAACCGATCGTGGCGCGCTCGTAGTCACGGGGTTCTTTTTAAAATTTTATCAATTTTTAATTGTTTAAAATAAAGAGTTTTTCGCATCGATTAAAAATTTAATGTGTGTACAATTTGTGTTAAATTTTAAAAATACATAAAATAAATCGATATATATTTTTTAAACTCAACAACCTAATTAATGCACATTGCCTATTTATGTTAAAATATTTATCTACATGAAATTCGTGATTTGCCAAACTCTTCGAATGCTCTGAAGCGGTGAAAAGTAGCTCCGCGTTACACAAGATTTATTTTAATTTAACAAGCACTTCAGAGCAATCAAGAAGTTTGGCGTTACGTATGCTCGTTGGCTTCTGGTATAGGTAGGTATATAACCGACATCAGCGTAAGTAGAATTCAGGTTTTTTCTTATTCTTATTCTTTTACATTCACTTCAATTTTTTCCAAAATGCATTTAAAGATCAAAGTACAGTCCCACCACCAACTTATCTGACCCGGTGGCCAAAATTGGAACAAATTTTTATGACTGTTTAGTTTTCATTTTATTAGCTTCATTATAACTAGCAACACTTTGCTACGCTGTCACTGGGTCAGATATGTTTGCGGGACGGACTATTAAAAAAACTTTTTTCTAGTGAACTTAAAACCAATAAACTGAAAAAAAATCTATCAAAATGGATCGGAGTTTTTTTTAAATAATATTGCTAGAAGCTTTTTTGGCATTTTATTGATTTTAAGGTAGTTATAGGGCTGTTATATTTTGAATTTGCTCAGGGGGCATACTACCGTCGCTTATAGCTGCACTAATATTGTTCACGTTCGTCAAGGTGCTTGACATAAAGTCGTAGAAAAGACTTGAGTTGGTAGGGGTATTTAAAACATTACAAATATCCATCACGGTCATAGAAAACAATAAAAATCAAAAATGACTATTCCAATTATGCAATTAACAGTTCAAATCTTAATTTTCGTCATCCAGAAGCACAAAAAATTTCTATTTAAATTACACTAACATTGTTTTACGATGAATTATCACATTTTAATTGTACGAAATGACTGTTAAATAGGTACTGTCTAAAACTATACGGTAATATAATAAAAAAGGTATTCACAATAACAGACGATATTATCTCGAATACAAAGAAACAATCTATAATTCTATTATTTCTAACAATTCAATAGGTTACATTTATACATAAAAACATATCTAATATGGTACTAAAATATACACTCAATTAAATAGCTTATGTGTTTTAATCGTTTGAAAATCATTCAAAAATTATCGCCTTCAAATTGTTTTGTCAGCTTTCCATTATTCAGGCATTCCATATAGTAATGCGATAATTCATCTTAAATATAAACAGACAGACAAAAATCTGCCCCTTACATAGTTATGTTTATAAATTTAATACATCACAGTGTTGGGCGTTCCGCTCCAAATTTGCCTTTTTAGTTCGAAATTATCCTTAAATAGTAACATTTAAAATACATAACATTATTAATCATAGATTAGAAATGCCATTAGTACAAAAGTACTATCAAAATTCATGATATCAAAATAATAGTCTAGGCAATAAAGCTAGCAGACCCCAATAATAATTCCTCAGGCGACGAAACTTTATAGTATGATAAAGTATCATGAGTTAAACGTTTTTTTATGTTATACCCAATTGTTAAAGCAGGAAGGTACATTATCGCGTAAACGCAGTATAGATTTCATCATAAAATCGGTTTAAATATCGATGTTCTGCATGATTATTTTATTTGATATTTCGGTTTTGAGTGTAAATATAGGTACTACCTACTATTATTATTACTACTATTATCTTAAAAAGAAATCGAGAAAATATTCTTTTATAAATATTAAGTTTTAAGTATAAATACCTAACTTCCGTATGTTTTTTTTAGTTGGATATTTTTGTGTAAGTCTTGGATCATTAAATACTAAAACCCAGCCAAGTTTCATCGACTGAGGATTTAATGCGGGGGTCTACATACAACGGACCGCCCCATTGCCTAGATCAGTGGTCAGCAAACTTATTAGCCAAAGAGCCAAATATGAACATTACAAAAATTTTAAAAGAAATTGGGAGCCAAATATGCTTATTCAGTAAACTTTTATTACACTAAATCAGTAGTACAGTAAATAAAACTAAATTTCATACTTATTAATGCGAACAATTTGCTTGCATCTCCTTGGAAAGTTTGAGTAAGTCAGGTTTGTTTGGTGTTGTTTTTAATTTTAGGCATGATTCCAAGTTCTCATCAATAAGACGACTTCTCAGTTTACTCTTGATAATGTTCATGCTTGAAAAAGATTGTTCGCATATATATGTAGAACCGAAAAAGGAAAGAACAGCAAACGGAGCACTTAAGGTGTCAAAGAGCCACATGCGGCTCTGGAGCCGTACTTTGCCGACCACTGGCCTAGACTAAGTTGACGCTATTGAGTAAAATCACAGCTTAGCAATCATTTTGTTCAGAAATAAAAGCATGGACAGAGCAGAGTTTGCTGCTGGTTTGATTTTGCTCTCGCTCTCTCTCTCTCTTCCAGTGGTAGACTCACGACGCTTTGAAAGCACTTGTGAAAGTTCATTTATATAATATTATAAAATAGAATAACACTTCAACGCGGGGGAAGTGGGCACACCAGCGGGGCTTGTAGTATCTAACGTTATTAATACGGCGGTCTTTTGTAATACACTAAAGAAATCACGTACGGAAAAACGTGTTCTGGTTACAGTGTGACTATAGCTGTTATCATCTCAGATTAACTGAGGCTCTTGGCTAATATATACCGTCACAATTAAAATAAATAGGCTAGAATTTGTTGCCGCGATTAAAATCAATATTATCGCCATTGTGATAACGATAATTATTTCTATATTGGTCTCCCAGTTTTTGGTTGAGAAATGTTTAAAAACCAATAGCGATGGGAGTCATTTGCGATGTATTCTCATTACTGAACTGTATGATCCGCCAAGCGGTGGTAAAATGGAATGGCACAATTTCATTTTTTTTTTTCTTCGTATTCTTTCAATGTCTTTTAGACTTGGCAGGTTTTGGTTTGTATATTTAACATATAAATAATTAATTATTTACAAACTTTACTAACTATCGCTTACAAACTATTTTTTTTTTAATATTTTGGAATGATTTCATCGATCACAAGCCTTCGATTTTGGAATTGACAATGCTGTAAGATTTCAACGAAATATTTTGCGTAATAAAGAACTTTAAAGGAAAAAAATTATCATTTCGTAGTTTTTTAACAATACTTGGCATCGAAAAATATATGAAATATCAAAATAAACGACTATGGGCCTAATTCTGTTGTACACCATCTCAAAATTAAACTAAAGTGACAGCTCTATTTATATTGCTATCCCTTTCATAATACTGCAAAGCTGCGGAAAAGGGCAGCACTAGATATTGAGATGTCATTTTAGTTTAGAGATTGTTTTCTAAAGAATTGGCCCAACTGCATGTCAACAGCACTCCATTTTTCTAAAAGTTTTTGGAATATTTCACATCATTTAAGTATAAATAAACAAATCATCTAAATACATACACAACCTTTGTGACCTTGAAAAATTCAAGATGGCGAAATTTTCCTATAAAAAAAGCATAACTAACTAACCTATTGTTCCATGAAACCAACAATAAATATACTTAATAATAAAATTAGTAATATTTCTTTGGAGTTTATTTTCAAACTCGCATTAGTTTTGAATTGTGACTAACATAAAAAATACTGTATCAATCGATATTTAGCTTTCGCGGTATCACGTCATATTTGATAGCACCAGCTGGTGATCTATATCGTCTCTTTCCTTATCATATTCGTTTGTATTTTCATCTCACTACCTGAAAAAAAATGTCGTTCTATTAAAAAATGTCGCTATTTAATGTTCTTTAACGTGGTTTTTTGCAGTGCTACCCACCAAAATTGTAACGATTATTATTTTGAAAAAAAATAAAAAATTTAGACCTTTTGTACGTAATACTGGTCAACTTTTGCGCCACAAATACTACGACTAAGCAAAATAAAAAATCATACAAATATATAAATATTTAGCTTTGCTGCTCTAAGGCGCGGGGTGTAATCCAAGTGCAGGCGCCGCTTCTATCATCCTTCCTTACGATATAATATTATAAACGCGAAAGTTTGTAAGTATGGATATATGGATGTTTGTTACACTTTCACGCAAAAACTACTGAACAGATCTGGATGAAATTTGGCACAGAGATAGATTATAGTTTGGAATAATATTAATAATATTATAAGGCTACTTTTTATCCCGAAATGTTCCCGCGGGAACCAAAAAGTATTAATCCACGCGGACGAAGTAGCGGGCATCGGCTAGTATTTCATACAAAATGTATGCAAGTGACGCGACACCAGGAAATTAGTTGTGCCTCAAACAAATATCCCAAAAAAAAAAAATCTAAACATTGAAATTTTTTACAAGTGGCGCCATCTGTTATCACTTTCGCTAGACTCATGGGTGTTGTGTTTGTTTTGCTACATGTTCTAAAAAAAGCTAAAGTATTGAAAGAAAAGCACAAATAAAGTGTTTTCCTTACGTTTCCATTAAACCTTAGAGTTAACTTCATAGCGCGACACTTCAAGTGGCGCCATCACTTTCACTAGATACATGGGTGTTGTTTTGTTACACATTCTTAATACTCACGTTTCCCGATGGTTTGTCAGTGCGTGGTGAGTTTGTCGGTGTCTTTGTCGGAGGGCGGCGCGGGCTCCGAACGCGGGACCTTGATCAGCACCGGCGAGGGCGAGGGGAGGGAGGGGGGCTCCGGCCGAGTGAGGGGGGTCAGCGCCCCCGAGTTCACGTCCTCTATCGCTTTGCGGAGCTGCGTAAAACACAATTATCAATGCAAATTCTCTTAGTTTTATAATTGAAGTGAAACTTCTTTAGACTCGTTGCGATTTGAAAATTCAATGAAACGAAAAAGCTACACCAAAAAAAGACAAAAATATAGGATTTTGCCTGCGAGAGAATAAGATAGAATACAAGTTATATTTATGTAATTCTCTCGTAGGCAACTTTTCTGAAGTGTCACTTCTGCTGTGTGTGAATTGCACACACACTTTTTAAATTATAGGCATTATCATTAAAGCTACTTGTTTGCTAGTACATATTTTACGCTTGTAAGAAGGTAAGTGCGATACACGTTTTTATGAGTGTGTAAGGTTGTTTTGGTAGTTGATCTTTCTCATCATTATTAAACATAAAAATGGCTACTTAAATCTAGTTCATAAAGCAGATGGTTCAGATTTGTATGGGGCGTGGGACTGGTTTTAGCACAAGTAGTGAAAAGAAAGTAAATAAAATATCAAACTAGATTTGATTGTTTAAATCCACGAATTCGTCCTAATTTCAGTGGTGAAATCTTTCCACTATTAGCAACACTAGACATGAGTAGATTCAATGGCGGATTCATATTTTTGACGTTTTCTGTCATGTGTCAAATATTATGAAAGAAAACGAACACGGTGACTCACGTCACTTGTCAGAATTGACATTTCGCGCCTACTGACTTCTTTAAGGCTGAAGGCGCCATCTTGGAAGCATATCGAAAAACTTGAAATATATTTTTATTTTTGCACGTTATTTAGTTTGTTGTTGTTAATTTATTTTATTTTTAAGAAAATGTATTCTAAACTATTCATTAAAAAGTGTACAAAAACTACACCCAAAATGAACCTTCTCCATTACCTTTAAAGTATTCACTGATAAACTAATTTTTGTGGTTAGTGCGGAAGTTATTTTTGTGTAATATAATATTATAGTTAGTATGTTGTATTAATTGTGGAGCGAACTGACCTCCTTGAGTGACACGACTCCTATAAGTCGCCCAATAGCCGTGACGTACGCGCGGCTCACGCCCAGCGTCGAGAACAGAGAGTGTACCTGATGATGAAACGCTGTTCATATACATAATAGTATATTACTGCCTAAGCCGGAAATAAAACAATTCACGTCTGAGTAATAGTGGCAAAGCCGAGGACTTCCCAAGTGATTTTAAATGACTAAGCATATAGATGGATTATAATAGTCTGGAATCACACTAATATTATAAATGCGAAAGTTTGGATGTATGGATGGATGTTTGTTACTCAATCACGCCCCAACGGCTGAACGGATCTGGAAGAAATTTGGCACAAAGATAGATAACACATAGGCTACCTTTTATCCCGGAAAATTAAAGAGTTCCCGCGGGAACCAAAAAACCCCAATCCACGCGGACGAAGTCGCGGGCATTAGCTAGTAACACATACTTTTACTAGGCTACTTTTCCGGAAAATTAAAAAGTTCCCGCGCTAAAAACCTCAATCAATGTGATTTACATTACTTACTGATTTACATTACATTACATACATACTACCTCTAGTGCTTATTGTAAACATTAAGATTTTTAAAGATTATATGTCTAGGAATCTGCATATGTTGGACACTGCCACTGGCAGTAAAGTGTGAACGGGACTATCTATATAAATAAAAATTAATTGCTGAACGTATGTATACGCATCACTTCAGAACCTATACACGTATTTGGCTAATTATTTTTTATTGAAATGATTTATTTATTTCATGTAGGACAACTTGTGTCACTTATGAAACGTTAAGAGTCTACCACCGGTTCGGAAAGCTGATTCTACTGAGAAGACCCGGCAAGAAACTCAGCAGATGCTCTTTTCATAGAAAAGAAAAGGTTACAACATGTAGACAACACAACACATACATTACAAGTATTACACTGACTTGTGGGTCACTGGATGCGAGGCCGGTTGCTTCCATGCAACTTTGTCGTTAATAAAATCATCGATAGTGTAATAACCTCGACTTAACAAATGCTGTTTGACACAGTCTTTAAATCTATGTAATGGCAAATCCAGAAACTCTTTGGGAACCATATTATAAAAGCGTACACTCGACCCCACAAAGGATTTCTACACCTTGCGCACACGATACGACGCTGTTACTAGCTTATGGCGGTTTCTAGTGTATCGATTGTGAGTATCACCTATTTTCTTGTAAAGATTAATGTTCTGCCTAACAAAGACTATATTATTGTATATGTATTGCGAAGGCACCGTAAGAACACCAATCTCTTTAAATTTTTCACGAAGTGATACGCGTGATCCGAGTTTATAAATAGAACGGATGGCTCTTTTCTGCACTATAAAAATGGATTGGATATCAGCTGCTCTGCCCCACAATAAAATGCCGTACGACATGACACTGTGTAAGTAAGCAAAGTAGACAAGTCTAGCCGTTTCAATATCGGTAAACTGTCTAATTTTCTTGACAGCAAAAGCAGCCGAGCTAAGTTTTCGCGCTAGTGTCTCTATATGAGCGCCCCATTGAAGCTTATTATCTAAGGTCACCCCCGAGAAAACTAACAAACAAATATTATGCTAATAATTGTCAGGACAAGGTAGATATGAAAGAAAATGTTTGAAAAAACGTACGGATATATAAAAAAAATAGGTTAAAAAATCTCCATATACAAAAGTAAACGAGAAAGTAGAGAGATCTTCAAGTATATTGACAAAGTGACGGTCTTTTATTAAGTTTCATATATTTTATACATTTATCCTGGGAAAAACCTATTTCTACGGGACTCGAAAAAACCTAAAATTTTGACGAACTCCGCGGCGCAGTGTGTAGCGCTGTTGTCTTAACGTGCAGAGGTCTCGGGTCCGATCCCCGGCAGGGTCGATTTGGGGAATTTATAATAGCGGTAGCGTAATTTTAGCGCTCCGGTACGATGCCGTGGCCCATATAATATATGGGCCATGCCCCTAACAGGTTAGCCCGCTACCATCTTAGACTGCATCATCACTTACCATCAGGTGAGATCGCAGTCAAGGGCTAACTTATAGCGAATAAAAAAAAAACATGCAGACGAAGTTGCGGGTATCAGCTAGTTTTTTATATTGTAAACAACTGTTGATACCCACAATTTGGCAAAATAAATTATCTTTCTTTCTTTCTATCACATAAACACTAGTATAGTACCTTGAGCAGTGAAGTTCTCTCGACGAGCTGGAAGGGCGCGGGGTCTATATGGCAGATGTGAAGATTCTCGTCTTCGAACTCCGACTCGTCCGCGTCGTGGAGCTGGAAGCCAAATTATTATCAAAATCAGACTAGTGGCGCCAGCAAAGATACAAACAATTCTTATTTTTGTTTTCAAAAGGTTTCTATTGCATGAAATTGTCGCTGGCATATCTTATTTCTTTTTTATGATTCTGCAAGTTGACAGATGACTGAAATGTCTGATCTCTGTCGGCTGTGAAAATTTGAATTAGTATTGTTTACTATATTTTAATAAATAATATCCAGCTAAAAGAAGTTGTCCTACAATAGTTTCAATTTTCAAATAGTACATTACTGCCCAGGTCGGAAATAAAGCATTAAATTGCTTTAAGCCGACACTTGTAGAAGAAAGAATGAAATTATTTATTTGTATGAATATGTGAATGTGTAAAGTATTTTTCTCTAAATCGCGAGGAAACAATAAACAAAATTAGTTAAGAAAGCTTTTTTACATTGCCGATAGATGGTGTTGACTTACTTAACCACGCAAAAATATTGCGTTGAAATGATCTGAAATCCTATTTCAGTCTTAGTGGTCATAACGTCAAGGCCAATTTACGTGTTGTAATTTTAAAATAATTAAGCATTTTTCAAAGGTTTTTTTAGAAATCATTTTTTTTATGTACCCGGCATACTGCAATATTACTAAGGCGACTTAGTGCAGTCTTTTATGGCATAATGATGTAAACCGTCACGTGTTTAAAGTGTAGCATTATGGCACTTTACTGTACAAAGTACAAATATTGGTATATTTTTGTAAATAATATTGTAAAATATTTGACCCCCAACAATACCTCAGGCGACAAAACTTTCCAGTATGATAAAGTATCATGAGTTAAATATATTTTATAAATATTAAAAAAACATTGCCAGTCATATAGGGACTGCTGATAGAAGTGAAACGAATTTTAACTAAAATTAATAAAATATAAACCTTAACTCCAAGGCATTAAAGTTTAATTTTGAATGTAGTATATTTATATGTTCGCGAGCATGTCGGTCACGGTCACACGAATCTACATTCTTACCCCCTACCAAAAAGTGCTCAACGCGGCTAAAGATGTTTTCACTTCAAAAATTAGAAAGGAAGTAAGGTATTTTTATGCTATACCCAATTGTTAAAGCAGGAAGGTACATTATCGCGTAAACGCGGTTGAGGTTTGATAATAAATGTTCAGTATGATTATTTTTTCGATATTTCTGTTTTGAGTGTAAATAATTTAAATTATCGAGTCAAATATATTAATTCCGCATACAATTTTTTGATATTTTTGTATGAGTTTTGGTTCTTACCATACTACGCTGCCAAGTTTCAACAACTGAGGATTTAATGCAGGGGTCTCCATACAACGAAAGTCGACTAACTCGTGTTTTTTGTGATGAGTTTCAATGCTTATTTCCATAAGCATTGAAACTAGTAATAGTTGACACTCACAATTTCTCGTTTCCTCGCGATCTGCAGCATCCGATCGAAATCGATCTCCTTTGCCATCTCGAGTTGCTCCCACGCCTTTTGGTCTTCTGGAGACATGTCGCACACTCGCTCTCGAGGCTGGAATATAATACGAAACTACATGTTAAGAGGCCGGTGATCGCCGCTCGCAATTTCTATTCAACCCGCAAATATAAACTTGCCGGTATATTGCTATCTCTATTTGGCTGATGACAATATGAGCGTACAGAATTTGTTATACGTTTAGTCTTATTCCGTTAATACCAAAAATGATGAATGATAACTTGTTGTGTTTTTCACTTCGTGTTGTTATTCGGAAACTTGACAATATAGGCTATGCTCCTGGTCAATTAGTACGTAACATATGATACAAATAAGGAGAAAACATGTCATCCATGTCGTAAAAACAAGCAAAACGCTATGCGCTTACATTTAATTTTGGAAAAATATTTTGAAAACATAATTATCCAGGGGCCTAGATACATACAAGTTCAAACTTAATAATCGCATAATCTGGTGGAAATATTCTCGAATTACGAATCATTTTGGTATTACGTTTGTATGCGCAATTCACCCTCCGCTGGCACCTTAACGCCAATATTTGCGTTACGCTACGCCAACGACTCAGTCAAGTTGGTAGTTTTATAAAAGTGGACGATTTGGGGACAATAATGCGTACGGTGCCTTAAAGGACTTTTATATATGTCACCGTAAGATTGTGAAAACCATTAGATTGTAATCTATCTAGCGAGATTGTAAACTATCGAAAGATTACAATTTAACGCATTATTTTTCGGTATATTGTTCTCTGTTAGGTAAATTAACCCGATAGAATCTAAACCCGATAAATAATCATTAACAATAATGAAGGCCTACGGCCGGGTACTACCCGGCCGTAGGCCTTCACTATTGGCCTTTAGCTAACCGAAACAAGGGTATTTGTGAGAGAGCGAGCTCCATAGTGTGACGTCACATAGACTTTTTTAACAATTTTAGTTAATGCAATTTTACATCTAGAAATTATCAAATTAAAACAGCACTTCCGAAATTAGTTTTAAATCTTACAGATTCAGATAGAGTATATAAAAACTTAATAATATTTCAATATTAATAATTCAAATTTGACATTTTAACACTCAGATGTATGTATATAAGATTATGAAATGTGACGACACGAAACCCCTTGACATCAGTCAATTCATATCACTTACAAATAAGACGACAGATTTATTACGTTAATATAAATTGGTTACGTTCAATACAAATTAAATCCAGATGATGCCCCGCGACTTATTCCCGCGGGAACTAACGGGATAAAAATTAGTATATAAAACTGAATTTAACCAAAATTGGTTGAAAAGATGGGCCACAGACAGACACACTTTCTTATTATATTAGTATAGATGTCGGGGAAATACTAGTTTTTCACTGACCAACTGCACTTTCTTGTTGATGGAGGGACTGCGAGGCAAACCCCCCAACTGGTCAGTAAGCCCACTTTCCACATCGGGCAGTAGGGTAGATCGCTTGAAGATCGCTTCGAAGGCCGCCCGGATTCTGGAAAAAAAAAACGATATTCCCGTAAAGATTTTTCAGGATGATGATGATTTTGACCGTGTGTGTATTCACAAATTTTTATTTACACGCGAGTGTCAAAAGATACTATATTTTATGATTGAATTTAGAGGTGTAAACATATCGCTAAACGGATAAGCGGTTAACGGCTGTAAACGGTAATAAAAAAAATAATGTTTTTTTAATCACATGAGTAAAGATCGTTATTAACCGTTTAGCGATATGTTAATACCTCTAATTGAGTTGACTTAGAATCTTGAAAGGGATTCAGTACCTACTGAGAATTTCTATAGTCAGAAAAACTTTGAAGAAGAATTATTGAGGTACGGAACCTTATAAATACTAGCGAATGCCCGCGACCTCGTCTGCGTGGTTTGAGGTTTTTTTGGTTCCCGCGGGAACTCTTTTCCGGGATAAAAAGTAGCCTATGTGCTATTTCAGACTATAATCTATCTCTGTGCCAAATTTCAGCCAGATCCGTTCAGCCGTTGGGGTGTGATTGAGTAACAAACATCCATCCAAACATTCGGATTTATAATATTAGTAAGATAGTAAGATTATATATACCTTGTCTCCGCGCCGGTGACGGTGGTGTACACAGAGGGGTGCAAGGCCACAGGGGTGTGGGGCGCGCTCCCCGGGGACACCAGCCCCCCGCCACGGGTCAGGGTGAACGAGTTGGTCTTCTTGAGGATCGACTTCGGCCTGAACAGCTGCCCAGGGGCTGGAGCCAGGTTCATATTTTATTATTATTCTACTACTAGACGATGCCCGCGACTTCGTTCGCGTGGGTTAGGTTTTTATCCCGGGGGAACTCCTTAATTTTCCGGGATAAAAAGTTGCCTATGTCCTTCCCCGGGATACGAACTGTCCCTATGCCTTTCATCAAATTCAAATTATCATTTTATCAAATGGTTAACAAACTTAAAACTAATAGAGTATGTGAATTTTATATCTTTTGGAAGACCCTCTAAATTTAATAATCAGCAAGAAATAGGTGTTACCGCTATTACAAGGAATAACTATACCTTTCAACTATATATAACAACCGGCTAAACTCACGTATTATGTCGGAAACATGGCCTGCTAGTTCTAAATTCAAATGTTTTTATTTAAATTAACTTTTACAAGTGCTTTTGAATCGTCAAGTGAATCTACGACTGGTTCGGAATACCATTCCTAACGAGAGGAACCGGCAAAAAACCACGGCGGTTGCACTTTTGAAAAAAAATTACAATTTTATTAATGCACAAGCGATTGCCCGCGACTTCGTCTGCGTGGTTTGCGGTTTTTTAGTTCCCGCGGGAACTCTAATTTTCCGGGATAAAAAGTAGCCTATGTGCTATTCCAGACATCTATCTCAGTGCAAAATTTCAGCCAGATCCGTTCAGCCGTTGGGGCGTGATTGAGTAACAAACATCCATACATCCACACAACCATCCAAACTTTCGCATTTATAATAAGTAAGATAGATAGTAAGAAGTAAGATAGATGTATAGATATTAGATACATATGTAACCGCTGTCCTTAGCATTGCTGGAGCGAGTCAAATCCACGCTCTTTTGTCGTTTACGTAATCTACGTACGTAGTTTATAGATAAGGAATAAGTTCAAAGTTAATGTTAAACGTAACCTCATAAAAAATCCTATTACCATGTAAAGGATTACTTAAATGATAAGGAAGCTTGGCAATTATTTGATCTAATGGGTCTCATAGTTCCTTAATTAAGATGATTTGTGAAATAGTGATAATGAAAAAAATTACCCGGCTGAGTTTGTTGTGGGCTTTTCTCAGACCAGGGCGCGTTTGGAACCCTCGTAGCTTTAGTTTTAAGATACCGTTACGGATTATCACCATTATATTTTATAAATAACTGGACGTCAATGTATGTAGTATACCTAGCAAAATTGAATAAACATTATTTGTGTTTTTGAGTTTAAGGTACTATATACCTTATTTTGTGGCAGATAGGGGGGAAATACTGACCAGGAATAAGTCCGCCCTGGTCCTGTGTGGTCAGCGAGCTGCCCCGGGTCATCCCGCTGCCGGGAACTTGAAGCATGTCCGGCGCTGGAGTCACCTGGAGAAACATCCCCAAAATTCAGAAAAATCTACGTTACACTACACTATAGTCCCACAAACTTATCTGACCCAGTGGCCAAAATTGTAAGTAATTTTTATGCCTGTTTAGTTCTATTTTCTAAGACCATAGAAGTTTTTTTTAAAATATAATTCGAGCAAAAACTGCCGCTTCCAATGCGGCACCCTTTATACTGTTTTCAATAATTATTCTGAACAGTTCTTGTGCCCATCTTCTTTGCGTGCAGTTTCATGCCTTACAGACTACCTGATCTTATCTTATTTTTGAACTTTAGTCTTTAATGCGGGACCGTGGTCACGCCATCATTTTTTTTTTAAATTTTACTAGCTTATGTTACCCGGAATATGCTAGGGATTCTAACGATACCTCATTTATCAAAATTGGTTCAGGCGTATAGAAGTTATGGTGGAATATACAAACTAACATACATACATATTTACATACATACATGAACCCTGAATGCAAAACACTCTTTTTTTCAGGTAGTCGTATACTTAATTGATAGACATTGGGGTCACAAAGTGCTGAAATAGCGACCACCCACTGAAAAGCGCAGGGTAGGTAGACCCCTCACTCGGTGAACGGACGACATCAAGCGAGTCGCAGAGTGTGGAGATCCTAGCAAGATACCTATGTCCAGTCGTGGACGTCTATTGCCTGATAAAAACGGCGACGTCGACAAAACAAAACACTATCACCCTCACTAACTCCCAGCTTCCAGCGGTGGACTGTACTCACCTCCAAGCGCGAAGGGCGCCTCGCCCTCTTCTCCTCGTCGCGGCGCCTCGCCTCGGCCTCCCGCTGCCACAGCGCGGCCACTTGCAGGCGCCGAGAGTGGCCCACCTGTTGCTCTATCACCCTCACTAGCTCCCTGCGGTGGACTGTACTCACCTCGAAGCGCGAAGGGCGCCTCGTCCTCTTCTCCTCGTCACGGCGCCTCGCCTCGGCCTCCCGCTGCCACAGCGCGGCCACTTGCAGGCGCCGAGAGTGGCCCACCTGTTGCTCTATCACCCTCACTAGCTCCCAACGGTGGACTGTACTCCCCTCGAAGCGCGAAGGGCGCCTCGTCCTCTTCTCCTCGTCGCGGCGCCTCGCCTCGGCCTCCCGCTGCCACAGCACGGCCACTTGCAGGCGCCGAGAGCGGCCCACCTGTTGCTCTATCACCCTCACTAGCTCCCAGCGGTGGACTGTACTCCCCTCGAAGCGCGAAGGGCGCCTCGTCCTCTTCTCCTCGTCGCGGCGCCTCACCTCGGCCTCCCGCTGCCACAGCACGGCCACTTGCAGGCGCCGAGAGCGGCCCACCTGTTGCTCTATCACCCTCACTAGCTCCCAGCGGTGGACTGTACTCACCTCGAAGCGCGAAGGGCGCCTCGTCCTCTTCTCCTCGTCACGGCGCCTCGCCTCGGCTTCCCGCTGCCACAGCGCGGCCACTTGCAGGCGCCGAGAGCGGCCCACCTGTTGCTCTATCACCCTCACTAGCTCCCAGCGGTGGATCGAGCCCAGCAGCACCATAGATGCGGGACTGTCCACTAGCGGGAAACTTTTGATAGTCTGTGGGGACACCATAAAATCGTTTTTAAGCAGTCAGTCGATGTATCGGGACACTGCGTGTAACCGAACACCATATTTTGCAGTTGCCATACTTAAGAGCATCCAAGTTGCAGTTTACGCAACTTGGATGCTCTTATGTATGGCAGTCCTGTAAACGCAGTACAATTCGATCGTCTGCGCGTAACGTACTCGTCAATATTAATATCAATTTATTAATATTAATATCATTATTACAAAATCATCATTGTCATTATCATAACATTAGTCAAATACAGTCCAATTCAAAATTTACTCACATTTACACACATTTATATACACACATTTTCTCAACCATCACAAAGAACTTCATCCCACAAGCAATGACCATGACTTTTCTTCCGTGCCATGGAAAACAGGTTGTTGGTCCCGGTTATTATCACAAAAAAAGCGGAAGTATGTCGGTGTGTTACGTTTTCGCGGACCATTATCTGTTTAACCAATTTTGTCGGGTACAGAGACAGCCTAAATCTGGGGACCAACACGTATGCCGGAAACTTGAAGAGTTCCCACAAGACTTTAGAAAATTTAAATCCACGCCAGTAGTCAGAAGAACCGCCAGCTTTTGAGGAATTTGACTATCCGCTTCTTAAAAGCCCCATATTGTAGTTTGAGGGAACACAACAGGTAGAAGCATGTTCCATAATTTGCATGCACGTGGCAGAAAAAGTGGTACTCGAGAGTCGTAACAGCGAGAGTGTAGTTACCGATTTTGTTTTATAAAGTTTGAAATGTGATTTGAAAGCACTTTTTCACAATTTTTAACCCCTTAATTTAGATTTTTATCTGTGTATTTATGCATCTGTCTGTGGAAACTTGACTTCCAAACGGATGATTAATTTTTTTTTTAACGAGGATTTGATTGAGAATGTTCTTAGCTATGATTAAAGAAAATCTGATCAGTCGTTTAGATATCATTATCAGTTCATTTCCAGTGTCAGGGGTTACTAAAATCCTCATTTAAATCCATATATACTTACTATTAATATCGCGGAAGGCCCTGGGTTCGATGTCCGGTTGGATAAAGTTGATAATTTACAATTTCTGAATTTTCTCCGCTATGGGAGGAGAGAAAATTCAGAAAGGGGAAACTTCGCCCGTGGCTAGTTACCATCTCACCGGCAGAGACGTACCGCAAAGCGATTTAGCGCTCCGGTACGATGCTGTGTAGAAACCGTAACGTACCCCTAATAGGTGTGCCCGCTACTGTCGTAGACTACATCATCACTTACTATCAGGTGACATCGCAGTAGTATAAGAAGTCTCATTGAACAAGTGTACATTGTAGGGTAGGGTAAGGGTTTATCTCTTCTGAATTCACCTTATTCTCTTTGAGGATGTCCTTCAGCTGCTGGAAGGTCATTCTGTTCCAGATGTATTTGACGTCTCGAATCATGAAGTCCTCCACACAAATGTCGTACATACCTGAGAGCAAGGCAATGTTTCACTGAATGGCGGTTTGAAACTTATAATCCATAGTAATATTATAAATGCGAATATGTATCTGTCTGTTTGTCTCTCTGCTACGCTTTCACGGCCCATCTTTTTAACAGATTTTGATGAAATTTTGTATAGAGATAGGTTACACCTTGGGATAGGACAAAGGCCACTTTGTAATGCCGGAAAATTTATGATTTCCCGCGGGAATCAAAAAACCTTTATCCACGCCTATGTCCTTCCCTGGGATACAATATATCCCTATACAAAATTTAATCAAATTCAGCCGAACAGATGGGCCGTCAATGCGTAACAGAAAGGCAGACACACTTTCGCATTTATAATATTAGTATGGAAATGTGGATTCATGCAAAAAATTGAACAAAATAAATGTTTTTCGTCCATGAAATCCTTATGTTTCAGTAATAAATCATTCATGGCAAGTTTTACTAATTTCCTTTGTTTAGATAACGCATTAACGGCACACTATGATACAAAATAATATGTATAATGTGTTATGTATCGTATATTCGCTATTTGATTATATGACGAGGTGGCCGAGTGGTTAAGGCGTTGGACTGCTAATCCAATGTGCTCTGCACGCGTGGGTTCGAATCCCATCCTCGTCGGTAACTCTTTTTATTTTAAAAAAATTGTGCGTGCGAGATTCATGCGCGCTTGGCATAAAACTTCGCAAGATTCCATTTATGAATATGAGTCGGCATTTTTTTTATCTGTGACACTAACAAAACATCGATAAAAGATGGCGGCCTCATAGAAGCTGTTCTCTTTACGGACAATCAAGGAAGATCGGAGTTCCCGTTTTTTTGATACAGAAAATAAATAAATAATAACATCAAGTATCTGTCAAAACACGCGAGAGGTACGGTCTCAACTATGACAGTCATTTCGTAAACGGTAGATTTCTCTTTCTAAAAATAAGAAAAGATGACTGACTGACTGATCTATTAACGCAGAGCTCAAACCACTGGACGAATATACTATAGAACCTTAAAAAAACTTGTGTATGTCAGCTCCGACGCACGACTGGAGTTTACTCTTTACGAACGATTATAAAATATATAGATTAGTAAATGACGGTAAATGAAGGCATTTTTTATATTACGTAATGAAAGCATGCTTGATACATTAATTTATAAAATTATATAATTTATATTCATCACAATAGATTACATAGTCACGGAACCATAAAAAAGTGTTACCATGGAAACATAGCATAGTAACGTAACGGAGAAAGTTCGATTTTACTCTCCATAAATTTTCATACCCCGGGCTTATACATGCAAATTTTTTCTAAAGGTACCTTACCTCCTTTAAACTCCAAAAATTTACTTACGGCTAGCTGAGGACAGCAGGTCGGGCAGATAGGGCAGCTTCTTAATGAGGATGATGCTGTCGAAGCAAGATGGCTGCAGCAGCGCGGCCGTCGCGTTGGCCGCCAACACCGCCGCCATTATTGGCAGCAAGTGCGTCACCTGGACCGATACAGGGGCACGCTACAGTCGATGAGTTCATATTCGGTATTTTATTGACCGAGCCTGGTGGGAGGCTTCGGCCGTGGCTAGTTACCATCCTACCGGCAAAGACGTGCCGCCAAGCGATTTAGCGTTCCGGTACGATGCTGCGTAGAAATGCTATATCCTGTAGGATATAATTCAAATAATTGATCAAGTTTCAGGCTCAGTCTTTCAGAAAATTGAGAGTTCTGAGGTCAACTTTGGACTTTGAAAGCACATTTCGTCAATTTTAGGGGAAAATTTAAAAAAAATATACTTTTGGACTCTATTCAGGCATGACAGTATCCAAGAATCAATGAAATTATGAATTTATCGAATGAAATAGGATTCATGGATTATAAAAAACGTATTTATTTTTCTATTTCGAGTGAGATTGTTATTTATTTTGATAAAATAAAACTATAAAATACAGCAATCCGCCATATTGTATAAAACACCACTGAAGCGAATGACGTCACTATTGTTTTCGAGCTTTGACAATCAACCAACAATCTCTTTAAGTACAGGGTGTTTTAAATGTTTATCAAGTATTTTCGTGTTTTTTGTTTCCCAAAGATCATTTCCTTAATCTAGTTTTGTTTTACCGAATCCAAAGTTAAGAAATTAAAAATCGTTAGCCATGGATCAAGGATTTACCAAAGATACTAGCTCTAATTTGCCCAGGATTGATTTGTTGCTGCTGGGTGAGTATCTTGCATCAAGCAAAGACTTTTGTTCAGCAGAATTTCGTAACGTCAAAACTTCCATGTAAGTACAATAACATAATAATTTATAGGTTCTAAACCCGTAAAATCTGCTATTTTATATATTATTAAGCACTTCATGATAGTTAGCAGAGGTTATGTTAATGAAATGTTGTTTTTTAAAACTATACCGTATTAACTTAATATGAGCGGTGATTGCCGTCTATGACGTCTGCCTCCTATTCGGGGCGTATGGGGTTCCATTCTTAGCACGCATCTCTAACTTTTTGCAGTTATTTGTGTTATAAGAAAAGCAGCATCACTACATAGTATAAAACAAAGTCGCTTCCCGCTGTCTGTCCCTATGTATGCTTAGATCTTTAAAACTACGCATCGGATTTTGATGCGGTTTTTTTAATAGATAGAGTGATTCAAGAGGAAGATTTATATGTACTTTTTATCCCGGAAAATTAAGAAGTTCCCGCGGGAACCAAAAAACCTCGATCCACGCGGTCAAAGTCGCGGGCATCAGCTAGTATTAGAATAAAGCAAAAACTTACGTCAACGTGACCTTCGCAGAAATAAATAGTAGAATTTAGCCCTATAGCTGTAGGATCGCCGTGCAAGATTAAGCCACTTAGATCGCATTGTTTTTTTAGGTGGCGCGTGAATAAATAGGTAACTTGCTTGGAGTTAATTTTGATGTGTTATCACACTGGGGGACCGCACTCGACTTACACACTTTAGAATTCATATTATTCACACAAAATATCTAAATTGCTGTACGAAGACTTATTGTTTACTGCACACAGCACATTGGAGTACATTGGTAAAAGCAATAGTGACGTCACAAACGACGCCATGACACCCGCGAGCGTTTCGGCGTGATTTTTAAAATTTAAATTTCAAATGCCAATTTTATCTACCAAACCTTATTTTTCTGCTGAAATAAGATATTTTTCCGAAATAGTGGATACTTCCGAACATAATCTGACCATTTTTCAAAATCAGTCATCATGCCTATTATCTTTAAAATGATGTACAGTTACCAAAAGTACGGCTATTATCATACTTATATTATAAATGCGAAAGTATGTTTGTTTGTTGGTTTATTGGTTTGTCCTTCAATCACGCCGCAAGTGAGCAACGGATCAACGTGATTTTTGGCATGGGTATAGTTGAGGACCTGGAGAGTGACATAGGCTTTTTATCTCGGAAAATTAAGGAGTTCCCGCGGAATTCAGCTAATCTCTTATAATATTACACACCTGTCCCGTCATCTCGATGCAGATGACGATAGTGGAAACTGTGTGTGTCACAGCGCCCGTGAAAGCCGCCGCGCCCACCGTCGCGTAACCACCTGACACACACACACACAAAACCATCATCATTTCATTCCATTGCCGGCTCACTACTGAGCAAAAGATCCCTCTCGGAATGAGAAGGGTGCGGCCATAGTCCACCACGATGACCAAAAGTGGGTTGGCAGACTTCGCACACCTTCGAGAACTCTCATGACCTCCCAATTCTCCCGTGAATCTCCCCAGTGAAGTGCCCATTTTGAAAAAAACGTACAGGCTTCTCTTTTTGGGCTGCAAATTTCAAACCAGCCTGTTTATAATAAAACAGGCTGGTTTGTGCTTTGGTCTATAAAATTTTGGTGTAATTTTGTTAATTTTTTTAAAGGCAATAAATATATAAAAATAAAATAAATAAATAAATAAAATGAATCCAAGGTGCTAGAATATCCATCCCGCACCGGTGCGTTTCGTCAGACTACTGGACATTTGAGACAGTTTACATCAATTGAGATGATTACAATACGGCACAAGAAAGTGTTCTGCATATTTTATACAAGAAGTGTAGAGATGCCTGCAAGAGACTTATGCCAAGCTCACAAATATTCTAACACGAGACCTACGTATATAACGGTAAACGACAAACGACTTTTAGGGTTTAAACTTTGATACCAAAACGTCTTTCGATTTCTTAAGACGTTAATATTTACCTAACTTATGCGCTGGATTGTTTGGTGTCTCAGGTTACCAATTGTAAGCTTTGCTTTGAAATTTGAATTGAATCTTTAGAAAAGATAAAAATTGACGAAGGTTTCATTAAATTGATATTTGACTCATTCGATGTATTTCACTCGGTTCGTTCTTTGGTGGAGACGCCATATTGGAATAATTTGCATAAATACTAGTATTTTGACAATTGAAAGTTCAGCGAATATTGAATACTTTTGTGTTTAGATTGCAATTTGATTCAGAGCTTAACGATAGCAATCGTGGCCGGATCAAATGAATTTTGTCTTTAAAGTTTAATCAAGTTTTTATATTTAATCTCTCGTGAAATCACTACACGTTGTGACTATTCGCTCGTGCATGTTTTAAAGAGAGTACAAATATATTGAAAAGCAATTTAATTATTGCCCACTACTGGAATAATCCTTGCACAATATACCATTTTCTCACTGATTGATTGGTTGTGTGAGGTGGTACTGTACTGACCTGGCAATATCTTCTGTATGTGTCCGCCGTAAGCTACGCCCAGTGGGCAGAAATAGTGCATCACTTCCCCCGTGAATCTGCCCAGGGACGCGCCCATTTTGAACGCCGGCACGAATATACCGGCTGGCACGGGCAATGTACACGCTACCATGCTCAGGAAAAACTGCAACAAGTTATTTGTATGTATGCTAGCTAGCTGATGACCACGACTTCGTCCGCGTGGTTTAAGGTTTTTAAGTCCCGCAGGAAATCCTTAATTTTCCGGGATAAGAAGTATAGACTATTTCACTGTCCAGGTCCTCAACTATACCCATGCCAAAATGTTGCGACGCGATTGAAGGACAAACCAACAAACAAACACACTTTCGCATTTATATTAGTATGATAGTATGATTTTCTCTTAACAAGAACAAAGTAAACAAGTAGCTTATCGTTAATATAGACCTGCTTTGGACGGCAGATAGGACGTTATAACAATAATAATGATTCATTTATTGACGACTTTACGTGCGTTTGCAAGTGAAAAATAAAACTGGTACAGTCAAATATATATATATATAATATACAAACTTAATGAAGTCTCGGCAACGTCTCCGATGTTAGCCGCGAGTGTAGGTTCACGGTACAATGCCGTGTAGAAACCGAATAGGGGTATGGGTTTAATATAACTGCCATGCCCCTAACATGTTAGCCCGCTACCATCTTAGACTGCATCATCACTTACCATCAGGTGAGATCGCAGTCAAGGGCTAACTTGTGGTGGATTAAAAAAAAGAAAAAGGTTCGCGCAGGTACATCAACTGTTACTGATACGCTGTTGTCTTAACGTGCGGATGTCCCGGGTTCGATTCCCGGAAGGGTCAATTTGAGGATTTATAATTACTGAATTTTTGCTGGTCTAGCCTGGTGGGAGTTTTCGGCCGTGGCTAGTTACCACCTTACCGGCAAAGACGTGCCGCCAAGCGATTTCGCGTTCTGGTACGATGACGTGTAGAAACCGAATATGGGTTTAATATAAGTGGCATGCCCCTGACAGGTTAGCCCGCTACCATCATAGACTGCATCACCACTTGAGTTGAGATCGCAGTCAAGGGCAAACTTGTAGTGGATAAGAAAAAAACTTACGATAGAAAAGAAGTATATGATGAGGCACCCAAAGTGATCCACTTCCGGTGTCCGCCAGTGATCCACTATGGCCGCTTGTTCCGCCGTCAGAGTGTCCGACCACGTGAAGTTGGCGAATAGAGACAACACCTGTAGATTAGAGGTGTTAATATATCGCTAAACAGTTAAACGGTTAACGGCTAACGGCTGTAAACGGTAGTAAAAAAAAACAATGTTTTTTTTCACAGGAGGAATGATCGTTTACTACCGTTAACCGCTAACCGTTTAACAAGCGATAGTAAAAAAACAAACAGTCGCTAGAGCACAGGAGTTTACTAATATTTTCACCCATAAGCCATTAGCCGTTAACCGTTTAACCGTTTAGCGATATGCTAACACCTATACTGTAGATGTATATATGATACCGTAAAATTGTAAAGACCGTTAGATTGTAATCTAACGCTTTTATCTCGATAGATTGTAAAAAAGCGAAGGTCTCTGAGTCTACTTGAGTGAATTTGCACTTGTCCGTCCGTCCGTCCGTCTGTCAGAGCCTCTTATAACTTCTGAATTACTGAACGTAATTACTTCAAATTTAAATAAAATATGTAAACCGATGGCCTCCAGCCGAATACGGCTTAAAAAGTTATAAAAATCTTTATTTCAGGGGGGCTGTCATAGAAGCGAATGCGAAGTAAAATATTTTTTATAGCGTTACATAGGGTTGCGGTATAAATTTTTTAAGATAATTAGGAATAGATCCCATAGATATTCAACCCCTAAGGGTGTAAAATAGGGGTTTGAAATTTGCGTAATCCAAAAAAAACCATAATCGATGACGAAGTCGCGGGCCAAGGCTAATTAAAGATAAAGGTCTTGGTATCTTAATGTGATTTGAATTAATAAATAGATAAACTTTTATTTGGAAACAAGATAAAGATTTGCTGATTTGATTGAGTTGTCATCATCCCTATACAAAAACTAAACTAAAATATTAATAACTAGATGATGCCCGCGACTTCGTCCGCGTGGATTAAGGTTATCAAATCCCGCAGGAACTCCTTAATTTTCCGGGATAAAAAGTAGCCTATGTCCTTACCCGGCATGCAACCTACCTTTATGTGTATCATAAAGGTAGGTTGCATCGAAATTCAGGGGCAGCAAAGAGTCGAGAGGATAGTGTATTTACCTGCTCCTGGTTGCCGAGATCGGCCGCCATGTATTTGCCGATCCCGGGCGGGAATAGGATTGACATCACTGCAAGCGTCATGAATCCCGGATAAATGAAACGACTGTAACAAGGTTATAAAGGGGTTTGAAATATGTCTAAATTCCTCAACCTATACTAAACTTGCCTTTACACAAGTTTAAGAAATCCATTAAAAGTATGCTTCTGAAAAAAGCTTATTATACTGTTGAAGATTATGTAACTGATAAAAAATTATGGACTTGACTCGCTCCAGCAACGGTAAGGACAGCGGTTAGTTATGTACACATTGATATAATAATTATTGTAAATGAATGTTTTCAAAAGAGCCACTATAGTGTTTCTTGCAAGTTCTACTCCGTAGGAATGACATTCCGATTGAGTGGTAGATTCACTCGACTTTTGAAAAGCACTTGTAAAAGTTTATTTGAATAAAACACATTTCAATTATGAATATTTCTGTATGAAGCCTGGGCCTACCATACCATTCCGCGTTTTTTTTTCTAAATAATGGCCATATCAAAAACCTGTTTTAATGAATAGGTATCCATGCAAGCAAGTATAATATGAGACAAATCTTCTAAAGCGACAGGTTTTCGAGATATAAGCCATCAAAGCTGGACTGATGATGCCATCATCGAGTAGATTATAACTTTGATAGCTATATCACCGAAACCTGACGCTTTAGAAGATTTTGTCTCATATAATACTTGCTTGTATAGATATCCACTACAGCCCGTTAACACGTCCCACTGCTGGGCAGAGGCCTCCACTATCATAGGAGAGAGGGAATTAGATCTTAGACCCAGCACGCTGCTCCAATGCGGGTTGGCGGGCTTTAACGACTATTATCATTTTAGTGATAATAACCGACGGCTTAACGTGCTCTCCGAGGCACGGGGGTGAAACACCACCAACTTCCTAACTCCGGGCTAGTACTGAGAATTCTAATCAGAAAAACCCTATACTTAATTATGGCCCGACCCGGGACTCGAACCCGGGACCTCGTCGGCCGCAGTCAAACGTGCTAACCACTGGACCAACGAGTCAGTTCGTCCAGATATCAGCTATTGATTAATACAGGTTTTATATGTGGCCATTATTTCGAAGTACAGGTTTAAAGAAAAATACACCTCCCGACCTCCCTGGCTCAGTGTCGAGCGCTGTAATCTTAACTTCGGAGGCCCCGGATTCGATATCCGGCAGGGTCAATTTGTGAATTTATAATTTCTGAATTTTCCCTGGTCTGGCCTGGTGGGAGGCTTCGGCCGTGGCTAGTTACCACCCTAACGGCAAAGACGTGCCGCCAAGGGATTTTCATTCAGGTACGATGCCATGTAGAAACCGATTAGAGGTATGGGTTTAATATAACTGCCATACCCCTAACATGTTAATCCGCTACCAACTTAGACTGCATCATCACTTACTATCAGGTGAGATCGCAGTCAAGAACTATGTTATATGTAGTAGCTGGAAATTATAAATTTGTATATTTTTTTGGTTCAGTTGATATGATAATATGGTAATATTGTTGATATTTCAAGAATTTTCATAAATGTTCACATATTTATCTAATACACTGAACTTTCCACAGGGCCCTGATATAAGGGTGGCCGTGGCCGTGGCCGCTAGTTAGAGCTTCGCTTATTACACAGCAATAAGGATCAAATTAAGGACCCTTTCTCCCTAAATCTTATTACACAACACTGAATCAAGGGTAAGGGTCCCTGTGAAAAGTGCAGTGTAATAGGCCTATAATTAATTAATACCCTGATTTCTTACATCGATTATTTTTAAGTTTGCACGCACAGACAATGGTAATACACTTGTATTTTTATCTCTTGTGTACCACCTTTGTAATATTATGTGTATCATGCAATAAATAATTTCTAATTCTGATTCTTGTAGTAGATTAAAAAAGAATTGGCAGTCATAGGTACAGCCGATAGAAGTGAAAACGAATATTTTTAATTATTGAAAAAACAACAATTATAAACCTTAAAACTATACCATTAAAGTCTAATTACGAATGTACTATATTTATATTTAAGACCTTTTGTCTTCGTAACAACGCGAGGTGTCGGTTTCGGTTCCACAGCACTTATTGATATAAACCTTAAAACTAAGGCATTAAAGTTTAATTACGAATGAACTATATATATGTCACTATATTATATTGTAAAAACCGTTAGATTATAATCTTACTCGCGAAATTGTAAACTGTCGAAAGATTGTGAACCGTTCTATGTACTGAGTGTCAATTTTTGAAATATTCAATGTATTTACGTTTTTTTGTCTGTTTCTTGTAGGTCAGGGTAGGATTCGACATAAATAATCATTTAGTTTCTATCGGGTTAATATACCCAACAGATTACAATCTACCGAAAAATAATGCGTTAAATTGTAATCTTTCGACAGTTTTCAATTTCGCGAGTTAGATTATAATCTAACGGTTTTTACAATCTTACGGTGACATATATATACTTAAGATCTTTTATCGGTCTCGCGCCTAAAGAAGTTTTCACTTCAAAAATACACACTCACTTCTTTTGCAGGAAGTTGCTAAGCACTTTGGTGTTTCTCATGAACAATACGTATTGCCGGTGTAGGAACACCCATAGCGCTGCCATCAGCCCGCACACGATACTGTAAATATAAATAACAGTACTGTCAATATTATAACTTTTAAATGATAATGATAATGATAAATATTTATTTTGTTCCAAAATCTTGAATATTAGCAGAAATTCTTGAATATTATAAAAACATTTTTGTATTAACCAATGTCTCAATTCTCTTTTAAAGGTAGTCTCTTTGTTTTATAGTATTAGGGAATTTATTGTAAATAATAATTGATCTAAAGTACAGACTATTACGGCTTGATATTCCTAGAGTATAACTTGGAAGAGCTAGATTATGTATATGTTGGTTTCGTGGGATTCGGTTATGCGTACTTGCTAATGTTTTATATAGATCTATAGTATGCGTTTCCTTACAAACAGGACTGACTCCATTATGTACATACATGATATTTTTTTCTATAAAATGTGGTCTACAAGTTTCTCTTCGCCTAATGTTAACTAATATACGTACGCACTTTTATATAGATAGTCTGTCTAAACATTTAATAATCTTTGATGGGTTTACATAATTTATGATGATTTTTACTTGTATTGTGGTAGTTAATAACGATTACACTAAGAATTTATATTTTATGAATGCCAATACACGGCAGATTGTACTTCTTACTACTACCCGCGACTTCGTCCGCGTAGAATTTCTGATTTCCTATGAGATATTCCCGCTGCAAAAAGCCTAAGTACATATAGCGGCTAAAACTAATAAGTAATAACCTTAATGCCGATTTTAAAAACTTATAACCTACATGCAAGCTTTCAACCCCAATTTCACACCTTTTAGGGTGGATTTTCGTAAGATTGCTTACACAGGTTATAATTATTTAAAACTAATAACCTACATCCTGATTTTCAAGCCTCTAACTTCAAACACAAACGAATTTCATACAAACATACAGCCCCCATTTCAACCCCTTAGGGGTGAATTTTCTCAAAACCGTTTCTTAGCTGACGTTTACACCATAGAAGGAACCTATCTTCCAAATTTCAAGTCTGTATGCTTCATAGTTCCTGAGACATCGTGATGAATCAGTGAGTGACCTTTCGCTTTTATATATATAGATAAGATAGATTTAACACCAATGTACCTACGCAATATATGATTTGAAATAGCTACAGTCAGTGTACAGTCTTACCCCAACAGCACAAAAACGGCAAACTCCTGCGGGTCGAAGGGGAAGTCCTGTGGCAGATTGGTGGGGAACAGCGGCTTGACGGTGGGCATGGCGCCCGACCACACAGATAGAAGGCGGAACATCTGCCCACACATAACAATAGTATTTGATAAAAACTATCTATACTTTTTTTATCCACTAGTTAGCCCTTGACTGCAATCTCAGTCTAAGATGGTAGCAGGCTAACCTTAGCTCTCGCATAGGGTAGCTCTTTCATTTTCCGGGATAAAATGTAGTCTATGTGTTATTCCAGACTTTAGTCTATCTCGGTGCCTTTCATTCTGATCCGTTCAGCCGTTCTGGCGTGATTGAGTTACAAATATCCATCTATCCAAACTTTCGCATTTATAATCTTACTAATCTTACTAATATTATAAATGCGAAAGTTTGGATGGATGTATGGATGTTTGTTACTCAATCACGCCCCATCGCCTGAACGGATCTGGCTGAAATTTGGCACAGAGATAGATTATAGTCTGGAATAGCATATAGGCTACTTTTTATCCCGGAAAATTAAAGAGTTCCCGTGGGAACCGAAACCTCAAACCACGCAGACGAAGTCGCGGGCATCAGCTAGTATTAGTATAGTAAAAACTGGAAAGGCATAAAATTTTGGCCACCGAGTCATATAAGTTGGTGGCACTATAGGTCCCCGGATACCTATTCTCCAGTCGCGCCTAAAGAAGTTCAACGTAAAAACACTTACGATAGCACTGCAGCACGCGGCAAAGAATCCCCGCCAATAGTTCCTGACCGCGAAGTACGTGGTGGTTACCTCGATAGAGAACAGAACACCTGCAACCAACCAATCACAACCACTTCGTTAAAATGCCGTAAATAACAACAACCCCTTAACAATTCAAACTAAAAAGTAATTTATTTATAGTAAGTACCAGCACTGTATGATTTTTGATCGTCAACTTTTGGTTTTTAATAATTAAAAAAAAATGGTAGTCATAGGGATTTCCGATAGAAATGAAAACGAATATTTAAAATGACAACGCGAGGTATGGGTCACGGTTACACAGCACTTTTATAGTAGTTTGTGATATAAGAGCGGTAAATAGGTTTTTACATACGAGTTGACTAATGTCAGCCCGATGACGCCAGTCGAGGGCTGACCATCGTCACGAGTATGTAGAAACCTTAACGCCCGTGTATCACACAATATTTTTCAATACATTTGTGAGAAAACTTGAATATAAAAGACGGTAGGTAGGCACTAGGTACTCACTAGAAAATGGTTTTTCACGCCCATACTTATTTCGAGATTTTTGGCGGCTATTATAAGCGCGATTTTTTTCGCAGATCTAAAATACCTAAATGTTGATTTAATTTTATGATTCCACATTACATCTACCACTCATATTTATTGATAATTTATAAGAAAAATTCAATGATTTAAAAATAGCGCGCATAGGTTAATGATTTAGTATAGACTACGGCGCGTTGTTGTAATTGCATTTATTTATTAGATTCATGGCTCTAGGTTCTAGTTCTTAGCTTCCATCCTGGACTATTCAGCCTTTACTTTTTGATTTATAAAACTTAGAACATTTTTAATTAATTATATTAAATACAATTTTTTATTTTATGAATTAATTTCATCAATTCATATCTAAATTCCATTATTTTTTAGGTTTTCTCCATACAAAGTCAATAATATCATTATGACTCTTGAAAAAATTAAAAAAAACTGCAAATTTACTGCATTAGGGTAGTAAATATTTACTGCACGCGGGCAGTAAATTTAACTTACAAGCCCTGTTTACTGCCTCTGTAAGTGCATTTTTCGAGCAAGTGTATTGAAAAAATAATTAAAATATAAACCGTAAAATTAAGGCATTAAAGTTTAATTACGAATGTACTGTATTTATACTTAAGACCTTTTGTCGTTCCACTTCTTTTACGCCCTACCAAAAAGTGCTCAACGCGCCTAATTCGCCTTTTTCAATTCAAAAAACTTCGCGCTGGCTTCGCTCGCGATTCATAAATTAAAGAGATTTGATTTCCACTTTACAGAAAAAATATTGTGTACCTTATCATATAATAATTTCTATTTTAATCGCGAACGTTATATTCGGAGAATTTTTCTGTAATAATAATAAATATTATTATGGAGGTCTGTGCCCAGCAGTGGGACGTTAATAGGCCGTAGTGGTGGATGGGTGAATAATAAATATGAATTTGATGAAACCTTTGATGGTATCAGAATTATTTCAAAATAATAACTTAGACGTCAAGGTCTAAGTTGTGAAAAAGAAAAATTTTTTTTTTGATAAGAGCATTCTGATGGCCTGGGGGCGCCAAAATGGAGCCTCACAGCCCTTGCAGAGAACTATTAGGCGCAAAAGACACAGAGAGCGGGCGTGGGTCGGGCGCAGGCCAGGTCGGGTTGAATTCCTTGTATTTATATTGACGACATCACACACCGTCACCAGCTACGCGCCCGACCCGCTGTCGCTTTCTGTGTGATGTCGTCAATATAAATACAAGGAATTCAACCCGCCGCGCACCCGACCCCGACTCGCGCCCGCTCCCTGTGTGTTCTGCCCTTTAAATCTTTAATCAAAATCAGTGCTCGTAAACACAAGCGTCTTTAACGACAACATTGCCCAATTAACCCCCCTGCATATAAAATATTTAACGACAGTCGCAAATGAAGAGATGTATTACATCAATTAGACCTGGTAAATACTTACCGGTCGTGGAGTTATCTGGAATCTTCTAGATTCAGTTGAAATAATTATTATGGGACACGTAATTAGTTGAAGAATGCTTGGAATAAATTATTATTATTTTTTGTTATTTGTTATGTACGTAAACAATTCAATATATCCGAGTTTCTTGCTGGTACGATGCCGTGTAGAAACCGAATTGGGGTATGGGTTTAATATAACTGCCATGCCCCTAGCAGGTTAGCCCGCTACCATCTTAGACTGCATCATCACTTACCTTCAGTTGATCGCAGTCAAGGGCTAACTTGTAGTGGATAAAAAAAAATCATCACCTCCAACAGGAGCGGCGAAACACGAAGCGACACCGACAGCGCAGGCCGCGGCTAACATTTCAGTAGTTCTCGACTCGTTGCTGTAGATGCCTTGGAAGGTTGTCACCAGTTTGGACAGCAACGCGGCTACCATGGACGCTATGTGGACTGATGGACCCTGGAAACATTATTTTATTGATATATGTTTAGTTATTCACATGCCAACGAATTTTACAAAAAAAATTAATAATATAAAAATAATGCAATCTGTCCACACAATAGTCAATTATAGGCATAAACATCATTGAATGCATTGTATTTTCAATTTCAATTTATTTTTTGCTAATTCAACAACATGTAGTGTATTGTAAATTTATCGGTTACTTTTTTATAAACCAAATTATTAAATAACAGTTGAATTAAATTGAGTATTAAACTAAATTAACAATTAATATGCTTTATTAGAACACATAATTGATGGTAGTAATTAAATGAAATGAATATTTCATGCACGAGAATTCGTCCAATCCATACTAATATTATGAATGCGAAAGCGTGTCTCTCTATCTGTCAGCCTGCTACGCTTTCACAGCCCATCTGTTCAACCGATTTCGATTCGAATTGGTACAGGGATAGATTGTGTCCCGGGGAAGGACATAGGCTACTTTTTATCCCGGAAAATTAAAGAGTTCACGCGGGAATCAAAATCATTAACCCATGCGGAAAAGTCGCAGGCATCATCTATTTTATGATATGTTAAGACTCAGCCACCGGTTGAGTAAAGAGATTCCACTGAGGAAACAGTCGGTAAGCTATTTTGTTTAAAACAATATCCCAGTTATCATGGAATTGCGCAAAGTAACGCCTGCTGCTATCGAATAAATAATCAGACTAACTTTGTCTAGCATTTGTTATATTAAATTCTCACCTCTTTCCCAAGCGGTAGCCCGGACCCAAGTGTGGCAGTGAGACCAATCAGCTTAGAGATTAATGCACGAAACGTTAGGTACTCCTTTAGGTGCACTCCTCGTAGTATTGTCTTCATTTCTGGTATACCGGAACCTAAAAATAAAAAATTTATAAAAACAAGAATTAAGATCCGGTGTTTCGCAAGGAGAACCATTAGGGCAGCTCGAATTCTTACACTTCACTAATAATAAAAGTAATATTTTACCTAACAGGTTTACAGAAGAATTTTCTTATTCAAGAAAAAAAAAATTTTTTATTCAAATTGACTTTGACATGTGCTATTGAATAGTCGAGTGAATCGACCACTGGTTCGGAATGACATTTCTACCGAGAAGAACCAGCAAGAAACTCGGTGATTGCTCTTTTGTAAAAAATAATTAACAATTACATCAATGTATGGATACATAAGTAACCACTGTCCTTAGTATTGCTGGAGCGAGTGAATTCCATGCTCTTTTATCATTTACATAATCTTCTAAGTTTAAAATAGTTTGTGGAATTTTGTTATAGAATATAATGCTATGCTCTTAGAACTTCACAAATAACAAAAGTAATATTTTACTACACAGTTAAATATTATAATACAGGTTGAGAATACAGAACGAGGTATTTAAACAGAAGTGGTAACGTAGAAAGTACAAAGGATCGGAACACTTACCGATACTTTGAGCGGCTACTATATGAACGAATCCAGCGGCGAATAGAATTAAACATACAGGGAGGGAAACCCACGCTACGTATTGACTGAAAGTAGACGTGGCTAAGTCTTTGTACATCCACATCCGTGCTGCAAATAAAAATATAACTAATTATAATTTCAAAGCGATTTCGTTGTTTTTTTAAATTTATAGACTAGCGCTTGGCTGCAATCAGACTTGCTGGAATTAGTGATGCAGCCTAAGGAGCGCACTTGCCTAGAAGATGCATATTCACTCTTGATTTGAAGATACCAACAATTGGATTATTGTTTAATTAAAGGTTTAATTGAAAAAATTAAACCTTTCAGCTTTCACATATCGAAAATTATGCCTTAAGAAGAGCAAAGTTGTATATTGTTATTTCTAAACTAAACTATTTTTATTTCTATAACATTAACCGGACATGCTATTAGGATGTCGTAAGGGCGTTTCGACATTCTAGCTATTTTTATCAAAAACGTTCAACAAAATTCAATTCCATTTATATTAACATAAAAAAATTTACATTATATTTACTTATATGGTTTCTTAGCACCCTTAAACCTTGTCGAATTGATTATAATGATGAATTTAATTATAAATTCGAGGTAATTGCAGTGGTTTAAAAGTAAAATATGTATCTTTAAATTATGTCTATAACTAGGTAACTTACTAGTTCATCCTACAGCCAGCTTGTAAAGATAATAACGTTATTATTGTACATGAAGTATTGTGTAAATCAGTCGTACATTGCAATATAGTTTCTGAAGGTGTATTAGTGGTAATGTGAATGAATTAAGATATGTCTGTTATTATTCTTGAAGATGCAAATGTGCAATAACGACACTGTTATGATGCAGTGTATACAACTGTTAAGGTCGGATATTAACATTTGAATAAGATAAATTACGCCGATCTATAGATAATGGCTGCCTCGTTGGTCTAGTGGTTAGCATATTCGACTCCGGCCGACGGTTTCCCAGGTTCGAGTCCCGGGTCGAGCCATAATTAAACACTGGGTTTTTCTGATTGGAATAAGTAAATGTTTTGCTTAGAACTGTTACAACTTTACAAGCACCGATGCTAAGCTCGTCCGTTTTAAGCGTAACCTAAGGCGGGCGGTCAGTTACCTATCAATATAATTGGCTCCTATCAATATTGGCTTATGTTGTGGGCTCTTCTTCGACCAGGGCGCGTTGGAAACACTCGTAGCTTTAGTTTTAAGATAATGCAGCCGATTATCACCATCATGTGTTATAAGTAATTTTTAACGTCAATAAGTGTACCTACAGTGTACCTATACTGAATAAATGATTTGAATGATTGATTGATTGATTGATATTATACGTTTTTCTTACCATTATTACAGACAGCGATACCCTTGTCCATCGCAAAGTTGAGTATCGCCATGATGACGCCCAGTAGGGCCAGGAACACCCAGTCTTCCCCGAGCCGCGCGAACGAGTGCCTCCACACGTAACCTAGTAAACTTTATATCATTGAATAAGCTTTGTATCAGGTTATATCATGATTATTATCATTTGCCATAATATTATGGTAGCAGACAGACAGACTGACACACTTACGCATTTATACTAGTGGTTCGCCCCGAACTGAGACCTCGCGGTATCCTTAAGATAGTTTTAACTGTATATTGAAATAGTTAACTTTTAACATTAGACGCAAAAGAGCTAATGAGCTAATGGAGAAACTAATAAACTTTTACAGAGCGCCATCTATTGACACCATTATGAAGTTCTGTTAAAAATACTTAAGCTCATTGATAATTTTCGTTTCCTTATAATATTTATCTTATTTTAGTTCAAGTACAGGATATAATTCAAATAATTGATTAAGTTTCAGGCTCAGCCTTTCAGAAAATTGAGAGTTCTGAAGTCAACTTTGGGCGTTAGAAATCTCCACTTTGAAAGCCCCCCATTTCGTCAACTTTAGGAGGAAAATTAAAAAAAATATTTTTGTACTCTATTCCTAATTATCTTTAAAATGATATACCGCAACCCTATGTAACGCTATAAAAAATATTTTACTTCATATTCGCTTCTATGAGAGCCCTGAAATAAAGATTTTTATAACTTTTTAAGCCATACCCGGCTGGAGGCCATCCGTTTACATATTATATTTGAAGTAATTACGTTCAGTAATTCAGATTTCAGAAGTTATAAGGCGACGACAGATAACAGACGGACGGACGAACGGACGGACAAGTGCAAATTCACTCAAGTAGACTCAGAGACCTTCGCTTCACTCGGTCAAATATTAGTATGGATAAGTATCTGGGTGGGTGCGACTGAGAAATGAGAATAGCTCGGGTCTTTCTATCGGTGTTACCACTTTCCTGCGGGAATTCAGGGATGACACATATCTAATTAAACTTGAAAAGTAAAACATTATCTAACTACAAAACTTCATTAATATCGCTTCTGAGAAAACTGATTTGTAAGAAGATATAACTATCTTTAACATAAATTACCTTTATCAATGTAAGTTCGTTCGTCCAACTATTCAGTGGTTCGTCTTTTGCCTACGGGTTTCAGCATCGTTCATCCAGTTAAGTTAAAATATTGTACAGTTTTTGTTGACGAACTTGCATGAAAGTTTTTTGAAATAGTACCAGTAAAGCTTCACTTTAAAAAAAATATTGTCTTCACATACGGCAATAACAACTATATTAAGAATGTGCTTTTCAACTTACCTAATACTTTAAAAAACTTTCCCCTAGGTCGATGTTTGCCGGTCGCCTCCAACTCCTTCTGTCGCAGCTTGTCATCTTTCCGTCTTCTTTTCCTCAGTCTTCTAAGTCGTCTAGCCTCTTCTCTAGCTGCTTCACTTAGGTCGCGTTGATAGCGACCATACATCTAGAAGAAAAAAACAATGGTTATTTATTTTTGTGCGGCTTAAATATTTTTGAAATCAAATCGAGTTATCCGAATCTCTCTTTAAACTTTAGTCTGTGCCTCTTTCCTTCTCTTCTCTACATATCATATAACAGAAGACTACAATCCATTTTTGTTTGTTTATTTTTCTTAATAACTTTTATTAAATTATATGTTAACTTCAATGCAGTTTTTACATTGTTAGTTTAATATCACAGAATGTCCCATTTTTTTTAGTCCTCATTTTTAATAGGCAGATTTATCTAAATCAGTTCTCCTCCCAGACTCTTTCTTCGTTCTCAGTGTCTGGTTCTCACTATGTCTACTATTTGTCTAAATGCAAAAGTAAGTTCTACTTAAAATCTAGATAGATGGACGCTCAACTACCAGAACCCTTCTTCCTCTTTCAATAATTTCTTCTTGGTTCATTGTTTAAGCTTTCATTGGATCAATATCATTCACTGGATCATTTACGCGCTATATTCTGTATGCGCGTCGATTGTAGATCATATATAAGTACATATATATTGTATATTTGTAAACGTATTTGCTAGAAAATTTGATTCCTCTACAATGTTGTTTCTTATTTATTTAATTAAAAAACAGTAGGTAGTTAACTAAAACTTTATTTTATTTTAACCACTATTAGTTATTTGTATTTGATACTAACAGTCACTTTTTTGTGTAGAGTTTACAGTTATTACTTTTTTACACTAAATTTCTTACAGGAACTGCAGGCTTACATAAGTGTCAACACTCTGTTATTAATATTGTAATTTATTGTATTTGCTAAATTTTAGGGCAAGCACCGAGTTTCTTATATTCTCTATAATAGCTCATATCAAAAGGAATGGCATTATGAACTAGTAGATTAAATTGACGATTTGAAGCACGAATAAAAAATCTTTTGACTTTTCACGAAACCAATGTCATATCTTAACAACTTAATATTTATTCCCTTTTCAATGATAGTCTTTTAGTAATTAAAGTAACAATAAAATTATTTTCTTCACAACCACAGCTACTGTGTGGATTAGGATTGGAACTATGGTGGAATCGTTTAAGCTAGCCTTGAATCCAGGCTTTGTTTGCCGAAGATATCGTTAATCTCGGCTGTTTGGCAAAGATAAACGATCGGATGGCTGTGCAATTATTTATTAAAGATTAAGATTCTAATTAGAACTGTGAAAAGGTGCAAGAGGTTATTCTACGGTACAATACTTTCTACTACTAATTTGGCTGACATACATACATTATACGACTTATTCTGGCTGACATAAATACATTAAGTGTACGACTAATTTTGGCTTACAATTATGTGGTGTCGTTTTTTATTACACTACAAATTAGCCCATGACTGCGATCTCATCTTGCGATCCTGGTAAGCAGCGAAGCAGTCTAAGTTGGTAGCGGGCAAACCTGTTAGGGATATAGCAGTTAAATTAAACCCACACCCCTAATCTATTTCTACACGGCATCGCACCGGAACGCTAAATTGCTTGGCGGCACATCTTTGCCTACGTACATAAACCTAACATGTCCCACCTCACTAGACCAGACAGAATTTAGAAATTATTAATCCCCTTTACCCTCCCGGGGTTTAACTTTAAGACTGGTATTAAATGAAGCAAAAACGTCAACAAGTGAAATAATTTAACGAATTAAAAAATACGACTGCGATTTTTGGAGTTTACCTCCATAAAAAGTGATTTGCCTGGTAGACTTCGACTGTGGCTTGTTAATGTAATATCTGCGATTTAACTTCTGATACTACATATTTTAATGTGAAATTTTAAATATTGAACTATAGTGTTATATATTTTTGGAATCTACTCATCATTTTCTACATGATGATTATATAGTTAATCTTACTTTCGAATATTTTTTTCAATTTTGGTCTTTAATGCGGGACCATGATCACCCCATCAATTTTTTTAAACATTTTACTAGCCTATGTCACCCGGAATAAGCTAGGGATTCTAACGATACAAGTTAATAATATACAATACCACCGCTTGAGCGCTAGATCCGTATCGTAAGAAACAAAATAAAAGCAGCTTAAAGTGCTAAGTCTGCTAGTATACAAACTCACATACATACATACATACATACATACATACATACATGAACTATGACGATACTTGCATCCTTATTTATAACGCCATCTGTAATGTTTTTGATGAACTACCACGAATCTTGTCTTATCTACATACTGTTTACAGCTCTATGAACCCTGAAAACAATATACTCCTTTTTTCAGGCAGTCGTATAAAAACTGTAAAATTTGAAAAGGAACTTCTGAAATACTGTAATTTCTTAGCAAGTGTCCGTTGTTTTAATCTGCTCTCAAGTGTAAAAAGGTTTTAATTTGAACCCAGTAATCAATGTTTTATGACGGTTGGTACTTAGGCGAACTTTGTATGGGGACAGAACAATGTCCTTTGGATCTCTTGTTGATTGTAACTTTTATCTGCTGACTTGAAGGCAATTTTTATGCCAAGGCTTGAGGCTTCAATATAACACGCGTTTATCATGTTTAAACGACCTGAATTTTCAATGCTCTTTGAAGGTGGCAATACATGATCTGCTAATTAGCGCATATTCGAGTGTTTAGTGTCGTAGGTCTACCATACTTTAATGTGCAATAAACATTATAGTACGTGTACAATAGGAGATATATTAGCTGACTAGCTGAGTTCAGAATCTTGCGATTTTGTATGTACGGCCTTCTTCTTCTTGTCCTTTCTCCCACCTATGTTGGGTCGACACAACATGTTTTTCTCTTCCACTCACTTCTGTTATCCGTCAACTTTTTATTCACTCCTTTTGTACATCTTCTTTCACACAATCCATCCATATTTTCTTTGGCCTCCCTCTACTCTTTTTCCTTCCACATCCATATTATCTACTATTCTTCTCGTAATATGCCTTATGATTTACGGTCGCGGTCTGAAAATGTTTACCAGTTTTCAACGCTAGAGCAAGGTATTTATTACGTTTCAAAGTTATCAAAAGTTTTTAAACATCGAATTCAACAGAAAAGTATAAGCCTGTTTTTTAATTAAATTCAATTCCTGATTTCTAGTTTGACAATTGCATTATGTTAAAGTGACATTTATTGAATATATTGAAAAAGATTTTGTCTAGTTGTCACATTTGCCACCTATTGAAAAAGTAAAAAAATCTATGATCTACGCCTAATCAAACCACTTAACAACCTTCTGACACAGATGTGGCCCTGCAATTGTGAACCTTAAGGTGATAAACATTTTCTGACCGCGACTGTACCACCTATATACTATATAGTAATAGCAGTCTCAGAAGATACTTTTTTTCGCCTCTACAAATTAGCACTTGACTGCAAATCTCGATAAATCAAAGATTTTTTTTCTAAAAAATTGTACCCAGTATGCCTCGGGATGATGTAAGGATTCTAACGATACCCCATACATCCAAATCTGTTCAGGCAGTTAGAAGTTATGCTGGAATAAAGAAACTACATACATGAACACCGAAAACATTACACTTCTTTTTTTGGGGCAGTCGTGTAAAAAGTAGCCTTTATCACTGTCCGGATAGTCAGCTAAGTATATCTATGTAGAAAATCACGTCAATCCGTTGTTCGGTTGCAGATTGCCTAGTGATTAAGGACAACCCAACGAACAAACACTTTCGCATTTATATGGATATAGTGATTGTATGCTATAAAACAATAGATTGTCATATCGATTATGAATAAAACATATATCAATGGGAAATCGATTGGACCTTGCATCGAGGAAATGTGTTACCGAGTCCACGAATTCAACGGACGTGCATCGGCAGACTCCTCGGTGGTCTAGCGGTTAGCGTAGTCGACTGTCATAAAAATTGTTAGGTATTGGGTTTTTCAATTGAGTTGAGAGTTGGAAGTTGGCGGTGTTTCACTCCCGTGCCTCGATCGATCGTACTAACATGATAATAGTCGTTAAAGCCCGCCAACCCGCATTGGAGCAGCGTGGTCGGTCTAAGCTCCTAATAGGGAATTAGGGCCTCACCCTCCTGTGAGGGTGGAGGCCTGTGCCCAGCAGTGGGACGTTTTAGGCTGTAGTGGTGTGTTGGTGGTGGGGGGCATCGACAGAAGGACTTTTATATATTCCACTACAAGTTAGCCCTTGACTGCAATTTCACCATCAGGCTTAGCATGCGCACATCGAGAGAGAGAGATGTTGTCGTTGCCGGCAAAATTTTCGTTTACCCTAACACGCACAAAATCCGGTACATTACAATAAAAAAATAGTCGCGGACATCATCAACATCGCTAGTTAAGCATAAGTGTCGTCAAGTGCAAGACTATTCTGAATTGAAAAACAAAATTACCCCTAATTTGGTTTCTTCACAGTACTGGATACTAAATCGCCTGGCGTCACGCCTCCCCTTTCTCTACCCTACAGTAGCCAGATTCAAGGCCAAAGCCCCCCACCAGACCAGAGAAAATATGAACTTAGAAATCCCAAATTGCTCCTGCCGGGAATTGAACCTCTAATGCGAAATCGATGTGTACACTGCATCAAGGAAAAGTGTTAGTTCCCGAGTCTACAAATTCATCGGACGTGTGTAGACAGAAGGACGACGCGTTCTTACTGTTGACGTATTTATGAGAGGCTGCGCTTGATGCGAATTTTAATCGTTCTGAATAATTAAGTAAGGTTTCGGTAGGCTGATGACACGGCTCAGGGTCTTGACAACCTCCCTGGCGCAGTGTTGAGCGCTGTTGTCTTAACGTGCGGAGGTCCCGGGTTCGACCGCGACTATGTTTTCCTTGTAATGTACCGGATTTTGTGCGTGTTAGGGTAAACGAAAAATTTCAATTTTAGAGTCAATTTGGGAATTTATAATTTCTGAATTTTCCCTAGTCTCGCCTAGTGGGAGGCTTTGGCCGTGGCTAGTTACCACCCTACCGGCAAAGACGTGCTGCCAAGCGATTTAGCGTTCCTTTACGATGCCGTGTAGAAACCGATTAGGGGTTTGGATAAATATATAACTGCGATACCTCGAACAGGTTAGCCCGCTACCATCTTAGACTGCATCATCATTTACCTACCATCAGGTGAGATCGCAGTCAAGGGCAAGCTTGTAGTTGATAAAAAAATGGCAGCCATAGGGTCTTTATTTTCCATTTGTTTTGTATTTTTTTATTATAAATAAAAAAAGTTATAAATCTTAAAACTAATAAAAGTTTAATTACGAATACAGTATATTTATATTTAAGACCTTTTGTCTTCGTAACAACGCGGTGACGGTGTCGGTGACGCGAATCCACAAATTTACCCCCTACCAAAAATTGCTCAACGTGGCTAAAGAAGTTTTCACTTCAAAAACGCAGCGGGCGATTGAAAGGGCTATGATTGGAGTGATCAAATAAGAAATGAGGCGATCCGTAGGAGAATCAGAGTCACGGTCTACATTGCGAAACAACGATTCGCTTAGCTTAAAAGCTAAAGTTAAGCTAAAGTTTTTCTAAAACGTAAAGTTATTGAAAAATCCTAAATTACCTTATCCAGGAATTAACTTATCCAGCGGCAAATTTATCTAATTTGTAGTTATAGATCTAATTAATTTACGACGATTTGTGAGATGGTGCTAATAAAAATAAACACCCGGCTGAGTTTATTGTGGGCTTTTTCAGGTGTGTCTTGTGCTGGCTCACACCAGGGCGCGTTTAGAACCCTCGTAGCTTTAGTTTCATTCAATCAAAGTTTGGATGAATGGATGGATGTTTGTTACTCAATCACGCCAGAACGGCTAAACGGATCTGGATGAAATTCGGCACAGAGATTATAGTCTGGTATGACACATAGGCTATTTTTTTATCCCGGTAAATTAAAGAGTTCCCGCGGGAACCAAAAATCCTCAATCCACGGGGATGAAGTCGCGAGCATCAGCTAGTAAATTAATTATTTCGAGCAATTCAATCATTTCACGGTCCTAGATCGAACAAAGCCATAGTCGTGGCATAGCCCGTTTCCTCCACCATGAAACGGCGGTTAGGATCACAAGGCAAAAGCCTTGTGTGCTCAGGGTTTAAAGACGAGTAGGTATAACTGAAGATTAGCGGCTTAAGATAACTGTAGCACGTTAACAGCCTCGGTCTCACCTTGTGTCGAATTTGGGGAAAATATTTGCCATTTTTATACGACTGCCTGACAAAAGGAGTATATTGTTTTCAGGGTTCATGTATGTATGTATGTATGTATGTAAGTTTGTATATTTCACCATGACTTCTATAGGCCTGAACCGATTTTGATAAATGAGGTATCGTTAGAATCCCTAGCTTATTCCGGGTGACATAGGCTAGTAAAATTTAAAAAAAAAATTATGGGGTGACCATGGTCCCGCATTAAAGACTAAAGTTGAAAAAAAATAAGATTAACTATACAATCATCATCTAGAAAATGATGAGTAGATTTCAAAAATATATAACACTATAGTTCAATATCCAGTGATTCACAAAAAATATCATTTAATAAAAATGTGAATAAGATTCTAATTTAACTATATTAATTTAGATTTTTAACTTTTTAGTTCGTTTTTGGCAAGGCAGTCGTGTTTTTGAATTTTTTTTATTATGACTTATTACCAAAATACTACTACTAATACTAAAAACTGCTACTCATATTACGATTTTATGGTATCCATCCATACTATACTTACTAATATTATAAACGCGAAAGTTTGTATGCATGGGTGTTTGGTATTCTTTTACGGCAGAACGGCTGAACGGATATGGATGAATTTTGGCACAGAGATAGATTATAGTCTGGAATAACACATAGGCTACTTTTTATCCCGAAAAATAAAAGAGATCCCGCGGGAACCAAAAAATTCTCAATCCACGTAGACGAATTCGCGGGCATCATCTTGTAATAAAATGAATGCGAAAGTGTTTCTGTCTGTCTGCTACGCTTTAATGGCCTATCTTTTCAACCGATTTTGATGGAATTTTGTTTTGAAGCCGATTTTTATGAAATTTTGTACAACGATAGTTTGCATTCCAGGGAAAGGCATAGGCTTATTTTGTACAGCGATAGTTCACGGAAAATCGAACAGTTCCCACGGGAAGTTCAGAAACCTAAATCCATGCGGACGAAGTCGCGGCATCTTAGTACATTATTACTTATTTAGTTTGACTGCTACACTAAATTAAAATTAATAAAAATAAATAATTAAACGAATAAATCATACGAGTAGTGAGTTTTCCTATAAGCCGAAAATAGTCCCATGTTATACCTACCTAATTGCACTATCACGATTTATTTGCTCTTGCGCAATTGATTGTTCCTTATAATATGACGTCATACTCATAGTCATCGCTAAAATACAATTTGTACTAACATATTGTTCAAATTACCTAATCCATATCAACAATGATAATAAATGCAAAAGTTTCTGTTTGAAATTAGTACAAAGACTTCCCATAGTATCATTTAAAGCAATTGATATTTACAAAATTGTATAATTAACCATACCTAACTCCTAAAATGTGATGACTGTGCTCGTTTTTTTTCTTCAAATATAAAATAAATAGCCTGTCACTCGGAAGGGTGTAAGAATTCTAAAAATACCATAAACCATACTTACATCCAAATCTGTTCAGTCATTTAGAAGGCAGTGTCAAACGGATAATTCGACCTATTTATTGAGTTCATAGATGCCTGTCAATAAGCATGTATGAACTTCTTAAATAGTTCGAATTGGGCCTCAGATATTAAGGTAGCTGAAGAAAAAACCCCTAATATTAATATTACCTAAAGTTATTTGTCATCTAATCCGTAACAACTGAAGTCACACTAGTTTTACTTTAATTTAAATTACGCGTATAAGTGAGACATTTCAAAATGTATTTTTCTTGTAGTAAATAAAGAGTTTTGTCATAAAGTCAAAATTATTTGATGGCACGTCTATGACCTCATTAAACATTTCTTTAGAAAAAATGCCACGTGGATACATAAAGGTTCGCCTATACCCTGCTCTAGGGACTCCAACGTTCAAGTCAATTATATATACTATTATATATTTTAATGATCTAATTATTAGTGTAATTAGGTACTTCATTTAGATAAAGAGGGTATCGCGTGGCACGTATGCGTCCAACAAAACATTGATTACCACGTAAATAAATAACACTATGTTTTACTGACTTAAAAGGAGCCCCCCTGGCGGTAAGGGCTGATGTAGTTTAAGTTATATTAAAACCATACTTCTGTTTTCAACACGGTATCGTACCTGTGAGCATACAACAATCACTTAAAGCCATGTTGTATTAATACTGTTGACGTTTTACAATTATAATCCTTATTTTAGAAATGTCGAAGGTACGTGACTTTAAACTGTCATTTTGAAATAATACTGCAGCGCGATTATGTTAAACCCAGGAACAAACATTGTTACAGTCTCAATTGTTTTGATTTGAGGTATTTTTGCTGCGTCAATGGATTTTCAGGTCTTTTTTTGTCAGGCGGAACATTAATCTTTATAAGCGAATAAATAAGTGATACTCACAATCGATGTACTAGAAACCGCCGTATGCTTGTAAGTAAGTAATAGCGTCGTATCTGTGGTCGTATCGTGTGCGCAAGGTGCAGAAATCCTTTGTGGGGTCGAGTGTAAGTACGCTTTTATAACATGGTTCCAAAAGAGTTTCTAGATTTGCCATTACATAGATTTAAAGACTGTGTTCAGTTCACTCACAAGTCAGTGTAATACTAACTGTAACGTAATGTATGTGTTGTATTGTTTACTTTTGTAACCTTTTTCCTTTTTAAGAAAAGAGCAACTGCTGAGTTTCTCGCCGGCTTTTCGCAGTAGAATCAGCTTTGCGAACCGGTGGTAGAATCTTAACGTATCATAAGTGACACAAGTTGTCCTAAATTTAATAAATAAATCATTTATCATTTCATCATAATGGAAGAATGTCAACCAATCAAAGCTGATTGCGATTGTTACACTGTAGCTATCATATTTAGACAAACGCCCGAGCAACCCCCAAGAACGCTAACTAAACTAGCGGCACGCTATGATGGCCGGTTTGACGCATTACAATAGTGATGTGGAATGTCAATTTATTCTCGAACAAAAAACAATTAAGTTTTGTTTTTGTACCTGATTAAATAGGTTTAATAAAACAAAAATGTATATGTTTATTTAATTTATTTGAACGAACTGAATATTTGAACGAAAATGAATATACATACTTTATATGCACACAAGAAACATATGAATACAAAAGATACCAAAAAAGGTGCCACAAAAGGCCATAATTAATCAGATTCGTCCACATAGTGAAAATTGTTCATATTCACAAGTACATTCACCCCTTAAATGGTGCAAACTGATTTTTCTACACTTGTATACATTTAAGAAATCAATTTAATAAATAAATTTTGAGTCCTAAACCTAAAACTACATTCGATAAAATTTATGAATCTCTGCACATCACTATCGTCAATAAAGTAATACAATTATTTCCTTCAAAGTCGTTATCAATTAATACGGAACTTCATGAGCGGACAAACGTCAAACCGGCCATCATAGCGTGCCGCTAGTTTAGCTTGAATAGCAGTCAGTAGCGGCCTTAGGGGGTGTCAAGCAGGGCACTACCTGATTATTTGTCAAACCCTAACCTAACCTATAATTCGCGCGCGAACTCTACAAGAAAGAGACCATTTAATCGTAAATACAACAAACTTACTTAATTTTAAAAATTAATACTCATAACATTGAACGGTTCACAATCTTTCGACAGTTTACAATCTCGCGGGATAGAAACCGTTAGATAATAATCTAACGGCTTTTACAATTTTACGGTGACATTTATACATTAATACCTAATCTTTGATCCTACCTATCATCGTTTATAATCATCAGGTTATTGTACATTAGACTTTAATAGACCAAAAATAATAAATAATTTTCCGTATTTGGGCATCCAAACTTTTGTTAATTTCCAATATTTTTATTTATAACTTTTGCATTTCTCGTCAAGAATAATCATCATTATCATGAATAAAAATAATTTTAATTTAAATAAATGCCACAAAGCATTAAGGCCTCGCAAATATCTACCGCCGAGAGCCTCGCAATGGTTAAAGCTTCCCCTGATAGCAGCCCAGTTTATTTCGAAAGTGAGTAAGGTGTGAGTACGGTTTGTGTAGTTGGCGGTTTTATGTTACAGTAGCGATTATTTATCCTTGCCAGTTCCTCGGCATAGTTTACGCACGGTCAAGTCACAACAATTGAGTGGGCAATTATTAAATTTACCTCATCCTACCGTATTTCCTTTCCTCCCACGGGACGCCTGGCGCGAGAATTTACAGACGGCTCAGGTGACTGAGACCAGTCTTCCTACTTTGCGAAGGGATAGCTTTACTGATTCGTATAATACATTTTAACATTATAAATGCGAATGTGCTACTGCTGCTACGCTTTTAAGGCCCATCTTTTCAACTGGTTTTGATGAAATTTGGTAAAGAGGTAGGTTACATTCATAAAAAATTTACAAACTACAAACAACTTCAGCTTTTTCTTAAACTGCGAAAAATTATTAGAGTCTTTTAGAGTCAGTTATCGTATACTGCAGCAACATACCGAGGTAGCAGCCTCATCAGCTAACACACTTGTAATTAAAAATACATCTTGTATTTTGATATATTTATTTTAAGTTTAGTAAGTAATTTGTAGCTATAAGTATCGGTGTTAAGCTAAAAAAACCATTTTTTCTTTTAAATGACACAGCGGTTAACCTCCAGACATGGAGTGCGGCGGTGTCACTGTCAAGACCGATGTAATCAAGTTCACAGACACTTTACTTGCTGTTCATACCTTATATAACTAGCGATAATGTGCAATACTGTGTTGTCTATTGGGTTAAACTGTCTGATAAATGATTTATTTATCTCACGTAGAACAACTTGTGTCACTTATGGGAAGTCAAACTTTACCACCGGCTCTACGGAAATCTGATTCTAAGTACTGAGAAGACCCAGCAAGAAACTCAGCAGTTGCTCTTTTCATAAAAAAGATAAATGTTAAAAAATAGACAATTGAAACGTTACTCATCAAGTATTTACACTGACTTGTGTGATGCGAAGCCGGTTGCTTCCATGCAACTTTTTATCAATAGTTTAATAACATCGACTCAAAAAATGCTGTGTAACACAGTATTTCACTGCCTCGTTGGTATAGTGTTTATGATTGACTGAGGATAGTGCTGGGTTCCATTGTCGGGTCGGGCCATCGATTTAAGGTATTGGTAAGTCACAATGGGCCCGCCAGAAAGGTGGGTATTGTTCTCATGAACTTGCTTAAAGTTAGTACTAGCTTAGAGCTGGGACGAAGGATGCAGTCGGCAATGTTTCACCCCAGTGCAATGCCTCAGAGAGCATGTAGATAAAACCGTCGGTCTTGCGCCGAGCCTGCGAAAATACGACACGACCGGACAAAAATCTATATGCACCTGTGTGTGCCCGGAAGATTTCTCCGGTGCCCGGAGAGATTGTAATCTGTTAGGTATATTCACCCGATAGAACCTGGCCGGGCACTCCCTGATTATTTATGTCGAACCCTAACCTACCCTACAAGAAAGAGACTTGTAAAGAACAACGTAAATACAATGAATATTTCAAAAATTTACACTCAGAACATTGAACGGTTCACAATCTGTCGACAGTTTTCGATTTCGCTAGATAGAATAGATTTGAAAAAGCGTTAGATTGCAATCTGACGGTTTTTGCAATTTTACGGTACATATACATATAAAAACGAAATACCACTCATTCACTCACTGTCTGACTGACTAATCATGATATCTCAGCAACTATAAAGCATACAGACTTGAAATTTGGAAGGTAGGTTCCTTCTATGGAGTAGACATCAGCTAAGAAACGGTTTTGAGACAATTCACCACTAAGGAATTGAAATTGGGGTTGGAAGTTTGTATTAAAGTCCTTTGTTTTTGAAGTTAGAAATGAAAATTGGCAATTAAGTTATGTTTGTATATAGTAAAGTTGTTCAAAAAAAAGTGTAGAGTAGACAAGAATCCATACTAATATTATAAATGCGAAAGTGTGCCTGTCCGTCTGCAACGCTTTCACGGCCCATCTGCTCAACTGATTTTGATGAAATTTGGTACAGGGGTAGATTGTATCCCGGGGAAGGACATAGGCTACTTTTTATCCCGGAAAATTAAAGAGTTCCCGCGGGAATTAAAAATCTTAATCCACGCGGACGACGTCGCGGGCATCATCTAGTTAGTTCATTATAATCTTCGAAATCATCTCAGTTCTTCATCCGACGCATCGCGTGCGTGCAGCATCCGTCAGATAAGATCACGACTTTGGACGGGGTCGGAACTTAGCCCTGAATTTACTTCTATAAGGACAGAATACTAACCATTGAACCTTAGGCATTATCTTAGCCAAACCTAAATCATAATCTTAATAAGTAAATACTAATATTATAAATGCGAAAGTGTCTCTCTGTCTACTATGCTTTAACTGCCCATCTATTCAGCCGATTTTGATGGAATTTGTTATAGGGACAGTTTGTACTTTTAAGAGTTCCCGCGGGACTAAAAAAAGCTTAACCCATGCGGACGAATTCGCGGACTTTGCGGCTTGCGGGTAGTAATTATAAATGCGAAAGTTTTTTTTATTACACTACAAATTAGCACTTGACTGCGGTCCCATACCACTGATCGGTTTCTAGGTTTTCAATTTCCACTATTCACGCATCATAACCACGGACTTGGTCCGTCTTTACCAGTAGGGTGGTAACTAGCCACGGCCGAAGATGGTAACTAGACCAGACCAGAGAAACACAGAAATTACTGAACTATGAATCTAAAATATGAGTTAAAGGTAACTGACTGACTCATCTATCAACGCACAGCTCAAACCACTGGCCGGGTCGGACTGTTTGGTATACAGTTTTTATAACGTAGGCATTCGCTAACAAAGGAATTTCGAAAATTGAACGAATATAAACGATTTTTCAAACGGGGTTAATTTAAACTGGGAAAAAGCTAGATAAATACATATATAATTGATATTTCGGAATAGGCCTACCCCGGGTAGCTACTATAATAATTTAATGACAAGACGAACTTTGAAAATGTTTTTTTTCCATGGCACTGAATCTTTGCACATTTCCTGTTACCTATCCTAGGCCTAAAAATTCCATTTATCTTGAGAAAATTGCTTTGGGGAAAATCCTACACAAATAAATGTGTCCTAAATTAATTAATCACCTATAAAATCATGTGATAGAGGAAAACATTGTGAAAAAATATGCAATATGAACATGTTTTTCACAAAATATGTAAAATAGACTTATATTTATAAATTTAAAATTTATAAAGCAGTTGAGTTTTTAATTTTTTAACGAATTATGGCTAGTTAGGCATCAGATGACCGCGGTTCGATCGAGTTTTTTAAAATCCCCTGGGAACTCTTTGATTTTCCGGGATTAAAAATCCATGTCACTCTCCAGTTCTTTCTTTACCTATATTCATGCAAAATATCTCGTCGATCCGTTGCTCCGTTCCGGCGTGATTGAAGGATAAACCAACAAACGAACACTTTCGCATTTACTATGTATTTTCTACATAGTTCCACGGAGTTAAGTAAATAAGTGTAATAAGTACATTACAGTAAGTAGCGTGTAATGGACCATTCGACTAGTTTGCATACCTCTAGTGCTACTTTACCATTATTTATTGCTTTATCTGTAGGATACATAAAATTCAAAGATCTGACTGACTGACTGATTTATCAACGCACATTCGCTGGTCCTAGAGACATAAAATATGGCGGGTGTGCTCTTAGTGAAGAGTTACCTCTTCACTTCCAATTAGCTCTTACCGGCTGTACCCGTGAAAGTTGGTATTCGAGCTTTTTTTCTGGGTGAGGGGAAAAAATTGGTATTTGAGTTGTCGGTTTAAAATGAAGACACACTTCATTCAAAGTTTTTGAAAATTTCATCCCCAATAGTGGATGAAAGTTTTATTCCGGAAATCAGACAGTTCCAACGGGCTTTTATTTTAAACATTAATCCATGCGGACGAAGTCGCGAGCAAAAGCTATTATAAAATATAGGGTGCCAGTTCGGCCCCTAAGATACGGGTCCTAGTGTAGGGGCCAGGAAGTCATTGTATTTTTTTGTACTTTAGTTAAATTCATTATTCTATTTACAGTTTAGAAAAACTAACGTATCGCAACAGGTGCTAGCCAAGAGCAATGAAAGCCTCTTTAACGCAATTAGCAGGTGTAATGAGGTGATAGCTACCGCGTGATTGCCCACCACAGCGATAATGTTTGCGTTCATAAAGCTATTAATCACGTAGGTCGTAGACAAACAAGGCTTCAGAGATACTTCAATCGCCTAAGTATAGTTTTTTAGGGTTCCCTACCTCAAAAGGAAAGAACGGAACCCTTATAGGATCACTTTGTTGATCCGTCTGTCTGTCTGTCAAAACACTTCTTCTCAGGAATGCATGGAGGAATCAAGCTGAAATTCATATAAAATACTCATGTCTACTGTCCCTTGGAGTTGTGAAAAAATCAAACTTCTAAGACAACGCAATCAAAAGATACAGCCGTTTATGCTGCAAATTTTCGACACTCGCAAGGGATTCAACACCTACAGGGTACTTCCCGTGAACTCAGAATCCTGAGAAGAAGGATCTTGACAGACAGACAGACGGACAACAAAGTGATCCTATAAGGGCTCCGTTTTTTCCTTTTGAGGTACGGAACCCTACAAAGCTCAATGCTTATTTTTCATAATGCCCTGACTGTATAAGGAGAATGTATAAGGAGGCCCTGAATGAATAGGCAAGGATAACCAAAGCTAATCAATGCCTTCATCTGGCTCCGAATACTGTGCACGCAGTGGCGAAACCTCTATAAATGTTAAAAAGCCTGGCTTGCCCAAAACAAACACCCAAACATACAAACTCAATATTAACTCAGTAATTAATCGAACCGTTTAAATTATGTGTTTAAATTTCGCGCGTTCTACAATCTGTCATTTCAATTACTGCTAAGCCGACCGGTGGGCGCCGAGCGCTTGCGAACGTTTTACGAACAACCTAGTTGAGTGAGTGAGAGGGGCTGTGGCTTTGATTTCCATACATAATTATTGTCTGTATAATCCGCTATGTCTGTATAATCCGCTATAGATTCCTATAAATAGTATAGCGGTTTCTATGAATTTATTATGCTTGGATTATCTAATACGTCTGATTTAAGAAGTCGCACGCTGCCTCTAGGGGAATCGTGATACGGACTTAACCTTCATAATTTAGTCGTTTGCTTTTTTGTGACAGGGTTTATTGAAATAATAATATTATCCGTGAATTAATAGTTAATTTTGTACAAAATGAGTTCAGATTTAATTAATATTGTTCCTTGTTACTATTTAAAGTGTGTGCAAATATTGATTGACGAGAATAAGGTAAAATATATAACTTTTGAACAATAATTCTTGAAAATTCACCAAAATCTACTCCAGACCTGTGTATTTCACAAACTTGTAAAAGTAGAAAAAGGCAATTTAACAGATCCGGGTATAAAACTAAATGGATTTTTGGTTGTTCTCATACTAATAAGCTAATTGTTAGAGTTGCATACGTTTTTATTCGTACAGTAAGTCAATGTACAGTCATATTCCAAGCTTCTTTTCGTTAGAAATTATGATATAAATATATATGGTGCTATAAAATGCATCAAGTTTCCCAAAAACATATGATTTCCGTTATTTCTTTTTGTAATTTCGGAAAACAACGCATAGAAACTTCCAATTATTGGCAAATGAAATTTCAAATCATATAATTGACCTAGATCACACAGGTAGTGTACCACTGCTGACTTAATTCTGTCTAGTAGTTAACTTATGCCTTCTGTGTGCTTTGTTGAGCTCGTCAAGACATGAGTAAAAAAGTAGACGGAAGATTACGATGGGCAGCGGCTGGCTTGCCTACGTTTAAACCCTACGGCACGCCACTGCGACACTGCCTGAGTGGGGCATGCATGTTTCCTACATTTTTATAGCAAATAATTATAATTGGTTAAAGCTTTCATAACTCAGAAAAGTACGTGCGTAGGGATTCAACCCCCGAGCATCCAAATAGCAGGCTGGCGGTGTACTGATGCCGCTAGGGTCAGTTATCGCCGCTTATATTATTTTTCAAATTATTACGCGCTTTTTTTAATTCTCGTGGCAAATCCTAATTTTCCAAGATAAAAAGTACCTATCTTTGTACCTTTCATCAAAATCTGTTGAAAATTGGAAAACATACATACTTTCGCATGATCACGGATATCAACTTTTTCTGCGCTAAGCCATTAGGTAGGTTTAAGCTCCTGATATATACTACAGTAACTAAGCGGATATGGACATACGGCATCCGGCTCTGGGGATCAGCAATCAGCATGCGACTCCAACATTGAAATTATTCAAAGAGTACAAAATTACATGTTAAAATAACTTTCGAACGGACCATGGTTCCTGCGCATTTCTGAAATCCATGAGCACTTAAAGGTGAACACAATAAAGGACGAAATAAGATGTTATGGTTCTGACTATAAAACAGGGCCTTGTCAAACACCCGGATCGCTTGGCAGCACAGTTGACGATGCCGCAAGCGATCCGTCGCTTAAAGAGAAGGCATATCCTAGACGATATATAGCCGAGACATAAAGTGCTTCCCGCTGGGGAAGTTGCCTCTGATCGCCAACCCATCCTACATCAAATCTGCTCGTAGTCCACCGACTGATCGCACGATAAGACACAACAAAAAAAAACAAAAAAGCCATTAGGTAAGGGCCACGATGAACTTTAAACTTACCAAAGTCCCCAAATAGCTGTGCCCGATCTCCTCCTCAGAGGTGTCCCCGGACACCAGCGTCTGCTGCTTCCCCCACTTCATTTCTATCGCTTTTGTTACTTTGTACTAGAATCTATGGCACTATTACTATTTTACCTTATGTCACTTTTTAAGTGTACTATTTATGTTTCGAATGCATTTCGTTTTTGGGGATGGATGCGTTTGCTAAAAAATTTTTTGGTCGATATCGATGACTGTTTAAATAAATTTATTATTTGCTATACACATAGTTATCTACGAGTACTTATTGATAGATAACTATGAGTTATTTTAAAGTCTAAAATAAAAAACTTTTTTTTTGTTTAGCACTCTTAAAATACCTTACTCAAACAGGTATATTTAAAATAAGTTAGACATTATTTTGTCAGCACTAACGCAGACTACGGTCTATTTGGGCTGCAAATTACTAACGCTAACGTTTTTAATCTAGTGCTTTGGTCTGCAAAATTGTGGTTTAGTTTTAGTTTTTTTAAAGGCATGAAATAAATAATTGATAAAAATAAAATAAATTATTATGAAATTAATTTGCTACATAAATTCAACTAATTACCGTATAATTATTCAACTAAAATGCTACCGAGATTTAAATAAATTTTCCTTGAAGTATAAAGATATTGAAAAAACCCTGTTGCTCAAGAGGGAACATAACTATGTTTTTTTAAATTGTTCCATTATTTTAAAATATTTTATTTCAATGAAAAGTTTGTTACACAAAGGTGAAAACCTTGTTTAAAATAACTGAAGTAAGTATTCCAAAAATAAGACTTACTTGAAAGCTTTTAATAAAATGAAAAAGATCTACAATCTCGATAAAATTTATAAGTAGGTACTTACTTAAATTACTCAAAAATGTTATATTAAATATTCGTTATGGAATAAATATTTTAAAAAACCAAATAATACATGATTGTAGGATTTATAAGTTTAATTAATATTTACGTTACTAATTGATACCGCCTTATTTTTTTTAAAATCCTGATTATTTTGTTTCCACCATCGCGATTTTTTTTAATGTACTAACACCTCGACCGCGCAGTGTCGGTTCAGGTAGACTGAACTAATCATGAGAGCAAACCCGCACTGAAAACTCTTGAAACTTAAGCCGTGGACACACTATACTAATTTAACTAATTTTCCTGCTCCGTTTTCCAAAGAGGATGTTACTCATTCGTTTACTTAATAACGAGTGTTCTATGTCACATGATTGAATTAGGCCTAAAAATGGTGATAGCCTAGTGGTTGAAGACTTCAACCTCCTCAAGGGCTCGGGAGACGAGTCCCGGGCACATACCTCTCTCGAGTACTTTTCTAGGTAATGTACATTTAAAACAATTAATATCACTAAATTCAAACATAATGAGCAAACTCGCATACCAGGGAGTTCTCCATAATTTTCCCACCTGCGAGTGACCTGTAGAGTGACAAAGAGTACTTTTTATCCCGGAAATTGAAGGAGTTCCCGCGGGAATCAAAAAATTTAAACCACGCGGATGAAGTAGCGGGCATCAGTTAGTCAGCTAGTCTATACTTAATATTCTAAATACGAAAGTTTGGATGTATGTATGTTTGTTACTCAATCACACCCCAACAGCTGAACGGATCTGGCTGAAATTTGGCACAGAGATAGTTTATAGTTTGGAGTAGCATATAGGCTATTTTTTATCCCGGAAAATTAAAGAGTTCCCGCGGGAACCACAAAACCTGGATCCACGCGTACGAAGTCGCGGGCATTAGCTAGTAGATATATTATAAAGAAGATGAAACATTGTATCCAAAGCCTTACACATTGGTCATCGTCTCATCATATTATTATAATATGTATAGTTCATGCAAGTTTGCAGTTCGCGTTAGCGCGTCCTCCAACATCGATAACTATGATGTTAATCGATAACTATTCACAACACTAATTTGATGATAACTGTCCAATCCCGAATTATTTATTTGCACGCGTTTTTAAACAAAAACTTTTTGTATGCGCTGTGGTCTCGTAAGTGGGTGGTCCCGAGTTCATATTCAGGAAGGCAAGAATTTGAAATTTCAGAAGAGATTTTAGTGGTAGGATTGGCTAGTTACAACTCTAAAACCAAAGCCGCCAAGCGATTAAGCGGTCCAGGGAGCATACGACTATCGCTTAAAGCCGTATAGGTACGACATAAATATCGTCATATCGGAATAATACTGCTTTAAGCGATGGTAGTAGCCCCCCAGTACGAAACAGCAATAACCTATCATAGAAATCTACTTCCTTATAACCGAATCTCAGCCATAGCGGCCTACCTTCACACGAGACAGGTTTTGTGTAGAATTTTTTGAAGCCCTACGGAGTGGAACAAACTCCTTAAAAAAGATTTAAAAAAAAAAGATCTAATCAAGCAATCTGCAATCATAATAATTAAGAATAGAATTAGAGCATAAAAATATTAATTTAAGTAATTTTTGAAAAATAATGCTTGTTAAAGTTTAGGTACGAGTATTTGCATAATATTCTTTTGTTAGGCCGGAAATAAAACTGTAGGTACACACTACACACCTACTACATACCTACCTACCCAGGGAACTCTACATAGTACACCTTACCTTGCTTACCCTTTACATCATAAAATTCGCCAACAAACTACATGTGTACCTAAACTAGCGGCACGCTATGATGGCCGGTTTGACGTTTGTCCGCTCATGAAGTTCCGTATTAATTGATAACGACTTTGAAGGAAATAATTGTATTACTTTATTGACGATAGTGATGTGCAGAGATTCATAAATTTTATCGAATGTAGTTTTAGGTTTAGGACTCAAAATTTATTTATTAAATTGATTTCTTAAATGTATACAAGTGTAGAAAAATCAGTTTGCACCATTTAAGGGGTGAATGTACTTGTGAATATGAACAATTTTCACTATGTGGACAAACCTCTGAAATCGCAAAAAAATATCAATAAATTTTTAAAAATGGAATCTAATACGATCGTCACATAGGATCGCTGGCTAGCACAACTACTACCTCCGGCAAACTCGCGTCAATGCTCAATGCAAAACAAAGCAGTTTCGAATTGACGTTGCTTCGAAAAGTATAAACTGTCAGTGCAATGCGATTGTGATATAGTTTTGACCTGGCTTTGGATTTCAAATATTGATACTGCATTACTGTTGACCCTTGCTCGTTAATTTGGACTCTGTTCAAGCCCTTTGTTGTGGATTTCGTCGATATGACCGAACGTACGCAGAGAACTGTTCTAAATAGTCAGACACGTGAGTTCGTAATACGCCTTCGTAACTATTTCGATCGTGAAGCTCAAAATGGAGGGCCAATTTTACCTATAACGTCAGTGGTTGAACGCGTAGCTGATGCGCTTAATATTGGACAACGAACTGTTAGACGGATAACTAAAAAAAAATATGGCGAGACTGGCACAGAAGAAAATAAACTTCACACACCAAAAAAGAGAAAACGAGCAAAACCAGTCGTAGGCATCGATAGCTTTGATGCCGATGCTATCCGAAGACATGTTTACGGCTACTATTTACAGAAGGAGTATCCAACAAGAAAAAAGTTGGTGCATTCACTGAAGGAAGCTGGATTATTCTTCGGTGGGGAAAGTTCTTTAACGAAGATTTTGAAGACCATTGGATTTCGATACAAAAAATGTAACAAACGCAAAATATTGATGGAAAGATTTGATATAGCGATGGCAAGGTATACTTTTTTACGGCAAGTGAAAGAAATCAAAAATTGGCAAAATGTTGTGTTCTTGGATGAAACATGGCTTAATGCTAACCATACTGTAGGCCGTTCTTGGAACGATGACACAGCAGCATCTACTTCCAAAGTTCCTGTAGGAAAAGGATCGCGACTTATAATTTGTCACGCCGGAACCATCAACGGGTTTGTCGAAGGTTCTCTCATGGCTTTTGCGTCAAAAACCACTGGAGACTATCATGAAGACATGAATGGAGAAAAGTTTACTGAATGGTTTACCTCAATGTTGTGTAGCCTCCCTGAACCATCTATTATAATTATGGACAACGCCCCATACCACTCGATGCAAATTGACAAGCCACCTGCCCAATCCCAAAAGAAAGCTGATATCGTCGCATGGCTTCGTAAAAATGGCGTAGATGCAAACATAAATATGTTAAAAGCGGAATTAGTACGTCTTTTAAAAGAAAACAAACCAACCAAGATCCGATACGTCATTGACGAAATAGCATTAGAACATGGGCACAGAGTTATACGGTTACCGCCTTACCATTGTGAGTATAATGCGATTGAGTTGGTGTGGGCTCAAATTAAGGGATATGCTGCAAGACACAATACAGAACCCCCATTTACCACAAAAAAAATGCTAAAATTATAAGAAGAAGCTTGTGAACATGTGACTAAAGGAGACTGGGAAAAGGTTGTGAATAGAACTGTTAAATTAATAAGGGAAGATTATGAAAGAGATGTGAAAATAGATAATATTATAGAAAACGAACATATAATTATTAATGTATGTGATGATAGCAGTGACGACAGTGAAAATAGTAGTATGGACGAATCTGATTAATTATGGCCTTTTGTGGCACCTTTTTTGGTATCTTTTGTATTCATATGTTTCTTGTGTGCATATAAAGTATGTATATTCATTTTCGTTCAAATATTCAGTTCGTTCAAATAAATTAAATAAACATATACATTTTTGTTTTATTAAACCTATTTAATCAGGTACAAAAACAAAACTTAATTGTTTTTTGTTCGAGAATAAATTGACATTCCACATCACTATTGTAATGTGTCAAACCGGCCATCATAGCGTGCCGCTAGAGTAGTTTGGCGAATAACATGATTTTTTATACGACTGCCTGAAAAAAGGAGTATATTGTTTTCAGGGTTCATGTATGTATGTATGTATGTGAGTTTGTATATTCCCCCATAACTTCTATACGCCTGAACCGATTTTGATAAATGAGGTATCGTTAGAATCCCTAGCTTATTCCGGGTGACATAGGCTAGTAAAATTTTCAAAAAAATTTATGTGGTGACCATGGTCACGCATTAAAGACTAAAGCTAAAAAAATAATTCGAAACCAAGATTAACTATATAATCCTCATCTAGAAAATGAGTAGATTCCAAAAATATATAACACTATAGTTCAATATGCAGTGATATCATTTAATAAAAATGTGATTAAGATTCTAACTACATTAATTTAGATTTTTAACCTTTTAGTTCGTTTTTTGGCAGGGCAGTCGTGTTTTTTAATTTTTTTAATGTATACATTAAAAAAATTAAAAAAAAAAGCTGTAGAAATGTAAACTGTATAATCATAGTAGTAAAAAGTACAGAATGTAAATCTCTGGGGGATAAAGTACGCCGTTCAATAGATGAACCTTGGATTTATTTATAGAGCATTTGTTATTAGTAAATAGTAAACTGATAGTATTGAGTAACTAATTGCAGTGAGATATTTTTGTAGGCGAACCGCGCCACCGTGAAATTATATCGTTTACGGTGGGTTTAAACCTAATCGTTTACGTTTTATCAGCCACGCCCTCTGAGCACGCGCTTACTTGTTGAGCGACGAAAGCGACGCGACCCAACGCGAAGCGATACGACTCCATAGAAAATGGAAAACTTTTATCTGTCACCGTAAGATTGTGTATACCGTCATATTGCAATATAACGTTTTATCTCGATAAATTGTAATCTGCCGAAAGATTAAAATATTTATTGTATTTACGTTTACTTGTCTTTTTCTTGTAAGTTAGGGTTCGACATAAATAATACAGGCACTTAGGTTGTATCGGGTTAATATATCTCACAGGTTACAATCTAACGAAAAATAATGCGTTAAATTGTAAGCAGTTGTTACGGTTCGCAATCTTTCGACAGTTTACAATCTATGGAGATAAAAGGCGTTAGATTACAATCTAACGTTTTTTACAATTTTACGGTGACATATCCACGCGATAACGTAGACCACGTGAAGGGTCAGTAGTATTGCCAAAGGTCAGTAGTAGTGCCTAGTGGGAGATTTCAAATTAAAATTCCGATGTTTTTTTTATTCAAATAAACTTTTACAAGTGCTTTTGAATCGTCGAGTGAATCTACCACTGCCTCAGAATGACATTCCTACCGAGAAGAACCAGCAAGAAACTCGGTTTGACTGACAAGATAAAACTTGACGTTTTGACTTATTCGCGACAACGTTATCTTTAGTTCGCGCGCGAGTTGAATGCAGAGCAAATGTTTGGTGACACATACATTTACTCTGCATTGAACTGGCGCACGAATTGTACCATTTATTCCATACAAATCGTAGTGGAAAATCTCCCACGATCTCTCAGGTCTCAGATCAAATACCACGTTGAAGTGAGTGAGTGATGATGTCCAATAGTTTGGTTATCACGATAATTTATAGCAATGACTGAGACAAGACAAAGGGCGTACTGAAAATAAAGAAGGAATTTTATCCATACTAATATTATAAATGCGAAAGTGTGTCTGTCTTTTTGTCCGTTTGTCTGCTACGGTTTCACGGCCTATTTGTTCAACCGATTTTGATGAAATTTGGTATGGGGATAGTTTCTATCCCGGGGTAGGAAAAAGGCTACTTTTTATCCCGGAAAATTAAAAGTTCCCGTAGGAATCAAAAATCTTAATCATCATCTTAATAATCAGTACTTAAATAAAAAATTAAAATGAATAAATATTATTAGAGTGATATTATGAGTTAAATAAGTTTATAATACCTATAATATATTACTAGTAATTATATGCTAGTTCTTAAGTAGTGTGAAATTTTCAGTAATAAAGCCTTTTTTATTATAATTTATAGCAGACCGCAACAAGTTCCTAGATCAAGTATTTGATAATGACCACTTATTATAATTACGTGAACCGTGAGACAGAATTATGGATTAGCATCTTTGTGCTCTATGATAACTACCTAAAGAAGGTAGGTATAATGGTTTCTTGCCGGTTCTTCTCATAAAAAATTTCTTGCCGAACCGGTGGTAGAGAGTAGATACTAGACTCTATAGTCTTGACACTGACAGCTGACAAGCGGCACAAATTGACGTACATGAAATAAATAATTTAATTTCATGAATGGATATTGATAGAAGTAGGCGTTACTTTGCGGAAGTCCAAGATAATGAAGCAAAACATTAAGAGATAGCTGCACTTTTGGTAACTATCGCCATGAAGGCTGATTCAGTATTAGGTGGGTGTAGAGCTCTCCACTGATGATGATAGTTAAGGTCTGCCCGCATGCTGATGGGCCTTTCACTAGATATGGCCGCTCAAAGACGTGTTATGGTTACCAAAAATGAACCATAATTAGCAAGGACGATTCTTGTACAGTATTTAATTATGCGCAGTATCCATGTAAACAGTATAAAAACTGACGCTATTCATCGGGCCCTTCACTAGATATCACATCTCAAACACGTGATAAACTTAAAAACTACAAATAATTATTAGCAATAATTATTAGATCGTCACGTTGATTGCTATTAAATATTACGAAGGCGTAAGAATAGGACAGCAATTAATTTTACGTCTTCATATATTTATTAGCAATCAACGTCAAACAATCACTATTGTCATCACTGGAGAGCTCAACACCCACCTGTATCACATACTGTATCAGCCTTCCTGGCGATAGTTACCAAAAGTGTAGCTATCTCTTATAATAGAACTAGTAGTTTAATCTACCTTTTATTAAGCTACTAGCTGATGCCCGCGTCATCTTCTACTTTTAATTTTTTTAAGTAGCCTGTGTGTTCTTCCAGACTATAATCTAAATCTGTGCCAAATTTCATCCAGATCCATTCAGCCGTTCTGCCGTGATCGGGTAACAAACCTAATCTTTCGCATTTATAGGATCAGTGTATCAGTGGTTAGTATAGATTTAGATGTACGAGTGAGTTCCGCAAACCTCAGCACTGCAGTGGGCCGTACATTACCGACGTACGAGCACGCCACAGCGATTATCGCACGCCACGGAGCACATATAATGGACGATTGTCTTGCGAGGAGGGGACAAGACGATTATGTGCGCTCCACAACTACCTATTTCTAACGAGATACAATAAGAGAACGAGAAAAGACGTACCTACTATATTATACGAAAAGATCACAGAGGGCCTAGAAAAGTACTAGTATGACGCGAACGAATGATATCCTACTAATATTATAAACGCGAAAGTTGTGTAAGTATGGATGTATGGATGTATGGATGTTTGTTACTCTTTCACGCCAGAACGGCTGAACGGATGTGGATGAAATTTGGCACAAGGATAGATTTTAGTCTAGAATAACATATATGCTACTTTTTATCCCGGAAAATTAAAGAGTTCCCGCGGGAACGAAAAACCTCTATCCGCGCGGGCATCAGCTAATATCTAAATATATTATAAAAGGAAAAGGTGACTGACTGACTGATCTATAAACGCACAGCTCAAGCGGACGGATTAATTGGGCTGTTTGGCATACTGATAGCTTCCATGACGTAGGTATCCGCTAAGAAAAGATTGAAAGAAGAAAGGATTTGAAGTCGGTTTTCGGACGGACCATTTTCGGACTTCCAAATTCGGTCACCCATCCAGTTACCGACTGGGGTCAATATTATCTCTATGGTGCTATATATTAATATTTAAAGTTTAAGAATTAAGTAACGGTCTGTATTTTTGAGTAATGATAGCATCATGATTCATGATGATACCCGTTAAATATACTTGAGCTAAGTACTTAAATAAGTTTATATTCGCTTCAAAAGCCAATTATCTTTAATTACCACTAGCTGATGCCCGCGACTTCATTCGCGTGTATGGAGGATTTTCGGTTCCCGCGGGAACTCTTTAATTTTCTATCTCTGTGTATCCAAATTTCATCTAGATCCGTTCAGCCGTTGGGGCGTGACATCCATACATCCATCCAAACTTTCGCATTTATAATATATTAGTATAGATTATATTATTTGATAAGTAATTGTCAGGAAAAATATTTTGCGCGCGCGCTTAATTTTTACAATAAGTTTAAATAGTTAATAAAAAGATTTAAAAAATGCAAGTACTTGCAGTTCTTTTTATCTTAAATAATTATTCGCTTTCATCTAAAACAAAAACCGTACGTCAAAACCATACCTATAAGTACCAACTTAAACTAAAAAGTAAAAAAACATTATTTGAGTATATATTTTGTTTTTTGTTGATTTTCTCAAAAAGCGCTAAATCAATTTCCATTAAATTTATATGGGACCACTGAACTGACCACATCTGAAGTATAATCTACCAAACAAAAAAATAATCATCAAAATTGATTCATATTTGGTATGATCGCTTAAATACAAAAAAAAACATACAGTCGAATTAAGACCCTTTTCCTATTTTGAAGTCGGTTGAAAATACCTATTTAGATAACCAGAAGCGTCGACGTAGGCATACCTTTACCTACACCTTATTCGACTTCAAAGAAGTTGCAGTTCAACAACAAATCTCATCATTTTATGATATTGCCAAATATGTCAATTTTGCATCTAAACATCTTCTTAAAATAAACTTATAATCAATGTCATTTAATTACACAATCACTGAAGTTTTAACCTTGGGCCTGTAACGAGACACCTGAAGTTCCGATCAACAATAATTTCACCTTGACACCTAAACTTCGTTGGACGTGAGATCGTTAAAGTAATTTGCGCAATTTTTAGGTACTTACTAAATAAGTGTTTTTGTGTCAAATATCTTGTTATTATTATAATCGTCGTAGTATAAAGTAATGCCAGCAAGCATGCAATGGTATGCATGTAATGGCTGTAGCCATCTGGATAAGATGTCACTCGCCAGGTCTTTATCTATACCTATGCAAACAATCATGTCGAACGGTCGCGTGATTGAAAAACAAACAAGCAAACAGTTTCACATTTATAATAGATATGGGTACTAGGTAGTGGCACTAGATGATGTCCGACACTTCACCCACGTGTAATTAGGCACTTCAAACTTTTTAATTTTCCGGGTTGAATAGAGTCTATGTCACCACTCTCCAATTACTTAATCCTCAACTATACCTACCAAGCAAAAAAAACAACTTTCAGTCGGTTACTCAGCTGCGGCGTAATTGAAGGACAGACCAACAAACACGCACATTTTCGCGTTTAAAATTTTAGTATGGAATCTTCGAACTATTTATCGCTTATTACCACATCAGTTTCACAATCTGTTAAACTGCGGTGCTCTAGTTCTTTAACGGATCTCTTCAATGCTGATTTGATCGTAGAGTAACTTCGAGGCCACAATAAAGAGAATCTCTATTTCGTGGTCGAGGCCCTAGCTAGCTTATGAGATGAGGCTCCTAGATAGGTACAATCGATACTAATATTAAAAATGCGAAAGTGTGTCTGTCTGCTACAATTTCATTGCTCATCCGTTCAACCGATTTTGATGAAATTTGATAAAGGGGTAGGTTGTATCCCAGGAAAGGACATAGGCTACTTTTTATCCCGGAAAATAAAGAGTTCCCGCGGGAATCAAAAAATGTTAATCCACACGGACGAAGTCGCGGGAGTCATCTAGTTATGAAATATATAAATAAAAAACTAGTAACTAAAGCATTCGTCTGAATTTTGGCACTAACTGTAGCATGTGGAGATCATAATCTCACAAAGTTACCGCAAATCCTGTGTAATTTAAGTAATCTTTGCTCGCGGCCAGCGGCGCGTGACGTCATGATTTTATGATGACGTCAAAAGGTTACACCTCGCACGTCAAACTAGACTGCATTCATAAGTACATAATATTTATGGTCTTACTAGCTGATGCTAGAAGTTTTATTAATTCCCATAAGAACTCTTCTATTTTCCGGGATAAAAAGTAGCCTATGTGCTATTCCAGACTATAATCTATCTCTGCCAAATTTCAGCCCTATCCGTTCAGCCGTTGGGGCGTGATTGAGTAACAATCATCCATACATCCATCCAAACTTTCGCATTTATAGTATTAGTATAGATAAGTTGCGGGTATCAGCTAGTCAATATAGATCACACAAAAGAAAAACCAAATAGGCATCAAAAGTTTTATTATCGCCTGTTATCAGTATTTGAGTTACGAGTCGTTTACGATTACAGTAGCCTATCGGTTTATAGTGGCTCTACATACCCATACGTATAGTCCTCGCGCGAGCTCCGAGGATTCCTATGGAATGTTAAAGTAATGACGTAGAGTTGTTTAAAGTACAACAAAACAATACTGCTGTCGCAAAGTTACACGCATCAAGCTCGAAACTAGAGCTGGGAGCGAGCTGGATATGGAGCGACGATCGGGGGTGGCGTACAGCCGTCGTTTCTTCAGACCCCGAGTTCCCCGGAGCTCATGCGCGGACTGTAGTTACGTACGACTTATTATGATGAACCATACACCTAACATTCGGGGAACTTCCCGAACTTCCCGTGGGAACCAAAAAACCTCAAACCACGCAGACGAAGCCTATGTGCTATTCCAGACTATAATCTATCTCTGTGCCAAATTTCAGATCCGTTCAGCCGTTGGGGCGTGATTGAGTAACAAACATATATAATATATACATCCATACATCCAGCCAAACTTTATATGTTAGCATTTATAATATTAGTAAGATAACCAGTTTAAACTATCGATTATAGTAAAAAAGGCGTCGTATTTTATTTACTTCGTAATGTTTTACAGAATATCCAGTAATAAACCCAATTAGTACTGCGGCTATTTATAAATTATCACAGCACTAACTACAAGGAAAATTGCTAAAAATAGATCTCAGGAATTGGGTTACATCGTAAATGATAATGACAATGACTGAACATTTAATAATTCAAGACGATACTTTGTATTGAGATAGCTATATCTCTCTCTGCCGGCGTGGCGTCATTGCGGGAAGTCTGGACTCGTGACCTTTTACCAGGGACTGAAAAACAGATTCTAGGTTGCAGAAATATAAATGTTACAGAGTGAAAGTGTAACAGAATCGAAGCTGTAACCCTTTTGAAGGTTTTTTAATTCTGTTAACCCGAAACACTTGTATTTCTGTAACAAAAACGCACCTGTACCAGAAATGATAGTGTTTTAAAGTGTAACCGAAATAGCGACGTTGCCATTTACTGTTGACGCGTATTTTGAACCTATCGTTTACGGAGTTTGCTCGCCGAAACCTGGCCGAAGGCTGCCTGTAAACAAACAGAAGCGGAGCGGAGGTTTAAGCAGACCAATGACAATCAGACTTTTGACAGATGATATGATAAAATTATCGCATCATTGATAAAAAATCTGATTGATCTGCTTAACACTTCTTCACTCCGCTTCAGTGGAGAGGAGAATCATTCTTAAGATAAGGTACGCTATGAAAATTATACGATCCTATCACTTATTGGGTTTCAAACTCAACTCAAAGTATATATTTTATTAAAAAACTACCTGATGCCCGCGACTCTTCCACGTGGTCTAAGTTTTTTTGATTTCCGCAGGAACTCCTTAATTTTCCGAGATAAAAAGTAGCCTAATATGTCACTCTCCAAATCCACTACTAGGTATATCCATGCCAAAAATCACGTCGATCCGTTGCGGACAAACCAACAAATAAACACGCCTTCGCATTTAAATATTAGTATTATGGGAACTCAACCTACACAGTACACCTTCTGAACATCACGTTTACAAAGTATAAGACGTGATGGTGATAATTAACAACGTTACCTATCTTAAAAATAAAGCTACGAAACGATACAATACTTTCTTTTTTCGCTACGCATACTCACAAATCGCAATGTCCTGGTGCAAAGGCAGCCTTACCGAAAGAATTCGACGACGTATCAACGTTTAGGCACATGACCGCGCTATCTGATAAGGCATCAGGTACATTAGGTGTGATATAAGCCAGCGATAGTGGATTTTATAATACGAGATAATCTCCATGAAAGTCAATGTCGTGCTTTGACAGCTAACTCGCTACCAACCCTTGCCACCGAATCCAAATAAATCCATACATCCATCCATATTAATATTATAAATGCGAAGGTGTTTCTGTCTGTCTGCTACGCTTTCACGGCCCACCTGTTCAACCGCTTTTGATGAAATTTGGAACAGGGATAGTTTGTTTGTGTCCTGGGGAAGGACATAGGCTACTTTTTATCCCGGAAAATTAAGGAGTTCCCGCGGGAATCGAAAACACTTAGTCCACGTAGTATTATATAAAAGGAATAGGTGACTGACTGACTGATATATCAACGCACAACTCAAACCACTGGACTGGTGGGGCAGAAAATTGGCATGATATAGTTTTTTATTATGTAGCCATCCGCTAAGATAGGATTTTTGATAATTCAACCCTTAAAGTTAAAGAGGTATGAAAGGAGGGTGAAAGTTTGTATGAAAGTCCGACATTTATAACAGACTTCCAAATTCGGCGCGTATTTTTTTAAAATGTAGGTATGTTACTGCATATCTCCGTGGTTTCTAAACTGATTTGATTTTTTTTTGTGGTTAGAGGAAGCTCGCGAGGTGGTCAAATAAAAAGTTCTGACTCCAAATCCTCAATCCTGATGCTGTAGTTGTACCTACGGCTCAAAACTAGGGAGTTAGGAAATTTTGATGGTGAATTTATATAGTAGGTATAAAGTCACGTGTATATACGATTCAAGTCTGAGTCCCAACTCCTCAACCCTGATGCGGTAGGGTACAGAACTCCTTAAAAATAGCGATTTAGGATTTTTAATGGTGAATTCATATTGTAGGTGTCAAGCAACAACTTCATACTTAAACCCAAGTCCCAACTCCTCAACTCTGATGCTACAGGGTACTGCGCCCCTGAGCCGTAGGGATTTAGAGTACACTAAAAAGTTAAAAATAAAAATTTTCCAAAATCCGACTTCCAAATTTTACCTATCCATGATACATGTACATGGTATTTAGGCTTTAGGTTAAAAGTAACGAAATACGTGTTCCACGGTTGTTGAAAATTCTACCTATTTCATCTATTTCTAGATATATGAAAAGAAATAGAATAATAATAATAATAGAATTCTAGAAATAGATGAAATAGTCCGCCTGTGTGTCTGTTTGCTACGGTCTCACGGTCCCCGATTTTGGCGGAAATTTGTTACAGAGATAAATTTCATCCCTGTGATATAGGCTTTTTATCCCGGAAAGAGTTCTCAATAATACTGCACTACTCATAAGTAACTCAAGATTTTATGATGGGAATTATAATAAAAGCCGATTCCAGACTTCATTTCATTGAACTTCGTTTAACCTTAACGTTGTATGTATTTAATAACCCTTACGTTGTTATTGGGGTTTTTAACCAGACAGCATTTTTTGCCTTTTGGGTTTTTAACTGGTTTTAACAATTATTAAAATTTATTTATTGTTACCCAATACCCATACGGGCAATGACATCATAAAACTGTTTTTTATTGCGCAAACTCGTAGTTTTTGCACGAATGTAAAGTTACCTTTAACCAGGTCGAAGGGGAAATACCGTTTTAATAATATTAAGGTCGATTCATGTTACACCCTGCACGGATCGGCCAGCTGTAAAACTGCAGTTGTTGTGACTAGAGATGTGGTAGGTTTTGACAACCTACTTGGTGCAGTAGTGAGCGCTGTTTTATTATGGCAGGTCTCGCGTTCGATTCCCGGCAAGGTCAATTTAGGAATTTGTAATTTCACAACTTTCTCTGGTCTGGTCTAGTGGGAGGCTTCAGCCGTGGCTAGTTACCACCCTGCCGGTAAAGACGTACCGCCAAGCGATTAGGCGTTCTGGTACGATCTATCGGTTTCTACACGGCAGATCCGATCAGCTTAGCACTTTAGCCGCTACGGTGGAACATACATAAATACAAACATACATACATAGACTGCTAAAATCATTACCCTTCCTTTTGGCTTTGTCGTAGTCGGATAATTAATCTGAATCCTAGAATTACAATTGGGTATTTGACTAAGATTTAAAAAAATATATTTGATTATTAAATAGAGGATCTCCAAACGTCGTAACATCTACGTCCCCTGATAGTTTTATGCTGAATAACTAGTTTAAACAATCGATTAAAGTAAAAAAAGTGCGCCGAACTTTAATGACGTCCCAATCTAGAATTTCATATAAATCCCATACTGATGTCCTAATCAAAATTTTATTTATTTCACAGCAATTATGTCACAAATTATAAAATTATTATTATTATATATAAAAAGAAAATTATTATATATAAAAAGAATCCCATACTTAGGACGCGTTTTGACGTTTGAAAAAAAGTTGCTGATTTGACTATTTGTCAAATACCCAATTCCTCACCCCGGACCGGATGGTGTGTAGCGTGAATCCACCGTAATGGTAAGGATGCTCGTTTGCACAACCCGTTTACCTGAATGAACTAAGTTTGAACTTTTACCAGTACCAATATTTGGACTTTTGAGAACATCGCTTGACTTTCACAATTTTAGGTCATTGGAAAAAATCTCACTTTTGAGATCACACAGATTTCGAAACATGAACCACTAGACGATGCCCGCCACTTCGTCCGCGTGGATTTTTTTTTACTCCCGGGGGAACTTCTTAATTTTCCGGGATAAAAAGTATGTCCTAGCCTTGTATGTAAAAGCCTATGTCCTTCCCCGGGATGTAACCTACACCTATACCAAATTTCATCAAAATCAGTGAAAAAAATGGGCCGTGAAAGCGTAGCAGACAGACAGACAGATAGACAGCCGCTTTCGCAATATGTGTATGGAAGTAAGGATGAACAATAGTTCATAGTTAAGAGAGCTTTAGAATTTTGTCGAGAGGCGATTGTAAAGAACAGTTAACTAAGTACATGTACTTAGTGCACTTTTTTTCCTCAACATTGCATTGACTCCAAGGCTCCTGGTATTTCATTTCCTAATGTATTTTATATCTGCACTTATTATGAGTGACTACTTGAACAAGTTAATGGTACCAATTCCGTTAGACACAAGCTTCAAACTAAAATGCAATGATATTTTTATATCAAAATGGCTTATCCAAATTCTGAAGACAACAACAGTGTGTCAAACACACAACAAATGTATGTGTCAACATACATTTACTCAGCATTCAACTCGCGCGCAAACTGTACATGAATCCGTCAGGTCATAGAAAACATCCATTGCCAAAGATGTATGGTGCTTAAAGGACTATCAAGAAAGTCAGTGTTGAAGCTCCGTGACTATTTTGAAAAGGAAACTCGTACTTGTAATTACTAGATGAGTATACGAGTTACGAAATATCGGATAAAAGGGCACATCGCTTCACTGTTGTAAAAAACGATACGACGTTTATATATTATGTAAAAAACGATATACAAGGTGTAAGGTAATTAGTATAACATACCCGCGGCTACCCATGTGAGCTGGTGCATAGATATATTGGAAAAATTTCATGAGACGTCTAGCTCATATCCCGGGGGAGTTATGAGAACTTCAAAATTTTAGCATAAAAGTTCAGGTGGCACCCCTTAAAACAGCTGATTCAATATAATCACAGTATACACATACAAACAGTACTGAAACTACCTAAAAACGTTCGAAACAGCTCACTCACACAAACATGCGCATCGACGAGACCCCTAATAGGCCTATTACACAGCACTTTGCACAGGGCCCTGAAGTAAAGGAGGGCGTGGCCGCTAGTTAGAGCGTCGCTTATTGCACAGCAATAAGGATCAAATTAGGGACCTTTTCTCCCTAAAACTTATTACACTACACTGATTCAAGGGTAAGGGTCCCTGTGAAAAGTGCAGTGTAATAGGCCTATAAGCGTTCGTCGCAGTGCCGTCAGTATTGAGTGCCGCGTCATGACGAGTGGTCACGTATAGGTCTATTTCCGCGATCTTTTTAAAAATGCCAAGAGTGTATTGCGTAGTATACGGCTGTTTGAACTCTGCTTCAACAAAATCGGAACTATCGTTTTTTAAATTCGTTCAAAATCGGTATTTGGGGCTCCCTGGGATCACAAAATAGGAAACTTTTACCAAAATTTAAAAAAGTCAGCGTCGTCTTGAAATTCTTTGTTATTGAACCGATTTCGTTCAAAATCGATATCTGACGATCCCTAGGATCACAAAACAGGAAACTGTTACCAAAATTTAAAAAAAAATCAGCACCATTTTGAAATTCTTTGTTATTGAACCGATTTCGTTCAAAATCGATATCTGAGGATCCCTATGATCACAAAACTTAGAACTTAACTCTTCAGATAACTTAAAGTTAATTATTCACTCAGACCGCACACCGCAAACAGAACACCGAGGCAGATATAATGCTCCAACTGTAAATCTATCTACCAGTCTATCTCTCTACCCGTGCGAAGCCGATATATATTGGGGCTATCAAAAACTTAATTCACTTTTAGAATGCTTAATTATCCAGAAGAACCTAGCTACCTATCTATTATCCCGATATCCTCACGGGATATTCCCCTATCTGTTTTAAATGCGCAATTCTGTAATAACAGCTGTAGTAATGAAAACTTTGATAATGATTACTAAAAATACTTACTTACATTACAAGTATTAATTTTAATTAATTTACATTTAAGTAAAGATAATATGACAAATCTGTAAATTGTTTACTTTGTTTTTTCACGATAAAATTACAAATCTAAATTGCAACAGAGCTCATGAGCCCTGCCCGCGCGCCGTCCGCGGCGCCTACCGCGCGCAGCCTTACCGAAAGAATACGACGTCCTACCTATCAACGGTTAGGCAACGGCATAAAAAAACTGAACGTTATCCTACCGACGCAACGCGATACGACTCCATAGAATATGACAAACTTACCTACGCGACAACGTAGGCCACGTGGTTGTGAAGTGAGCGTCAGGATACCTAGACCATGACAGATTTTGGAAGTTGAGCAATCACAAGATTTAGTACCTACCTATTTGGTACCTGACATCAAGTAACTGATATTCTGAGGTCACAATGGCTGGTTCGGCCTCCAATTCGGGAGGTCCGAAGCTCGAATCCGTGCAGGCTTGTCAGTATGTCTTTGCCGGTAGGGTGGTAACTGATAACTAGCCACGGCCGAAGCCTCCCACCAGGCTATACCAGAGAAAATTAAGAAATTATAAATTGCCGAATCGACCCTGCCGTGGATTGAACCCTGGACTCCCACAAGACCACAGCGCTCACCACTGCGCCAGGGAGGTCGCTCAACGTTATAATAATTATAATTAACTATACTACCGATCAATCAATTTAGTTGAGGAGTTGTGTAGTGTCTACAACATAATTAACACCAATAATTATCTTATCAATTATCATTCTTCAAACTAAGGTTACTGCCTCGTTGGTCTAGTGGTTAGCATGTTCGACTGCGACCGACGAGGTCCCGGGTTGGACCATAATTAAGTATTGGGTTTTTCTGACTAGAAATTCTCAGTACTAGCCCGGAGCTAGGAAGTTGGCAAGTTGGCGGTGTTTCACCCCCGTGCCTCGGAGAGCACGTTTTAAGCCGTCGGTCCAGGTTATTAACCCTAATATGGTAATCGTCGTTAAAGCCCGCCAACCCGCATTGTAGCAGCGTGGTGGGTCTAGAACTAATTCCCTCTCTCCTAAGAGAGTAAAGGCCTATGCCCAGCAGTGAAACGTTAATAGCTGCAGTGGAAACTAAGGTTATTAATTGAAATACCTATAACCAATGTAAATACTAAAGAGCTTTGTTTGCGTGCTCCAATTTAACTCGAAATAGATTGAATCGATTGAGATGATTCGTTCATAGATGGTTCATACGTAGGGTTGTAACGGAACCTCGCCTCCGCCTCCGTAAGTGCGGAACTTTCGCAAGAAATCGTACCTCCGCTTCCGCATCCGCCGTTTTTTTGCGGAGTTGTAACGGAGGTTTATTTACGTTGACTTACAATGCGAGAGGTACAAATCGAAGCAGGTGACGTCAGTTACAAAGTTACAACAAGCAAAAAGGCAACTGTCCTTAGAAGAATCCTCAAAAAAAACAAATGTGGGATTCATCGCATCCTAAAGCACAGAAAATGGAGATGTGATCGGAGAAACCCACCTCGGCCTCCGCTAACCTCCGCATCTGCGGAAGCAAAGGCCCTTCACCTCCGCATCCGCCTCTGCTTCCGCTAAGTACGCCTCCGTTCAACCCTAGTTCATAGGCTCGGAGAATCTAAAACCGATTCGCAACGGAGTCATTTCAATTCTTATCATTTGACATCGTTGCGATTGAACTAATAAATTACGTTTATCAGTGACTAGTTTTCGCTCACGTTCAGTTTGATTTTCATACAAATCCTTACTTTTACCCCTACAGGGATCGAATTTTCGAAAATACTTTCTTAGCAGATGCCTATATTAAAAAAGCTATCTGTATGCCAAATTTTAGCCAGATCCGTCCAGTGTTTTGAGAGCGTTTATACTTGATAGATCAATCAGTCACCTTTTCCTTTAAATGTATTTAGAAGACTAGGTTGATTTCGTGGGCACCAGCTTGTATTATATATGATAATGTTCTGAAAGGTGTGTTAAGTCTGCCAATACTCACTCGGCCACCGTTCACATGACCAAACCGTTTTCATTCCGAGAGGAGGCTCTTGCCCAGTAATGTGCCTATGATGTGTGGGTTGAAATTAATTACTTGTTACTGTAACTAAAGTTTTAAAAGTAATTTTAGTTTCACTGTATAATGCATTATGTAAGTAATAATATGGGTGCTTAAAATAGTAATACATAAAGCCATTATTATTGAAATTTTTCACAGATTTGACTAGTTAATAAGCTTCTTAGAAGCATGCATAATTACTTTTACAACTCTATAAATTTCAATAACATTCAAATATTATTTCTACATTAATGACCATAAAAATTGAACAGACAAAGTTATAGAATAGTTTTTTTTTAATATGTACATACAGCATATTATATTTTTTAAGAGTAAATTAACTAGGAGTAGACAGTGCTGTAATGTATTAAGCATTTGGACTATTCTTAGTAACAGCTCATTTAATTTTATGATCATTCTGACAATGCAATGACACCTGAAACATGCCACATAGCGTTAATCAAAAGGTATAAAATTATGATTCTTAAAATAATATTAAATTTAATTTTTGATAAAGTAGTGTGTGTTATTTAAGTACTTAATTATTGAATAAAATTCTAGGTGACTTATTCAGTCTTTTGCAATATTTATTTTTGTGAACCTGTTGTCCCGTACTATGGTAAAGAAAATATTGGGTATAGCATCTCTCCTTTGTGTACTTTATGGCATAGTTTAATATTATTACTATACTATACTAATATAGCTTTTTATTACTTACGAAGCATGTGACTAGCTAACTATGCAGTAATTTAGCAAAATTTATGTAAAATGTATTAGTCACAGTATAACTCAAGACAATTATTATTTTGATGAGTTTTGAAATCACAAAACTATTGTATTTGCATTACAATGATCCAATTTGTTTCATCTGCACAGTTTAATTATTTATACATACTTAACTATGAATTGTATAAAAGCCTGCCCCCAAGTCCAAACTGACCAATTTATTAAACAGTGTCCAAATGGACGCTTCAAGACAGATATTTAAGCTTTAAATATTACTATTATATATTTGTGATCTATGTATTACATAGTTAAGTTGTTTAATGGCTAAGTAGTTAGTAGTTATATAACTTATTTATTAGTTTATTTAATAACTAGCTTTTGCCCGCAGCGTCGCTTATGTTAAGTTAGATTTACAAATTTCAAACCCCTATTTTACCCCTTTAGGGGTTAAATTTTCAAAAATCCTTTCTTAGCAGATATCTGCGTCATAATAGCTAACTGTATGCCAAATTTAAGCCCGATCTGCCCAGTGCTTTGAGGTGTGTGTTCATAGATCAGTCAGTCTGTCAGTCACCTTTTCCATTTATATATTTAGATTAATTTTAATAATAATTGTTGATAGCCTTGTGGCCTGCCTGGCCTTCAATCCTGGTGGTCAAGGCAGGGTTTGATTCTCAAGCACGCGCCTCCAAATGGACGCTTCAAGCCAACAAGTGAGATATTTAAGCCTTAAATATTACTATTATATATATATTTGTGATCTATGTTTTACATAGTTGTTGTTTAATGGCTAAGTAGTTAGTAGTTACATTTCTTATTTATTAGTTTATTTAATAACTAGCTTTTGCCCACAGCTTCGCTTATGTTAAGTTTGATTTTGATACAAATTTTAAACCCCTATTTTACCCCTTTAGGGGTTTAATTTTCAAAAATCCTGTCTTAGCAGATATCTACATCATAATAGCTATCTGTATGCCAAATTACAGCCCCATCTGTCCAGTGGTTTGATTCTCAGGCACGCGCCTCTAACTTTTCACTGTTAAGTATAAACCTATTTTATATATAGATATGCATTTTATTAATTGTTTAAGTATTAATTATACATGCATTTTAAACAATTAATTACTTATTATCACTTGCTTTAACAGTGAAGGAAACATCAAGAGGAAACCTGTATGACCTGCGTGTAGCCTACCACCTACCTATCTACACTTGGCCAGTGAGATGGATTATGACCAAACCCTTCTGATTCTGAGATGAAACTCTTGCTCATTTGTCTTAGTCAACGTATACCTATTGCAAATTCATAAAAAGTAAGACTGTAGGCCATATATGTATTACTTTTTGACTAAAAAACCTATCTTTGCCCAAACGCATAATTTTTCTCTCTTTTTCTAAATTTCTCCCAGTACGTTAACGTTTTCTCCCTGTCTAAAATCAATATTCTATAACATCTTGTGTTATGATGCTCTGGTATTTGGGTGGTGTGGTGAATACTGAATATCGAGGGCATCAAGTTCAAGATATGCACTGTACCACATAGATTTGCCTTCTGTGGTGGATTATAGCGAATTAAACTTCTAGTTTCTTCACTCCTGCAAAGTAACGCCTGCATCTTTCCAATATTTAATTTATACTTACAAAGTAATATTACTTATGTACTTATAAATGCAAAAGATGGATGGATGGATGGATGTTTATTACTCAATCACCCAGAACGGCTGAGGGGATCTTGATGAAATTTGGAATAGAGATAAATTATAGTCTGGAATAATACATAGGCAATAATACATTTATAATAATATATTTATCATAGAAAATTAAAAAGTTCCTGCGGAACCAAAAAACCTCAATTCACACAGATGGGAATCACGGGCATCAGCTAGTACTGTATATTTATGGAATACTGTTTGCTCGTCCACACAGAACAGCCGAGCTGTTTCTTTGTGTAAACTGCACCAGCCTGTTTGTGAGCAGAAAAAGCGTAGTTATCACAATCAGCCAAGATATTATGATCTCCTTAAAACACTCTGTTTGGCCTTTTTACCATCATTAAAGCAATTGCAACTCAATCTTGCTAAGCTTCAATTAATTCTAATGGCGATAGAGGAATTAAGATTTAAAAAAAGGATTTTAAATCACAGGTCTTTGAATGACATTATGATAAGTAAAGTATAAGTAAAGACGTACGTATAAAAATTAAAGTATTATAGTTACATACCTAAAGTACTTAAATAAACTTATCTAAGTTCATTGAAACACAGCATAAACATCAGAATTCTTTAAGAATATTCTAGTTTACGAAAGATGATAAAATCATAACTTTTTAATGCTACACTAAAAATACAACGCGAAGTTGTTTAAATTTTTATTCCGGATAAATAAAACTGACTACGCTTGTTCCTCACAGTTCCTAAGACAAATATTGCAAAATTACACGGATCTCTAGAACCCTACCGTGGAATAAGGTAAGTAGAAATGTATTCTAGATGGAAAAGAAAGTTCCCACTTTCGACTTTTATTTCGCACTTTTCTAAAGCACTTACCAAAGTATTCTGGTACCCCAAACCAGACTCATCGTCCGAGGTTTCCTCTTTCTTCAGTTCCTTCATAACTGAAGTGCCTCACAAATTCAATTTTAAACTAAAATCCAAAACAAAACACAACGCGAAAATTTTGCACTTTGCAAATCACAATCGTTCGAGCGCGGCCCGCGGACTTTAACTTTTTTTAATAACAACCGGCTTTGACTTACGACGTCCGTTCAGTAACCACCTCCTTATTCATGGTCCGGTATAGTGTATCACACAATTATTTTGTAATTGAATAAACGAGATTTCATGCAAATTGCGCGTGAGCAACAGGAAATATAGCACAACGCACGTATAAATTACATCTCATCCAATGAGCGACTGCGAGTTGACAATTTAAATTTGAAATGACACCACGTATTGTCGCCTGTCAATTATTTACCGACTCCGCGATGACAGTTCGTAACTTCGTACATTCATCGAAATTGTAACGATTTGGCCATGAACTAGAAATATCAACATAACACAATCACCCAGATATAGATCTATTGTTATCTTTTATTATCAATAATTATGTAAGTTCAACAAAAGACGAAATAAAGAATTAATTAAACATTGACATTTGGAACGTTCGATCTAAGACACGCAGACAATGTTATCGATATTTGAACGCAACTATGATTTATTTCCTCAAGATCAATCAACTGTTCCGCGTTAGATTTGAATTATTATGAATTCAACCATGATGTATAAAACGAGTGATAAACGTAAACACTTGCATAAACACTAGTTTTGTCCATTTGATAAGATAAGAATATGTAAGTAAGTATCTAGGAATCTATCTAGGTATATATATAATTTCGTGGCTGGATTAGAAGATTTAAACAAGGAAATAAAACTGCCTAGGTCAGCTTTATTTCCTAGGGTAAAACAAAGGGTTTTATGCACAGGTTTTATGGAATCATTGAAGTACTAAAACACCGATTCGTAAAGTCCATTACTTATCTGTAGGTTATCTGTATTTAAATATAGGTGATAGCACAGTAAACATGATAGTTAGGTACATGATACCCGTTTATTCGTCCGCAAGCATTTTGGATTTTATTGGCTCTTCTCAGAGCTCATTTGGAGACGGTTTATGTTTGCTCTAAGAGGTTGCGTGTTTGTTTGTTTACTTTTTTGTTACTTACCATATTTTAACTGAAAAACGATTGGACCGATTCTAATGCGGCTCTTTACATTAGATATGTATAGCTTCAGAGAAGGTTCTTAGCAAATTCTTAGATATATTATATTTTACAGCCACCTTCCACCACGGGTGCTGGAATCGTGATTACCATTTTTCTGAAAAACTTATAAGCCGACAAAAATGTGATTTTTTGTTTTGGATAATAGGTAGGCATGTTAAATTCTAAATATGTAATTTGATCCAAAATGCATGTGGACGAATAAACGGGTATCAGGTAGGTATCACATTTAATTAAATACAGATAGTCTAATTATAGATAATGGACTTCACGAATCGGTGTTTTTAGTAATGTAATGTAATATAGGTAATGTAATTAATTATTGTGGCAAAGTTAAAGGCCACAAAGGAGCGCTGCAGTTCGTCGTGTCGCCGTCGTTTTAAAACCTGTGGCAGCACCAATAGGTACATGAAGCGATCAAGCGTATGGATATATTGTATAGTGTATACTATATCAATGCCTCAGGCCTTATTATCTGTTAATTAGGGGTTGCAAACCTACCTTACGCAACCCTAAAAATGATCGCTAGTGTAGAGATCAACGCAATCACCTCTATTTGGCTAGCACTATTCCGCTATTGGCCAAAACTTTGTTGCAGCATACCTATCATAAATTCACCCAGTTACATTTGAGACTGTAACAGTGTTAGATGCAAGTTTTACATAATATTTAGGACTAGTCTGTTAAATAATGGTATGTTCCGATATACACTGCGAGCACTGTTCCATGCCCTTACTGGGGAGAAATCCGTTCCGATGGACTGACGGTATACTGCCGCAGTATCCTAGGGAAATATATGACGTCATAAATCGTCGACATTTTTGTACTGTGAGCACTGGTGTTTTCGAAGTAAAGTGCTCTCAGTGCTGACTGCGTTCCGTTTTAAACAGTAACTAGTCTATCTAACTATAAAGGAAAGGCTTCGCAGTATACTAAGTTGACGTCACACCTTAAAGTGCTCGCAGTGTATATCGGAACATACCCGAAGTTAGTTTACATGTGTAAACAAGGTAAATGAACAAGTCATAATTAAAAAAAATAAAAAACACGACTGCCCAGCCGAGAAACGAACTAAAAAGTTAAAAATCTAAATTAATCTAGTTAATTTAGAATCTTATTAACATTTTTATTAAATGATGTTTTTTAGTGAATCACTGAATATCGAACTATAGTTTTTTCAACTTTAGTCTTTAATGCGGGACCATGGTCACCCCATCATTTTTTTAAAAAATTTACTAGCCTATGTCACCCGTAATAAGCTGGAGATTCTAACGATACCTCATTTATCAAAATTGGTTCAGACGTATAGAAGTTATGGTGGAATATATAAACTCACATACATACATACATGATCCATGAAAACAATATACTTACTCCTTTTTTCAGGCAGTCGTATAAAAATAGTCTAGGGCAACACTGTGAAGTGAATCAAACAGATTAAGTGAGAAACAGTCCAACCACCAACTCTCCAAAAGTACTTGAGAGCTATTATTGGTGTCGTCAGAATGCGATTTAATTTTTTTGCAAAACTTATTTTTGGCAGCACCAATAGGTACATGAAGCGATCAAGCGATTTAATTTTTTTGCAAAACTTATTTATCACACTCTACGTATATACAGCTATACCTTGTAGGCATAATAACATACCAAATCATTACATAAAGTCTGAACACTCAGCAATGAAACAATAGTATGAATAATTTTGTTTAGCTGCCCTATCCATTGTTTCGCAGTGTGTATAATACAGCTTAAATCCCGGGCTGTGACAGCCCGTGTAATGACTTAATAGCTAGTTAAAATCCGATGAAAATTAGTAACAATCCAAGCTTTATTATCTTCGACTCGATAGAATACAATATATTATATTTCTGTTCCTAGCTCTATTCTCTACCAATCAGTTCACGTGATGGCAAGAAATGCGGGGTCGCCATTCCAGCACCTTGAAACCCCAACGTCTCGGTTCTCCGAACTATGTGCCCCGCCCATTGCCACTTCAGCTTCGCAACTCTTCGGGCTATATCGGTAACTAGGGTTCTCCTACGGATTTAATCACGTAGGGACACTCCCAGCTTAGCCCTTTCATCGCCTACTGAGTGACCTTGAGCCAGTCTTATCAGGCCCAGAGTCAGCGACCATGTCCATATGTGAAATATTTAGTACCTATACTTGTTATGTACAATAGCCTAGCTATGTCGGCAAATCTGGTTATCCTACGGATCTTCTGATTCCTTCTGATTCATCACGTAGAAATACTCCAAGCATGACTTTCTTCGCCGCCCGCTAAGTGACTGAGCCTTCTTATATGGTATATATCCTATTACCATGTAAAGTATTACATAAATGACAAGGAAGCTTGGCAATGATTTGTTTGGCTCAGATAGTTCCATAATTAAGATGATTTGTAAAATGGTAATAATGAAAAAAAACCCGGCTGAGTTTGTTGTGGGCTCTTCTCAGACCGGCGCATTTGGAACCCTCGTAGCTTTAGTTTTAAGATACCGTTACTGATTATTACCATTTTATTTTACAAATACCTAAAGAGTGTAGTGTACCTACCTAAATTGAATAAACATTATTTAAATTTGAATTTGAATTTGAATTATAAGTTTGAAGACTGGACTTTAAATTACCCACTAAAGATTTCTGGACGAGAAATCAGAAAACATCCCAAAGGCTATCCGTAGAAGCCGAGTTGGATGTAGGTACTTACATGAGTTAGGTAGGTAAGTACCTAGTAGTATATTAGGTATACTAAAGGCTAGCGCACAGCCTAAGCCAGAAGTGCCTAACTATTAATATGTAATCTGTGCTAGAGGTACGAAATTTGGAGGAATTGATTTTGAAGCGTCCTTGAAGCCTCGCTGGCAGGCAGTGGCGATTCCTCTAAGATTGCGTACCTAGCTTGCACCGCAATACCAATAAAATTTTAATAAGTTACTTACCAATTATAACAGATCTCTTTAAGTAATATACTAATATTTTATTAATAATAATAACATGAAATAGGTACAATTTGCAAAACATACAATAATTTTTTAATAATTATTTAAATTCACGCGGGCTCAATAAACACCTTGCACCGTGGTTGGAACGTGCGTCCGGCGCCGCCGCATCGTCTCGTGGCTCGTACTGCGAAGTTCCAACTCCCTCACATGACACAATATACAGGCTTGCGGTACGAATTTTGAATAGCTGCGTGTGCCGCGTAGTAGGAATATTTTCGAAAAGTTACGTTTATTTTTACTTTGACAGATAATTGAATTATATTGTGTTTTTTTTATTAATAGTAAGTGTTATATTAAAGTAAATGTTATAAGTAAATAGTTTAATATTATAAATGCGAAAGTATGGATGGATGGATCAATCACGCCAGAACGGCAGAACGGATCTGGATGAAATTTGGCACAGAGACAGATTATAGTCTGGAATAACATAAAGACTACTTTTGATCCCTGAAAACTAAAGATTTACCGCGGGAATTAAAAAAAACTTCAATCCACGCTTACGAAGTTATCAGTTAGGGTATCAGCTAGTAAGTAATAAATAATTATTAGTGTTAATAGTTTTAAAAAGCAACATTAGCGCAAAATCTATATTAGAAGATCTCCTAGAGAAATCTTTTTCTTTCTCTGAAAACTTTTGATTGTAGAATATGAACGCCCGAAAATGTTTGATTTACCAGGATAATTTAATGGCCTATCTCCTCTCCCGCCTATGAAAATGTAGCAGACGTACAGATAGACACACTTTCACATCTTTGTACTTATTATTTTAATAAAACTTTAGAAGGTATGGATTAAAACAATCATTACAATTCAAGTTAGAAGTTTTTTTTTTTTTTATTTCAATCAAATTTCAATATTATATCTTCTTGTAAAATAAATAAATATAATAATCAAAGGAAAGTAAAAACAAGTAAACTACTAAGTACAAGTTAGCCCTTGATTGCAATGTCACCAGTGGTGGGTAATGATGTACTTGTACTCTGGTAGCGGGCAAATCGGCGGGCGGTTCCTGTAGGAATATGGCAGTTATATAATCCTAATCAGTGATACATTTTATTATTTAGATAGATTAATCTATTTTATGGAGAAAATACCTGATCATCAGCTAGCGCATTGACCACCAGGAATCGCCACTGCTGGTAGGGTGACAGCAAGCCACGACCATAATATAAATAAACTAGCTGATGACTGCGACTCCCTCCGCGTGGATTGAGGTGTTTTAGGGGTATGAAAAATAGATAGTAGCCGATTTTCAGACCTACTGAATATGCATATATTTCATAAAAATCGGTCAAGCCGTTTCGGAGGAGTAAGGTACCAGGTACCGGGCACTACCTGATTATTTATGTCGAACCCTAACCTAACCTACAAGAAACAGACAAGAAAACGTAAATACAATGAATATTTAAAAAATTGACACCCTGAACATTGAACGGCTCACAATCTTTCTACAGTTTACAATTTCGCGAGTTAGATTATAATCTAACGGTTTTTACAATCTTACGGTGACATACCTATTTAGGAGATTTATGAATAGTAAGAAATTAGATTTAGATTTGATATACGTAGGATTCCAAATCTAAATCTAATTTCTTCCAGATTGTTTTCTGGTTACCTGGACTTTTTTTTTTATCCACTACAAGTTAGCCCTTGACTGCGATCTCACCTGATGGTAAGTGATGATGCAGTCTAAGACGGTAGCGGGCTAACTTGTTAGGGGCCTGGGGCATGGCAGTTATATTAAACCCATACCCCTACTTGGCTTCTACACAGCATCGCACCGGAATGCTAGATCGCTTGGCGGCACGTCTTTGCCGGTAGGGTGGTAATTAGCCACGGCCGAAGCCTCCCACCAGGCCAGACCAGGGAAAATTCCGAAATTATAAATTCCCAAATTGACCCTGCCGGGGACTATATTTACAGGAGCATTGTTTCAAAATGACAGATTTATGTCATGAACCTTGACGTTCATAAAATAATGATTATATTTCTAAAACACAAACGTCAAAAATATTAAAAAAATACCGATTTAAGCGATGGTAGTATACCCCCTAAACAAATATTTTCCGCTCGAATGAAACAACAATTTTAAAACGTATCGTATATTTTTGAAGATATCAATTGAAATAGAATTTATAGCGAGTATTAAATAACATGAAAATAATTTATTAAGATACAGGTACCTAATCCAGTAGCTATTACAATACATACCTATTGGTGATAATTAGGTTGTCCACAAAGCTAAGTGCGGTCATACTTGACCAGTTGATGAAGACCTTGGGGGCGGGTCTTCATTAAAAACGTTTCCTACAGTGTAATTATCGCAATCACCTCTGATTGGTTAACATTCTCCCGCTATTGGCTAAAATCCATTGTCAAAGCAAGAAAACCATAAATTCAGCCAATCACAACAAATGCGACTGTAACAATGATTGATGCAGGTTTTACATAATGAGCTCGTCTACATGCCATGTAGAAACCTACCATAGTCTAGACAATGGGGCGGTCCTTTGTATGAAGACCACCGCATTAAATCCTCAGTCGATGATACTTGGCAGGGTTTTAGTATTGGATGATCCAAAACTTACACATAAATATCCAACATTTTATCCGGAATTAGGCATTTATACCTAAAACTTAATATTTATAACTGAATATTTTCTCGATTTCTTTTTAAAATAATAGTAGGTAGTATATTTACACTCAAAACCGAAATACGAAATGATATACCTAACCATGGAGAACATTGATATTTAAACCGATTTTATTATCAAATCAAACTGCGTTTACGTGATAATGTACCTTCCTGCTTTAACAATTGGCTATAGCATAAATAGTAGATTATTAACCAAGGGGATAAAGCAGTGTCTTCTGTCGCGGGTGACGATTTAAATCGCGATCCTAACGAAGGACTCGAAGTTTACTCCCGAGCGTAGAGAGGGTGTTAAAAACTTAATTCACGAGCGAAGCGAGGGATTTAAGACGAGTCCTGAGTGTAGCGAGGGATTTAAGTTCACCCAAGACTAACACAGCTTTATCACCGAGGAAAATACTCTACTTATCGTACCATTTGCGAAAAAATTAACACAATAATAATATGAGCATTTATAAAAAATAATGACAATTAAAAGTAAAAGTTAACATTTGAAACATTGGTCCAATTATTGATAGAGAGAGTTACATTTTTGTTTGGTACATTTATTGTTGATGAGTTGATTTGAGTATTTCTCTGTTCTTGTGTCACTGTCGCTTTGATTTAACATCGTAACGTATTTTTAGAACATTAACTTATTTATAAAAATAAATTAAAATAAACTTAACGTTTATGTAATTGAAGAAAACAAAAACGCGGCAAATTCTTAGACTAATATTTTTTTGTCGGAAAAGTAAAGGCATCAAGCTCATACGGCCTCGTCGGTTTTCGTAATTTTATTTAATAATCATAACTGCATAATAAATGCGTATTCCTTTTTCAAAAAGATGTATAATGCTTTATATACAAACTCAATGGTGTAAACACAGATGTAATTCAGTATAAATTTCGGTAAGTATTCCAAATTTAAATCACGTTCTCCCCCTAGAGGATGAATGAAATTCAGTACAATTTTCTTTCCCTGTTTTTAACAGATTAGAAATGACTATTGTTAAGTTCGCTTTTTGTGGCATAGAATGTCACTTTTTTGAGCAAGTGGTACGCAAAAAATCTTACTTCCTTTCTGCTTATTTGTTAGATATTTATAATTTACGTGTAACTCATGATACTTTATCATACTGTAAAGTTTTGTCGTCTGAGGAATTATTGTTGGGGTCAATTAGCTTTATTGCCTAGACTATTAAGGGTATGGGTTTAATATACCTAACTGTCATATCTATAACAGGCTATACCGCTACCATCTTAATAACCATCGCAATTAAAAAACACGACTGCCCTGCTAAAACCTGCTATCGAACTAAAAATTTAAAAATCTAAATTAGGTAATCTAGTTAAATTAGAATCTTATTCACATTTTTATTAGATAAATATTTTAAATATTTTTTATGAATCACTGGATGTTGATGTATAGTGTTATATATTTTTGGAATCTACTCATCATTTTCTAGATGATGATTATATAGTTAATCTTATTTTAGATTTTTTTTTCAATTTTAGTCTTTAATGCGGGACCATGGTCACCCATCAATTTTTTTTAAAATTTTACTAGCCTATGTCACCCTCAATTATCAAAATCGGCTCAGGCGTATAAAAGTTATGGTGGAATATACAAACTCACGTACATACATATGTTACATACCTACATGAACCCTGAAATCAATATGCTCCTTTTTTCAGGCAGTCGTATAAAAATACCTAATAATAATATAATGTCCTCCCAACCGAATTTCGGCCACGGTGGCTTATCTCCAGAGAGATAATCCATCTCAGCAAGATATTATAGTGCACAAGTGTGTTCGCATGTACACAGGTGCACTCTCGGCTCCTTTACTGTTGATTTATAGCCATGGCCGAAATTCGGTCAGTAGACAAGTATTTAATGGTATATTTTAGTTATTGTATGGCCGCACAAAATTTTGAGGACAACCATATCAGCATTACAGTTTAGATAAGTACCTATATTACATTTTTAACTCTTAAACCAAATAAAAATACGGCAAAATCTATTACAGTCTATTTTAAACCCATGACGAATAAAGATAAGTATTTTGTTTTATGTGTAGATACTTTCAATCTTATTTACTAGATTTACATTTTCCTTCTTATCGATATAACTAAGTGAATTGACATTAATCGTACCAATGGCAATAACAACTGAGCCCTTTATATATTAATTAAATACCTATTTATCATCATAATAAGTACGCGGTCATATATCACAACATATAATCTTTATCACAAAAATCGACAGATAGTTATATATAATATACGAGAAAAAAATTGGTTATTCCCAAATATAAATAAAATGAGTACAGTTATTTAAAATCTAAACAAAATAAATAAACTATCTAGGAAGGTAAGTACCTTCCTAGATAGTTTATTTATTTTGATTACTTTAATTGGTTTATTAACATTTAAACTACATTAGCAAAAGTTGAAATTTAAATTAAGTAAAACTTCATATATAAAGTGACAAGTGTATCAATATCAAAGTACTTTAAAAAACAAACGTTTTACAAAGTACGTTTTGACGACCTCCGTGGCGCAGTGTGTAGCGCTGTTGTCTTAACGTGCGGAGGTCCCGGGTTCGATCCCCGGCAGGGTCAATTTGGGAATTTATAATATCTGAATTTTTCCTGGTCTGGCCTGGTGGGAGGCTTCGGCCGTGGCTAGTTACCACCCTACCGGCAAAGACGTGCCGCCAAGCGATTTAGCGTTCCGGTACGATGCCGTGTAGGAACCGAATAGGGGTATGGGTTTAATACAAATGCCATGCCCCTAAGTTAGCCCGCTACCATCTTAGACTACATCATCATTTACCATCAGGTGAGATCGCAGTCAAGGGCTAACTTGTAGTGGATAAAAAAAAAAGTTTTAAGACTCTACATACTTAATTGCAAGATAAATGTGTAGGCTTAATATGGAATGGTAGAATGAATTGAGAAATACGTTGCGAGAAACTAACAAGAAACGGCGATGCAAAATTATAAAGTAAATGGTGAGTTTTATTGATAATATTCTGCGAAAAGACTATAAAATAAACACTTGTTGCTTGCTGATGAATACATTAACGATTAACGTCATAGACAATATGATAATAAATAATATGATTGCAATCACGTCTTAAAAATAACTAATTATCATAATTGTCATATTATGCATACAAACATAAATATATGGAATGATGTATTTAGTATACGTTTTCTATAATTTAACACGAGATAGAAAGTTGATGAGTTGCTTAAAGTAAAAGGCGGAAAATAAAAGACCAAAATACATTTTCAATCTAGGTTAAACCTGAGAGAAAGGTTAAAAGTAGTCTGGTACTCAATATAATAACAATCGTAGATATATTATACAGCGAGGACTGTATCCAGCAGAATATGCTTTGATCAAGATTAGAGATCTACCTATCATATTATTTACATTTAGGCTACATAAATAAATTAGCTTCCTTTATCAAAGTCTGAATAGTAACAAATTAGCATTAAAAAACATCACAAAATAACAAATATTAAAAAAACGGCCAAGTGCGAGTCGGACTCACACACCGAAGGTTCCGTACAAACCTGTAGTAAGTTTAAAATTATTAAAAAATATTTTTATCATAAATGATGTAACTAAAAATTTATGCTTTTTGCAATTTTTCCTTTATCTGTGCTATAAGACGTTGCTTCGTACCAAATTTCAAGATTCTGAGTTCACGGGAAGTATCCAGTAGGTTTTGATTCCCTTGCGAGTGTCGAAAATTTGCAGAATAAACGGCTGTGTCTTTCGATTGCGTTGGCTTAGAACTTTGATTTTTTCACAGCTCCAAGGGACAGTAGTATTACCTGAGTATTTGATATAAATTTCAGCTTGATACCATGCGTTTCTGAGAAGAAGGGTCTTGACAGACAGACGAGCGGACAACAAAGTGATCCTATAATGGTTCCGTTTTTTCCTTTTGAGGTACGGAACCCTAAAAAACGCCACGACCATCATGAGCGGCAACAAATTCAGAGTAAAACTTGCATTAAAAAGGTCTCTGACATTATGCCAGAGGATAACTGAATGCGAAAAAAAAATAGCATCAACATATTTGCCAACAAAACCAGCCAGTTTGAACCAAAACTTAGCGTAGGAAGTAACGTAAGAATAAGAACTGGTCCAACCAATTCAAAATTTAGAACAAGTATAGTTAGGAAGCCCAAGTTGCTCCAGCATACAGAATTCATCAGCATCAAACGCAATAAAGAATTTTAAGACGAAGAAGTTGCTAGAGATAGATAGAAGTTGCAAGTTCAAGCAATATCCGACAGTCTACATCCAAGACTTCAAATCGGCTCATCGCCTGTTACATTGTTATTTCTGGTATTTGCCTAGTTTCTTGCTGGTTCTTCTTGGTACGAAGAAGTTATTCTTTCCGAAGTCCGAACCAGTTGTACATTCACTAGACCATTCAAAGCACTTGTAAAGATAAATTTGAAAAAAAAATCTTTATTTTTTTTTGCATTATAACATTGGTGGTTGCCAAGTGGCATATATGAAGATGCATAAAGGTAGTAAGGACACAATAACGTGTCGATTAGGACAATCAGATGTACTGTGCGAACTGGATCCAGTAGGTGGCGTTGAGTACCGCGAAGAGAAGAGGAAAGAAGACGCGAGAGAATCGATCGATGCTGACTGCGCGCATGCGGGCTTTGGCTGCATCAGCTGGCTCCTGTAAGAAAGCAGTGACTGTGAGATATAGCTTTTGCAAATCAAGTGAACAATCAGCTACTGGGACTGCGCAGGTCGAAAATCTCTTTGGCGCTGTTATCGTTCAGGATTCGGCACTTGCTATCGGAAATTATTGACGATTATACATGTATGTACAATTATACATGCGTATACAATTATACATGCGTATACCTGCTGGGCGACCGCGAATCTCTGACAGCTACAGTGTAACGATCGCAATCACCTCTGATTAGATAACACTCTTCCACTATTGGACAAAATCCATTGACGCAGCAAGAGTACCATAAATACAGCCAATCACAGCAATTGTTACTGTAACAATGATTGATGCAGAAGATACGCGGTCGCCCTGCTGGGTACAGCCCCACAAACTTTGTATCTGAACCGTTGACAGCGTCGCTAGTGTCTATGGAAAATAAAATTAAATCAAAATCTAAACAGGCATAAAAGTTGATTCCAATTTTGGCCATCGAGTCAGAGTAAGATAAGTTTGTGGGTCTATACCTTGGTACTAGGTAGGTCCAATTTCGAGAAGGAGGTTAATTACCGAACGAATCCAACTCTGCCCAGCCGAGTTGGATTCGTTCGGTAATTCAGAAAATTCAATGACATCTTCTCGTCCAAAGTTCTAAGAGCTACGGAATTTTGAACGAGAATAGTTCAATTATTGGATAGAACTATAAGTTTAATTCGCTATAATCCGCGACAATAGGTGAATCTATGTGGCACCAGTTGTACAGTGTGTATCCCGCACTTATAACCCGCGATATTCACCACAGAAATCTTTCAAACTACTCTCAACGTACGTTTCACTCCGACACCGGAGCATCTTCAGGAGATGTTGACTCGACAATGCACTGCACTGGATCGAAATATTTACCTAGGTACACCTAAATTAGGATTAGGGTAGTTACATAACTAACTGATGAACTCTACACAGACACAAAGCAAAATGTTTACGAGATATATCTTGGACTGAATTGATGTCCTAATTTCACATCCAATCCATCACGACAATGACAGCGTTAATCCGTTTGTTGGGGTGATTGTTTTCGCGTGACACTATATCCTCGACACAGATTTGCAATAATAATCCGAAAAATTTGAATCACCCAAATGACTACGTCTTTTTTAAGGAATAACCATCGATATATATATGGGTACTAGATGGGCCTTTTCAGAGAAAAAGTTAGGCGTCCGACTTGTAGCGCGTTCCCCTCACATGTACCACTGTACAAGCCTGTCCTTGTCCCCGCCATAGCGCTGTCAGTCTTGATGGCGTTAGTAAAATAAGTCCACATTCTTTGTTTGACAGGGCCCATCTATGTAAATTGAGGTCGTTGAGAATAACTGGAGAGGTTTTTTTTTAATTTATGGACTTGTGCTTGGATGCAATCAAACTTGCTGGCATTATGGTGTTCTGCAACCTGTGAGGTGGAGCGCGCTTGCCTAGAAAATGAATATAGTCACTCTTGTACATTTCAAATGAGCGGGCTTTCCATACTTCTTGGTGTAGTGCCGTTTATGACTCGTTTGATATCGTTTGTTCACATATTGGAAGATCTGCCAACATTGCCCTTCAATTTCGTCAATGTTATGTCCTTGGGAACCCAAGGTTTATTGGTTTTTACTTATATGGCTTCACCTCGAGTGGAGTGGAGTACTTTTATTACCACGTCAGCTTGAAGAAGATTGGTCTGACTTGGTTATTCAGGTAGTTTTTTTTTATTCAGAAGCTTATTATACTGTTGAAGATTATACATGATAATTTGAGCATGGATCTGACTCGCTCCAGCAATGCTTAGGACTGCGGTTACTTATGTAATTTTTTTTTCAATAGAGCAACAACCGAGTTTCTTGATGGATTTTCTCGGTAGGAACGGAATTCCGAACCTATTAGTAGACTATTCAACACCACATGTTAAAAGCCTACCTACTTGAATAAAAATATTTGATTTGATTTGATTTAGAAAGTCCAAATCCCTGACGGCTGACGGTAATTTAGGGACAAAAGTCAAAGGAACGGATCTGACGATTTGGACGACATATTGTAAATTTGGATTATGTTTTAGTTCCCCTAAGTCCCAGGGGCGTTTACGAATCATATCAAAAGACGCTGAGGGAAATTTGGTTACGCCCAGAAACAAAATCTTAAGAAGTGTGAACATTACCTTCGGCTTCCCGCCTCTATCATCGAGGATGATATTGACCAGGCAGTACTCCATCAGTGCCATGAAAACGAAACTGGAAGAGATTAGGCTTTCTTTACTCTTCGTCATAAAATCATTAAATCAATGTAATACGATAAATAGAAAGTACGATACCTACTATTTCCAATTCCTCACTCTAATCTATATGAATATTATCCTGAAATCGAATCTAACTACCAGCTTTTTTTTCTGATCAGGAAACTGTTAACATAAAATTATAAAGTCTAAGTGTAACAGGTTAAAAGAGCTCTTGGCGACAGTGAAGAGGATTTGCCTTCGAATGCAAAATTTTCCCTATATAAACATGTAGGTACTTGCATGCATGCATTAATTATTAAAAATAACAGTTTATAGCAAACCTTCAATGGATAAAAAGTATACCAAGTCTACCAAGTAGAGTCAGTGGCTTTAATTTTTTATAACCACTGAGTTAGAGAATAGGTAAGTAGAAGTATTTTAGAAGGAAGTTACTTACACGGTACAGACAGACATGAATGCGTCAACAGCTTTCAGATAAGACACGGGAGGAAGCTGTGCTTGGGACTTGGCGTGCTGCGTTGAGAGAGTCAGCAGTGACGTCACGCCTAGCGTCACGCGTGCTGGCGCTGCGTCAGGCTTGATCCAGAAGGAGACCCACTGCAGGAACAACCGTATAAAAATGGATGAGATTCATAAATGAGCCTGGGGTATGAAAATTTATGGAAGTAAAAAGTCCTACTTTCTCCGTTACGTTATTTATTGTATATGTTTGCATGGTAACGCTTGTTTATGTTTCCATGACTATGTAATATATTTTGATGAATATAAATTATATTATATAATTAATATAAATAAATGTATCGAGCATGCTTTCAGTAAAATACAAAATGCGTTCATTTACCCTCATTTACTAATCTATATATTTTATAATCGTTCGTTAAGAGTTTAAGCCCCAGTCGAGCGTCGGAGTTGACACACACAATTTTCTTTTATACCGCCACTAAATTACTAGCTCTTGACTGCGTTCTCACGTTGTGGTAAGCGATGATGCGGTTTAAGATGGTAGCAAGCTAACCTGTTAGGGGTGTGGCAGTTATATTACACATTTGTAACCTTGGTTGTTACACGACATCATACTGGAACGTTAAATTGCTTGGCGGCATGCTTTTCTGTAGGATAGTAACTAGCCGCGGATTAAGCCTCGACCAGGCAAGAAACCACATTGTTTTGCAATGAGAAATATTTTTTGTAACGATTTCGAACATCCAAGACAAAATTCAAGCTAATATACATATCGTTATCCACAAATTCTCATGGATGGCTAGGACAAAGGCGGATTAAAATTTAGGTGTAGGTTACAGGTTAACTTAATTTGGTTAGGAAGCCTCTTTCCTGAAACTCGCTCCTCTAGAAATGAATCTCGAAGTGATTAATACAATGTTAGTCTTATAGCACGATCTGAGTAGGTCCCAACTAGTAGTTATACCATCTCAGGCATTCCTTCTAATTGCGTTACCGTCTACATGCAAAACTAGTGTTGATAATTAATAAATATATAACTTACGGACATAATAACGATCAGACAGGTGGGTATGTAGGTGTTGAACAAGTGGTACCCCAGGCGACGCTTCAGCTTAAATATCACTTCTAGACACGTGAAGTTTCCTGGAAGTAAAGAAGATATCAATAAAAGAAAAACAGTAAAATTAGTCCATTGATGGTTTCCTAGCAAATTGTTAAAAAAACAAACATTTATTACGGGTTGAATACAGAACCTGCTTTATGAAAGCGTTTAAAAATAGATGCAGTATCGCAAACAACAGAACAGATTTATAAATACAGATAGATGTAACTTTTACTACTAGTAGCTTACAGAGATCTTCTCAGATGGAGTAAAAACAGTTGTTTTACAAAGCTTAAATATCTGGGACAAGGTTCGAATGAACTTCACTTAAAACCATAATCAACAGAAAATTCTTGAAGATTAGAAGAAATTAATACTAAAGTATATTAATATTACCATGATTACGTTAATCTCACTATAGATTAAGATAATGTAACAGTTTTGAAAATTGTGATGAAGTTTTATCGCTTAGCAAGCATGGTTATTAGATCAAGGAGGAATATCTACTCGTAGTCGTAGGTAAGCGTTGTTATAAAATACTACGTCTACCTTTTAGTTAAGTTTTTATTCAGAACAGCGCTTATTACATGTAGGTATAGATTGATGATGAAAGGACGATAGTTAGTTTTCATGTACCTTTTGAACTTGCTACAATTTCTTTTGTATTTTCTGCCAGTCGAAAAACTCTTGTAGGAACTGGACGTGACATAAAACACAGGTTTTTGAGATCCTTTGTAGAAGTTTTTTCTTTGTCTGAATTACGCCACGTACTGTTCAAGATAATGGTAAGATAATAAACCATAGATTTGTCGTTCTAGATAATGGTATTTGGCGCATTCGTTACAAACACATACTCTACGGGGTTTTTTAAAGAACCGAATGTCAAACCATTACATTGTCAAGAATGCGTTGGGCAGGATATGCGTAACGCAGGACGATACAAGAGCCCCAAAAAAGTTGCTGGACAGCAAACCAGAGGGCAGCAGAGGCCGAGGAAGGCCTGGTGGCCGGTGGATTGACGGAGTGAAAAAGGACATGAAAGTTTTGAGAGTACGGAGTTGGAGAGAGGCTTGTAATGATCGCCTCTCATGGCTGATCGCTTTGATGATGTTGAAATTATGCCATAACATCCAGATACAATTAGGAGTTAAGATATAAATTAGAAAGAGCCAAAAGATGAGACTTACCAGTGGAGTATACTTGCGTGCAGTCGGCAGTTCTGTTCTGCACCAGCTCCAGTTGCGGCAGCTCTATGTTCTCATCCACCACCAGGGGGACCTCAGGGTCCCACTGGAAGATCAGGTCGTCTGTCGTGTGTGATACTGAAACAAATTAGATTTGTTTTTTTTATATTCTGTTTTGGTGAAAATTGTAATGGTAGCGGAGACCAATCCATCTATGTTTGAGTCATATCAAAACATCGCGTTCCGGTGTCTCGCAATGAATCAGATTGTGATTTTCCGTGCAAAGCTGGGATAGTTAATTCAGCTAGTTACATACATTTAGCAAAGTGTATGAACAAATTCATTCACACAGTATTTTATTTTTTTAAGTGTTTCGAAACCTCAGCGCCACTAATTAAACTCAAAATTCATCTTTAGTGAATTAAAGAGCGTAACAAAATTCGTGGGGAAAAAAAGAATACAATATAACCACTTAAAATATACGCCATTGTAGTCCAATGGTTGATAATAATTAAAATGAAAAGCCTAAAAGGAATGTCAAAATATTGTGAAGTGGAATGTACTTCAGTTTACAATCCGAATTTATTGAGTTTGGGCTCAATTTACTCGCAGTTCCAATAAAAAGTATAAGTTGCAGACTGTAGCAGCGTCCCATTGTTCAGTTTTAATTAAGCGGGTTGCAGACCGAAAACTAAGCTATTCCAAAGCTAAGCTAGGGAAGCTAGGCTAAGCCAAACTAAGCTAAGATAGAAATAAATGGCGTGCACACAAAGAGCTAAGCCAAAGCTCAGTTAGTGTTGCGGAGTTCAATTAGACAGACGTCAGGCGCTTGCTATGAATATAATCGATGAAGAAAGTTCCGATGATGAATACGTTACACATAGAAAAAGAAGATTAATACTGACTTATTATTATTATATAAGAAAACGACATTCTAGACCTTGGATATGTCAACACATTGAATCTCGGCACGCAAGTGGAGAGTTTAGAACTTTATTTTACGAATTAGATGATGAACATTTTCAGTTATATTATCGTGTTACAAGAGTTCAGTTTTATGATTTGTTATCATTGATTATCGGAGATATTACTAAACAAGATACTAACTATCGGAAGGCTATAACCCCAGAAGAAAGATTAGCTATTTGTTTAAGGTAAGCAAAACTATTTTAATTAAAAAAAACATTTATTTATATTTGTTATTGGTAAATGCCAATGTAAAGGTTACAAATTATCTAAGTTATCGTTTTGAGTTGGCGTCGAAAATGTGGATGATGATGAGTACCCATATTGATAAGTCTGCCTGGACAAATAACTTTCATAATTTTCCTCTGCTTCGTTTACAATTTGAAAAAGCTTTTTTTTTACATCTCTTTGTATCCAATCGGGAAGCTTTTTAGTTGACTCGCACATACTGTCAAAAAATAAATTTAACGGATGTCTGTGTTTCTCCGCCTCTTTTGCCTCCTCAGCCTTCCGTTGCTCTCTTTGCTCACATCGCTTCATAAAATCGTTATCGACTTTCTGAAGTAAGTCGTTTAGTGATGCGTCATCGGCAACTTTTCTTTTTTTTATCCTTGGTGGTTCGGAAGTATTTTCATCATCATCATTCGGAATTTCTTCGAAAATCTCAGTACTTTGACTTTCGGTTGATGTACTGGGCAAAGTATTTTGACTTTCGATCGAAGTACCGGGCAAAGTATTTTGACTTTGAGTTGATGTACTGGCCAAAGTATTTTTATCATTAATTGATACGTTACCAGTTCTCTTACGGTTTTTCATGTGGGGTAAAAGAAATTCGAGTAACTCGGCATATTTCCAGTTATTTGCCGGAGAAGCAGCCTGACCACTTGTACTGGCTTTCATCCTTTTGAGTGACTCTCGATGACTATCTCGTCATTTTTTCCACTCATTCTTCGCAGTTTTCACTGTAACAAACACCAAGTCAAACTTAGTAATAAATATTTATGTGTTTCAGGTTTTTAGCTACTGGCGACTCCTTTAGAACAATTGGATACAATTACAGAGTGGGTAATAATACAGTTTCTTTGATTGTTAAAGATGTGTGCAATGCACTTTGGATTCATTTGCAACCAATATATATGAAGTTACCGACAGAAAGTGAATGGGAAGTAATTGCAGAAGACTTTAATGATAAATGGCAATTCCCTAACTGCCTTGGTGCCGTGGATGGGAAGCATATCTCAATAAAATGCCCTCCTCAGTCGGGTTCTAATTATTTTAATTATAAAAAATTTTATTCTGTCGTCCTTCTCGCAGTCGTTGATGCACACAAAGATTTATTATAATAGACGTTGGTTCAATGGGCCGATTTAGCGACGGAGGTATTTTTGCAGATAGTGCATTTGGCCACAAATTACAAAACGGGCAATTAAACTTGCCCAATCATAAACCTTTAACGCCTGATGGCGATCCAACACCTTTTGTGTTTATAGGTGATCAAGCATTCCCATTACAAAAACACTTTATGAGGCCGTACCCACGGAGTACATGTTTAGATAACAGAGCAAAAAACACCTTTAACTATCGTCTCAGTAGAGCACGAAATGTAGTAGAAAATGCGTTCGGCATATTAACAGCGCGATTTCGTGTGTTTCGTCGGCCATTTGAATGTCAATTGGAATTAGTGGACGTCATTACAAAGACTACCTGTGTCACAATTATTTAATGTCTTCAAGAACGACAACTAGTAACGCCAATACCGTCAATATTGAAGAACAGCAAACTTTAAGATCGGTACAATACGACAACTTACGAGCAACTAGAGAAGCATTTCGTGTCAGAGAGTTATTTTGTAATTATTTTAATAATGTAAATTAGATTAAACTTGAAATAAAAAATAATTAAACTCACCGTCTGGTATGTCTGGATTACTTATTTCCTCCACTATTTGTTTCCATACAACATCCTTTTTAATTAAATTGTGATAGTCCTTTAACTGTGTGTTCCATAACACAGGAAATTGTTTAACAACTTCGATAAATTGCTCCATATTCGCTACGAAACGACCGTGCGTACGACAAAGGACACTGGACAGCACTGGCGAAGGATGTGCGAAGGGCGTGCGGGGAAGGCGGGAGGGACATAGCTTAGCTCGCGTAGCTGCGCATCGGCATACACAACTAACATAGCTTCGCATATTTTAGTTAGCTCACATATAGCTTAGTTCACATAGTTTGCGGTCTGCACACAAGTATGGAAAACTGAGTCAGCTATGCGAGCTAAGCTAAACTAACTTAGCTTAGCTCTTGGTCTGCAACCCGCATTAACCTCAAGTCTGTATTTGACTCGAAATCCATAAGTACTTATATTTTAATTGCGAAAGTGTGTCTTTCTGTCTGAGCTACGCTTTCACGGCCCATCTGTTCAACCAATTTTAATGAAATTTGGTACAGGGTTTATACATACATAAGTTATATACCGGGCTTACATTTATCCCGGAAAATTAAAGATTGGACGAAGTAGCGGACATCACCTGGTGGAAAAAACAAGTTTGTGTGATACAGAATACCTGGTTCCTATAATGAAACGTTATAATCTGCCATGAATACCCTGAAAAAATCCCCAAAAACAGAAATAGAATGTAGCGCATAAATTTACCAGCTATATGACTTTGTAATGGATAACTTTCAGGTCTTATAAAATAAATTCAAGCAATTACACTTGAAAATATATTTAAGTCACCCTAAGATTATAAAAACCGTTAGAGAAACACAAGAAACAGACAAGAAAACGTAAATACTAAATTAGTGTATATGTCACCGTAATATTGTAAAAACCGTTAGATTATAATCTAACTCGCGAATTTGCAAACGGTCGAAAGATTACAATTTATAGTTTTATTTTTCGGTAGATTGTAATCTGTTAGGTATATTAACCCGATATAACCTAAGCGCCCGGCCTGCGGTACTACCTGATTATTTATGTCAAACCCTAACCTAACCTGCAAAAAACAGAAAACAAGAAAACGTGAATACAATGAATATTTCAAAAATTGACACTCAGAACATTGAACGGTTCACAATCTTTCGAAAGTTTACAATTTCACGAGTTAGATTATAATCTAACGGTTTTTACAATATTACGGTGACATATACACTAATTTAGTATTTACGTTTTCTTGTCTGTTTCTTGTGTTGTGAAATAAATAAATCATTTCTGATTTTATCATTTATTCCCTGCTGACAGATGTGAAAACGAATATTTAAAATAATCTAATAAAAAAACTATTTAGAATAATAATATACAAAAAATAAAATAAAAAACAATAATAAAAATATTTAAAATACTTAAAATATAATCCTTAACACTAAGGGATTAAAGTTTAATTACGAATGTACTATATTTATATATATGACCTTTTGTTTTCGTCAGAACGCGAGGCGTCGGTCACGCGTTTCCGCATTTTTACCTCCTACCAAAAAGTGTTCAACGCGCCTAAAGAAGTTTTCACTTTAAAAAATTAATTACAGTCAAGTGCATCCCATTAACTCTTATTTATTGCGCCAAAAGAGAGAATTGCCATGAAAGCCCCCAACAATGGACGGTGCTTGATCGGCAAACATTAGAAAGCTCTTCAGTCTCTGTAGGTAAAGTTTGTGGGCTGATACAGTAAGATTGATTCCTCGAGAGCACGTAAAATGTGGGGCAAGTGGTCTCGACAATGCTCAGGGCCTCTGAAGTCAGCTCGTTTTTATCGTAGAGATTTTGAGGGCCCGATGGAGGGCCGACACGATGTTATAAAGTGGCGGAGTCCATAAATAGGTGAGTCTCGAAGGCTATTTCTGTGGGACGGTTTCACTTTTAAAGGTTGTTTAGTAACGTCACGACTTTGGTCGTTATTTGTTTTGAAGTAGGTACTTTAGAGTTAGGAGTTGGGACGCGAGGGGCATGTTTGGTTACCTGCACGGCAGAAAGAATATAATGGGCTCTAAATACCTTGTTTGGGATAAAATAAAGCAAAAGCCATTACATATAACGTATATGTGGTACGTAAAAAGGTCAGTAAAGTATCGTTTAGATGTTTTACCTAAGTACCTACTCAAAACTTTAGCTTAAGTCTTCCTTCTAACGACAGAAAATATTGATTCATTTTAATTATGAAATTGAAATTAAATTTCTTTAAAACCAAAAATGATTTTAGTTACTATTATAATGATATTCACTACATTGTAGAAATTCCGGAAATCCTTTTTTTGTGAGACTGTGTGGCTTAATAGTAAATATAAAATACATCTATGTTGCGATTCTAAAAAAAACTAAAAATGGTAAGTTACCGAGATCCAATTTTTTGCAGTTTTATATTTTGTCAGCCAGTGTTTTGTAGAAAAAACTTTTCTGATAAGCACAACAATTGTTTCTAGAACTAGGTACATATTTAAATTATTAGTCCTAATTCTCGTCTATGGTGGATATTTCCATGATCAAGATCATAAATGTCTAGATCATAATATGGAGACGGCCTAAGTCTAAACTATGTTTATCATGAAAAATTAAATTAGTAAGTGAATACATATACATATTTTAACTTGATTATTATTTAATTATTGTTTTACTGACCCGGGTTTTATTTACTTTCCTTTTTATACTTTACTTGTGTATTGTTTTTATGGTAGGTATAAGGGAGTCTTTTGGGGCACATCATATTAACGCTATACATATTAAACTAATCTAAAAATGTGAATTCAAACCCAATATTATTTTTGTAATTTTAATTTAGCGGTATTCTATAGCCTTGATCGCGTATAACCTAAGTATACCACGTGTATAGAGAAGCTCGCCCTCGGCAGCTCGTTAGCTATTCAATGGTTCTTCAAACACCAACTCACGGGGGGGTGTCTAATTTTATCGCTTGTTCTTTGATCTTTTTTATATGAATATTAATGATTTACCGAATAATACGTTTATAGGAAGATAACTTGTACCGCATCCACTTAACCCCCTGATTTTATTATTATCTAAGAAATATATGTATAGGTATATTGATACATGTATATAACTCATAGTAAAAAATCGTACCAGATTAAATAATACTGAGTACGGGCTTTTATGTATAATTAAATAAATATAAAATTTATGAGGATGTAAAGCCTTTGGTTCTGCACCTGAACTCTCTCCGGTTGTGTCGGATTGCTGATACATCGGATGAAGAGAGTGAACTTGTCTATCCTTACTAATAATAAACATGCGAAAGTGTGTTTGTTTGTTAGTTTATTCAATCAAGCTGCAAAAGAGCTACGGATGATGAGATTTATTATTCCAATCTAGATCAAATCATTGGTTTGCAATTGCACTAAGCATTGTCGTCAAGCCTATCCTAGCCTAGCCTAGCCTAGCCTATCATGCAATAAAAATACAAAAAAATAGCATGGGTCCTGAAATGTGACAAAGTATATTTATTCAGGAAAATAAAAGATCCGCCACGGAATTTTAATAGGTAGGTACAGCCAGCATTAATTTAATTAAACGAAACACTCTTATAAAATCAAAGCAAAGTTTTAATTAGGAGACGTTGATATTTTAAAATTTCAGGCGCAAAAATTGTTTAAGTACTGAAAAACATTTTTGAATTTTATTATTTCAAAATAAATAAGCTTTCGAAATGGAAAATTGATAAAATATTATGTATTTAGTTGAGCAGATGAGTAGATGAGAATTATTCCAGCTATGCAATTATTGTAATTTTCTTCATACCTATTTAAAACTACGTACCCACCTAAAACGTTTTTTAATCCTTTAATTTGCAGACGAAAAAAAACAGAAATCTAATTTTTTATGTTTTGGGGGTAAATTATAAGTACGAGTATGCCTGAAAATTGAAAAAAATCCCACTATTATAGTTTTTGAGAAAACATATGTTGGTAAGGTACAACATTGCGAATCACACAATGATTTTGATAACAGATTTTATGTTGTACGTTACCATCACTGCGGCGTGTATACAGTTAGGAATTCATATAAAATATGTTAAACTAAATTCATGAAAAACACATATTTTATTTAAATCAATAATTTCAGCGGGTATGATATTGTCATCAAGAATTTCCAAAATAGTCCAGGTTGTCCAAATTTGAGGGTATTATGTCTTTCGATCAGAGCTGTAATATGTGGAATTATCGTCTACCCCAAGCTGCAGAAGCAGGCTTCGATGTTCAGAAACATCGCTACTACTATCTGACGGTGCACTTTGGTGGTACAAGTGCCATAATAGTTCGTATTCGTTTCCATTTTGGCCCAATTTGAAGCAAGCAAATACTGATAATTAATATGCAAAGCCATATTACTAGCCACTCCAATTATATCCAAAAAGTACCTAAATGCAATATAAAATACCTAATTTATCAAATATTTCGTGCATAATAAGGGACAATCGCAGACAGATAAGTTCAGAAATAGGGTTCGGTGATATAAATTTGGACAAAATAAAAATAATTATTAAACCATTACTCAATGAGCAGTGTTGTTTGGGAACGACATTAAAACTGCTCAGACAACATCGCAGTGTTGCAGTATCGGTGACAAACAACATACGTGTTTACTACAGCCAAAATCCTTATTTTATGAATAAAATTCATTTATTTTTATCGGTATCAATAAAATGTATATTTTAGAAGATAATGCCAACGTGCAGATCCACACAGTTCAAGTCGTCTCGGCAAAATCTTATGAAAAACTGATATTTATAGTAAAAAATGCCAGCTATAATTTTTTTTGTTATCCACTATGTAAAAAAAACATGAAAATAAAAACAAATGATCAGGATTTTTGTATTTGTAATGTCGGTCAGGTTCATCACTGCGAATTAAAGGGTTAATCAGCCATGTAACTCATGGTCCGCAGAGCCCTAGGGTTCCGCAAATGTTATAAATGCGAAAGAAATTTAGTGTGTCTGTCAGTCTGCTACGCTTTCATCCGTCGACCAATTTTGATGAAATTTGGTACAGGGATAATTTGTATCCCGGGGAAGGACATAAGCTACTTTTTATCCCGGAAAATTTGAGTGTTCCCGGGCTTAGGATCTGCAGATTGCGAAAATTTCTTATTATACTAGATGATGCCCGCGACTTTATCCGAGTGGAAATTAAAAGAAACTTAATCCACTCGGACAAAGTCGCGGGCATCATCTAGTATAATAAAAAAATTCGCAATCTGCAGATCCTAAGCCCTCATCAAAAATCAATTTCATACTTCTCATTGTTCATGTCAAGTAATATGATAATTAATAGAGAATACTAAAATCAGTTTTTGATTATTTAGTACTCCAAGAAGCCAAAAAGTTTGAGAACCGCTGTTTTTGATCGCGTGGATTGTTTTTTGAATCTTTTAGGAACTCTATGACTTTCAGAGATATGGAATATTATGTCTATGTTCATCCCCAAGATGCAACCTATAGGTCTAGGTATTTCACATACAAAATAATTACGAGAGCCACAGTTCCCTTTTTTGTCACGTACGAGTTTTCCTGACCTGGTCCCCTGAAATGAAGATGTTCTTTACAGGTTCTAAGAGCAAAGTAAAAAATATCCTCTACCGAGGATTGAATCCAGGTGCTCCCACGAAACCACAGCACTCTTAACCCTGTGCCAGGGAGTCTTCGTTACAAGCCTTAATTAAAAAAATAAAAACACGACTGCCCTGCCAAAAAACGAACTAAAAAGTAACAAATCTAAATTAATCTTGATAAATTAGAATCTTATTCACATTTTTATTAAATTAGTTTTTTTGTGAATCACTGGATATTGAACTAGAGTTTTATATAATTTGGAATCTACTCATCATTTTCTAGATGATGATTATATAGTTAATCTTATTTTCGAATTATTTTTTTTCAACTTTAGTCTTTAATGCGGGACCATGGTCACCCCATCAATTTTTTTAAAATTTTACTAGCCTATGTCACCCAGACTAAGCTAGGTATTCTAACGATACCTCATTTATCAAAATCGGTTCCGGCGTATAGAAGTTATGGTGGAATATACAAACTCACATACATACATACATACATGAACTCTGAGAACAATATACTCCTTTTTTCAGGCAGTCGTATAAAAATTTTAGCTTGGCTGGTTATTAAGGTTACCAGTTCAAAAACATCATTATAACCTGAAGCTGAAGTAGTACACAGACATTAATTATTTTCAAAGAGCCCTAGAAAATAAAATTAAACATATTATTTATATTTTAGGCTTCATTCTGAATGACTATAATTAGGAATTCTCGGGCATGGAGGTTTCATTTTCTTGCGATTTTTATCAATTTAATGTATCGTTAATGTATACTAATAATGACTTAATATTATAAATGCGAAAGTTTGGATGGATGGATGGATGTTTGTTACTAAATCACGCCAGAATGTCTAAACGGATCTGGATGAAATCTGGCACAGAGATTGATTATAGTCTAAAATAACATATAGGCTACTTTTTATCCCGGATAATTAGTTAAAGCAATCCCGCAGGAACCGAAAAACCTCAATCCACGCGGACGAAGTCGCGAGAATCAGCTAATATTTAATAAAAAAAACATTATTTATATATATTTATTTTAGGCGATATTTATTTATTAATTTGCGATATTTACAGCAAGCAGAAGCAACGAACTTCTTGAATCTTTTTTTTATGCGGTCTGCGGCAGCGGTGACGTAGCGGGTTAACCTGCTAAAGGTGTGGTGGCACTTATAGCAATAGATCCATACTTATATTATTATAAATACGAAAATATGTCTGTCCGTCTGCTACGCTTTCACGGCCGACCTGTTCAACTGATTTAGATGAAATTTGGAACAGTACGTTACTTTTTTTTTAAATTAAGTAATTTTGAAATTGGGATTCCCCGCAGGAATTGTAAAAAATTTGTCCACGCGAACGAAGTCGCGGGCATCATCTAGTATTGAAGTCAAAACGCACATAACTACCGAAAACTATCAGCTCAGTTAAGTAGTTCAGTTCAGGGTAGTTCATGCCTCGGATTCGAACCCTGAACTTCCCAAATAGGGCGCAGAAGTTATAAACAAACCACCCCTCACCAATTTTCAATTTCCATATTTTGTTTATTAGCATCGATTTTTTACGCATTTATATGATTTCTTAACACCCTTAAGCCTTGTCAACTTGTCTGGGGGTTGCACATTCCTCCAAAATATACACCAGGGAGTGTGTTTCCTAATTAAATTAGGTCGCAGTCAGTTTTCGGGTTCATCATTTCTTTTTCTCATTGGCGTGACTCCAAATCTGCAGAATGGATGCACAAAGGGAGTTAAAATTAGGGTTGAATTTTCACCAAATATACTTTAACCTACGCAACGAATGTTTTCAATAGGTACAAAAACTGTATAATGATTAACATAAACTTCAAATAATGTCAAAACTCCATATCTACTTATATTATACTTGAAATTGGTAACAATAATTAAGTTATCCTATGTAAAATTGTTGCTTCTAAAAATACACAAATATAATTTATTTCAAAATGTTGGTATGCCTCTTGAAAAAGCCAATTTTAGGGCAATCTATTTTATATCAGCGGCACGCTATGATGGCCGGTTTGACACATTACAATAGTGATGTGGAATGTCAATTTATTCTCGAACAAAAAACAATTAAGTTTTGTTTTTGTACCTGATTAAATAGGTTTAATAAAACAAAAATGTATATGTTTATTTAATTTATTTGAACGAACTGAATATTTGAACGAAAATGAATATACATACTTTATATGCACACAAGAAACATATGAATACAAAAGATACCAAAAAAGGTGCCACAAAAGGCCATAATTAATCAGATTCGTCCATACTACTATTTTCACTGTCGTCACTGCTATCATCACATACATTAATAATTATATGTTCGTTTTCTATAATATTATCTATTTTCACATCTCTTTCATAATCTTCCCTTATTAATTTAACAGTTCTATTCACAACCTTTTCCCAGTCTCCTTTAGTCACATGTTCACAAGCTTCTTCTAATAATTTTAGCATTTTTTTTGTGGTAAATGGGGGTTCTGTATTGTGTCTTGCAGCATATCCCTTAATTTGAGCCCACACCAACTCAATCGCATTATACTCACAATGGTAAGGCGGTAACCGTATAACTCTGTGCCCATGTTCTAATGCTATTTCGTCAATGACGTATCGGATCTTGGTTGGTTTGTTTTCTTTTAAAAGACGTACTAATTCCGCTTTTAACATATTCATGTTTGCATCTACGCCATTTTTACGAAGCCATGCGACGATATCAGCTTTCTTTTGGGATTGGGCAGGTGGCTTGTCAATTTGCATCGAGTGGTATGGGGCGTTGTCCATAATTATAATAGATGGTTCAGGGAGGCTACACAACATTGCATTGAGCATTGACGCGAGTTTGCCGGAGGTAGTAGTTGTGCTAGCCAGCGATCCTATGTGACGATCGTATTAGATTCCATTTTTAAAAATTTATTGATATTTTTTTGCGATTTCAGAGGTTTGTCCACATAGTGAAAATTGTTCATATTCACAAGTACATTCACCCCTTAAATGGTGCAAACTGATTTTTCTACACTTGTATACATTTAAGAAATCAATTTAATAAATAAATTTTGAGTCCTAAACCTAAAACTACATTCGATAAAATTTATGAATCTCTGCACATCACTATCGTCAATAAAGTAATACAATTATTTCCTTCAAAGTCGTTATCAATTAATACGGAACTTCATGAGCGGACAAACGTCAAACCGGCCATCATAGCGTGCCGCTAGTTTAGGTGTACTTAAATCTGCAAAGGTAATCGTGTTGCCTCTGTAAAATGAAAAATAATTAATTAATAAAAATAATAAAATCAGTAATCTTCTTGCCTTTTAAATTTTTTTGGAAAGATAACCAACCAACCAAGATAACATGCTTAATGCTGCTTGACGTGCTTAAAACACCGCACATCTTGATCTTGAGTATCTATGCGGTGATAATAACGAGTTCTCACGCAATAACACATAGCATAGGTACCGAAAAGTGCACTAAACATCAAGGTGAGATCGCTTTCAAGCGAAGAAAAAGCTTTCAAGTTAATAACAAAAATAAGTTTTAAAACTGACGAATATAAAACTTCTTAAATGTAGAAATGTAGAAATCATTAAAAATCTCATTCCGTAAAAAATGTGTCATGATCATGTCATATTATAGTTTTATAGAAGCGCTCTCAGGTTGTGAAATAATGAAGCACCTTGGCACAGAATGGAGATATGTGTCACAGGAAGCGCTGAGACGCTCAAAAGACTGACTTAGATGCAAAAGTTAACTTTCCGCTACTGGGAGGTTTTATATAGTGCAGGGTAATGCAAATTTTAACTTGGGGCTGGGAGGTTTTAGATCTATCTAGTGCAGGGGCCTAATTACGTAAAGACAGGTTAAGTGCGAGTCAGAATCGCACAAAGGGTTCCGTACCACTACACAATATAAATTCTAACTAGAAAGATGTCATAACATAAAAAATCTTTCGAAAAAACCGACTTCCAAAGCCACTGTAAAGTAAAAAATAATTTTGATTTCTACATACAATATGTTGAAGTCGGGCGAGCCTGATGCGTCAACTTTGCTTATCTTTGATAGACCTGCCCGACTTCAACATGTGTGTAGAAATCAAAATTATTTTTTACTTTACAGTGGCTTTGGAAGTCGGTTTTTTTGGAAAGAATTTTTATTTTTAACTTTTTAGTGTCAGGGTTGAGGATTTAGAGTCAGAATTTTTTATGGGACCACCTCGAGAGCTTCCTCTAATGACTGAAAAAAGTCATTTCAAATCGGTTCTGAAACCACTGAAATATGCAAAGACATATATATTTAAAAAAAACATACGCGCCGAATTGAGAACCTGCTGAAATCTGCTGTGAAATAACTGGCGCGCCTGATAAACAATTCGACACCATATGAGCACAGAAGCGGAACCCTAATTATCGTTTTTTTCCTATACTTGCATGTGATGTGAGACCTTGCTTCTAGCCAAATTTTTTTAAATCCCCTACAAGTTAGCCATTGACTGCGATCTCACCTGATGGTAGGTGATGATGCTTTGATTTTTTTTTACAGCTCCAGTTTTCAAGAGAAAAATCATAGAATTCCTTCCACGCGGACGAAGTGACCAGCAACTGGTACTTGTTTGGATATTTTAAAGTTTTTGAAAAGCAATTTTGGCGATTAAAATAAAGGCAAAAGTTTTAGTCCGAAAGTGTAATAGCAAAAGCGTTTAATCCGAAAGTTTAATAGCAAAAGCGCCGAGAGATAATTTTAAATGTCCACGTGGACGTGTATCATAAAGTGTATCTTATAAGGTAGGTACAAAGTTTTCCAATATTGTGCCAAAAGCTGATATTGTTTTTAATCCATATTACATTACTAGCGAATGCCCGCGACTACGTCCGCGTGGGTTGAGGCTTTTTGGTTCCCGCGGGAACTCTTTAGTTTTCGGGATAAAAAGTAGCCTATGTATTACTCCAGACTATAATCTATCTCTGTGCCAAATTTCATCCAGATCCGTTCAGCCGTTGGTGCGTGATGGAGTAACAAACATCCATCCACACATCCATAAATCCATCCAAACTTTCGCATTTATAATAAATATTAGTAAATATTAGTATAGATATAAATATAGATAGCCCGGTTTCACCGGCCGAGACTTATGAAGTCTAACGCCATTTAAAATGATTCCTGATATTCAGACTTTATGGCATGCGTTATGGAAACGATTTTTTTCCAAACGCGGATCCTATGGCATGCAATTAAGAAGCCTAGATAGCCAATATAAAAACGAATGCAACATAACTGTTTTGGGAGCTGCAAATGTTTTGAATATTAGGGTACATCTTTGTTTCAGTGCTTATCACTATGAAAACGCTTTTCACTATCTGTACTTAATAAAAAACTGAAAATGGACGTTTTCTGTACATTGAAGATATTTTGGAATTTTTTATCGAATGAAGCATTTCATAGAAAAAGATGATTTTTTATCCATCGCTCTCTTAGCACGCCAAATGCTGAATTTATTGAACGGATTTTAATGCAACTTGGCATAGGTACTAAACGCTTAGTCTACGGAATGCAAACCCAGGTGGGTCAACGTTACTAATAATTAAATGAATAGTTTTCAATATGACAAGTGCCTCTGTACTTAATTAAAATGAAGCGAACATTGAAAGTAATTATTGATACCTAGATATAATCTATCAAATGTAAATTCAATTTCAAAAGTAAACAAGAATAATATATGTTCCTGAAAAATACAATGTTACTTTACCTACTGTAAATGTATAATAGTATAATAATTACTGGATACCTACTGCGGCTTAGTGGGCTATAATAACGTTGCAAACCTAAGAGTGAGTTTAACGATCGGGCCTGGAAATCCACCGAATTATTATAAATACCAAGAAAACTCCTACCATTAACTATGTGATATAGAGTGATTGGAAAGTGATCACGATCCTCTGTATTCAGGAATACGATGCAGAGAGAGAGAGACTATGAGTTTTCCTTCAAAAACAACTTTTCAGAACTGAAAATTGTATTGAAATACAACAACACATTTCAATACAATTTTGAGTTCAAAAAAGTAGTTTTTTTAGTTTTACTTTGACAATTTGAAATATTTTTCTTCTAGTCTGGTTTAAAACTGTTTACAAGATACAAAATTGGTGCAGGTGGCCCAAACTTATAAGGCCACCTGCAGTCACCACTACAGCCCATTAACCTATTAGGCACAGGCCTCCACTGTCTTAGTAGAGACGGAATTAGAGCATAGACCCACCACGCTGCTCCAATGTGAGCTGGCGTAATAATATAAAATAATAGTTCACCCCGAATTAGGACTTCGTCTGATGAGTTATAAGACACGAACTAAATCGGGGTGAACTATTAGTAATAAATAATAGTAATAAAATTACTCACAGCTCTCCATTTGCAACTTGCACTCCTGCGTATCATGAGGGTAGATGAGGAAGTTCATGGCGCAGCTCAGCTTCAGCGTCAGCTTCACCATGTAGAGTATGGTCTTGTCTTTGTACAGCCACACGTAGTGGTTGGGGATGGTCATCGTTTGGAAGGTGACGGACTTGGCGTTCTTGAAGAAGGAATCTGGTCTCCACATCTGCTTCAGCCAGTCGACCTCGAGCAGCCTGGTGGAATGGTAGGACCATTATTTAACGTTCACATTATAAAACTAACGGGATCGTAACTAATCTTATAAACGTTAAATCTCGTTTGCTCGTTCATTTATTTTTCGACCGATTTTGATGAAATTTGGTCTGCACCAAATTCAGCCAATGAAATGAAATATGTCTGTGACATAGTTTGTGTCCCGGGGACGGATATATTTGGCTATATTTATTCCGGAAAATTAAAGAGTTTTCAACTTAAACTACGCGGATGAAGTTGCGGCCATCAGCTCGTAGTACAATAAATGTTTGTTTCTCCTCTTTTAATAATTAGCGATAGCGATGTGTGATAACCATCAACTGAATAAATAATCGTATTCATCTACTAAGCAAACATGCTCTACCTACGAGTAGACTAGACATAGCTTTCCTACATAATGACTGTCGTTAAGCGCAAAGTACTATCTTAGAAGTCTAGAAAAACTTTAGGATAAATATCTACCTTCTATCTACATATTGTAACCTACAAAATATTGTTTAACGCTTTATTTTTTTTAATATCTTAACTCGTTGAACTCTTTTTCACTAGGCTAAGATAAGCTAAACAAAGCATTTCTGAATTGAATGATAGTCTAATAGAGGTGACGGTACAGGTGGAATGATATGTTAATTAGGTTCAATATTTACTTATTTAAAAAAATATAAATATTCACACGTCAGAACTTCAGAAAAGTAGCCTAATAGATAATGTGATAAATTCTCTTTCATTCTCTTGCAGGCTAATATATAAATCCTATTATGTATTTCATGTCGCTATTTCTTTTCATCGAATTTTTAAATCACAACAATTCTAAAGAAGTTTCACGTCTGGAGAGCTCTTGAAACTCAATTTACTCTGAATCGATTTCTATTAAGGGTAAGCATTACGCTTCCATACAACCTGATATCCCACGACGACCTTGGCTCTTCTTTCATAAAAATTCGGTTCGCTGGGTCACCTCTACTATCAGTCGTCTTCGAATTGGTCACGCCTGCACCCCCGTACACTTGGCAAAATTAAGAGTGCGTGACAGCTCCCTGTGTGAGTGTGGCCTGGACGAGGGATCAGTCTCTCACATTCTCTTCTCCTGTCCTAAACTTCCTTTTAAATTATACGACGTTCTTCCCCCTAAAGTTCCCCGTCCCTTGAATGTTGAGTGTGTCCTAATGTTAGCCTATAGCCCTTTCGTTAAGTATCTTTGTAAATATTTTAAAATTAACAAACTTAAATTGTAATTTGTACATAGTATAGTAGATCCCTTTTATTATTTTTATTTGTGTTTGTCTCTTTATGGTAAGTCTATTGTTATGTAGAGTAGTTTACTAACAAATATATAAATATACCTTCGATTACATAATATTTTTAGTAATTTTGGCACTCTTTAACCGGCCAATCTCCTTCGTGCCTCCCTCAAGTTACTCGACACTGGCGAAGTGCATTGTGCTGGCTTGGCACTACTCAAAGCCATAAACCAAGAGAAGAAGAAGTTTCACGTCAAAAATTAAAGCAGGCATTTCATAAAAGGTTTTGATCCCATCAAAAACATAACTGTAAAATGAGAGCCAAGTTCAAAATTGTGATATATATGCCTTGGTTGTTGACTTCAGCGACAAAAGAAGTGAGATCTAAATGGGTGCCAAGTTCAATGGTCAGTCCTGCAATTTATTTATCTCATCAAAAACATAAATGTGAAATGATAGCCAAATTCAAAATTGTGATATATAAGCCTTGGTTGTTGACTTCAGCGACAAAAGAAGTGAGATCTAAATGGGTGCCAAGTTCAATGGTCAGTCCTGCAATTTATTTATCTCATCAAGGACATATTATTCATTATTATTTACATTAAAATAATAATTATGTGTCATTTTCAATAGTTAAGGAGTTACTACCACCGCTTAAAGCAGTATTGTTTCAAAATAACGGAAATAACCATTTGAGGTGTGCTTATGAAATTTGGAGCACATATGTATCTCACGGGTCTCAATATATGCGCCAAATTTGACATGTTTATGTGAAATAGTTTTTGAGTTATGAGGGGGTCAAAAGTGGCTCCAAATGGTTCGTGTAATATTACACACAGTGCTGCTCGCATTGTGCTGGCTTGGCACTACTCAAAGCCATAAACCAAGAGAAGAAGAAGTTTCACGTCAAAAATTAAAGCAGGAATTTCATAAAAGGTTTTGATCTACAAGTTGTCTGATTTCTGAAGAAATGCGAATCTTAATTACCTGTATTCAGTCGTCATGTTTTCAGGTAGTCGGAGCCGGAAGTCTTTCCAAGTTTGAGCAAAAAATATGTCTGCCGCGTATGTCTGAAATAAGTAAGAAAATTTTCAACCGAAGAATTCCGGGTACTCATAAATTAGTAAATTATAATTATTATCTAGCAACCTGCACCCATGGCTTCGCTCCCGAGGATAGTTAGAAAAATCCGTCCTTATATATGTCGCCGTAAGATTGTAAAAACCGTAACAATTTCGCGAGTTAGATTATAATCTGTTCTTAGTTAGATTATAGTCTGTGATTATAATCCTTTTAAATGCATTAAAAGGGGACCTTTGTGCAATTTAAGTAGATTTTTCTTTCGTTCCTTTTTATAGAAGAGATATTCTTTTTACTATAGAGTATAGATATATACTTATTCCACTAGATGCCACTGATGCCAGCGACTTCGTTCGCGTGGATTGTTTTTTAGCTTTCGCGGGAACTCTTTAATTTTCCGGGATAAAAAGTAGCCTCCAGACTATAATAAAATAAAGTAAAATAAAATAAATACATTATAATCTCTGTGCCACATTTCATCTAGATCCGTCCAGCCGTTCTGGCGTAATTGAGTGACAAACATTACGCCAGAACGGCTTCAATTCATCCAATTCCAATCTTTCGTATTTATAATATTATTATAGATAGATTTTTAGAAAAGTTATGAAACTTAACAACCAGCACACCTATCGTGCACAGGTGTATTTACGTATTTTAGAAACTTTTATTTCTATGTGAATGTGTAAAACATTCTTTAGGAATTTTCTTAATTTCATAAGTAATTCAATAAATAAAGTACTTGCGAATACACAAACAAAGTTAGAGAAGAGTAGTCTGCCTAGTAAAGAAGGATAATACTTGCTTAATTTTCTTTCAAATCAAAGTTTCAATGGATCAGTAAGCCTCTCAGCTATAAAGTAGAAATCTAGCTTTAATAATTGCAGTGGCGAACTGTTTCCGCGAGCGTTGCAATTTGCCGCGCCGCGGATCAAAGGGAAAGCTCGTGGAATCCCCATTCATAGAGAACTCTAGTAGGAGACGAAAACTGAAGAGTCGACTGATGTAGACAATAGATAAATAGCACTTAGAAAATAACGTGTAAACTTAGATATTGATAATGAGCTAGAAGTTCAATTCGCTATAATCCGCGATAATAGGTAAATCTATGTGGTACAGCGTGTATCTTCTGTGTGCGTATGTCTTCAGGAGATCTCCTGAGGATGACTATGCATTTGTGATGTGTAATCTGTGTGTGTAATGCATGTTTGTTTTAAAAGAGAAAGAGGAAAGTTGTAACTTAGTACTGTTTGATAAATTTATAATATAGTACAATTATCCATAATTATTGAAAAATTAAATAAGTCAATATTAATCTAACATGCCAATATTATTTAAATTGTTTGACATTACAGCAATTTTTATTAATAACTTTATAAAATGTAACTGATAATTTTAACTTGGACCAATATTAAATTCCATTTTTTTATGCTAGATATTACATATAAATTTTTATGTCACATAATCTTTGCACACTGCCTCTGACAGTAGATTGTGTACGGGAAAATTCTACTTAGGTACATTATACAGCTGTTATTACCCACAATTTTGCAAAATAAATAATTTATGATTATGATTTATGATGCACCGGTTTCGGAGAGAAACGTACGTTGAGAGTAGTTTGGAAGATTTCTGTGGTGTGGTGAATATCGCGACACCACCACCACTATCGTACCACATGACACATAGATTTACCTATTACCGCGGACTATAGCGAATTAAACTTCTAGTTCCTTCATCATCATGGACTTCCGTAAAGTAACGCCTGCTTCCATTCAATATTTGAAAAAAATATGGATTGAAGGATTTATTAGGTTTTTCTGTCAATAAATTCTCAGTAGCAACCCGTAGTTGGATAGTTGGCTCTCCGAGGCACGGGGATCCACGCGGAGTCCTGCACCTGATCAATCCCCGGTCGTGTCGAATTGTCGTCCTATATGACTGACATTCCCTTGCTACACTAAGAAACTTGATACAGAATCCATACTAATATTTTAAATGCGAAAGTGTGTCTGTCTGTTGCGATGAAAATGTTGAAAATGCGAAAGATTTTGACGAAATTTTGTATAGAGATAGGTTGGATCCCGGATAAGGACATAGGCTATTTTATCCTAGAAAAATTAAGAGTTCTTGCGGGAATCATAGAACCGTAACCCTCGCGGGCATCATGTACTTAGTAATAACTACTGATACGAATTTTACTTAATAGAAATTAATAACAGTATACAAATGTAGAAAAAAGATGTAGAAATCTATACTTACTAATATTTTACTTACGAAAAAAACTTTAAACTTTTTTATTATAAATGCGAAAGTTTGGATGGATGTTTGTTACTCAATCACGCCCCAACGGCTGAACGGATCTGGATGAAATTTGGCACTGAGATAGAGTATTGTCTGGAATAATACATAGGCTTCTTTTTATCCCGGAAAATTAAAGATTTCTCGCGGGAACGAATAACCTCAATCCACGCGGACGAAGTCGCGGGCTAGTTACTCATAAGTAGAAGTTTAAGTTAACGTAGGTAATATTATTTAACAGCCTTTAATTTATTTGGCTGGAGCGTAGCATAAAATAAGGCTGCCATGTTAGATAGTGCTTAGAAGGAAAACAAGTCATAATTAAAAAATTAAAAATACGACTGCCCTGCCAAAAAACGAACTAAAAAGTTAAAAAAATATACATTAATCTAGGGTTAAATTAGAATCTTATTCACATTTTTATTAAATGATAATTTTTGAGAATCACTGGATATTGACCTATAGTGTTATATATATTTTTGGAATCTACTCATCATTTTCTAGATGATGATTATATAGTTAATCTAATTTTCGAATATTTTTTTTCAACCTTAGTCTTTAATGCGGGACCATGGTCACCCCATCAATTTTTTTTTTATTTTACTAGCCTATGTCACCCGGAATAAGCTAGGGATTCTAACGATACCTCATTCATCAAAATCGGTTCAGGCGTATAGAAGTTATGGTGGAATGTACAAACTCATACATACATACATACATACATACATACATACATACATACATACAAACATACATACATACATGAACCCTTAAAACAATATACTCCTTTTTTCAGACAGTCGTATAAAAAGTATACAAATGTATACAGTATATGTATAATTTTTCAAGTAGAGTTTTAAAGATTCATAAAACGCTTTGCCTGTTTGTTATATTTACTTAGTTTATGCTCGTATATTTCAAATTCTTGTGTACTGATTCGGATTAAAGTTGGAGCACTATTTAAGTAACGCTTTACTTTGAAAGTCAAAGAGCAAAGACCGAAATCTCTATTCATGGAGAGAAGTTGGAAATAGACAAAATCTGAAAGTCGACTTTTATAGACAATAGAACTTGGAGAAAGAGTCTCAAGCCTTTTCTCAAGCAAAAGTTTAACGGTGTATTGTCTGCATCTCCTAAGTAGGTTGGTAATAATATATAAAAATAATAATAATAAGTCATTTTAATTTAACTTTGTTATTAGCAAAAAAGTAAACCCATAGCCCTGGTCTGAGAACAGCCCACAAGATTTTTTTTATTACCACCGTTTCACATACTTTGTAAATTAATTAGATGTTGAAATGATGATGATGATGAAATTGTATTAAATGTTTTTTTTTTCAAAAGAGCAACCATCGAGTTTCTTGCTGGTTTTTCTAGGTAGGAAAGGCATTCTGAACCAGTGGTAGATTCACTCGACGGTACAAAAGCACTTGTAAAAGTTTATTTGAATAAAAATATTTGAATATAGATTTTTTTTTTAAATTTTGAGTATAGATTAAGAGTTACCATGGAGTTCTCATCGATGGAGTCCAGCCCCATGACAGTGACGTGGAAGTTGACGATAGTTGGCTGGTCGTCCTTTTTGGGCGGGCGCATCTTATCGTACAGGCGAGGGTCCTCCGGCAGCAGATCCTGGAACGCCAGCAGCGTTGACCTGGACATATTGTGACGGACATCCCTTTTATTTATATTTTGCCAAGCATAATAAGAAGATATATGGCATGAACGGGAAACTTTGAGAGTAGGTATTGAATAATTATATTGCCGTCGCGCTGCTCCTCGAATAGAATTCCATAACACCCGATAGGGACAGCTGCAGCTTGAACCGATAACACCTATGAAAAACAGTAGAAATCTTACTCTCGTATTTTTCTGTTTCCTCCTCCAAAATAGAACCGTTTTTTTTTTCAAGAATAATTAAGAAAGACTCTGGCTTTGTCGGTATGTTTTTCGTTTTTTGATTATATTCGTCAAAATTTGCGGGATGTCCGCTGATGGCGCGGAAACTGGGCCATTTTTTGCAGTTTGTAAATTATCGAAAAAGGAAAACATAGGGGCATGGCACGGTTACACGTGGATTTTATGGTGCAAGAATATTTTCTCTATTGTAATTAGCTGCGGAGGAAACAGACAAATGTTTTGGTATGGAGAAGCCGCAGGGAGAATACCTCTTAATATTCTCTCTCTCTTTATTCTGTAACTACAAAGATAAAATGCCTTTTTATACGACTGCCTGAAAAAAGGAGTATATTGTTTTGGCAAGGTAGTCGTGTTTATTAATTTTTTTAATTATGACTTGTTCAGGTTGTGCCACACACGACAAGCGTTATCATGAAGCTTCTATGACTTGACCATGAGTTAAATGCTCAAGTACTGGAGGCGCCGGGTAACATTTTGTCGACCTCCGTGGCTCAGTGGTGAGCGCTTTTGTCTTAAAGTGCGGAGGTCCCGGGTTCGATCCCCGGCAGGGTTAATTTGGGAATTTATAATATCTGAATTTTCCCTGATCTGGCCTGGTGGGAGGCTTCGGCCGGGGCTAGTTACCACCCTAACGGCAAAGACGTGCCGCCAAGCGATTCAGCGTTCCGGTACGATGCTGTGTAGAAACCGAATAGGGACATGAGTTAATATAACTGCCTAACAGGTCAGCCCGCAGTCAAGGGCTAACTTGTAGTGGTTAAATAAAATATTTACCTTTTAATGTATTGTACGTGGCGCCAAGCGATTTCGCGTTCCGGTACGATACAGTGTTGAAACCAATAAGTAGAACTAGATATTGTTATTCCTAGGATATTATGTACACCTACTTACCTGGGTTATTGCGCTATATTTTTAGACTACGTCATCACTTACCACTAGTTGAGATCGCCGTTTCAATATATCGCAGTCGGAATTGTGTCATCAAAAAACTAAACTAAAACATAATCAATCCAAAAAACTAATAAAACAAAACAGAATCGAATCTTAATACTTACTGTGCATAGCAAAGGTCGCCTGCTCCAAGCCATAGGCGAATTAGAAGTAAAGACATCCATAGTATATTTCCCGCGGGCATTTTCACTTGAACACTTCAGTAATTTACATAATTAATTAATAATTTGAGAAACTTATAATTTAATCCTATTAAAATTAAAAATACATTAGAAACCCCACGCGAATCTTGTTAAATTAAAACTATTTACTATCTATATTTTGTCATTTTTCTAACATAATTAGGCTGAAAAATTGACGCTCCTTGCCCCAATTTTTTTTGGGAAAATTAAAAAATTATAAGTTTGAAACACCGCCTGCTTTGACAGCAAGCGTTGAAAGCGCGCGAAACAGTGATGGCCGACGGGGAAAGAATGGTTTTTCAAATATATTGCACATGCGTAATGAGGTGTGCGGAAATTTTATTAAAATTCTATGACTTTATTTATTTCATATTATTTGCGTTCATGTCTACAGTAGCATGAGGCTCTGTCAGGGCACTGTAACGGTTGTAAGTTGTTCTTTGCCCGGGTAGTAAGCTGGACGAACATTGAATTAAATCCAAAAAGTCGTTCGTGGGAATTTGGGCGTTTGTCTCTATAGTAATAAAATTCCTTGCCTTTTCTCTTGAGTTTACCAAAATCCACGACCGGTAGGTAAAGTATAACCAAATAAGAAGTAATTATGCTCCTGAAAAAAGCTTAGTGTACTGTTAAACTATAAAAGAGCGTGAATTTGAACTTCACACACCTTTGAGAATATTATGAAGAACTCTAGGGAGTGCAGGTCTCCTAGCGATGTTTACCTTCACCGTTTGAAGCAAGTAATATCACAGAATAGGTAATAGTATGGTAATATTTAATTTCTTAGAACAGGAGGTCTGGTGGTTTGGCCACTAGTCTATGACTGCAATCACCTGGTGTTAAATGATGATATAGTCTAAGATGGCCCTGGGTTAAAATGTTCGGGGTATGGCAGTTATATTAAATCCGTATGTATACCATACCCCACAGAACAAAAGAGGACCATTCAGCGGATTCCTTTATCTACCCCTAATCGGTTTGCACACGGCATCATACCGGATCGCTGTATTGCTTGGCGGCACGTCTCTGCCGGGTGACAGCCAGCCAACTGGCCTCGGCCGAAGCCACTCACCAGACCATACCAGAGAAAATTCAGAAATTATAAACTCCCGATTTGACTCTGTCGCCACCTCCCACCTGTAATCTAAAGAGCGTGGTTATATTTACATCATCTCTATTGTCAACCATTGACTTATATGTACATATAGGGTCAATGTTGTCAACCCATCATCTGCCCACAAGTCACAACTTCCGCGGGACGTTTCTTAGAATGAGAAGGGCTAGGCTCAGTCCACCACGCTGGCCAAGTGCGGGTTGGAAGACTTCACACACTTTCGAGAACATTTTGTATGTGTGAGCAGGTTTCCCCACCATGTTTTCCTTCACCGTTTGAAACCACATTATATGTATTTTTAATATAAATTTAGGATATTTATAAATAGCAAAATATGAATGAGCTTAGTACAAAGCCCGTTTCACTAGATATAGTCCCTCCGCCGCGTATGCCAAATGTTCGTCTGAAAAATTGATATAGCTCTGGAAAACGCGTGTATTGAAATGAAAAATTGAGGTATTTCGATTTCCTTTTGAAATTTACAAGAACGGAGATCCATATTTAGAAAGTCCTTTATAGATTTTTCAATGGGTAGATTGGTACTCGACATGATTATTATAGCCAAAAGGCAAAAATAAATAATCATCATACAAATATTATAAATGCGAAAGTGTGTTTGTTTGTTGGTTTGTCGTGACGTGATTTTTGATATGGGTATAGTTGAGGACCTGGAGACTGACATAGATTTTATGCCGGAAAATTAAGGAGTTCCCGCTGACTTAAACTTAAAACACGCGGTCTTAAAGTCGCGGGCCTCAGCTAGTGATCAATAAATATTATTACTCTTTTAAGGATCCGTACCAAAATGGTAAAAAGTATAATCTAAAAACTTTAAAACCCACAACACAGAATACTATATATCTTAACTCTCAGGATTTCCTCACGATGACGTTTTCTTGCGCCGTTTAATGCAAGTGATATTTAGAATTGCTAAAATTGCACACGACTTCTAAAATTCTACTGCAGTGGACGCGTATGGCCATCACGGCCTTTCTTGTATGAAAAGTGCCGGTCGTCTTTCGCGTCATGCTTCCCTGAACATCATTAGTAGGCTTATAGTAGATATTATATGTTCGTAGGTCTCTTGCCACCGCTTAAGTGCCTGCACTTAAATAGAGCCTAATGGCTTCACGCGAGATGGTAAGAGACCTGAAGGGATGACTCTTGTTCCGTGGAAGTTAGGATGTTCGTTTGTTTGGGATGCCACATGCGTGGATACGCTGGCTTTGTCCCACTCGCAGGCAACCTCCATGACGGCGAGGGCGGCGGCCATTAATACAGAAAGGCCAAGGCCTCTTGGCCTTTCTGTATTATGAAATCTTTCTATATCAAGTATGAAATTATAGAAAATAATTAAATTTTTGTGCCTTTTGGTGTTGAAACCCTGGGGTCGTGGGGCGAAGATGCTAGATCCTTTTTTAAGGAACTATCTTCTCGTCTCATAGAGTCCACAGGTGACCGGAGGGCTGGCAGTTACCTCGGCCGACGTTCGTTTGTTTCGTTCTGGGCATATTGTTATTATTTTATTTGTTATAGCGGCAATATAAATAAACACTCTGTGAAAACTACTACTGTCTACCAAGCTGTCTATACCTTTATTACGGTTCACGACTTCATGAGACTACAGCCCGATGACAGACGGACAGACCGACGGACGGACGGACTGTGGAGGTTTATAATGGGGGACCCTAAAATGTAAAAAGCGCTTCGGGGGATCGAACCCTGAGGATTCCCCCGTATAGGAGACCATATTATAACCACTAAGCTATCACTTACTTTTCAACCTGACGATTCGACCCTTAATGTGTGTTTGCTAACAATTTTCTCGACAACCAATGGACCGATTTTAATGATTTTGTCGTAATCTACGTACTTTCAGGAAGGTTTTAGTATATAATGCACCTAGGTATCTTTCTTATGCTAGTGCTTATAGTTTAATGTTATATGTATAGTGTTTTATAGTTTAATGTTATATATACATAAATGTACAGTTTTATCATCAATATTTGTTATTATACAGTTGAACTTGACCTAAATCGGTACACGATGTTGGGCCACTTGTCCCACCGCTGGGAGTGGGGCCGCGTCTTGTAATACCTTGCCTATTATTGGCTCAGCATCGGCCATCGAGGCTCGCCACTTGAGCACGTTTGCTCGATTTCAGAAGGAAGTTCATAGAGATGTTGTTACCGCGTTTTATTTTATGTTTATTTATTTATTTAATTTTAAAAAGCTCGCAAAGGTGGAAAAATAAATATTAATATATACTACATAGGAAGTCATAAAAAAATAAAAAGCTTATAGTTAGGGAGTTACAAGAGAAAAACCAGAATATTTACTAATATTTTGGATAGAAGCAGGCGTTATTTTGCGGAAGTATATGATAATGAAGGGACCAGACGTTTAATTCGCAATAATTAAACACGCCTTAATTAATTTTAATTAAAAAGTTTATTTAATTTAATTTGTCCTTTTAGGGTTTCGTAGTCAACATGGAGCCTTTATAGTATCGCCTCGTCCATCTGTCCATAGCTCAGAGGCTTTTATTATTATTTAGTATATATATATATATATATATATATATATATATATATATATATATATATATATATATATATATATTAGATGATATACATATTAATCACGCCGATAAAGTAGTAAAATTTGTAAAAAAAAAATGGTACCTACCTTCCCTATAGGTACCTACGCAATTTGTCTCGTTAAGTCTCTATCGTCTCTACCTAAAAAGGTAGATCATCCCGTGCACCTCAACGATCTAAACAATTACACTAATAAAATTGAAGCTTAAGAGGCGCCGGAATTAACTATATCACTATAGCTATAGCTTAGTCATATTTGTTTTTATCCACTACAAGTTAGCCCTTGACTGCTATCTCACCTGATGGTAAATGATGATGTAGTCTAAGATGGTAGCGGGCTAATTTGTTAGAGGCATGGCAGTTGTGTTAAACCCATACCCCTATTCGGTTCCTACACGGCATCGTACCGGAACGCTAAATCGCTTGGCGGTACGTCTTTGCCGGTAGGGTGGTAACTAGCCACGGCCGAAGCCTCCCACCAGGCCAGACCAGGGAAAATTCAGGAATTATAAATTTCCAAACCCTGTCGGGGATCGAGCCCGGGACCTCCGCACGTTAAGACAACAGCGCTACACACTGCGCCACGGAGGTCGTCATATAGCTTGTATGAATGCAAATGCTGGTGGGAAAAGTTGTATCATCAGCTCTCGTGTGGCCCTGAATGTATACAATGTAGACGCCTCGTCCGCCTCTGCGTGCTCAAGAGGCGACGCTGCGCTCTCGGGGAGTCATTCACCCGCATTGGACCTCTAATAAGGAATATCTGTCTCTTCGGTAAATAATTTTGGAAACAAGGTCTACAGACAAAAGAAAACACCCCACTAGTTCAAAAATGTCGCCTTTACTATTTAAAAACATTGAGCAAAAGTAGTTTTTGCGCACGCAGTGAGAAAAAAGGATTTTGAATTTTAAACCAGTGAGCAAAAACGCCCTTATTGAGCTAGTGAGGTGAAATATTGGTATTTTTTTAATGGGTGAATCTTGTGACGTAGATTTTAATTCAAAACCATCAGAGTTAAATGTAATACAGTATATTATTCAGTCAAGGTAGTTACGATATCTTGCGTATTTTCTCACTAGTGAGGTGAAAAGTTGTATGTATCACACGACAGCAAAGTGTTTTGTTTCTCGCGCCTTTAAATCCCTTACTTCACTCAGGATTACGCTCGTGTGAGTCTATTATAAAGTCCCTCGCTCGCTCGAGATTTAAACTAGACTCTCGAAACAAAAACGAACTTTGCTATCTTGTTGAACAAATAACTAGCTATTTCAATTTGCAATACATACAATACTAACTTTACGAACTTTCTTTTTCTGTTCCTCTATTTTTCTTTTTACGAAATGTATCGTCATCAATAAGTAATCTAAATAAGCAAAAGTCAATTACGCAAGAATGGTTAAAAAACATAATTAATAAATAAATACGAAAATTAATTAAATCTTGCAGGCATGGACCCTATGATAGCATACGCAGAAAAAGATACATACTTATATTATAACTGCGAAAGTATGTCTGTCCATCTGTCTGCTACGCTTTAACAGCACATCTTTTCGACCCATTGACGAAGTTTGGTAAAGAGATGGTTGTATGCCGAGGAAGAACATAGCAACTACTTCTATCCTGGAAATTAGATATTATTCCCGCGGGAATAAGAGTAATCAACGCGGACCGTCGTGGGCATCATCTAGATTCTAATAAAAATCTTACGAGAGTCTTCATTAAACATCTTTATTTGAGTTTGTACATTGGTATAGTTGTTAATTTATTATTTATAATCATTATTACAAAGTATAGTGGTACAAAAACGTATCACAGCTCGCGGTTTACAAAATAGTTAACTATTTACTTATTTCTATCTATTAAGCTATATACGGATTACACATAATCTTTTTCTTATTTACTAACATGGTTATTTTTATCATCCATTAAACTTAATTGTACTTCGACATCGAATTTCTTTTTGCCTTTAAAGTTGTCTTCTATATCTTGAAGAGTACGATCTTTTGTTTCTGGTAGCATTGCGTACATGATCAATAGACATACTGTTAATGTAGCAGAATAGACAAGAAAAGCACCTTCTACGCCTATGGAGGAATAAAAATGTGGCGCGGTTTTCATTGATACAACGAAAGCAGGCGTTAAAAATGAAGTTGATAACGTTGATCCTAAACTTCTATACGCCAATGGAAACACTTCACCACAAATTACCCAATTCAAAGGTACTAAGCCTAAACAAAACGATACACTATAAAGAATCATCAAAGTCATAGGCACTGTATCTAATAACCAAGCTTGAGTTACAATCTCCGCTTTTCTTAAGTAAACAAAAACAGATATTAATGAAAGAGACAAAACCGTCATTGCACCACTAGTAAATAAAATAGTTCGTCTTTTCACGTTTTTCAGTAAAAATATTGCGAATAATGCGCAAATTGTCCTTAGCAAATCTATTACAGTAAACTGCCATGCCACGTCTTTAGCATCGCTTTTGTTCAAAACTGCTTGTAAAATTAAATTTCCGTATGCTGGAACCATGTGTGCACCACCAAATTCAAATACGATTAACATACATATAGCTATTATCATAGGTTTATAAAACTCTTTTTTCTTAAATATCCTCATGATAGTTTTAAGTGTGTCGGTTATTGATTCAAATATCCTGTTTATCTTAAATTCTTTTTTGACTCGTCTGCTCTTTCTCATTTCTTCTAACTGAATCTCTCTTTCTTGCGCCCTGATCATTGAGTCTAATTCTTCTGTTTGCGCATCACCTTCTCCACGAACCCATCTAAAAGCTTTCTTAGCATCTTCGAATCTTCCTTTTGAAATCAACCAACTGGCAGATTCAGGGGATAAACTTATTATCACCATAGAAATTAAAGGAAATAAGGAACAGACTATTGCAGTATTTTTCCAAGACAAATACGCTCCCCAAACATGAGATAGCAAAATCCCTAATCCTAAGGATATAGCGAATGTTCCTAAAAATGCTCCTCTGTATCTGGGTTCCGTATATTCAGCAACCAAAATCGCAGCTAATGGAGTACGTAAGCCTAACGCAAGTCCATGCAAAAACCTAGCTAGCAGGAAAAGTGGAACAGATTTTCCTAAGACGAATACTATCCAGCCTAGTAAAGCTGGGATTGTACATATGAGGTGAGATTTTTGTCTGCCGAAGCGGGTCATGAGGACTGGTGATATGAAGTTGCCGACGATGCCCATCACGCCTACTGCTGACGCTGGAAAGGAGAAAGAATTCAAGTGAGTACATTAGAATAATCATTGCCACCAAAAATACTCGTACGTTAAGGTTTCGAACCTAATTAGACATTGAACATTGAAGACATTATTGTTTCTAGTGCTATAGCTCGCGACTTCATCCGTGTGGAATAAGTATTTTTAATTTCCAGGGAAACTCTTTAATTTTCCGGGATAAAAAGGAGCCTATGGGCTATGTGACTCTCCTGGTCCTGAACTATACTCATGCAAAATATATACTTGTTCCGCAGTAGGGTAAACGTTACCTCCATCCGTTGCTCTGTTACCATGTGATTTAAGGACAAATCAACAAACAAACACACTGTTGCATTTATAATATTAGTTAGTTTATTATCACGGTTTTACTACAATCATGGTTGGTAGCTCCGAAATGTTGTGCTGTGCTTAGCTATAATGCTTTTCGCAAAAATCAGTCAGAAATCTATGTTGTGTTCGGATCGTAAATTACATATATTATAATTTTTGCATGCCCAAGGTTTGGCGGATTGGAGATAGTATGGCAAAATTTTTAATTAATTACTGCAAAGTGCAATCGAGCAAATAAATGATATTATCATTTGGTATAATTATAAAATGGTGAAAAGACAAATGGACAAATAACAAAGTACTTATTTTGTACGAAAATTGGATGAACTGAATTGCTTGTTAGGTTAGGTTAGTCACGATATATCTTAAGACTAAATTAAAAACTAACAATAAAACAATTGGAGATAACCTTTACACCGTAACAAGTTGTAAATTCTGTCACGATTCGCTTTACCTTTGTTTTGTTATTTGTTTGTGAGTAATAAAGTGTTTTGACTTTAACTTTCTTACAACCTCAGCATTGCCAAGCATTGGCAACGATTCAGTTTTCAGTTTGCTCCATTCAGATGATTAAAAAAAAGTATATTGCGCCGCGCCCTCTGCCTTATCCTGTATTTTAAACTAAATCTAAAAGAATCTTTATATTATCAGTGAATATTGCTATGTGCTGCTTCAAGCTTTTTAGCATCACTCCAGCAGTTCCAGGATCGAAAAAAAAGGGTTGTAGGTAGGTATTCACCTCCATCTATGTGCAAACCTGGGAATCGAAACCAGCCGATAAGGGGATTATATCTCCAAGGACGAGCCCAATATGCGTCGCACTAACGAAGCTCCGGCGTATGTTCTTGAGGGTTCCCTGAGCTTCTCAATATGAGGGTGGTTTTACTGGGTAGAAATCCCACAAAACCGATCGGGTTCTTCCCCGGAGATTGGGTATCTCAAGGAGATTTCCCCCCCGACAAAAAAAAATTCAGGTATTCACCTATCCAGGACGTGTCATGATCGGTGAGCGTGACGGGCCCGCCGTCGGTCTTCAGCTGCGCGAACAGCACAGCTGGGAAGCCGTGAGCACAGCCGTGTCCCACTATGTTCAGCGCTGCACCTGACACCACGAACGCCTGGAATATAGGATATCTAAATATACTCGTACATATAGAAGAAAATGGCGAATTTTTTAATTCTATCTACATGTTAGGCCTTGATTGCATTCTCACCTGAGGCCCAATTGTCGAAGCAAATCTTTTTTTTTGTCCACTACAAGTTAGCCCTTGACTGATGTCAAGTGATGATGCAGTCTATGACGGTAGCGGGCTAACCCGTTAGGGGTATGGCAGTTATATTAAACCCATACCCCTATTCGGTTCCTATACAGCATCGTACCGGAACGCTAAATTGATCTTTGCCGGTAGGGTGGTAACTAAAAATTCAGAAATTATAAATTCCCAAATTGACCCTGCCGGGGATCGTACCTGGGACCTCCGCACGTTAAGACAACAGCGATTAACACTGCGCCACGGAGGTCGTTAAAAAGCGTAATGAATTGACAGCTTAAAACGTATTACTCGAACTGTTTATGGAGTTCATACAGGCATCTATGAACTCCTTAAGTTGGATTATACGTTTGACAAACGATTACGATTATGATTTCCTCACACAATCGGGGGGGCTGATCGTTAGTGATGATGCAGTCTGGGGTGGTAGCGGGCCGGGTAGAGATATGGCAATCATATATTATATTAAAACCATACTCCTAATCGGTTTCTACAGGCATCGTACCGGAACGCTAAATCGCTTGGCCGGTAACTAGCCTGGTCCAAAACCTCTCATCAGACCAGAGCAAATTCAGAAAATATAAATTCCCAAATTTACTCTGCCGAGGAACCGAACCCGGTACCTTCCATTATAAGACTACACTGCTCACCACTGCGCCAGAGAAATTCGTTCAAATTAACCGACTAATCCATTAACGCACAGCTGAAACCACTGGATGGATCGGGCATACAGATCGCCATTATGACGTAGGCATCCACTAAGACTGGATTTTTGAAAATTTTACCCCTAAAGTGGTAAAATGGGATTTCAAAAACGTAAAATTATTACGTGAGTCGCTGTTTAAGGTCAGTCAGTAATCATTCCTTCTAAAAATAATTTATTTCATTTCATAAAAATGATTATTATGCCTTACGAAAATGATTATATGCAACCCACGAATGCCCCCATAAACTAAAAGGGAAAATATACAAGACAGTCATTAGACCTGTCGCATTATATGGTTCAGAATGTTGGGCGGTGAAAGGGATGGATGAAAGAAAAGTACATGCGACCGAAATGCGAATGTTGAGATGGATGTGTGGTGTAACTAGAATGGATAAGATTGGGAATGAATATATATCTAAGGGGAAGTTTGAAAGTAAAAATAGAAAAAATGAGGAGTAATCGGCTAGCATGGTATGGGCATGCAATGCGGAGGAAAGAAAGGCATATTACGAGAAGAATGATAGATATGCAAGTGGAAGGAAGAAAGAGTAGAGGGAGACCAAAGAAAAGATAACTGGATTGTGTGAAAGAGGATATGCGTATAAAAGGGGTGAATAAGAGGTTGACGGATAACAGAAGTGAGTGGAAGAAGAAAACATGTTGTGCCGACCCCACATAACGTGGGAAAGGGCAAGAAGAAGAAGATTATTATGCCTTACCTGTTTAATAAAAGACTTCATCTTTTTACGGCCTCATGAAGAACTCGAGCTGTAACAAAAAAATGAGGCTGTCAAGGTTTTTTGTAACCATGTAAAGTATTAATTAACTCACACAACGTGCTTGGTTTCCCTGCGAGCTCATATACAAACAGTAAATAAATTAAAATATTTCACTTGATCATTGAATTAAAAATTAAGATTAAATTACATTACATTGGATAAATTTTTAAAAAGGTACAAAAAAAAATGCAGCTAAATGTTAAATGTCACCGTAATAAAATGTAATTTAATAATTTTATATATCCTTATCCGCTAGGTAGTCCTTAATGTCATAGTAATTTTTATTTATTAAAATCTTATATTTAGTTAGTAAGCCGTTGAGTTCAAATCCGTATCAAAGGATCATTTTTGACCAGTATTAAAGTAACTCTTCATTTTATTACTTGCTTGCTTGTGCCCGCTGCTTCACTAATAACGTTTAAAGTTGGATTATCATTGAAATTTCAAACTACTTTTTACCTCTGTATGTGTTTTTTATTTTTCACAGTGGATGCATCTGTAAGTAAAACAGCCCGATCCGTCCAGTAGTTTGAGCTGTGCGTTGATAGATCGGTCAGTCACCTGTATTGAAGTTCATCAAATGAAGTCAAAGTCAAGTTCAAGTATCAGTAAACGAGGATCATAGTCGAGAGCAAAATTTCACCGAAAAGTGTATAAATAAGTCGTTTTTGCACACATTATAAATGCAAAGACATTGTTCTCTGTAACAGACTCATACTTGCCCAGGTCAAGGGTCTCTCGAGTTACATGCACTCGTGAAATGTCATTACATTTTACTTCAAACTGTCGTGTGAGGGTACTTTTTTAAACTACGTAGAGCTCATAATAACTTTGCTCATTTATAATCCATACTAATATTATAAATGCGAAAGTGTATCTGTTTGTTTGCTACGCATTAACGGCACATATTACCAAACCAATTTGATGAAATTTGATATAGAGGTAGGTAACATCCTGGAAAAGGACATAGGCTTACTTTTTATCCCGGGAAATGAAGGTGTTCCCCGGGGAATTCAAAAAACTTAATTCACGCGGACTAAGTTGCGGGCATCATTAGTGATAATAATATGCTCAACGAACTATAACGCTATGGATGTACTAGAAAACTTTCTGGAGTCCAGACCTCTATTACTATCCATACATATATTATAAACAATGCCGAAATGCAATGTTAAAGAACAAGTTCTGAAGTATCGGTCAATACATGCAAATATTATTCGCACCTGAGTTGAATGCAGACTTTGGGAATGTGCTAGTACTGTGACCTTATTACTGACAGTCGTTAAATTACAAAAACAAGCAGTGGTTGTATTATTTTTGTTAATGGAACCTCCACTGTTAAATCGCGAAATCATATAGGTGAATTGATCATTTCATGAAATAATCAATGGTCATAGTTTTCATCAAGAATGATCACCTAATTAATCGATTATATTAGGATCAAACGTCTAATGTTGGGTGTCCATAAAAATATAGAAGTAAAAAAGATGGGCTACTCCAGAAGACTCGCTTCGTCGCCCCTTCATTCAGCTTCACCTCGCTTCATGCAGGACCTCCTTCGCGAGCTTCTGGATTTACACTTTACAAAAACACTCTAGGGGTAGGGCAAACAAGTCTTAAGTAGAGTCGGGTTATGCTGATTCGGTTTTGGGACAGTCCACCATCACGACCACTGACACGACCACCATCAACTCAACCTATTTTCTCAACTCAAACGAATGCTTTTAATTCCCGTACTCCGTACTATCCGTATCCGCTTACTCCGTATTATCTAGGAAATGTCAACTTACATAACCTAGGTAGTATGAGCAAGAAAACAATTATTCCAACTCTAACGGATTTGATACGTTAATGTTGACATCACAGCATCAATGTGAAAATAAACGGTTTTAACAACTTTATCATATAAATCACTCCGTTTACGTATGTATATCGTACGATAGATGTCAAAGACAGCACTTGACAATACTATCAGCGGGAGGTGAGGGCGGACGGAGGAGGAGGATGCTCCCGCCCGTCACCTCAGGCCCCGACTGCATTCAACTGCGTACTATAATTATATACTTGAGAAACTCTATTTGCCTACGTCCTTTCCCGGGATTCAACCTAAGTATATCAAATTTCATCAAAATCGGTAGATAAGTTGGGCCGTTAAAGTGTAGCAGACGGCTAGACAGACGAACGGAGACACAGACAGGGGAGGCTTAGCAATAGGGATTAGGGACCCTCCGGACCTTAAGGACCCTTACTACTGTTAGGCTCACTCTGAAAGAGATAACAATTTTGTACTCTATGGTAGACTAGTCTATGGTACTCGGTGATGGCGTTAAGGCGGTGTTTTATGCGAATTGCTAAATTAAAGTTGAGTGTGGAATGCTGAGATTCCTTTTAATACTACAGAACCCTAAAAAATTCCGAAGCGAATCAGAAATCTCGAAAAAATCGATGTGTAAGATGGTAAGATCTAGCGTGTTACATTAAGCCGCTATTACAACTGTTGTACACCAAAAGTCTTTTGTTGTAAGCCTCGCGTCTCTTTGCAATTCCCATTAGGTATATCAAGAGCAATTACACACTCTTAAGGACGCGTTTCCACCAGAGATTAACGCAGTGGAGAGCGCTGATGGAGAGCGTGAGAAGAATAGGATAGACGCTCTTGACGTCGACGATGATGACGACGACGATGTGCTGGAGAAGAATGTTGATGTGTCTTGGACTGAATTCCGAACAAACAAGTCTATTCTTGAAGAACTTGGCATCAAGCAGCGTCTCTCCTCCATTGTACAGGCTCGCAACGAAAACATCTCGAAGATCTCTCGAAGAGTAGAGGGCACCAGGGTACGTGGCAGTTCACCCATGAGGTGGACAGACCTAGTGAGGGCTGCGGTGGACGTCCTCTTACACGAATGTACTCGCAAAGCTGCTATCAGGGAAGAGTGGAGACGGATCGTTAAGCGTGCCACAACACATAAGTGACGACCACGACCGCTCTGACAAAAGCGATACGACGGAGAAGAATAACAAAATTTTCTCTGGCCGGTTTGATCAATGGTGGCTATTTACCACCTTACAGACAAAAATATATAAGATTTCTTATATCTATCTATACAGGTTCATTGACTTTGGCCCACCAAGTCAAATATTTCATGTGAAATCGCAGTCATATCCGTAGCTTAGTAACGTGGCACATAGTCGTTTAATGACATTATAACCATCCATTGTATTCATATATTTATTGTAAGAGTAGGTAATTTTCCTGTTTTCTGAATTCTTTCAAGATGTAATATTATCTATGGGGCATTACTCTATAATATTATGTTATTTAAATACTTGTACTAGTTACCTATGTTATTTAAATATTAAAATAGGTATTACACCCAAATTTCTACGTCAAGGTTGCCTGACTGGATATGTTGCGGCTTTTATACTGTAACTAGCCTTTGCCCGCGACTTCGCCTTACTGGTAGAATTTTTAAAAATGGTTTATTTTAAATCTTAAGTTTCATACATAACTTTTTTTAAAAGAGCTTTATTTCTAACTCTATCTCTCTAGACTCCAAATCCTCAACCCTGAGACTAAAAAGTTAAAAATAATATTTCTTTCCAAAAAACAGACTTCCTCTGCCTTTGTAAAGTAAATATAAATACGCGCCGAATTGAGAACCTCCTTCTTTTTTGGGAGTCGGTTAAAAATAATTTTGATTTCTACACACTCAGTATGTTCAAATCGGTCGGGTATAACAAGGTTAAGCAAAGTTGACGCATCAGTTATTTTTTACTTTACAGAGGCTTTGGAAGTCGCTTTTTGGAAAGAATTTTTAGTAATAATTATTGATGGTCATCATTTTAACACATATTCGGACAAGAAATCATTCATGGTGATCAAGACTCTGGTGGAATCGCACCCTAACTCATGTAAGGTTTAACATACTGAATACTCATATTATGATGTGGCCTCGTAGGCTTTTTGAGCACGAGCCTTATTATCGCTGCTACATACAGAAAATTGAGATATTTAAAAGCGTGGCTATAAATAACTGCTTTTTAGGGTTCCGTGCCAAAAAGAACCTATACCAATCTTAGATGCACTAACTGAAGGTTAAAACCTAGTTATTACTAAGCTTTGAGCTATTTGCTAGACAAATGAGGTCAGGGCTAGATTTATATACCATTGTGTCCCGTTAGTAGGTAATATGTCACTTTATAAGTGTTAAGGTCATAAAACAGGTATTGGTACCTACCTACCAAGTTCTAACTAGTTTATAATAATCCTAAACAAAAACATTATTATATGAAACTAGCTTTTGGCCACGACTTTGTCCGCGTGGACTAAGTATTACTCAAACTTCAAACCCCTATTTTAACGACGTAGGGTTTAAATGGGGTTGGCAACTGTCAAATTGGCGCTAGCATAGCTTTCACCAAAGAAAACATTTTTTGTTAGGGCTATTAGTTTGTTCATTAGTTTGTTTGTTTGTTTTTTCTTGCGGAGTTCCATTTTTGTGTAACTTCACATTGACTTCATACTGTAGTGCTTTCATAGATTTTTTGCAAAATCCTTTAATAAAAGTCGAGTCACTAACAGTTGTAGCCCTGGCAAGGATGAGGTATCTGGACTCGTATAATGTTTTAGCTTCATTCAGTTTTTTATCAGTACTGTAACAAGATTAAGCAAAGATTAGTTCTTGTTTGTGCAGGCATAAAATTACTCATAAGTACAGATAATAATATAAGTAGTACATACAAGCAAAAGTATTGCCTTAAATGCATTTCATTTAATGGAAGCAAGAAAGTATCACTATTAATATCCCAATATGTGCAGGCATCAGGAACCAACATTGAAGTGTCTTCGTCAAAATTAAAATTTTGGTCATAAGTTCCAATCTGCAGATAAAATAATATGAAATCAGAAATGATCATGGAAAAGTAGGTAGGTACTTTTTTAATATTCAAAACTCAAGCATTAAACTTTATTTTTTTCTTTTTAAACAAATATAGAGTTGTAGTAGTACGAAATTTTTGAAACTGAACTCCTTCAAACCTTATTATTTCTTATGTAAAAGCGTGGTGAACAGTTTTAAGGTTATACCTTTCGACAAGGTCTGCTTTCTTTCCTTTAAGAGATGCACTTCGTTTTTTTTAATTCAGCCTTTAAATCACATATCCGCCATGTCGAATACAAATTTTTTACATCGTCCATCGTCATAACTTGATAAATCTTGTTTTGAAAACAAAAATACAAATTCAAAACAAACTTGACAGGTGAAAGCTATGGTAGCACCATCTGCCAAAAGTTTCTACTGGCTAACCCCATTTTCAAAAATCCTTTCTTAGCGAATGTCTACTGTCTACGTCATAATAGCTATATTTTTGCCAAATTTCAGCCCGATCCGTCCAGCCATTTGACCTGTGCGTTGATAGATCAGTCAGCCAATCACCTTTTATATATGTACCTATTTAACTTAGATCATAAGGCCAAAATGACGACCAAGTCCCAGAATCTTTAATCCTAATGATAAGTAGGTATGTATTACAAATGCGAAAGTTTGGATGGATGGATGTTTGTTACTCAATCACACCAGAACGGCTGAGTGAATCTGGATTTAGTTTGGAACCGAGATAGATATCTGGAATCTGGAATGGATCTGGAATAACACATGGGCTAGTTTTTAACCCGGAAAATTAGGGAGGGAATTTAAAAAAAACTTGAACCACGCGGACGAAGTCGCGGGCATCAGCCACTTAAGTTGATAATAAACATAAAACCTACCTATCTAGCTACATATTAGGTATTATTTATTGTAACTGAAGCACGTGGCAAAGCAGAAATAAAAACTGAAATGAAGTAAAAAAAAGTAAATGACACACAAAATAAATCTTTTGTAAATAAATCCGCCTAGCTACGGCAAGTAATGAATTCTTTAGTTACTACAAACGTGACGGTAAGGGAACTGATAAACGAATCAATGCCAATTTGAAGCGTGATCTGTAGGTATATATAACAGACTAGATGATGCCCGCGACTTCGTCCGCATGGATTAAGTATTTTTTTATCGCGCGGGAACTCCTAAATTTTCCGGAATAGCCTATAGCCTAGTAGCCTATGCCCTTTCCCGGGATACAGTCGTGAGTCGTGGGTCGTGAAAGTGTAGCAGACAGACAGATATACAGATAGACAGACACACTTTCGCATTTATAATATAAGAACGGAAGTATAGATTTAAAAAAACTTGTGTGCCGTTTAAATTACAGAGTAAAAAAAACTAATCAAGTGCCTGCCAGAACACCCATAACATTTAACTCTGATGCTCAAAGTAGATTAATCATTACTTAAGGAACTCCTTAATATAGATTTCAACACAAAAATCTATACTAAGGAGTTCCTGAGCCTATAGTTACACATTACACACGGCGTATATTTTACGCGAAGACTACGCGCGGTGGCTGCGCTTTTTCTGTTCAAAGAGGCAAGAGGCAAAGTACATTTTCCTGTCGCGCTAGTGAGTGCGGCTAAATATTAAGTGAGTTGCGCCTGGAAACACGAACTTTTTCCAACGGACAAGTCATAATTAAAAAAAAATTAAAAACACGACTGCCCTGCCAAAGAACTTAAAAGTTAAAAATCTTAATTAATCTAGTTAAATTAGAATCTTATTCAAAATTTTAATTAAATCATATTTTTTTTATGAATCACTGGATATTGAACTATAGTGTTATATATTTTTGGAATCTACTCATCATTTTCTAGATGATGAATATATAGTTAACCTTATTTTCGATTTTTTTTTCAAGATTTGTCGTTAATGCGGGACCATGGTCACCACATAATTTTTTTAAAAATTTTACTAGCTAATGGCACCAGGAATAAGTTAGGGATTCTAACGATACCTCATTTATCAAAATCGGTTCAGGCGTATAATAGTTATGGTGGAATATACAAAGTCACATACATACGTACATACATACATGAACCCTGAAAACAATATACTCCTTTTTTCAGGCAGTCGTATAAAAACGCACTTCTAGTATGGAAGTTGTATGAAATTCACAAAAGTGACGTCATCAAATTTCAACGCACTTCTTTTTCTTTAATCTATATTTTTAAATGGTTATCAAACTTAAAACTAACCGAGGATGTGAATTTTAGGTCTTTTGGAAGGCCCTATATTTAATAATCACTTAGAAATAATTTAATTTTGGTACAGGCATCATCCCTATTGAGAGCGTAGAAACTATTATGGTCTATTATATGATAGAACCCTAAAAACGCTAATGTACGTCAGTCCTTACCCATATAGACCCTATTGTTAGGTATTTGTTATACAAGCACACGAAGCGTTGCGAAATCTTGTAAATAAGTAATGGCGGACGCTGGCTGTTTACGTATTATTGTTACAATATTACGTCTGCGTAAGGGCTTTGATTGCGAAAGCCTTTATAGGACAATAGGAAAATGGCGGGCTGAAATACGAAGTAGGTGTAACAGTTAAAATGCCCCATGACTCATCTTTTACACTTTTTGGGGTTCTGTATCTCAAAAGGAAAAAACGAAACCCTTATAGGATCACTCTGTTGACCGTCCGTCTGTGGGTCAAGGTGTCAAGACAAGTTTTTTCAGGAACGCATGGAGGTATCAAGCTGAAATTCATAACAAATACTCAGGTCTACTGTCCCTTGGAGCTGTGAAAAAATCAAACTTCTAAACCAAAGCAATCAAAAGGATACAAGCCGTTTATGCTGCAAATTTTCGACACTCGCAAGGGAATCAAAACCGAAGCAACGTCTTATAGCACAGATAAAGGAAAAATTTCGAAAAGCATAAATTTTTATTTACATCATTTAATAGACATATTTTTTATAATTTTAAACTTATTAGGTACAGGTTTGTACGGAACCCTCAGTGCGCGAGTCCGACTCCGACTCGCACTTGGCCGGTTTTTATTTTCTATTTCAGCACTGAGCAGGACCTATTTCTCTCTCTGCGTCGTATTCCTCATTGCTGAGGGTCGTGAGTCCTGACCCCTTTCTATTAATCACATAATGGCATTTCTTGGGATAATATAATGCGGTGGGTTCCCATGTCCTTCTGCTTACGATACGACTAAGAGTACTATTTTAACACTTAGGTTTCTAATTATCCATTCCAATAGTAAGCTTTCAATTTTTTGTACCTTTCCATAAATGGGGATATATCAAAATAGAAGGCCAAAGGTCAGAACTGTGGGGTACTTCAGTTTTGCTCAGTCAATTAAAAAAAAGAAAACACTTCGTTCTAGGCCATGACTTCATGACAAAACCAGAAAAAGAATAACTCTACTGAATGTATAGTTATTTTTTGCATTTTGCAGTTTCCGTATTCGCTTTTAAAGTTTTAACGGATCAACAGTTTTACAATCGAATAGACAATGGGAATAAATCGATTTTATAATGATTCCGAGTTAAATCATTGATCAAAACTTCAATGGTAAAATACCTTTATTGCAGTTTTTTTTTTAACGCAGTATATCTACTTAGGCTAGACAATAAAGCAATGATGAGTTGATGAAATCTAAGTACTTAATAGGTTCGAACTAACTGCCTCATTGGTCTAGTGGACTTAGCGTGTTCGACTGCGGCCGACAAGGTCCCGGGTCCGAGTCTCAGGTGGGGCCATAGCAACTATAGGGTTTTTCTGACAATAAATTCTCGATACTATAGCCCGGAGTTAGGAAGTTGGCAGTGTTTCGCCCCCGTAGATCGGAGAGCATGTTAAGCCGTCGGTCTTGCGTCTGATCTCTTTCCGGTTGTGTCGGATTTTTTGTGAGATCCATCGAGCTGTGAGAGCAAAGGAACAGAGAGCGCAACTGTGTTTGCGCAAACACTTGTGTACTGCGCAAATGGCTAATCTCTCTGCAGATAAGCCGCGATGGCCGAAATTCGGTCGGGGGGACATTTTTTTTGGAGCGCTCTTGCCTAGAAGATGCCTATTTACTACGCAGTTATCTCACCCCGGTTGACTTAGCACGGGTAGCCTTAAGGGTCAAGGCACATTGCCGCAGAGTGGAAGCGCAGTGAAGCGTTTTAATTATTTCAGCGAACATTAGTTCTTTCTGTCAACTCAAACAGCGCACTTCATAAATATTTACCTATTAACTCAGTCTCGATCTCAAATACCAATCAAATTAATGTTTAGGAGAAACGTTATTCATACACAAAAATGTACATAGATCAAAAGTGAACATATAGAATTCCTAAAGAACCTAACTAATTATATTAGAAACGATCAAAATTGCCAATCCCGAAAAACCATGTCTGATTAAATAGGGCCAGGATCTCAGTATCCTCTAACTGGCAAATATTATATGGATAGTTCTATGATCTATCATTCATCATTCATGCATGATTCATGTAATTGACTGTTGCAGAATCAAGCTGAACAATGCGCAATAATTGTAAGACTGTAATAATTATTGTTCTTATCGTAATATTTTTTAATTCAACATCTCACTCTCAACAAAAACAAAAACAAAATCTCTTGAGGACAAGAACCTCATGCCGGAGGAAGCTCTTGTGTCGACTTAATGTACTTTGAGAGTGCAATGGAAGATTTTCTTCAAGTCTGCGATGACCCTAAGACTGCTAAATCATCATTTTCCATGATGACCGCAGCCAATCGCCAACTTGACACTAAAATAACTTCTTTTTCTGGTAATCATTAAAAAATCTAATCATTGGGTAATTACGCCTATTCCACCGATTGGAAAATTACCGATTCATAAAAACGGTGCTAACCGATGCATAAGGAAACGAAATTATTTCAGTTTTATTGTATTTTCTTTAATTTTATGGTGAAATCATGACTTAAATACACGTTAGTTTAGAGTAATTTAGGCACCAACCCACCAACTTTCTGGCCCGATTATTCGCGTCGCATGGTGTTGTCGCGTTTATCACTTCATGACGTAGGACAATGCCTTAGTAGTCTAGGTGCGATGAAAGCGACGCGACGTACTGCGACGCGATACATCTCGAAATTAAATGACAAACTTATCTACACGTCGCGTCGTTCAATTTCAATTTCAGTTTATTTATTTAAAACATGTAGGACATACAGGTGTCTTGGTGTTACTTCATGTTTTGACTCTACCACCGGTTCGGAAAGATTCTGCTGAGAAGAGCGTCAACGTAGTCCACGTGAAGGGCCAGCTTCTCATTGAAACAGTCATGTCGCGTGGTATCGAGTCGCGTAGGTATTCACGCTAAAACAAGTCTTGGAAGACTTAAAAACTGAATTATTAGTATTTACTCAGAAAATACGTTTAAGACTGCCTCGTTGGTCTAGTGGTTAGCATGTTTGACTGCGGCCGAAAAGGTTCCGGGTTCGAGTCCCGGGTCGGGCCATAATTAAGTATTGGGTTTTCCCGACTAGAAATTCTCAGTACTAGCCCGGAGTTAGGAAGTTGGCGGTGTTTCACCCCCGTGCATCGGAGAGCACGTTAAGCCGTCGGTCCTGGTTATCATCACTAACATGATAATAGTCGTTAAAGCCCGCCAATACGCATTGGAGCAGCGTGGTGGGTCTAAGCTCTAATTCCTTCTCTCCTATGAGAGTGGAGGCCTGTGCCCAGCAGTGGGACGTTAATGGGCTGTAGTGGTACTCAGAAAATATGTAAATAGTTGTTATCTTTCAAGCATACATAATTATTATAATATAGGAGGTGCATTTTTGGCTAAAACATGGTATAGAAGGTAGTATCCTGTTTACTAAGGTAGTATTGACCGAAGAACAAATACACGTAGCGTTTTATGTGGTGTGTGCGTGTTAAATGTATGCAAATATACCAATATTTTAAATGTTTGTTTGCAATTTAAAAAAGAATAACCGCTAGACACACAATTAATTTGGTTATTTGTACCTTTGTTGGGTAGGTACATGGGTTGTAGTGATGGCGGAGGAAATCTTTAATTTTGCGGGTTAAAAAGTAGCCTATGTCATTCTCCACTCTCCATACCCATGAAGGGTATATTAACCAAAGTACGTTGATCCGTTGCTCTGATTAAAGGACAAACCAACACACATACAAACAAACATACTTTCGTTTTTATTTTTAAAATATTAGTATGATTTGTATACCCTTAGTCTTATTACTGAAACAGCTTTTTTCAATTAAGTAAGTAGTTACGAAATTAAAGTTCTCAAAATATAGCTTCGCAGTTCCGACTTCCGAGCCCTGAGTTGGAGAAAAGGGGGGCAAATAGGTATGAGTCCCACAAACTTATATGACCTGGTGGCCAAAATTGGAACTAATGTGTATGCCTGTTTAGTTTTGGTTTTCATTTTATTTTTATACGACTGTCTGAAAAAAGGAGTATATTGTTTTCAGGGTTCATGTATGCATGTATGTATGTATGTATGTATATGAGTTTGTATAATAACCATACCAATAAATAATATCATAATAATAATATAATAACCATAACCACCATAACTTCTATACGCCTGAACCGATTTTGATAAATGAGGTATCGTTAGAATCCCTAGCTTATTCCGGGTGACATAGGCTAGTACAATTTAAAAAAAAATTATGGGATGACCATGGTCCCGCATTAAAATCTAAAGTATAATAAAAATTCGAAAATAAGATCAACTTTAAAATCCTCATCTAGAAAATGATGAGTAGATTCCAAAAATATATAACACTATAGTTCAATATTCAGTGATTCACAAAAAAATATCATTTAATAAAAATGTGAATAAGATTCCATTTAACTAGATTAATTTAGATTTTTAACTTTTTAGTTCGTTTTTTGGCAGGACAGTCGTGTTTTTTATTTTTTTTAATTATGTCTTGTTCAGATGTACTAGCGACGCTGTCACCGGGTAACGAAGTAGTTATGTTATTGTACTGACAAGATTATTCACGAGAAAGCAGGCGCCTGAGGAAATAATACGTTAGTAGAGATGGTGAAGTGAGTGATAAATACATTGTTTGAAAACTTAACTAAAATATTCATGAAAATAAAATATCTAGAGCTCTTGATAATAATAATATGGATATTTAGATAGGTATTGCAGTCCATTGATAATGATTATATTATGATATCGTTTTTAAATTTAAGCAAAAAACTCTCATAAAACCACCATTAAACAATTAAGTAGCTAAGTACGTATTTCATTCTAATAAAAAAATAAAAATCAAAAGTTCTAATAGTAAACTTCTTAGGGCTTATATTTTTATTTATGGTGCTGTATGCTTATTTTGTAAAAAAAACTCATTTTTTTTTAAATTGACATAATAATATTGTCTATGTGATGGTTTTTTTCATGACACTTACCTTAAAAAAGACCGCGTCTCAGGAAAAAAAACGCACTAAGGAAATAAAAAAAAACTACAGCACCATTCCTATTGCTCCAACAATGAACAGACGATGAGAACTAAATGTTTTGACGTTTGGCGAACAAATTATAAGCTTATTCATACATTGCGACCTTGACTTTGAAGAAAGCTAAATTAAAGGAATTGCGAGGTTTATTGCTAGGAAATAGACCTACTACTGATTGAAATGGTCTATGGACACGTAATATACCGACCTCCCTGGCGCTGTGTTGAGCGCTGTTGGGAGGTACCGAGTTCGATTCCCGGCAGGGTCAATTTGGATAATTTCTGAATTTGCTGTCTGGACTGGTGAGAAGCTTCGGTCTTGGCTAGTTACCACCCTACCGGCAAAGACGTACCGCCAAGCGATTTAGCGTTCCGGTACGATGCCGCGTAGAAACTGACTAGGGGCATACCCCTAACAGGTTAGCCCGTTACCATCTTAGACTGCATCATCACTTACCATCAGGTGAGATCGCAGTCAAGGGCTAACTTGTAGTGGAATAAAATAAGAAGGTAAATATTTAAATTATAAAAAGCATTTATGAATGAATTGTTCCTCCGACTAATTAATTTAATTGATGATAATTATAGATCTAATTAATTTACGATGTTTTGTGAGATGGTGATCATAAAAAGGGAAAAAACTCGGCTGTGTTTGTTGTGGGCTGTTCTCAGACCGGCACGTTTGGAACCCTCGAAGCTTTAGTTTAGATACATCGATTTAATTATCACCGTCCGTCTACCGTATATTTTACTTGACGTTCAAAAGATTACCTAAAAATGGTACCTACACTGGTACAATGGTATCAATTTTGAATACTTTGATTTTGACTGGCAAAGTGGTGAGTGCTGTGGTCTTACAACTGCTTGGTCGTAAAGTCGGGTCTGGATATTGTGACGTGGTAGGCCGTAACACAAAAAACTTAGGTATGTAGGTTCTAAAGCCGTTTATAGTCTTAAGATACAACGTTACAATATTTGGAGATTATTCTTGAGAGGCTTCGGCCGTAGCTAATTCCCTACCGGCAAAGACGAGCCGCCATGCGATCTAGCGTTCTGGTACGATGACGTGTAGAAACTATTCCCCGATTGAGTAGGGAAATCGTAATCGCATTTGTCAAACGGATAATTCGACCTGTTTAAGGAGTGCATAGTTTCCTGCACGTTAACAAGCATTAAGAAACTTCTTAAGCAGTTCGAGTAATACGTTTTAAACTTTCAAATGATTAAAATTTACTTAGGCCTCGGATTAGGGTAACTATAACTGCCTTACCTCTAACCTTACCTCTATCTTGTTTCAAAAAAAAAGAGCAACTGCTGAGTTTCTTGCCGGATCTTCTCAGAAGACACTGCCTTCCGAACCGGTGGTAGAGACAAAACATGACGTAACATAAGAGTCACCTGTGTGTCCTACGTGTTTTAAATAAATTGAATTCAATTGAAATTGAATTGAATTAACAGATTAGCCCGCTACCAACTTTGCTAACTTGATTTTGAAGAAAGCTAATAACTTAGATAAATAGTGAGGAAGACCACTCTGTACCCAAAGCAATAAATTATTGATTGATTAGTTTATTACTACCTACTAGGAAATAGAACTACGGATAGAAATGGTATTTAGGCACGTAATATAATAGAGATAGAGAGGGGTAAAAAAGGAAGGCGTATAATATCATCTTAGTCTTATTTTACTATAATATTATAAATGCGAACGTTTGGATATGGATGTGTGGATGTATAGTTGTATTAATGTGTGTTACTCAATCACGCCCCAACGGCTGAACGGATCTGGCTGAAATTTGGCAAAGAGAAAGATTATAGTCCGGAATAGCACATGGGCTACTTTTTATCCCGGATAATTAAAGAGTTCCTGCGGGAACCAAAAAAACCTCAAATCACGCAGACGAAGTCGCATGCATTCGCTAGTAGTTTCAATAAATAGATCATATCAACTCATTAACAGTGCAGTGAGGAACATCAAAACATCGTGAGGAAACCTACATGCCTGAGAGTTTTTCATAACGTTCTCAATGGTGTGTGCAGAAGTCTGCTCGGCCAGCGCGGTGGAAGATGGCTAAACCCTTCTCGTTCCGAGAGGAGACTCATGCTTAGTAGTAAGCCGGCAATGGGCTGTATCTTGCAATAATGACTATTGCAATTTGTAACGTTTCGTATAAAAAGTTGATTGATGATTTATTAACATTTTGCCTACCGTTTTAATAACAACGATTAGTTAGCACTTTGGAGTCTCAAGGAAAACGTCAAATTATTAAATTAACTTCACCAGTTCATGCAAATGAATGATTAATCAGCCAGCAATTATGGCTTAGTAGATAATTCAGAATAGCAGAATTATGGGCTCAAACTGAGACACGCGATCTCGCTATTTTAATTACCAACCAACAGCCTAACTAATCTATACTAATATTATAAATGCGAAAGTTTGGATGGATGGTTGGATGGATAGATGTTTGGATCTCAATCACGACAGAAGGGCTGAACGGATCTGGATTTTAGGCACAGAGATAGATTATTATAGTCTGGAATAACACATAGGCTAGTTCTTATCCCGGAAAATTAAAGAGTTCGGGAACGTGGGAACCGAAAAACCTCAATCCACGGGGACGAAGCCGCGGGCATCAGTTAGCATCAGTTATTATCTATAATTTTTGATTGAAAATAGGAAACACCGCGTTTCTTGCTGGCTCTTCTCGGTAGAAATGGCATTCCGAATCAGCGATAGATTCTCTCGACGATTCAAAAGCACTTGTACAGTCCCACAAACTTATTTAACCCGGTGGCCAAAATTGGAACAAATTTTTATGCCTGTTTAGTTTTTGTTTTTATTTTATTTTGCACTAACTGATACGTCCGCGTGGATTGAGGATGTTTGGTTCCCGCGGGAACTCTTTAATTTTCCGGGATAAAAAGTAGCCCATGTGCTATTCCAGACTATAATCTCTTTGCCAAATTTCATCCAGATCCGTTCAGCCGCTCGGGCGTGATTGAGTAACAAACATATATCCCTACATTCATCCATCCATCTATCCATCCAAACTTTCGCATTTATGATATTTATATTTGATAGATACAAGCAACGTTGTCACCGGGTCAGATAAGCTTGTCGGACTATAAAAGGATTTGAATTTAACAAGTGTCCAAGGGCCGCAGTCCAGAGGTGTGTGCCCGGGGATCGAACCTGCATCCCGCAAGCATGAAAACTACTAGGCTTACCGATTCACAATTGTTTATGGACAAAAGCAATCACTTAACATCAGCTGAACCGCACACTTGCTTGATATCAAAAACCAAATTAAAACTGCAATCAAAGTAAAGTAAAGAAAGGTAAAGTAATTAATATGCTTACTTTATTTACACCACAAAAAAATAAAACAAAAAAATAATTTAATGGGCATGGCACAACAGGCAGCCTTATCGCTTAAATAGCGATGTCTTCCAGCCTCCAGGTTGCCTAGGGCAAAGGACACATTGAAATAAAAAGCGGAAGGGGTGTACTAAAGAGAAGAAATCATATTTAATATTATAAATGCGAAAGTGTGTTTGTTTGTTGGTTTATTGGTTGGTTGGTTTGTCTTTCAATCACGCCGCAACGGAGCAACGGATCGACGTGATTTCGGCATGGGTTTCATAGTTGTGGTCCTGGAGAGTGACATGGGCTACTTTTTATGCCGGAAAATTAAGGAGTTCCCGCCGGAATCGAAAAAACGTAAACGTTAAGTAATTTACAAAAGGATACAGAAATCAGCTAATAATAATAATAAAATAAATTAAAAAATTAAAAAACACGACTGCCCTGCCAAAAAACTAACTAAAAAGTTAAAAATTAATCTAGTTAAATTAGAATCTTCTTCACATTTTTATTAAATCATATTTTTTTGTGAATCACTGGATATTGAACTATAAATGTTATATATTTTTGGAATCTACTCATCATTTTCTATAATATGATGATTATACAGGTAATCTTATTTTCGAATTTTTTTTCAACTTTATTCTTTAATGCGGGACCATGGTCACCCCATCCTTTTTTTTTTAATTTTACTAGCCTATGTCACCCGAAATATACTAGGGATTCTAACGATACCTCATTTATCAAAATCGGTTCAGGCGTATAGAAATTATGGTGGAATATACAAACTCACATACCTACATACATACATGAACCCTGAAAACAATATACTCCTTCTTTCAGGCAGTCATATAAAAATACATTATTTAGCCCCTGGTTGCGACAGTAGGCAGAAATTAGTTAAGCAACCGTGACCGGCTGTATGGAATTCCGAATTTTTGTGACCGTGACCAACTTTGGATGTCCGAATTTCATCTAACTTTACCTTTCTTCCGTACTCGGAGTACACAGTTTTGACGACTTCCCTGGCGCAGTGGTCTTATAGTGGGAGATCCGGGGTTCGACTCGGCAGGGTAATTGGGTTAATTTTGGAATATCTACTAATTTCTGAATTATGAAAATCTGTTCAGGCATTTAGAAGCTATGGTGGAATAAAAAAACTCAAATACATACATTAACCCCAATAATTACACTCATTTTTTAGGCAGTCGTCTGAAAAGTGATAAACGATGATAGGCTATAATGGTTTTCTGTTCGAAGGGTCAAGCGTTCGAATCCCGAAGCTACAAATAGGAGGAAATCGTCCAAATTCAAAAGAACGTTAAGTAAACCTCTCCCAAGATAAACCGCTTTCATTTTGGATGAATTATACACCTTGTTAAGTTAACAGTGCGAGTGAAAAGTGCACTGCAAAGTGATTAGTAAAATCAAAGTGTAAACGGTCACACTGTTAAGTGTAAAGTGCAAGGATCACTAATCACTCTGTGTGAACTTTTACTTACATTAAATATGTTAAATAATAATTTCGCACCTACACTTTTTACTTCATAAAGTGTAATCCATCTGTAACTCCAGATTACCACCACCACTACAGCCCATTAACGTCTCACCGCTGGGCACAGGCCTCCACTCACATAGGAGAGAGGGAATTAGAGCTTAGTTGGACCCACCACGCTGCTCCAATGCGGGTTGGCGGGCTTTAACGATTTATCATGCTAGTGATAAAAACCGGTTACGGGTACTCTACGAGGCACGGGGGTGGAACAGCACCAACTTCTTAACTCCGGGCTAGTACTGAGAATTTCTAGTCAAAAAAACCCAATACCTAATTATAAACCAACCCGGGATAGCTCGAGTTTAAAACAAAATAATTTCCGCCTCCGAATTTCGGCCACTAGTTGTTATTGTAGTAGCTAGTAGGTACAAGAATGCACGAGCGTCTGCGCAAAAACAGAATCTCTATTCCTCATAGTCCGATGGAGAGGCAATCCGACACAACTGGAACGAGCTAAGTACAACTAACCGGAACTACAAAAAATCTTACTCGTAGATACTTACGACCGTAAAGTGCTTACCTAAACCATTTTTTCACATCGAGGTCACATATCACACAGTTAACGTAACATCACAACGTAGCATTAATTATTATTATTCTTCTAACTATTTCACTTGTATTTTATAGGTATTAATAAAAAACCATCTCTCACTTTTCACATTTTTCGTAATATTTTTAAAACTCGCGCTAATAAATGCCACGTCTTTTTAAATAAGGTTCGAGATAATAAAATTCGATTTTTGAATTTTAAAAAAGTTGCGTTACGCGTCCGCTAGTGAGGGGAAAGTGTCGTGCGGTCGATTTCTCCCTCACCGGCAAATCGACTGTCGTCAGTGCATCGCACGCGATTGCAACACTGCTTGTTACGTGTTGTTAGGGATCCATGGTGGAATTATAGGGGTTTTCCATGAATAAAACGATGCCGATAAAGTTATGCGGTTGGAGACTGGGGTACGAAGTTGCGTGTATTTGTCTGTACATATACAATTATATAAACAGACAAATATATTTATGTAAGTATATAGTATAGATTTATTCTTCGATTTAGACTTTTCTATACTCTTACGAAAATAAGAACTACCGTTAGGTACTTTTAAATACATGAAATACAGTACCTATGTCTGTACTATATTTTATATAATATATCGTACATTCTTTTCATGTTTCCTACTCAGTAATAGAAATTATTGGACTATTATGAGCAAAGATTGGCCATAGGGAAATGCATTCGTGTGTTTTTCTTTTGGTAATTCATCACAATAAAGACATTGACGAATCCGAGATTTTATTGGGAATAAATTGAGAAAAACGAGGATATACTTTCATAGGTATAATAAAAAGAAAAGTACTGACTAACTCACCGAGTGAATTATCAACGCACAGCCCGAACCTTTGACCTAGAAAATTTAAAATTGAAAGGACATGACCAGTAACTGCCCTCCGATTCGGGACAATGCACAGGATTTCCGTTTTTACAGAAAGGTTTAAAAATTCAAAACGAAATTATTATGGATTTATTATTCCAAATAAGGTCAGGGTTCAAATGACAACAAAAAACAGTACGTTTATTGTTTAAATCTTGAGCGTCCGCTTTCCTCTTTAAGCACTACTCAATTTTGACGTTCCATTATATCCATGCCTAATAATAATCTTGTAACCCTACATGAATACCATTTAAGTACCTTAGTCATTATATTATGAATGATTTATTTTTGATCAATTAAATAGTAATGAAAAGGAAATGTATGTTTTGTTTATAATTATTTTTATTTTTTGACAAGTCTCAAACTAATAGATCGAACAAAGCATTTTGAAATACTGCGTTTAAAGGAACGCCCTTTCACATTGCACATGCTGCCATCTGTGGTCGAATAGTTGAACTTGTTAACTAAAAGTAGTGAGTGAGCAATACTTAAAAATATTTTCTAGACTCACCACAATAACTAGCGCCATCTAGTGTGGGAAAGCAGTTTTTGGTGAAACTTTTTTTATTTATTTTCTCAGTTCAGAGCCTTCAGACTCCTGAAACTTTTTTATTTGAAAACTATAAAATATAACAATTACCATAATAAAGAAATAATACTTGAAAATATTTTTTTAGACTCGCTCAATACAATAAATAGCGCCATCTAGTGTGGGAAAGCAGTCTTTTGGTGAAACTTTTTTGTTCATTTTCGCAGTTTTCCGAGCCTTCAGACTCCTGAAACTTTGAAATAAACTGAAACTTCCTGTTTTTATCTGAAAACAGTGAAATATTACAATTACAATAATAAAGAAATCATTGCTGAACATTGATTTTTGACACCTAGGCAAGCTGCCATAGTTCCACCGGTCAAGTCCTTTGCACCGAGTTTTCCTATAAAATGAATATAAACCAGGAGTTAGTAAGGCTGGATAGTTCGAAATTCCAATAGTAGAGAAGCTGCCGGCGCGACGGTCGCTCTAGTTGATAATAATTACTTACCAAAATATACGGAACTTTAGCTCTATTATTTAAATTTTTCGCACTTGACTGAGGCGTAACTCTCTAGATTATAATAATTTTATGTCTTAGAGCATGATTTATTAAAAATCTTTTATATTATTCGTTATTTACTCTCAATTCCGTTACTACGTTTTACCCAATTCTAATAAATACCTACGTAAAGATCACTTATATAAGTAAAACATTATAATCTGCGTAATACCTAGATTATTTACGAAATGCATTGCTACAGCAAAATTATGACTATACTAAGCGTAAATAATATTTTTAATTAGTGTAATCAAACTCGGAGCATCTTCATTCTTCAAGACGCAGCATTTGTAATTGCATGGGAAATTGCATCAGAATCTTGAGTACCAACTACATTATTACAGAATCTCATCACCAGAGAATCTGACACGTTACAATATAAACAAGCGTCACGTTTGACAGTTGCAAATCTTCGTCTTGATCCAAGAACCAATTGGGACATCACTAGTAGCAGGAACAAAGTAGTTATAGGCCTATTACACTGCATTTATCACAGGGACCCTTATACTTGAATCAGTGTAGTGTAATAAAATTTGGGGAGAAAGGGTCCCTAAATTGGTCCTTAGTGGTTTGTATTTAATAAGTGACGCTCTAACTAGCGGCCACGCCCACCCTTACCACAGGGCTCTGTAAAACGTGCAGTATAATAGGCCTATAAGTAAAATACTAATTTTAGTTTTCGTTTTTATTATATTTTTTTAGATCTGGGGCATTTATTTTACCACTACAAATTTGCCCTTAACTGCGATCTCACCTGATGGTAAGTGATGATGCAGTCTAAGATGGTAGCGGGCTAACCTGTTAGAGGCGTGGCAGTTATATTAAACCCATACCCCTATTCGGTTTCTACACGGCATCGTACCGGAACGCTAAATCGCTTGGCGGCACGTTTTTGCCCTTAGAGTGGTAACTAGCCACGGCCGAAGCCTCCCACAAGGCCAGACCAGGGACAATTCAGAAATTATAAATTTCCAAACCCTGCCGGGGTCGAAACCGGGACCTCTGCACGTGAAGGCAACAGCGCCCAACACTGTGCCACGGAGGTCGTCAAAAGAAGTTACCTACTGCATTGCAGTCCCAAGTATATGTAAGCCGTAAGATTGTGAAAACCGTTAGATAGTAATATGTCGGCATCGTACCGGAACGCTAAATCGCTTGGCGACACGTTTTTGCCCTTAGGGTGGTAACTAGCCACGGCCGAAGCCTCCCACAAGGCCAGACCAGGGAAAATTCAGAAATTATAAATTTCCAAACCCTGCCGGGGTCGAAACCGGGACCTCTGCACGTGAAGGCAACAGCGCCCAACACTGTGCCACGGAGGTCGTCAAAAGAAGTTACCTACTGCATTGCAGTCCCTAGTATATGTAAGCCGTAAGATTGTGAAAACCGTTAGATAGTAATATGTCTAGCGAGATTGTAAACTGTCGAAAGATTACAATTTAGCGCATTATTTTTCGGTATATCGTAATTTGTTAGGTATATTAACCCGATAGAACCTAAGTTTACAATAATAAATAAATCATTGCTGCGCATTGATTTTTGATCTCTAGGCAAGCTCCCATAATTCAGCTGGCCATTTATTTTAGCATGCAGATAGCTACTACTAACTACATGGCGTAGACATCCGCAAAGAAATGGTTTTTGAAAATTCAACCTCTAAGGAGGTAAAATAGGGGTTTGAAATATGTTACCCACGCGGGCGAAGTCGCGGGCATATAAGTTAGTTTAATATGAAACACGTGCAATCGAGCTTTTAGTTCTCCCAGTTTCTGCATTCTAAATTTTCGTGGTAAAAAATAATAATATGGAATTTTAAGCAAAGAGATATCTCTCATATAAGTGAGTCTCATTTATAGTGAAATTATTTTGCATACAATTTTCAATTAAAATTTAAATGTCAAGGTTTGAGTAATTTGTGAGTCGTCCGTAAACATCGTCCGGAAATGAATACAGACGCTTCTGGTGTCAGGTGGTAAATATAAATACATCTATCTATATAGCAAGAGAAGATTACAATTATTTTGCTATAATCCGCCAACAGAAAAAATTCTGTATGGTGAAGCATGCAGTTTACCGTTAGCAAAGCACCGTTTACCTTCCCAATCAAGCAAGAAAACCAAGTTCCCAAGCAAGCAATGCCACCACCACTCACATGCCCCACTACACAAGACTTTTATACTATTCTCGACGCACGTTTCGCCCCGACTCCGGAGCATCTTCAGGAGATTTCGACTTTACAATGCAAGATTGTCTAGTCAATGCATACTTCAATGACCTAGGCCCTAGGTCAATGCATACTTCAATGACCTAGGCCCTAGGTCAATGCATACTTCAATGACCTAGGCCCTAGGTCAATGCATACTTCAATGACCGAGGCCCTAGGTCATTGAAGTACACATCAATGCCTAGTGTCTGGTCTAAGTATAGTCTAGTCTTCAACTATTATTCGGGGCTCCTAAATACTGAATCTGAATCGCTCTTGTTTGGGCGAAATTTCTAAAAATATCTTACTCGCACTGTTACGCCAATATTATTGGATTATCGTCGCACGTAATATGGTTCGCAAACGCGTACAAAGTTGTAATCGCTGTTTTAAAGTAAAACCTAAAAATACTTTTCCCATAATGGAGACCTGCCTCACTATAGAGTTAGTGAAGTTTTAGAGTTTCGTATTCACGGGCGTGGACTACGCAGGTCCATTTTACGTTACTCCTTATCACCGCCGCGGTGTTAAGTCTCTTAAGGCTTATCTGTGCCTATTTATTAGTCTTACTACAAAGACACTTCATTTGGAGCTAGTCTCCGACCTAAGCTCCCAGCTGTTTCTGGGCGCATTTCGTCGGTTTATAAGTCGGCGCGGCCCTGTTTCTTTGATAGTAAGTGATGGGAGTGGTGCCTTTGTTAAGGCTAATAGACAAATAAAAATTTATAGATCAACACTTAGAAGAATTACGCATTCAGTTTCAAAGAACCCCCCCTTTTGGGCCGCATTTTGGGGGGGTTTTGGGAGAGTCAAATTCGTTCAGTAAAAATGCAACTCTCAAAAGTAATAGGTACTCAAACTTTAACGTATGAGGAGCTAAATACTGTTCTAGTCCAAATAGAAGAAATTATGAACAGTCGTCCGCTATGTGTGTTGAGTTCGGACCCTTCCGAGCCCATCGCGCTTACATCTTCTCATTTTTTAAATATAACGCCACTTAAATACTTACCTGCCGAAGACTTTACCGAAGTGCCGCAGAATAGACTCAATCGCTACGAGTTACTTACAAAACTTGTTCAATTATATTGGCAGAGATGGAGTCGCGAATACTTGTCCTCTCTCCAAAGCAGACAAAAGTGGAATACTCCATCTCATCCCATCACAATTGGTTATATTGGTATAATTCGTGATGGCAATTCGCCACCTCTGAGTTGGCCATTGGTCCACGAGGTTTACCCCGGTAAAGACGGAGTAGTCCGAACCGCTAGGGTAAAAACGCGTACAGGATCTAATGTGAATCAGTGCAGTGTTTTATCCAGCTATCGAAGAGCGCAAGGACACTTTGAGGTAAGTCCTGGGTGTCCTCTCACAGTCTATTCACTTTTCCCACCAATCACTTTTAGTGATAAGACCGCCCTTGCGCACTTTGTTTTGTTTCTTTTCTTTGTATTTTTATGTCTTGTGTAGCAATAAAGAGTTTATCTATCTATCTACTCGTAAGTTATGATGCAGTATGATGGTTGTGGGCTAACCTGTTAGGGGTATGGCAGATAGATTAAAACCATAATACATAATGACATGACTCTACGATGTCGTGTAGAAACCGATCTATGGGTTTGTACACGGCATCGTGTTAAAGAAAAAAAGTGCGTTGAAATTTGTTGACAACACAACTATGAATTTCATACAACTTCTATACTAGAAGTGCGTTTTTAAGTTTGATAAAGAGTTGCTGATTTGATTGAGTTGTCATCATCCCTATTCCCAAATTGTCCATGTCCTTGCATCGATCCCAGGAACTAGCGCTTATCGACAGTGTGGACTACTTACTGCGCCAGGGAGGTCGTCATACCTACATCTAGGGTTGTGGTCTGTCCGTGCCTTAAAATCGTTGCCATTGATGTACTTAGCCGGTCTTGTCACGTCAAAACAGCCAACCGGTTTCGTCAAAGTCAATGAATCATGATAGGTAGATACGTTATATTTTATGCAACATGCATGGAACTCTGCTCACATAACGCTCACAGAATTTACTGCCTTTCTAGCACAAGATTTGGACACGCACTTGTGATTTCTTGATCTTATCTGAGCGGTCAAATGACAATTTCAAACTTCGTCATTATAACTGATGCCAGTGAGTGGGAACTTTTTGGCATTCATTTTTTTAAATATTTGTTTGACTTTTTTTTTCATAGTAATCATAAATATTAGGTATAATTGAATCAAACAACTGAATGATCACTAACAGATAAAACAAATGTTAATCAGAGATGTATTTTGTGTTCTATAGCCATTCCACTACCACCACCACTACAGCCCATTAACGTCCCACAGCTGGGCACAGGCCTCCACTCTCATAGAAGAGAGGGAATTAGAGCTTAGACCCACCACGCTGCTCCAATGCGAGTTTCTTGCCGGCTCTTCTCAGTAGAATCAATTTTCCGAACCGGTGGTCCGTGGTCACAGTTCGTGGTAGAGTTGACTAATCATGAGCGACACAAGTTATCCTAGGTGAAATAAAAATAAATCATTTATATTTTGCCTACCTAGTTGCCTCGTAGTTAGCATGTTCGACTACGGCTGATGAGGTCCCGGGTTCAAATTCCTTTGTTGGACCATAATAGAGTATTGGGTTGACAAGCTCGGCGAACATGTAAAGCCGTCAGTCCTGCGCCTGATCTCTCTCGGGTTGTGCCGGATTTTCCGTCCCATCCGACTAAGAGTAAAGCTGTGTTTGCGCACACACTAGTGCAGGGACGGCGAACCAATGGCACGCGTGCCAAAAATGGCACGCTACATAAATTTTGGGCACGTCACCGATCATAAAATTCATTATGCACTAAGAAAAAGAAACCCTAATATAAGTGATTTTTCATCTAATCTGCAACAACAGAAGTCACACAAATTTTACTTTAATTTAAATACGCGTATAATTGAGACATTACAAAATGTTTTTTTTTTGATAAATTTAAAGAGATTTGAGTTGGTTATATTTATTATTATTTTCCAAATAATCACAAAGTCAAAATTATTTTATGGCACGTCTATGACCTCACTAACAATTATTTAGAAAAAATAGCACGTTGATTCATAAAGGTTCGCCTACCCTGCACTAGTGCATTATAATATCTCGCGCGCACATGGCTAATCTCTCTGGAGATTGGCCGCCGTGGTCGAAATTCGGTCGGGAGGACATTATACATTATTACAAAATTCTTTATGTAATCAGAGGAAGGTTTTTACTTATAGCTGTTGATATTTATTCAGTTTTTAGTTGAGCAGTTTTTTAGTTTTTTAGGGTTCCGTACCTCAAAAGGAAAAAACGGAACCCATATAGGATCACTTTGTTGTCCGTCCGTCTGTCTGTCAAGACCCTTCTTCTCAGGAACGCATGGAGGTATCAACGTGAAATTCTCTACTCTCGTTTAGAGCTGTGATAAAATCAAACTTCTAAGCCAATGCAATCAAAAGATAAAGCCGTTTATGCTGCAAATTTTAGACACTCGCAAGGGATTCAAAATCTGTGAATCGGTGTCAAAATTCCCGTGAACTCAAAATCTTGAAATTTGATACGAAGCAACGTCTTATAGCACAGATAAAGGAAAAATTGCGAAAAGCATACATTTTTAGTTAAATCATATAATAAAAATATTTTTAATAGGTAATTTTAAACTTACTACAGCTTTGTACGGAACCCTCGGTGCGCGAGTCGGACTCGCACTTGGCCGGTTTTTTGCAATGTAAATGACTGTTTAAGTGTTGACTCAAGAATAGGACAAGTTCAAATTGTTTTTTATTGATTTTTTATTATGTGTATTATTATGACTATAATTGTGTCTCATCGACCTAAATTGTTGTACTTTTTACCTTTGTTTATTTTATTGAAAAGAAAAAGAATTATACTGTAGCAGCAGCCAACAGACTGAAGAAACCTTCCTCCCCTTCGTCTGCGTTTTCAGGGTTCCGTATCTATACTAATATTATAAATACGGAATGGATGGATAGATGGATGGATGTAGGTTTGTGTTTGTTACTCAATCAAGCTAGAACGGCTGAACCGATCTATCTGGATGAAATTTGGCACAGAGATAGATTATAATCTGCAATAACACATAGGCTAGTTTTTATCCTGGAAAATGGAAGAGTTCCCTGGGGTACCAAATAAACTCAAAGGACAAAGTCACGGGCATCAGCTATTTATACCTACAATATATTTTTCTAGTTTAATACAAAATTTTGGTTAGTACAATATCTACCAGAAGTCACTTCCATACGACTATCCGCGGATTTTTTTTTCAAATATAATGTCAAATTTAACCACCAAAATATACTATGGACCTACTGCGGTTTATCTACGGCTAAAAATCATCAGTGTGCATCACGGCTTTACTTCCTACTATAGTTTAGGCGAAAGGTTCTTTTCTGCATCCTTCGTATTTTTTTCCAGTATGTATCTATGCCTATATGTATTATACATATACCAATCTACACCGTAATTTCAATTGTATTCCATAGGATAAAAAGTTAGTTTTATCTGACTTCTAAAAAGGGAGGAGGTTCTCAATTCGGCGCGTATTTTTTAAAAATTTATCATAAACAGATGTGACTCCAAATCCTCAATCCCCACACTAAAAAGTTAAAATAAAAATAATTTTCAAAAACCGACCTTCAAAGCCACTGTAAAGTAAAAAATTATTTTGATTTCTACACACTATGTTGAAGACGGGCAGGTTTAACAAAGAGCAAAGTAACGCATCAGGCTCGCCCGACTTCAACATAGTGTGTAGAAGTTCTTTGGAAGTTGGTGTTTTAGAAAGGTTTTTTTTAAGTTATTTATTATCAAAAATACTCTACTCCACCCATTTATTATGCGTCAACCTTTAGGTATAGGCTTTTAAGTATAGCATCCTGATTAAAGTATTTATTTTACAAGGATCTATAAACTCACAGCACGTTCGATTTAAATTGAATTTAGCAAAAAATCATTCAAAATTATGGACGTTTTGAGTTATACACTAATTGGATTTTATTCAAGTCTTTGTAGTAAATCTAATCGAGTAAAATATAATAATGTATAAACCGGGAAGTTGTAAGTACTTAATAATATAAATGAATTGCATTTTATTGGAAACGTTATGTTACGGGTAAAGTTTGAAGTACGTGTTAAGTTGGTAGCTTGGTACAGAATGCCCAGGCAGAATCGATCTTACACATCCATCATTTTACGTAGGGTGCTAACTGCAGACACCCGCGATGGTTCCTAACCTAAAAATCTATCTATAAATGATGTTTTTTTAGTTTTTAATTGTACTTTACTTGGCATTACAAAATGCAACGCATGCCGATTGTTGGGTACAGATAGTAATATTATAAATGCGAAAGTGTGTCTGTCTGCTACGCTCTAACAGCCCGTCCTTCAACCGATTTGATGAAATTTGATACAGAGGTAGGTCGCTGGGAAGGACAAATTGGCTAATATTTATCCCGGAAAATTTTGGATTTTCTCCGGGAAATCAAAAACTTAATCCACGCGGACGAAGTCACGGGCATTATTTAGTAGACAATAATAGCGCCCAAACTACAGGGCCCACACTACCCAATTCAACTTAAATGTGCATTTTCAACTTTGCACGTCCTAATAACTTAGAACGTAACATAGATAAGTACATTATTCAATTACCTACGTAGGTATAATAATAGACTTTATTTTTCTATGGAACAGCTGCTAAATAAAAGTTTGGTACCTACATAATTGACTTTATGTACACGATCTATACTTATTTACCTCATTTGATACATTTACATAACGACTGAAAGGCTCAAAATAAAAAAAATCTTAGACTAGGAATTTCATACCTAAGGTGAGATTGTCAGGCAACGTTGACCCAAGTCGGTAACTGGATATGGGTGACCGAATTTGGCTTTTTCGTTTCCTCCGTTTCGGAGAGCACGTGTTAGTTACTCAATCACGCCAGAACAGCTGAACGGATCTGGATGAAATTTGGCACAGAGGAATACAGGAATAACACAAGCTACTTTTATCCCGAAATATGAAAGATTTCCCGCGGAAACCAATCAATCTAAGCGGATGACTTCGCGGGCATCAGCTAGAATATGGCGTTTTAGACCAGACTGAACGCAGTGTTTAAAGTCTTGCCTAATTTGAAAACTGAATAAAATTCAGACCGCGACTCCTCTATCTTACCCTTCTAAAAAAATACGGACCCAACCGAGGGTTCCTGCCAGTTAATAGGTTTAACTCCTTTTATAGGAATATACAATGATTAGTTCAGTTATATTATTAAGTATATCAAAGTATGATTGTTATAGAAGAAGAAAGTTTGCCTTTCTAAAAAATTTATATGAAGAAAGCGCTATCTTGATAATATTGAATGTGAAAATGGCTCCGCGGTTCCCTATGTTCACGGACTATCGCAATTCGCAACAAACGCAGTAGGTATTTAAAATTTACGCATATTTTCTATTTAGTCAAAGTAATATTATTTCTCAAAAAAATTTGCGGTGCTCATGCTCAGAGACCACGGCAATATTGGACCAAAATAAAATGTAGTTGCGCCTACAAAAAATATAAAGCACGATTGGATTGTGTCTCTCATAAATCTTTGCTTTATAATTTCAACAGAAGCTTTTCCAATAGATATGTTTTGATAGAGGATCATAAAATTAAACGCTGATAGTAATAAAACATTAAAAATAATACCACTTTCGAACTAGTGTATTTTTTTTTATAAGTTACATTTTTATTTGTTGTCTATGAGTCTATATCATTGTTGTCTATGCATATTAACTTATTAAGCATATTTTTAACATGGCCACCCCAAAGCTACGTGGAGAAAAAAAAAGAAAATTGTCTATTCGCCATCAAAATGGCGTCATCGAAGGAAACCTATTGTTTGTGTGGTCAACCATATAATATTGGACAATTTATGATAGAATGTGACTGCTGCCGCGAGTGGTTTCACGGCAGGTAAAGTGGAAAATGTTAAAGTTTTTCAGTTAGAGCCCTGTTGTGTGTGAGAAAAAATCGAATCATATTGACAGCACTCGGCTCTTCGGCCATCATGTTGTAAAGTTATGTTTTCTTCAAAGTTTCTACATTGAATCGAGCATAAATTGTGTTATATGTGATGTAACTCTCATATTTATAGTACCCCAATAGCTTTTCAAGGGTTTGAGGTGCTTTCTCAACCCCGGCGTTTGTTTATATTGTCGGTCACCATGGGTCATTAAATGCGTGTTTCTTCCACCAAAGCTTTGTCCACTAATGGTCCTTACTAGTTTTTCATTTACATTAGCTAAATATTAGAAACCTGTCTACGCTAGAAACATTTCTAACACAACATCTACTAATAGTAGACCTAAAATTCTGTACATATTCAACTCGTGTTCATATTACAATACGTGTTTTACAAAAAAAACTGTAAATAATAATTCATATTTATTTTTTTTCAGCTGTGTTGATGTGAAAATATATCATTCTGACGACATTGACAAGTACCATTGCCCAAAATGTGCGCAAACCTACGGACCTTCTGTATGTAAGTACAAAAAACAGTGGGTAATTTAATTTTCATAATTGTATACAGTATATCATTATGCAATAATGGTGTGTTATTATGTGTAATTATACCAACATCAGATTCATAGGAGGATTTCTATACAGCATACTTTGTCTTTGCTCAGAAAATCTGACTTGTAGTAATATCTCAGCTAAATCAAAGCATGATCCATAGAGCTATGCCTTAGAACTCACACAGACAGCCTCTAATAAGATTTGCTTCTTCATTACGAATTTGACACACTTCCATCTGCTTATAATATTGGTATCTTCAAAGCAAGAGTGAATAGCCATCTTCTAGGCAAGTGGCTCCATCTTAGGCTGCATCTCTACTTCTAGCAAGTCCGATTGCAGCCAAGTAAAGTCTATAAATTAAAAACAAACCTCATAATCACTGAGTACTGAAACAATATAACAGAGCTGAAATGAGACTGCTTGTTTTAATACAATTCCTAAAATTTCGGGAACACCTAAGATCAATAGTTGATATTTCCTTTTTTTTAAAATTATAAACTCCCTAATTGACCTTGCCGAGGATTGAACCCGAGACCTCGGCATGTTAAGACAACATAGCTCAACACTGCACGACAGAATCGTCAAACATACATTTGTATTGTAATTAATTTGATGTCCTTAAAAAAGATCAGTATTTGGCCATTACTAATCTTTGTGGGTCTTTAGATTTGACTTGGTCCAATCCATGCTTTGTTGTGTGTGTCTGTCTGTCTGCTACAGTTAATGAGAAAGTTAAGGAGTTCAATCAAACCACTTAATCCGAGTGGAAAAGATCTGAATGGTATTTCTGAATGGAAAGTAACTATTTTCAGTGAAAATCCCCACAAACAACCATCGTGCGGACAGATACGAGATCGGGGCAGAGACTCGGCCCTCGCAGGCGGGTACTCCAGCCTGGGTGCGAGCGCTGGCCGCGCGCCCGCTGCGCCCCACAGCCGCCGCGCTGCAGAGGATGCGGCCTCAGCACTTCACTGAGGAGTTGGTCAGAGACAATGGTAATACCCACAAACATCCACTGCCAAGTCTGATACAAGATCGGGGTAGAGATTGGATTAAAGCAGGTGTTATTTTGCAGAAGTCCATAGTAATGACATAGACAAATCTATGTGGTACAATATGTAGCTTGCAATATTAAGGAATTGCTGACTTACTAGGCAGTGAATATCGCAAGATACATGCTGTACCTTATACATTTGTTGACTTTGGTGGATTATAACAAATTAAACTTCAAGTTCTTTCATTATCGGGGCAGAGACTCGGCCCCGTAGGCAGGCAATCCAGCCTGGGTAATAATTAACTAACTAATAATTATAATTAATCAAATAGTATCTTGATAAAACAGTATCTTGAAAATAAAACTATAAGGGTTCAAAACACGCTCTGGCCTTAGCAGAGCCCTCAACATACTCAGCAAGGTTGTTTTAGAGTTTTTTAACATTTTGTGGTTTTGCGAGAGATTTATACTTAATACAAAACCTTACAACACATCTGCTCGTAGTCAGAAGACTGATTCCATGATATTGCACAGAAAAAAAAAGTGCAGATACTAGTTGGACGTACTTTGTTGCAGGTTTCACACGACCAGTGATATTCAACACCACGGAGGGTTTAGACATGAAGGTACCAAATGCTGCCACTTTCAACGTCAGATCAGTGCTGAGATTTTGTGGGGCACAGCTGGAGGTATGAGCTTAATTCTCCTAGTTTCTGTTTCATATTACTTCCATACAGTGGCGTGCAGTTCATAGAGGCATAAAAGCACTGCTTACCCAAATGAAAATATGTCAATGCTCATTTTTCATCAAAGCAGCTAGTAAATAGGTATGTTGACTAACTAATGCCTACCCTAGCTTCAAAAGCTGTGCATGCCACTGCTTCCATACCCCTAACAGTTTGGCCCATACAAATTGCAAAACTCTACTCCCTTAGGGGTTGAATTTTCCAAAATCCTTTCTTAGCGCATGCTTACATTATAAAAGTAAAGTAAAATATACTTTATGGTACACCATTAAAAGAATTTTAAAAAAAGTGGGAGGGTTGTACCGAGACATAATATTATAAATGAGAAAGTGTATCTGCCCGTCTATCGGTCTGTCTGAGTGCTGTGCTTTCACGGCCCATCTGTTCAACCGATTTTGATTAAATTTGGTACATGGATAGGTTGTATTCCGGGAAAGGACATAGGCTACTTTTTATTCCGCGTTAGAGCGTTTTTAGAGTTTTCACGGGAATCAAAAAATCTTAATCCACGCGGACGAAGTCGCGGGCATCATCTAGTAAATATATAATTAAAAGTAAAAGTAAATAAAAAGTAGCCTATGTCCTTCCCCGGGGTACAACCTATCCCTGTACCAAATTTCATCAAAATCGGTTGAACGGATGGGCCGTGAAAGTGGAGCAGACAGACTTTCGCATTTATAATATTAGTATGGATTATGATTAAAGCTATCTGCATACCAAAGTTGAGCCTGATCTGTCCAGTGGTTTTAGCTGTGCGTTGATAGATCAGTCAATCACCTTTTCCTTTTAAATTCAAATTCAAATCTGTTTTATTCAAGTTGACTTTGACAAGTGCTTTTGAATAGTTGAGTAAATCTAACACTGGTTCAGAATGCCATTCCTACTCAGTGGTTGCTCTTTTGGAAAAATTATGTAAATTATTTATTTATTATTATTATCAATCTTATAAAATTAACTTAAAATGTGTTAGAAACAGAAAATTATACATGTAGATTCTGTTAATATCAAAATTAGTAGTTCTTTAGTTAAGATTATTTGTGAGATGGTGATAATGAAAAAAAAACCCGGCTGAGTTTGTTGTGGGCTCTTCTCAGACCAGGGCGCGTTTGGAACCCTCGTAGCTTTAGTTTTAAGATACCGTAACTAATTATAACCATCATGTTTTAAATGTAAGTAATGGACGTCAATATGTGTACCTATAGTGTACCTAAATTAAATAAATGATTGTTTGATTGAAAACACAAAATCTCTTCTGAAAAGCAATACGTTTCCCAGGTCGAAGTTATAGACGTGCGCAGACAGACGACATTACGCATGCCGCTGGCAGACTTCGTGGACTACTTTGAGACGCCGCCCGAGCACCGGGACGACAAAGTGCTCAACGTGCTCAGCCTCGAGTTTACTGATACCAAGTTAGTTTGACTTCATTTTATTTCAAAATTCACTTCATTTTATTTCAAGTTTCAGTTCAATTTATTTCAAGTTTTACTGCATTTTATTTCAAGTTTCACTTCATTTTGTTTCAAGTTAACGTTCATTTTATTTCAAAAATTTCATAAAAGGAGAGTTAATCAATGCGGAATTACTTAATTATAATATGTAAACCAAGTTGTCCTACGTGAAATAAATAAATCATGTATCAAGGAAATGTTCCTTGATTTCCAGAAAACTGGGAATGAAACATTAAGAAAACCTTAAGCATTTGCTTAAGCTTAGCTTAAGGTTTAAATAGTTACGTTTGTTGATTTGTTTAAGGAGGATTTCATTTATTATTTATAAAGCCAGTAATAGACGAAGATTTTATGAAACTCCATTTCACAAAATGCTCAAACAAGTGCTTTTGAATAGTTGAATGAATCTACCACTGGTTGAGAGATGCCCTATGCCATACTTTTATGAATGCACAACACATACACCAAGTTAATGGAAAATTTAAACAACCTAATGTGTATCCTTTGCAGTATGTGTAACCTAGTAGACCCGCCTGGCATCACTCGCCGCCTCGACTGGGCCCAGAACGTTTGGCCCTCTAGTGGCGAACCAGCGCGACCTGCCGTGCAGAGATATTGTCTGATGTCTGCGCGCGCCTCATATACAGACTTCCACGTGGACTTTGGCGGCACCACTGTGTGGTACCACGTGCTGCACGGACGGAAGGTAAATAACATCGATATATTTATGTAGGTACTAGATGGTCCTTTCATAGAAAAAAGTTGGGTGTCTGACTTGTGGTGCATGCCCCTCACCTGTATAAGGTAAATAAATACTACACACTAATCTATACTAATATTATAAATGGGAAAGTGTGTATGTATGTCTTTCTGCTATCTGAATCAAAAAAACTTAATCCACGTGGACGAAGTTGCGGGCATCATCTAGTAAATATGCTACGCTTTCAAAGCCCATTTGTTCAACCGATTTTGATGAAATTTGCAGGGCCCTGTAAATCTATTGTAATCTATCTATGTATCTTGGGGAAGAACTTAGGCTACTTTTTTCCCGGAAAATTAAAGAGATCCCGCGAGAATCAAAAACTTAACCCACGCGGACGAAGTCGCAGGCATGTTTAATTATATTTTTCTGAGGCAAGTGATAATTTTTGTATGGACTATGGAGGCTGGCTTTTTTTTTTCTAAATTACATTAATGACACTCGGATTGACAATCAATAGTAAAAGTTCCGTTATTTAAAAGTTAATAATAATTCTTCTTTTAATAAATAACTGACGAAAGAATATCGTTTGAATAAATAATTTAGAAATAGAAGAAACTTCCTTGACTTGAAAATTGGCAAGCCTCATCACAGTGTGACTCAATTTCATGTGTGCTCTTACAAGATAGATAAGAACTAGAAATTGAGTAGTTACAATTTGTTTCAGATATTCTACCTGATCCCGCCCACCGCTACAAACCTAGCGCTCTACCAGCAGTGGAGCGCTGCCAACAATCAGACTGAGAGGTTTTTCGGTGATATGGTGAGTTATTCTTATTATTCTTATTATTATTATTGTGTGTGTGTGTGTGTGTGTGTGTGTGTGTGTGTGTGTGTGTGTGTGTGTGTGTGTGCGTGTGTGTGTGCGTGTGTGTGTGTGTGCGTGTGCGTGTGTGTGTGTGTGTGTGTGTGTGTCAGGGTTGCATCGGATAATATTTTTTTTAAAATATATAGGCTAGCGCTTGGCTGTCAATCAGACTTGCAGACTATTGATAATTATCAGCCAAAGGCCTCTGCTAGCTCCTTTAAAATCACTTCAATATTACTCTGCCGTCAATGGCTTAATTTATGGCTTGGACAGTAATATACTTCTTAAACAAAATTGCTAACAAGAGTAATATTTCCAGGTGGTGAAAGAACTGGAAGTTTAATTCGCTATAATCCGCCACGATAGGTAAATCTATGTTGTACAGTGTGTCGGTCTTCGCAGTCCGCACATAATCCAATAGATGCCATTATTAGCCCGATTCACGCGACCAACTCACGATTGCGAAGCGTTCTGTGAATTACGCTATTTAAACGACCTCCAAAGATGAACGGTCGGACCAGTGAACCCCGAGCACAACACCCGCCCGGAGTACGATCACCCTGTGTTACGGTCGAGCCTTATCACCTGCTCCCGTACAACAGTGTATATCTTGCGATATTCACCACAACACAGAACTCTTCCAAATTATTCTCAACGTACGTGTGGTGGATTATAGCGAATTAAACTAGTAATTCCTTCTATCATGGACTTCCGCAAAATAATGCCTGCTTTAATCCAATACCAGCTGATGCCCGCGACTACGTCCGCGTGGATTGTGGATTTTTGGTTCCCGCGGGATCTCTTCTATTTTCCGGGATAAAAAGAAAAAATTGGCAAAATTGCCTATGTGTTATTCCAGACTATAATCTACCTCTGTGCCAAATTTCATCCAGATCCGTTCAGAAGTTCGGGCGTGGTTGAGTAACAAACATCCATCCATACATCCATCCAAATTTTCGCATTTGTAATATTTATTTGATTTGATGATTTCCAGGTGGAATGGTACGGCACAGCTGAGCTGGGTGCGGGGGAGACGCTGTTCATACCGACGGGCTGGATCCATGCAGTATATACTCCGTGTGACTCGCTCGTGTTTGGAGGAAACCTGCTGCATTCGTACGCTATCGAAATGCAGTTGCAGTACGTATCTGTATTAATTCGATATTAATTTACTAGTTCTTATAGTACATCCCCACACATAAAAATAGCGTGGACACACAAAAACACAAACTCAAAATAACTTGAATAAACATTTTATTCAATTTAGGTAGGTATATTTTGACGACCTCCGTGGCGCAGTGTTGAGCGCTGTTGCCTTAACGTGCGGAGGTCCCGGGTTCGATCCCCGGCAGAGTTTGGAAATTTATAATTTCTGAATTTTCCCTGGTCTGGCCTGGTGGGAGGCTTCGGCCGTGGCTAGTTACAACCCTGCCGGTAAAAGACGTGCCGCCAAGCGATTTAGCGTTCCGGTACGATGCCGTGTAGAAACCTAATAGGGATATAGGTTTAATATAACTGCCATGCCCCTAACAGGTTAGCCCGCTATCATCTTGACTGCATCATCACTTACCATCAGGTGAGATCGCAGTCAAGGGCCACTACACTTATTGACGTCTAGTTATTTATAAAATATAATAGTGATAATCAGTAACGGTATCTTAAAACTAAAGCTGCGAGGGTTTCATACGCGCCCTGGTCTGAGAAGACCAGTTCACAAATCATTCACAAATCATCTTAACTAAGGAACTATCAGAGCCTAATCATCAAATCTTTGCCAGGCTTCCTTGTCATTTAAGTAATCCTTTACATGGTAATAGGATTTTTAATGAGTTTTACATTAACTTTGAACTTATTCAGAGACATCTTCAGCATGTCTTCTGGGAGCTTTTTTTAGAAGCGGACACTGTTTCTAACAAATTAATTGCTAGTTTTACTAAGCCTTACATTAATATATTGCATACATTTATATAAACCGGTAGCCATCTTGAATTTCAAACATAATCTTAGTGTTTTTACCGATTCCGAAAACCTGAAAAACTACACGCATATTGTAAAAATGTAACACGCATAGTGTAAAAAACTAAGAAGCAAAAGAAAGATTCGAGCTTTTGAAAGAAAGATAAATGAAAGCAATTATTTAGAGATATGTTTTTGCAGGATATATGAGATCGAGGGCCGAGTGGAGACTCCAATGATGTTCAGATATCCGCTGTTCGAAGCCCTACACTGGTACGCCGCTGCGCAGCTACTAACTACGTTGCGGAGGCATAATGAAGAAACGCAGGTATATTCATTCATTCAAACAGGTTTTTTTTTGGATAGAAGCAGGCGTTACTTTGCGGAAGTCTATGATTATGGAAGTACTGGAAGTTTAATTCGAATTATATACTTTGGCGGATTATCTATACTATCTAAACTTACTTAAATATTATAAATGCGAAAGTTTGTATGGATGGATGGATGTTTGCTACTCAATCACGCTAGAACGGCTGAACGGATCTGGATGAAATTTGGCACAGAGGTAGATTATAGTCTATAGGCTACTTTTTATCCCGATTTTGTTTGTTGTTTGTTGGGTTGCAGTCGCGGGCATCAGCTAACTGAAGCATAATAAGGATGATGCCTATATCAAAAATAAGTTGTTTCTAACTGATTATTAAATAGAGGGTCTTCCAAAAGACCAAAATTTCACATCCTCGGTTAGATTTAAGTTTGATAACCATTTTAAAATATAGAGTAAAGAAAAAAAGTGTGTTGAAATTTGATGATGTCACAATTGTGAATTTTATACTTTCAACTTCTATACTAGAAGTGCGTTTTTAAGTTTGATAAAGAGTTGCTGATTTGATTGAGTTGTCATCATCCCTATTCTTTGTTATTATGATCAGGATGAAGACTTCACAATAAGCGAGAGCTGCGTGGCCACACCACCGGCGGAACTGCCCCCCTTATTACTGCGGGGGATCAAAATACTAGCGAATGCCCTCAAAGAGTGGCATGCCCTCAAAAGCGTAAGTATAATCTGTTTTTTATCTTAAAATAAACCGGCCAAGTGCGAGTCGACTCGCGCACCGAGGGTTCCGTACAAACCTTTAATAAGTTTAAAATTATTAAAAATATTTTTATTATAAATGATGTAACAGAAAAATTATGCTTTTCCCAATTTTTCCTTTATCTGTGCTCTAAGACGTTGCTTTGTACCAAATTTCAAGATTCTGAGTTCACGGGAAGTACCCTGTAGGTTTTGATTCCCTTGCGAGTGTCGAAAATTTGCAGCATAAACGGCTGTATCTTTTGATTGCGTTGGCTTAGAAGTTTAATTTTTTCACAGCTCCAAGGGACAGTAGACCTGAGTATTTGATATGAATTTCAGCTTGATACCTCCATGTGTTCCTGAGAAGAAGGGTCTTGACAGACAGACATACCGACGGACCACAAAGTGATCCTATAAGGGTTGCGTATTTTCCTTTTGAGGTACGGAACCCTAAAAAGGGTACAATTTGGCTACTTTATGTTAAAAAGTCCTATATCATTCAATCAATTCAAGTCCTTCAACCAGCCTTTATTGCTGAATAAAATATTTTTTTATTGTTTTTATTTGTATAAAATTACAAAGAGAAGTCCAAAAAACTGTTTTCTTGTATAGTAGTGTCGATATTTGAGGATATCTTAAGTTGTATTTATAAATAAAGTAATTGTTAAGTTTTAATATTATATATATCCGTACGGAGCTCGCTCCGCTCGCGTTCACAGCTCTACTTTAGACCCATCGTTTGAATGTTGTCAGCTAGTTTATCTCCTAAATTTATTTGTATTTTCTCACAGACGGATGCGTCGAAACGCGACAACGTGCCCAAATGCTTAAACTCTGGACAACTGGTCAGAGAACTATGTAAGGAGTTGCGAACTTTGGAGAAGAGGAGTTCTAGTACTAAGGACAAGGTAAGATATTGCTATCAATTATTTGATAAAGTACCATACCTATTTCTTTTCTTGGAGGCCTCCAAGAATTCCCCTCACAGTAATCTTTTACGAAAAATACATAGACATACATACAAACACACATTTTTTTTTCATTCTACTACAAGCCCTTTTAGTGTAGCCCTGGTGTTAATCATGCAGTCTAAGATGGTAGAGGGCTAATCTGTTATAGGTAAATTCTTTGTTATTAGAACCTTTTTCCATAAGCAAAAATTATTCAATCAATTTGCAAATAAATCATATCATAAATTATTATTGACAGCAGTTTTAATATCCATGTTTGTTTACAGGACGTAAAAGTCAAGAACCACTCACCAAACAAATCTCAGAGCAAAAAGCAATCAACACCGAAAAAGTCACTCAAACTGACTTTACCCAAACCAATAATGCACATGCAACCAAATGCGAATGGCGATTTTGAAGAGAAAGTATATGCTGACAAATTATATATAGATAATAAAGAAGTAGTCTACCCTGATAGATACATACAGGATGTTAAATATGTGACTAGCGATGTTAAATATGTGAATAGCGGTGTTAAATATGTGGACAACGGTGTTAAATATGTTGATAATGGTATTAAATATGTGGACAGCGGTGTTAAGTATGTGGACAGTGGTGTTAAATATGTAGACAGTGGTGTTAAATATGTGGACAATGGAGTAAAATATGTAGACCCCAACATTAAATTTGTGGATGCTAGTGTTAAATTTGTGGACAATGGTGTTAAATATGTGGAAGGGGATGTTAAAGTTATGACTGATGATGTTAAATATGTGAATGGAGTACCTGAAGTTAAATATGGTTTGGAGAAGGATTTTTCTGAGAAATATGCATATCAGAATTATGAGGAGGTTGTATACCAAGATGGAAATGGATATGTGGATAGACAAGATAAGAAGGTTGGCTTGAAGATTAAGTTAAAGTAAGTTTTTAAGAACTGTAAAAGTTAAAAAGTCTCCTCAAAAAAGTTCATTTGCCTCCAATTGCATTCTGAGGTGGAGTGCCCTTTTCTAGAAGATGCCAATTCTCTCTTGATTTTAAGATACCTATGTATTAAAAATGGCAAAATTATTAATGTATTGAAGATTATTTCAAACTTTGATAGCTTATCTCGAAAATTTGATGCTTTAGAAGATTTTGTCTTATTTAATACTTCCATGTACTGATGCCAGCTATTCATTAATACAGGTTTTAAGAGTGGACATTATTTTGAAAAAAAATAATTGGCAGCGGGACTGCCGATAAAGTGAAAACTATTTTATTTTAATTAAAATTATTAAAATATAAACCTTAATACTAAGGCATTAAATTTAAATAAATAATATAATTAAATAAATTTATATTTTGAATGTAGTATATTTAGCTGTTCGCGAGCATGTCGGTCACGGTCACGCGAATCTATATTTTTACCCCTTACCAAAAAGTGCTCAATTCGCCTAAAGAAGTTTTCACTTCAATAAATGATGGGACAGAGAAAAGTAGGTAAAAAGTAAGAACCACATCAAAATTTGTACATCAGGGTTGTCTGACTGGATATGCTGCGGTTTTTCATACTCTAATCACCATTGTAACACATATTCAGACAAATAAATTCATTTCATTTCAACTAATGGCCATCATATCTTTTTTAGCAACTCTCCATCATCATCGCGCGAGGAACCGCCACCATACAGTCTTCCAGAGCACTCCATCCTCAAATCTCATCTGATACGAACAGAGCGAGCCCTCAAACCGCTTCAACAGTGGACCATCTCCAAGAAGGACATTGGAGACTATCACGAGGAGCAAATCCTCTTCACCAATGAAAACCTGCCCAATATGCGCCCAGAGGGACAGGAAATGAACTATGGAGCAGGTATGGCACCATTGACCATTGGAAGTTTGTATGAAAGTCCTATGTAGTATAGAGACATAAAAGTTGGCATTTCAGTTCGTTTTAAATAGTAAAAATCTGCATAAGCATGAGAGTCCATCCGTGAGTGCATTTAAATCGAGACTGAAGCAGCACTATATTTCTTCTTTATATGATTAGCTTTTATATTATTTTATATTTATTATTGTATATTATGTATAATATACTGTTATGTATGTATATTAATACAAACTTTTCTATTCTCTAGTTTATAAGTACCTACTCAGCTTTATCTATTTTTCACCATACTCATATTCTAGGGCTGCTGGAAGAAATCTCTTCAAGAGATAAGTTGTCCTTGTACATGTCCTTTAAATTTTTATTTTTGGCATTACTAAATATATAAATAAATAAGCAGTGAAATGGGGGTTGGAAGCTTGCATTAAGTTCAAAGTTTTTTAAGTTAGTGAGTTGAAAATCGTGATATTAGTTATTAGTTTTGAGTAATAATAACCTGTATAAGTAATTTTACGAAAATTTACTCTAAAGAGGGTAAAATGGGGGTTGGAAGTTTGTATGAAAGTCTTATGCTTTTGAAGTTAGAGACTTGAAAATCGGGATTTAGGTTATTTTTTTAAACTAATTAAACACGTGCATAAGCTATATAAAGCCTCTGAAATTGTACGCGGAGGAAGTTGCGGGCGACCTCTAGTATTGTATAAATAAACCCATTAACTTGCATTTTTTTATTCAAATAAACTTATTACAAGTGCTTTTGAATCGTGAATCTAATCGAGTGAATCTACCACTGGTTCGGAATGAATTCCTACCGAGAAGAACCAGCAAGAAACTCGGTATTTGCTCTTTTTAAATAATTCATTTACAATTATTATATCAATGTGTACATGAGTAACTGCTGTCCTTAGATTGCTGGAGCAAGTCAAATTCATGCTCCTCTATCATTTACATAAACATAAGCTTTTTTCAAGAGCATACTTTTAATGGATTTCTTAAATTTGTGTATAGGTAAGTTTAAAATAGGTTGTGAAATTTTGTTAAAGAAAAGAATGCTCACGAATGACCTTCTAACTTTTTTGAGGCGGAGCGATGGAGTTGCGAGCCTATTGCGGCCTCTAGTTTACCTATCGTGCAGATCACATATTTGTTTGTAATTATGGATGTTCTGTTTTAAATGTTAAACGGAGGTGAGGTTCCAGGGATGTACTCCGCGGAAGACATGCAACAAGAGTACCAGTACGGTGATACAGCTCGCGCGGGCTACCAGCCGGTGTACCAGCCTGAGCTGGCGTACAGCGAGCCTGCTTACCAGCGGTATCCTGAGGTGGAACACCAGGTAAACTGCTGTTCTTTTCTTTTATACAACTGCCTGAAAAAAGGAGTATATTGTTTTCAGGGTTCATGTCTGTATGTGAGTTTGTATATTCCACCATAACTTCTATACGCCTGAACCGATTTTGATAAATGAGGTATCGTTAGAATCCCTAGCTTATTCTGGGTGACATAGGCTAGTATAATTTAAAAAAATTGATGGGGTGACCATGGTCCCGCATTAAAGATAAGAGTTGAAAAAAAAATCGAAAATACGATTAACTATATAATCAGTATCTAGAAAATGATTCCAAAAATATATAACACTATAGTTCAATATCCAGTGATTCACAAAAAAATATCATTTAATAAAAATGTAAATAAGATTCTAATTTAACTAGATTAATTTAGATTATGATTACAAATTAGATGCATTTAGGCAGAGCAGTCGTGTTTTTTAATTTTTTAAATTGTGACTTGTTTAAATTGCGTGATAGGCTTGCGCTTGGCGACACTCATGCTTAGTACTTTACTTACACTTATTTAGAATATGCCTATTCACTGTTGCCTTGAAGGTACTTAAGTTATACGTGGTAGGAGACACGTGCACTGGGAGGGTGTTGTCCACACACTAGCGGTTCGGATCAGAATCGTCGAGCAAAAAAGCTTCATGCGAGCAGATTGGACATAAGTAACCGCAGTCCTTAGCATTGCTGGAGTGAGTGAAATCCATCGTAACTGAGGGTTTATGTGGTGTGGTGAATACCGCGGGCAGCAAGTTCGAGATACGCACTGTACCACATTGATTTGTCTTCTGTGGCGAATTATAGCGGATTAAACTTATAGTTTTTTCATTATCATGGACTTCCGCACAAAATTACCGCCAATATTTTAAGGGATTTCTTAAACTTCTTAGCTACCACGGCTGAGTAATATTGGAAGTTTGATGCGAACGATGTGGTAGAGTCAAAACATGACGTAACATGAGATACACCTGCATGTCTTACATGTTATAAATAAATCGAGTTTGAGTTTGAAGCCGAGGAGTTCCCAAGTAATTTTAAAAAGACGAGGCGCCAGCCGAGGCCTTTTTAAGTAAACGAGGCCCTGAATTGTTATTATGGCCAAGACTTGTATAGTATTTTTCTCTAATTTGCGAGGAAACCATAAACGAAATGCTAAGGAATTCGTAGGGCAGACTTGTTTGCGCTTGACTTGGTAGGGTGGTATTTTATAGCCACGGCCACCAGACTAGAAACAATTAAAATAAAATAAGTGTTCTGTGTGTGCAATACACACACGGAAGAAGTGAAACTTCAGAAAAGTAGCCTATAAGAGGTTGAGATAGATATATCTTGTATTATATCTCATTCTCTTGCAGGCTAAATCCTATTATGAATTTGTCAGTCTCTTTTTAGTGTCGCTTTTTCGTTTCATCGAATTTTGAAATCACATTGATTCTAAAGAAGTTTCATTTCGAAAATTTTAAGTTTCCAAATGACCCTTATTAGGATTCGAACCCTGGGTCCTCCCGGTTATAAAACAACACAACCACGCCAGGGAGGTAGTCCCTCAATGTGTTGTCAGTAATTGGCTTTACACCCTCCACCATCTCTACAGCACATTAACATCCCACTGCTGGGCACAGGCCTCCACTCTCATAGAAGAGAGGAAATTAGAGCTTAAATCCACCAGGCTGATCCGATGCGGGTTGGTGGGCTTTGATGACTATTCATATCTCTATCATGTTAGTGACAATAACTGATGAACAGCTTAGTGCTCTCCGAGGCACGGGGGAGAAACACCGCCAACTTCCTAATTCCAAGCTAGTACTGAGAATTTCTAGTCAGAAAAACTTCGTTACTTAATTATGGCCTGACCCGGACTCGAACCCTCGTCGGCCGCAGTTGAACATGCTAACAAATCAATACTCAATATCATTTATTCAATATAGGTACACTGTAGGGTTACACTTATTGACGTTAAAAATTGCTTACATATAAAAAAAATTATGAAATTGTGAACTATTTTTCTTCAAAAAAGCAACCGCCGAGTTTCTTGCTGGTTCTTCTCGGTAGGAAGGCATTCCGAACCAGTGGTAGGTTCACTCGACGATTCAAAAGTACTTGTAAAAGTTTATTTGAATAAAAGAACATTTGAATTAAACATCATGGTGATAATCGGTTACGGTATCTTAAAACTAAAGCTACGAGGGAACTAGACCAAAGAGGCAGTGAGTGTTTTCTTGTTCCACCAGCAGGCGGCGAGTTACAGCGGCGAGGCTGCGTACGCGCACACGCAGCTTCCGTCATACGACGCCGCGGTCGCGCACCAGTACCAAACCACCACTTATGTGAGTATTGTATCTGTAATTAGCGGACCCGCTCCTGAATTTCCAAAAATCCTGAAACATGTGTTTCTTATAGGCCTTATTACACTAAACACACAGGGACCCTTACACTTGAATCAGTGTAGTGTAATAATATTTAGGGAGAAAAGGTCCCTGAATTGGTTCTTATTGCTGTGTAATAAGCGACGCTCAACTAGCGGCCCTTACCACAGGGCCCTGTAAAATGTGCAGTGTAATGGGCCTATTAATTTCTAAGCGAAAGCCCAAATACCAATTTTAATTACCAATTACCAATTTTTAAATACCTACCAATTTTCGTGGTACATCCACGAAAATTGGTAGGTATTTGGGCTTTGGTTTAACTTGAAAAATTACCGAATATCATGTATAGTGTGAACATTTCAAACTGTAAATCTGAACATTTGATACCGTTTAGATTGTAGCGCCTCATTGAATAGGTATTTAAAAACCACTGTGGGTTTTAGACACTATTGGAAAATAATTAATACTGTTCTTTATGAAAATATAATATAAAGCGTTTGTAGTAACTAGAATGGTTACGGAACTCCATCTTATGCTTTGGACTTTGGATACGCACTGGAACTTATTTTTAAATATTATACAGGTAGTGGAAGAGCAAAAGCCCGTCGTACCACCAGCGCCGCCGGCCAACGCGAGCCCGCTTCCGGTACGGCGGTCCGAGCGTCCGGTACGGCGGCGCGTGTCCAGTACATACGAGTACGAGGACGCTGATCTGTACATAGATGAAGCGCCTCCCCCCACCAGGCGGCGCGCGGCCAAGTCCAAGCACCAGCGGCATCACGGGCATAGGAATACAGGTACCTACACAACACATCTCAACTTTGTACACTAGATGGCGTTGTACGAAGTTAAATCGCTTACACAACACATCTGAACTTTATACACTAGATGGTGTTGTACGAAGGTGTATCGCGTACACACCTCTGAAATGACACTAGATGGCGTTGTACAAAGTTAAACTGCGTACACAGCACATCTGAACTCGCACACTAGATGGCGTTGTACGAAGTTAAATCGCTTACACAACACATCTGAACTGACACACTAGATGGCGTTGTACGAAGTTAAATCGCGTACACAACACATCTCAACTTTGTACACTAGATGGCGTTGTACGAAATTGTATCGCGTGCACAACACCTCTGAACTGACACACTAGAAGGCGTTGTACGAAGTTAAATCGCGTACACAACATATCTGAACTGACACACTAGATGGCGTTGTACGAAGTTAAATCGCGCACAAAACACATCTGAGCTGACACACTAGATGGCGTTGTACGAAGTTAAATCGTGCTGAGTTAAAAAGTATAACTTATGGCGGCTAACCATAACGGTACGTTGCTCTGCACACAAGGAATTTACCTAAATTAAGTTATCGTTACATAAACTCGCCGGCATATTTAGCGGAACATAAAAAAAAGGTCCATAATTAAAAAAATATGGTTTTATTTTAAAATCTACTTACTACACTTCTTTTGTTATTTAAAGTTTCATTTGTTTTACTTAAAATGAGATCACATTAAGAACAGATTTTGCGAGTAAAGGCTATTTGTGAAAAATGGTACATTTTTGAACTTTTCATGTAACCGGGAAAAGTGAAATTTAATATTAAAAGTCCCAAACGTGCTCTATTGGGTTCATATCCGGTGATCTCGTTGGCCACTCCAAAACTCAAAATATTCATATCATTAAGATAAGCTTGAGTTACCCGAGCGGTACGCGGCCGAGCATTATCCTGCATAAAAACAAAATCTTCACCGATATATGGGGCAAACGGTACGACATTTTCTTCTAAAACTTCTCTGATATAGCGGTCTGCAGTCAGACTCCCTCTGCCGATCACTACCAAGTCTGTGCGAACTCCCAAACAAATGCCCGCCCAAACCATTATTGATCCACCACCGTATGCAACTGTAGTTTCAAAATTTGTCTGAATGTATCGTTCTCCTTTGCGTCTGTATATTCTTTGCCTGCCGTCAATTTGATTTAAGAGAATTCTGCACTCATCACTAAACAATACCTTACTCCATTGGTCCGCGTTCCAAAGTCGATGTTCCTGAGCAAAAGTTAACCTGTTTCTACGATGATTTACCTCGAGCCTTGGAGCCTTGGCGGGCACAAATGAACCCAAACCAGCTTCTTCGAGCCTTCTTCGTACTGTACGCTCACTTACGGTTACACCCCGCACTGCTTCTAACTCATGTCGGGCTTGGACGGCCGTCAAACGGGGGTTCCTACGTACACGAAGCCGAATGAAACGATCATCCGTACTCGAAGTGCGTCTTTTTCTGCCTTGTCCTGCTCTTCTCACATAAGTACCGCGGGCTGATTACATAACTCGCGACAGGCTTGCGACAGGCGTAAATCTCGCGATCGCTGCTGTCAAACGGCACTTTTGTATTACGTATCAGCGGCTACAGAGCAGACAGCAGTCGAGCTCTAGTTCACCCTCTAGCGGACAATGTATGAACTAAAAACTGCATTCGTGTCCTTGTCGTACCAGCAAATTGGTATTATCTAAGCTTCCTTGACAGCAATACGACAGCGACAGCCGAGCAAAATGAAACGTCAAACAGCAACAACCTCTGCACCTGTTGCAAAGTGATTGTTGGGTAATTGTCGAGTGCGTTTACTGTGGTTTTTTAAATATGTAGGTACATAACCTCAAGCAATTTGAATAATATCTACGTGAAAAACCAACATCTTTGAAGGTAAGATAGTTTCACACACGGTAGACGGCACGCGTAGAAAGGTTAAATCTCTATTAAGTAGTGCAAAATATTTATAATATTAATAGAGAGTAGATAGTACATAATAGTTTAGCCATAACAGTGTACTCTGTGATTTAGCCTATGATCAGTCGAACACTTCACTCTTTAAATTCAACCACAGAGGAACATACTCAAGGAACGTACCAAAGATGACTATAAAAGGGATGGATAAAGCTGCTTATTTTGTTTTCATCTATTGCTGTCCTGTCGCGAGTGGCGCTAGTATCGATAGCAAAAGTGCATGAAAAGTGCATTCTGCGACAGGCGAGCAATAGACGTGCGATCGGCTTGCGTAATACGAATTCTAGTGACATTTTGCGACCGATCGCGTAGTGTTTGCTGTCGCATTGCTACTGCTGTCGCTACTGCAACATTTTACGTAATCAGCCTGCCGGTCTCCCTGAACCGTTGGATACTGCGACGGATCGTTGAAACTGGTCGACGAAGATCTCTGGATATCACTCTGTAGGTTTGACCATTTCTTCGCATTTCGAGTGCCCTGGCAATCTCCGTTGGGGCTAAGTCAGGCATAATTCAGTCATCAACTCCAGAAAGATACGCGATTAAAAAAAACTAACAAAAACAGTATTTCAATGAAATTTTAAATCAAACTCAGAAGGAAGAAATACTCGAAGTTCGCTCCAGATAAGGTGTATTTGAATAAAATTAAAACAATTGCATAAAATGTGATGTTCAGTTGTTTTCTTAATTTGAATATATTTCTTTTTAAATTAAATGACGTATAAACCAGCAAGCAACCTTATATGATACTGATATCAAACCTTTTTTTTATGTTCCGCTAAATATGCCGGCGAGTTTATATTGTTTACAAATATGTGTTTCTTGATTTGGTGTACAATAAAGTAGAAGAAGAATAGAATGTTGGAAAAAGAAGAAGAATTTTAGTGTAGAATAAGAAGAATTAAAGAAGAAGATTTTATTCATCCATACTTATACGCAACTATATCTACAACGAATTTACAGGTGTCAAAGTAACTATTCAACATTGTCGCGTTTTTTACGCAACTACAAGATAGTGCTATCTCACCTGATGGTAAATGATGATGCAGACTAAGATGGTAGCGGACTAACCTGTTAGGGGTATGGCAGTTACATTAAACCTGTACCCCTAGTCAGTTTCTACACGGCATCGCACCGGAACGTCTACGTCTTTGCCGGTAGGGTGGTAACTAGCCACGGCTGAAGCCTCCCACCAGGCCAGACCAGGGCGAATTCAGAAATTGTAAATTCCCAAATTGACCCTGCCGGGGATCGAACCCGGGATCTCCGCACGTTAAGACAACAGCGCTCAACACTGCGTCAGGGAGGTTGGTGTCTTTACCGGTAGGGTGGTAAGCCTCCCACCACTCAAACCGCCACCAACCCACGGCTGAAGCCTCCCACCAGGCAATAGTTACTCAAAACGCACCCAACTCATAGTTGCGGCACTGTAGATGAACCGTGTTGTTGCAGCGTCGAGCAGCAGCGCGTACCGACAGCAGCAGACGCAACAGCCGGCGCCCGCGCGGCCCGCCCCCGCCAACGGCATCGAGTCTCTCATCCAGGCGTCCGTGCTGGCCGAGGACCAGCCCGTCAATGACACGTGAGTCACTATTGTAGCAGCAGCGCGTACCGACAGCAGCAGACGCCACAGCCGGCGCCCGCGCGGCCCGCCCCCGCCAACGGCATCGAGTCTCTCATCCAGGCGTCCGTGCTGGCCGAGGACCAGCCCGTCAATGACACGTGAGTCACTATTGTAGCAGCAGCGCGTACCGACAGCAGCAGACGCCACAGCCGGCGCCCGCGCGGCCCGCCCCCGCCAACGGCATCGAGTCTCTCATCCAGGCGTCCGTGCTGGCCGAGGACCAGCCCGTCAATGACACGTGAGTCACTATTGTAGCAGCAGCGCGTACCGACAGCAGCAGACGCCACAGCCGGCGCCCGCGCGGCCCGCCCCCGCCAACGGCATCGAGTCTCTCATCCAGGCGTCCGTGCTGGCCGAGGACCAGCCCGTCAATGACACGTGAGTCACTATTGTAGCAGCAACGCGTACCGACAGCAGCAGACGCCACAGCCGGCGCCCGCGCGGCCCGCCCCCGCCAACGGCATCGAGTCTCTCATCCAGGCGTCCGTGCTGGCCGAGGACCAGCCCGTCAATGACACGTGAGTCACTATTGTAGCAGCAGCGCGTACCGACAGCAGCAGACGCCACAGCCGGCGCCCGCGCGGCCCGCCCCCGCCAACGGCATCGAGTCTCTCATCCAGTATGGCTAGCATGCGCACTACGAGTAAATTTATGTCTACCCGATATCTCTCTCTGTCTACCAAAGCTAACATGGTTACTTGTCTCGGTACGTCAATAGTATAGATAAAAGTAATATTTCTTATCTGTGGTATTTTTCTCTACGAACCTTTACACGTCGACAATTTTTTTCTTATAATATACGGAATTTTGTGCATGTTAGAGTTAATGAAAAATTTGCCGGCAACGACAACATCTCTCTCTCTCGTCGCGAGATAATCTCGTTGTGCGCATGCTAAGCACACAGGCGTCCGTGCTGGCCGAGGACCAGCCCGTCAATGACACGTGAGTCCATCACACACTACAGTAGAGGTGTTAACATATCGCTAAACGGTTAACGGTTAGCTTTTGTAATACACAATACTCAATTATGGCCCGACCCGGGACTCGAACCCGGGACCTCGTCAGCCGCAGTCGAACATGCCGACCACTAGACCAACTCGGCAATTAAGTCAGTCACAATTGGGTATTTGACAACTAGTCAAATCAGCAACTTTTTTTCAAACGTCAAAACGCGTGCTTAGATGATTTTTTGTGAAATATTGAATAGTGACGTCATCAAAGTACGACGCACGTTTGTTACTTTAATCAATAGTTTAAAATAGTTATTCAACATAAAACTAACAGGGGACGTGGATATTGCGACTTTTGGGAGATCCTCTATTTATTAATCACTAAAAATAATTTATTTGAATAGTTGTCACATACACAATTGAAAGATTTTTTGTGGGGACCTACCTTAAGGCTGCACAGTATTCTAAGCATCCTTCTATCTCGCACATTCTAAAATTTTCAATGATTATGAAAGACTTGGTACACTTTTGACAAATGTGACTCGAACTAGTTCCAAACAATAAAATTGCGTTCACATCATCCGGACCGAATCTATGACAGTTCGAAAATAAGGCGAAACGCTTCCAGAAAAGTTAGTTAGTGCCCCGATTCCTTGGCTCGTCTTGACGGGGCCACTACCGTGCCCCCAGATGGGCGAAAGAGAGGGATGTTTAGGATTTTTTTTTTTAAATTGGCGATAGAAGTGAAAACTAAATCCATTCAATTTTACTTCACATAAACATTTGAATTTCTGACTGGGAAATGTAGAAAAAGGTATTATATTAGCAACAACTTCAATTAATTATGTACCTTAGGACTACCACTTAAGCTACATTACGGTTGGAAAATATTAATTTTTAAGACTCTGTTCTGTTCTGTTCTGTCATCAGAAAAAACGTAGGAATAGCCTTTCAATCCAAAATAAAAAGTCATTTTTAAAATGTACAAAAATGTTCATTATAAAATAAACCTTAAAACCAAGGTAGTAAAGTTTAATTTCGAATATAGTATATTTATATGTAAGACCTTTTGTCTTCGTAACAACGCGAGCATATCGGTCACGGTCACGCGAATCCACAATTTTACCCCCTAACAAAAAGCCGCTCAACGCGGCTAAAGAGGTTTTTACTTCAAAAAAAGCATTTATTTCGACCATTAAGCTCATAAGTATATTAAAGTTTTAGTTCGATAAAATTACTGGGCTCGCTGTTTGTGACACACATGGCAACAAACTGCGTCGTCTATCGTCGACATCTCGACGTAGTATTGAACTCGTCGTCAGGTGTCAAATTGCGTGTTTTTTTGCGGCTCACTAATGTTTCACAAAAAACGTTGTTTTTTATGAAAAGATAGGTTAACGTGTTTTGCGCATTTAAGCTCGTATCGGCTTCCACGCGCGCGCCATAATTTTTCCGAAATCTTCCGAAAACGAGCGTATACGCACCGAAAAATGCAAACTGAAATCGCCCTTACATGGTATAACTGTAGGGAGAGTATTGTATACTCCACCGATGCTATATGAAGATCATCTTCCGAGTCGGTGTCATGCTCGGGTATCCCAGCTGGGCGAACTGTTGTAGGTTGAAAATTCTATGGTAGAATTCCGAAAGAACTTCGTAATCGTGATTCAGGCGGCGGCACGTGATTGTCTATTGGCCATGTCGTGTTTACGTATAGCCAGTCATGTAGGTATATGTGCCCCTACATAACTTATTCGACGATATCTACGGAACCTCAACATATGCGTGTTTTGACAGCTCTAGATCGGTTAAAAATAATTTAATTGTGTTCAGTGAGGACGCGGCTGTTGCGGGAATGCTCAGTATCGGCGAGCAGCGTTATGAGGCGCCACCGCGGACGTTCGGCCTCGCAGTGGACACACCGCTGCGGACCGCTGACACCACCAGGGTTGAAAGGTAACATACTTTTTATTAATTAAAAAAAAATTGCAGCCATTGGGACTGCAGATAGAAGTGAAAACGAATATTTAATTGAAAAAAGGCATTAAAGATTAATTACGAATGTAGTATATTTATATTTAAAAAAAGGGTCTTGACGGACAGACAACGAAGTGATCCATTTAGGGGTCCCTTTTTCTTATGAGGTACGGAATGCTATGTATATTAAAGTGATACTCAAAATTGATGTTTATTTCTATAGCAGTAGTAGCGGAGGTCGGTCGCGGTCGCGCAAAGCAGCCAGCAGCGCAGATGATGATGAATACGATGAAGAGGACGTGATAAAAGAGGTGCATCGAGACGAGGAGTATGGTGAGCGATATTGAGCTTTATTGCTATATGATTAGTAGCGGAGGTCGGTCGGTGCATCGAAACGAGTACGGTGAGCGATATTGAGCCTTATTACTATAAGATTAGGGGTGCGAGAGAGTAGAAGATAGAAAGCGTCAGGTTTCCGAGATATAAACTATCAAAGCAGTACCACCTTCATGGTATTCACCTTCACCACCGCGGATTGAGGCGTTTTGGTTCCCGCAGAACTCCTTACTTTTCCGGGGTAGCCTATGTGTTATGTTATATATCTCTGTGCCGTTCGAGCGTGATTGAGTAACTAACATCCATCCACAAATATTATAAATGCGAAAGTTTGGATGGATGTATCATCCAAACTTTCGCATTTATAATATTTGTTTATATATTTATATTTATAATATTTATTTGATTGATTTGATATGATTAGTATAGTACTTGAGGTTTTATGATTTCTCCCTTCGAAAAAAGAAAATGGCGGGCGGTAGTTTGAATATATTCAAATCCCTTTGATACAGAGATAGGTTGCATTCCTGGAAAGGACATAGGCTAATTTTTCTCCCAGAAGATGATACTTAGAACCTAGAAGATTTTCCAAAAAAACGAAATCTTTAATGGAAATGGTGGAAAAACCTACGAAGACAAGGAAAACATACAAAAAATGTAAATGTAACGCACGCACTCACACATTTTAACCCATCAAAGAAGCATTAATCAATGTGTTGACTAATAATATGTGTATATTTTGTATAAGTTGTATGTCCACATTTGAAATTATTATTAAGTTTATATTGTTACCTACCCCCGGAAGGAGGTGGTTGCCACGATACAGAGAATCCTAGTTACCACTGCCTCATTAGTTCTTACCGAAACTATTGTAATAATTTTTGAAATAAACGAATAAATGAAATGAAATGAAAAATGAATTCGTGGGTATTATCAAGGTACTTAATAAACCAACTTACAGTATACTTCTCCTTGCAGTATACCCTTCATTAGAGATGAGCTCAGACGAGGAGGAGGACTGGTCGGTGCGGAGGAGGCGCGCACCGAGAAGTAGAACTGACATCAAAACCAAAACCGACAAGTGAGTGATTAGATTTGAGATGATTTTACATCTAATAATTTGAACTATAAATATGAGGGACGAGTGGCCTAGTTGTGACAACGCATATCAGTCGATTGCGAATGTTAAGCAACGTTGACCCAAATAGGTAACTGGATGGGTGACCACATTTGGAGGTTCCAATTAAACATTTTTGTGTCCTCCATGCCCCGGAGAGCACTTCAAGCCCTCGGTCCCGGTTAATATCACTAACATCTGATAACCGTTACAGAAAAAACCTAACTTTAAGTACTCTTAGTCTGTGGCGTGCAGACCATAGATGCATAAAAGCACTCCTTTCTGTTTTAAATTAAAGCACTTTCAAAATAAGCATCCTCCTTCGAATAACTACTTAACTAGTTCACGCGCGGCGTAGCTCGCGTCAGGTAAACAGTCGGTGTAACCGATAAACGCCATCTACCGCTACTAGTAATAATTATTACTTAGCTCCGTGTACCATAAGACATTGACGAGACCGCGCGAAGCTTAAAAGCTTACGAACTATCTGCCTTTTTTGCGCGTCATCCATTCATGATTCTATCAATCAATCAATGAATGGATGACGCGCAGAAAAGGCATTGCTTGTCGGCTTGTGATTGGACAGGTGGGTAGACAGGTTTAAATACTACACACAAATACTAACATAAAATAGAAAAACTAAATTTGGCATAATTAAACAAATGTAATAAGAATGAAGAGGACAGCAATTAATTTTTCGCCTTTATAATATTTATTAGCAAATCAACATGACGACGCTTCATACTTTAGATATACGATCTAATAATTGCTAATAATTATTTAAAGTTTGTAAGTTTATCACGTCTTTGAGTGGTGATATCTAGTAAACGGCCCGATGGATAGCGCCATTTTTTATACTGTTTACATAAGTACTACGCATACTTCAATACTGTACAAGAATCAGCCTTCCTAGTTATGGTAGCCTTCATTTTTGGTAACCATAACACGTCTTTGAGCGGCCATATCTAGTGAAAGGCCTATCCGCATACGGGCAGACCTTCACTATCGTCATCAGTGGAGAGCCCACATATACTGAATCAGCCTTCCTGGCGATAGTTACCAAAGGTGCAGCTATCTCTCATAATATAGAGGCACCCACCTAGACATCTGTATTATATCCTCCAGGGATGAGTCGTGGTCGCCCCGCGCGCGGCTCGGCCGCGTGGTGCCGCGGCTGCGCGGGCCCGCGCGCTCCTCCGTGCGGCGAGAGTGCGTGCGCGCTGCGCTGCACGCAGCCGCCGCCAGCCACGCGCACGATAAACACGACAAACACGAGAAACACCATCCGCAGGTGAGGTTACAGCTGGCCCGCGGGCTTGCTGGGTACCCTGGTTGACTGCCCACGGCGCAGTGTATCCCCGAGGATACAAGGCGGATGCAGTGGGTCACGCCGGCTCGAAGGACCAAATGTTCGGTCTAGGATCGTGAAACGAAGAAATACTTGATATAAGGTTTCTTGATTCATTAGAATTGTAATTATTACAATATTCTATACCAATAATATTATTACCGCCTAAGTGGATAATCTATACTTAATATTATAAATGCGAAAGTTTGGATGTTTATTACTCAATCACGGCAGAACTGAACCAATCCGGCTGAACGGATCTGGATGAAATTTGGCACCGAGTTAGATATCTGGAGTATCATATATGTTACTTTTTCTCATTGAGGTTTTAGTGCCCGCAGGAACTAAAAACCTCAATCCATGCAGACGAAGTCGCGGGCACCAGCTAGTAGCTTTGGAAACGAGGTATCTGTTACGAAGTAACTATTATTTCATCTGTGGTATTACACTTATACTTTTCCACCAGATATGTGCTACGTTGCTAATCTACCACCAATCGTAGCGCTTGATCTAACGTCTAGCGATATAAGCTGTGAAAATCAAGCGCCCACATTGGTGGGTGTAACACATATCCGTAGCTTACCAACGTAGCGCATCACTGTTAGAAAGGTAGCCTTACTGTGATGACAATAGAGATGTATTTTGCAGAGCGCGAAGCGAGCGGTGCTGGCGACGAAGAGCAAGCGACCGCCGCCGCCCGTGCACACACCTGCGACCAGCAAGAGTGAGTTATCCGTTGCACTAGTACTTATAGGCACTTTTTACAGGACCCTGTTGGAAGGGTGGGCGTGGCCGCTAGTGAGAGCGTCGCTTATTACACAGCAACAAGGACCGATTTAGGGACCCTCCTCCCTAAATCTCATTACACTACACTGATTCAAGTGTAAGGGTCTCTGTGAAAAGTGCAGTGTAATAGGCCTATCACTACTTCTATTATAGGAGATAGCTGCACAAAGCTACTAAACTAATTAGTTTTACGCCTTATAATATTTATTAGCAAATCAACGTCACTACGCGTCATATTATATACGATTAAATAATTGCTAATAATTATTTACATTTTGTAAGTTCACGTATCACGTCTTTGAGAGGTGATATCTAGTGAAAGGCCTGATGAATAGCGTCAGTTTTTATACTGTTTACATATGTATTGCGCATACTTAAATACTGTACAAGAATCAGCCTTTCTTGTTATGGTTCATTTTTGGTAACCATAACTCTTTGAGCGGCCATATCTAGTGAAAGGCCCATCAGCATGCGGGCAGACCTTCACTATCGTCATCAGTGGAGAGCGTAGCACCCACCTAACACTGAATCAGCCTTTCTAGCGGTAGTTACCAAAAGTGCAGCTATCTCTTATTCCTACGGCGTTATAACCCTTTGTGAGTCTTGGCCTCCTTCTTTCATGAAGCGCAGATCTTTTGAAGTTATACTTCTTTTGACGCGTTACGGAAAAATTATCAGAGTGATTTTGTACGATGCGCACGCACACCCAAATTCGACACCCTGAACTATTAGTTGGTCAACTTATGTCTTGCTGAAAAAGTCCTTCCAACAAAATAAAAATAAATACATTTACTGTATGTAGGGTGAGAACTGCGAACTATGTTCAAGATGTTTATTATTTGCTATCAAAAAGTATAACTTCTTGCGTGCGTACAATATAAGTACACATACACTTTTTTTATCCACTCTTAACTTAAGTACTTAGTTATGTTTTTGACGTAAAACTTTACGCACGCTTGACTTAGGGAGTAAGCTGGTGAATGCGTGATGAGAGCGTTACGAAAAGTGTGATCGGGCGAGGCGAACGAAAGTTAAGAGGGAGATATAAGATAGTGAGGCTAGAAAGAGCGAGAGTTGCGTTTCGTATATTACTGTAGGGGCAAGAGAGAGAGGTGCGAGCACACATTTTCTTTCTCTCTTTCTCTCATAGCCAGTTACTAAGTTTTACTTCAGTCGTGTGGTCTTAAGCGCACTCGTCATTTTTTTGTTAAGCTTGGAGAGTTTCCTGCGGATCTCATACACAAAGCTTCCATCTTTTCTCGAGGTCCTCCTTTGGATCGTTTCTGTGGTGGTGTCCATTGTGTCATCACTTTTACTCCTCTGCTTGGTAACATTCTCCATCATGTCCCGCCCATCGCAGACGCTGAGAGCTTCCCCATCAATCAGACGTTCCAGTTCAAATTTCACTCTGTGGCGATACATTCCACTGTCTTCTCTGACCGGACCGAAGATTTTGCGCAGTTGCACTAATACATTTTTTTCTGGAACAGAGTTCCTTATGGGACGTTGCGGGTACCCTGGCAAAAAACGTCCGTAACGAAAATGAGTAAAATTTTGTTTACGAAGACAAAAGGTCTTAAATATAAATATACTACATTCGAAATTAAACTTTAATGCTTTAGTTTTAAGGCTTATATTAAAAAATAAAAAAAATGTAAAAAATAAAAAAAAATCGTTAAAATAGAACTTGAAATTAATATTTATGTAATAAGGAACTTCGTTTCTATCTGGTGTCCCACGCCACCACACTTTTTATCCACTTCAAGTAAGCCCTTCATTGCGACCTCACCTGATGTTAAATGATGATGCAGCCTAAGATCGTAGCGGGATAACCGGTTAGGGGCATGGCAGTTATATTAAACCCATATCCCTAATGATAATCGGTTTCTACACGGCATCGTACCGGAACGCTAAATCGCTTGGCGGCACGTCTTTGCCAGTAGGGTGGTAACTAGTAACGGCCGAAGCCTCCCACCAGGCCAGACCGGGGAAAATTTTGAAATATTAAGCTCCCAAATTGAACCTGTCGGGGATCGAACCCAGGACCTCCGTACGTTAAGACAACAGTGCTCAGCACAACGCCATGGAGGTCGTTTTGATATTTATTTCACTAGCGACCAGCCGCCGCTTCGCACGGGCTTGAGATAACCAACTTATAAGTCGAATATACACTTGCGTGCAAAAAAATAGTCTCACCCCGCTCTGTTCTATTTGGAAAAGATAACTAGACAATGGGGCTGATTCTGTAGTGCACAATCTCTAAACTAAACTAAAATTAGAGCATTATAAATATTGCTAACCCTTTCATAATACTCCCTACGGAAAGGGACAGAACTAGATTTAAAGCTGCCATTTTAGTTTAGTTTAGAGATGTTACATTACAGAATCGGCACCATTATCAGTAAATCAAATTTTACAAATATCGTGTTTTAAATAGAATAGCGTGGAGTGGGTCGATTTTTTTGCACGCAAGTGTACTTAGAATCAATATGTAAAAACTTGCTTAAACGTTATTGCAAATGAAATGAAAATAATACATTACTTACTTTTTTCCAGATATGAGACTGAAAAAGGGTATGAAGACTGCGAAACAGCGTCTCGGCAAAATCCTCAAAATACACAAAATGATATATTAGATAAGTAAATAAATTAAATGTAAAGTTACATAACTGTAAACATAGTTTAATTGTATATGTAGTTGACACAGCACTGTCGCCCGTTTTTGACCTAAAAATCCCAAAAAGGATCCTAGAATTATTTTAGCTCGCATTCATAGGAAGACATTGTTACACCAGTCTTCTCTACCAAATATGGGTTAAGGGCGAATAGCGGGTATAAAAAAAGATCCTTGGACACATTGGCCCAACGTACTCTGCGAATATTCGCCGCCTGTGGCCAGCGCAGGCCGACTTTGTTTTCATCCAAACATATTGATTTATTTTAGTGCAATAGGGATGATATCATCTCAATCGAACGATCTTCTACTCTTTATTAAACGTCAAAACTCAATTTTGTATGGAAGTTTGTTATGATATACATAGATTTGACGTCATCAAATTTTGACGCTCTTTTCTTATTTAATCGAAAGCTTAAAATTGTTATCTAACTTAAAAATTCAGAGGACTTGAAATTTAGATCTTTAGGAAGACCCTCTATTTAATGATTAATCATCACGAAATAAGCTATCTTTGACACTTATTAACGTCCGAAACTTATAAAACATGATGGTGATAATCAATTACAGTATCTTAAAACTAAAGCTACGAGGGTTCCAAACGCGCCCTGGGCGCCATAGACATCGTAAACATCGTTTCCACATTAGCCGGCACTCGCAGAACTGATTGGGCCATTGTGTAAAGGAGCCTTAAGATGTATATTTTATATAATATTTGGATCACGGACCAATATGTGTTGTAGGCGCCATTGTTGTAGTTTCACAGAATAAAAATCAGAATTTATTTAATTATTATTAACTAAATATAATGAAAAGCCGTGTAATATAAATTATAGACTTTTCTTTTTCACCAATTTGTTTCAGCAATTGCCTAGAAATTATATTAATATGTAAAGAAATTTCACAACATATAATTCTCATGCTGAGATCTATAGAGAGTACTTTGACTTGGCTCAGACTTTACTTAGCATTAAAACGAGATGGACTTATGTGAGTAAGATAAATCTGTCTCGTTTTAACCATGTCTTAAGTCTAAGCAAAATCAAAGTTCGCTTTAGAGATCTCAGCATCAAAGCTCAACATATAAGTATTGAAGCGAATCGAGCGTCTTACCTAAAGTGTTTCAAAGTAATTTGTGTACTTCTCAACTACTTAATGTATTGTTTGAAGTAAAATAAATTATTGATGTTATTCTCCTGGGATATTATTGATGTTATTTGTGGTCCACAAAAATACGTATGTATTTACGCAATCGAATTAAAGGTTAGTTTATTTTGAAATGTACTTGAGAAAAGTTTTCGCTGCACTTCAACTCAAATATGCCTTGAGCTTTTTTATAGTGTTTTTTTCGACAGTACAATCATGTACGTATTGACTTTAAAAAAATTACCAATCATTTGAACGCGGCGGGTTCCGTATATAAAAGCATAATCATATAACACTATCGGTACGTAGTTGGGTATACGTATTGTCGTTTCGTATATGCACAGGGTATTTTTATACATGTCACCGTAAAATTGTAAAAACGCTTTTTATCTCGATAAATTGTAAACTGTCGACAGATTGTGAACCGTTCAATGTTCTGAGTGTCGATTTTTGAAATATTCATTGTCTTTACGTTTTCTTGTCTCTTTCTTGTAGGTTAGGTTAGGTTCGACATAAATAAACAGGTAGACATAAGTAAACTTAGGTTCTATTGGGTTAATATACCTAACAGATTACAATATACCGAAAAATAATGCTTTAAATCTTTCGACGGTTTACAATATCCCTAGATAGATTACAATCTAAAGGTTTTCACAATGTTACGGTGACAAATATAAATTTCGTTCGTATAAATAAAAATGCATTTGTCTATTTCTTATAATATCACATTATATTATTATTATTGTACATCGAATCGATCGATGAAATATCATACGTTGGACGCACGCTGTTGACATTTCAAAGCAAATTGAACTTTATCTCAACCGTTAATATTTGTGTGAAACAAAGTACTGTCGCGTAATTTTGCTTCATTCAGATTTGCACTTTACGTCGTCGAGATAAAGTTCACTATTCATTGTTTTCGTTCGACTGCGCCAATGTGGAAGAAGAAAGAATTTCGTCATACTTTACGATTTTTTTGGTACTAACACGTGAGAATGCGTTTGGCATATGCTTCTTGCTGTATATTTCTTTTGACTAAAATCTTTTAATGAATTGATGTATCATTAAGTATAACACTTTATAGACCTATATGAAACTATTTATATTTAGTACATCCCAAAACACTAACGGCCAAATTCTCAAACGTATTGTAATACTAAATTAATAGCGTTCATAACGCTATGTAACATTTATAATTATTCTTTTACTAGCTGATGCCCGCGACTTCGTCCGCGTGGATTAATGTTTTTTTTGTTACCGCGGGGTCTCTTTAATTTTCCGGGATAAAAGTAGCTTATGTGCTATTCCAGACTATAGTCTATCTCTGTGCCAAATTTCAGCCAGATCCGTATAACAGTTGGGGCGTGATTGAGTAACAAACATCCATACATCCATACATCCATCCAAACTTTCGCATTTATAATATTAGTTTAAGATTGTTTTTATACAAAAACAAAATTGGCTGCTCTAAGGTGGTAATACTCAACGCGACGCGCGGTCGGTGCACAAGACATGGATTGACCACTGCCTACTTAAAATGTAGAGCTAACGAAGCTTAAAAAACGTTTCTGAATTTGGCTACCACGTGTATGAAAAATATTAAGAATAACTGTACGGTATACATATTTATGTTCTACTAGCGAATGCCCGCGACTTCGTCCGCCTGGATTGATTTTTTCTCGGTTTTTCCGTTCCCGGGGGAACTCTTTAATTTTCCGGGATAAAAAATAGCCTATGTGTTATTCCAGACTATAATCTATCTGTGCCAAATTGCATCCAGATCCGTTCAACCGTTGGGACGTGATTGAGTAACAAACATCCATTCATACATCCATACATCAAAACTTTCGCATTTATAATATTAATATAGATAATCTACACGTATTTTTTGTATAATTAAATATTTTGACTTTTGAATCAAAGATCTGAGTATGTGTATTAACTTAGTGCTATGTATGTATGTATAGTCTGTGTGCCTTTTTAACGTGACATGCGTTTTATGTGAAGCTTTTCTAAAAATAACTATCTTCATTATTTTTTATTGCACAATAATATATATACGCTTGTCTAGTTAAGACGAATTAAATTAAAATTCTCACTTTTAAGACAAACACCTCAATACTGAAGCGATTCTTAAAAATTAAGGTCACCTTATATGGTAATTTGATATGTAGTCAAAAGCCTCTTAATTGGGTATTTGACAATTAATCAAATCTGCAACTCCTTATCCATATAATTTAATATAAAAGAAGAAAGATTGACTAAACTAAAATGACAGCATTAAAATATTGGTAACCCTTTCGTAATCTCCCTGCAGAAAGGGATAGAACTACATTTAAAGCTGTCATTTTTTTAAAAGATTTGTCTATCTTCCTAGTGATATATGGCAAAAAGAGAGATTTTCAGCCACCTCAAAGGACATGACCAGTAATTGCCCTCCGATTCGGGACAATGCACAGGATTTCCGTTTTTACAGTAAGGTTTAAAAATTCAAAACGAAATTATTATGGATTTATTATTCCAAATAAGGTCAGGGTTCAAATGACAAAAAAAAACAGTACGTTTATTGTTTAAATCTTGAGCGTCCGCTTTCCTCTTTAAGCACTACTCCATTTTGACGTTCCATTATATCCATGCCTAATAATAATCTTGTAACCCTACATGAATACCATTTAAGTACCTTAGTCATTATATTATGAATGATTTATTTTTGATCAATTAAATAGTAATGAAAAGGAAATGTATGTTTTGTTTATAATTATTTTTATTTTTTGACAAGTCTCAAAGTAATAGATCGAACAAAGCATTTTGAAAAACTGCGTTTAAAGGAACGCCCTTTCACATTGCATATGCTGCCACCTGTGGTCGAATAGTTGAACTTGTTAACCAAAAGTAGTGAGCAATACTTAAAAATATTTTCTAGACTCACCACAATAACTAGCACCATCTAGTGTGGGATAGCAGTTTTTGGTGAAACTTTTTTTATTTATTTTCTAAGTTTTCAGAGCCTTCAGACTCCTGAAACTTTTTTATTTGAAAACTATAAAATATAATAACAATTACAATAATAAAGAAATAATACTTGAAAATATTTTTTTAGACTCGCTCAACACAATAAATAGCGCCATCTAGTGTGGGAAAGCAGTCTTTTGGTGAAACTTTTTTTGTTCATTTTCGCAGTTTTCCGAGCCTTCAGACTCCTGAAACTTTTTTATCTGAAAACAGTGAAATATTACAATTACAATAATAAAGAAATCATTGCTGAACATTAATTTTTGACACCTAGGCAAGCTGCCATAGTTCCACCGGTCAAGTCCTTTGCGACAAAATAAAGTTTACGAAACGTCACTTTACAGTTTTAGTTAACCCAATTGCTTGTCAATTGGGTTCAATGACAGTAATATAAGATTTAAGATTTCATATTACAATTTGAACTTATTGACGAGTTCTTAATCCAATAAACACAGCGATGTTTCGTTTCACTCACAGTGATACTATTAGACAAAAATTGAATAAGAAATAGATGTACCCAGTGTTTATTTTTGTCCGTGTTCTGTTATATTAAATTATATGCTCCCTTCGAATCAAATATGCTCTTATCAAACGTCAAAACGCACGCTAATGAAGTTTATATGTACAATGGCTCGTGACGTCATCAATATTCGACGCACTCTTTTACATTATTCGATAGTTTAAAATGGTTATCAAACTTAAAACTAACATGGGACGTGAAGTTTAGTTCGTTTGGGAGACCTATTTAATATAATAACCGCAAAAAATAATTTATTGAAATGAAACTTCTATAGAATCGTTGTGATTTAAAAACTCGATGAAACGAAAAAGCGTCACTAAAAAGAGACAAGCATATTCATAATAGGATTTAGCCTGCGAGAGAATGAGATAAATATAACTTGTATTCTATCTCATTCTCTCGCAGCCTAAGTAGCCTACGAGAGAATACGAAGTTTCACTTCTGCTGTGTGTGAATCGCACACACACTTTTTTTGATGTAGGCCCCTTTTACGGTGTCTCAAAATTACAATTATGAGAGTTCCAAACGCGCCTTGGTGAAAAAAGATAAAGCATAATTTTCTTATACGTCATACATTTTTTGTTTGTTAACGTAGCCTTATAAGGTGTCTCTAATAATAGTTAATAATAACGTATCAGTATTGGGAAGTTAGTAAACTATATTTCGATCCGAATTTGAATTTTGAAAATATGTAAAACACTATTTTTACATACTTTTTACTTACACACCTAAAGAATAAATTCTTAATCGGATCTGTCATCTACTTAATAATTGTATTAACATAAAAATATATAAAATAATATTAGAAAAAATACAAAAATATTGTATTTTCGTAAATCGCTATCTCACCACCGACTTGATGTATGAAATATGATTTTTTTGAGTTAAAAGTTAAATGTTAGTGGGATATTAGTTTTGTATTTTATTATTAGTAGTTAAATTTTACTATTCAGCATCGATTTCGGTTTTTTTGTGCAAAATGTTTAACTACAAGCCTTACGAATTTGGTTTTTTTTTCATAATATTTGAAAATAATTCAAAAAGGCATTATAATAAAATAATAGATAAAAGAGAAACATTTTGCATAAATTAAAGACCATACATAGGTGTTTATTGATTCACACAAAATACAATATTTAAATTAAATAAAATTACATCTCGTAAATTGCTAACAAAAAATCACGATTTTTTTGGGCATTGCAAAATAGCTAATCTTAATACAAAAATCTGCGGTAATCAATCCATCTCACTCGCACACCATACACAGACATGGTGTGAGTGAGAGGGAATAATTATTATTTTTGTAAGAAACGTTCCAAACCACAATCAAGTCAAAATTGTGACATGACTTGACTGAATTGCAACGTTTTTCAGAAAATATTTAAATTAACGCTGCTATAATCAACCCAAATTAATAAAGTATCGGTATCACTTTGCATTCTAATGTTGGTGACGTACGACAACTACGCCCTTAGCTTCAAACTAATCGTTAGTTTTCCTTCAGACAAATGCGATTGTCGCAATAATTATAGTCCGTTTCTAGAAAATTCGGTAAGTACACGAAAGTATTGTGTATTGAGCGGTGTGACGTCAACGATAAAATCGTCCGTTGACGTAACGTTACGTGAAGAATTATAAAAGCGCACATCAACAAATAAACGAAATATAGACTGCAAGGTAAAAATTGGAAGATGTATATGTCAACGTAAGATTGTAAAACCCGTTAGATTATAATCTAACTCGCGAAATTGTAAACTGTCGAAAGATTGTAAACTGTTCAATGTTCTGAGAGTCAGTTTTTGAAATATTCATTGTATTTACATATTCTTGTCTCTTTCTTGTAGGTTAGGGTTCGACATAAATAATCAAGTAGTGCACTTAGGTTTTATCGGGTTTAAATACCTATCAGATTACAATCTACCGGAAAATAATGCGTTAAATTGTAATCTTTCGACGGTTTGCAATTACGCGAGTTAGATTATAAACTAACGGTTTTTACAATCTTACGGTGACATATATAATCCAATTTACAACAACTTACAATAACTGAGTTTAAAACACGTAAAAAATGACCGAGATCAATTTTAAAAAATCTTCACTATCACATGATACGATTTAATGATTCTATTGTACCTACTTGTTACTAGGATATTGCTTGCTATAAAAAAACGAGCAAAGTTTGATGCTAGGGGTATGTATAATATAAAAATGGGTGCTGTCTATTATAATTTGATACAAAAAAATTCGTTACGTTATTAATAAATAATAGTTTTAAGAGTTTTTTTTTTACTGTTATCTTTGTGTTAAGTATAGAAGTGACAGATGCAAATTTTGTTTATTGCCACAAAATATTATAAATATAATTAAACAAAAAATAAAGAAATAAACATGAGTTGATTATTGTAATCTTTTGGTTTTTATTTTAAATACACATTTCAATGTCCACTTAACTTTCTTTGAGATTAATAAAAGGTGCTTTGACCGTAGACACATTTAAAATGTTTTTTTTGGAATGTTGTAAAGGTGTGTCCAAACAGAGCGGGAATTGTGAGCGGCTGTCATGTGCCGAATGCCGAATGAATATAAATATATTTATATTTTTTTAAAATATGGAACAGGCTTGCGGTTGACGACAATCATGCTAAATACAAAGCAATGATGAGGTCTAGGTTGGAGCGCGCTTGCCTAGAAGATAGGTACTCTAGCTATACGTGGCAGGGAATACGTGTGCTGGAAGGCCATTCCACATCCTGGCGGTTCGAATAAGAAACGTAGAGCAGAATCATTTAGTTTGAGCAGACTGGACGTCAACCACAAAGGTGCCAACGCTTCGATATTCGTGGGTAGAGTTCTCAGCACGGTGCAATTTTTGTAAACTACGATGTTTTAATGCTGGCCTGTTTCGTGACGTGCAAACCAGAAATTTTCATCAAATACTTAGCGCTGGAATGCATTAAGTTTTGTATTATTTTGGCACTGGGTAAGGAATTCCGTTTTCTTTTAATTTAAATAGATATAAATTAAGTTTTAATTTAACTATTCAAATATAATCCCTATATAGGTACTTAATACATTTAATGACCTTATTATATAAGAGGACTGCTAAACCGTCTGTCTGTGGTAAATTGCTTTAAATAGGTGACAGACTGCGTAAATGACAACTCTTCGGGAGAAAGCGGTCTACCTCGGAATTCGTCCTCTATATCTTGCAACGTCCTGTCCTTTGTTTCTGGGAGGAATATCAAAGATATAACGAGACAATAACCGACCACGCATGCGTACAACAAATACGCTCCGTAAATACCAATTGTGTTGAACAAAAAAGGAACAGTTTTGACCGTTATAAACAGGTTTAATGATAGGAAAAGAACGCTTATTCCGCCAGCCAAGCTCCTGTATTCCAATGGGAATACCTCCCCAGCAATAATGTATGGTAAAGGCACTGTACCAGTTGCTATTGAGAACATGTGTATGTGGATTAAACAGATTCCAATAGCCGGGTGGTCGAAGGGTAGAAGGTTATGCCCTTTGCAATAAGTGTACGCTGCTAGGGTTATAAATGCAAATAAATTTATCCCAACAGTTGCCAGCAACATGCTTCGACGCTTGACTTTCCTGATCACGAAAACAGCCAAGCTGTTCGAAATAATTCTCTGAATATCAAGAGTGATCATCGTGAGAGGAAAATTCACTCCAGGTCCGATAATGTTTGTGAAAATATCTATTGTGTACGCAGAAATAACGTTAGCACCGGCCCATTGTCCTAAAGTATAAACATGCATCATTATGAAAATCGGTTTGTAAAACTCTTTTTTGCGCATTGTAGTATTGATATACCCTAAATTACTTCTTAGTTTCTTTGCAAAACTGTCCTTTGCGTCGAATTCTTTGGCTTCTTTTAACAACTTGCTGGCTTTTATCATTTTCGCTAATTCATCATCTTCGCTATAACCTCTCAGCCATTGAAACACTTGTCTGCACTCGTCATATCTTCCCTGATCAGCCAACCAACTTGGCGATTCTGGAGAGTGCATCACTATCAATAAATCACCGAAAACTACGAATGCGATCACCAAAGCAGTCACTTGCCAAGTGAGGAAGGATCCTAGAGTATGGACACATAGGACTCCTGTCGCTATAGATAAAGATATGCATGTGAGGAAAGGTCCTCTATTTTTGGGGCTAGTGTACTCTGCTATCAAGACTGGTCCAAGAGAGGCGCTCATGCCCATTGCGAGGCCTTGAAGCAACCTAGCGATGAGGAGGGTAGTTATATTGGTGGCGAGGATAATGCAGAACCAGCCAACGAGCATTGGTACCAAGCTGACCAGGTTGGCAGTCCTTCTGCCGTATTTAGCCATTATTGTGGGCACGATAAAGTTGCCCGCGACGAGCGCAAATCCCAGGATTGAGGCTGTAATGAAAAATATAGATATCAGGTATTGTATATAAATTCTGATCTGAAGGATTTATTTGTAGGGAAATGTGAAACTATTTTTTTTAATTAAGTAGGTAAGTATACATAATATGCTCATTCTGGTGGGACTCTTAGCAGCCTCCCATAGTGGGAGATAATCAATGAACAAAAGCTTACTTTACAATAATTGTGCATTGTTGAGTCAATATCTCCTGAGGATGCTCCGGTGTCCATGTCGGAGTGAAACGAAAGTTAAAAGTGCATATCGCATGTTACACGTTGCACCACTTAAATTATGTAGATTTTTCTGTTTTTGCGGATTATGACAGCGTCGCTAGTAGATATGAAAAATTAAAAATAAAATAAGAAACAAAAACTAAACAGGTATAAAAATACTTCAAATATTGGCCACCGGGTCAGATAAGTTTTTGGGACTGACCAATACGACCATTAAGTCATAACCATTATGTCTTGATTATCCTGGACCTGTCATGAACTTCCGCAAAATAACTTTTTTTATTTTCTCTTTGTAAATTTTTGGCTTAATTTGATCCTCCGAAGGGTATGCAGACTTCTGCAATACAAGTTTTATCTTAGTGCAGAGTCTACGCATCAATCTGTGTGTATAATTATACAAGCCATTGCATCTCAATTTGTTGTGCCCTTAGTTACGAAGCCACATTTGTAAGTTTTGTAAAATAAATAAATCATAACGCCTTCTATCATATGTACGTAATGACAGAAAAAAGCTTTATTTTACGATATCTCACATACACATTGTATAGGGAGAGATCGCATCTTAATTAAGTTGCCGAGACGCCATAGAGTTGTAATCGGACTGTTCGTGTGGATAAATAATAGTTGAACCCTACCAATCCAGGAGCCAGAAGCGTCGTCTATCGGTATGACGGAGCCAGGCTGCCGGAGCTGGGGCAGCAGTATTGCCGCGAACCCGATAAGCAGACCTTGCGCCGCCATGTTCACTGATACACCCACCGTTACGAAGCACTGGAATTATTGAATGCGACATCTTTTTGAAGTGAAAACTTCTTTAGCCGCGTTGAGCACATTTTGATAGGGGGTAAACTTGTGGATTCGCGTGACCGACGTGCTCGCGTGACCGACATGCTCGCGTTATTACGAAGACAAAAGGTCTTAAATATAAATATACCTACTACATTCGTAAATAAACTTTAATGCCTTAGTTTATATTTAGGTTAATATTTTAAATAGCTAATTATGCCCACGACTACGTCCGCGTGGATTGAGGTTTTTTTGGTTTGGCCTATGTTTTATTCCAGACTTTACCTAATCTACCTCTGTGCAAAATTTCATCCAGATCCGTTCCGCCGTTCAGACGTGATTGAGTAACAAACATTCATACATCCATCCAAACTTTCACATTTATAATAATTAGTTGATTGATTATTTTAAATATTTATTTTTTTTTAATTAAAAATTTAAATTAAAAAAAAGTAATTTAAAATATTTTAAAAAAAATATTATTAATATTCGTACTTATTCACTTGTATCGGCCAAAAATGTAAATTCCCAAATTGACCCTGCCGGGAATCGAACACGGCACCTCCGCACAACAGAGCTCAATACTGCGCCACGAGGGTCGTCAAATTATAAATGCGACTTCATACTTCACTACATATATATTATTATAAAATAATAAAACAATGTCCCCCTGCCGCGTCTGTCTGTCTTAACGCGATAAACTCAAAAACTACCGAGCTGATTTTCATAAGGTTTTCACCAGACGGACGGATGTAGTGATTCAAGGTCTTTAATTATAAATACGAAAGTGTGTTTCTTTGTTGGTTAGTTGAAGGCAATCACGCCGCAAAAGAGCAACGTATCGATGTGAAATTTTTTGCATGGATAGGATAGTTGATGACCTGGAGAGTGACAGGCCACTTTTTATGCCGGAAAATTAGGCAAGTAGGTAATTAAATCTTGTTGATCTTTTGTGGTTGCCAGTCTAACCACTAGCAAACTCCCTCCCGACGGGCTCACTGGCGCAGTGATTAGTCAGTCTAGAAATTCCCAAATTTACTCTGCCGGGGATCGACCGAACGACTTCGGAGCATAATATCAGTCTCCATAGGAGTAGGTAGATTGAATTATACAACAAAAACATCTCATACTCTTAAGACCACTTTAATTTGTTTCCTTTAGCATATTGTGTTGTGGCCCTATTCATTTATCCCGCCTCTGGATAAAAATCAGCCTGGGATTATTTCTAGTCGCCATCTTCTACGCCAAATAAAATTAAAGACTATTTCTACCTGTTTCTTAAAAGGTGTAATCCATGATTCCTTCCCCATTTCAACACAACAGGAGCACTTTTATGTAATTTAACCCCAGGTAGAGCACATTTGTGTAATGTAACCCCAGGTAGAGCACATTTGTGTAATTTTACTTCAAGTCGAGCACATTTACGTGATTTAAAAATAATTTGACGTTGACGTTGAGTCGACGCACTTCTCGTAATAAGTAATTTTTTTTGTAACAGTTCTTCTGGATAAACTATCAATATTGTCATAAAATTTCGTGAACACGATTCGATTATTGCTTTTATTTTATTACTAGATGATGCCCGCGACTTCATCCGCGTGGATAAAGGTTTTGATTCCCGCGGGAACTCTTAAATTTTCCGGGATAAAAAGAAGCTTATGCGCTTCCCCGAGATACAACACATCCCTGTATCAAATTTCATCAAAATTGGTTGAACAGATACTTTTTGATTCCCGCGGGAACTCTTGAATTTTCCGGGATAAAAAGCCTATACCCTTCCCCGGGATACAAACTATCCCTGTACCAAATTTCATCAAAATCGGTTGAACGGATGGGCCGTGAAAGCGTAGCAGATAGACAGACAGACACACTTTCGCATTTAGTATGTATTTTTAAACTAATCTTATCAAGTCTTCTTATTATTCCATTCTTAATTTACTGTCAAACAATAAATTTTAGATCCAATATATTATATCATTTATCTACAATACATAAAACTGCATAATATAGTAGGTATAGGTAAATAATATGGGGCAATAAACACGTCGTTATGTATATGTAGGAAGCTACCAATATTATATAATGTGGTAAGTATTAAAACATCTAATAAACTAACATACTTGCTTGTTAACTTTTTGGAAGAAAATTCTGGACAAGGAGTGTGCTAAGAATAATAAAAATACTTACTAATACATCCTTCATTAATAGTTTTATTACTTAATATCACATTTCATTTACGACAATAATATTACAATTAAATAGTTAAACAAGGTTTAATTCGCTACTAGCAAATGTCTATTTACACCACCTTATTACCTATCTTACTAAAGCAGCATCAGTGGATACTGTTTCCTCAGTAAAATACTTTCACAAAGTCTCATTTATGAACAAAAAATTATAATACTTAACATATAACAGGGCTACTACATCTTCGGTCGGTATTAAATTGTTTCATAGAAGTCAATGATTGAGTTGACTTTAATTCCTCAGGGGACAGAGGTCTGCCTCGGAACTCGTTCTCAATCTCTTGCAAAGTCCTGTCTTTGGTTTCTGGCAGGAAGAGCCACGCTATCACCAGACAGTATCCGACCACAACTGCATACAAAATATACGCACCGTGGATGCCAACATTCTTGAACAGATACGGAGCAGTCTTCACCGTTATGAACAGGTTTGATGATAGGAAAAGAACGCTAAGACCACCAGCCAGACTCCTGTATTCCAAAGGAAAAACTTCCCCAGCAATTATGAACGGTAAGGGCACTGTGCCAGTTGCTATTGAGAACATGTGTATGTGGATGAGAGCTATGCCAATTGCCGGATGGTCAAAAGGCAGGAGGTTGTGCCCTTTGCAATAAGTGTAAGCCGCTATCGCTAAAAATGCAAACAGATTTATCCCAACTGTTGTAAACAACATCGTTCGTCGCTTGACTTTCTTTATTACATAAACGGCCATCGAATTTGATAGAATTCTCTGAATGTCAAGTGTGATCACCATGAGAGAAATATTCGCCCCAGTTCCAATAATATTCGTAAATATATCAATTGTATAAGCAGCCAATAGATTCGCGCCGGCCCACTGTCCTAAAGTGTAAATGTGGATCATTATAAAAATCGGTTTATAGAACTCTTTCTTCCTCATTGTCGTATTTATATACGCTAAATTACTTTTGACTATCTTCACAAATGTGTCTGATACGTTCGCACATTCTTTGGCTTCTCTTACAACCTTGCTGGCTTCTATCATTTTTTCTAGTTCATTATCTTCACTGTCACCTCGCAACCAATGAAAAACTTTTCTACACTCATCGTATCTTCCCTGATCAGCCAACCAACTCGGTGATTCTGGAGAGTATATCACTATTAGTATATCTGCGAAAACTACGAATGCGATCACCAAAGCAGTCGTTTGCCAAGGGAGATACGATCCTAGAGAATGAACAAAAAGAACTCCGGTAGCTATCGTTAGTGATATGGATGTGAGAAAGGCACCTCTATTCTTCGGGCTGGTGTATTCTCCTACTAACACGGGACCGAGTGAAGAGCTCATGCCCATGGCAAAGCCTTGCAGAAATCTGGCCACGAGGAGTATTGTGATGTTTGTGGCAAGAATGATGCAAAACCATCCAACGATCATTGGTACCAAGCTGGCTAGATTAGCAGTTCTTCTGCCGTATTTAGCCATTATGGTGGGCACTACGAAGTTACCAGCGACGAGCGCGAATCCCAGGATTGATGCTGAAATTAAACATTTTTGCATTAGAAATTAAACTACAAATTGAAAGTTAAACCATGGTGTATCATAAGCTGCACAAGTAGGTACGTCCTACACTTAACTAGTTTCAGTTTGATCTATGGGTTGCGAACCTAAAATTACAGTGAATATATTTAGAAGAACCGAAAGATTTTGTGGGCTGTGGCTGGGGTCATAATGTACTTGAATGTTTATCAGAAAGCGCAGCGTTGGCAGACCTAGATTACGGATGGATGACATCAAGCTGTTACTCTCTATCTTATCTCTATTATTATTATTTATATATCTATATTATCTCTATTTCGAGTGGAAGTCCTTGCAATAGACAATGACAACTGTGGAATGGACAACGCTATAAAGGACTATGACGTTATAAGATTTAAAGCTGTCATTTTAGTTTAGAGATTGTGCTATACAGAATTGGCCACATTCTCATCAAAACTAATGGTGTGTAACAAATACCAGATCAATCTGTCAACAGGCAAACCGCTCAATAATAAAAGTCCTTACCAATCCAGGAGCCAGAGGCGTCATCTATGGGTATGATGGAGTCGGGCCGCCGGAGCTGTGGGAGCAGTATGGCTGCGAACCCCATCACCAGCCCATGCGCTGCCATGTTCAGGTTTACTCCAAGCGTCACGAAACTCTAAAAAGATATTTATTTTTATACATTTTGAATCCACAACTACGGCCTGTTAACGTCCCACAGCTGGGCACAGGCCTCCACTCTCGTCGGAGAGAGGGAATTAGAGCTTAGACCCACCACGCTGCTCCGATGCGGGTTGGCGAGCTTTAACGACTATTATCATGTTATCCATATTAATATTATAAATGCAAAAGTGTGTCTGACTGTCTGTCTGCCTGCTATGCTTTCACGGCACATCTGTTTAACCGATTTTGATGAAATTTGGTATAGAGCTTTGTATTCAAGAGAAGAATATAGGCTACTTTTTATCCCGATATATTAAAGAGTCACCGTGGGAATAAAAAAATCTCAATCCACGCCCACGAAGTCACGGGCATCATCTAGTTGATAATAAATTTTGAAAAGAAAGTTAAATTTTTGATTGAATTAAAGAAAATTAAATTTTTGAAGGAAATCTAAATATATAAAAGAAACGCACAGCTCAAACCACTGGACGGATCTAGTTGAAATTTTGCATAAAGATAGCTTTATAGCAGAGGTGTTAAAGTATCGCTAAACGGTTAAACGGTTAACGACTGTAAAACGGTAGTCAAACAACAAACGGTAGTAATAAAAACAATCTTTTTTTTCACTCGCTAGTGCACAGGAGATTGTATACTAATATTTTCAACCATTAGCCGTTAACCGTTAAACCGTTTAACGATATATTAACACCTCTACTTTATAGATAGGTACTATACGATTTTTGGTAAGTAAATCATTCAATCATTCTGCAGCTTTAGATTGTGTTTAGCTAAGGTTATGTTACTACATTTTTTAAAGAAAAAGATAAGGCCACTGGAACGTGTTAAGATCATCTAATTTAACATTTAAAATTTTGTATTTTCTCTTCGTATTTGTTTTAAAAACAAGAATACTATTTGTTTGTTGAATTTTATGGACTCGCAGCATTATTGAACACGTTTGTCCAATGTGCTTCGCTTCGATGACTTATGGCTCGCTTATCAAGACATCATCAATGATTATTATCTCACAAGGTCCTTACAATTGTTTTGTATCTTTTTGAAGTAGATATTTATCGTTTTACCTAATTTTGATAAGTGATGATGCTGAAGCGTGAGCGATAGTATAGCAATAAGATATCTTGACAGATATTTGAGATAGCGTAAGTAATTTTTTACAAAGGTTTAACCTTAATTTGGCACTTAAAAGATTTAAGTATTAATGTTATGTTTTACTTAGCAAACTTTGTCTGGTGGGAGGCTTCGGCCGTGGCTAGTTGTAAGACGTGCCGCCAAGCGTTTTAGCGTTCCGGTACGATGCCGTGTTGAAACCGAATAGGGGTATGGGTTTAATATAACTGCCATGCCCCTAACAGGTTAGTCCCTACCATCTTAGACTACATCATCACTTACCATGAGGTGAGATCGCAGTCAAGGGCTAACTTGTAGTGGATAAAAAATAAATTTTATCGAAAGTTAGCTTCGCTGAAATCTTGAAAGTTTAAGATACCTACTCTTACAACTTACTAGCTTGGTGATAAAAATATTACGCCGAGAACGTTTGGAAATTTGAAGTAATATAGAAACTCTTAAACTTGGATAAAGTCCAACAAACATAACTGACCCGGTGACAGCGTCGCTAGTAAGAGTAACGTATGTAAAATAAATAAAAACAAAAACTAAACAGACATAAAAATTTGTTCCAATTTTGGTCAGCGGTCAGATAAGTTTGTGGCATTGTAATGTAAAACCATGTAGAGTGAAGAGTCATTTCTCAAAAAATAAGAAGAATCTCTACGCATCTCAAAACTAAGAAGCTTTAGTTTTCTGTATCAATACTACATAGTCTTCTTATGAGCAGTTCAATAAGATCGAAAAAAAGGGGACAAGATCATCGATCGGAACAGAAAGAAGTGTGTTAGTGGGATTCGGGCGATATTTTTTTAAAGATTGACAATACATTGATATCAATGACTAGGTACAAGATCGAGATAAATTTAACTATTGGATAGAATCAGGCGTTACTTTGCGGAAGTTCATTATTTAGCAAGAAAAGATTACAATTATTTTGCTATAATCCGCCAACAGAAAAAAATCTGAATGTTCAAGCATGCAGTTACAAGCGAAGCACCATTTACCTTCTCAACCAGCAAGCAATGCCACCACCACTCACATTCACCACCACACAAGAGTTTTATACTATTCTCGATGCACGTTTCGCCCCGACACCGGAGCATCTTCAGGAGATGTCGACTTTACAATGTAGGTAAAATTATCTAGTCAATCTACTACTAGAAATTTGAATTGAGATTTACTTCCCTAAAATTACAATCGACAAGGTCTGCACCCTTACGCAGTCGAAATTCCGCGGGCTCGTACGAAGCGATTTGCTTCCTCGTTTCTAATTAGAACCGCTAGGATATGGAATGCCCTTCCGGCTTCCGTTTTCCCCACCTCTTTTAATATAGGTACCTTCAAATCAAGAGTGAATAGGCATCTTCTAGGAAAGCGCGCTCCACCTTAGGCTGCATCACCACTTTAAGCAAGTCTGATTGCAGCCAAGCGCTGGCCTATATAATTAAAAAAAAAAAAAAAAAACACAAATAGATTACTTAAAGTTACAAGGCATCTTTTAACACTATTACCATGACTGAAGTTACGCTAACTGCCTTTCAAACTCGTAATCAATTCGAGGCACGAGTCCTCCAATCTCGCACTGGTTTGCGCCCTGATAGGCGTATTTATTTCCGTGTCCAATATAAGGCAGTGTTTGCCTTGATGCACGGAATCCATGTTTGTTTGATGTGAGGTGTTTGATGAATAGGCAAGAAACCCAAAAAAAAACCCAAGAAACCCCAAGGTTATAAACGTATAACGATTTATAAAAATGTAAATGATAAATGGATGGGCTACGTCAAAAGACTCGTTTCGTCACCCCTTCATTCAGCTTCACCTACTCGACCCTCGTTTCGCTACGGAGGTCGCCGGCACACTTCGCTCGCCACCTCCCGCCTTCACTCTACTCGGCCTTGTAGGCTCGCTTCATTCAGGACCTCCTTCGTGAGCTGGCTTCGCGCTTTATAAAAACACTCTAAGGGTAGGGCAGATAAGACTACGTGGAGTCGGGTTGTGCCGATTCGGTTTTGGGAGAGATCTACATTTCTTAAATAATATTATGACCCTTTTATAGCATGAAATTGACCATTAAATACCGTCGCCAACTCCCGTGCTGCACAGCGTTGTCGGATTGATCGCCTTGCATTGAACACGCGTTTGGAAGAAAATTTTGATTGCAAACCCGTGCGCGATTGGAGGACGAGTTCCTTATATTGAACACGATCATCAAACCCGTGCGGGATTCGAGGCAATGCTGCTTTCTATTGAACACGTAAACAGAAATACGCGATCGGTCAATAATCACTCCAGCTTTTGTTGATTCTTTAAAAAAATTAAATCTCTTCTTCACAATTTTTCAAAAATTTATTAACCGATTTTCAAAATTCCAACTCAAATGCACTTTTCGCCTGCATCCGCATCTTTTAACACCATTACCATGACGATCGGTCAATAATCATAGAAGCTACATGACTTTTTATATACGGAAATACCCGTTTTTCTACAATTCCAAATCTAAATTGACCACCTACAGGTCACAATTATAAACCGATTTTCAAAAAAAACGCCATTTTGTAGCTAAACTAATAACCCTAGGGGCTAGGACCCGTCTTTTTCATTACCTATTTCATAAGTCGGTTGTTTTTCCGAAATATTTACAATTTAGTTAACAAAAACTCGTCATTTTTACATTTTTCAAATTTCCAAGAAAAGTTACCAGCCGATTTTCGAAATTCAAACGCTCATACGTGTCTCGATAAATTCCTCAACTCATGGTACTATTCCCATCTCGATCGTCCCAAAATCCTCGAGCTATGGCCAAAAATACGTCTCAGGCAATTTGCATCTGTTAACCATTTTCAATGACAAAACTTCACGACGAAGTCGTGGGCATCTTTTAGTAGGTACCTACTTACTATACATAATACCTGTATTATCACGGCTCGATAACAGTTCCTGTAATTCGATTAATAGACTGTTAATAGCAATTGACTTTTTAGATTATAGAGATAAACAAAGACATTATCGATATATGTAAAATATAATAATTAATAATGGTGGCATATTGCAATATTACATAATAATATTAGCTACCTAGGTATACCTACCGCGGATTGTTTGCGTGCTTCGCAACTAGAAATTATAACTAGGTACGTAGGCAATCTTTCAAATTTTATGTCAATTCATAGCAAATAGGAATACCTAGTCGATTTCGACTGAATCTAACTGGGTAGGTATTGGAGATTTTACGTCCCGTTGGTCAGAGTAATCTAACCACCAATCTGACCACTGGGATACAGGCTGATAGATGGATGGATGGATGGCAACGATGGATGGATATTTTGTAATCTGTCCTTGGGAAAGGTTCCTTGAACTTTAGTAAGATATAAACAAATACTAGACGATGCCCGCGACTTTGTGAGCGTTGATTAAGTTTTTTAATTCCCGGTTACAACCTAATTTTCCGGGATAAAACAAACTCATTTTGAGTCGTTGTGTGTCATTTTTGGACTTTTAATAATAATATGAAATAGAATGAAGCAGAAATTACGCGACCGACTCACAACTCAAAAAATTACGCTCGTCTGGCCTGACACTAAACAAGTGTATATTTTGTTTTGTACTTAAATATCATGGTCATTATCATTGATACGTCCATGTTAATTATTCATCCACAGAGTTATAATACTGACAGCCTCTTTTATTAGCCAGGGCTTTATTATTTAGTTTTTAATTTACATTTAGTTTTTATTTCAGTTCAGTTCAGTTTTTATTTATATTCAGTGCAAGCACTAACCATACAGCGCTGATTTTCAGCCTGAACCCTGTTTCAGGTAACACCACGGAAAAAAAACACACACAAACTTTCGCATTTATAATTTTCTAGTATGGATGTTTTTCGTTGATTTATTTCCTTTTACATAAAGAATGGCGCAGCTGGTATTCAATGGTGGCGGCACTCATTGGCCAGGGTCTGATACGCTACAGTGGGCATCGATAGGCCCACGATGATGACAATGGCGACATTAATTTTATAATTTGATAGGTTATGATTGCTCTTCTCAGTAGAATCTGCCTTCTTAACCGGTGGTAGAGTCAAAACATGGCGTAGCATAAGGACACCTGAAGTTTCTACACAATTTGAATTACAATTTGAATCTATACTATGTAATATTATAAATGTGAAAGTTTGGGTGGATGTATGTATGGATTGTTAATCAACTCACGCTAGAACGGCACAACGGATTTGGATGAAATTTGGCACAGAGATGATTATTATAGTCTGAAATAACACAGGCTACTTTTTATCCCGGAAAATTAAAGAGTTCCCGTGGGAACCACAACACCTCAATCCACGCAGACGAATCGGGCATCAGCTAGTGTAATAGATAATTTGAGTATTGATATATTAATATATAGTCCGTGAATCCCAATTCCCAACATAATTATTTAGGTATGTAAATTATACGTGATATCAGTCATCCAAACATGCAGACATCGTAATTAAGAGATTATTATACCAACTTTATTGTTTTATATTGGAAATAAATTCGCAATTATGTACGTATTATCAAGGTTCGCTGAACCACAGAATACTTTATTCAATTATGTTTTACTTTAATTAACTTTTGAACGTATTTTTTAAGGTCCACTTGCACCAACCTTAAAAAAAATATTAAATTTAATTAATTAAGTCATTCCTTTTTTAATTGACTGAAAACTTAAATGTGTCTAAATTTTTCTACAGTCCTTTTCAGTTTTCATGTAGGTAAGTAATTAGCTTCACGACTCACAAAATCATGCAGCCTTAGTTTTAACTTATAACAACTTAATTTTGCCTAGTGTGCTGTGTGACCAAATCACTGAAACCGCTCTCAATTGATTTCATCATTATACTGTTAAAGTCATGTTTAAAATACCTGCCAATATTATAAATAAGAATTGCAATAGAAAATTCTAATCATGCAATACAATTTTGTTTTTAATAATTTTACTATAGTTAATTAAAGGTGATATCTAAGGCTTTCTAGCTCTCTTACTTAAAGGTGCTTATAGTCAGTACCTAGCTAGTTACATTTCAAACATTAACAAGATCCCAATTTAGGAAAATTTATTTCTCAAAATAACCGAAAAACAAGAGTTATGACTTTTTTAAATATCTCTTGAAAATAATAAAATAAAACTTATAGCTTGTTAAACAAACCTTATTAGTAATGTAAATCTCTACATAAAAATACTTGATACTTTACAAAAAAATACCTGTTTCTTGAAAGGTGTAATCCATGATTCACTTTTCCCCATTTTTGCATTACAACACGTGCACTTTTATGTAATTTAACTGATTGTAGAGCACTTTTAAATAATTTAACCAAATTTAGAGCACTTTTGTGTAATTGAACTGAAATTAGAGCATTTTTATGTAATTTTTCGCAAACCGGTGAGCATTTTGACCGCCTCCCACCGTCACATAACTCCCAATAGCTCGATTTGTCACGTTTTACATTGAATTATCGGGTATCAATAATATAATAGATACGTTTCCGAGCGGTGTACTTGTGCGTCTGTACTTTGTATTCATTAGTGGAGGTGCCAATCAAATCTGATAATCTGGTACTTTTATCGGAACTGTTGAAAAATCTTTTATCTATTGTGTTATGGCAAACCTTTTTTTTTGTCGAGGGGGAAATCTTCTGAAAATACCTGATCTCCTGGGGGAGACTGCAGGTGATGTGGGATTTTTACCCACTAAAACCCCCTCGGTGGCTATCCTCTGAGCATAATGGGAATCTCCAGGAACTCTCAAAGAACATGCGCCGGAGACTATGGCAAACCTACAAACTACAAAGCTTACCTAGAAATAGTATGGAACTTCGCCAAATTGCGTCCAAAATAGACGTGAGTTCAATATCAGCAGATTCTGTATGACGAAACTGTTGACATCAAAACTTTATGCCTAATAGCAAGTATGTTAATTGTTGTTTTTTATTTTAAACTAGCGAATGCCCGCGACTTCGTCTGCGCGGTTTGAGGTTTTTTGGTTCCCGCGGGAACTCTTTAATTTTCCGGGATAAAAAGTAGCCTATGTGCTATTCCAGACTATAATCTTTCTCGGTGCCAAATTTCAGCCAGATCCGTTCAGCCGTTGGGGCATGATTGAGTAACAAACATCCATACATCCATACATTCATCCAAACTTTCGCATTTATAGTATTAGTAAGATAAGATAAGATTCTGGGATACACGACCTTTTTTCCCCCCCGTCATTTTGCACTTTCACTACACTCTTTAATCTCATCCGTCACATACGGTCTGAGGAAGGGAAGCTTTGCAATAATTTGCTCTAACGACTCTGATAGTTCCTTAGTTTAAGTTGATTTGTAAAATGGTGATAATTTTAAAAAACGTGGCTGAATTTGTTGTGGGCTCTTCTCAGACCAGAGCGCGTTTGGAACCCTGGTAGCTTTAGTTTTAAGATAACGTAATTGATTTTCACCATAACGTTTTCTAAGTTACTGGACGTCAATAAGCGTACACTCTATACAGTGTACCTAATTTGTAAAAAAATAAATATTGATTTATCATTATTATAAATGCGAAAGTGTGTGTGTCTGCTACGCTTTCACGGCCCATTTCTGTTCAACAGATTTTGAAGAAACTTTGTACTGAAATAGGTTGCATCTCGGAGAAGGACATAGTCTGCTTCTGTCTTGGATAATCGGAGAGTTCCCACGGGGCCACAGCAACATAAATGCACGTGGACGAAGTCGCGTGCATAATCTAGGTATTCTATAGCTTGGTATAAAAGCGAAAGTGTGTTTGTTTATTAGTTTGTCCTTCAATCAATGCGCTGCGGCGCGAAGCGACAAATTGATCGATTCTTGCACACTGTAAGTATTATTTACTAGACGATGCCCGCGACTTCGTCCACGAACTTTATTTTCGTCGTCGAGGAATTTTTCGGAATAAAAAACAGACTTTGTCCTTCTCCGGGAGGTAATCTATCTCTATACTTACCAAAGTTCATCAAAATTGGTTAGAAAGATGGGCTGTTAAAGCCTAACAGACTGACAAACAGACACACTTTCGCATCATCATTCATCAGTTAGTTTTAACATTGAAAATGGTTAATTATCAGATGGAAATAGCCTGAGACGTATTTTTGGCCATAGCTCCGAGGATTTTGGGAGGATTGAGATGGGAATAGCACCAAGAGTTGAGGAATTTATCGAGACACATGTGAGCGTTTGAATTTTGAAAATCGGCTGGTAACTTTTTTGGAATTTTGAAAAATGTAAAAAAGTCGGGTTTCTGGGAGGTGTTTGTTTACTAAATTGTAAATATTTCGGAAAAAAAACCGACTTAAGAAAAATTTTTAAAAAAGGTCCTAAGGTATTAGTTTAGCTATAAAATGGCCAAAAAAAATTGAGAATCGGATAATAAATCTTTGAAGAAAGATTTTTATTTCAGAGATATTTTTTCGTAAATTTTTGTATTCATTTTCAATGCTTCGATTCTTGCGGGGACTGCGAAATCTGTATTTTTTTTAATGTATAGGCTAGCGCTTGGCTGCAATCAGATTCGCTTGCAAGTGTTGATGCAACCTAAGGTAGTTATACTATACAACCAATTCACGTCTACGGAATATTTTTATTGTCAAACTAATGGAAAGGGTCTCCAAAGGTCCAGATACAAACGGTAAAATTATTGGCAATTCGTATACAAATTACAAAATGAAATCACGTTCGCCATAGTTTATATACATAATGCGGATTCTTAAATTAGCGAAGTAAATTGACGTTTTGTGGAGTGTTAGTTTTTTTGCAAAAATAAATAGGGACAAGATAAGACAATGATAAAAATAAGAAACAAGTGTGAATATAATTAAAAAAAAATAAAAACACGCCTGCCATAATGAACTTGTTTCAAAAATGTAGGTTCCCATAGCATAGTGTCACTCGAGAGAATGTGAGGATTATAAAATATAGGAACTATACCCCACACATCAAAATCTGTTCAGGCATTTATATTTAGTGGATTAAGAAACTCACATACATACATCTATAAATGATCTATAATAATAAGTATTACAAATGCGAAAGTTTGGATGGATACCCAGGACAGAAAGTCCTGGCCAGCGCTTATATGTACAAGGAGACCCGACCCCAAATGAAATGGAATGACGGCATGGGCAAGAAGAAGAACAAAGTTTGGATGGACGGATGTATGGATGGATGGCTGGGTGTTTGTTACTGTTACTCAATCATGTCAGAACGGCTGAAAGGATCTGGGTGAATTTTGGCACAGAGATAAGTAGATTATAGGTTGGAATAACACGCTACTTTTACCCCGGAAAATTAAAGAGTTCCCGCGGGAACCGAAAACCCTCAATCCACGCGGATGAAGTCGCGGGCATTACATACATACATATTATGAAATCTGAAAATAAAATAAAATGGCGCACTGCACTTCTTAATCTTTACTTACTATGTTTGTTTAAATAATAATTAATATTTTTAATTTGACAGAACAAATACATTTAAGATCACTCTATATCACCCAGATAAGTAAAGTTTGTAACCCACGTCCTCTAGGAATGTAGTGCAGCCCGCGTCAGACTTGAAGGTCTGCGTAATCCATAATACTCGCTCATGCGCAGTCTGACTGCACACTGCATCGTTGGTCTAGTGGTTAGCTTCTTCGACTGCGGCCGACGACGTCCCGAATTCGAGTCCCGGGTCAGACCATAAATTAAGTGTTCTCGGTACTAGCCCGGAGTTAGGAAGTTGGCGGTGTTTCACCCCCGTGCCTTGGAGAGCACGTTAAACCGCCGGTCCTAGTTATAATCACTAACATGATAATAGTCGTTAAAGCCCGCAAACCCGCATTGGAGCAGCGTGTTCTAAGCTCTAATTCCCTGTCTCCTATGAGAGTGGAGGCCTGTGCACAGCAGTGGGACGTTAATAGGCTATAATGGTCGTTGTTGTGGAATTGAACTAATGTACAGTGTAAAAGCGTCGGGGGCTGATAAAATCACCACAGAACAATTTATTTTTTCGAAATTAAAATTATGAGCAAACGTTCTTCTAACAACGTTTGATATTAATTTAAACTTAGGCGTTAAAAAAGCCCTGTTTATTAGTTAAGTACAATAAATACAATGAAGTAGTTGCGATGTAACACTGAATTGTTACTGATTGATTTATTACCTTATCCTATTGCGATTGAATGCCCTCAAAGTATAATCAAGTTTAGGTACGCTTTGGTGACATATATATAATTCTACTGTACGTGTGTATGTCACTGAACGCCTCCTAAACGGCTGGACCGATTTGAATGATTTTTTTTGTATGCGTTTGGATGGTTGTTGAGTGGGTCTTCTCCGTTTGGCCTGAAAGGGCCAAGCGGGGGTACGGGCCTCGAGTCTGAGCCTCCTTACCCGGGCGGGGCGCGGTGCCCCGGTGACTATCTTGAAGCCGGTGAACCGGCTAGGGCCTGCCTTGTAGGCTACGGGCCCCTAGGTCGGGTGTCATTTCCGGAGTTGGGTCCGCACTGCGGGTGACATCATCACCTCCGCGTGCAGGACCCATGTCGTGTCCAGGTATCTCGGCGCTGCGGGCTATGGGGTCGCTCTCGCGCGCCGATATGGTGTCAAGGCCGGTGGACTCCGCGCTGCGGGCGATAGGGTCGCAGTCGCGCACGTAGTCAGTGTCAAATCCGGTGTGTCGCGTCGTCGTCGTCGCTACGGTCGCCTGCGTGCCGCGCAGGTGATGGCGATCGTAGGAGCTCACGAGGTAGTGGACGCCGGGCGGAGGTCGGGTGGTCGGCGGTGCGATCCCGTGGAGGTGTTCGTACGGCCCGTTGCCCGCGCGCGCAAACATGCGCCGCGCGAGTTAACGGACGTACCCCTCCACGGTGGGCGTCTTGAGGTCGCGATGGATTTGGATTTGCGCGTTTGGATGGCGCCCTGGATGGTTTAGATTCATAAATCAGCCCGGCAGATGGCGCTGCAGTCGGTATCATGCAGGACAACGTCTTTCGGGTCCGCTAGTATCAAATAAAATCATAGTGTGCTTAGGGGTGAAACAAGAAGTTTTGAGGCGAGGGTGAAGTTGGCTGCCAGAGCCAAGCGAGGGCATCACCCGAAGTCTGAAATCGTGTTTCGTCCCGCGGCACACACTATATTTTTCATTTATCCTACATTGAAAGTAGATACGAGTTTTATAAAAATTGTATTTCTTATTTATTTTAGTTGCTAGGTTGTTGTTTACAAATATGATATCTGTCAGTTTAGTTGATAGATAAAGGCCTATTACACCGCACTTTTCACAGGGACCCTTATGCAGATTCAGTGTAGTGTGATAAGGATCAGGGAGGAAGGGTCCCTGTTAAGGGAGAACGGGTGGTCCCGGTCTGCCTAACTGCCTGATCGCTCTACAGACCGGGTAGTGTAATAACATTCAGGGCGGTTAAGGACCTCAGTAGTCGCACGACCAACTTAGAGAGTAGTTGTCTCTATGGCTCGCGCGTGCATTTTGTCAATATATCGTGTGCTAAACTATAAGATAGAATAGTATAAATATAACTATACTATAGAATAGTATAGTAATTTACTTTACTATATGAACTACTAGCTACTGCCCGTGACTTCGCCCGCGTGTATTGAGGTTTTTTGGTTCCCGCGGGAACTCTTTAATTTTCCGGAATAAAAAGTAGCCTATGTCCTTCTCCGGGACGTAACCTACCGCTGTACCAAATTTCATCAAAATTGTTTGAATAGATGGTCCTTGAAATCGTAGCATATACTAATATTATTAACGCGATCCACGCGGACAAAGTCGCGGGAATCATCTAGTTTATAATATTAGTATGGATACTACTTTTTTTGCATAGATAGCATGGGTGCCATAATCAGTAAACGATAATAAACATACTAAGATACACGTCCAACTCTCTTGACGTTCTCGTTCATACTGAATTAGGGCCCGGTAGTCAGTGCAGTGTAATAGCGACGCCAAAACTTAATGCCCACGCCAACCCTTACCACAGGGCCCGATGAAAAGTCCGGTGTAATAGGCCTATTACTCTGACAGGATTGAAAGGAGGGCTGCTACGTCATTCAGCATGTAGAAAAGCGGCTAGTTTCGGATGGCTCAACAGGCATTGAAACTAGCATTTTGAATGTAGGTTCCTATATGAAAAATATTTTTTATTCAATTATACTTTTACAAGTCATATCCACGCTTTTGTATCGTTTCTAATACATACTTATATTATGCTTCGATTGTATATTAGGTAGATTTGTAAACTTTTGTAAAGTCAAGTCTAAAATTGAGTGTTATTTTATTCTAAAAGAGATAGGTATAGTACCTACACGCGCGAGTTGAATGCAGTGTTTATATGTGTCACCATACATAAGCTCTGCATTCAACTCGCGCGCGAACTATAGATACGCTCATCCCATCGCAATAATTCTGTGGAAGAATATAGAAAATCGGTTGTAAAATTGAATGATGCGATAGATGTACATTGTGATTTACAATCCTAAAATTTATTTAAATGCGCAAAGCATCGGTGGTTCAGTGGTAGAATGCTCGCCTGCCACGCGGGCGGCCCGGGTTCGATTCCCGGCCGATGCAGATAAGTTTTTATTTTTTTTAGACTATTTTAGACCGCTCGGAAGAAATTATTCCCCAGTACCACAAGGAGCTTTATAAAATGAATAGCACATGCACACATATTACACATATTTACTTACACCTATTTAAAATACATTTAGACCTAATCCACTGTCTCTCTGACTAAAAATGATGAATAAAAAGAAAAGAGCAAGGGAAGTAAAACACCGCCCCGAGGCATACCAGCGTCTTTATCCCTAAGTCCCCAACGTTAATTCATAAGGCGTAACCATTTAATAACTTTGACATTTATTTATTTATTTAACCTATTAATTAAGTGTTGAACGTTATGGTGAATTTTATTAATTATTATGATTGATTATTAATGATTTAAATATTTTAAGTATTAATTAAGTATAACTAATTCTTAAATTTGCACGTCAGCATTGGCGAATCATGTGGACTACTTTTGAACTGTCATCATAATTGTACAATGTTTCAAGCAAATAAACGATTGATTGATTGATTGAAACGTTAATTGATTGCTGAAGTCCTCAGAATTAGGAAGAAAATAACTGTGCGGCGTTGGAAAAATTATTTAACGACCAAAAAAGGAGGAAAAATTTACCTTTACCTTTGTCCACTTTTTTTAAAGATAGTTTTAAGACAATATTTTGTACCTAAATAATAAAAATAAAATAAATAAATAAATAAAAATAGTGTGGTAAACTGTATTGAAGGCATTGCTAGAATCGATTAAATATGAATACTCTTTCGCGTACTGCACTTGTGATTCTATGAATAGGTCAAAAACCGAAAGGAAACCCTGGAAAGATTTAGTATCTATGTGGTAAAGGACATTGACCAAATTCGCCTAAGAATCAACACACGTTTGAAATATACAGTAATTCTTAGCTTAATTTATAGTCTTTATTCCAAATATCAGAATTTAACGGGCACTTCAAATTAATTAAAAAATAAGTAAATGGGTATTAAATTGATTACTATACGTTTCCGTCTCTGGATTATTAACCACAGATCAATAACTTAAGTTTTAAATAATATACAATACCACCGCTTGAGCGCTAGATCTGTATCGTAAGAAACAAAATAAAAGCTGCTTAAAGTGCTAAGTGCGCTAGTATTCGGAATCTCGCAACGCCATCTATTGAAAGTACAATAATTTAATATTTTTAACGCCATCTATGAAGTTCTCGATGAACTATGACGATACCTGCATTATTAATAACGCCATCTGTAATGTTTTTGATGAACTACGGCGAATCTAGTCTTATCTACATACTGTTTACAGCTCTATTACAAATGGATAGAGATGATATTAATTTGTTCAAGTAGATTGATCGTGAATGCTGAAATAAACTCAAAATTGAAAATATTTTTGGTAATAAGTAATTTTCTTGCAAGTGTCCGTAGTTTTAATCTGGTCTCAAGTATAAAAAGGTATTAATTTGAACCCAGTAATCAATGTTTTATGACGGTTGGTTCTTAGGCGAACTTTGTGTGGGGACAGAACAATGTCCTTTTTAGAGTTGCTGAAATACAATCGATTACAGCACTATCTATCTATAGAGTACTTAAAAATCGATATATATATAGGTAGATAGTGCCGGAGGTTTTGGTTTTTCAGAAGAAAAGAAAAGCTCAAGCGCCTGATACTTTATATGACTCTAATAAAATTTAGCAAATAAAGGAAAAGATAAAGTTATATGTAGCTGATAATATTGTTTGATATACTTAGCTGATCTTCTAGATATTATTACTACAATATTATGTACTATAGCCCAATAAAATAAGAAAATTAAGTCGGTGATGTAAATAGGTAAGTAATTAAATTATAAAGTTAATTAATATAAATTATAAACCAATGATTATAATTGTTTAATGCATGCTTCTAGAGCCCGCCGACATTTGACACGAGCATTGGAGCTGCGTGGTGGGTGTAAGCTCTAGTTCCCTCTCTCATATGAGAGTTGAGGTCTGTGCCCAGCAGTGGGACGTTAATGGGATGTAGTGGTGGGCATGCTTCTATGTAACTAGTTACTACAAAACTTATACGTATACCGCAATCTCAGTGAAGTAAACAGTATGTTTTTTACGAAAAATAAATCATGCTGAAGCAGTTCAAGAACGCAAGATTTTTTTTAAAATTATTTATCTATTTCTTCTTCTTGGAGAGGCGGCTATGAAGGGTTTCGTGGAGACCAGTGTCGCTGCCGTTGCCAATCCATTCTATACCTAATCGCCACCACCTAGAGTTGGTAATTTCTGCCATTACTCGCCAAGAACAGCACCAACCCTATGTCTTGGAATTCGAGAGTTGGAAAAGAGGGGTTGAAAAATCTTCAAAACCCTTTGCCTACGGAACATTACCGTGCCTACGCCGCTACGGCCATCAGCACAAGTAAATAAATGCAACATTTTTGAATATTTTTTACTAGTCACGATTATTTAAAGATAAAATTTTATTTAGTCCTGCAGTTATCTAAGTGTACCAACAGTAAGAATATTGTTTATCATTGAATCACAAAGGATTTCCCTACTTAGTTATAAGAATCTATGTTATAACCTCATTTGTTTAAACATTGATATGATATATATGATATGATACTTATTCTATATCGTAAAATTTAGTCAGTCCTCAACATCGAGATACGTAAAATCTGCGCAAAATTCTTAGTATCAAGTTGAAATCGCTTGCGAAAAGTTCAATGTTTGGTGTTTTCATAAAATATGGTGGCACCAGCAGTTAAACAGGTACTATAGCCTAATTTCATACTAAGCCGCACCACCGTACCTATACCGCAAGACATCGAGCGAGTTTTTCACCCCTATGTCGTTCACGTTCCATCTACACGCACGAAACGCTTTGCATCTTCGTTTCTCTTATTATCTACGCATAGCTAGGGTCTGGAATACTCATTGAAAATCTGCATAGATCCCACCAATAGAAATCCGAGCATCAATGAGTGAATACTGAATAGGCATCTTCTTGGCAAGCACGGCCTATCTTAGGCCATATCATCACTTCCCATCGGGTGCGATTGTGGTTAAGAGTAAGTATGTATAATGTAAAACAAATAGGGTTTTTGTTAATATCTGTTTGATTTTCCGGGATTAAAAGTAGTTCTCGTCTTGCTTCAGGATGTAACCGATCTCTGTACCAAATTTCGTCAATATCGATTAGGCCGCTATTACTGTCACACTTTCTCATTTTCTTCTTCAAGGCTTCAAGGCAAGAGTGAATCTTATAGCCAAACTGTGCGTTCCAACTTCCAACCTATACCTCATTACTGCTTTGCAGTTTACATGAGTGTCATTAGGTGCAAGCCTATTTTGCAATTTCAAAAAACATTATATAGCATGGATGGATCTTCTTTCAGACATGGGCAATAATGGGCGTACTGCTAAACATGCTGGGGCAGGGCATGGTGATGGGGTTTCCATCTATTCTGCTGCCCGCAATCCAGGCTCCCGACTCCGAGATACGGGCTGACCGGAATGTGGCGCCTTGGGTAGGTACGTACTGATGTTCCTAAAATTACTTTTACCTGTGCAATTGCAGAGTAACAGCTATTTATCTATTTCATTTAATTTCAAGTTTAATTTCAAGTTTCTATATCCAGTGGTATGCCTGTACTTTGTGTAAATGTGGCAGATAATATATCTAGTTCTGTCCCTTTCCGCAGGGAGTATTATGAATGGACTATCAATATTTTTAATGCTGTCAGTTTAGTTTAGATATGGTAAACTACAGAATCAGCCCCAATAATCGGGTTTTTCAAACTCAAATACAAATAGTTTAGCTAGCGGACTGAAATGTAACAGAGAAAATTATTTATTTTCATATTAGTTTGGTCTACTGTAATGACTAATCCATCTTATTATATCTAAATTATAAGTTGGAAACGAAAATGATAAATGGTAAATGATTTTTTAATTTCATGTAGGACAACTTGTGTCATTAATAAAACGTTAAGACTGTACCACCGGATAGTTTTATGTCATCAGTTCATCAGATTTATATGCATTTTTTTTAATTCCAGCATCTTGTATAGCTCCAGCCGGCCTTGCAGGATTTCTTCTATCCTCATTTTTGATGGACCATTTCGGGAGGAAATTTGCTCATATCATTGTTATGATACCGGGCATCATTGGATGGATATTAATCTACCTCGCCTCCAGTATGTCCACTTTGATAATCGGAAGAGTTTTATGTGGGTTCACTGGAGCGTCTACCGTCATCTTAGGAGCTGTTGTTATAGGAGAATATTCAAGCCCAGCAAATAGAGGAGTGTTTCTAAATCTTAAAACTGCCGCAGTTTGTCTTGGAAGTATGGTAGTTCACATTATGGGTAACTATCTAAAGTGGCGGCACGTTGCACTCGTTTCTATGGTTCCTAGTGTTGTTGCAGTTTTAATAATTGTGACTTGGCCGGAAAGTCCTGCATGGTTGACTTCAAAAAAAAAGTTTGATGCGAGTGAAAAGTCATTCTATTGGTTGAGAGGAAAAAGTTCAGAATCAAGAAAGGAGTTAGAAGAACTGATAAGAGCTCAAAAAGCCAGAGACGAATGCGAAAAATGGACGTCGTTATCAGAGAAATGTTTAGAAATTCTCTACAAATTCATGAAGAGAGACTTTATAAAGCCCACGATAATAACGATATTCGCTAGTATCACTCTAGAAGCTTGTGGACGACATTTCTTTGCTGCATATGCTTTACAAATAATAGGTGACGTTACTGGGAGTAAAACAAGTACTTTCTTGTACACTTTAGCGATCGATATTATTATAACTGCAACTGCTGCAGTTTCATCAGTTTTAATAAGGATTTTGAAAAGGCGAACTCTTTTCTTCTGGAGTGGTTTTGCGTCTTTATTTATATTAGTGTTTGTTTGTCTGTATTTATTCCTTTCAGCGAATGGGATAGTATCTAAAGACAAAGCATGGATACCTACAGCATTATTTGTTTTGTACTTTATTTTATCTAATTTAGGTTGTACTGCAATTCCTCTTGCTTTATTAGGAGAGCTATATCCTCTAGCACATAGAGGGGTAGGGGCAGGTGTTTCAGGTATTATCTTAAGCGTGACTTTAATGGTTACAATGCAATTAACACCATATTTACTGGTTAGTGTGAAAGTATATGGAACGTTTGCAGTTTATGGGTTAGCTATGGGACTGTGTTTAGTTGTTCTGTTCTACATTCTCCCTGAGACTAAAGACAGAACTCTTCAAGAGATAGAATATTACTTTAATTTCGGCAAATTCAGGGATGATAAAATTGATAATGATGAAGATGCGAAAATGAAGATGATTCCTAATCCAACCTAAATGCTTTGTTTTCTAACACTTAAAGAGAAACGTTGAATTTGTTGCAGTGATAAGATGAAGATAATGTGAATTATTATGTTTTTGTGATAATAAAATTATAGATAAACATCTGTTAGCATAGAATTAAACTCTGCCTGTGTTAAACTTTTAAGTACCTGTTAAATAATTATAAAAATATTCTATTATATAACGATTAGGGTACGGTTGTACCAATTCACTTATCCCAGCCTTTTATTGTTATTATTATTATGTATAATAGGCTAGGCAGCTTTCGCTGATGCGCCTATATCTATCAAATCTTGTGCTTTGTCTTTAAGTGTTTATCAAGTCTGTTCTTGAACTGATTTACAGAGGTTGACATCACCACATCCTCGGGCAGTTTGTTCCACATAAGCACTACTCTATTGCTTAAAGGGATTTGATGATGCCAATTGCCAATTGTTGTATGTCAACTCTCAAATTTCTTAGTATGACGTGGTATGACCGAAGAATACCTAATAGTACATTTCAGACCGCCTCGTCTCGATCTAGTGGTTAGCATGTTCGACTGTGGCCGACGACGTGGGTTCGAGTATCGGGTCGGGCCATAATTAAGTATTGGCTTTTTCTGACTACAAATTCTCCGCACTAGATCGGAGTTAGGAAGTTGGCGGTGTTTCGGCCCCGTGCCTCGGAGAGCACGTTAAGCAGTCGGTCTTGCGCCTGATCTCTCTCCGGTCGCGTCGGATTATCCGTCCCATTGGGCTATGAGAGTAATGGAACAGCGAGTGCACATGTGTATGCGCACTATATTACCTCCCACGGAGATGGCTTAACTCTCTGGAGATAGGCCGCCACGGCCGAAATTCGTTTGGAAGGGCATTTGTACCTTTCAGTATTTTACTATTCAAGTAAGTATGACTTGAATAGTCATACTTACTTCAGTCCTTATCCTAACCTTATCTGACGAACAAAATTAATTTGATGTTTTGACAGAATATGTTGTATAGGAATCCTGTCAAAATTTCGGTTGTGAAACAATTAAGTACCCCTTAGCCTGAGATTGCTTTATCAACTCTAAAACAAATTAAATATGAAATGACGACCTCCCTGGCGCATTGGTGAGCACTTTGATTTTATAATGGTCCCGGGTTTGATTCCCTGCAGGGTCAATTTGGGAATTCATAATTTCTGAATTTTCTCTGGTCTGGTCTGGTGGGAGGCTTCCGCCGTGGCTAATAACAACCCTACCGGCAAAGATTTTCCACCAAGCGATTTAGCGTTCGGGTACGGTGCTGTGTAGAAACTGATTATTCCATTATCCCGTTACCATCTTGTGATATCATCATCATCACCGTGCACCAAACGAAACTTGGCGGTCATCACGCGAAAATCTTCTCTATTTTAACCCGCTTCTTTTAACCTTCGTAATGCTAAGCCCTGTCCATCCCCTTATACCGTCCAACCACTTCGCCTTTGGCGACGGTGCTCTCTTGCTCTCTTGATATGCTTCCTTCCAAAACTAGTCTTGGAAGTGAAAATTGTAAATATCCGAAGAAAACCAGTTTTCGAAATCATACTAAAATTATAAATGCGAAAGTCTGTTCAATCAATCAATCGTTTATTTGCAAGAAACATTGTACAAGATGACAAACTAATTAAAGAACAAACCTGTTTCGTCATTGCTGACGTGCAAATTTATAAAGTAAGTAGTCAATACAATTTTTGAAACCTTAAAATCATTATATCATAGGTATTATACTTACCACAACCATGAATAGTTATATTTAATTATTTTTATGTCAACAGTGGGACTGATTCTGTAGTGCACAATCTCTAAACTAAACTAAAATGTCAGCTTTAAAACTAGTTATGTCCCTTTCCGAAGGGACTATTACGAATGGGTTAGCAATAATTCATTTTAGTTTAGTTTAGAGATTGTGCACTACAGAATCAGCCCCATTGAATCAGTCCAAAAGTACCTATAATATGTTAAAATCGTATAAAACATACCTACATTAGAAAATATGTTACTTTGTGTTATAAAATAAAATAATAGAATAAAAAAATCAATTTATTTTCCAGAAATATTTCAAAAATTTACACAATAGAAATTAAACAAATGATTTTTAAACTTAACCTACCTATGAACTAACATACTCCTTGATGTCTCAAATGTATTTGAGACTGTGGCGGTCTTCGTAGTCCGCACATAATCCAATAGATGGCATTACTAGTACGATTCACGCGACCACGAAGAGCCCAACTCACGATTACGAAGCGTTCTCTGAATTACGCTATATATACGACCTCCAACGATGAACGGTCGGACCGGTGGACCCCGAGCACATCGCCCGCTCGGGAGGATGATCTTTGATGGTTTGACCCTCTCATGTTACCTCCATGTTGCACGACTCAAAATGTTACTTTTACGTAACTTTTAGGACTTCATAAAAAATATTTAATTTTTCTCGTAATAATCGTGAAACAGTGTTGCCAGATCATCGGAAATAAGATGATTTCAATCTTTTTATGCATACTACTCATGTTGATGTCTCTTTATTATACTCACAGGTATTACTATACATGCAAAGTTTGCCATTCAGTTTTGTCTTTAGGTAGGTATAGTCTATTATATAAGTAGGAATTATAAGGACAAACAACATTTAGGTACATTAAACTAACAATCTAATAAGCATTTGATTCATGACAATATGTGCTTCAATTCGCGTCAGTTTGGCCATATTGCTCAGGATAAAAATTTGGGGATGCCGTGATGTACCTACGCAAAGTATCGAATTATAAAATTTTTCACGGATACATACTTTTCATCTGGTTCTTAATGCACTAACTTTGTCTATCACTCATTTTTTTCATGTATGATGTGGTGGTGAATGATGTATTGCATGTTTTGCTATGGTACCAAAATTAACATGTATCTATCTAAAGATAATGGAACGGTTTTTGAATGCTAAAGCATCGACTTCTAAAGAAAAAAGGAAGATAGAGAAAATATTGATAGCTCAGTAAATGAGGCACCCCCTGAAAAAAAAGATGCAAGTTTATAATTTTAAAAAAATGGCTACTAGACATTGCATTTAAAATTGGATGTCAAAAAGGGAACAAAAAACGACTCAATTACGGCCTTTTGTACAATTTGTAATTGCAATATAGTTACTCAATCATAAGCCTGCTCTTATAAAGCATCAAAATACAACAAAACATAAACAAAACGTTAACGCTATTAGTAAAACTACTTACAAACAAAGTTGTAGCTATTGAAAGATATTAATTATTCTAAATCGGTTGGTATATTATTTAAACATTACTTGTATTTTTCATTTTCAGGATCAGCTGTTAATTTATCCAATCAACAATTATTTCGATTCTTCTAAGCATAACTAAGGGGACCGAAAACTTTTTAATTTTTTTGCAATAAAGTGCCATATTAAGTGTATTAGTTTCGCATTCCACATAATAAAAGGTAATGTTACTTTTCTCGTGAAAATGTTACTTATTGAGCTATCTCATGTTACATTTGACTATCTGCCACTGGCAACACTGGCCATATCACCTGCTCTCGTACATTGGTGACCCCGACGTGATCTTCAAGCCGCCGCCGACGATCACAACAAGCCGACGTGATCTCCAAGCCGCCGCCGACGATCAAAAACAAGCTGATGTGACGTCACAGCCCCTGCCGACGCACATCAAGCCGACGTCACGCCCTCACTCGTTAGACTTGAGCAACATCGTACATCACAATATAAACCCTGCAGTCATCGCAGCGAGGACAGCATCATCAGTACGCACAGCGGGACACAACAGCATCACAACGCAGCACAGCAGCACAACGCAGCACAGCAACCCAACGCAGCACGACAAAACTCAACGCAGCACAGCAACCAACGCAGCACAGCAACACAACACAGCAACGCCGACCGATGTTCCGGCACAGCCGCTCACAAAGCCACACGCCCAGCGGCCAGCACGTCGATACGCAACAGCATATCAGTACACAGCCCGTCGACGCCAGTACCAGCCGCACAAGTGGGTCACACAGCCTCAGAGTAGTATGAGCCGACAACGCCACTACCCTGGTTGTTGCACGACGCCGCTTCACTGAGTACTTCCCGACGCAGCGCTTACCTGAATGTTCATCGACGCCACTTCTCCAGATGCTTGCAACGCCGCTCAACTGAATGCTGACGCCCTCCAGACTAGAAGGGGAGTGATGTGGCGGTCTTCGTAGTCCGCACATAATCCAATAGATGGCATTACTAGTACAATTCACGCGACCACGAAGAGCCCAACTCACGATTACGAAGCGTTCTCTGAATTACGCTATATATACGACCTCCAACGATGAACGGTCGGACCAGTGGTCCCCGAGCACATCACCCGCTCGGAGGATGATCATCCTTTCTTACGGTCGAGCCATATCACCTGCTCCCGTATAAGACCAATGCCGCAATAAATATCCCACGTTCGTCTGCATATACAGGCTTTTACGATGCAAATCTCGTTTCTTAGGCACCTCCACCAAGTATTTGCGATTCTCTTCCGCATTAACGCCCGTCGAAGCACTGCAATAACGAGGGAGGCCAAATAAAACCCGATATATATGCGTTGTTGTATTGCACACGCATGGCATTTATGCCCCGCTGAGTGTATTTAGCCCACTATTCTGTTGTGTAGAGGCACATGCAGTAAGTGCGAAAGAGAGTTCTCTTTACTTCGGTATTACACATTCGGAACTGTTAGGGTGCCGTTTTTTCCTTTTGAGGCACAGAACCCTAAAAACAGTCATTGTTTCATTGCAAAAATTAGAAATCGATCTGTCTAATTTTAAATCTATTATTATTTAAATAAACCCGCCTGGGCAATTCTCAAAAACGGGCCTAAAATTTTGGAGAATAAAAATGTTTTTTGATATGGTCCGATAAGCAGTCATAAATTAATAAAACAGTGTCCTTATTTATTTTGCAATTATGATCCAAGCTATTTTCACAATAGTTTTCATGAAAATAAAAAAATAAAAAAATCTCTTTCCACGGAAGTGACATATTCAAATAATATCAGCTACACATATTTGAATTTTTGCAGAATTAAACATATTTTTTTAACTATTTATGTATTAATTAACTGTTAAGTAATATATATAAAACTAATTAGGCCAAAAGAATATAAATTTCACATGGTTATACAATGATATCATCATCATCTACTTTCGAAACACCCTCACATTGTGGCCAAACAAACTCTGTGTACTCATCATCGCCTTTTCATATGTCTAATCTAAGACTTCACTGTTTTTAGATGGTGCCATGATTAATAATTCCAAAAAAAATTTTTATTCAAATTGGTTATAAAATGTTGATAATATTGTTACTTCCATGGACTAGAGTCCACTTGGGTGACAACCATGGAAGTGACATTTTCAACTTAAACACCGTTTTTTTCATTAACTCACTAATTTATTATTAAAAACAATAAAATACCTTGAAAATGGATAAAATTTCGTATTATTCCACGTTATCTAGTGGACCTTAATTAATTTAATACTTGGTGATATGTAGTCCACAAAAATGACCGTAATAGCATATTAATTTTAAAAAAAACGCACCTTTTAAGTCAGGGCTCCGACATTTTTCCCCCAGAATTACCAAACTCTCAAAAAATTGCAAGATGGCGACATACCCGTTGTCTATTCAATAAATTATGGCAGCGTTCAATATGTTTGTTCATGGAGGTGTAATTTCCACAATGCACAAATGTTATGAAATATTTTTAGTCTAGTCATTATTTTACTGCCGTTTCAATTTCCTGGTGTTTTTTAGAAACTTATTTCGATCTATTATAGCAAAACAGTAGGAACTCGTTAAATCATTTAAGATTTGTAACCTTTATTTTTAGATAAATTGTTCTGAGTGAACCTTGCACACGACATGGATGTGACATTTTAGACACTCTTTTGATGATAATTTAAATAATTATTTTAATATTGTAATTAATATAAAACATCCTAAAAATATAAACTACTTTGAGAAATAATGCAAGAATTTCTCATTTTAAATCACATGCACAAAATAAAATCACCAAAATGAGAATGGCCCGCCTAATCTTATTAATATGGATAATATAGTAACCTACAGTCTAGTATTTAGGGTCCGTTGCTACTTTGGGTAAAACAATAAAATAACAGGTGATTATGGTTTTGGGTATATTATATACTAGCTGATGCCCGCGACTTCGTCTACGAGTATTGAGGATTTTTGTTTTCGCGGGAACTCTTTATATTTCCGGATTATAAAGAAGCCTTAAGACCATCTCTCTCATTCAGACTTACTATTTATCTCTGTGTTAAATTTCATCCAGATCCGTTCAACCGTTCTAGCGTGATTGAGTTACAAACATCCATCCATCCAAACTTTCGAATTCATAATATTAGTATAGATATGGGTATACCAACAGCAAGAATATTGTTAATCTAAATCACTACTTGAAAATAAGAATCTATGTTATATAACCTCCTTTGTTTAGACATTGATATGATAATCCTTACTCTAACTATATCGTAAAATTTAGTCAGTCCTCAGCATCGAGATACGTAAAATGTGCAAAATTCTTAGTATCAAGTTGAATTCGTTTGCGAAAAGTCCAATTTTTTGTATATTCATAAAATATGTTGGCACCAGCAGTTAAACAGGTATTACAGCCTAATTTCCTACTAAGCCGCAACACCGTAACCTATACCGCTAGACACCGAGCGAGTTTCCACCCCTATGTCGTTCACGAATCACGTTTCATGTACAGAGCTGGGCATAATACATGCTTTGCTTTAATTGAAATACATACAAAAAATACTGTATCGCATGTACCTAATTAAAATATGAAATACAAAATATCTTTAAGTAAGGTATTTGAAATACGAATTACAAGTATAAATACCTTTACCTTTACAAATACCAAATACTTTTTGTATTTCAATTACGTATTTTAATTATAGGTAATTCAAATACTGCCCAACCCTGTTCATCTACACGCACGAAACGCTTTGAATCTTCATTTCTCATATTATTATCTACGCATAGTTTTGGCTCTGGAATACTCATTCAACATGTGCGTAAAATCCCACCAATAGAAATCTGGGTATCTTTAGATCAAGAGTGATCAGTGTATAGGCATCTTCGACGGACAGACGGCTTAGACTGATAGACATTCTCATTCACTTATTCAAGGCTTCAAGCCTTGTTCAATCAAGGTGATTGAATTTGATTGATTGATTTATTGATTGATTGATTGACTCATTAAATTATGATAGAGTTGTCGTCAAGTTCAAGCTGATTTTGCAAATTGCATTAAAAATTATTATAAATAGCATAAATGGATCTTCTTTTAGACATGGGCAATAATGGGCGTACTGCTAAACATGCTGGGGCACGGCATGGTGATGGGTTTTCCATCTATTCTGCTGCCCGCAATCCAGGCTCCCGACGCTGAGATACGAGCTGACCTGAATGTGGCGCCTTGGGTAGGTACGTACTTATGCTCAAAATTACTTTCACTATAAGTACTTTTTCCCGAATTACCACTTTTGCACCCATCTCTATAGTTTCTTTTCTTTCTTCTGGAATATTGTTTCTGTGTTTAAGCCTGTGCATATACAATGAGAGTATCTATATATTTCATTTCATTTCAAGTTTCTATATCCAGTGGTCTGGCTGTAAAAATGTGGCAGATAGTTTTTCAAACTTAAACACAAATAATTTAACATGTTACTTAGCGGACTGAAATGTAACAGAAAATTATTTATTTACTTAATAGTTTTGTCTACTTTAATGATCAACTATAATATATATATGAATTCTAAGTTGGAAACGTGAATCTTTGTAAGTCATCAACTTTTCATCATATTATTTATACCTAATACCTAATACCTTTTGTTTTAATTCCAGCATCTTGTATAGCTCCAGCAAGCATTCCAGGATTTCTTCTATCCTCATTTTTAATGGACAAGCTCGGGAGGAAATTCACTCATATCATTCTTATGATACCAGGAATCATTGCATGGATTTTAATCTACCTCGCCTCCAATATATCCACTTTGATAATCGGAAGAGCTTTATGTGGGTTCTCTGCTGGGTCTACCGTAATCTTAGGAGCTGTTGTTATAGGAGAATATTCAAGCCCAGCAAATAGAGGAATGTTTCTAAATCTTAAAACTACCGCAGAATGTCTTGGAAATATGGTAGTTCACAGTATGGGTAATTATCTAAAGTGGAACCACGTTGCACTCGTTGCCATGGTTCCTTATGTTATTGCATTTTTAATAGTTTTGACATGGCCAGAAAGTCCAGCTTGGTTGGCTTCAAATAAAAAGTTTGAAGCGAGTGAAAAGTCATTCTATTGGCTAAGAGGAAAAAGTACAGAATCAAGAAAGGAGTTAGAAGAACTGATAAGAGATCAAAAAGAGAGATATGACTGCGAAAAAGTGACGCCTTTATCAGAGAAATGTTTAGAAATTGTCTACAAATTCATGAAGAGAGACTTTATAAAGCCCACGATGATAATGATTTTCGTTGGTATCATTCTAGAAGCTTGTGGACGGCATTACTTTGCTGCGTACGCGTTACAAATAATTGGCGAAGTTACTGGGAGCAAAAACAATTCTTTTCACTACATTTTAGCAATCGATATCATAATAACTGCAACTGCTTTAGTTTCATCAGTGTTAGTAAGGGTTTTAAAAAGGCGAACTCTATTCTTCTGGAGTGGTTTCACATCTTTATTTATATTAGTGTTTGTTTGTCTGTATTTGTTCCTTTCAGCGAATGGGATAGTTTCTAAGGACAAACCATGGATACCTACAGCATTATTTGTTTTGTTCTTTATTTTATCTTACTTAGGTTGTACCGCAATTCCTCTTGCTTTAGTAGGAGAGCTATATCCTCTAGCACATAGAGGGGTAGGGGCAGGTGTTTCAGGTATTATCTTAAGCTTGACTTTAATGATTACAATACAATTAACACCATATTTACTGGTTAGTGTGAAAGTATATGGAACGTTTGCAGTTTATGGGTTAGCTATGGGACTGTGTTTAGTTGTTCTGTTCTACATTCTCCCTGAGACTAAAGACAGAACTCTTCAAGAGATAGAATACTACTTTAATTTCGGCAAATTCAGGGATGATAAAATTGATAATGATGAAGAAGCGAAAATGAAGATGATACTAAATCCGACCTAGATGCTTTGTTTTCTAGTAATTAAAAAGAAGCGTTGAATTTTCCGCAGTGATAAGATGAAGATAATGTGAATTATAAATATGTTTTAGTGATAATTAAATTATTAAGATACCTAAACTTGTTAGCATATTATTAAATTCTGCCTGTGTCAAGCTTTTATGTACCTGTTAAATATAATAGTATACTATTAAATAACGATTAGGGTGCGGTTGGGGAGGTCAGCTCAAAACGGCCACCTTAACTTTGAGTAAAGAAAAAACCTATCAAACGATTGATTTTCCACAAGAATTTTATACTGATGGGAAAGAAGTTTATAAAATTTATGATTTGTGAAATTTAAGGTCTCGAAATTTGAAATAATAAGCTATGATGTCTAAATTACGGCAACTTGTAAAAAACCCGCTTTGCCCGAGCGGCCGCCTAAAGCAGCCAGGGGGCCAAGGGCAACGTGGCCAGCCCCAACGTTACTGCGTATAATTGTTTTTTTTTTTAAATTAACATGCTTGACGAAATAAAAATGTCCAAAAAATATAAAAGAACGATATTATTTATTAAAGAAACATTTGTAATTAATTTTCCCCGTCTTATACTCAATTTTTAGTTCAGTTCAGTTTCTAGTTCTCAGTTTCTAAATAATTTTAAATATAACCAGATACAGTTTTGAGTAATTATCATTATTTTACTTGAAGAATTATAAAAATATCCTTTGTTATTTAAATTAAATAAAATTGAAATATCAATGTTTTGTTTTTAAAGTAATATTATACAGTATTTTTATAAAAATCTAATTATTTCTATTTTCTCAGTCCGAGTTGAGATTTAACTAGTACCTTGCATTAGTTTAATCATAATAATAATTAAAAGTAATTTAAATTAACTTATTTAGTTTGAAAACTTCAGTCATCAAACTTCTATTAAGCATAAACTTTTAGGGACTTTAACACAGGTTTAGTTTTTATTATCATTTGAATATTTTTAACAATCAACAAATATTGCTCTTACATTAAAAATAATATACTCAGTCTGAGTTTCTACTAACTAAAAACTAGTATTCGCATTATTTTAATCATGAGGTCTTACAATTTCTTTAACCTTAACTAAGTAATATAGTATATTTAAAAAAAAACATCTCAGTCATCAAACTTTTTTTAAACCTTTAGGAACTTAACACAGCCTTTTTTTATTTTTTTCAAATAATTAACAGGTACCTCTCTAACACTAGGTACATATAAGTCTTTCAACAGTCTTAATATTTCTTATCACAATGAATCTTCTTAAACTTATAAACTTTAACAACAAAAAAAATAAATGTGGGTATAAAACAAAAATAATCAACTTCGATAATTCTATTGGGTCTATAAATAGTAAAAACCCGTAATCATTTTAGATTTGTTGACAATTATCACAATAGTAAGCTCCGATTCCGGAGTACGTCGTACAGGCTTCATGAGCCCATAACTGGCAATCGTCACAACGAATCCAGTCCTCTACGGGCGGGTCTTCGTATGGCTCCATGCAAATGAGGCAAATATAATGTTCGTTTGCGGCCTTATTACTTCCAGTATCTTTGTCTTTAGTATTTGTACGAGTTTTAGGTCTTCTTTGCGTTCCAGATGATCCTGCCTTTTCAGACAATTTGCTCTTTAAGTTTTTAACTACTCTTTTATCTTTATCAGCATCGGCTTTTTGTTTCTTCGTGAACTTTTTCCTCTGTTCGTCCTTTATTGGGGTACTTGTTAAAATTTCAGCTCGCTGAGTAATTCTTCTTCTGGAGGTTTTATTTGGTCTCATTTTTGGCAAAGGTTTCAGTGCAATAGGGCTTATGTAGTTCATATTTGGGCCTGCGGCAGTATTGTCTGAAAAGGGTTTTGTAACTGGTGTCGTCGTAATAGACGGTGTAACTGGGTATTCTGTAGTCATAGTAGTATTACACAGGTCATCAGGAATCTTTGCTCTGACCGAATTCAGTTCTACGTTATCAAGAATAGCCGTAGTAGACCTTTCAGATCGTAGCGGTGAAACTTGTGAGTTTTCAGAGATAGTCACCATTGTAGATTGTTCATTATTCATAAATTGCTTGATAACCGAAGAAGATAATATTTTGGAATAATTTCTATCTGCTAATATTTGGTCAATAACCGAAGGAGATGGTGTTCTAGAGTGATCTACATCTACTGGCAATATGTGTTGTTGCTGTTGATCACTAGATGGTGTCGGGTCTTCCACACTAGGCGGATTCTCCATGGTTGTTGCGGGCAAAAATTCAGCATCATCAAAGATAAATCTATTTGGAGGCCACAGGCCCGTTTTTTCGAAACCACTGACAGCATTCTGGGTTGTTGCAGCTCGCAAATAGGCAGTACCGAACAAACTGGCGACATCTTTTTGATTGATTATACGACCCACATGTGTTTTCTGGAAAGTCGCCACACTACGCTCAAAATATGTCTTTAATGGCCCATAAACACATAGATCTAGTGGTTGCATCCTATGTGTAGTGTGTGGTGCCAGTGATACAAATATGACATGACACTTGGAGGCGAGTTCTAAAGCTGGTAAGTATTTATGCGACTAGTGATTATCCATGATAAGCAGTAGTTTTTTCTCTGCCGTCGGACGGACTGTGTCTATGAAGAAACGAAGCCACTCTAAAAACACAGTGCCATTGGTTCACCCATTATCACTGACAGTTGCCTGTGTGCCAGGCGGCGCTCCATCTAGAAGGTGCGGTGCCATTCTTTTCCGTGCAAAAATCAGTAAAGGTGGTACGAAGGATCCCGCAGCATTACAGCAACAAATAACTGTGGTCGTTCTTCCTCGCTCAGTACTGGCGATGAAACCCACTGGCTTTTTACCCAGTCTTGTTAAAACTCTAGGTGGTTTGTTGGAAGACGTTTGAATACCCGTCTCGTCCATATTATAAAGGCGCATAGCGTCAATTTGGTGCTTCTCAATTTCAGTTTCAAGGAGGTAAAAAAATCTATATACTTGGGATCTGTCAAATCCCCGGGCTCTGGCTATAGACGTAGGTTCAGGTCGTCTTAAGGTCAAATCAGGATGACGCTTGATAAATTCTTTATAAAAGTCCTGGCCGGCAGTTCCATTCTTAAAAGGATTTGGAATATTGTTAACTTCAGCAAACTGGATTTGGTAGTAAAGGTGGTTGTGAGGCAGCGGTGCATTCGGCTCGTACTTTCTTATCGAATGGCGAGGTTGAGGTACTGCTGAAAGTAGACGTAAAGAATGCTTTTAATTCATTGGACAGGGCAACTCTGCTTAACGAAGTTTCAACACAGCTTCCCGAAATTTACCCATATGTTTGGCAATGTTACAGCTCTGCTTCTAAATTATTTTTTGGTGATGGCGATATTAAGTCCTCTGTAGGTGTTCAGCCAGGGGATCCTTTAGGTCCAGCCCTGTTCAGCTTAGGGATCCACAACCATATCTCAAATTTAACATATGGTATCTTGACGATGGAACCATTGGAGGCAACGTGGATGACGTTCTTAAAGATCTTAACAATGTTAAGCAACAATTTGGCAAAATTGGTTTAGAACTAAACTTTTCCAAATGTGAACTGTTTTTCACAGAAAAGCTATCGCAAGATAGAATATCATCGGCCTCCGAATTATTTAATGAAATTGCCCCTAATATTAAGATTCTTGATAAACATTCACTTTGTCTTCTTGGTGCTCCTCTTTTTAACGAAGCCATACAACCAATCTTGGACAAAAAAGTCAGAACATTTTCGGCACATTCTGACAAATTGGGCGCTCTAAATTCTCACGTTGCATTTTCAATCCTAAAATATTGCCTTTTTGTACCTAAATTAATTTATATTCTCCGTGCGAGCCCAATTTGGAAATTTCCTGATATCATGGATGCCACCTTAAGAGATACGCTAGAAAAAATTCTAAATTTATCTTTTGATGATCAGTCCTGGAATCAAGCTACTTTACCGGTCAAGTATGGTGGCATCGGCGTGAGAGAAATTTCCAGTGTTGCTCTTCCGGCTTTTCTGTCCTCTGTGCATAGTATAAAAGAGCTTAGTTCTCAGATTCTTAATTCTAATTCAGTTTCATTGACCTATGCCACAGAGGCCTTAGATAGTTGGAAGGTCAGGTGTCCCAATGACGATATCCCGAAGGAATATTTCACACAAAAACTTTGGGATGTGCCGTTGGTTCGGCTGACACATACAAATTTGGTTCAAAATCTTACAAGTGAAAGAGATCGAGCAAGGCTTCTAGCCTTATCTGAAAAAAAATCCGGGTAATGGCTTCATGCCTTGCCATCGAAAAATCTCGGCACTCTTTTAGATAATGAAAGTTTTCGTGTGGCTCTAGGTCTCAGATTGGGAACACCCCTGTGCTTCGAGCACAGATGTTCGTGTGGAAAAGAGGTCGATAAATTTGGAATTCACGGACTGTCTTGCCAAAGGAGCGCTGGTAGGCTTTTTCGGCATGGCTCTCTCAATGATACGATCAAAAGGGCTCTTGCCACCATAGATATTCCTGCGCTCATTGAGCCGGCAGGGATTAGTCGGGATGATGGCAAGAGACCTGATGGATTGACGCTGGTTCCCTGGGAACGGGGACGGGCGCTAATGTGGGACGCAACATGCGTAGACACATTGGCCCCGTGTCATATCAGGGAGACAGCATCAAGGCCGGGAGCCACAGCAGAAAAGGCTGAAACCGGCAAGCGGCGGAAGTATGCCTCTCTCATAGAGAGTTACATATTTGTTCCATTTGCCGTGGAGACCCTTGGGCCGTGGAGTCTTAGTGGCAAAAATTTTTTGCGAGATATTTCACCGCGGTTAATTGCCTCATCTGGTGACAGAAGGGCTGGTTCATTTTATGCGCAAAGGATCAGCCTGGCTGTCCAGCGCGGAAATGCAGCCAGCATTCTTGCCACCATTCCACGTGGGCATGATTTATATAGTAATTAGGTTAGGCTAGCTAGCATTAAGTTCTATTGTATTATTTTCAATAAAAAAAAAAAAAAATGGAAAACAAGATGCAAAAAGTCCTCCTTTGTTAGTCCAAAGAAAAGATTATCCATATGAAATACGTACACCAAGAGTTCTTCTTCCTGCTGTGGAGTAAAAACGGTTTTATATCTCCCAAGTTTCTTCTTAGCAGATCCTCTCGCAATGTGTCTTCTTAGAGTAGTACGAGGAATATTATACTTAAGTGCGATAGGCTTAACAGATCCACGTTTATCATTTACTAGCGGCCCGTCCCGGCTTCGCACGGGTAGACATAAATAGGTACAGATATTTAAGTTTTAAGCATGCTAATTAAAACGACCATGAATCACTAAATTAGAAAAAAAATGTATGCTTATTTTAAAGCCTCCCTGTACACAACGTTGGCTGTGGTATTTGTAGGTGGCAACAAAACGTATTGATTTTCAGGAGATCCTACTCGAGAAAGTGCCACATACAATTGCCCGTGGGGAAAGCACTCTTTCGTTAAGTCGATACCAACTATGGAAAAAGTTTGTCCCTGGGATTTATTTATTGTTAGGGCAAAGGATATTTTTAAAGGGAAATGTAACCTTTTAAAAGATATGGGCAAATCAGTTGGTATCATCGGGATCCGCGGAACTACCTAGTTCATAATGGTGCACCCCCTTCTCCCGCACTGCCCCTCTCACGAAGAGTTAGTTACTCGATGCGCTGCGTGGCGGCCGCCGCCGGCATGTATTTTTATTTTAATTTCATGATATCTTTTGAATGGAATGTCCGATTTCAATAATTCAAAAAGTAATCATCAGGTATTGAGACAGTCTTGAATATTAAATTATTTATTTGGATAAAAAATTATAAATGGTATGGATAACACGGTCTGATTTTGATCGGCATTTCTATCAATTTGTTAAATGTAAAAAAGTAGTTATAGTGACGTAACTACAATAGTTAGACACATGGTCTCGCGAAGTTTTTTGTAGATATTGATATATTCTATAATATTGTCGAACATTTTCTTGTCGTATCATTAATACTCTTCGCAGCGTATGCGATGAAAGACATTTTATGGCTAATTTTTTTACACCTTCGGTTGGTTTTAATAGGAATTTCTAAAGATTTCTATAGTAATCTAGTACTAAATATTTCCTATGTTACTCAGTGATAATGTAGCTTTCTAATGAAAAAAGAATTATTAAAATCGGTCCAGTACTTTTTGAGTTTATTCGTTACATACAAAAATACAAATCTTTCCTCTTTATAATATTAGTGTAGATGTAGATTTCTTTCATCGCCCGTGCCATAAGATTTTCAACCCATGATCCCTGGTTGGTTTTTCTCCTATAATTGTTCACCATCTAAACAAAATAATTAAGCATTAACTATCTAATCATAATATTTTTAATAAGGGCAAAGCGGTCAGTTGGCCGCTTTGCCCGGACCGCTTTAAGTACCTTATTAGACCATATTGTTTAAAACTTCGGCTGCTCACACTATTACACATTTACGTTTGAGCAAATTTTACACAAATCAAGCCAAATAGATAAGAAACAATACACGTATTATAAAAGGATTTAAATATAAAGAGGTATGATCAAAACAGGATGAACTTACCTTACATTTTTTTTAACAAAACACGTAAAAATAATATTTTCGACACTGTAGCCGCGCGATCGTTCCTACCGCTACTGAATGACTGCCCGGCGCGGGGCGGGAGGTTCCTTAAGCGACAAAGCGGCAATGTCGCATTATCATTTCAAATAATCGAAAAATGAAGAGTGGCCGCTTTGCCTCCCTTGACCGCTTTGAGCTGACCTCCCTAGTGATTCCTTAATCCCGTCCTTGTATCGGTGTATGTCAAACTAGTCTCAACTCTCAAGTAACTTACTATTATCACAGAATACATAATAGTACCTTTCAATATGACTATTCAAGTCATATAAAGTTATAAAAAGTATGACTCGTATAGTCATACTAAGGGCCTGTTTCCACTTATCTGACGAACAAAATTCATTTGATGTTTTGACGGATGTTATAGGTAATCCTGCCAAAATTTCGATTGTGACCAAGCGCTAAGCCTGAGATCACTTTATCAATCGTAAAACAAATTAAAGGACTTGACCGGTGGAACTATGGCAGCTTGCCTGGGTGTCAAAAATCAATGTTCAGCAATGATTTCTTTATTATTGTAATTGTAATATTTCACCGTTTTCAGAAAAAAAAGTTTCAGGAGTCTGAAGGCTCGGAAAACTGAGAAAATTAATAAAAAAAGTTTCACCAAAAGACTGCTTTCCCACACTAGATGGCGCTATTAATTGTGTTGAGCGAGTCTAAAAATATTTTCAAGTATGATTTCTTTATTATTGTAATTGTTATATTTTATAGTTTTCAAATAAAAACGTTTCAGGAGTCTGAAGGTTCTGAAAACTGAGAAAATAAATAAAAAAAGTTTCACCAAAAACTTCTTTCCCACACTAGATGGCGCTAGTTATTGTGGTGAGTCTAGAAAATATTTTTAAGTATTGCTCGCTACGTTTCTCAGGAAAATTAATCAAACTTGGTATTTATTATTTAGACAGGGATGAGGATTACACAGGAATAATAAAACTATATTTGCAAGAATTATGTAATAATTTTAATACATTTCACTAATAAATCACTCCCTTCTATGAAAGAATCAGCCTGTACCCAGCTGAGGGATATTTTGGAATGGCCTTTAAGTGATGACAATAATATTTTTATACAGTAGGTCTCACAATAATAAAATCATACTTGTACGAATTATTTTAATAGATTTAAATAATAGAAAAACAATTATTGAACCTACTGCCTGATTGGTGCAGCAGATAATAAGTATTTTAATCGCTAACATACAGTCTCGGTTTGGAAGTCCAGAGAACTTTCAGAGTTAGAAGTTATACATTACAATGAACTTTGTCTTGGGCATGTTGCATTGCATAAAACAATATTTTGATAAAAATAGTTTTTACTGTTCTTCCACAGAAACCAAAACATTTTCAAGAAATGATGCTGGTGCTAGCACGTTATCTTGGTGTCTGGCCCACCCAAGATACCAGACTAGTGTCATCACATGGCAACAACAACCAACTGTACGATTGCCAACTATACAGTTGCAATAGTAACCTAATATTGCATCCAATGCAGAATTGCTGCTAGGCTCTCTATCTATTAATATATAGGTAAAATATATTTTTTGAGTGACATGTCTTGATTTTATTCTACCTCTCAGTAAATATGGATGGTTCCCACCAACATGTGAAACCATTTCTGCGGAATGTTCCAGCTCTGGACATACTTCAACATGGTATATTCCATTTTGTCTTATGTGCTCCCCGTAATATGATCTTGCTTGCTTGACCTGGTATGGCCCTAATGCAAATAAAAGTAAATCATTATATTCCAAAACAGGAAAAAAATGTAATTGTGGCAGGTTACCATCTATACGACTAAACATCACTCTTCTTCTGTTGAGGTTATATTCATTTATGAAATAGCCGAGATGATTTGGTTCGTCCATATATCGTTGAACTCGTTGTATTATTGCTTCAGCATTTGGGCTGTCCTCAATTACTGGATGAAACTTATTTAATAGTGCTCCCGCGATTCTAAAATCAGTCATCATATTTGGACTTGCTATATTAAAGTATCGGTGGCGAAATAATTTGTAGTCCCGCTTGTATCGTCCATTTATAATTTCAACGACCCATCTGCACAAAGTCACCTTTCTGCTTTTATTTGCTTGAGAAAATGTCAATTGATGAAGCCCTTCATCCAAAGACTCAGGTTTATACACCCTGTAGTTTATTTCTTCTAAAAATGGAATGGCATCCCTAAAACCCCTATCCAAGATAAAAATATCATTTAGGCTGAAACAGGTTTCGTAATGGACTATTATCATTTTGAAACAGGGTTTTCATAATTTCTGCATCACTTTGCGTAGCGGCATATGGACCTACCACGTCTATTATGTGTCCATCACAAGAACAAATCACAAATGGTTTTATGAGGTTATCATACTTATGTAAACTGTAGGTCTTTTTTTGAAAAAGGTAATTAGAGCTTTTCTGCATGTAGATATATGTACCATCAAACATGGCAATTGCTGAACGATGTTCTGCATTTGGAGTTCCAAACAGAGCTTCTGGTACTCTTAAGTTTCTATCCATAAGTTGCTCATGCGTAATATGACCTGGACCAATATGTTGGGGTACAAAATTATTGTTAAGACAATTTCTAACATTTTTTAAAAGAAATTGAATTGTCGACTGTGACAAATTAAATAATGTTGCAAGTCTTCTATTGCTGTCACCAGTTCTTAATTTAATTAAATAAATTGCTAAAGCACGTTTTGGTTGCTTAGCATAGTTCGTAGGTATACTACTGTAGAGTTCTAAAAATTCAGTTACTGTTCGCCCAGTCCAATAATGGCAAACATTATTTGGCATCTCTTCCACATTATTGAAGTCTAAAACCTCCCCATCCAATTTTGCTATATTGAGCATGTTTTCTATTTGTCTACCATTGAAAGTGGATATAACAGTAGTATTTTGTGGTAATAGGTGCCACTCATTAGACAATAAATGACTATTACAAACTCTGCAACTACGAGGCACATAAAAATTGTGCTCTTTAATTAAAATCCTTTTAATAAACATAGGTATCAAATGAAATGTATGATTGTTGCAACTATTGAATATACAACGGCTAGAAGTACTACTGGCGCGCTTGTAATTTGGTACAACTATATTGTATGCGGATGCTGCATGTACTGGTTGTGGTGGCGGTGGTGGTAGTGGTGGTGGTATTGGTGGTGGAGACGTTGGTGTCAGTGATGCATGTGGCAACGCTGGAACCACATCATGTGATAAGGCCCTTGATGAATCTTGAATTAGCCGACGATTCCCTCGAGTCCAACAGGCCCAACATGCATAAATTGTTGTCATATTAATCTAAAAATAGAATGACTTATTAACATACAATTTTTAAGCTATTAAAACATTGGTCTTTCGTCATCCAACAGTATACCAGAATATAAGTTACATTTTGTCTTATGAATGCTTGTTACTTTAATACCTACACATAAAATAATAATTAATTAACTTACCTGACAATTATCATTTGAAATAATGGGTAGTAATGAGCTGTCTGCAGCAATTGTGTTGTAACGAGATCTTCTGACTGACACACCACACCCACGGCAGACCATAAAATGGCCTAGCAACCTCACATTGTCAGCCTCTTCAGTATTCAATAAATTGAAACAAGGATGACAAATATATGCATCCAATGGCAACTGAAAAATGAAAATATCATACATAGTGGATAGTGAGGAGTGGTTAGAGAGCCTAGTGGTTAAGATTTCAACCTCCTTTTCGGGAAGTCTGAGTTTGATCCCCGGCACACATCTCTAACTTTTCAGAGTTATGTGCTTTTTAATCAATAAAATAAAAGGTGCTTTATAGGAAGTATGAAGTCTGGCAATCTGCACTTGGCTAGAGTAGTAGACCATGGCCTAAACCATCCTCATTTTGAGAGGAGAACCATGCCCAGTAGTGGGCTGGCAATAGGTTGATAATGCTAATAGATTGTAGGTAATGTGCAGATATATAAACTGGGGACACAAGCGGCTAGCGGCTCGCAAGAGCATTGTGTTCTTTCCGTGTGTAAAACCTAGCCTCTGTATTTGCTACTCATAAAATATCTCCATCGAAATACTTCAATTTGTTGTTCTGCTTATGTTCAAGAAAAAGAAGATCTAAACAACAAAGACCCATCATACTAATATTATAAATGCGAAAGTGTGTTTGTTTGTTGGTTTCTCCTTCAATCACGCCGCAATGGAGCAACAGATAGACGTGATTTTTGGCATGGGTATAGTTGAGGATCTGAAGAGTAACATACGCTTCTTTTTATTCCGGAATATTAAAAGGTGTTTCCACGGGAATCAAAAACTTAAACCACGTGGACGAAGTCACGGGCATCAGCTAGTTTATAATATTAGCACAGCACAACAGTAACTGTCAATTTAGTTCAAATAGGGTACATACCTGATTGTTCAACCATCGAGCGAGTCTTGCTTGCAAAGGTAATGCCAGCGTTGACATGGTATGCCTTTGAATCCACCTTACGGATATACCACAATTAAGGCACCTCATCATAAAATAATTATTATCCAAATCGTAGAGAAAAACAAATGTCCAGTATGAATAGCAAGGGTAATCGGGTTTTCAAAATATCAATGTCCGTATAGAATAACTATGGTCGTTAGAAATTCTTCACAATATTCACCCAGTTCCTTCTCAACAAACACTTAATACACCACGACTCACGAGTAGAAACTTCAAACTAGAAACGCACGAGAACCGAGACGAAGGACTGCCATGTTGCCACAATTTAATGATGCGCCGATTTGATTATTTATCTAATCGATTATGCAAATAAAGGTATAATTCGATTCGATAATTCGATTTGGTTCGATTATTAGTTCGAAATTATAATAGTTACAAATTGTCATATTATCTACAGATTATAAAAATGAAACAAAATATATTTAAATCACACTTCAAACAGTCATCAATTTCTAATCAGTGTCCAGTTAGCATTTAAAAAAATGTAATCGAGATGCTTTGGCAGCAGGTTCCTCCCCCTTAAATTCGAATACAAAACATAGAAAGCGAGTACTGGCCGTAACTTGTAGTGGTTAAAAAATACTGTATAAACCGACTCGAGCCGACTCGATCCACCAAAACAGCGACTCGGCACATCACTTGAAAGGAGTTTATATGTTCTGTGAATGATCGAAAGAATATGGCAGATGCATTGTCAAAGGACTTAACGACCGTATTATTGTTTTTTAAACATTTGAACCTTACCTTATTAGAAATAATAAATCGGATAAGGTCAATGATTTATATAATTTGCAAGAAAAGTAATTCTTTTCATAAATCACTTTACATTGTACTGCTGCTTTCCGATACTAGACGACGCTAGCGGCTACACGTTTTGGTTAACGAGTTCAACTATTCGACCACAGATGGCAGCATATGCAATGTGAAAGGGCGTTCCTTTAAACGCAGTATTTCAAAATGCTTTGTTCGATCAATTAGTTTGAGACTTGTCAAAAAATAAAAATAATTATAAACAAAACATACATTTCCTTTTCATTACTATTTAATTGATCAAAAATAAATCATTCATAATATAAATCCACGGTGGTACTTAAATGGTATTCATGTAGGGTTACAAGATTATTATTAGGCATGGATATAATGGAACGTCAAAATGGAGTAGTGCTTAAAGAGGAAAGCGGACGCTCAAGATTTAAACAATAAACGTACTGTTTTTTTTGTCATTTGAACCCTGGCCTTATTTGGAATAATAAATCCATAATAATTTCGTTTTGAATTTTTAAACCTTACTGTAAAAACGGAAATCCTGTGCATTGTCCCGAATCGGAGGGCAATTACTGGTCATGTCCTTTTAAATGACGACCTTCCTGGTGCAGTACTAAGCGCTGTGCTTTTATAATGGTCCCGGGTTCGATTCCAGGGAATATATGATTTCTGAATTTTCTCTGGTCTCGTCTGGTGATAGACTTCCGCCGTGGCTAGTTACAACCCTACCGACAAAGACGTTCCACCAAGCGACTAAGCGTTCGTGTATGATGCCGTTTGCATACCGATTATCCCGCCACTACCTTAGACTGCATCATCACTAACCTCAAGTGAGATCGCAGTCATGGGCTAACTTGTATTTAGTGAATTAAAAAAACACGGACCCGAAATATACCGACAAGTTGATGCCCTAAATTATCCGGAATAAAATGTAGCCTATGTCATTTTCCAGGAGCTCAACTATACCCATGCCAAAACGCGTTTACGCGTTCCGCTACGATGCCGTGTAGAAACCAAATAGGGGTATGGGTTTAATATAACTGCCATGCCCCTAACAGGTTAGCCCGCTACCATCTTAGACTGCATCATCACTTACCACCAGGTGAGATCGCAGTCAAGGGCTAATTTGTAATGGATAAAAATAAATTAAAACAAAATGTTTTTCTCAAATTCGGCTTCCATAGTGATACTCGGAAGATTAAAAGAAATCTAGTGGTGCAAGTATTATCAAAATCAGTTAAGCCGTTTTGTCTGTAGTGCGACACAAAGGAATACAACCTTTAAAACCTAATAAATCCTAAATGATCATTCAAACAGAAAAATGGTCAAAGAAACCTAACTATGATTTTAAAATACGTATTCAATGATACCCCACTTATCATAGTCTATCGAATTTATTTTTTATATTTGCTACAATATGGCTTCTAGTGGGCGCCATTTTGATTCTTCTCAAATTCAGTTTTCATAGTGACACTCTGAAGAAGAAGACGAATCATAGTTATATTAAGAAAATGATCAAGGGAACCTAACTATGGTTTTACAAGACCTATTAATCGATACCCCACTTGCCATAGTTTATAAACTTTTTATTTTTTAATTTCTTACATTATGGCTTCTAGAGGGCAACATTTTGTTTTTTCTCGAATTCGGCTTCCACAGAGACACTCTAATGATATATTCGGCATATACTGGTGCAAGAATCATTAACATCGGTCCACGCGTTTAGGCTGTAGCTGTCCAGCAAGGAACAAACAAACATAAAATATAGACTGATAAACACATAACCCTGTGCGTTCCGCAGTCGGGTAAAAAGTGCGTATATTGCACAATAGTGCCGAAACAAGGTTTACGGGAAGAGAATGCCTAAATTTTGTTTTGTGCTTTTATTATTAAAAAAACCGGTCAATTGCCAATCAGAATAACTGTAGCAATTCTGTACTCATTATTCAACAGAAACTATACTTTGGCCATACTGCCAACGCATAAAGTCATATTGTTTCATTATTGCATTATTGTTTCAGAATTATAATCCTTAATTTATATTTATTTATATTGCTGTATTGCGTTAAGAATTGGCAAAAGTTTTAAATACTTAGGTGCTCCATTTTGGTCTCTAAATTGAGGAAAACGCCTGGGCTATTAAAAACCTTGAGTACCTATCAAGTCTTGTTATTTTCTTTTATCAATTCATTTGTTTACTTTATGCTGCCATCGACAACTCAACATTTTGAGATAAGTGGTTATATAAATAAACTAGCGGACGCCCGCGACTTCGTTCGCGTGGCTTAAGTTTTTTAATTCCTACAGGCACTCCTTCATTTTCCGGGATAAAATAAACACTCTTCAGGTCCTCATCTATATCCATGGAGAAAATCACGTCGAACTGTTGCTCTGTTGCGGCGTATAATCGCGGGGGGCAAGGGCCGAGACCTTAAGTTACATAAGGTAAAGGGATAGTAACTAAATTAACTAAAACGACTTTGAAGTGTCAAACATGGCAATGCTTAGCAAATATTATAATACTTTTTAAGTTATGTGCTGATGCTGTTGACTTGTGATCGTAATACTAATAATAATCCTACAAAATAATTATCTAGTACTTAATAATCTTATGTATTATCTTTTGAAATTATATTAATTTAATAGTGAGAGGGTGTTGCTATCAACAGAAAACAATAAAATATTAAAAAATTAAAATAATAATATGTATGTATTTTACTAGATGATGCCCGCGACTTCGTCCGCGTACAATCTCTGATTTCCTATGCAAAAAGCCTACTTACTCATAGCGGACTAGCTGATGCCCGCGACTTTGTCTGCGTGGCTTCATTTTTTTTTGTTTCCCGCGGGAAATTCTTAATTTTCCGGGATAAAAAGTAGCCTGTGACCCAGATCCTCAACTAAGCCCATGCCATTAATCACTTCGATCCGTTGCTCCATTGCGGCGTGATTGAAGGACAAGCCAACCACCAAACACACTTTCGCATTTATTATATAAGTAAGTATGATGCATGTTTTTATTATTTTGAAAGAATAATCTAAATGCCGACTTCAAAAACTTTGAAACTTCACGCAAGCTTCCATCCCCAATTGTACCCCTTTTGGGGTGGATTTCCGTAAAATGGCTTAGGTATTGTTATTAAAAACGTGTAACCTAAATGCCAATTGTCAAGTCTCTAACATCAAAAACTTAGAACCTTCATGCAAGCTTTTAATACCCATTTCATCCCCTTTGGGGTGGTGTTTTGTAAAACTGGATAGCTTCAAAAACACCGCCTATTTCACCCACTTAGGGGTTAATTTTCTCAAAAACCATTTCTTATCTGATATCGTTATAGAAGGAATCTACCTTTTAAATTTCAACTTTTTATGCTTTATTTATTAGGTCCTGACATTTGAGTGATTTGTAAGTGGTAATTCGCTTTTATATAGGTACGACTAGGTATGTATTCTTGCAAATTTCTAGAGGATACTTGAAGAAGAAAGACGAAAAAGCTCTCCTGGCTCATTTATTAACATGAACAATAAAAATATTACAGAGTTTACACCATCGTTATTTTTCTTAATCGCAGAGAATGAATTCCATTCTTGAATTTCATTTCTTTCTTCTGACACGAGTATATTTATCTTCAACAGTATATATAATATCGGCAAAGGTTCACAGTTCACACTAAGTTCAGACACCACCTATTGCAATACCAACTGACTGAATAGACTAGGTACTTTAGAATAGAATAGAATAGAATATGGTTTATTTGCTGATCTAACACATACATAATACAGTTCGCACGCCGTCCGAGGAATCTTATGGAATGTTGACGTAATGAGATAGAGTAGAGATTTAGTCGATATAACGACGATACTAACACATCTTGAACTCAACACACTCGAATTTATTATGAAATAATAATTCTTTAAGGATATTAAGTGCAATAAGGAAGAAAAACCAAATTGTTTCATAAAATTTAATTATAATGAACTGTACAAAATGAACGGAAAAATAATTAATCTGTAGCAATCAGAATAATCAGTACTTTATGGAATTTAAAAATTAAACAGCTATTTGCACAGACAAAGAAACTTTTAAGTATTACTATTTATATAACCCTGCAAAATTAAAAACAAGACTCGATAATATATCTAGCGTAATCTGGCGTCACGGTTGGCACCAGTATGGGAGTGTGCGGGGTATGAATCGACGGTCGGGCGCGGGGCGCACCCGCCCGCTACCATAGCCCCCGATTCCTCAGAGCTGGCACGCGGACATACAAAAAGTCCTTAAAATTTAACTTAACTTAATTATCGTCTAGAATGTGTCGTGCCAACAAAAGGGTCCTACTTTAAACTTTAGCTACATTTTACAAGAAAATTGAAGTGTGATATTCGGACAGGCGTACAATTGAAGATGGAATTAATTCCATTGTAACATTTTGGCACCTAATAAAATAAAAACGGTTTCATTGTTTCATTGCAAAAATTAGATATGGTTCCACGGTTGGTGATTATTTAATAATTAATGGAAATTTATCAAGTAATTACTGCGTAACATACAGTACATTTAGAGTTCGTTGCTCTTTGGGTAAAACACTAAAATAACAGTTGGTTCATGGTTGAACCAAAAGTAACAATCTTACTAATATTATAAATGCGAAAGTTTGGATGGATGTTTAGATGTATGGATGTACTTATGGATGTTTGTTACTCAAAAACGCCCCAACGGCTGAACAGATCTGGCTGAAATTTGGCACAGAGATAGATTATAGTCTGGAATATCACATAGGCTATCTTTTTATCCCGGAAAATTAAGAAGTTCCGGCGAGAACCAAAAAGCCTTGATCCACGCAGACGAAGTCGCGGACATTAGCTAGTAATATTATAAATGCGAGAGTCAGTTTGTTTGCGAAAGTATTATAACAAAATTTAACAACCTATTTTAAACTTGCATCTATACACAAATTTAAGAAATCCATTAAAAGTATGCTGAAAGAAGCTATGCTATTAATAAGCTATTAATATGATTCTGACTTCACGGGAAGTACCCTGTAGGTTTTGATTTCCTTGCGAGTGTCGAAAATTTTCAGCATAAAGGGCTGTATCTTTGATTGGCTTAGAAGTTTGATTTTTTCACAGCTCCAAGGGACAGTAAACCTGAGTATTTTATATGAATTTCAGCTTAATACCTCTAGGGGTTCCTGAGAATAAGGGTCTTTACAGACAGACGGACGGACAACAAAGTGATCCTATAAGGGTTCCGATTTTCCCTTTTGAGGTACGGAACCCTAAAAGTGATGTAACTTCTATGATTATTAACTGAACGTCATGGTAATGGTGTTAAAAAATGCGGATGCAGGCGAGAAGTGCATTATAGTTAGAATTTTGAAAATCGGTTGATAAATTTTTGAAAAATTTTGAAGAGATTTTTATTTCAGAATTTTTTTTGTAAATTTTTGTATTCATTTTTAATGCTCCGATTCTTGCGTAAATTGTAAAATCTATGAATTTTTTGTACTCGTCAAATTTTTTTGCGGGATATCGGATGATGGTGCCAAATTTGAGCCATTTTTGCAATTTTTGAAAGTTTCATGTCCTTAAAACCATTCATTTATCGAAAAAAGGAAAACATAGGGATACATACGGATTTTATGGCGCAAGAATATTTTCTCTATTGTAATTATTATGTTAGACGAAAAGATAGAATAGCAAATGATTCAGTAAGAAAACAAACTAACATAGATGTGAAAGGCAAAATAAGATAGATGGGCTAAAAGAGTCACAGAGTGGTACCCAAGCTTCAAGAGATGGTAAAAGATCAAGAGGGAAGTAAATAATTATTTGGAGTGACGCTTTTCTCAAAATATTGGGAGCAACATGGCAACGGCTGACACAAGACAGAGAAGGATGGAAACGACTGAAGAAGGCCTTTGTCCAAAGGGCGTACTGAAAATAAAGAAGAAATTGTAAATAAAATGTAAAATAAATTAATAGTAAAATAAGTAGGATACGTTATTTAAACTAAGTTATTGTATGTAAAATAGTTCATGAGTATAGTATTTTTCAGTAATAAAGGCTTTATTATTCTATTATAATTATCCACTGAGGATACAGATGAATTTGTTTGTAGGTATGGAGATACCGCCGTGTCATTTTGCCATAAGTAGATTGTTCATATCTGACATTTTGCACAAAGCTTTTGAATATTATCATGCACTTTGGAATATAATCTGCAAATGTCATCGTGTCCAAAACTTATAAGTTCTCATTCTTCCAGGGTACGAACCTTTGGTGTGGGAACCTGACTCAAACTTGATCGATATTTGCCATCACGTCATGTCATTGACCGTGCACATGCGAGGTTGTTCAAAGACTTGTGACGCATGGTCACATGTCTGTGACGCAAATAGGTATGATGACAACTCAATCAAATCAGCAACTCTTTATCAAACTTAAAAACGCACTTCTATTAAGGAAGTTGTATGAAATTCACGATTGTGACGTCATAAAATTTCAACGCACTTTTTTCTTTAAATCTATATTTTAAAATGGTTATCAAACTCAAAAGTAACCGAAGATGTGAATTAGGTCTTTTTTAGGACCCTCTATTTATTAATCAGTTAGAAATAATTCATTTTTGATATAGACATCATCCCTATTACCGACGTACTAATTAGGAATGTAGGTACATCTACTTGTCTATTTAACATCGAAATTATTTTACATTTGCTCATTTTTTTAATTCCACTTTAGTTAGTTAGCCTTTGACTGCGATCTCACCTGATGGTAAGTGATGATGCAGTCTAAGATGGTAGAGGGGTAACCTGTTAGGGGTATGGCAGTTATATTAAACCCATACCCGCGGTACGCCTTTGCCGGTGGGGCGGTAACTAGCCACTGCCGAAGTCCAGAGAAAATTCAGAAATTATAAATTCCCAAATTAACCCTGCTGTGAATCGAACCCGGGCCCTCTCACGTGAAATTGTGCCCTCCAAAGTGAAATTTTCCTAGCCTTGGGCGATATTATGTTTATCGTCACTGTAAAAACCAAAGGCATTCCGAACCATTTCACTCGACGATTCAAAAGTACTTGTAAAAGTTTATTTGAATTAAAAAAAACATTTGAATTTGAATTTTGATTTTGTTATTAGTCCACAAAGGAGTGCGATAATTAAACGCCTGCAACAACAGCTGTTTCGATGTCGCAATCTTTTCGCGGTATTCTAAAGACTTCCAATTAATTACTAAATGTAATGAAATGAATGTAGTTAAAGTTATACTACTGACACCCGCTCCGAGGAAACCCAAGGGACACTGCAAGGCTTACTCTTCAGTGGACATTGTCTTCTCGTTGGTCTAGCGGTTGGCAAGTTCGACTGCGGCCGACGAGGTCCCGGGTTCGAGTCCCGGGTCGGGCCATAATTGAATACTGGGTTTTTCTGACTAGAAATTCTCAGTACTAGCCCGGAGTTAGGAAATTGGCGGTGTTTCACCCCCGTGCCACGGAGAGCACATTAAGCCGTCGGTCCCAGTTATTATCACTAACATGATAATAGTCGTTAAAGTCCGTCAACCCGCATTGGAGCGCGTGGTGGGTGTCAGCTCTAATTCCCTCTCTCCTATGAGAGTGGAGGCCTGTGCCCAGCAGTGGGACGTTAATGGGCTGTAGTGGTGGCTGTAGTGTATCCCACTAATGTCCATCTCACTATCTTCAGTCTTGACGATGTCGTCGGATCAACGAGTAAGTAAGAAAAACTCTTTATTAGACACAAACAAAAAACAGAACAGAGGTACCTATCACGAATCATGACAAACTTTACAACTTATCACGGTGTAAAGGCGGCACTAACACTACGAGCGATCTCTTCCAGGCAACCTATAACGAGATTTGTCTTCCCACATTCCTCCTTTAGGTATACGGGAAGAATTTTATAATAATTAAAAAAGATGTTTTAGGACTTGAAAATTTAAACCATTATATTGGAAGAGGATTCCCACGACTTCGTCTGCGTGGATTAAGATTTTTTGATTTCCGCGGGAAGTCTTTAATTTTCCGGTAAGTATAAAAAGTAGCATAATATGTCCTTTCCCCGGGATACAATCTACCCCTGTACCAAATGCCATCAAAATCGGTTGAACAGATGGGCTGTTAAAGCGTAGCAGACACACAGACAGACAGACAGTCGGACAGACAGACACACTTTCGCATTTATAATATTAGTATGGATTGTGAGTAGCCGATTAAAAATACATAAAATACTACCTACCAATAAAATGAAGGCATTCGCTCGAAATTTGAATATTAATCGCTCCCGAGTCCCGACGAACAAAACAAACTATTATTTTATTCTTCAGTTGATATTTTTTACCTATTACAAGAGTTGTATTGATATTTACCAATGTGCTCTAAATCCATTTAAATATTGGAAAAAATCATACAAACTTAAGTTATTACTTATTATTATTTTTGGAGTTCAGTACCTCAAGAGGAAAAAGGAACTCATACAGGATCACTTCGTTGTCCGTCTATCTGTCTGTCTGTTTGTCTTCAACGTGTGATAGATATCAAGTTGAAATTAATATCGAGTACTTCTAAGGTCTACGTTTCCTTGGAGCCGTAAAAAAATCAAGCTTCTAAGTCAACGCAATCAAAAGATACGGATGTTTATGTCGCATACTTTAACAATACCGTCAATTGCCCGTCAATAACGAAAACTGGGACTTCCCGTTGACCTAGAATGATGAAAAAATCCTAAAATCGATAATTATTAGGGTTCCATACTCATAGGGTGTAGGGTTTGTCAGGCGTTACCTTTTTACCGTCATATGTAAGCCACTTATTTCAAAGCTAATTGATACGTGATGTTATGACATCGTTCTTGTTATTTACTAAAATAATTTATACTGTGTAGTGGTACGGAACCCGTTGTGGGCGAGTCTGACTCGCACTAGAACGGTTTTTTTTAATTTTCTTTAAAATAACAAATAAATGTGCTGAAATGGTTAAAATGAACCTGACCATGTCCTATCCTTTATTATTATTATCCTAGTAGGTAACTACAAGGTCTAAAATCAGTTAAGCTTCGACCGCATAATATTATTAACTTACTTTTTATTTTATGTTTTTATTTCACGTCAATCCATTCATTATTAAATAGGTAAAAGATGATATTTAAAAAATAAGGTACAATCGGTATTTTAGTGACATTTTTATTATCATAGTATTTATTGCACGAGTATTAATTGGACCATCACAAGTGTTAGGTATATAGTTATTTGTTATTCATTTGGTTATTGATTAAAGGTAAAATTAAAATCTTGGAATCCGGGTCGTGGTTTTGTTTAAAAAAAAATGTTCGGTGTTCCGGAGCACGCGTCAGCTGTCAAGGGATAATAATATGTCATGTACCTACGGCGGGAATTGGTAACCTAACTCTGGGATTCTTGTATTGGGCTGGCTGTGATTTCGTTATTATATTACAAAGTGAATATAATTTTGGAGAATTGAAATAGCCGTTCGATTGCTGAGGGATTTTCCTTACACAGTACGGAAGATTACTAAAACAAAACAGAACACTAATCCATACTTACCTACTTACCTGTAATTATAAGTGCGAAAGTGTGTCTGTATGTCTGTCTGTAACTATCAACGAGCATAGTTGTATCCCGTGGAAGGACATAGGCTACTTTTTATCCCGGGAAATTAGGAAGTTTTTTTTTTATCCCCTACAAGTTAGCTCTTGACTGCGATCTCACCTGATGTTAAGTGTTGATGCAGTCTAAGCTGTTAGCGGGCAAACCTGTTAGGGGCATGGCAGTTATATTAAACCCATACCCCTATACGGTTTCTACACGGCATCGTACCGGAACTCTAAATCGCCTGGCGGCACGTCTTTATCGGTAGGGTGGTAACCACAGCCAAAGCCTTCCACCAGGCCAGACCAGGGAAAATTCAGAAATTATAAATTTCCAAATCCTGCCGGGGATCGAACCTGGGACCTCCGCACGTTAAGGCAACAGCGCTCAATACTGCGCCACGGAGGTCGTCGTCGTCGTTCCAGCGGGAATAAAAAAAACCTAAACCACGCAGACGAAGTCGCGGGCATCATCTAGTTAATCATAAGGAGAAGGCGATAAGGTTTCCTTTCAAACTGTTTTATTTTATTTATGATAAGGCAAGGTTAGCTCTTGATTTGGATCTGACCAGAAATTATAAATTCGAATTTCCTTATTTTGACAACCTTATATACTATGTCATGACTTTACGACCAATGAGGAAATAATTCCACTGAGAAGAGCCGAGTATAAACTACAAAACAAAACTCAAAGTCAAAACTCTCTTTCCCAAAGTTGGCACGTTATTTAAAGACTGTCCATAGCTATTGAGCACGGATTTCTTCAGAATGGGAAGAGTTAGGTCAGGTGAAGAAACTCCGGTAAATATTCTAAACAAACAGGAAATCAGTACTCATATTACGTAACTCCACGAGCGAGGCGAGCGTGAATTTTTTGATCACTATGTTAACTTTATGTACTTAGAAGTCAGACACGATGTTACTTCACCTTCAATATAAATAAATAAATAAATAAAAGCTTTATTGTATCTTATTGTTAGAATTTATACAGTTAAACACTTATCAACTAAGTCCTACGCCTAAAAAAAAGTTAAATAAAATCTAACAATATACAAAGGGAAGCAAACTCAGCATTACTGAGCATTGATAACAATGCTCAGCGCTGGTTTTCAGTTTGCTCCGGTTCTATTCGATTGTACAAAAAAAATTGCGATGCGCCCTCTGCCTTATATTTTGACTATAAATTAAATAAGTATTACACAACTAACCTATAAAACAAAAAAAAATAAAAAAACAGATATAAAACTTAAACAAACATACACATCCAAAAAAAAAAGAAGAGAAATTATAGTAAAAACGCGAAATTATTAAATAATTAACTAATAAATGAGATAGAACGAAACAATTCACTAACTTATACAGGTTTAATTAATTATTAGAATATATAAATTTTGCTGCCTCTATCTGGACATTTAAATAAAAGTGTAATTTTTATTCTATTCAATTATAGTTCTATTAATTATACTTACGATGTTAGTGAGACGGTGATTTAAAAACCCGGCTGAGTTTGCTGCGGGCTCTTCTCAGACCAGGGCGCGTTTGGAACCCTTGTAACTTTAGTTTTAAGATACCTACCGTAATTGATTATCACCATCTTCATACTTCATACTAATGTGAGAAAGTGTGTTTGTTGGTTTGTCATTCAATCACTCTGCAATGGAACAACGGATCGACGTGATTATTGGCATGGAATATAATTGAGGACCTGGAGAGTGACATAGGATACTTCTTATTCCGGAAAATTAAGGAGTTCCCGCGGGAATAAAAAAGCTTAAATTATTTGGACGAAGTCGCGGGCATCAGCTAGTGTTTTATAAGTTTCGGACGTCAATAAGTGTACAGTGTACCGAAATTGAATAAATAAATATTGATTATACTCAATACTCAATACTCAATATCATTTATTCAATTTATGTATGGAATGTAATTAAATGAATGAATGGATGAATGGAATGTAAAAACGTATGTAATTTTTAATGTCACATAATGACGTTAAAAATTACTTACTTAAAAAAACATGATGATGATAATCGGTTACGGCATCTTAAAACTAAAGCTAGGAGGGTTCCAAACGCGCCCTGGTCTGAGAAGAACCCATAACAAACTCTTGACTCTCTCTTAAAGGAAGTGACATTGATTTCTTAAAACGCACAGAGCTCTAAAAGTTAGTATTTACGACCCTTTAATGGTAGGGGAAGTCCGCGTGGATTGAGGTCTTTTGGTTCTCGCGAGTATTCCAGACCATAATCTATCTCTGTGCCAAATTTCATCTAGATCCGTTCAGCCGTTCTGGTTTTTAAATTGTGATATAGGCTTGCGCTTGGTGACAATCATGCTCAGTGCAAAGCAATGATGAGGTCTAGGTTGGAGCGCGCTTGCCTTGAAGGTACCTAAGTTATAAGTGGTAGGAAACACGTGCGCTGGAAGGGTGTTCCACACCCTTGTTCGGATCAGAAACGTCGAGCAAACGGTTTCTCGCTGTTCTGTGGTAGAACGGAGAAGGAGTCCGAACAAGGTTGTGAAGTTCCTATCTTATCTTACTTCTTATCTTACCAATAGTATAAATGCGTTTGGATGTTGTATGGATGTATGGATGTGTGGATGTGTGGATGTGTGGATGTGTGGATGTGTGGATGTATGGTTGTTTGTTACTCAATCACGCCCCAACGGCTGAACGGATCTGGCTGAAATTTGGCACAGGGATAGATTATAGTCTGGCATAGCACATAGGCTACTTTTATCCCGGAAAATGAAGGACTTCCCGCGGGAACCAGAAAACCTCGATCCACACAGACAAAGTCGCGGGCATTAGCTAGTAATTATATATTTATAATATTCGTATAGACTATGGATCACCGCTTTCATAGAGCGCCTCCTCAAATGATGCCACGGTCTCCCGGACCGGTATATTAATTAATGCATTCAGCGATAGGTAATCTAAATGTCGTACAATACACCTTTATAAGGCTACAACAGTTCAGTGCGTATAATCGTTTATTATTTAAACGTATATTATTACTAGCTGATGCCCGCGACTTCGTCCGCGTGGTTTAAGTTTTTTATTCCCGCGGGAACTCCTTAACTTTCCGGGATAAAAAGCCTATGTCACACTCCAGTCCCCAAATATACCTATGCCAAAAATCACGCTGATCCGTTGCTGCGTTGCGGCGTGATTGTAGGACAAACCAACAAAACAAAAAGAAACACTTTTGCATTTATAATATCAAGGATGATATTATTACTAGCGTTTGCCCGCGACTTCGTCCGCGTGATTTAAGTTTTTTGATTCCCGCGGGAACTCCTTAATATTCCGAGATAAAAAGCATCCTATGACACTCTCCAGGTCCTGAACTATAATACCTATGCCAAAAATCACGTCGATCCGTTACTCCGTTGTAGCGTGATTGAAGGACAAACCATCAAACCAATAAAAAAACACACTTTCGCATCTATAACATTAGTATGATATTATTACTAGCTGATGCCCGCGACTTCATTGGTTAAAGTTTTTTGATTCCCGCGGGAACTCCTTGATATTCTGGGTTAAAAAGTAGCCTACGACACTCTCCAGGTACTGAACTATAATAGCTATGCCAAAAATCACGTCGATCCGTTAGGTACTCCGTTGTGGCGTGATTGAAGGACAAACCAACAAACAAACACACTTTTGCATTCATAATATTAGTATGATTACGCTCTTTACGTTCAGCCGTTAAGACTGATGGAAAGGCCTCAGTCTCGTGCCGCAATCCACAGAGGACCAGTGTGTTAGTGATTATATTAAACATGGTGGGACCCGCAATAAAACAGGTAAACATTTAAGCCCACGAATAAAATGTATTTATTTATTTATCAGTCCTTAACCGTTAGATTATGATCTAACTCGCGTAATTGCAAACTGTCGAAAGATTACAATTAAACGCATTATTTTCCGGTAGATTGTAATCTGATAGGTATTTAAACCCGATAAAGTAAGTAAGTTAATTAGTTAACTAACCTAACCTAACCTAAGTTATTTATGTCGAACCCTAACCTAACCTACAAGAAAGAGACAAGAAAACGTAAATATAATGAATATTTCAAAAATTGACACTCAGAACATTGAACAGTTCACAATCTTTTGACAGTTTACAATTTCGCGAGTTAGATTATAATCTAACGGTTTTTAGAATCTTATGGTGACTTAAATATACTACCTACTATTATTTTAATAATTAAAAAAATTAAAAAATACGACCGCCCTGCCAAAAAACGAACTAATAAAAAATCTAAATTAATCTACCTAGTTAAATAAGAATTTTATTCACATTTTTATTAAATTATATTTTTTTGTGAATCACTGGATATTGAAATAGTTCAATATCCAGTGATTCACAAAAAAATTAATTTTTTGGCAGGGCGGTCGTATTTTTTAATTTTTTTAATTATTAAAATAATAGTAGGTAGTATATTTAAGTATAGAGTGAATATATTTTTGGAATCTACTCATCATTTTCTAGAAGATGATTAAATAGTTAATCTTATTTTCGAATATTTGTTTTCAACTTTAGTCTCTAATGCGAGACCATAGTCACCCCATCAATTTTTTATTTTATTTTACTAGTCTATGTCACCCGGAATAAGCTAGGGATCCTAACCATACCTCATTTATCAAAATCGGTGCAGGCGTATAGAAGTTATGGTGGAATATACAAACTCACATACATACATACATACATACATACATACATACATACATACATGAACCCTGAAAACAATATACTCCTTTGTACAGGCAGTCGAATTGAGTAAATATTCAGGCATAAAATATTAAGTTTAAGGAATGAATACCTAACTTCTGCATGTTTTTTTTTGAATATTTTAGTATAAGTTTTGGTTCATACCATACTACAACCCAGCCAAGTTTCAACGACTGAAGATTTAATGCGGATGGTCTCCATACAACGAACCGCCCCGTTGCCTAGACTATTAACAGTTGCCCAATTCGTGACAAATTAAATTTTTATCATACCTATTTATGCTTTATTATTTATGGGTTTAATATAACTCCCATGCCCCTAACAGGTTAGCCCGCTACCATCTTAGACTGCATCATCACTTACCATCAGGTGAGATCGCAGTCAAGGGTTATCTAGTAGTGAATAAAAAAAAATCGTTTTCACTTCTATCGGCAGTCCCTATGATTGCCATTTTTTTAAATTTTATTTTAATCTTTTGCAAATTATTGAACCAGCTTCCACCTTCTGTGTGCCCTCATGATTATAATATGGGGCTCTTCAAAGGGCGGATAATCAAATATCTCAAAAGCCGACAACGCATTTGCACTTCCTTTGTTGCTGCAATTGTTCATGGACGGCGGTAATCACATAACATCAGGTGACCCGCCTGCTCGTTTGCTCGTTATATATGTATATGTATATATATGTAGATATTTTAATTATTTTATTAAATTAATAAGTGAGTTAATGATATACTCTCAATGATATAGTCCGTCGCGCTCTGGCCACTGCCTCCATCCCTGCACAACTGGAACCCTCCGGTTTGTTCAGGGATGACGGCAAGAGGCCGGATGGGATGACTATAGTACCATGGTCGATGGGTCGTGCACTGGTGTGGGATGCAACCTGCGTTGATACGTTGGCAGCGTCCCATCTATCAGGCTCGTGCCTAAAGGCGGGTGCTGCTGCTGAATCTGCTCAGTTGCTTAAGCGTCGCAAATACTCAGCCATTACTAAGGACTACGTTTTTGCGGCGCTTGCTTTTGAGACCCTGGGCCCATGGTCATCGGACACGAAGAATTTTATAAATGTTGTGTCCCAAAAACTGATCCACGCCTCTGGTGACCAAAGAGCTGGCGCTTATTTAGCCCAACGGCTTAGCCTTGCCATTCAACGAGGTAATAGCGCCAGTATTTTGGGCACCATGCCCATTAACGATCACTTGGATGGCGTGTATTTTTTGTAAATATAATTAGTTTTTAATTTAGATTTTAATTTATTTCTTACTTTTAATTCTAATATATATGTATAGTTTATTAAAATGGTCTATAATCCAGTGAGTTAAAGTCCACGTAATTATTTCCATCTCAGACACTTAATCTAAATAGGTATTTACAAACAAACATGGATGACTGGTTCACATACTGAGTTGTTAGAAAAAAATCAACAATTTTTTCGGTGATTTAATTAATTCAACTACACGAAATTTGATCTAAACAATAATTATTGTGTCGTAAATGGAACTTTTTGTAATAAAATGAACATACTTCGACAGCACTGACTAGCAATTACTAGGTATTATTATTCATTTATTTCAGACAACAAAGCCCATATTATAAAATACAATATTCCATCTATAATTATATATAATCGGTCACTAATCAACGCACAGCCAAATTAAACATGAATTAGATATGAAGAAGTACGTAAGTATTTCACCATCTTTGAAAATTCGACCCCCAAAGATTCGACTCCATTCGCTCAACCGATTTTGATGAAATTTGGTACAGGGGTATACAATATACCGGGGAAGGGCATGGGCTACTTTTTATCCCGTAAAATTAAAGATTTCCCGCGGGAATCAAAAAATCCTTAATCCACGCGGATGAAGTCGCGGGAATCATTTCGTACAATATAATCTTAATACCTACTAAGGTAAGGATTTTTCTCTCACTGCCATAATGTAGCGACAGTACACTATGCTCTCGCCCCTTATGCCAAAAGTCAGCACTGTGGGACACATTACATTAACATGAATTTTTAATAACATTCCTTTTCATGCCATTTACTCTAAGGCAATAAACAAAAAAAAAACAAATGAAATAAATGAACATATAAAATAAATAAATAGGTACACCTGCGACCGCGTCCTTTAGGATATTAAAATATTTTTTCTTTAATTAAACTTTAATGCCTTAGTTTTAAGGTATAAAATATTTTAAATATTTTATTATAGAAAAAAAAGAAAAGAAAATAAAAAGTAAAAAAATTATTATTATTATTGTATTCTTTATTGCACACAAGAAATAAATAGAAATATATAATTACAAAAAGAGAAGCTTAATCGTAGTGAAGCGTGCAAAGGCGGTCTTATCGCTAAAGCGATCTCTCCCAGACAACCTTTGGTGATTGGATTGGAGAAATCATGGGTTGCGTGGCAAGCAAAAATATATTTAAAATAATGAAAAATATTTTATTATTATTATTTTTATTATATATTTTAAATATTCGTTTTCACTTCTATCGGCAGTCCCTATGACTGCCAATTTGTTTATTTTATTTTATGTTTCGCACTCAAATTCTCCTCTGACAGAGTCCTTTTTGCTGCGAGTTTTGCTCTGAAGGACTGCCAACTCACGATGGTCGTGAAGTTTATTTCCCCATTTATATATTATGTGTATAATTGTGAGTGACCCTATCTCCAGCAGACAATGAGTGAATTAAATTATATATATTATAAGTATACATAGCAGTATTTATATATATCTAATCTAAACTATATTATTAATATTATAAAGAGGAAAGATTTGTTTGTTTATTGGTTTGTTTGTTTGTAATGGATAAACTCAAAAACTACTCAACCGATTTTAAAAATTCTTTCACCTATAGAAAACTACATTAACAGGGAGTAACATTGGCTATATTTTAGTTTCAAAAAATTTGATATCGTTACGAAAATTGCAACTATGTGAACTAAGTCGGAAAAAATCATCTCTTTTGAGAGCTAACGGGGCGTACGCTGCGTAAATAGTTAAAGTTACATGAAAATAATGTATGGTGTAATTGTTCTTCTCAAAAAGTTCTAAAAAAATTAACCATTTTTATGATTTTCAAATTTGGTCTAAAGCAATGCCTTACTTGCGATGGTGTTTTTACCGACATAATATCAATCCTTATCAAAATAAATATGTTTGTTATCTCAAGTATTTAATTGAGATAAAAATTGTCCTTTACACCATTTAATTTAGATGAATATCTTATGAGATCATATATAGTACATTACTGCAGCGGCCAGCAAAACAGGCATTGAAGCACGAACGAAGGGCCGAGGCGAAGGCGAGGCACACATACGTGAGTCCATCAATGCCTAGTGGTGGCCAAGGCTTGTATAGTGCTTTTCTCAAATAATGCGCGGAAATTAAAACTAAGTAGTACCTAGACAGAACTTTTTGTTTAAAAATATTTTTCTTACGATTTTGGCGGTAACAAGTTTTCTATTACGGCTCTTGCCGCCTCTTGAATTTTAGATGGCGTTAAAGTATCACACTCGTTGTATTCCCTTGAACTCATTTTATCAAATACATTTCAAAATCAATGACGAACAACGAACAACAATAACTTTTCCCGTGTTAAAGTGTTCATTTTTTTTTCAATAAAAAGCTTTCTATTTGCAAGCTAGTTCGAAATTTAAATAAAACCTTTGATAAGTTACCTCCTTGGTTGCCATGTTTCGGAGTAAAAGATCATTCAATTTTTAAATTAAACGACGGATACGAATTTACTATGTAATTTATTTGGCCGCTAAACCACGACAGATATGGATTTTCATACATCATAAGGACATTGCCGGCCGCTGCTCGCATGTATTTGGCCAGTACGGCAAGTTCGATTTATCTCGAAGAAGGTTGTCAAAATAATGCTCAAATTTCCAAGCATGTTTGAGAAAAATAATAAAACATAAAATAAAATGAATAATGCGACTGCGGCCGGCGCTCTGATTCAATACCTATAATCTTAAGGCTACTGGCAGTGGCAGGAGTAGTGAGAGCGGGGCGTACGTACTCTCACAATGTAATATTAAAATGTAAAACCTACCCACTGCCCACTGGGTATATTGGATATAGACTATAATGATTATTAGTGCTACCTGTACGGAGCCGGGGCAGATCGCTAGTTAATTATACGTTATCAATATATAAAGATTGTTATTTATTTTATTTAACAATTCCTGTAGTAAATCATTGAGCTTCCGCGGCGAAAGTAGATCTCCAATCCACGCAAAATCACGTATTGGGAGTCTTTCCTAGACCGTGCTAGATTTATTGAAGATTTAAAAAAGTAAAATAAATAATTTGACTTTGAATATTCGATAGAAGTAGGCGTTACTTTGTGGGCCGTGATAATCAAGGAGCAATAAGTTTAATTCGCTATAGTCCGCCAAAGACGACAATTCTATGTGGCACAGCGTGTAGCTTCCGAAATTCACTGTCAAATAAGCCAGCAATTCGCACTGGCACAACACCACACCACACAAATCTTCCAAATTATTCTCAACGTAGGTAGGTACGTTTTATTCCGAGACCGGCATCCTCAGGAAATGTTAACTCGACAATGCACGATTCTAAAGTTTTGATGCGAATTTCTTCTATAGACCGTGGTGGATTTTCTCGACGATTCAAAAGCACTTGGCGATACAAAGTACAAACGTTGGATAAAAGTCGGCAGAAGTGAAACTTCAGAAAAGTAGCCTAAGAGACAATGAGATATATGATGCCTTTTGAGCACAACGAAGTAGTAGCGCGACTCAATATCGTACAGCGCCATCTATTGGTCGTAAACTTAACTTGTATTCTATCCATATCTCATTCTTCGCTATCTATTCTTTCGCTTTTTCGTTTCATCGGATTTTAAAGAAGTTTCAATTCAAAAAGAAATTTGATTTTGATTTAGACATGGGCAGTGATGGGGGTTCTGCTCAACATGCTGGGGCAAGGCATGGTGTTGAGCTTCCCATCCATCCTGCTGCCAGCCATCCAGGCTCCCGGCGCCGAGATACACGCTGACCTGCATATGGCGTCTTGGGTAGGTACGTATTTTTGGATCGAAGTTCCTGATGGGACGATGCGGAGGGGTACCCTAGCCGGCAAAAGGGTAGGGTAAGATTGTTATGTATAGTTTATGTATGTTCACTATACAGTGTCTAATGTATAGTCTACGTGATGAGTATTATTATTATTATTTCAGTTTGCTATTATTATTATTATATTGTTCGATAATTACACCGTCTGGTGGTCAAAAGTGGAACCATCTGATCAGTATGGAGACTATACACTATGTTTAAGTGTGTATGCTTACTCTATACATACACACACGCACATTAACGTTTCATGATCTAAGCGTGGCTTGTGTTTGTGTTTAATTATTTATCGATAAAAAAATCATAATAAAAAATGTATACTTGAATAATTATTTTCTTTTTACCTCGACTAGAACTTGAAATTAATATTTATGTAATAAGGAACTTCGTTCCTATCAGGTGTCCCACGACACCGCACGTTTTTTTCTGAATTTTCATATCATCGCATAACGAGCAACACTAAATTGGAGATTTCGACATATTTTGAATTCCATTGGGTACACTTTTAACGCGTGCTTCGATCTATTATTGCTACCTATCAAATTCAAGAATATCAATCAATAAACAGCCGCCCACCACCATGCAACCTAGATCCTTTTAAATAGGTTACCTGGAAGAGATCAAGGTCAGGCTAAGAAACAATTTTTTTTAAATTCAAAATAATACAATAGAACTTAATGCTAGCTAGGCTAACCTATTAATTACTATATAAATCATGCCCGCGTGGAATGGTGCTGCATTTCCGCGCTGGACAGCCAGGCCGATCCTTTGTGTAAAAAATGAGCCAGCCCTTCTGTCACCCGGTGAGGCAATTAACCGCGGTGAAATATCTCGTAAAAAATTTTGGCACTAAGACTCCACGGCCCCAGGGTCTCCACGGCAAACGGAACAAATATGTAACTCTCTATGAGAGAGGCCGCTTCCGCCGCTTGCCGGTTTCAGAATTTTCTGCTGTGGCTCCCGGCCTTGATGCTGTCTCCCTGATATGACACGGGGCCAATGTGTCTACGCATGTTGCGTCCCACATTAGCGCCCGTCCCCGTATTAAATTGTTTGTTGGAAATGGCTTAAAATCAGCTGATCCGACAGTTTACAATTTCACTAGTTACATTACAATCTAACGGTTTTTGCAATCTTACTGTGACACGTACACCCTTTAGTCTCGTCCCGTCCTTCAGCCTGCGTCAGTAGCTAAGGGAGAGGGCGCGTGAGTTACGTGGTGTTTTTTGAAACGACACATTTCCCGCGAAAAGTTGGGATTTATAAATATAAATAAATAAATCTTACCGCGCTTGTTCTATATTTTTACGCAGGTAAGTTACTTTGATTTTGTTAAGATATTGACAAATATATTTCAAATATAACACGCACTCTATAGAGGTGAATTGCTCCTATTTAAAGATTTATCGTGCTTTTCAAACTAACCCCGGCAAAATTTAAAGGGGTAAGATGGTAATATAAATCCTTGCTTGCCCGACTAACGCAATACATAGAAAAAGTCACCGTTTCTCAAACTGTAGCAAAAGTTCAATATTCAAATCATTGTAAAATTGGGTTGAAATGCCTGTAATTTATATTTTGTTTGCATAATAGTAAAAATATGAATATCAGCCTAAACTCAATTATAAATAAAATAATCACACTTATTCTTTGCAGAACTTTCTATTTGCCAAGAGGTACAAAATTATAAGACGAGAGGCTAAGTACGATGTGAACCATTATTTTTTGTTTCAGAAAGAAAATAACTCGTAACTATGTCAGAAAATCCTTACGGGCAATTTGTTATATTATATCTACTGCGGAGGACTTGGCAACTGCCGTACAGAGAGTGGAGTACAAAGAAATGACAATACACGCAGCAGCTAAGGAATAAAGATAATATAAAGCTAGTTCGACTGATTTCCGTAATCCGTTACCTGAGATTTATGCTTGGAGGCCTTGAATTGTTTTGTTAAATGGTTAATTGTGTGTTATTTTTGTATTTTCAAAAGTATCCTACTTATAATTTAAACGTTTTTATTTTTATTTAATAACCCAGTTCTATCTACTTAAAAACGTGAGACTATATTTTTTTTAATATCCTATCTAAAGATTTGAGAACCTCAGGCTGCCCGCCTTTTCCGGGGTAAGATTGATATATATTTTTCATGAATTTTTGGCATTAAGAAAAAATGATTTTCGAATTTCAGTAACTTTCAAGTCGTAGAAGCCGAGAGTTTATTAATCATCACGAATGCATAACGGCCATGAATACGATTCTAGTTACTATATAAATCTTAACGGACTGTAGTTCCATCTTTCCCCTGCATTTTTTTCTGAAGTGCAAACTTATTAACCTTTTTTTAAATCGAACAATGTTTCAAAATGATTTCTGTCAGCTCTAGGTAAATGTGTACCTACTATACTTTTTTGCTCAAAACAGAATTATAGGCATTTAACATAAAACTCTATAATTTACAACAGTTTCAAGTCAACACTATGTATCTCATCAAAAAACCATTTTGACTTGCCCCCACTCACCTTAAGTCTTATCGACGAAAGTAAAAACAGTGAGCTCACGGACATGAACTACACGATTTGTCAGACCGCGTGATTCATAAATCAACGGCTGAAACCTGGGAGTATTGCTTTTATCACATACTATATACTATAATACTCTCAGAACTCTTCTACTTTCCTTCACTAACATACATCACTCGGTGTGTTTCAGGTATAAATACTGAACAAGCATTGGTTATAAATTGGAAGTCATAGGGACTGCCGATAGAAGTTAAAACGTGATAATTTTTTTAAATATATTTTTTGTTTTTTTTAATTGTTAAAAAAAAAATTATATAATTTTATATTTATCCCGCCATTCTTGGGTCGTCATATCCTCGTTCGCTAATTCGCAGAGGGTTAGCAGGGTTGCAGGTGAGGTTGAAAATTGGGGCGCTTAGATGTTGGTGCGCCCCCTTATCCCCCCCCCCCCTATAATTATGTCCTATTTTTATTAATTATTTCATTGTTATAGGTAAATTTTGTTTTATTCTTGTTGATAGTTAGTACCTAGGTTAATTCTGAGCCACAATACACAAAAGTTAGACTGACAACTGACATAAAAGTTTACAATATAATAAATAAGAGATTTTACATCTACATGCTATTCTTGTTACTTATTTCTTTTTCCTTAAACTATTTCCTCCTTGTTCCAGCATCATGTGTAGGAGTATCCAGTATCCCCGCGTTACTATTATCCTCATTCCTAATGGACTGGTGCGGGAGGAAGAAAGCTCACATCATCATCATTGTACCGGGAATCATCGGCTGGACTCTAATCTACATATCCTCGAGTATTGCCACACTGATTATTGGAAGAGTTCTATGTGGTTTGACAGCAGGAGCATCGCTTACCTTGGGAGCTGTTATAATTGGCGAATACAGCAGTCCTAGTAATAGAGGCATGTTTCTTAATCTCAAGACCACAGCTGTCTGTTTCGGAGGCACGACAGTTCACTTCTGCGGCCATTTCTTAGTTTGGAAATACGTTGCGCTTGTAGCATTGGTTCCTCATATTACTGCAGTGTTAATAATTCTCACATGGCCAGAAAGTCCAGCTTGGTTGGCTTCGAAAAAAAGATTTAAATCAAGTGAAAAGTCATTTTATTGGCTCAGAGGTACAAGTTCTGATTCAAGAAGAGAAATAAAGGAATTGATTCGGGCACAAAAAGAAAAATTATTAGTTGAAAATCCAACGTGTTTAAAAGAAAAAATATCAGAAATTCTGCATAAGTTCACTAGAAGAGACTTTGTAAAGCCCATGATTATCATGATCTTCTGTGGGATTCTATTGGAAGCTTGCGGTAGACACATATTCCCCGCTTACGCGATTCAAATGATTCATGAAGTGACTGGAAACACTACAGAATCATTTTACTATACTTTAGGTATCGATCTCATAATCACGACGAGTGCTTTGTTTTCATCAGCGTTAGTAAAAGTTATGAAAAGACGAACTCTTTTGTTCACTAGTGGATTTGCTGCTTTATTTGTCTTAGCATGCGTCTGCTTTTACCTTTATTTGTCAGCTAATAGGATAATTTCTAATGAAAGACCTTGGATTCCTGTGCTGTTATTCTCGGTGTATTTTATTTTTTCCAATTTCGGTTGTACTACTGCACCACTGGCTTTATTAGGTGAACTATTTCCATTGGCACATAGAGGCGTAGGATCTGCTTTATCAGGAATTATTGTATCCTTGTTTCTCTTATTAGGAATGCATGTGACACCATTTTTACTCGTAAGTGTGAAAGTTTATGGAACTTTTGCCGTTTTTGGATCAGCGTTGGGCCTGGCATTAGTTGTTCTATGGTTCATTCTACCGGAAACCAAAGATAGAACCCTTCAAGAGATTGGAGACTACTTTAATTATGGGAAATTCAGGGAAGATATTACTGACAATGATGAGGAAGCGATAATTAAGATGATACCTGATCTAAATTAGTACCTGGCTAATTAGTTATGCCCATAAGTACTTACCTCTATATTGTCTAGTCATAAGCCTGAAGATAAAAATATATTACCTACAAGATAAAGAGTAGATAATATTATAAAATTTTAATGAATTAGTTTTTCTCAAACAATTAACTACACCCCATTAACGTCCCACTGCTGGGCACTGGCCTCCACTCTCATAGGAGAGAGGGAATTAGAGCTGAGACCCACCACGCTGCTCCAATTCGGGTTGGCGGACTTTAACGACCTCTGTGGCGAAGTGTTGAGAGCTGTTGCCTTGATGTGCGGAGGTCCCAGGTTCGATCCCTGGCAGGGTAAATTTGGGAAATTATAATTGCTGTTTTTTTAATCTGATACTGATATCGCAGTCAGGGGCTAACTTGTACTGGATAAAAAAAAAACAGTCAAAAGCACTTGAGTAAAGCATTTTGGACATTTTGGACTTAGGACTGGCCCCTTGGGCTACGATACATGCAGCATAAATCGGAGCTCAACTAGAGGCTTGGCTCTACTAGAGAATAGATCTCTTAACTCTTTAACAGTTTTTTTTTATTACTGAGTACCAATGAAGGGTGCTCAATATAATTACAATCTAGCCAAACTATTTGACTAATAAGTATCTTTTCTCTAACCTAAGCTTATTATTATCTTATGTACTAAGAAATGGTCCAATGACGTTTTTCTTGAGTCTTTTTTTAACAGTGAAAGCATTATAATCTTAATGCACCCATACGCAGTCGAAATTACGCGGGCTCGTACGAAGCGATTTGCTTCCTCGTTTCTAATTCGAACCGCTAGGATATGGAATGCCCTTCCGGCTTCCGTTTTCTCCTCCTCATATAGGTACCTTGAAATCAAGAGTGAATAGGCATCTGCTAGGAAAGCGCGCTCCACCTTAGGCTGCATCACTACTTGCATATGTCACCGTAAGATTGTAAAAACCGTTAGATTATAATCTAACTCGCGCAAAGTGTCGAAAGATTACAATTTAACGCATTATTTTCCGGTAGATTGTAATCTGTTAGGTTTATTAACCCGATATAACCTAAGCGATACCTGATTATTTATATCGAACCCTAACCTAACCTACAAGAAACAGACAAGAAAACGTAAATACAATGAATATTTCAAAAATTGACACTCAGAACATTGAACGGTTCACAATCTTTCGACAGTTTACAATTTCGCGAGTTAGATTATAATCTAACGGTTTTTACAATTTAAGGTGACAGATACAAGTCTGATTGCAATTTGCAGTCAAGCGGTAGCCTACACTTATATTTAAAAAAAGAAAAAAACTTTGCAGGGAATATTTTTGGGTGAGATTTCTGTTGACTAACCTACCTACACGGATTGGATGCGAAAAGCTAAGCTTATTTATATTCTTTGTAAGTAATATAAAATTATTTTGTTATATTATACTAAGTACTTATAAGAAAACCTAATTTATGTGATATAACTATTAAATTAAGAATATAAATAGAAAACTTACCTATTATGTACAGAAACCTACCTGCCTCCTAGTTACCTACCTCACTTTTAACTTTAATAATTAAAAAATAAAATTATATACCTAATTACCTACTTAAGCATAGTCTAACGTACTAATTACCTAGGTACAGTGTACCAGGTAGAAAAACCGACTGTTGTATTTGCATAACTCAGCTAATGGATATTTCCAACTTTTCAAGAAACTTTGCAAGGATTAAAACTTGTTTTGATGATTTACAATAAATGCATAATATTTCGCAACAATTACTCATTTCCACCTGTCCTGTGTCCACGAAACATACCACGCAGGTAGGTACTAGGTATCCCATTTAAAAAACAAAATCAATAAATAAAGACATTATAATAAATAAAGATAATAGTTCCACAAACTTCTGACGACCTCCGTGCGCAGTGTTGAACGCTGTTGCCTTAACGTGCGGAGGTCCTGGGTTCGATCCCCGGCAGGGTTTGGATAGTTTTTGTTTTTATTTAATTTTTCATAGATTAACGACGCTGTCACCGGGTCAGATAAGTTTGTCGGACTATATTTGAAATGCAGGTCTGTCCCTCCTCCTCCCGATAAAGTTTTTAGATGCTAAACTCCAATGGGGCCTTCACTTAGATGACTTATCGAATAGACTTAGTTCTGCTGCATACGCGGTTAAAAAGATTCGCCAGTTGACAGATATAGAAACAGCGAGATTAGTTTATTTTGGTTACTTTCACAGCATTAAGTCATATGGTATGTTATTATGGGGATTACCCCATAATAACATACCATATGACAGATATTTTGACAGCTGCAGATATTTTGTGCTGCAGAAGAGGGCTGTTCGAGCCATATATAATATGGGGCCAAGACAGTCACTAAGAGATAAATTTAAAGAAATCAATAATATTATGACAGTGCATATCCAATATATATTTGAAAATTTAGTATACGTGCATAAACACATCGATAAATTCAAGAAGAAGTGATTGTCATAATGTCAATACTAGAAATAAAAATAAACTTGTAATGCCTGTCTCTAGGCTTAGTAAAACTAGCAATTCATTTGTTGGAAACAGTGTCCGCTTCTACAATAAGCTCCCAGAAGACATGTTAAAGATGTCTCTGAATAAGTTCAAAGTTAATGTAAAACGTAAACTCATTTAAAAATCTTATTACCATTTAAAGGACTACTTAAACGACACGGAAGCTTGGCAATGATTTGCTCTATGGCTCTGATAGTTCCTTAGTTAAGATGATTTGTGAGATGGTGATAATAAAAAGAAGAAAAAAACCCGGCTGAGTTTGTTGTGGACTCTTCTCAGACCAGGGCGCGTTTGAAACCCTCGTAACTTTAGTTTTAAGATACCTTAACCAATTATCACCATCATGTTTTATAAGTAAGTAATTTTTAACGTCAATAAGTGTACCTATAGTGTACCTATATTGAATAAATGATATTGAGTATCGAGTATTGAGTAATTAATAATGTACTCAATGTAATAAATGAAGACCTCTTATGGGGCTTCGGCCGTGGTTACCACCCGGACGACAAAGCTGAGCACCCAAGCGATTTAGCACTGCGGTATGGTGCTGTGTAGAGATCTATTAGGGATATGGGTTAAATATAAACTCTACTATCGGTTCGGAAAGCAGATTATACAGAGAACAGCCGGCAAGGAACTTAGCAGATGCTCTCTCTTCTAATGGAAGCTAACTAGGGGCAGTATTAATATTACGCCTGTTTAAAAATACAGAGCAAATGACCGTTATAATTTATTTGCCTTTTACGCGAGATGTGCTCTCTACCCAGCCTAAGGAGGCAAGGAGCTGATTGTGCTGCTACGTTCTTGTCTCCAGTCACCCGATGGAGACGTCTGTTCCAATAGAGATGAGCTATTTTTCTTTTCAACTTTTTTAACGTCTGATCATGTCATCATAACTGCCACTTGACCAAATAGTCAGGGGCGGCCTTAGCGATTGCGAGGCTCTGGGCGGTAGATGTTTGCGAGATATTATAAAAACTGAGTATATAAGTACTATATAAAATAGTACGGGATTAAGTATTTTAGTAGCGGATTCATATAAAATAAATATCCTATATCCATTACTGGCATGAAATTTCATCAGTGTTTTATAGAGACAGGAACTCGTATATATGTCACCGTAAGATTGTAAATACCGTTAGATTATAATCTAACTCGCGATATTGTAAACATATTATGGGAGCGACGATATAGACAACATTGATTACAATAATTTCACCCACTTTCAAAGAAAGCTGGAAGAAATTTCTGTTTGCTTTACCTTCGTCCGTTTCATTTTTGTTAGTTTAAACACGTTCAACCTATCTTGTACTATCTTGTACTACTAAACCTACTTCTAATCGGTTTCGTCATGCGGCATCGTACCGGAGTCCGGAACGCTTTAAATCGCCTTTTTTCTTATCCTGATGCAGTCTAAGATGGTAGTGGTAGTGGCTAACCTGGGCATCGCAGTTTTAATTAACCCATACCCCTAATCGGTTTCTACTTTCTACAAGGCATTGTACCAGAACGCTAAATCGCTTGGCGGCACGTCTTTGCCGATAGGGTGGTAACTAGCCACGGTCGAAGCCTCCCACCAGGCCAGACCAAGGAAAATTCAGAAATTATAAATTCCCAAATTGACCCTGCCGGGGATCCAACCCGGGACCACCGCAGTCCGCATTCCGTGATTTGTAGTCTAAACCACTCTTCGCTTGAATGCAGACGCGAGCGCAGCGAAAGTGTTGCGCTTGCGCAAACCACTCCAGCGGCGGTTCCGCTAGAGATGTAACAACTGACACTTAAACACACAAACATTTAGCAAAATAAGATTACAATTATTTTACTATTCAAAATTCAAATGTTTTTTTATTCAAATAAACTTTTACAAGTACTTTTGAATCGTCGAGAAAATCTACCGCTGGTTCGGAATGGTATTCCTACCGAGAAAAACCAGCAAGAAACTCGGCGGTTGCTCTTTTGAAAAAATAATTTACAATTTGATTAATTTGTAGAACACAGTAACAGCTGTCCTTAGCATTGCTGAAGCGAGTCAAATCCATGCTCCTATAATCCGCCAACAGTAATAGTATAGCAAAATATGTAATTGTAATCTTTTCTTGCAGAATCATGAACTTCCGCAAAGTAACGCCTGGTTCTATCCAATATTTACACATACATTTATTGCATAAATTGAGTCAAGGTTATTATACTATTGATGATCTACCTACCTAATCAAAACTACTTGGAACATAGTGAATGAAGAAACAGGAAGAGCAACACGGAAAAATTGGGAATTTAAACTTAATGTCGGTAATAGATCTGTAACTTCGGACTACGAAGTTGCTTCTGTTTTTGAAGGCTTCTTTACGGATATTCCTGTTATTACAACAGAATCGTCGAACTCCTCGCCAAATGGCGATCTTACTTTACTGGAGGATAACGTGCCTGAATGTAATAACGTTTTTAAATTATGTCACGTTAACTGCTCTGAAAGCACTCAAACTAATTAATATGAAGACAAATGATTTGTGGGGCATTTCCGTTAACGTTGTAAAATCATTGATTGATATCGTTGCACCCGAGTTAACATTAATATTTAATAATTGTATTGATTGTGGTGAGTTTCCAGACTGAATGAAGCATAATAAAAAAATACTTCTTTGCAAATCAGGTAGTACCAGTAACCCCACAAATTTTAGTAAAATATTTGGAAAATTAATATTAATTCAATTGCTTACACATTTTGATTTACAATTACTTATTACATAGTAAACAGTTTGAATTTACACGGGGTCGCTCAACAATCGATGCTGGTATTGAGTTAATTCAAATATATTCGAAGCCTGGGAGGATTCACGTGATGCACTTGGCGTTTTCTGTGATTTATCCAAGGCTTTTGATTGTGTTGATCATCAAACATTAGTCAGTAAACTGCACTATTATTGAATTAAGGGCGTAGCACTGGATATGATGAATTCCTACTTATAAAGTTGGATACAAAGGGTAGACGTCAATGGAAAGCGGTCTTCCGGATCGATTGTAAAAATGTGGGTTCCACAAGGTTCAATTTTAGGGCCTTTTCTATTCTTCATTTACATTAACGATCTTCCTTATCTTGCCAAGGATAATCATTTGATAGTATTGTTTGCTGATGATACATCACTTTTGTTTAAAATAAATCAAGAGTGAATAGGCATCTTCTAGGCAAGCGCGCTCCACCTTAGGCTGCATCACCACTTGCAAGCAAGTCTGATTGCGGCCAAGCGCTAGTCTATATAATAAAAAAAAACGTTACGAAACAACTTTTGACGTAGTAAACAATTCTCTTACTATACTAGCGGCACGCTATGATGGCCGGTTTGACACATTACAATAGTGATGTGGAATGTCAATTTATTCTCGAACAAAAAACAATTAAGTTTTGTTTTTGTACCTGATTAAATAGGTTTAATAAAACAAAAATGTATATGTTTATTTAATTTATTTGAACGAACTGAATATTTGAACGAAAATGAATATACATACTTTATATGCACACAAGAAACATATGAATACAAAAGATACCAAAAAAGGTGCCACAAAAGGCCATAATTAATCAGATTCGTCCATACTACTATTTTCACTGTCGTCACTGCTATCATCACATACATTAATAATTATATGTTCGTTTTCTATAATATTATCTATTTTCACATCTCTTTCATAATCTTCCCTTATTAATTTAACAGTTCTATTCACAACCTTTTCCCAGTCTCCTTTAGTCACATGTTCACAAGCTTCTTCTAATAATTTTAGCATTTTTTTTGTGGTAAATGGGGGTTCTGTATTGTGTCTTGCAGCATATCCCTTAATTTGAGCCCACACCAACTCAATCGCATTATACTCACAATGGTAAGGCGGTAACCGTATAACTCTGTGCCCATGTTCTAATGCTATTTCGTCAATGACGTATCGGATCTTGGTTGGTTTGTTTTCTTTTAAAAGACGTACTAATTCCGCTTTTAACATATTCATGTTTGCATCTACGCCATTTTTACGAAGCCATGCGACGATATCAGCTTTCTTTTGGGATTGGGCAGGTGGCTTGTCAATTTGCATCGAGTGGTATGGGGCGTTGTCCATAATTATAATAGATGGTTCAGGGAGGCTACACAACATTGAGGTAAACCATTCAGTAAACTTTTCTCCATTCATGTCTTCATGATAGTCTCCAGTGGTTTTTGACGCAAAAGCCATGAGAGAACCTTCGACAAACCCGTTGATGGTTCCGGCGTGACAAATTATAAGTCGCGATCCTTTTCCTACAGGAACTTTGGAAGTAGATGCTGCTGTGTCATCGTTCCAAGAACGGCCTACAGTATGGTTAGCATTAAGCCATGTTTCATCCAAGAACACAACATTTTGCCAATTTTTGATTTCTTTCACTTGCCGTAAAAAGTATACCTTGCCATCGCTATATCAAATCTTTCCATCAATATTTTGCGTTTGTTACATTTTTTGTATCGAAATCCAATGGTCTTCAAAATCTTCGTTAAAGAACTTTCCCCACCGAAGAATAATCCAGCTTCCTTCAGTGAATGCACCAACTTTTTTCTTGTTGGATACTCCTTCTGTAAATAGTAGCCGTAAACATGTCTTCGGATAGCATCGGCATCAAAGCTATCGATGCCTACGACTGGTTTTGCTCGTTTTCTCTTTTTTGGTGTGTGAAGTTTATTTTCTTCTGTGCCAGTCTCGCCATATTTTTTTTTAGTTATCCGTCTAACAGTTCGTTGTCCAATATTAAGCGCATCAGCTACGCGTTCAACCACTGACGTTATAGGTAAAATTGGCCCTCCATTTTGAGCTTCACGATCGAAATAGTTACGAAGGCGTATTACGAACTCACGTGTCTGACTATTTAGAACAGTTCTCTGCGTACGTTCGGTCATATCGACGAAATCCACAACAAAGGGCTTGAACAGAGTCCAAATTAACGAGCAAGGGTCAACAGTAATGCAGTATCAATATTTGAAATCCAAAGCCAGGTCAAAACTATATCACAATCGCATTGCACTGACAGTTTATACTTTTCGAAGCAACGTCAATTCGAAACTGCTTTGTTTTGCATTGAGCATTGACGCGAGTTTGCCGGAGGTAGTAGTTGTGCTAGCCAGCGATCCTATGTGACGATCGTATTAGATTCCATTTTTAAAAATTTATTGATATTTTTTTGCGATTTCAGAGGTTTGTCCACATAGTGAAAATTGTTCATATTCACAAGTACATTCACCCCTTAAATGGTGCAAACTGATTTTTCTACACTTGTATACATTTAAGAAATCAATTTAATAAATAAATTTTGAGTCCTAAACCTAAAACTACATTCGATAAAATTTATGAATCTCTGCACATCACTATCGTCAATAAAGTAATACAATTATTTCCTTCAAAGTCGTTATCAATTAATACGGAACTTCATGAGAAACTACATTCGATAAAATTTATGAATCTCTGCACATCACTATCGTCAATAAAGTAATACAATTATTTCCTTCAAAGTCGTTATCAATTAATACGGAACTTCATGAGCGGACAAACGTCAAACCGGCCATCATAGCGTGCCGCTAGTTTAAAGTGGTTTGAAGCTAATAACCTACTCCTCAATGTTTTTCATTGTACAAAATGTATCAAATTTACAAGGAAGCTTGGCAATGATTTGATCTAATGTCTTTCATAGTTTCTTAATTAAGATGATTTGTGAAATGGTGATAATGAAAAAATAAAAACCCGGCTGAGTTTGTTGTGGGCTCTTTTGGTCTCAGACCAGGTCGCGTTTGGAACCCTCGTAGGTTTAGTTTTAAGATGCCGTTACTGATTATCACCATTATATTTTACAAATAACTGGACGTCAATAAGTGTAGTGTACCTGCCTAAATTGAATAAACATTATTTGACTATTGACTATTGATTTTCTTAATGACAAAGTTGCATGGAAGCAAACGGCTTCGCAATTCGCATCCAGCAACCCAGAAGTTAGTGTAAATACTTGACGTACACACGATGATGCCCGCGACTTCGTCCACGTGGATTAAGTTTTTTTTTATTCCCGCGAGATTTCTTTAAATTTCCTGGATAAAATATCCTTCCCCGGCATATAACCTATACCTATACTAAATTTCATCAAAATCAATTAAACAGATGGACTGTGAAAGCTTAGCAGACAGACAGACGGATAGATAGACACACTATAGCATTCATAATATTAGTAGATGGGTAGTATGGACTGATGATTTTCTTAATGACAAAGTTGTATGGAAGCAAACGGCTTCGCATCCAGAAGCCCACAAGTCAGTGTAATATATTTAAGTGCTGTATGTTAGTCACATAATGTAACATTCTTCTTTCTACGAAAAGCGGTTTTTAAGAAATCACAAACAGGTGCAATTTAAAAAAAAACTTTAAATCCATGTTTTATAGAAAAAAACTAAATACAAAATCTGGAAATTCTAAACCCCATATGAGATACGTAATTTGATAATAATTAACTTAGTCATTATACTATAGAGAAACTTTTCTACAGTAATACCCGCGACTTCGTCCGCGTGGCTTGAGGTTTTTCGGTTCCCGCGGGAACTCTTTGATTTTCCGGGATAAAAAGTAGCCTATATGTTATTCCAGACTATAATCTATCTCTGGCCCACATTTCATCCAGATCCGTTCAATCATTGTGGCGTGATTGAGTAACAAACATCCATCCATACATCCATCCATCCATACATCCATCCATCCATACATCCATCCATCCAAACTTTCGCATATTGCCAAACAAATTTATAATATTAGTATAGAAATCATCAAATCATATTGGTAGTTATTATCGATAAAATTACTGCACCTCATCACTATCCCCACACTAGGTACTCTCACTCGCCTAGTGCTTTATAGTATCGAGTAGCCGACGAGTTTCGAACGCGAGACCGAACTAACAGAACGGTCGGTTAATTTTACCTTTCGCTGTCGTTAATATAACGTGAATTAACTATTTCTTTGTCAGTGATAAAAAATTGCTCGATGTAGTGCCACCCAGGTAAGTTTTTTTATCGACATCTCTATGTTTTGTCATGATGTCACTTTACTAATGTGATAGAGTTGACAAATTTTAGGAAAACCGGCCTAGTGCGAGTCAGATTATCGCTTAGAGGGCGTATCACTAAACTACCAACTTCAAGACCCCAAAAAGAGCAAGGTGCAAAAATGGTGTCTGTTAACAATTTGGAATCGTCTCACTTCCTTCCACTTAGTACGGAACCAGGATTTTATAGCTTTCTTGAAATATTACATTTACACATAGGTTCCTACTTACTAGAGTTATCTACACAATAGGTCATGGCCTCAAATTGACAAAAATAAACCTTAAAATTAAGGCATTAAAGTTTAATTACGATTATATTTATATTTAACGAATTTTGACTTCGTAACAACACGAGCATATCGGTGACGCGAATCCACAAGTTTACCCCCTACCAAAAAGTGTTCAACGCGGCTAAAGAAGTTTTCACTTCAAAAAATTACAATGCGTCTTAAACATAATATAGTGGGGTCGAGTGTACGCTTTTATAACATGGTTCCAAGAGAGTTCTTAGATTTGCCATTGCATAAATTTAAAGATTGCGTCCAACAGCTTTTGTTAAGCCGAGGCTTTTTTTTATTTTTTTTATCCACTTCAAGTCAGCCCTTGACTGGGTAGCATCTCACCTGATGGTAAGTGATGATGCAGTCTAAGATAGTCTAAGGTAGCTCGCTAACCTGTTAGGGGCATGGCAGTTATATTAAACCCATAGCCCTATTCAATCACACTTCTGATGGATTTTTTAATGACAAAGTTGCATGGAAGAAATTGGCTTCGCATTCAGCAGACCACAAGACAGCGTAATTCTTGTTACGTACGAGTAAGTATTGTCTATTAGATACCTACATTTTATTTAATTATTTTTAAAAAACAACTGCTAAGTTTCTTGCCTGTTCTTCTCAGTACAATCTTCTTTCCGACCAGTGGTAGAGTTTTGAAATGTCATAATGAAAAAAATGAAATGATCAATAACATATATTGATCATTTCATTTTTTTTTCATAACCTCAACCTAAAGATTCAGCGAGGTCCTTTATTTATAATTATACGACTGCCTGAAAAAGGAGTATATTGTTTTCAGGGATGCATTTATGTATGTATATATGTGAGTTTGTATATTCCACCATAACTTCTATACGCCTGAACCGATTTTGATAAATGAGGTATCGTTAGAATCCCTAGCTTATTCCGGGTGATATAGGCTAGTAAAATTTAAAAAAAAATGACCATAGTCCCGCACTAAAGACTAAAGTTGTAGTCCAATATCCAGTGATTCACAAAAAATATCATTTATTAAAAATGTGAATAAGATTCAATCTACCTATAACTAGATTAATTTAGGTTTTTAGTTCGTTTAGATTTAGTTCGTTTTTTTGTAGGGCAGTCGTGTTTTTTAATTATGACTTGTCTGGATCGATAGATTCCATGGTAGAATCACGAATATATAATTTCTGTGTTTCATTAAATCGGTCAAGGTTGATCTAAAGCACGCGCGGTAGGTAGATATAATGCGTCGAATAAAGACTCCTTTTTTTGTAATAAACCGGGAATCAAATGGGCTTTTTATTTGATTTAAATACTTTGGTATAAAAATATTTACTCTGCGATCAATGCCAAAAATTCTTGGCGTTTGACTCAAGCGAAATTTTGTTAAATAATTTTTTTATTAAGTAGACTATCTAGCTCTCTTCTGAGGTGACTTTCCATCACTATATCTATAATTATTGTAAAAGCGAAGTGTTTGCATATTGGTTTGCACTTCCATCACGCAACAACAGAGCAACGGATTGATGTAGGTAATATTAAGCATGGTTATGTTAAAGACTAACCGACTGTCTAGAGAGTGTCTGTCATAAATGCTAGTTTTTATCCCGAATCGCCGAATAGCTCGCCAAACCGCTTTGGAGCAGTGTGTCGGGTCTATGTTACCCGACACACTGGAGAGAGGGAATTAGAGCTGAGATCTAATTCTGAAGCTCTAATTCCCTCTTTCCTATAAGAGTGGAGGCCTATGTCCAGCATCGGGACGTTAATGGGCTGTAGTGTTGGACCCTGAATCGACGCGGCTAGAGTGGTCTCCGAGGCACGGATCTAACGGAAGAAGGGGAAAGGTCAAAATTCTGACCTCAAATAAAGTAGGTCACCCGTGCGCACTAGGCCACTGGTCGTCCGTTTCATCCCTTAAATAAATAAATAATGTTTTTTATTCAAATAAATGTTTATGGTGCTTTTGAATGAATGAATCTACTTAATCTATGGTTAATTTATATTAGCTGATAAATTAAAAACATATCAGTATTAAGTTATTCCAGAAATCGTGATGACACCGTGGCTAGAGCGTGCGATTTATCAGTCTGGGGTTCAAACTTGAAAACCTACTGACCTTTGACCTTTCAATAAAAAATTAAGGGGCACAGGTTACTTAAGTACACTAACCAAGATGAAAACCTTAAAATGTAAAGATTTTTCTCTATTAAAACTTCTACAGAAGTAATTACAGGGTATGTACCTCGTCACCACGAAAAAGTTAGTTATTATAGAAATCTCTCTTCTTCTCTGTTTATTCCTCATTGCTGTGACCCCATTCCATTAATCACTTAATGGAGTTTTCTTTGGATATTAATGCGATGGGTTCCCACGTCCTTCCGCATACGACTCAAATAAGAGAATTTAAACTCTTAGAATTGTTACGATTATTATCAGATATTTCATATTAGTGATAATAACAGGGACCGACGGCTTAACGTGCTCTCCGAGGCACTGAGGAAACGAAACGGCCGAATTTGAACCTCCAAATTCCGTCACCCATCCAGTTATCGACTTGGGTCAATGTTGCTGAACACAGTTAGGCCATTCGTTCAGTCTCCTCCATTGTAGAAATACTCACGGCACAAAAATCTCCAAAAAAAAAGTTTTTATGGATTGATGGATTTTTGTTACTCAATCACGCCAGATATAATATTAGTATAAAGCCTGTTTAAATAAAGAACCAAAAATAGAATACTATGAATAGAATGGTTGGCAACTTTAGGGTCTTCGGTGTAACTTCTGAGACACACTTGAACATTTTTAGGGTTCCGTACCTCAAAATTATAATAGAAACCCTTACACTTTATAGGATCACTTCTTTCGTATTCTGTCTGTCAACACCCTTTTTAACGGGTACGCATGGAGGTAAGTAAATAATTTATTTAATATTTTGACACTCGCCACTCGCCTGTAAATCAAAACCTATGGGGTACTTCCCGTTGACCTAGAATCACGAAATTTGGCAAGAAGCAAGGTCACACAGTACAAGTACAGTACAGGAATAAATCCTAAAACCGATAATTAGGGTTCCATACTCATGGGGTGTCGAATTGTTTGTCAGGCTCTACCGTTATTTCACAGCTGATTACGTGTTACTATGATATATTTCTTGTTATTTACTAAAATACTAGCGAATGCTCGCGACTCCGTCTGCGTGGTTTGAGGTTTATGGTTCCCGCGGGAACTCTTTATTTTCCAGGATAAAAAGTAGCCTATGTGCTATTCCAGACTATAATCTATCTCTGTGCCAAACAGCCAGATCCGTTTTGCCGTTGGAGCGTGATTGAGTAACAAATATCCATACATCCACACATCCATACATCCATATATCCATAGATCCATACATCCATCCATACATAAAGTTCCATAGATAAAGTTTGGATGGATGTATGGATATACATCCATCCAAACTTTCGCATTTATAATATTAGTAAGAAGTAAGATAAGATAAGATTGGTGGTACGGGACCCCTTTTGTTTTTGCGTGAGTCTGACTCGCACTTGGACGGTTTTTTGCCATTGAGGTCACCAAATCATTGCAAACTGAACAACCAGGTAGTTACTTGTTCAATAGAGACAGTTATACATTTCATTTCGACAGTCACAGCGTAATGACTATGATGTAACGTTCATTATGATTGCAACGGCCTTCGGTCCACAATCCACATGTGGTAATATAAGTCAGTGTTGTAGTCTGTTAGGTCTATATCAATCAGACTTTTATTTAGGGCACAATTATGATCTGTACTCAAAACAAGGCTAGTCTGATTTTCGCATATAAGAGGTTCATTTAACTACTTAATTCAATTCAATTTATTTAAAACATGTATGACATACAGGTGTCTGTTAGGTATGTTACGTCATGTTTTAACTCTACCACCGGTTCGGAGAGCAGGTTCCGTTTTTCTACTGACATTAGTATTCAGTTTGTTCTACTGACAAGAGCCGGCAAGAAACTCAGCAGTTGCTCGTTTTTTTTTAGATGATGAGATTTCGTCCGCGCGTGGATCAACTCATTCATTTCCCGGGATAAATAGATCTAACTTTTTATCCCGGGATGTGAATGAGTTCCCGCTAAATATAGTACTATAATAAATAAAAATAATCTGAATTCCCAAATATACCCTGCAGGGATCGAACCTGGGCCCCCCATAATTATAAGACCGCAGCGCTCACCGCTGCGCCAGATAGGCTCTTCTAACGCATAACATAGCTAGATGACCTCCAGACGCTTTGATGATTAGTCGGGACAGTCTAAAAGTCGTCTAAACTAAATATACCTAACTGGAGAGAAAATAGATTTCCCGGTTGGTGAACCAGTTACAACACATTAACTGGGTGTGAAATTAGCGAATCTATCGCATTAATTAAGGCTTGACGATAAGTAGAAAGGAACGCTATAATATTAAGATTTATGATCTCCATCAAATCTCACATAATTCAAACATTTTATTTTAAGAAGCTTGGAATAAAAATACTAATTTTTCTGGTAATTTAAAATTTATGAATTTATTTAATGAAATTTTTTGACAAAATACGGTAAACTTTTTCTTGGATTTACTATCCACTACCACCACTACAGCCTTTTTGTCTTAAAGTAGGTAAGTACGGCATATTGGCGTAATTGTAATACAAAATTCTTGGAATTAAATCTTATTTTTGCTCGTTAATTTCCAAGAAGCACCCAGTCAGTATTTCAGTCAGGCTGTTTTTGTCACAGTAAGATTGCAAAAACCATTACTTTGTAATCTAACTAGCGAAATTGTAAACTGTCGACATATTGTGAACCGATCAAAGTTCTGAGTGTCAATTTTTGAAATATTCATTGTATTTACGTTTTCTTGTCTCTTTCTTGTAGGTTAGGTTAGGGTTCGACATAAATAATCAGGTAGTGTCCGGGCACTTAGGTTTTATCAGGTTAATATACCTAACAGATTACAATCTACCGAAAAATAAGGCGTTAAATTGTAATCTGTCGACAGTTTACAATTTCGCTAGTTAGATTACAATCTAACGGTTTTTGCAATTTTACGATGAAATGTCCATTGCATACCGAACCCTAATGATACAGGGTTGCCACTTTTGTATTGATTAAATTACTCATAGATGTCTTAATAATTCTTAAAGGCTCTTAAAGGTTCTTATAGGCTCAACTCAATTAAGAAGGGTTTAATTATGGCCTAAGTACTGGCAATAGGTGATACAAGATTGTGCTCCGAGTCCATTATAGACCCATAACCCAGTAATTTGGTGCTCAAAAAGGGAGTTAGTTACCTGGAAAGTTTCTCGGGAGTTTTGAAAATTGGTGTATTTTAGAGATCTCGGCGTGCTATTTCCGAATTTTCACTTTGCCACCTCGTATCACATTGGAAAAATGGCGCCCAAAAACAGTTTTTCGACAATAACCTTAGTAACCTTTTTTTTGTAAAATCAATGTTTCATCGTACAAGAGCCGCAGACCAAAACCTAAATTCATCTTCCACAGTTCAAATAAATTTGTATTGTGGGTGTTTTACAAGAAGAAAAAGATAGCATCACTAGATTTAGCCATGTCAATCTGATTTAGTTTAAAAATATTGTAAATCCGAATTTTCACTTACGAGGAGAAATGAAAATTCGGAAAGAGCACGTCGAAATCTATAAAATACACCAATTTTCAAAACTTCCGAGAACCTTTCCAGGTAAAACTACCAAATGACTGTATAACCAAGTCCGTGACTTTCTTTAATGATAGACGTAAAATTTTACAACTAATAGGCCTATTACACTGCACTTTCCACAAGGCCCTGTGGGGGGTGGCCGCTAATTAGAGCGTCGCTTATTACAGAGCAATAAGGATCAAAGTAGGGACCCTTTCTCCCTAAATCTTATTACACTACACTGTTTCACGTGTAAGAGTCCCTGTGAAAAGTGCAGTGTAATAGGCCTATTAATTAAGAAAAACCAACAGAGCTAGGTAGAAAACATCACGATGAAAACTCTTATGCATATAATAAGAGTTCTCAAAGGTGATTGAACTTTGAAATCAACCCGCACTTGGTCAGTGTGATAGACTATGGCCTAAACTTTGCATTCTGAGAACCCATGCTAGTCAGCCAACAACAAGCCGTGGTGGTGCGTGATGATTTATCTATAATTTATATTCGAAAATTTTGTATAGGTACATGCTTATAAATATTAAAAAACTAGCTGATGCCCGTGACTTCGTTCGCGTGGTTAAAGTTTCTTTGATTCCCGCAGGAATTCCTTAATTTTCCGGGATAAAAAGTAGCCTATGTTCAGGACTCTCCAGGTCCTCAACTACATCCATGCCAAAAATCACGTCGCTCTGTTGCGGCGTCATTGAAGGACAAACCAACTAACCAACAAACAAACACACTTTCGAATTTATAATATTAGTATGATTAATATTCAAGCAAATAATGGATTTGAATCTTTTGATTTATTGATTGATAGATGGCACCCCTGGCCCAGCGGCGCTACCAGGCAGCGGCGCTGGCGTAACCTACTATTTATTACCGGTGCGTCTCTATATGCAATCAAAAACACATTTCTTGTCTATGGCGACGCCAAGCCATCAACGCTCGAATAAAGATGGATTTCATATAATCCAGATGTTCCTGTTTTTTTTATCTTTAACATACCTACCTACTAGGTACAAAATAATTTTCAAGAGCCCATGGATTAGGAGGAGAGGATTAGGTGTAAACATTAGGTGTACATGCCTTAACAAACAGCACGGTGTGACAACGCGTTCTTGTCACTTCATTGGACTTAACACACTCTGACACAACATAGCCATGTTTTTCTTATAACAATTGCAACCATCGGTACTTTCAAATTTGAATAGGTACGCGTCAACAGTAAATTTCGGTTACACTTTAAACCCCTTTATTTCTAGTACAGATTCGTTTCTGTTACAGAAATATAAGTGTTTCGGGTTAACAGAATTAAAAACACATTCAAAAGGGTTACAGCTTCGATTCTTTAACACTTATATTTCTGTAACCTTTATGAATCTGTTTTTCAGTCCCTGCTATGATATAACAGTTAGCATTTTATCCTTTTCTCTCAAGTTACTGTAATCATAGAGGGAAAGAGATAAACCTATTTTTATCATCCTTGCTGCATTTAGCATCTGGTTTGGGCTAAATAAGAAAGTACCTATAATATTTTGAAGTGGATAAGAGCTGTAAACTTAGGTACCTACCTACTGGTAGTACGGTACGATATTAAAATCTAATCATACAGGAATATGTTTACTTTAAAATAAATAATTATTAAGGAAAAAAATTACCCAATTGTTATGTACTATTTGTCATAACAATTCATGACATATTCTGATTTAGGTCGTTTAATTACTAAATTGGTATAAATTACACAGAATCAATGATTCATTCAAATAAACTTCGCCACCGGAAAGTAGGTACATTGTACAAATAGTTAAGTGACAAAAACGAAGTAAACAATGACTTTAGACATTTAGCTATATTTTAGTATTTCCTTTAGAAGACCTTACCACAAGATTTGATTTACGTTCAGCGTATTCGAGAGTAGAAAGGCTTCGGCGTCAATGTAAATAATTAATAATAATAATCTTTATTTAGGTACAAAAATAAGCCATAAAACAATACGCGACACTACCTAACGATACCTAATGTTAGTTATGTTAGTAAAAAAAATAGAACTATTATTAGTGGTGTAAATTGACATAATATCTAATATTTGTGAAATACTGGGAGTGCATGTGCATGCCTAGTTACCCAGTGCCTCACAAGAGGATATTCAAATTTTTCCACTATTGTATTCAGGATACCGTTGAAACTCCCCCGCATTTCCGGGGGAGTTTCCGGCTAGGAGCGCTAGCTAGGGAATAGGGAATTTGACCTCTAAACCAAGGTGTTTTAGTATGAGGATAGGCTAGCTAGAGCATTTCCACTACACAACTATGGCTATAACTACACAACCCATTAACGTCCCACTGCTGGGCACAGGCCTCTACTCACATAGGAGAGAAGGATTTAGAGCTTAGACCCGGGACCGACGGCTTAACGTACTCTCCAAGACACCGCCACCTTCCTAACTTCCTCAAAATTGAAAAGGACTAGGTATGCAAAATATGCGGCATAAACGCCCGTATCTCTTGATTGCGTTGACTTAGAAGCTAAATTTTTTTAAAGCTCCGAGGTAGATCTAATTATTTGATATTAATTTCAATTTGATACCTCTACGTGCTCCTGAGAAAAAGATGGCTGACAGACAGACAGACGGACAACGAAGTGATCCTATAAGGGTTCCTTTTTTCCTCTTCAGGTACGGAACCCTAAAAATTAACTATGTTTCTAGGGAAGTCAGCCAATCTTCAAAGTACACAACTGGACCTAAATTAGGAGAATAGAAAACCTTTCAAGAAATAAGTGAACATGAAAGTGAAGTACAAAACAATATTTACTTTCCACTTAGACCTTGAAGGTGCATCTCAGTATGACCCTTCCTCTTTTTTTTTCACCACTACAGGTTAGCCCTTGACCGCGATCTCACCTGACGGTAAGTGATGATGCAGTCTAAGATGGTAGCGTGCTGACCTGTTAAGGGCATGGCAGTTATAATATAATATATTAAACCAATACCCCTATTCGGTCTCTACACGGCATCGTACCGGAACGCTAAATTGCTGCCGGCACGTCTTTGCCGGTAGGGTGGTAACTAGCCACGGCCGAAGCCTTCCACCAGGCCAAACCAGAGAAATTCAGAAATTATAAATTCCCAAATTGACCCTGCCGGAGGTTGTCGCTTGTACCTACTTAAAAATAACTTTAATTAATTTCACATTTTTCACAGGATGCGATCCAGTGACCCAAAAATCAGTGTATTATTTGTAACGTATGTGTTTTGTTGGCTACATATTGTAAACTTTTCTTTTCTATGAAAAGAGCAACTGCTGAGTTTCTTGCCGGCTCTTCTCAATTGAATCAGTTTTCCGCACCGGTGGTAGAGTGTTAACGTTTCATAACTGACACAAGTTGTCCTCATGTAGGACAATAAAAAATCATTTATCATTTATCAGCTAGTAATACATAAAATCTAGTTTAAGCGGTATATTTGTGGTCCGTCTAAATATCTCCGTATTTTCGGCGCGTGTCTACAACACGGAAGCGGTATAAATAAATATTCAGCACCTATAAATTATATTCGTAATTGTACTATAATTGTGTTCTTTTTCTTGCAAATTGATTATTTTCGTTTCCTTATAACTTGTAAACATTTTAGATTGGGCTTATTTGAGCGGTTTCTGGCCAAAAAGCCTTACATAAAACGTTAAAAGGTCTAAATACCTAGTCAACTAAGGACCCTAATGCCAATAATATGTATATGTCACCGTTAGATTATAATCTAACTCGCGAAACTCTAAACTGTCGAAAGATTAAATATAACCCATTATTTTCCGGTAGATTGTAATCTGATATAGGTATTTAAACCCGATAACACCTAAGTTGATTATTTATGTCGAACCCTAACCTAACCTACAAGAAAGAGACGAGAAAACGTAAATAAAATGAATATTTGGAAAATTGACACTCAGAACATTGAACAGTTTACAATCTTTCGACAGTTTAGAATTTCGCGAGTTAGATTATAATCTAACGGTTTTTACAATCTTACGGTGACATATATATAGACTTTAATACTTATTAGAATGCTGTCATTTGGCATGGGTATACTTATGAATCACGCCGACAAAATCCATACTAATTACTCATATTATAACTAGCTGATGCCCGCGACTTCGTGGTCTAAGTTTTCTTGTTATTTCCGCGGGAACTACTTTATTTTTCGGGATAAAATGCCTATATCCTTCCCCTGGATACAATATATCCCTCTACCAACTTTCATCAAATCGGTTGAGCAGATGGACCGTGAAAGCGTAGCAGACGCAGACGAAGTCGCGGGGATCATCTAGTGGTAAAATAAAATACAAAAAAATAGAAACCTCCCCTTTGAGCTAGCAGCTAAATGAGAATGAAAATAAAATGATTTATTACACGGAGGGCAACTTGTGCCACTTATGATGAGTCGTAAGAATCTACCACCGGTTCGGAAAGTTGATTCTACTGAGAAGAACCGACAAGAAACTCAGCAGTTGCTCGTTTAATAAACAGAAAAATGTTACACATTGTATAAGCCTGCGACAAAGCGACTTTTGGCAAAACCTGCGCCTGCGCATTGCGCGTCTGCTCAAGCCCTTATTTAATAGTCCATAGCATACGGGTGCGTTTCCACCAGAGATGTGCTACGTACCTAAGCTACGGATGTGTGTCAAACCCACCAATAAAAGCTCTCGGTTTTCTTATAACTTCTAAGTTGCCCCGAACAATATTAAAAATTTAAGTTTTGATTAAACTTTCTCAATCGCAAGACTTCATACAATTCTGGCGATTAAAATAGTTTAAATCTACCACATAATTTTTTAATTTGTTTCGTGCAACTCAGCGTTAGATCGCTAGATGTTGGATTAAGCGCTCCTATTGGTGTGTTTGACAGCAGCTTAGCTACGTAGCACGTCTCTGGTGACAGATTTAACTGCCTCGTTGATCCAGTAGTTAGCATGTTCGACTGCGGCTGACGAGGTCCCGGGTTCGAATCCTGGGTCTTCGACTCTTCTGACATGAAATTCTCAGTACTAGCCCGGAGTTAAGTAGTTGGCGGTATTTCTCTCTCTATGATCTCTCTCCGGTCGTGTTGGATTTTCTGCCTCATCGGGCTATGAGAGTAAAGGAACAGAGAGCACATCTGTGTTTGCACACACACTAGTGTACTATGAATATCTCCCACGCAGATGGCTATTAATGGCCGCTATTGCCGAAATTGGGTCAGGAGGGCATTACATCCCTGCAGGGCGACCGCGTATCTTCTGCATCAATCATTGTTACAGTATCAATTGTTGTGATTGGTTGAAATTATGGTATACTTGCTGCGTCAATGGATTTTGTCCAATAGTGGAAGAGTGTTATCCAATCAGAGGTGATTGCGATTGTTACACTGTAGCTGTCAGAGATACGCGGTCGCCCAGCTGGTATCTGGTGGAAGCGCGCCTTAATGGCGGCACGTTGATAAAGTAGTCATCCACCTCCCTCCTGATACAAAGTCCAGCTTTGTTCCGACGCGGCAATCTGGGGCAAACGATAAAATATGCTGAGTATATATAATGTTATCAATACGCTATGGAAAGAAGCATACTGAAGCTGAGAAGAATTCAGAAAATATGAAACATAGACATTCGAAAGAAAACTAAGTTAATAGACGCTCTTCAGTATGCTCTCGAACAAAAATGGAAATGGGCAGGACATTTAGCAAGGTCCTGTTTGTAAAGGATTACTTAAATGACAAGGAAGCTTGGCAATGATTTGATCTAATGGCTCTGATAGTTGCTTAGTTATGATGATTAATTTTGTTTAATGAAAAAAAAACCCGGCTGAGTTTGTTGTGGGCTCTCCTCAGACCAGAGCGCGTTTGGAACCCTCGCAGCTTTAGTTTTAAAATACAGTTACTGATTATCACCATTATATTTTATAAATAACTAGACGTCAATAAGTGTAGTAGTATACCTACCTAAATTGAATAAACATTATTTGACTTTGACTTTGACTTTGGTACAAAGACAGAAGAGTGGACGTACCTTATAAATCCCACATATTACAAATAATTTTTACAGTGTTTATAAAATCACACAATTTTAGAAACACTGTAAAAATAATTTGTAATATGTGGGAAATAACTAAAGCTTTAATAATAATGTTATCAACCTAGTAAATAGTGCTAAAATGATCTCTCTCTCTTTGCGTCGTATTCCTCATTACTGAATTACATTATTCCATTAATCAAATAATGGTAGCTTTCTTTGGATAATAATGCGGTGGGTTTCCACATCCTTCCGCATACGACTCGACTAAGAGTATTTAAACTCTTAGGTTTTTGTAACGTTTATTATCAGATTTTAGGAACCGACGGCTTAACGTGCTCTCCGAGGCACGGGCTAAATATATTTTTTTTATTCACTACAAGTTTGCCCTTGACTGCAATGAATTAGTAAGTACCTTTCTAACATACGATATACAGTAAAAACTATGGCTACATACGTGTTTGAGGAAAGGTGAGGTTTAACGTAAGTACTCAGAAGTTATTACATATTATCTTAAAGTCCCTTGTAATGCAAATGTTCATGGGCGGCGGTAATCACTTAACAGCCCCCCGATTGTGTAAGAATTTTCGATCAAATCGCCAAAGTTCGGCGTCAAAGTAAAATAAACCATAATACTATTGAATTAGAGCTCAATTTCGTGTATCCATTCTCATACGTTTATGGTATCGTACATACTAATGGTTTATTTTACTTTGACGCCGAACTTTGACGATTGGATCGGCAATTCTTACATAATCGCAACTTAGGTTTTCCTGCTCGTTTGCTGGCTATATTAAAAAAAATCTAGTGCCTTGACTTCAATCGATGCTTATATAAACTCAGCCATCGCCAGTCGCCGAAACCACCGAAACAACCGTTACGAGCAAAATAACGGGCTCAATACTCAATACTCAATATCATTTATTCAATATAGGTACACTGTAGGGTACACTTATTGACGTTAAAAATTACTTACATATGATGGTGATAATCGGTTACGGTATCTTTAAACTAAAGCTACGAGGGTTCCAAACGCTCCATGGTCTGAGAAGAGCCCACAACAAACTCAGCCGGGTATTATTTTTTTTAATATCACCATCTCACAAATAATCTTAACTAAGGAACTATCAGGGCCATAGAGCAAACTATTGCCAAGCTTACTTGTCGTTTAAGTGGTCCTTTACATTGTAATAAGATTTTTCAATGAATTTACGTTTTACATTAACTTTGAACTTATTCAGACTTGGACAAACACAACGCGAGACAATATCAGCATAGCTGTGGCACAACGCGTCACAAGTCACAACATAACACATATTCACAGATAAAAAGTAGTTTACGTCACTTCTACATCTACAAATCCTAACAGCCTATCCATGCAAAAAAATTATATCAATCCGTGATTGAAGGAGAAATCAACATACAAAAACACTTACGCATGACTAGGGATAGTAGGCATGGATTTTTTTTTTCAAATTCAAATAATGTTTATTCAATGTACACTACTACACTTATTGACGTCTATTTATTTATAAAATATAATGGTGATAATCAGTAACGGTATCTTAAAACTAAAGCTACGAGGGTTCCAAACGCGCCGTCTGAAAAGAGCCCATACTTGTTTGATTGTGTATACTTCTGTTTTAGGAGCATCAGACATGTTTCCGCCCCACTATCTGTCTGTCCAGTTCATTAGGCTAAGTTCTAACCTACAGATAACCGAGAGACTAAGTCTTTGGTAATGTAAAAAACTTCCTTATCATAATAATGTAATTAATTCATAAAGTCAAGTGCGAGTCAGACTCGCACACAAAGGGTTCTGTACCAACTACCACCACATAATGTAGTATTTTAGTAAATAAAAAACAAAGATGTCATATGGGTACGGAACCATAATTAACGATGTTCGGATTTTTATACGACTGCCTGAAAAAAGGAGTATATTGTTTTCAGGGTTCATGTATGTATGTATGTATGTGAGTTTGTATATTCCACCTAAACTTCTATACGCTTGAACCGATTTTGATAAATGAGGTATCGTTAGAATCCCTAGCTTATTCCGGGTGACATAGGCTAGTAAAATTTAAAAAAAATTGATGTGATGACCATGATCCCGCATTAAAGACTAAAGTAAAAAAAAAAACGAAAATAAGTTAAACTATATAATCATCATCTAGAAAATGATAAGCAGATTCCAAAAATATATAACACTATAATAAAATATCCAGTGATTCACAAAAAATATCATTTAATAAAAATGTGATTAGGATTCCAATATAACTCGATTAATTTAGATTTTTAACTTTTTAGTTAGTTTTTTGTTTTTAATTTTTTTTATTCCCTATTCTTGTTAAGCGAGACCTTGCTTCTTGCCAAATTTCAAGATTGTAGGTCAACGGGAAGTATCCTGCAGGTTTTGCGAGTGTCAAAATATTCGGCATAAACGGCCGTATCTTTTGATTACGTTGACGTTGAAGCTTGATTTTACAGCTCAAAGGGACCGCAGACATAAGTATTAATTTCAACTTGATACCTTCACGCGTTCGGGAGAAAAAGGTGGTTGTCCGACAGACAGATGCCAGACATCGAAGTGATCCTATTGGGGTTCCTTTTTTCCTATTGAGGTACGGAACCCTAAAAACAGATATTGTTAGGTGCGTAATTATTATGAAATGACGCCCTCGTATTGCAACAGACGTGATTGGCCGATTATAGAGCCGATTTTACTTATACGGATATTTGATTTTATTGTAAAACTTTTTTTAAAGAGCAACTTCCGAGTTTCTGGAATGAAAGAAAGAAAATGTTTTTTTATTTGATCACCACATGTAGATTTAGACTATAAATGTAGTTTTGACGACCTCCGTGGCGCAGTGTTGAACGCTGTTGTCTTAACGTGCGGAGGTCCCGGGTTCGATTCCCGGCAGGGTCAATTTGGGATTTAATAATTTCTGTATTTTTCCTGGTCTGGCCTGGTCTGGGAGGCTTCGGCCGTGGCTAGTTACCACCCTACCGGCAAAGACGTGCCGCCAAGCGATTTAGTGTTCCGGTATGATGCCGTGTAGAAACCGAATAGGGTTTAACCGAACCGAATAGGGGTTAAAATTACCTACTTACAGACTACAGTAACAAGTTGACCTGAGTGATAACCCCGAGTCGCATGATTTATCACATGACGTCCGAAATGAGTTACTTACCTACTGTTTTTATACAGAATAATTATAATCACAATAGAGGGTGTGTCTTCGTCATATCTCAAGGGAGCTCTAAGGTGGTAGCCGGCTAACTTGTTAGGGCTTAGGGGTACAATCGACTGCATAAACCCAAAATGACGGTCGCCTGAGCAGGTAAAGTGTACTACAGGGCCGGGCGGAGCATACCTATTACCTACGCGAGAAGCGAGGTGTACGGGCTCGCGGCGCCCCTCATACCGCACTTCGTTTGACACACGAAATGTGATTCTGCGCAGAGTTCAACTTACGCCGCGGCTATTATACGGCAATTATATTATATAACACATACATAGTGTAAGTGACAATCCAGAAGTAGGTATTAATAAACAATTTTAATATATTTGTACTCTCATTTGGAACTTACACGAGCGAATGATCACAACGTGTAGCGGTTCCACGAGAGATTTAATGTAATAAGATTTCAATATGGTGCCGGTATCCGCAGATTAAATTGAATGACATGAAACGAGTCAAATCGACTAATTTTATATTATATTCCTGTTTCATGAGATATAATGACAAACAGTAACAATGCTAACAAGTAATTTCCAAATTGACCGTGCTGGAGATCGAACCCGGTACTCATAACACACGCAGCGTTCCCACTGCCACTGGGCCATGGAGGTCATCACATTTTGATTTCATTATAAACATTGTATTCATTCGCTTGCTATATTTCGTGGAACTCTACCTACAATGGGAGTATATTTGTACCCACAATTAGATAACATGTATCACGTGCCATTGCAATCATATATTTTTGTTATGTAGATTATACCTATGCGATGTTGTCAAGTCATAAATAAATTAATATGGGGGAAGATTCAGGTCACTTTATTATCATTAACCAGATAAATGCCTGCGACTTCGTCCGCTTGGATAAAGGGCATTGATTCCGTGGGAACTCTTTAATTTTCCGGTGTAGAATAGGTATGTTCTTCCATGGGATGTAAGCTCTCTGTACCGGACAAAATCGGTTGAAAAGATGAGTCGACACAGCGTAGCAGACAGACAGACATAAGAAAATGGCAGGGGTTTTCTTGGTATAACAATGCGGTGAGCCCAAGATTCTTCCGCATCCGTAATTGTTTACGCTCTATAAATTCTCGATAGTACACTTTATATAACAAAGCATATACCCAGTCGAGGCCGTAATGAGTCTTTATCAATATAAATCAACATCACCGACCCCAGCGTTGACATAGAACTGTTATAGGCAATTTATCTTATCTACCTATACTTAATATTATAAAGGGGTAAAGGAGACGTTTCAGATTTGTACCTATGGGGCGTAAGGTCAAGTCTTGTACAAGCAGAGAAATGAAGGAAAATAAAAACTAGACCAGTTTTTATTGGTCAAATCTACGAATTCATCGTAATTTCAGTGGTAAAATTATTTAATCTTTCCAAGTTGTTGAACACTAAACATGAGTGGGTAACAATGGCAGATTCATATTTTTTTGACGCTTTCAAAATAAAAACACGTTATTTTGACAGTGACTGTCAGAAATGACATTTGATACTCGTACATTTCGCGCCTACTGCCTTCTCTATGGCTGAAGGTTGCACTCTTGGAAACGCATCGAAAACTTGAAATACATTTTTATTTTTTGCTCGTTATTTACTTTACTGTTCTAAATGATTATATTTTTAATACAATCTATGTATTAGGCCTAAAATGTACCTTTTCCTTTGTGAGTTTGTGACGTTGCAGAGGGATCTACTGAACCGATTTTGAAAATACTGGTACCAATAGAAAGCCACATTAATTGTGAGTGTCATATATTATCCCGAAAAATTAGGGAGTTCCTGTGGGAATTTAAAAACTTATTTCACGAGGACGAAGTCGCGGGCAAGTCTGCTAGTTTACTATAAAATATATCTTATCATATTAGTATTATAACTGCGAAAGTGGGTTTGTTTGTTGGTTTGTCCTTCAATCACGCTTCAAGAAAGCAACTGATCGATGTGATTTTTGCATGGGTATAGATGAGGATCTGGAAAGTTACATAGGTACAGGGAATCCTAGTTTGGGGGCCAGGAACATTAGCTAGATACTATTCTGTTATATATTTATATATATATATATGTATATATATATACCTACTACTACTACTATATACCTACTATATACCTACTACTACTACTACTATTGTGTAATTGTACCTACTATATTTTCATAAATAAATAATTGAGACATTGCAAAATATATTTTCCCAATAATCACAAAGTCAAATTTATTTGATGGCACGACTGTAACCTCATTAAATATTTCTTTAGACAAGTCATAATTAAAACAATTAAAAAATACGACTGCCCTGCCAAAAAACGCACTAAAAAGTTAAAAATCTAAATTAATCTAGTTAAATTAGAATCTTATTCGCATTTTTATTAAATGATATTTTTTGTGAACCACTGGATATTGAACTATAGTGCTATATATTTTGGGAATCTATCATCATTTTCTAGATGATGATTATATAGTTAATCTTATTTTATCTTATTTTCGAACTTTTTTTTCAACTTTAGTCTTTAATGCGGGACCATGGTCATCAATTTATTTTTAAATTTTACCAGCCTATGTCACCCGGAATAAGCTGGGGATTCTAACGATATCTTATTTATCAAAATCGGTTCAGGCGTATAGAAGTTATGGTGGAATATACAAACTCACATACATACATACATACATACACACATACATACATACATGAACCCTGAAAATAATATACTCCTTTTTTCAGGCAGTCGTATAAAAAAAATGACACATTGATACCTATAGGTTCGCCTACCCTGATCTAGTTAATTATACCTAATAAAGTGACCTGAATCTGCCCCGATGTTAATTCGTACGACTCGACAACATCATGAATATCTACGTAACAAAAATATATGATTGCAATAACACGTGATATCTACTCGTAGCAAAAATATACCAAAAATATACGTGCACTGTAATAATAAATATAAATCTGAAGTCAAAAACACGTTTGATGATAAGTATGATGATAAAACCATGTCTAAATATAAAATGGGTCACAATATCAAATATGATATGAGTCGTGACGTATTAAGTGTTGTGAGTAATTAAAGGTCAGGGAAAACCATATTGGGATGACGACATATTTAGACACGACACGACACGATGCGAAAATATTCGGAATGAATAGGGATGTGCTATGTGGATGCAGGATGAGTTATCGATAAAAAATGCGATACAATACTAAGAGGAAAGATAAAAAATCGATTTAGCAAGAAAAGATTACAATTATTTTGCTATAATCCGCCAACAGAAAAAATTCTGTATGGTCAAGCATGCAGTTACAAGCGAAGCACCGTTTACCTTCCCAACCAAGCAAGAAAGCCAAGTTCCCAAGCAAGCAATGCCACCACCACTCACATGCACCACCACACAAGACTTTTATACTAATCTCGACGCACGTTTCGCCCCGACACCGGAGCATCTTCAGGAGATGTAGACTTTACAATGCAAGATTGTCTAGTACTACTAGAATGCATACAACACACAAGACTTTTATACTAATCTCGACGCACGTTTCGCCCCGACTACATCTCCTCCACATCATCTCACACTCTACATCTCCTGAAGATGCTCCGGTGTCGGGGCGAAACGTGCGTCGAGATTAGTATAAAAGTCTTGTGTGGTGGTGCATGTGAGTGGTGGTGGCATTGCTTGCTTGGGAACTTGGCTTTCTTGCTTGGTTGGGAAGGTAAACGGTGCTTCGCTTGTAACTGCATGCTTGACCATACAGAATTTTTTCTGTTGGCGGATTATAGCAAAATAATTGTAATCTTTTCTTGCTAAATCATGAACTTCCGCAAAGTAACGCCTGATTCTATCCAATATTTAAAAAATCGATTATCTTTTTCAAATAATTTAAAATACAATCCATACTTACGAATATTATAAATGCGAAAGCGTGTCTCTGTCTGCCTGTCTGTTCGTCTGTCTGTCTGCTTCGTTTTCACGGCCCACCTGTTCAACCGATTTTGATGAATTTTGGTTAGGTTTGGTTGGCTTCCCGGGGAAGAACATAGGGTACTTTTTATTGCGGAAAACTAAGGAGTTCCCGCGGGAATTGAAAAAACTTAATCGCTAAAAAACTTAATAAGTCGCGGGCATCAGCTAGTATAATATAAACAAAAAACCATCGGTTGTAAATTTCTATTTGTTTTCGAGATATTAATAATTGATTTTGTTAAATTTTTTAAACATTGCTTCTTAAATACATAATTCATAACTTCAAGTGTCTTGATTCTAGAACACGCAATTATTATCAATTTGTACCTACTAACTGTATATATACCTACATTAACCTACATTGTTGTAGATAATAATATATATTTTTTATGTTATCTGAATGGTGGGAGCACTACTGTGATATCTTAAGACATAATAAATACTAATATTATAAGTGCGAAAGTGTGTCTTTCTGTCTGCTATGCTTTAAAGTCCATCGTTTCAACTGATTTTGATGAAATTAGGTATGGAAATAGGCTAATTTTTATCCATCAAAATTAAGGAGTTCCCGGGAAAAACCACGTTCGAAGTGGCATCTTCTAGTATTGTAATAAATTAATTCAAGGTAGAGAATAGTTTGTCTAATCTAAGAATGAACGCGCCTCGATAAACGTTCGCGTCAATTTTGCACTAGTTGGCTAATAGTTACGGCATTACGGCATTAGTTACGGAATTATTCATATCTACATTGACGGTGATTTAACGGCCAAAGACGAAGTCCAATTTATGTGCTTTGCTTAATTTGTCGAAACTTCTTTAGGATAGTTGTGATTTGAAAATTCAACGAAACGAAAAAATTAAACGAAAAAGTAACACCAAAAGAGACAAACATATACAGAATTTAGCCTGTGAGAGAATGAGAGAGAATACAAGTTATATTTATCTCATTCTTTCGTAGGCTACTTCTCTGAAGTTTCACTTCTGCCTGAATTGCGCACACACACTTTTTTTTACATTCTTTGCAGTGTGAGTGTAGGTAAACACAATATGATTGAAGGTGCGTACGTTTTATGATTGGACGACGTCTACTAGACCTAGAACTATACCTTATCGATAGTCGATATTTTCCAATAGGTATGATTTTGGCACAAGCCTATTTAAGGATATCACGTAAGAAAAATATTTGCGCCGAGGATTTCCGAATTGTTTTTATCAATAAAATATTTACAAACGAAGAAAAATTACATAGTATTTAGTCTTTAACACGGAACGATGACAGTTTTATTGTGACAGGTTAATTTACACGCACTGTTTACCCATGAATTACGTGCATATAATTATTTTATTGTTTACTTAAGGGGATTTTTTTTGATTGTTGACAACACAATGGTTTTCTTGAGTTTTAGTAAAACAAATTCAGTTGATTTGTACGTAGGTACATCCGAAAAAGCATAGTTTCTGAATAAACCTTTTGCCTGGTGGGAGGCTTCGGCTGTAGCTCGTTACCACCCTGCCGGCAAAGACGTATCGCCAAGTGATTTAGCGTTCCGGTACGATGCCGTGTAGAAACCGAATAGGGGGATGGGTTTAAAATAACTACCATGCCCCTAACAGGTTAGCCCGCTACCATCTTAGACATCATCACTTACCATCAGGTGAGATTGCAGTCAAGGGTTAACTTGTAGTGGTGTAAAAAAAACTCTAATGCTGAGATCTATAGAGCGTACTTTGGCTTGACTAAGACTTTACTTAGAGTTTAAACGAAATGGACTTAAGTGAGTAACATAAATCTGTCTCGTTTTAACCATGTCTTAAGTCTAAGCAAAGTCAAAGTTAGCTTTATAGATGTCACACTAAGAGTCCATTAAAATTAAATGCCAGTTCTAAGACTCGAGAAATCTCTTTTGTTGAAACTTTTAAAAAATAGGTTTGCCTCATTTTTTAAAACATTTGATATCGCAATTCGCAGGTGACTGAAAATATTTCAAGAACTATGATATATTATATTTCTAGATCTGTTTATAAACGTTGGATGTCATATTAGTGTAAATATAGTCCGCACGGTCTGTTATTACTTTATCGGCATTTATCTATATACATATATGTCACCGTAAAATTGCAAAAACCGTTGATCTAACTTTAAGATTGAAGATTGCAATCTAACTAGCGAAATTATAAACTGTCGACAGAATACAATTAAACGCATTATTTCTCGCTAGATTGTAATCTGTAAGGTATATTAACCAAAGAAAACTTAAGTGCCTGGTTATTTATGTCGAACCCAAACCTAACCTACAAGAAAACGTAAATACAATGAATATTTCAAAACATGTAACGGTTCACAATCTGCAGACAGTTTACAATTTCGCTAGTTAGATTACAATCGAACGGTTTTTGCAATCTTACGGTGACTATAAAAATCAGTTGCTGTTCGTTTGTCTCGCTAAAACTCGAGAACGGCCTGACCGACTTTGATAATTTTTTTGGTGCATAATTGAGTGGGTACAGGGATGGTTTATATTTATGATTGGACCACTAGTCAGTACATTTATTGTGCATCTCTGACAGTCAATGGATGCGATGCGATCAAATGTCGGTGTTGTATGAAATTATATATACCTATATGATTTATAGACGTTCATAAAACATGTGCTATGTTTTAAAATGGGAGGTTATATCATGTGATGCGTATTTACCATTTAACAGATATATGCAATATCAATCAACAACATTGAGATGAAATAAAATGGAAAACTATAAGCGTATCATTTCCTTAGTATCAAACTATTCAAATATTTACTCCTATTATTTTTTTATTAATTTCGAAATATATTTCAATCAGTGAATCAAACAAATTAATCGACACACTACATATTATTATTTCACAAGACTTGTTAGAATTTTGTAAGTTACTGTTATAATTGTTTATGTCATTTGGAATTGGATTATACTATATTTAATCAATAAATTCATTTCAAATCCATACTAATATTATAAACGTGAAAGTGTGTTTATCTATCTGTTTGTTTGTCTGTCTGCTACGCTTTCACGGCCCAACTACTCAACTGATTTTGATGAAATTTGGTACAAAGATAGGTTACGTCCCAGGGACAAATGCTATTTATCCTGGAAAATTAAAAAAATGCCACAGGAAACATAAAACTTCAGACCCCGCGGACGAAGTCGCGAGCATCAGCTAGTTTAATAATTTTTTTCAGTAGTTCTACGGCCTACAACTATTTATTGTTATACGAAAGTACATCGTTTAAGGTCTATCCTGCGCTTTTGAATGTCTTTTTTATAAAAACCCACATCTAATTGAATTTCAATTTTTTTTTACAAAACTTAAACCAATTTCACGCTTTATTGTATTTTGTGGCGGTCTTCGCAGTCCGCACATAATCCAATAGATGGCATTACTAGTACGATTCACGCGACCACGAAGAGCCCAACTCACGATTACGAAGCGTTCTCTGAATTACGCTTTATATACGACCTCCAATGATGAACGGTCGGACCAGTGGTCCCCGGGCACAACACCCGCTCGGAGGATGATCATCCTTTGTTACGGTCGAGCCATATCACCTGCTCCCGTACATTGGTGACCCCGACGTGATCTTCAAGCCGCCGCCGACGATCACAACAAGCCGACGTGATCTCCAAGCCATCACATCGAGGACAGTATCATCAGTGCGCACAGCAGCACAACGCAGCAAAGCATCACAACGCAGCAAAGCAACGTAACGCAGCAAGCAGCAATGCAACCCAACGCAGCACAGCAAAACTCAACGCAGCACAGCAACCAACGCAGCACAGCAACACAACGCAGCACAGCAACCAACGCAACACAGCAACCCACGCAGCAACGCCGACCGATGTTCCGGCACAGCCGCTCGCAGAGCCACACGCTCAGCGGCCAGCACAGTCGATACGCAACAGCATATCAGCACACAGCCCGTCGACGCCAGTACCAGCCGCACAAGTGGGTCACACAGCCTCAGAGTAGTATGAGCCTACAACGCCACTACCCTGGTTGTTGCACGACGCCGCTTCACTGAGTACTTCCCGACGCAGCGCTTACCTGAATGTTCATTGACGCCATTTCTCCAGATGCTTGCAACGCCGCTCAACTGAATGCTGACGACCTCCAGACTCGAAGGGGAGTGATGTGGCGGTCTTCGCAGTCCGCACATAATCCAATAGATGGCTAGGATTACTAGTACGATTCACGCGACCACGAAGAGCCCAACTCACGATTACGAAGCGTTCTCTGAATTACGCTTTATTTACGACCTCCAATGATGAACGGTCGGACCAGTGGTCCCCGGGCACAACACCCGCTCGGAGGATGATCATCCTTTGTTACGGTCGAGCCATATCACCTGCTCCCGTACAATTTCAATTCTTTAGTTCAGAATATTGAGAGTCGTAGTTTTTGTTAAAAAAAAGCCAAGGGTCTATGCTTCCGCCAATAGCGACGTAGAAAAGAGATTTAATAACATGGTATGGATAAAGCGGCTATTGGCAATTTTTTTAACAACATTACCGGGAGATTGTTAACATTTTTTAACAATCTCCCGGTAATCCAAATTATATATAATATATTAGTGTAGGCAATAAAGCTAGTTGACCATAACAATAATTCCTCAGCCGACGAAACTTTACAGTTTGATGAAGTATCATGAGTTAAACGTATATTAAAACCAATCCAATAAAAAATCAAACAGGAAGTAAGGTTTTTTTAAGCTTTGGGTATTTGGTATTGGCTATTGGGTATAGCATAAAAAAACCTTACTTCCTTTCTGATTTTTGGTGGATATTTATAATATACGTTTAACTCATGATACTTTAACATGCTTTAAAGTTTCGTCGGCTGAGGAATTATAGTTGGGGTCAACTAGCTTTAGGGCCTAGACTATATGGCTGATTTTCTTAGCTGGCATAGACTATAGCGTTATTTGATTTACCCTCTCTGTCATATAGATTTTAGATATCTCCGACTTGTAGTTAAACTTGACCATCGAAGTGCATTAACCTTAAACTTCACTTAACTAAAAGAAAAGTTGTCATACTGGCTGCCTAATTTAGCCGTTCGCATGGGTGGTTTATCTATTCAATAGACTTAATGTGAATCGGTAATGAAAAAATTCCTAATGTTTAGTAATTTTGAAGTAATAAGCGACAGCACAGACAAATAAGCTTATAACAAGTTAGTTAACATGTATATGCGTACAGTTCAATTCAGTTTCAATTCAATTCATTTATTCAATTTAGGTACACTATAGGTACACATATTGACGTCCATTACTTACATATAAAATATGATGGTGATAATTAAAATGTACACTGCCTCTAACAAATTATTACAACAGGGAAGTTTCCCTGACATCTACAAAATCGCAAAGCTCGTATTGATTGATAAGCCCAAAAAATAAATTGAGCAAACCAAGTACAGGCCTATTTGCTTATTAAATGTTATTGCGAAGACTTATGAGAGACTTTTGAACATCAGGCTAACACAGGAGATTGAAAAAAGCGGTAGATTACACCACAATCAATATGGTTTCAGACCAGGGAGAACAACCGTCGACGCTATTGAAGAAGTAGTCCGGACAGCAAAAGAAGCCAAGCTTACCAACCAGTGGAATTCCCTTATACTGGTTGATGTCCGAAATGCTTTTAACACTGCCACGTGGTCAATTATCATCAACAACCTTAAATCTCGGCAAATTAACAAGTATTTATTCAACGTTATAGTCGACTACTTCACAAACCGCCACATCCAACTCGACAGAGAAGTCAGGGCAGAAGTAACTGGTGGAGTACCGCAGGGATCAGTTCTAGGCCCTACCCTGTGGAATATCCGATATGATAGTGTGATGCACACGGAGGTCCCGGAAGGAGTAAAGTTGGTATGCTACGCGGATGATTTAACGATTTCCGTAACCGCAAGAGATGCACATGAGATGGTGGTAAAAGCAAACGAGACACTGCATGCCGTTGTCCTGTGGATGAGGCGGAATAAATTGGAAATCGCCCCGGAGAACAGAACAGAGGCCGTTGTCTTTAACAGGAGAATAAATGCTCGCAGCATATATTTTGAATGCGGAGGAACACCCCAGCACCTAGTCTAAAATATTTGGGAGTTACGCTGGACTGGGGTCTAAACTTCAGCCTACACTTAAAATCTGTCTGCAAGAAGGCTTCTAGGACCTTTGAGGAGCTAGGAGCTTTGTGCAAGCTTCTTTTTAACACCAAGGACCCAAGTAACCACAAAAGAAGGACGTTAGCAATGGCTACCCAATCGATAATACTGTATGCTGCGCCGATATGGGAACCGGCAATGAAATTCGCACTGCACAAAAGACGAGCCTTAAAAGCACAACGCGTGCTAGCACTCCGAGTTTGCTCTGCTTATAAAACTGTATCTACGGACGCAGCACTAGTACTGGCAAACCTAACACCTATCCATTTACTAGCCCCTGAAAGAACAGAGACAAGAGACACCAAAAACTCCGAACAAATAACAACCGCAAAAAAGGTAACCCTCGCAAGATGGCAAAGAGAGTGGGACAACTCTACCAAAGGCAGATGGACACATCGCCTCATCCCGAATCTGGAAGAATGGACAAAAAGAGTACATGGTCGATTGTCCTACCGATTGACGCAATTTCTAAAGGGAAATGGGGTATTTATGGACTTTTTGGCAGGCATCGGAAAGAAACAAGACGCGGGATGCATGTATTGTGGTGAAATTGATGATGCAATGCACACCGTTTTTGCCTGTGCAAATTGGGAGAAAGAGAGAGAAGAAATAGAGAACCGAATAGGAAGCATATCGGTAGACAACATAATTCCGAAAATGCTAGATAAGGATGATAACTGGATTGCTGTCGCAAATTTTGTAGAAATGATTATGAAGGAGAAGGAAGAAGAGGAAAGTCGTAAAGAAAAAAGTGGGTGAAAAGGCAAGAGTATTGCCGTGTTATAGATCGCAAGGCGGGTACGCGGACAACAAGGAGACAGCAGGGGTTTTAGCTGGTAAGAGTCCGGCACTACCCAACGGGTGTCCATGTGGATTTCCCCTGCTGTATAAATATAAAAAAAAAATATGGTGATAATTAGTTACGGTATCTTAAAACTAAAGCTACGAGGGTTCCAAACGCGCTCACAAAGAAGAGCTCACAACAAACTCAGCCGTTTTTTTATTATCACCATCCCACTAATTATCATAACTATGGAACTATCAGAGCCATTAGAGCAAATTATTGCCAAGCCTCCTTGTCATTTAAGTAATCTTTTACATGGTAATAAGATTTTTCAATGAGTTTACGTTTATGTTTAATTTACGTAAGGTTTTTTTATCACGTAATGCGTACCACCAGTAAATATGAACTCCTTCAACTCATCATGCAAGGAAAAGTGGAAGGCAGGAGGAGGATATATCGTGGCTTAAAAACTTACGCCATTGCTTACTTGCCAAAGCTTAGAGCATCGGCGCAAAGATGTGGAACACCCTTCCCTGTGTTAAACAGCATTTGTTAAGCCGAGGTTATTACACTATCGATGATTTTCTGAATGACAAAGTTGCATGGAAGCAACCGGCCTCGCATCCAGTGACCCACAAGTCAGTGTAATACTTGTAACGTATGTGTTGTGTTGTCTACATATTGTAACCTTTTCTTTTCTATGAAAAGAGCAACTGCTGATTTTCTGGCCGGCTCTTCTCAGAAGAATCAGCGGTACCGAACCGGCGGTAGAGACTTAACGTTTCATACGTGACACAAGTGTCCTACATGAAATAAATAAATCATTTATCATTTCATATCTTATAATATTGGTGTCTGAATAGGCATCTCCTAGGCAAGTTCGTTCCGCTCCACCTTAGGCTATAACTATTTCCAGCAAGTCTGATTACCGGCAAAGACGTGCTGCCAAGCGATTTAGCGTTCCGGTACGATGCAGCGTAGAATTCGATTAGGGGTACCATATAACATATTAGACTGTACCATGACTTACCACCAGGTGAGCTCGCAGTTATAGGCTAACTTGTAATCGATAAAAAAAAGAAAAAAGCGGGAAAAAGCCAAGCTTCTTTCCCGTGCCGAAAAGCCTATTGCCGCCTTCAGAATCCAGAGTGTTAGCTCACTATATCTCTGTACCAAATTTCATCAAAACCGGTTCAACCATTTAAAACTGTGAAATAACCAAACAAATGACAGACAAACTCGGTTGCATACAAAAGATATTCAAAACTGCCGCTGTTTATAGAACTCGGTATTAGTTTTAAAAATACCGGAAAAAGCAAATAAACGTTAAACAAATATATTTAAATATAAACTCTAGGTATATTTATTTATGCTGATAATATTCTAATATATCTAGAAATAGTGTAGAGCTATGCACCTTGGTGTGAGAATTTACGATGCTCATAAATTAATCGAGAATAAATTAATATGTAAGTACAGGATGCACTTTTCTAAACTTAGATATTAATGGATTGGATTGCATCCCAGGGATAGGACTAGGATTTCATCGCGGCAAGTCAAAGAGATTTATATTTTACTAGCTAATGCCCGCGACTTTGTCTGCGTGGATCGAGGTTTTTGGTTCCCGCGGGAACTCCTTAATTTTCCCGGACAAAAAGTAGCCTATGTGCTATTCCAGACTATAATCTATGTCTGTGCCAAATTTCAGCCAGATCCGTTCAGACGTTGGGGCGTGATTGAGTAACAAACATTCATACATCCAACCAACCAACCACTACAGCCTATTAACGTCCCACTGCTGGGCACAGGCCTCCACTCTCATAGGAGAGAAGGAATTAGGAGCTTAGACCCGCCACGCTGCTCCAATGCGGGTTGGCGGGCTATTCATACATCCATACATCCATAAATCAATACATCCACACATCCATACATCCATACATCCATCCAAACTTTCGCATTTATAATATTAGTAAGACAAGACTAGATGATGAGCGTGACTTCGTCCGCATGGATTTATGTTTTTCGATTCCCGCGGAGACATATGTTCTTTTTCGGGATACAATCTACTTCTGTACCAAATTTCGTCAGAATCGGCTGAAAAGATGGACCGGAAAAGCATAGCAGACAGACAGTATCATTGATCATTATTGAATTCGTTTGGATATATTTATTAAATACTAGATGATTCCCGCGACTTCGTCAGCGTGGATTAAGGTTTTTTGATTCCTGCGGGAACTCTTGAATTTTCCGGGATAAAAAGTAGCATGTGTCCTTCCCCGGGATACAACCTATACCTGTACCAAATTTCATCAAAATCGGTTAAACAGATGGGAACCGTGAAAGCGTAGCAGACAGGCAGACAGACAATCAGACAGACACACTTTCGTATTTATAATATTACTATGGATATTGAAATCGTTTTACCTCGGAAAATCAAGAGATAAACCTCATGTGTCCGTCTCGGAGATGCAACCTGTCTATATACCAACCTTCGCCAAAATTGATCAATCGGATGGTCGCGGGCCACAAACAGACAGATACACTTGTTCATTTAAAATATTAGTATTGACTACATAGCCCGAGACTTTGACCACGTAGATTTAGGTTTTTTACAAATCCCGTAAAAAACTGTTTGATTTTCCGAAACCAACGAAAGATGGTGATATTCGTCCAACAGCAGTAGGTTCAATAACCTGGCGCTTCGTTTCCTAAATTTATTGTAAAAAATATAAACTAAATACTATCCTGTATTACTGGAGCACTGGATCCAAAGTCGATTGCTTCCATAAAGCTTTTTCATTAAGAAATTCGTCAATTGTTTAATAGCCTCGACTCAACAAGTGTTCTATTGCGGTTTTTTTTTAATTTATTTAACGGCAAATCCAAAAATTCTTTTGGAACCATAATAAAAAAGCTAACACTCGACCCCACGAAGGATTTCTGCCACAAAGGATTTCATAAATTATTTTTTAGTTCATTATTTTCAGACACATGCTGTATAACGTCATACGGGCGCTAAGGCTAAACCAATACCGATAGGTTTATATATCGATAAAGGGCACATCTCTCGCTACTGATTCTGTGTTGCGTACGCGATCGTACGTCTCAACTCTCAACTGTAAGTATCATTCAATACTTGCAGTCAGTACCTACTCAGAGTCATTATCGGTCACCCGTACAATAATACGTACGCCTGTTGTTCAAGTTGTTGTATGAACTCGTAAATTGTTCTATTTATTTTTTAACTAGTGAATACAGTTGTTGTTGAGTTAACTAGTGTTGTGAGACGTTGCTAGTGTTGTTTTAGTTTGTTTTGTGTTTCGTAATTTATTTTAAAAGGTAGGTTATTTTTTTACAATTATTTATTTACGTCTTTAATATATTGTAGAATTATTGTTATATATTTCGATGTATTTTTTCAATTTTTATTATTTGCTTCCTAGGGAAGCTGGAAGAAATTTCTGTTAGAGAGATAAACGTCACATTGTCGATTTATTTAGTTTTATTAAGTTTATTTTAAGAAGTATTTTTAACATTAAAAACAAAAATAATTATATACTTGTAACATAACACTGCAATGTAGGCGGGAACCGTTAAATTGCCGAATTTTCAGAAAATATCTCCATTTAAAGATTCACAATCATTCAGTTACCTATACCTACATTAATTATTGCGATATTTGAGGGCATTTTTATACAATTTACTCGATTTTCCAGTAAGTCTAGGCTACTTCTAGGCTAGATCCTCCGGAAATTGGGGTATCGTTTTTTCCGCATCGATCATTTTCACGACTGTATCTAAATTTATTGACACTATACTCAGTCGTTGTAAAATTAACGTTAACAAATACGGTCTAATATAACTATCTCGGTGAGGCCCATAACTTCGACCGTGCGGATTTTAAACTTCTAAATATCCTGTGGGAAGTGTTTGATTATTCGGGATATAAAATCTTTCGTCAAAATTGTAAACCAAGGCTAAAAATGACAGCTGCAGTGTACCGATCGCAATCGCGTCTGATTGGTTATCATTCTTCCACTATTGGCCAAAATCCATGGACGCAGCAAAAATACCATAAATTCAGCCAATCAAAAAAATAGGGATGATGACAATTCAATCAAATTAGCAACTCTTTAAGAAAATTAAAAACGCACTTCTAGTATGGAAGTTGTATGAAATTCAGAATAGTGACGTCATCAAACAATGCACTTTTTTTCTTTAATCTATATTTTAAAATGGTTATCAAACTCAAAACTAACCGAGGATGTGAATTTTAGGTCCTTTGAAAGATCCTCTATTTAAGTCAGTTAGAAATAATTTATTTTTGATATAGACATCATCCCCATTGAGACTGTAACAATGTTTTTTTTTTATGATTGAAGTTTTACATACGCCCTACGCCCTGCAGGAAATCATAGACAGATAGATGGCCGTGAAAGGGTAGCCGATAGACAGACAAACAAACATTCGCATTTTATTGATTATTTGACTTAAAATGTGTTTTAACTTCTAAATAAGTGTTATATAAAGAATTACTTTAAAATTACTTTTGGGTTTGACCGAGTGACTTTGAACTTTTGACTGAGCTTTCGGCCGAATGGGAGTATTTTACATAATAAGTATGCAAAAACAATCATCGTAATTTTTTCTGGTACTGAATTGTCAAGTTCACACAAATAGAGAGAAACTAGATGACGCCTGCGACTTCGTCTGCGTTGATTAATTTTTTTTATTCCCGAGGGAACTCCTTAGTTTTCTGTGATTAGCCTGCGTCCTTCTCAGGGATGCAACTTATCTCTATACCGAAGTTCATCAAAATCGGTTGAAAAGATGGAACGTAAGGATAGATGGTCCTACAATCACGCCGCAACGGAGCAACGGATCGACGTGATTTTTGGCATGGGTATAGTTGAAAACATAGAGAGTGACATTAGACAATAGGCTACTTTTTATCACTGAAAGTTAAGAAGTTCACACGGAATTTTAAAAAAAAATTGGCAGTCATAGGGACTGCCGAGTATTAAAATTTGAAAATAATATAAAATTTAAATACGAATATTTAAAATTATTAAAAAAAAAATTAATAATTAAAATATAAACCTTAAAAGTTAGGCGTTAAAGTTTATTTACGAATGTAGCATATTTATATTTAAGGACCTTTTATCTTCATAACAACGCCAGCATGTCGGTGACGCGAATCAACAAGTTTACCCCTACCAAAAAGTGCTCAACGCGGCTAAAGAAGTTTTCACTTCAAAAACTTAATCCACGCGGACGAAGACGCGGCAATCATCTAGTGACTAGTGAGTTAATAACGATGATACGCCAAATCGCTTTGGCACCCCGAGTATGTAAAAATGTAACGCAAAGTCGTTAGGTGACATCGCGCTGTAATGAGAAGACGATTATTAATTAATCGAACAAAACAAAGAATTTAAACGATCACTGATACATTAGAATTAACTTAACGAACGTTTGAAAATTTTATTTTTATTTTATTTTATTGATAGGACATACCCGATAAGACTTTACAGTTTCCCAACACGTCTTATCAGCCTACAATATCTTATATATAAAATTCTCGTGTCACAATGTTAGCGTACTCCTCCGAAACGGCTTGACCGATATTTATGAAATGTTATATGCATATTCAGTAGGGCTGAGAATCGGCTACTATCTATTTTTCATACCCCTAAAACACCTCAATCCACGCGGACGGAGTCGCGGGCATCAGCTAGTTACATATATATTACTAAAATTACACATAGTTACATGAGAAAAAAAGCACTAAAAATACAAAAACAATAAAAACACACTATTAATTAAAGTTAAATTAAATAAACAAACAATAAAAAAAAACAATATAAATGAAATTAAAACTACCTTAATTGAATGTTACTGTTCAAGAAATACAGTAAAAGAACGTCGAAAAAACGTATAGTCCCAAAAACTTATCTGACCCGGTGACAGCGTCGTTAGTACAAAATTTTGATAATTATTTTAATTCTTAGTTTTAGTTAGGCAGGTATACTAGTACTTATAAGTATGTTTGTACACGTTTTAGTTAACACTAAATATTCATTTAATAAAAATGTGAATTATAAATAAAAACTAAAAATAAACAGGCATAAAAATAGTTCCAATTTTGGTCACCGGGCCAGATAGGTTTGTGGGACTGTAAACGTGTCTTGTATGGGCCCCCTTTATTTTTTAATTTAAATGAATCTATACTTATTTATTGATATTATTAATGCGAAAGTTTGGATAGATGTAAGGATGCATAGATGTATAGATGGATGTTTATTACTCAATCACGCCCGAACGGCTGAACGGATTTGGATGAAATTTGGCACAGAGGTATATTATAATCTGGAATAACACATAGTTACTTAGGCTACTTTTTATCCCGGAAAATTAAGGAGTTCCCGCGGGAACCAAAAAACCTCAATCCATGCGGACGTAGTCGCGGGCATCTAGTACTTATTATTTGCTGTTATAGCGGCAATAGAAAAAGATGCTGTGGAAATTTCAACTGTTTACCTATTATGATTGATGAGATACAGCCCGTTGACAGACAGACAGACGGCGGACGGACAGCGGAGGCTTAGTAATAGGGTCCCGCTGGCACCCTTTGGGTACGGAATCCTGAAAAAACTTCTAAGCGTAGTTAGGTAGCTTTACAGTTTTTCCATAGCACGAGGAGACTCGTTTGCTTAAATTAAATAAAACTAATTCTTAAAAACTAATAATTAAATTTTCGGGCTTGTCATTGACGATCGACTGAATCGGAAAGCACATGTTATTCATGTGTGTGATAGGCTTAGAGAGATACTGGCAAAATTTTCACTAATAAAATACAAAATACCATATAAAACACTTTTATTGCTATACATGTCTTTGGCTGAATAAATTATATCTTATGGGTTGTCCAGCTACGGTAGAACATATAAAACTCACCTAGATCAAATATTTACACTCCAATTGCGTATTTTAAAACAAATGGTTTCATACAAAATTAAAATAACTCATAAAGATGATTACCGTAAACTATTCAATTTCTGTAAAATTATACCAATTCATGAAAAATCTGAACTTACATTACTATTCGAAAATTATTTCAATGAAAACTTTAAAAAAATACAGATTCCATACTCAGCTCGAAGGATTGACAACTCTAAACTTCTATTACCTAAGTAAAATAACCTATACGGAAAAAGAAGATTAAATTACGTCATACCTAACCTAATTAATCAGTTACCAAAGTGTCTTAAAGATGTAATAACTAATAAAAATATAAAACATAAGCTAAAAACCTACTATATACAAACTAAACTATCAAAATATTCATAATAATACCAAATTAGAGTAAGTGTCATCCTTATGTGTCCTTATCCTATACGTCTTATACCTTATACTATTTGTGTATTATACACATAATAAAAAAAAATACCGGACAATTGAAACCAACTTAACTTAGACATCAACTACACATCCTGTATTACGAGCGAACAATAATTGTCATGTTGCGTTAGTACACAAATTGTACTTTATATCTACCCACTTTTAACTTGTTATGTATGTACTTAAGTAATTCAATTGTAGTTAGTTATAGTTGTAGTATTAGGACGTTATAGTTTATATAATCGTATAGTGTGTATTTATAGCTGTGTAAAATAATTTGTAATTTTATAGTTGTATGAATAAGCCTATTGTCGGCGGTACGGTAAAATTCGTATGAATTTATGATAACACCACATCAAAATGTAAACCACTACCACAGCAAACAGATACAACCAGTATGGAAACTAAGCCAAGTTGATAAAATAATTACCTACGCTCCATTGAAGCAATAGGGTTGTCACTTGTTTAATGTTTTATGGTTTAATTTCGTTTTTGTTAACTAAAACATTCTATGTTCTGTAGTGATCAATTAATCGAATTGAAATAGCTAGTTTACGATTAAAAATTAAATAAGTATCTCATGGCGTCGGTTAATCTCGATAGTTTAAAATACGGAAAACAGTTTAATATTGACACACAACAACTTGTAGATCTTTGTTTTTTTTGTAGGTCACTAACTTATCATTATGTTAACCTTTTACAAGTTTTGTACGCGATCTGCGGCTGGGCGCGCGGTAGGCGCTGCAGGTGGCGCGTGGGCAGGGCTCATGAGCTCTATTTTCGGGTGTTTGTCACGCATTTTCGGGTTGAAGCGTACCGCGTTTCAACCCCAAAAATGCGTCTTATAGTAATTAAAAAAAAAACATTACATAAAAAATACCTTTATTCTTGACTAGCGGTCCGCCCCGGCTTCGCACGGGTGCAATTTAGATTTGTAATTTTATCGTGAAAAAACCAAGTAAACAAATTACAAATTTTTCATATTTTGTACTATCTTTACTTAAATGTAAATTAATAAAAATTCATACTTGTAATGTAAGTAACTATTTTTAGTAATCAATATCAGTTTTCATTACTACAGCTGTTATTACAGAATTGCACATTTAAAACAGAAAATTATAACTAATCACTCGCGTAGATCTTGATCCCGTGAGGATATCGGGATAATAAATAGGTAGCTAGGTTCTTCTGGACAATTAAGTATTCTAAAAGTGAAAGAATTATTAAAATTGGTCCATCAGTTTTTGATAGCTGACCCGCCCCAATATATGTCGGCTTCGCACAGGTAGATAGATAGACTGGTAGATAGATTTACAGTTGGAGCATTATATCTGCCTCGGTGTTCTGTTTGTGGTGTGCGGTCTGTGTGAATAATTAACTTGAAGTTATCTGAAGAGTTAAGTTCTAAGTTTTGTTTAAAACTTCGTATGTAAACATTGTGACTATTTAAAGCGGTCTGTAATTCCGTAATTAAATCAATTTTAGAATTTCAAAAGGGCGCTGATTTTATAAAATTTTGGTAACAGTTTCCTGTTTTGTGATCCTAGGGATCCTCAGATATCGATTTTGAACGAAATCGGTTCAGTGACAAAAAATTTCAAAATGGCGCTGACTTTTTAAATTTTGGTACCGGTTTCCTGTTTTGTGATCCTAGGGATCGTCAGATATCGATTTTGAACAAAATCGGTTCAAACACAAAGAAAATCAAAATGGCGCTGATTTTTTAAAATTTTAGTAACAGGTTCCTGTTTTGTGATCCTAGGGATCGTCAGATATCCATTTTGAACGAAATCGGTTCAATAACAAAGAATTTCAAAATAGCGCTGATTGCTTAAAATTTTGGTAACAGTTTCCTGTTTTGTGATCCTAGGGATCCTCAGATATCGATTTTGAACGAAATCGGTTCAATAACAAATAAATACAAAATGGCGCTGATTTTTAAAGTTTTGGTAGTAGTTTCCTGTTTTGTGATCCTAGGGATCCTCAGATATCGATTTTGAACGAAATCGGTTCAATTACAAAGAATTTCAAAATGGCGCTGATATTTTTAAATTTTGGTACCAATTTCCTGTTTTGTGATCCAAGGGATCGTCAGATATCGATTTTTAACGAAATCGGTTTAATAACAATGAATTTCAAAATGGCGTTGAGTTTTTAAAATCTTGGTACCGGTTTCCTGTTTTGTGATCCTAGGGATCGTCAGATATCGATTTTGAACAAAATCGGTTCAAAACAAAGAATTTCAAAATGGCGCTGACTTTTTAAAATTTTGGTACCAGTCTCCTGTTTTGTGACCCCAGGGAGCCCCAAATATTGATTTCGAACGAATTTAAAAAACGATAGTTCAGACAGAGTTCAAACAGCCGTATACTACGCAATACACTCCTATTTTTAAAAAGATCGCGGAAATAGACTTATACGTGACCGCTCGTCATGACGGGGCACTCACTACTGGCGGCACCGCGACGAACGCTTAGGAGTCCCGTCGATGCGCATGAGCTGTTTCGAACGTTTCTAGGAAGTTTCAGTACTGTTTGTATCTGTTTACTGTGCCACTACTAATAATGTTATAAATAAATAAATTAAAAAAAAAAATACATAATTACTCATTATCTAAAACAGACAGACCTAACTAATATCCGTACTCATCAGAGTTCATTGACCCGAGAATTCTTTAGTTTCATCATTTCTTCGGAGGTCGCGTATCGGTCGCTATAGCAACCGTCCGCTGAGACAAGTTTAGTTTGTTTGTTTATTTTTAGCTCAGCCAGTGTGGGGCAATTTAAAAATAGCTCCTTGTGGGAACCATTACGTGCAAGGTTAAGTAACAGGGTTCTCTGCGTCGTATTCCTCATTACTAAGAGTCGTAACCGCTTTCCATTATCCATTCCATAATAATGCCACAGATAATGCGGTGGGTTGCCACGTCGTTCCGTATACGACTACTAATTATTGTATTAAACTCTTAGGTTTTTGTAACGATTATTATCAGATTTTAGTAATATTAACCGGGACCGAAGGCTTAACGAGCTCTCAAAGACCCGGAGAAAACGAAAAGGCCAAATTTGAACCTCCATTTTCGGTCATCGATCCAGTTAGCTACTTGGGTCAATATTAAGCAATATAACAATCGCAATCGACCGATATGCGTTGTCACACTTATGTAACAGGTAAATAGTAGAAATACATCTGTAGGTAAGTAGCGTAGGAATCTTTTGTATGTTATCTTCTAAAGAAAAGTCCTCACTCACTTACTCAAACTCAATGTTTAATTCTGTAAGTCTGTTCCAATTAAGGTTAGTAATATTCGTCCATTTTTGGTATTCGGATATTTCGAACAGTAGGACAGTAGTCCTAATTATCTGAATACTTTGGATATTACGAATATTCCGAATACTCGAAGCTTAGGGACTAAATATTTTTCTTTAACAATCACAATCACAATCGTGCATTGTGGAGGCAACATCTCCTGAAGATGCTCCGGTATCGGAGTGAAACGTAAGTTGAGGGTAGTTTTGGGGGATTTCTGTGGTGTGGTGAATGTCACGGGCTATAGGTGCGGGATACTCACTGTAACACATAGATTTTGCTGTTGTCGCGGATTATAGCGAATTAACTTCTAGTTCCTTCATTATGATGGACTTCCGCAAAGTAACGCCTGCTTCTGTCCAATATTTAATTAGATGCATTATACAGGTAGCCCGCCAACCCGCATTGGAGCAGTGTGGTGGGTCTAAGCTATAACCCTCTCTATGAAAATGGAGGCGTGCGCCCAGCAATGGAACGTTAAACGGCTGTAGTGGTGGTGGTGGATACAGGTTGATATTGGCTTGACGCCCTCTTGCAAAAGCGATCCCAATGATAAGCCCAACACAAAAAATCTCTAAGCAATACTGCAATAGGTATTTATTGTAACTTTCTATCGTATTATTCGAAATATCCGGATATTGAAGGATATTTTAGACGAATATAAAATCAGGGGAATATTCTGATGCCAAGCCCTAGAGAATTTTTATGAAATGGTCTTAAGATTGTATGGTGTATCTCGGCTACTGTTTATAGTAGGTTACTTTTTATCCCGGAAAATTAAGAAGTTCCCCCGGGAATTCAAACAGGAATGTGTTGTTATGAATGACAGTATATATGGCACGGAAGCAAACCACGTTGCTAACGTCACAAAAACATTAATGCTTGCCAAAAGACATACCTTATAACGGCCCCGCCCACTTGTAGTAAATATTCGTATCTTCCTAGCTGATTTGGCTCAGATGAGAGGAATGTCGACAGTTTTCCGAACAGTGGACTTAATACTACTACCGCTAAAGCATTATTTTAAAAGAATATTTTTTTATTTATTTTTTTATTATCAAAATAAAAATCGTTACAATTTTGGTGAGTAGCACTGCAAAAAAACACGTAGGAATATGACGTACATTGACGTCCCTGAAACAAGCATTATAATTCTGAAACAAGAGCGCTACTGAATTGCATAATATTATCATACTTCACTATATTACCTACTAATATCTAAATATGTTTCTTCTCTCCCCAACTTTTCTCTTCATATTATACGCACTGTATTTCAACATTGTCCCCACTACCAAAGGTTAACTGGAAGAGAATACCTCTATCTAAGAAACAGGTTTATTAAATAGACTGGCAGTCTATTAATAAACCTGTCTAAGACTGCACATTAACTTTCTTATAGCGACAATTATATAATTAAAAGATCATACCAATCAAGCGTATTATTCAAAGCAGACCCAAAGACAAACAATGGAGAATTTTCTCAGGTATTTTTCCAGATCGCGTGATTATTAGACATGGATGATTGTTAAGGTTTATAGTTCAAGGTCTTTCGATTGTCTTCTGTGGACTTAGGGCATGATGTGCCACGTTTTAAGCTATGGCCTATGTGTGATTATAGCACGTGGCATGTCACATCCCGATGCCACGAGTTCTATATATTTGTACCTACTAATATTATTATACATGAGTAGCTTATAATGCCCGCGACTCCGCGTGGTATTAAGTTATTTTTAGATCCCGCGGGAACTTAATTTTCCGAGACGAAAAGTAGCCTACGTCCTTTCCCGGGACAGAGCCTAAGTATCTCTGTACAATTTTCATCAAACTCGGTTGATCGTAGGAAAACATGCGTAGGCTCTTTTTAAAAAAAAAAAAAAAAATAATGTTGCTTTATTTACTTAGCTAAATGTAATTGATAATACATATTATGTAATTTAACAAGAATGACACTGACTTGTGGGCTGCCGAATGCGAAGTAAATTTTTTCTATGCATCTGTAGTTTTATAGCCTCGGCTTTACAAATGCTTGTCTTACACAGTATTATGTATGCAACGGCAAATCATTTAAAAAAATACCTAAATTAGCTCTGTTCTAGACTTCCAAGTAACATATTTCAGAGTGAAATCCTAAATACCTCTTTTTACAAAAAAAACTCTATCGTAGTAGAATTGGTTGCCATTTTCATTTTCGTCAAAGCTAATTTTAACAAAGAGTAAATGACAATTCCAGAAAATGTAATCATGATCTGCAGATTTGCGAATAGAAAAACTTAATTACCTACGAGTAATATAAATGCTGGGTAATATAGAGGGCATTAACTGAACAAATTTGTCTATTATAAGGCAATAAAGGTTCCTGCTTTCAGGAATTTTCCTGATTAGTTTTTTAGGGTTCCGTACCTCAAAAGGAAAAAACGGACCCTTATAGGATCACTTTGTTGTCCGTCCGTCTGCCTGTCAAGACCCTTCTTCTCAGGAACTCATGGAGGTATCAAGCTATGAAAAAATCAAACTTCTAAGCCAACGCAATCAAAAGATACAGCCGTTAATGCTGCAAATTTTCGACACTCGCAATTGAGTCAAAACCTACAGGGTACTTCCCGTGAACTCAGAATCTTGAAATTTGGTACGAAGCAACGTCTTATAGCACAGATAAAGGGAAAATTGCGAAAAGCATAAGTTTTTAGTTACATCATAAAATAAAAATATTTTTAATAATTTTAAACTTACTACAGGGTTTTACGGAACCCTCGGTGCGCGAGTCCTACTCGCACTTGGCCGGTTTTTGTTTATAACTATGAAATTCAATAAATGATTTAATTTGGTGCCGAGTCTAATTTTAGTTTACTTATTCATTTGGTTTGCTGCAAAGTCATTACTGTACTGTAATGTAGTATTTATTGTAACTATAAAAGGCGGAAGTATAATTTGTTGAATAGCCTGACTAAATAACTCGATTTAAAATTATTCAATAATTCATAGCTAGAAATAACGTTACCCTGAAGAAATTTTTCTTATTGTTAATAAATAATCCTGTAACCTAGAGGCTTTATTTATTAATTACTCTCTCTCTCCCTCTCTCTCTCTCTCTCTGTGTCTTATTTCTCGTTGCTGAGGGTCGTGACCCCTTTCCATTAATCACATAATGCCAGGGGGTTTTCTTGGGATGATAATACGATGTGTTCCCCGGTCCTTCCGCATACGAATCGAACTAGTAATACAGACCTAATAGTACCTACAATTTCAACTCTTAGGTTTCTAACGATTATAATCAGATGTTAGTGATATAATAGCCGGGACCGACGGCTTATCGTGCTGTCCAAGACACTGAGGAAGTGAAAAGGCCAAATTCGGACTTCCAAGTTCGGTCACCCATCCAGTTACCGACTTGGGTCAACGTGCGGGCGAAGTCGCGAGCATCAACTCCCTCTGCGTCGTATTCTTCATTATTCAGGGTCGTGACCCGTTTCCAATGGTAGGATTTTTTGGAATAATAATGCGGTGAGTTCCCGCGTCCTTCCGCATAAGACTCGACTAAGAGTATGCAAATCCTAGGTTTCTGTAACTATTATTTGCAGATGTTAGTGATAATAACCGGGACCGACGGCTTAACGTGCTCTCCGAGGCACGGAGGAAGCAAAAAGGCCAAATTCGGGCTTCCAAGTTTGGTCACCCACCCAGTTACCGACTTGGGTCAACGTTGCTTAAAAACCGCAATCGACTGATATATTATGCGTTGTCGAAACAAGGCCACTCGTCCCTCAATAATTACACCTGCGTAGGTAAATAAACTTACGTATTCGACATTTAATCAAGTCACACCTAACACAGTTAATTAATTAAGTACTTACCATTAAAAATGATAGTTTACTGATGAATTGTATTGTAAACATTGAGCAGCACAATTAACTGTAACAGTCAGGCCGGGTTATTGTTTCAAGGAAATCGTTTAGCGTCTAATGTGGTTTTGAACGTGAGGTGATACATACTAGGGTTGTAACGGAGGCGTTCTTGGCGGAAGCAGAAGCGGATGCGGAGGTTAACGGACGCGGAGGCGGAAGCGGATTTTTCCGATCACATCGTCCATTTTCTGTGCTTTAGGATGCCATGAATCCCACATTTGATTTTTTTTGAGGATTCTTCTAAGGACAGTTGCCTTTTTGCTTGTTGTAATGGTGTAACTGATGTCACCTGCTTCGAACTGTAGCTCTCGCATTGTAAGTCAACGTAAATAAACCTCCATTACAACTCCGCAAACAAAAGGAGGCGGATGCGGAGGTGGATGCGGAAGATTTCTTGCGGAAGTTCCGCACTTACGGAGGTAGAGGCGAGATTCCGTTCCCACCCTAATACCTACGTGCAAATGACGGACCCGGATCCCATGACAGTTGTTGCACCTAGAGGTATGACTTATCTTTAGTTAGAAAAGTAGGAAACTACATACAAAGGCATTAGCGTGCCAATTTTTTTTATTGAAAATTCTGCCAGTTTCCTCTGTCGCGGGCATCAACTCTCTCTCTGCGTCGTATTCCTCATTATTGAGGTTCGTGACCCCTTTCCATTAATCAAATAATGATAGGATTTTTTGGAATAATAATGCGGTGAGTTCCCCACGTTCTTCCGCATAAGACTCGACTAAGAGTATTTAACCTCCTAGGTTTCTGTAACTGTTATTTTCAGATGTTATTGATAATAACCGGGACCGACGGCTTAACGTGCTCTCCGGGGCACGAAAGAAACGAAAAGGCCAAATTTGTACCTCAAAAATCGGTCACCCATCCAGTTATCGACTTGGGTCAATGTTGCTTAACGTTTGCAATCGACTGATATGCATTAGCACAACTAGGCCACTCGTCCCTCAAAGCATCTTCTATATTATTGTTGGGCGATTTCTAGTTCGCTTCCGAGTTCTTATGTTATACCTATTCTACCTACTTAGGTTCTATGACAGGTCAAACATACAAATGAAATAAATACTTATGTAACCAATGTGTCACCTTATCTAAAGTCGATCGCAGACGAGCTTGTTGTATTTTAATTCGTTAAACCAATTAATTGTTAGCATAATATCTCGGTTTATTAATTCGGCCTTGAACTGACTTCATTAGGCCAGCCAAGCCATTTGAGCCATGTGATTTGACGGACTCTGATTCATAAAAAACTTCAGACTCGTTATCAGATGGGTGGAGGTCGTTCTTATCTCGTATCTCGTACTATTAGACTGCACCATGTTCATGACTTAAGAGGATATGGCATGAACGGGAAAATTTGAGAATAGGTATTGAACAATTATATTGCCGTCGCGCTGCTCCTCGAATAGAATTCCATAACACCCGATAGGGACAACTGCTGCTTGGACCGACAATAGCTACTTATGACAAAAACAGTCGAATTCTTACTCTCGTATTTTTCTGTTTCCTCCTCCAAAACATAACCGTTTTTTTTTTCAAGAATAATATTTATGAAGGACTCAGGCTATGTCGATATGTTTTTCTTTTTTTGATTATATTATATATTTTTTGATTATATTATATTATATTTGCGGGAAATCTGATGATGACGCAAAAACTGGGCCATTTTTTTGTAATTTTTGAAAGTTCCGTATTCTTAAAATTACTGATTTATCGAAAAAAGCAAAACATAGCGACATGGCACGGACACATATAGATTTTATGATGCAAAAATATTTTCTCTATTGTAATTATGCACGGAGAAAACAGAGTAATACGATTGTATGGGGAAACCGCCCTCCCGTATCGTCTTAACGTTGAGTCTTGAGATCGCAGTCAAGCGTTAGCTTAACTTGTTAATAAAACATTTTACATGTTACATTTTCGTACGTAGGCAGGTACTTCGTGCGAACGTTTGAGTAAAATTCACCATCACGTCGGTATATGTTTGTTAAATTGAACTGTTTGATTATTAATTTTATCGACGCTCAAAATGTGTGCCTATAAATTACAATGTTTCCAAATTTAAATGAATGATAATTTTTGAGTTTGACTTTGAATAATACGTCTTATGACCATCTCTCGCCAACTCAATCAATATTCTGGCGATTTTTTGTGGACAAAAGCTATTGTGAGAGAGCGTTGCATTACATTGAGTTTTCAGAATATCGGGCTCTGGTGTCAAATCGGTCTTAGACAAAAATCGATAGTTGCGTGAATCTGTAAAAAAAAATCACAGATGTCGCAGTCCCCGCAATAATCGGAGCATTGAAAATGAATAAAAAAATGTACGAAAAAAAGTATTTTATTTTGAATAACACATTACAAGTTGAATAATAAGAAATTTTTATTGAGACTTACTTCCCTAAAATTACACCACTACATTACTCGAAATTCCAAACTAATTCCTACTCGAATGCACTTCTAGCCTGCATCCGCATCTTTTAACACCATTACCATGACGATCGGTCAATAATCATAGAAGGTACATCACTTTTTAAGTATATACTTACGGAAATGCCCGTTTTTCTACAATTTCAAATCTAAAGGGACCACCTGTCACAATTACTAACCGATTTTCAAAAAAAAATCGCCAATTTGTAGCTAAACTAATACCCTAGGACCTTTTTTTTCTTTTTTCTTAAATCGTTTTTTTCCGAAATATTTACAATTTAGTAAACAAACAGTCCCCAAAATACCAGACTCTTTTTTAATTTAGCAAAATTCCAAAAAAAGTTACCAGCCGATTTTCAAAATTCAAACGTTCAACTCTTGGTACTATTTCTATGTCGATCCTCCCGAAATCCTCGGAGTTATGGCCAAAAATACGTCTCAGACGATTTGCATCTGATAACCATTTTTAATGGTAAAAACAGTAGTTCTGTCAACAGAACTGATCAACAAGACTGCTGGGAATAAAGCATCTTAGTCACAAAATATTTTCTCACATTTAATTGTGCTGAGTCATGTAAAATAACGATTACTAAAGCCGGAAAATTCGTGCGGCACGATATTGAAAAATGCATTAAAATCCGCCTAGCAATTATCACGGCTGTAATAGTGGAAAACTCCCTCGCTCGTTAACGTTGACGAGGGTAGATCCATACGTCTTAAGGTTTATTATAAATGCAAAAGTTTGTCTGTCTGTCTGCTACGTTTTCAGGGCCCATATTTTCAACCAATTTTGATGAAATTTGGTATAGAGATAGGCTGCCTCCCAGGGAAGGACAAAGCCTTCCCGGCAAATTAAGGAGTTCCCGCGGGGATTTAAAAAACTTAATCTACGCGGATGTCGCAGGCATTATCTAGTATTTAATAAATAATATGTGGCCTATTTTAGATTTGACAAATTGACAACAACTTTTTTCAACGTCTAAACACGCTAGTATGGGATTTTGTATGAAATACTTACAGAAGTCTTTTTTTTTTTATCCACTACAAGTTAGCCATTGACTGCGATCTCACCTGATGGTAAGTGATGATACATTCTGAGTAGCGGGCTAGCCTGTTAGGTGTATGGCAGTTATATAACAGGGGCCATGCACATTGTTACGTCTTTTGGCAAAAAATTTGCTCTTTTGGACATAGGGAACATCCCAATTACATAGCATTACATTTACTTGTCAATTTAGGTAAGTTATTTTAAAGTTTTCGAATAAAGTTTATAAGCTATTTAATTTTTTTAATAATTTTTATTTTGTTACGTTACCGAGTAAAAGTGAATAAGTAAGTAATTTTGACGACCTCCGTGGTGCAGTGTGTAGCGTTGTTATCTTTAAGTGCGGAGGTCCCGGGTTCGATCCCCGGCAGCGTCAATTTGGGAATTTATAATTTCAGAATTTCCCCTGGTCTGGCCTAGTGGGAGGCTTCAGCCGTGGCTAGTTACCACCCTACCGGCAAAGACGTGCCGCCAAGCGAATTAGCGTTCTGGTACGATGCCGTGTAGAAACCGAATAACGACATGGGTTTATTAAAACTGCCATGCCCCTAACAGGTTAGCCCGCTACCATCTTAGACTACATCATCACTTACCATCAGGTGAGATCGCAGTCAAGGGCGAACTTGTAGTGGATAAAAAAAAAAGTAAATTTAAGTCAATATTAGATCTTACTGTATTTAATAATACACGCTATTTACTTTTACGTAAATGTACCTGAGCATTCGCATGCCATCTTTTGGCTGTTTAAAGCGAGTTAAGTGATCATTTATTTGCTTTACTTATGGTTAAGTAAAGCAAATAAATGATTTCATTATTTGCACCACTTGCAATTTGCGTTTAACTTAGGTACCTTCAAGGCAAGAGTGAACAGGCGAGTTCCAAGTTCCAACATAGACCTCATCATTGCTTTGTACTAAGCATCTATCTCACACTAAAAAAGGCTTGGCAGTCATAAGGAATGCCGAAAGAAGTAAAAACGAATATTTAAAAAAATTAAATACAACAAAAAAACTTAAAATATACTAATAACTTATTTATGACCTTTTCGTCTTCGTAACAACGCGAGGTGTCAGTGACGGTGTCGCTCACGGTGTCGGTCACACGTTTCCACAAGTTTATGAGCCTATTACACTACATTTTTTCAACGGACCCTTGTAGTGTAATATATAAGATTTTGGGAGAAAGGGTCCCTACCAAAATGCTCAACGCGGCTAAAGAAGTTTTCACTTCAAAATCCACGTTTTCACACCCAAACCACTTCAATGCCGAAATCAGTATTAGTATGAGCACAGAATAATATAATAGTACTGACGCTGTATGTTCCAACCGAAGGTTCCAAACGCGCCCTGACCTTAGACCAGATCAACAGCATATTTTCTGATGCGTTAATAGATTTCTAACTAAGTATTTGTGACTATACCGGTATTACCTAGTAAAGCTATAAAAATGAGTAGTGTTTCGGGAGGCATTAGTAGGTAGGTAGTTTCGTGAAATAGGTAGTTTGAATGCTTTTGTCTATGAAGACGACTGTGCCGGCTCGTTGGGTCGGTTTTTGTATTAGGAAGAAAACACACTTGACGGACATTAAAAAAAGTCTAACAGTCAAAAGTCTTTAAATTGTTTTTTTAAATAAATTAAGTAAAATATACTTACAATAGTTTCAATTTTAGGGCTTGACGACCTCTCTGGCGCAGTTTTGAGCGCTAATGCCTTGCGGAGGGCCCGGGTTCGATACCTAGTTACCACCCTACAAGCGATGTAGCGTTCCGGTACGATGCTGCGTAGAAATAGACTAGGGGTATGGGTTTACTATTACTGCCATGTCCCTAACAGGTTAGCCCGCTACCATCTTATCATCACTAACCATCAGGTGAGAGCCCAGTCAAGGGTTAACTTGTAATGGAACTAGTGGTTCGCCCCGAACTGAGACCTCTTGGTATCCATAAGATAGTTTTAACTATATATTGTAAAATAGTTAACTTTTAACATTAGACGCAAAAGAGCTAAAGAAATTGGAGAAACGAATAAACTTTTACAGAGCGCCATCTATTGACATCATTGTGAAGTTTTGTTAAAAATACTGAAGCTCATTAAAAATTAAATAATTTCGTTTCCTTATAATATTTATCTAATTTTAGTATTTGTTGTTCAAGTACAGGATATAATACAAATAATTGATCACGTTTTAGGCTCAGCCTTTCAGAAAATTGAGAGTTTGAAGTCAACTTTGGACGTTAGAAAATCTCCACTTTGAAAGCCCCTCATTTCGTCAATTTTAGGGGAAAAATTAAAAAAATATATTTTTGGACTCTATCTTTAAAATGATATACCGCAACGCTATGTAACGCTATAAAAATATTTTACTTCGCATTCGCATCCATGAGAGCCCCCCCGAAAAAAAAGATTTTTATAACTTTTTAAGCCATATTCGGCTGGAGTTATCGATTTACATAGTATTTTTAAATATGAAGTAATTACGTTCAGTAATTTAGAAGTTATAAGGCTCTGACAGACGGACGGTCGGACGGACGGACGGACAAGTGCAAATTCACTCAAGTAGACTCAGAGACCTTCGCTTCGCTCGGTCAATAAAAGAAGCTACTAATGGCATGAAACTCCGCTCTCTGCTCTGTTGCTCTTTTCAAAAAGCTAAATGTTACAGAGTATGCATGTCACCGTAAGATTGTGAAGACCGTCAGATTGCAATCTAACACTTTTTATCTCGATAGATTGTAAACTGTCGACAGTTCGAGATATGAAGCGTTAGATTACAATCTGACGGTGACATGTATAAAACTATTGTAGTTAACATACTACATCTAATATAGCATGATGTAATTAAATAACGTAATATCTATAAATTAATAATATCACATGGTAGATAAGGTCTCTAAGGCACCTTATATTATTATTTCTCATTACTCATACCAAACTGCATTATACTTATTTTGGTACATAAATATACCGATTAATTTAATAATTTTCTTTCATAAATAACCCGTTTTGCCGTGAACTTGATACAATGATTCTGCCATTGCCAACTTTTATTACTGCATTACCTATACGGAAACTTTATGGTGGGATAATTATGGATATTTAAGGCTCTCACTTGCTATTTCCAGGAAAACAAGACCACAAGAAAAACGGTCTAGGGTTATACTACCGACGCCTAAAGTCATATTGTTTCATTCTTGTCGACTTTCGTGTTTTAGAATTATAATCCTTATTTTAGGAACGTCAAGGTTCGTGTCAAACTGTCACCGGCTTAGGCCAATGTTGCTTAGTCAAAGCCACTCGTCCCTCAGCTACTTAATCTGAGTTTAAACAAGTACTCACATTTTTTAATCCTTAAAACCCATCGTGCTATCCAGGCTCAAATTAAAATTGAAAAAAAAATCTCTTCCTTTCCAGATAAGCATGGGGGAAGACAGGAACGACAACGACGGTGATGTAACGGTCGGCGAGAAGCCACCACCCAATACCGAAGACGCGACTGAACCCAAACCAGATGACATCGAAGGCAACATGCAAAAGCAAATAGACATAGTGATAAACAAAGAAATTACCATGAAATACGCGGATCACGCGATCAGACAGAGGGAGAATGAGAAGAATTACATACAGAATATAAAGAACTCCACATCGGGCTTGAGTCTGAAGCAGTTGAACTTGAAGGAGGAGAGCCTACTGACAGACTCGAAAACCGTTGCGAGTTTCTCACCGATATGGAGACAGGTACTTTTTAAATTCTATTATTTTGTTAGGTGTGTGAACATGCTCGGTTTTTTAAAATTCAAAATGTAAAGAATTTCATTAATTAATTTTCAATTTAGATTTAATTTAGAATAATTATATTTTGTAATCCGCTTCAAATTGTCAATAAATATCGCACTCAGTTATGTACATAAAAGTAAAAATGTAAAGAAGCAAAAAAGCGTGTGCAATTCACACACGGCAGAAGTGAAACTTCAGAAAAGTATCCTACGAGAGAATGAGATAAATATAACTTGTATTCTAAATCCTATTATGGATATGTTTCTTTTTGGTGTCGTTTTTTCGTTTTATCGAATTTTCAAATCACGACGATTCTAAAGAAGTTTCACTTCAAAAACTTGAATGCACTGTCGGAACAAAGCATTCAATGCTTATCTTGGCCGTCACTGTTGCATTTGAGTGAGAATTCTTACTCAAGAAAGTTAGCAAAAATAACTGTTATTTAATCATACCAACATAAGATGGACTATTTTTTGAAACTTTTTCTCCAAGAATAGCTTTTCAAAGATTTCGTTTAGAAAGTTGTCTAAAATAATTGCATAAGCCGAAACGTAATAGTAAAAAATTAAAAACACAATATATACAAACATATAAACACAAAACGTATAAGTTTACAATCCACATCATAGTTCAAGTACTTGTACACTGGACAGACAAAATAAACTAGCGGCACGCTATGATGGCCGGTTTGACGTTTGTCCGCTCATGAAGTTCCGTATTAATTGATAACGACTTTGAAGGAAATAATTGTATTACTTTATTGACGATAGTGATGTGCAGAGATTCATAAATTTTATCGAATGTAGTTTCTCATGAAGTTCCGTATTAATTGATAACGACTTTGAAGGAAATAATTGTATTACTTTATTGACGATAGTGATGTGCAGAGATTCATAAATTTTATCGAATGTAGTTTTAGGTTTAGGACTCAAAATTTATTTATTAAATTGATTTCTTAAATGTATACAAGTGTAGAAAAATCAGTTTGCACCATTTAAGGGGTGAATGTACTTGTGAATATGAACAACTCTGTTCAAGCCCTTTGTTGTGGATTTCGTCGATATGACCGAACGTACGCAGAAAACTGTTCTAAATAGTCAGACACGTGAGTTCGTAATACGCCTTCGTAACCAGAAGGAGTATCCAACAAGAAAAAAGTTGGTGCATTCACTGAAGGAAGCTGGATTATTCTTCGGTGGGGATAGTTCTTTAACGAAGATTAAAACGAACATATAATTATTAATGTATGTGATGATAGCAGTGACGACAGTGAAAATAGTAGTATGGACGAATCTGATTAATTATGGCCTTTTGTGGCACCTTTTTTGGTATCTTTTGTATTCATATGTTTCTTGTGTGCATATAAAGTATGTATATTCATTTTCGTTCAAATATTCAGTTCGTTCAAATAAATTAAATAAACATATACATTTTTGTTTTATTAAACCTATTTAATCAGGTACAAAAACAAAACTTAATTGTTTTTTGTTCGAGAATAAATTGACATTCCACATCACTATTGTAATGTGTCAAACCGGCCATCATAGCGTGCCGCTAGTGTAGTAGATACTATTGGTGCCTGTCAGATAAGCAAAGCTTTGTTTATTCATTTAACATGTATGACATGACCAACACCTATTTTTTAAACCACCATTTTAACATACATTGCTTTCTTCATTTCAAACAAGGAGTTGTTAAAATGTCACCATCATGATTCATATCATGCATAAAGAAAACCCATATCCCTGCTACTAAGTACTGCGACCCTGACCTGGTCATGAACACTGCACTTTGCATTCTTAAAGCTTCTACTGACGACCCGATCGGTAAGGCTTAAGCAAATCGTAATCATTTGACAGCTTAAAACGTATTAGGCAGGCAGGCGAGTCGAAAATCCGTTTGACAAACGATTACGATTCCTTACACAATCGGGGGGCCGTAGAGCTGAACCGGCGGTCAAGTCTACAGTGATACTCGAAACGTATCGGCATCTTCTGGTGCAAGAATCATCATAATTGGTCCATGCGTTTAGGCTGTAGCTGTCCTGCAAAGACAGCTACGGCCTAAATGCGTCTAACAAACAAACATTTAAAGACTAATGAACACATCACCCCGTGTGTTCCGCAGTCGGGTAAAAGTAGGGCGCAAACGCGTTTGTAGCTATAGTCGGAACTCAGTGTGAGATCTTTATAGCGAACTTTGAGTTTACTTAGACTTAAAAAATGGTTAAAACGAGACAGATTTATATTACCCACATAAGTCCATCTCGTTTTAACTCCGAGTAAAGTCTGAGCCAATTCAAAGTACGCTCTATACTTAGATCTCAGCATCAGAGTGAATGCTACAGTGAAACAAACGGCGGCGGTTAGACGCAAATAATGTGTGTAATTAAAGAAGGCAGGATCCCGATCCTGCCGATCGCATCGTCAGTAGAGGCGTTAAATCCTGGCCATCATTATAGATATCATGACCATGCATAATAATAATGCTTACCCATTTACGCATAATGTACCTACATAACTGCTAAAGTCATAAACAATGTCATTGTTTGTTACTGCAATCAGTAGTATTTCGTTCCCATGGGCCATGGTTGCCAACGTTGAGGTCTAGGCTTCTAAACGGCATTGAACGCTAAATCACTTGGCGACACATCTTCGCCGGTAGAATGGTAGTCCAGACAAAACTCAGAAGTTAGATTATAGAAATAGAAATCTTTAGAAAATTATCATTTAATGTACGGGAGCAATCGATTTTGCGTCTAGCGCTACTACTATATTACTACTACATACTATACTACTGTATGGTATGTAGGCATATATAGGTTTGCTCCACGTAACATTTTGCTTCTTAAAAAAAGCCCTTGCCGGTTCTTAGTAGAATTTGCTTTCTGAATCGGGTGGTAAAGTCCTGACAAATTATAAGTGACACTAGTTGAAATACTACATGAAAATGAACATTTTTTTTTTCGAAACCTTTATGAAAGCTATACAAAGAACTTAAAGTATCCTCCGTCTCCATAAGTGAGTTAATTTAACTATTAAAATCATTGGAAAGTTGTCGAAAAAATAAAATAAAAAGAAAAACATTTTCCTTTGGCTTTGGAGCAGCGTGGGTGGGTCTAAGCTCTAATTCCCAGTCTCCTATGAAAGTGGAGGCCTGTGCCGTGGGACGTTAATAGGCTGCAGTGCTGGTGGTGGTGGTGGATTTCATATCGTGTTAAACCTGCATCTGTATGGTTTGCAGACCCTGGCGTCGATGGCGGCCATCCTGATGACGTTCACAGGCGGGCTCACGTCAGGCTTCTCCGCCATACTGCTGCCGCAGCTCAAGGCCTCGGACAGCAGCATCGCTTGCGACGAGGGAACTGCTTCCTGGATCGGTGAGATTTTCCCTTTAGCCGAATATATTTAATAATTTTTGACGACCTCCATGGTGCAGTGTGCGCGTTGTTGTCTTAACGTGCGGAGGTCCCGGTTCGATCCCTGGCAGTGTCAATTTAGGAATTTATAATTTCCAAAATTTCCCTGGTCTAGCCTGGTGGGAGGCTTCGGCCGTGGCTAGTTACCAACCTACCGGTAAAGACGTGCCGCCAAGCGATTTAGCGTTCCGGTACGTTGCCGTGTAGAAACCGAGTAGGGGTATGGGTTTAATATAACTGCCATGCCCCTAACAGGTAAGCCCGCTACCATCTCAGACTGCATCATCACTTACCAGCAAGTGACATTGCAGTCAAGGGCTAACTTGCAGCAGTCAAAAAAGAATCTATACTTCTATACTTTAAGTTTATTTTATAAATGCGAAAGTTTGGATGGATGGATGGATGTTTGTTACTCAATCAAACCCGAACGGATCTGAATGAAATTTGGCACAGAGATAGATTGTAGTCTAGAATAACACATCTAAGGCTACTTTTTATCTCGGAAAATTAAAGAGTTGCCGCGGGAACCCAAAAACCTCGATCCACGCGGACGAAGTCGCGGGCATCAGCTACTCTCTAAATATAATAAAACGATGTTTTACTCACAGCACAAGTATAGGAAAAAATCCGAAAATCGATATTTAGGGTGCCGTATTCATAGGGTGCCGAATTTTTTTTCAGGCGCCATACATACTGTTACCTATTCTGTGGCCATACGTAGGTACTGGTGAGTTAGTTATTCTGTGGTCAGTTATTTCACAGCTGATTACGTGTTGTTATAACATCTCTCTTGTTATTTATTTGCAACATTCGCGGACGATGCAGCCTTTCTATCCTGCAATAAAGACCCGGCTTTTGCAAGTTATCAGTTGCAAAAACAAATGGATATAACCAACATATGGCTGAACAAATGGCGTATCAAACCCAGTGCACCTAAATCGTAACATATAACATTTACATTGAAAACTGGCGATTGCCCTTTTATAAAATTGGGTGAAGAAATATTACCAGAAACAACATGTGTAAAATACCTAGGCTTTTATATGGATCGACGACTGACATGGAAAGATCATATCAAACACAAGCGTGACGAACTTAACCACCGCTTCAGAAACTTACTTTGGTTGCTGGGTAGACAATCTGCTTTATCACTCAATAATAAACTAATGGTTTATTGTTCAATCCTCAAACCCATCTGGCTGTATGGTATAGAAATATGGGGTACTGCCAGCAAGTCAAACATACTAGCGATACAAAGAGCTCAGAATAGTATCCTTAGAACGATTGCTAATGCTCCTTGGTTTGCACGCAATACCGAAATACATCAGTACCTGGAAATCCCAACTGTAATTGAGGAAATCAATAAGCATAGCACAAAGCATCGGGAACGCTTACTGTTACACCCCAACCCACTGGCAAATTGCCTACTAACAGTGCAAAAAATAAAGCGTCTGAAGCGGGCCAATGTGCTCGACAGTGTACAGATTTGAGGACGTTGGTCCTCTACTCTGCAAAAATCAGTCAGTAAAAACACCAAATCTGCTCATAGTCTGTCGACTGATCGCAGATTCTACACTAATAAAAAAAAAAAAATATTTACATTGTATAGTGGTACGGAACCCTTTGTGCGCGACTCTGACTCGCATTTGACCGGTTTTCTTATACGACTGCCTGAAAAAAAAGGAGTATATTGTTCTCAGGGTTCATATATGTATGTATGTATGTGAATTTGTATATTCCACCATAACTTCTATACGCCTGAACCGATTTTGATAAATGAGGTATCATTAGAATCCCTAGCTTATTCCGAGTGACATAGGCTAGTAAAATTTAAAAAAAATGGATGGGGTGACCATGGTCCCGCATTAAAGACTAAAGTTGAAAAAAAAAACGAAAATAATATTAACTATATAATCATCATCTAGAAAATGATGAGTAGATTCCAAAAATATTTAACACTATAAGTTCAATGATCCAGTGATTCACAAATAAAATATCATTTAATAAAAATGTGAATAAGGTTCTAATTTAACTAGATTAATTTAGATTTTTAACTTTTTAATTCGTTTTTTGTCAGGGCAGTCGTGTTTTTCATTATTATTATATTGACTAAGTAGGTATTTTATATTATTTGTGATCTCATATTTTGTATTTATAGTCTATTCTAATGTTGTGAACTATCTGGTAATTTTTGCCTATTATTGACTGCAGCTGATGAACTTTAGCTTTCTTTAAAACACCTTGTAAAAATAATGCTTCTTAACGTTAATAATCGTAACGTAACGCAAACGTTAGAGTAAATAATCTTCTTCAAATAAAGATGTCGACGAAACCGGGCGTTAAACTCAACTGAGTTTACACATTTAATGAGCAATATTAAAATTATCTTGTTAATATAGCTGTTATTCATGAATTCATGACTACGTTTAAAGTGGAGATCATGGCAATAAAGATTAAACGATACTGCATTATGCACATTTTCGAAATATTGATATTTATTCTATTCTATTAGGTATATATTATATTATTACATTACATACCTGTACTCTTCACGTGTCCTCGTAACAGATTTTATAATCGCACACTAAACTAGCGGCACGCTATGATGGCCGGTTTGACGTTTGTCCGCTCATGAAGTTCCGTATTAATTGATAACGACTTTGAAGGAAATAATTGTATTACTTTATTGACGATAGTGATGTGCAGAGATTCATAAATTTTATCGAATGTAGTTTTAGGTTTAGGACTCAAAATTTATTTATTAAATTGATTTCTTAAATGTATACAAGTGTAGAAAAATCAGTTTGCACCATTTAAGGGGTGAATGTACTTGTGAATATGAACAATTTTCACTATGTGGACAAACCTCTGAAATCGCAAAAAAACGAACAATCTTTTGTATTCATATGTTTCTTGTGTGCATATAAAGTATGTATATTCATTTTCGTTCAAATATTCAGTTCGTTCAAATAAATTAAATAAACATATACATTTTTGTTTTATTAAACCTATTTAATCAGGTACAAAAACAAAACTTAATTGTTTTTTGTTCGAGAATAAATTGACATTCCACATCACTATTGTAATGTGTCAAACCGGCCATCATAGCGTGCCGCTAGTGTAATGATAATATTATAGAACTCAAGTCACTACTTCAAAATAAGTAGGTACCTATTAAAACCATAATTTGTCTGATTTCCAATACTACACTTAATTATTGAAGAAAATTGGGAATCTATACCTATCCATATTATTGATTGTGTAAATGTGTGTGTATTTCTGTGTGTCTGCTAGGCTAGGATCAATATTGCATCTACCAATCTACCATCATGGAACCTTTAGGGAAATTTCTTTTGGGAGGGGGATGAAAATATACTATTTATTCATTTATTTCCCTTGACTGCGGTCTGCGATCTCACTTGGAGATGCAATCTAAGATGGTAGCGAGCCTGTGAGTGGCAGTTATACTCTAATATTAAACCCATAGCACTAAACAGTACATGACATCGTGACAGAAATATGCATGGTAACTAGCCACGGCCGAAGCCTCCCACCAAACCAAACCAAACCAAAAGACCAGCAAACTAGAGAAAAATTCGCTCCAGTTTCATGTAATTTGAACACGTGTTGTTCCTTAATTATTACATACAAAAACAAGGCACTTTATCAAGTATTCATTCGAAATCAATTTAAAAACAATTGACGTAACTAACTGACTCAATTAATTCATTGAAATAATAGTAGATATTTACTTCGATACGATGGTTGAGTAAACCATAAGTTTTACTGTGTTTATTACTAGACTAATAATTTACTAGGAGTTATAGGTATCTCAGATTAATTGTGCAGTAAACGGATTCAAAGTTTACTGAGTAGGTACTTGCAGTTTACGTATATTATGAGTCTACTTGTTATATCGTGTTCATTATTAAAGGAGATACTTAGTAGGTACTAATAACTACAGTTCGCGCGCAAGTTGAATGCAGAGTAAATGTATGGTGACACATACATTTACTCTGCATTCAACTCGCGCGCGAACTATAGGTGGATTTGTGGTCCTTTTTTCAAAATCCTGTCGAAAATTTCAATATTTTCCGAGATAAAAAGTAGGTAGTCTGAATTAAACAAAATTTTACATTTTATAATAGGCAATAGAACAAAACCAATAATTGTTACCTGAAGTATAATAAAACTGGTTAGCTAAGGAACTATCAGAGCCATAGAGATAAATCAAAAGATATTATTTCACGCATAGGTAAACGATCACTGATCAGATTCTTGGTCTAATAGTAGGTCTAGATCACACCATAATCAAGGTTATATGTACCAATTTCAATTTGAAACTCATTTTAAGTATGAAACGTGAAATTGATCCAAGACTTTTCAAAATAAGTCCCAAAAAATTGACTATCAGTTTCTTGTTTTTCTGTTCATAGCTTTTTTTAGAAAAATTTAACTGACAAAAACTTGAAGTTAAAGGTTTCCACTTGTTACTTAAAAAGTAAAAAAAATCTTTTTCACAATGTCACCATCATGCCTATTAAATATTTCGTTTGAAACTTTTTTTTCTAAGTGTTGATAATTTTACGCTTGATCACGATTTCACCTTTACACACAAATAGAAGAAAAAATGTAATTGTATAGGAATAGAAGTGGTAAAAAATTTAAACAGGCCTATAGGTAACAAAGGTATAAAAGCAAAACTTAATTTTTTTCCATTTCTGTTCACGTATACCTTATCATTATAGCTCAACTTTCAACCTATTGCCTGGCCCACTATTAAATACGATTCTCTGCTCAGAATGAGAAGAAAATCGTTTTCAATAGTGGGCCAGGCGATAGGTTCAACGAGAACGTTTTCGAGAACTCTAGGCATGCATTACCGTAACTCTAGGAATTACAGCAGGAATGCATTGCTGCACTCTCACATTCAGTGTGAAGTCCTGCTGTGCCGCTTAGGTCCCGCGTTTTATCTGACCAGGTCTTTTAATAATAATTATAAAGTGATAATATGATATTAATAAACGACGGTTATTGTATGCCAAAGTTGAACGTCCACGAATCAAAACTGCATGTCAATAGCTATACTTGATTGCATATCAATAGTCAATGTAAAACATTGTGTTTTTATTGTGTTAAGGCGCTGTGAGCTCACGAGATCAAAACACAGGCGCGCGCATGTCGCAAAAAATGCAAGAAATCATTTGTAAAAAAATAAATTTATACTGTTCAATACAAATTAATCCGACAATGGGGCTGATTCTGTAGTGCACAATCTATAAACTAAACTAAAATGTCAGCTTTAAAACTAGCTATGTCCCTTTCCGAAGGGACTATTACAAAAGGGTTAGCAATAATTCATTTTATTTTAGTTTAGAGATTGTGCACTACAGAATCAGCCCCCATGTGTTTGATTCAGAAATATAAATTTTATCTTAAAATTCTCGAGCAAATTATTGGTTAAGGAGAAAAATTGCTTTACAAGATAAAGAGGAGAGGCTAAGAGGTATGTTTAAAAGAAATGTCAATACAGATATTTTTTTTAAATTGTGTTTTAAAATGCGTCAATGGCTGCTTAGAGGCCTTGAAAACAGCAAATTATTTTCACTAGCATTCATTATGTCACCGATCGATGGATACACTGCTTTAAAAAAACTCAGTTTTGCTGATTTTACGCTATCACAGGGCCTTAAGTGTTTTCCCAGAAGGGAAGATTTAAGTGGTGTCGATCGCTAATCAATATTTTAGAAGGATATTTCTTCTTACTCTAGAGATAAAATAACTTACCTAGATACTAGATGGGTAGCTCTAATTGCATATTATAGCTTTGGTCAATTGAAAATGATCTTTTTATAAATACACGTACTTAGTTTTAATAATTCTATGAATCTGTAGTTACTTGAAATAAACTTACATTTATTCATTTATTATTATTGAGACCGCCTTGAACAAAGCTGCTTAAGCTGATTTAGTAAAATTTTGTGCTGCTATTACTTTTTGGCAAGTTTTGTTTAAGTTTGACGTGAAAAAGACAAATTTTAACTTGTCGTAACGGGAAAGCCGTTGAAAAAAAACTTATAACTTACACGCCATTTTTCACTTATAAATCTTTTTGTTTGTTACAGCTTCAATAGCAGCACTCCCAATGGCCCCCGGCTGTCTCATCGGAGGCTGGCTAATGGAGAAATTTGGGAGAAGAAACGCGCACTACATGGTCTGTGCTCCGTTCCTCCTCGGCTGGATCCTCATTGCCTGTGCCAATAACCTCGCACTCATCCTTCTTGGAAGATTCTTCACAGGACTCTGCGTTGGCTTAATAGGACCTTTAGGACCAGTCTTTATCAGTGAAACCACCAGTCCCCAACTAAGAGGCATTTTCCTCGCTGCTATATCGTTAGCAATCGCTGTAGGCATTCTAGTCGCCCATTTAATAGGAACATGGGTGCATTGGCAATGGACTGCTATAATAAGCTGTATATTCCCTATTTTATCTGTAATATTGTTAAGCCTAATCCCAGAAAGTCCAATTTGGTTAATTTCTAAGGGTCAAATAGAAGATGGAGTCAAGGCTTTTACTTGGTTGAGAGGTTATGACGAAGAAGCGAAAATAGAATTAAAAGCTATAATAGACAAGAAGAAAGCCGCTGATAATGAACCAATACAAACTTTAAGGGAAAAGATACGTAGTCTAAAATCTCCAGAGCTTATTAAACCGTTGTTTATCATGATCGTTTTCTTTATAACGTGCCAGTTTTCTGGTGTTAACGCTGTAGCTTTTTATTCTATTGAAATAATTGAGAAAGCAGTAGGTAAAGGTGGGATAGATCATTATACAGCCATGTTTGTTATAGATTCATTAAGAACTGTTATGTCTGTAGTCGCTTGTGTTACTTGTAAAAAGTATGGAAGAAGACCATTGTGTATGATTAGTGGAATTTTCACTGCTTTATCAATGGTTGGTCTATCAATGTACTTGTATTGGGCAGATGGGAAACCAACTAATTTAACATGGATTCCATTATCTTGTTTGATGATTTATATATGTGCCATTTCGATAGGATTGGTTCCTTTGCCATGGATGATGTGTGGTGAAGTATTCCCTACAAGAGTTAGAGGCTTAGGATCAGGGATAAGTTCTGCGACTACTTTTGTATCGTTTTTCATAGTAGTTAAGACAGCACCTGGTATGATGAAAGATTTTGGTGAGGTGTCCACCTTTTTATTCTACGGTATTATAGCACTCGTCGGTACAGGAATCCTATATTTCATTTTACCAGAAACTAAAGGTAAAAGCTTGCAAGAAATCGAAGACAAGTTCAAAAGTAACAAAATCAGTATAGCGTAAATAATTAATTGTATTATAATTAAGTAGTTATGAGATGTTATAATTTAATAGATAGGTATACTTAAGAAATTCCATTGAAAATTGTACTTGCTGGAAGCGTACATTGATTATAATTTACTATCTGTGATATTGTAGTATGTGATAAGAATACATAATTAATAAATATTGATATTGTTATAATATTATAGTTGTGATCTTTTTATTTCCTGATGCTTCTTGAAAAAAGCTAAATTTAGTCAACAGGGGTTAAATTACCCGTTAGTTTTTAGTCTAAAATGCTTACGATCATACCTAAAAGACCTATTACACTACGCGGTATCAACAGTCTTAATAGGCCTATTACACTGCAGCCCCGGATCTAGGAGGGGGCAAGCCGGGGCCCATGCCCCGGGCGGCACCCGTACCCCGGGCGGCACCCATACCCCGAGCGGCAAATTCAAACTTGGCAGCTCAACATACACAAGTCATCATTACACACTTTATTACAGTACTTTATGGACAATAAGTTATATAAAATAAAATATTTTTCGCTTTCGCGGGGCTATAAAGAGGAAAGATTTGTTTGTTTGTTTGTAATGGATAAAATCAAAAACTACTCGACCGATTTTAAAAATTCTTTCACTTCGAGATAGCTACTTTATCAGCGAGTAACATAGGCTATCTTCTATTTACAAAAAAATAGACATCCTTACGAAAATTGCAATAATGTGATTGAAGTCGGAAAAAATCCTCTCATCTGAGAGCTTTCGTGGCGTGCGCTGCGTAAATAGTAAAAGTTACACGAAAACAATGCAATGTAGAATTGTTCTAAAAAAATCCCCGATAGCATCTTTTAAGCTATCTTTTAAGGTTGCCTCACAATAACCATTTTCATGATTTTATAATTTACAACAAAGCTTTACTTTCGAAAGTGTTTTTACTAACATTGTTTTAATCCTTATCAAAATAAAATGGTTGGTCATCTCAAGCATAATATTAACCAAATTCACTCTTTATTTCATTCCGATGAATATCTTAGAAGATATCATAGAAATAAATTCACGAGCAACAGAAATTGGGGCGGCCGGCCGGGCGGAGATACCACAGTGCTAATATAAAGCCTGATGTGCTGACTGCTACCCCAATGTCGACTGGCTATTATTGGGTATGAACTATTATGATGATTAGTGCTACACTTGCGAAGCCGGGGGGAGCGCTAGATGAAATACAGATAAAGAACAATATTTTTCAACTTAAAACTACGAAATATATTAAAATCTAAATTAAGTTTTTAACACATTAAGTTCAAAACAATTTTATTGGCCGCAATATTTTTTTTAATAAAAAAATAAGATGGTAATTAAAATATCTATTGAGAAGTTATCAAATAAAATTAGTATGTATGTAGACAAACTGAAGCAAACTAGAAGTTTCTATCACTAATAGAAACAGAAAAAAAATAAGAAAAGTGCTGACGCGAGCATTTCGGCCGCGCGCTGATAAACAAAAGGCAGCTGTAACTCAGCAAAAAATCAATATTTTGATATACCTACAAGGACAAAAATTGGCCAGATAGAAAAAAAAATTTGAATTTTAATTAAAAATAAACTGAAAATCAGTTTTTTAGATTAAAAAATAGCAAGTATAAAAAAATTGTAAACATGAGAATCAAAGGTGGGGGCGGCATTTTTCAGTTTTTGCCCCGCCTCGAAAAAATTGAAGATCCGGGGCTGTTACACTGCACTTTTCACAGGGACCCTTACACTTGAATCAGTGTAGTGTAATAAGATTTAGGGAGAAATGGTCCATATATGGGTCCTTATTGCTGTGTAATAAGCGACGCTTTAACTAGCGGCCACGCCCACCCTTACCACAGGGCCCTGTACTAAGTGCAGTGTAATAGGCCTATAAAGTCTAATTAGCCAAGCTCGCTATTACACTGTCCTGAATACGCATGCTAACTCATTTTTGTCAGTTGTCGTGAGAGTCATGGGAAAACTATCGCAGCACCAGAAAATCGCCCTAGCTTTTACCGCGAGTATAAGTTTGAATACATTTGAAAAAAAGAAAAGAAGAATATGGGTGAAGGAGTATTTACTTCTACGAAAAAAAATATCAAATATGCAAATACTGAGTGTTTTGGAATCATCTGACTTAAAAAACTACTTTAGAGTTGCTGACTTTGAACATCTGTTGAATTTGAACATTAGTTGCTCCATATATTCAAAAAATTTTGCCATAAATATGGCATGTCACGGTACAAATCAAGAACATTAACAAGAACTTCCTTTTCTTTTGAACAAGCCATTGTGCACGGCACAGCCAAGGGGCACAGGCACAGCATAAAACACCGACGTGACTTCACTCTGCGGCTGCTGCGCGCTGACTGAAAGGTTATCTTACACTTAACGATAATACACCATGCGATATTCAGTAAGCAAGCAAGCACGGCCGAATCTACTCGGTCGGTCTAATTAGACAGACTAACTTGCTTACTCTTATTACACTTTGCTAAATCTTAGTAAGACTGTCTCGATACCGCTTAGTGTAATAGGCCTTTAAATTGATTTAAGCCATTTTTGAAGAATAATTACTTAGAATGAAATGAATAAAAGACGATGTAACATACATAAAATAAATGTATTACTTTAGCTTTACAACGAATTAATATTAATTAAACAATAATAGCACTGCTTTTAGTATTTTATACATAAATGCATATCGGTACAAAACTATTAAACATTTTTAAATGATGACAAAAAAATTGGTAAACTCCGCTTACAAATTAGTACATTACTTAAGTTCATATTATTCTAAATGTATGGCACATTGATGCAAAATCCAAAAATAAGGGTTTAAATAAAAATGATAATATAACAGATGGATGTATTAAATCTAGCAAAGAAATTAGTTCGTAAGATTAAAAGAGTTATTTTTACTGTAAGTATTGTTAGTTCCATAATTTTTTTTTTAAATTAATAGTTAAATATGGCAGCAATGCACTCCTGAAGGTTGAATCACGCAATGGTATAAAAATACTGAAATTTTTCCGCGTGGATTAAGGTAAAAAAACCCTTCCTCCTGAATGAGTCACAATAATAACTATAAATTAACCAAAATCTCTCAAAATAAGTAGGTACATAAGTAAAAAAGACAATGGATTTTACAAAAATCTAAGTAGTATACTGTATATAAAATTATTACGGTAATTTAGACTTCGGCATTAGCTGTTTTGGACACAAATCGAAATACATTGTTGCGTTCCAACTAAGAATAGGACCGAGTTTTCGCCATTTCTGATGTTTTAGCTAGATTTCAATCTCTTTTTATTACAATATTTTCAATATATTTACTTAGTAATTAATATTCTAAAAGTAAGATTTAATAAATAAATTAGATTGAAAATAAACATCTCCTTTTATGGGTGTCTAAAATCTGTTTAAAAAAAATTTATTAAGCCAAATAATTAACAGATTTAAATGTCGTTGGCTTTCCTAATATTAGTTTAAACGCATCAGATAAACAAGTCATTACACTGTTTTACTACTTTTAAAGTACAATTTAAAGTGTTTCTACTTTCTTCGTGTGCATAATATTTCGGGTACCCAAGCCTTTTTGGATGTTTTAACGTTTAAACTATCGAGAGTGATATTCATAAAGTATAAATATTATTTATATTTTTTGGATGAATGTTATTTTCGGTATTATTTGAAATACACTCGCTATATTTACTTCCGCGGGGGTTTGACCAGTCTAGAGGCAGGCGGGGCAAACTTGGTGAACCCTTGCTGGTCGAAGACTGGCAGCAGATCTCTCACCCTTGCTGACACAGTTCCGCCCGTCACCCTGGAAGAATAGGCTCTGTGAACAAGGAATTAGTGTGTTTCGTTAAGGTGCGCAACTACGAACTGTGAACTGGGTGGATTAAATTACCTACGTCTAAGTGAGGAGTAAGGTCTACAAATTTATATTTCTCAAGTTTATGGGTGAATCATCAGTAGAAAAGATTGTTATGTCTTTGGAGTGAAGTAATGTTTACAAAATTAAATTATCTATGTCAACTGTTAGTGTAGTAAAGTCTAAGTACACGAATAAATTGTTCACGTCTGTGGGTGTACTAAAGTTTACAAAAGTATTCAAATAATTTTTCAAGTGAAAATTTATTTAGGCGCGTTGAGCACTTTTTGGTAGGGGGTAAAAGGTGTCGGTCATGCGACATCGTTCTTAAGACAAAAGGTCTTATATATAAATATAGTACGTTCGTAATTAAACTTTAATGCCTTAGTTTTAAGGTTTATATTTTAATTATTTTAAAAGCGCTGTTGTTATTTTAAATATTCGTTTTCACTTCTATCGGCCGACCTTATGACTGCCATTTTTTTTAAATAAAGAGGGTTTGTTCAATACTGAACATGCCGCCTTCATAGGAACAAAATCATCACTTTACGGCCTACGCTTAAACCTAAATTGTACATCTCGTACAGCGCTCTGGCCTCCTCTGATATATAAGCGGACACTGTTACTAGCAGACAAATTACGTGGGTTCGACATGAATTAAAATTTACGAAGTGTAAATTTTTCATTGTGGATTATGCATATCGCAAGTAAGGTAAGGTATATTGTGGAGTCTATTTTTTTTGTAAAGTGTTGCTAACTGCACTACTATGCTAGGCTTGTTTGAAAGGTTTTAGTAATGCTATTCTAATTCCTGAAACATATAAATTATTTTTGCCTCAGCCTTAAGTTAGTTGGATTCTGGTAAGAGCGTAGGATTATATTTTATGTTTCGTAGTAATCTGAAAAGAAAAATAGCAGTTTGTTATGTTTGTGTAATGGGTTTCATGTGCAGTGCAGAGAATTTTGACGGTGGAGTTTTAAAAGCCTATATCTATAATTGAAAGTAGCTTTAGTGATACCGTAAACCTGAACACTTCAGAATGTCTTATTAAAACAAGGACAACGTAATTCGAGAGGGATAAATACATCGCTGTGCCAACACAAGGCGTATTCAAGGGTCTGAGTTATTCAAGACATGATTCTTTCACCTTAAGGCAAAATGGAGACATACCTGCTAGGTTTAATCAACTTGGCAGCTTGAGAGGGCGTAGCAAGCTCTGTAGGGAAGTAGGTAGCACCGTAGAAGTCTAAACCGTTCTGTAGCAGAATGTTTGCCTCCTCTATATTGGCTAGGGTGATGCGTATGACGCTGGAGGCCTCTTTCGGCACCATACTGCTGACCAGTTCACCGTCGATGCTGGCGATGGCACGGGGTGGTGTCTTCTCTAAAGGTTTTGGGGTTGAGGTGCCTGGAAAATTGACAAAGTTTTCATTGGAGCAATTATTAAGACATGAAAGAGATTATGAAAGATAAATATCCATCTATCACCGGTAGATATTGTTATATCAGAACAAAAGGGTAGGCATAGTTTTGCATTGCCCTTATTTTAATTACTAGACGATGCCCGTAATTTTGTCCACGTGGTTTTTTGATTTTCGCGGAAACTCTTTAATTTTCCGATATAAGATGCTACCTTTATGTTAATTCAGCGTACTATCTGCTTTCATTCAAAATTTCAGCCAAATCGGTTCACTTATTGCGGCATGATGGATTAACATATACCCAAACATACACAGTTACAAGCCTTCTAAACTTCCACATTTAAATAAAATTAGTAAGTTAATGAGAATCAAACTTTTAAAGTTCATTTTAATAAAAAACATTTGAATTTGAATGGTTTCGGCACCGATTTACTTCTTTCATGGCAGTGATAATTGGTTGATGACCAATCCCAGGAAATTTCGAGTTAATTAGGTAAGGTACCTTTTTTTATATATTTTTTTTAACGAAGGGGATACCTCAGCGACTAAGCTAGGTAACTTACCAGTGTTGCCTTCTCGCGGCGATCCGGCGAAGTTGAGGCGTACCACTTCCACAATGGAGGTAAACTTGTACAGGGCGTGACGGACGTCCTCCTCCGGGATGTCATCAGGAATGTCGTACACGTACACTGTAAACGTCTTCTGAGGGCGACAGGGGATGGCAATCTGAAATGATTCATATTTATATTAAAGTGTTTTTGTTTTTGAGTTTGTACTGGAATAGTGCATCTACATTTATTTACAGGTTAATATTATTTAGTATGTCAGTAAAATATATATGTGATAGCACTTCCTGAAAGATTTTCAAAAGAACGATAAATAACATTTAGTAGGTAATACTATTATTCTTTAATTTTTAAGAAGAACAAGAAAATTAGCAGAACACGGGAAGAAGCAGAAGCATCTAAGATGAAGGGCAGAAGAGATAAATTTATAACTTCCTAGTTAAGTGCGTCTACAAAAAAAATCTACTTTTTCTAATTTCCTGGGTCTTCCTGTGCCCTTTCACATGATCAACCTACGTGACATACCTTTCTATAAAACCTGGAACCAGTGACCTTATGAAATCCCTTCTTGAATACCATCTGGTAATCATCAACGCTGGAGAACTTGAAGAGTATCCCCGTAGCGGTTTTGGTCAAGGAGAAGCAGCCTTTGAACTCCATTTTCTCGCATATGGTGGAGGCCTTCTCCATGCTGAGGCCGTGAGAGGGCGTGAGAAGGAAGGCGCCTTTGGTGAGGAAGTGTTCAGAGTCCGATATGTCAGACTCGCTGTCCGCGCCCTTCATCAGCGTGTGGATCTGCTCCTTCCACATGTAAGGCTCAGACATCTGCCGGAGTAGCAACAATCGTAAAAGTCACAACGATAGTCAAAATCATATGAATGAATATTTTACGTGGGACAACTTATGCCACTTATGATAAGTCGACAAGATTCTAAAATAGACTTGATAATATGTTTACCTTGATCATCTACCATAGAATAGAGTCCATAAATAAATGGACAGGCGGAGGTTTTAGTTAGACTGACTTAATTCAATCGATCAATATCAGCTATCAAAAGAAAACAATAGTTGATAAATGTCACATAGGAAGACAGTAACGATCGGGAGCGTCTCGGATCGCCGCATCCCGGTCCATTCCCGACTTTAATTGTACCATTGTTATACCAATCACTTCCGTTGCAGAAAAAATATCGGTTGATCTTATTGATAGATATTAGATACATAACCTACCTACCTATGTGAGTGATAGAGACTACTGTCTCTAGATTAATGCTACGAATCCTACTCCTACTTTAATTATTAATAGAAATTTGTATGCTTGAATGTTTCTAAGTTTGTATGTTTGGATGTTTGAATGACTCCTACTCCATAATTGTATGAATATGTGAAATTGAGATGCATAATGATGAATTAGAAAGCCGCAGGCAGGCAGGTTGCAGTCAGGAGCAAACCCTGACGTAAATTCTATTTTTTTAACAATTAAATTAATTAATTAAATAGCTTATAACCATGCCAATGTGCCTAGACTCCCCCACTTTGGTATCTCAGATTTAGGTATTTGAACAGCATGACCATGAACGTGTCGATTGTTCAATGAAATTGAAAAATTTGATATTGATATTATTAACTCTAGAATGTTTTTGTTCTTAAATAAATTGTTTAAAATATTTAAGTAGAGAGTGGAATGGAGCTCCCGACGTAAAATAAATTACATAACTGTAACAAGTCACTAACCAAAATGGTTTTAATAAAACCTTATGTAAGTTAGCAATAGAAACAAAATCAATCACGTATTTAATTGCGGTTTAACTTCTCGTAGGCGGACAACAACAATCGAAATTGGCAACAATTGACATCTATGGTCTCACGATCCCATAACACCATGTATGGGACCGATCACCGAGTGGGCATCTAATAAGTAATTTACTTATTACTGTAATTGCATAAAAGGAATTAGATTCGATTACTTTTCAATTGAGGTTTGTTTTGTGACTATTTAACTGGATTGGACGATTAATTGATTGTCATCCGTAATTTTAGATTTTATTAAGTTTATTAATAAAATCGGGGTTTATCTTGGTTGACAGAGTTTCCAATACCGTACATTAATTAGAAATCTCTACTTAAAAGCCTGACTCTTCACTCATTCATTTTTTTCACTCAAATTTTTCATTTACTCATTAGCCCAGCCCAAACTTTTTTTATACAGGGTGGTCCAAAGAAAAAAATTTGATTCCTCGTACCTAAACCTATCTGAAAATACCCCATGTTCACCGTTTTTTGGTAGTTTACGAGCTGTAATTTTTTTTTTGTTTTATGGTTATTTAATGCTTTTTACAGGACCATCTTAACACTAACATAAGTCGGAAAATTTTTGGTCGCAAGTGAAAAGTTTACGTACGACAGAAGTAAATTCGTATTTTCAACTTAAGATTAAAAATATTTAAATCTGTCTACGTCACTTCTGACTAATTTTAAAAACTCTTGGGGTTCCTTAGTTTCTCTTATCAGAGATAGATTTGTCTGGAAAAGCACATAAGCTACTTTTTGTCCTGGAAAAGAGTTCCCGCAGGAACCAAAAAAACCTCAATCCACGCGGACGAAGTCGCCTGTATCAGCGAGTCAATAATAATTTTAAATAATAACCTCTTTAGGGCTTTTAGGGTTCCGTTCTAGTTTCATACAGTCCGTAGTCAAAGACAGTGGCGTGCACAGGATTTGAAGCCAGGGTAGGCATTTTGGTAAAAACCTATAATTACTGGCTGGTCACAATGGAAAATAATAGGGTGCTTTAATGCTTCTATGATGAGCACGCCACTGGTCAAAGATACCTATTACCGCTTCACAGGGGCATATACTTTGATGTATTCTTTATAGAAAACTTGCTCGGATGTGAAAGTAGAGATTAAAACAGAAGAAAATTAAAACCTACAATAATGTGAAAAAAAATTCAGGGTAGGTACCTGATACCTCCTAGGACCTGAATTTTAGGGTAGCGTAGGATTGTTAGGCGAACCTTTAAGTCTCAACGTGCCATTTTCTAAAGAAATGTTTAATGAGGTCGCGGTCCTCTAGGAATCCTTACTATGTTTTTCTTGTAATGTATTTTTTGTGCATGTGTAAACGAAAAATTAGGAGGCAACGACATCATCTCGTTAACTGCCTCGTTGGTCTAGCGGTTAGCATGGTCAACTGCGGATCACGAGGTCCTGGGTTCAATTCCCGGTCGGACATTAAAATTGTTAGGTACTGGGTTTTTCAGTAAGAAATTCTCGGTGTCAGCCCGGAGTTGGAAGTTGGCGGTGTCTCACCCCCGTGCCTCGGAGAGCGCGTTAAGCCGTCGTACCACAGTAAACAGTACCCGGCTGTTATCACTAACATGATAATTGGCGTTAAAGCCCGCCAACCCGCATAGGAGCAGCGTGGTGGGTCTAAGCTCTAATTCCCCTCACCTACGAGAGTGGGAATGGCCCGTGCCCAGCAGTGGGACGTTAATGGGCTGTAGCGGTGGTGTTCTCCCTCTCTCTCGTCGCGAGATATCGCGTTGTCCGCATGCTAGGCCTGAAGGAACCCAAGTCTCTTGCTCTCTCTCTTCTCGGTAGGTAGCTTGTATATGTGCTGTTTTAAGACTCTTTGCGAATCTACCACTGGTAAGGCAACCCTTCCTACCGAGAAAAACCAGCAAGAAACTTGGCAGAACTACTCTTTTCAACAAATCTACCCATGGTTTATGTGGGTGCTTATTATATTATAAATGCAAAAGTTTGTCTGTCTATCTGTCACTTTTTCACCCTATTTAAAAAGTTTCGACCATGTTTTGACGATATATATATTTGGTACAGAGGTAGGTTGCATCTCGGGGACGGATATTTATTTATTCTGTACCAAAACTTACTAACTAAAACATAAACATAGAAAGACATCTACAAGGATAATTACTTATCTCTTGAACAGATTTCCTCCAGATGTCCTAGCTTAATTTTTTCATCCGTAAAATCAAGATCATAAATCGAATAAGAGTTCAAATGGAATTTAAAAAAACCTAAATTAACGCGGACGCAGTCACGGGCACCATCTCAAATTATGTAGGGCAAATCCAAGCTCTTTTATCGTTTACACAATCTTCAATAGGAAGTTATTTAATGTTTTTCAGGAGCAAATAACGTATGTCTTGAACTTCAAGCTTGCACTCAAAGTCATGAAAATTTTTGCATCCATGATTCCGTCATATTTATATTACTGAACCAATTTTGATAATTTATTTTGTTCTTTACGAATTATTATAAAAATCATCTTCATGAACCCATCACAGGGAGGTTGAGCAGGAGCCTCCTCCCAGAATGAGAAGGATGAATTATACTACTACTATAATATATAAATAGTTTAATTTCAAAATAAAAATTCATCAAGAATAAAAAAATACACTCACTTGTACGGATCCCCTAGGCTTATCCTTTTTCTTGGGGCTCTCTCTGCTCTCTTCGGGCCTGTGCTCGGTGTCCGAAGCACCTTCGACTAGGGACATCTTGCGAGTGGCGTGCGCGTGCGCAGCCCGACGTATACCCTGCACTGCGCCGCTCGAGCGTGGAGACACGCCTTTAGAACACGGAATCCGTGGAGGGGCGGTATTTTTTTCATTACATTTATTAATTGCATTCATTTACAATGGTCACATATTGTTCAAGATTGTTTGATAATTCGGTAATCGGCTTAATTGTTATTAGAATTGACTTGTGCGATTTGCGGGATAGCCGTTGAAAAAACAGTTTTTCATGTCTGTGGTATAGGTAGAGTATAGATGGAGTCTGGAGACGCCGCCGTCCAGTTAATTTAGCTAACATGTCCCTATAAATATTAAATGATGATGCCCTCGAATTCGTCTGCGTGGTTAAAGGTTTTTAATTATTTCGTTGAACTCTTCAATTTTCCGGGATAAAAAGCCCATGTCCTTCCCCGGTGTACAACCTATATCTGTACCAAATTTTGCCCTAATCGGTTGAAGAGATGGCATTAGCATAGCAGACAGACAGACACACTTTCGCATTTATGATATTAGTATGAATGCCAAGGTGTGCCTGTCTTCTACGCTTTCACGGCCCACGCGGATGATCAAAACTTAAAGATGGGCCGTCATAATATTATGTATGGGGTTGCATCCCGGGGAAGGATATAAGCGATCAAAGAGAGATTTTTCAAAACCTAAATTCACGCAGATGAAGTCGCAGACGTCAAGTTAGTTTAGAATTTGCCCTACTCGGGTAAAAGGGCTAAGTTTCGAGGCTCGTATCTTCGATTGGCCTTTGCCCAAATGAGCCGATTAAACGATCAAATATACCTATGTAAAACTTGGCTAAAAGCCTACCTAGGCTTTTAGCCAAGTTTTACCCATACCGTAAAAGTTTGGCTAAATTAACAAAAACAGCCTATTGTCGCTGTTACCCGATACATGTCCACCGCAGGACATGGTAGCGGGCGAACTTGTAAGTGTGCAGTGGCAGTTATAAACCCTACCCCTAATCGGTTTCTACATGGCAAAAATGTTTTCAAATAATAATTAAAGGCGACTCTATTATTTTTCCCAACATTTTTATTACAGGAACTCTAGTCATCTTCATATGCATAGAAATCAGTTACCGATCTGTTACGATGTCAATACTTATCGCAAGGGAATATTTTAGGTGGATATTACCATTACATAAGGTATATTTATTAGGAGTTAGGTAAAGGCCCTGGAAAATTAATTGGCATATTATGTTTTTTTTTAAATTGAAATTTCAAATGTCTTTTATTAAAATAAACTTCGTCAAGTGAATCCACCCCTAGGGTTCGGAATACCATCCAGAAGAACCAGCAAGAAACTTAGCGGTTCGGGATAAAAAGTAGCCTATGTCCTTCCCCGGGATGTAACTCATAAAAATCGGTTGAATAGGCGAGCCGCGAAAGCGTAGCAGACAGAAAAATAGACTGACACACTTTCGCATTTATAATATTGGTTGATAAATAGGTAGTCAATTTGAACATAAAATGAATTAAATAAAAATTAAGATATTTTAAGGTGAAGATTTTAGTCCTATTTATTAACGTAAGACTTAAAAGTAGACTTTTATATAGGTACGTTTTAAGACACTAGAATACGGAAGAGTGAATATATGATCAATAGTGATAATAAATAGGGTGGCAATTAATTTGAATAAACTATCAGATGGGTAGGCAGTTAGGTATTTAACAGAACTAGGTAAGTAAAACCTATATTTTTGAAAAATATTTCACAATAATTATCGTAAATAGATATGTTGAAATAAGATGACATACAACTATTTTATGTATTTCATACAAACTTTCATACTAGAATTAAAAATTCTAAAGGAAGTTTGTATAAAGAGCTGCTGATTTGATTGAGTTGTCATCATCCCTATTTAAATATATTTAGCATGCCAAAAAGGTATACCTACTTACTTAGTTGCATTCAATTCGCGCGCGAGTTGAATGCAGGGCTAAGGTATGGTGATTGGTGACACATACAAAAGCTCTGCATTCAACTCGCGCGCGTACTATAGGTTCTTAGCGAGTAGAGAGATTAGGTAGGTTTAGCTACCTAACTAGGAACTACCTACCTAGTTTTAGTATGTAAAGCTAAAAGTAAACTTTGAACTTTTTCGTCCTTCCTGGCGCAGTTGTGAGCAATGTTGTTTTTTATGCGGGAGATCCCGGTTTCAATTCAAATTCAAAAATCACGACGCCGGGTAGTAGGGGTATGGGTTTCATCACAGACCTAGGTTTTTTTTTATTATTCATTATAGGCTTACGCTTGACCACAATCTCACCTGATGGGAAGTGATGATGCGGCCTAAGATGGGACGCGCTTGGTTAGAAGATGGCTATTCACTCTTGATTCAATGTAGTTTACTACTCGGTGGGTTTCATTTATAACTACCATACCCCTAACAGATTAAGCCCGCTACCATCTTAGACTGCATTACCTATCACTATGAAACCGCAGTCAAGGGCGAACTTGTACCTAGTGGATGGAAAAAAGGAGAGGATTTTCTTGCTTCTCATTTATGGTCCCACATTGCCTATAATTATTATAATAAATATTATTGATTAAAAAAAAACTTATATCTAAGTACCTATTATTAATATGTCAGTCAGTTTTTCAAAATAAAGATAATATGGCCACCTTACATCGATATCACCGTATCAACAGATTGCCAATCAAAATTGATAAATAACTTTACATATACCTATCACTTGTTTGAATTTTTTTGAAGTTCCACAGTAACCAACCATGTGAGGTACTTGAGCGTGTTATTGTGGGAGAAAAATAAAAAGAAAATGCCAGTTGCGGAGAAAATCTCTCCGTTTATGAGACAGGTATGTCTAAAAGTCTTAGCTTTATTATTACTTGCTGATGCCCGCGATTTCGTCCGCGTGGATTACGGTTTTTTGGTTAAATTTTCCGGGGTAAAAAGTAGCATATGTATAAAAGTAAAGTAGTAAATGATAAAAAGCATAGGATTGAATTGTTCCATGCAGCGGGTAATTAATCTAGTTATATTTCTATCAAATACGATGTTTGTGAGATGGTGATAATAACAAAAAAACCCGGCTGAGTTTGTTGTGGGCTCTTCGCAGACCAGGGTGCGTTTGGAACCCCCGTAGCTTTACTTTTAAGTACCGTTATATCAAAAAGTCCAGGTAAAATCTGACTTCACAGTTTAGGTACATTTTTATCTACAGTTAGAGCCGAAGTCTAACGCTTTCTGTTTGTTTTTTCAGTGCTTCGTAACTGCAACAGTGGGTATCAATATAATCAGTTTTGGATGTACGATCGGCTTCCCGGCGGTACTTTTCCCTCAAGTGAATGGAAAGGATTCTCTCGTACATCTCACTAGTGATCAGCAGACATGGATTGGTAAGGAACTATCCGGCACGGCATGGGATTTTCATTTTTTTATCCATTACAAGTTAGCTGTCCATTGCGATCTCACCTGATCGTAAGTGATGATGCACTCAGAAGATAGTAGCGCTAACCTGTTAGGGGCACGGCGGTTATATTGAACCCATACCTACCACTATTCAGTTTCTACATGGCATCGTACCGGAACGCGAAATCGCTTCGATCGATCGACCGGCACGTCTTTGCCGGTAGGGTGGTAAGTAGCCACAGCCGAAGCCTCCCACCACGCCAGACCAGGGCTAAATTAATATTCTGAGAACATGCCCATTATAAACTTGAGTATAGTTTACATGCAAGCTGATGAGGTGGTTTGAGGTTTTGTAGTTCCCGCGGGAATTCTTTAATTTTCCGGGATTAAATTTGGCCTGTGTGTTTTTCTAGACTATAATCTAAATCTGTGCCAAATTTCATCTGGATCCGTTCAATCATTCTGGCGTGATTGAATGACAAACATCCATCCATCCTTACAAACTTTCGCATAAGTATAGATTTTAATGTAATTTTTTAGCGGCCATCCTCCCACTGAGCGTGTTGTCGGGCAACTTCATGACTCCGCCAATCATGGACCGGCTGGGACGCAAGTTGACGCACTATGCTCTGACTTTACTGTCCCTGGTGGGATGGTACATCACTATTATGGCTGCTAGCTTTGAGGTAATTAGCTTCTTTCACCGATGAGCATAATTTAACTACTACATAAATTACTAGCTGATGCCCGCTACTTCGTCCGCGTGGGTGAGGTTTATTGGTTCCCGCGGGAAGTTTAATTTTCCGGGATAAAAAGCCTATGTGTTGTTCCACACTATAATCTACATCAGTGCCAAATTTCATCCAGATCCATTCAGCGGTTCTGGCGTAATTGAGTAACAGATATCCATCCATCCATACATCCAAACTTTCGCATTTTTAATATTAGTAAGTATAGGTAGATTACCCTTTACCTTTGACTGCCTCATTGCCGAATGACGAAGTCCTGGTCCCCAAGCCAATCTATTTGTAACGGTCAAACGGTCAGGTCGGGCCAAAAATAAATATTGACCTTTCTGTCAAGAAAAATTTTTAATAGGCATTTTTATTTTTAACAATAGGTAAACATTCCGTCCCGCGCCGCCTGGATCAAGTCGCATAGAACCGCTAGATCCAGACGGCGCTGTTTATATTTACTTACTCTTCTCATAACTAAAACTTACGTTCCAGGCTCTAATCATAGGGAGGATCATTCTGGGCGTCGCGGCAGGCCTCCTCACCACCATGCGCTCGGTCCTCATCGGAGAATACACCAGCCCCAAGAACCGCGGAGCTTTCCTAACCACGGTATCATTAACACAAACATTTGGCGTGTTCCTCATCCATCTACTAGGATCCTTATTGTCTTGGCAAATGGCTGCTCTAATCTGCGTATTCTTCCCATTCATAAGTCTCATCATGGTAATGTACACCCCAGAATCTCCAAGCTGGTTGCTCTCTAAAGGAAGATACGAGGAATGTAGTGAAATTTTCCGCTGGTTAAGAGGGCATGAGGAAGAAGATGAATTATCGGAAATGATACAAGCTAGGATGGAGTATGAACGCGTGGAAATCAAGGAGTTTATGAGCAAATCCAAAACAAATTGGTTCAGAAATCTGATGACGATCATCAGGAAGAGGGAGTTCTACAAACCGATAATACTGATGGTTATTAGTAATTTTCTGATGCATATATCTGGAGCGACAACTTTTGCTCCGTACGCAACAATGATTTTGGGTTTATTGATGGGACCAACAGCCAACGCGTATTTCTGGATGGTGTTTTTGGATTCTCAAAGACTTGTCTCTAACTCTCTAGCGGTTTACGTGATCAATAGGGTTAACAGACGTACTGTGATACTTGCGACAGGTCTGTTATCTCTTATCAGTCACATAGCAATGGCTTTTTATGTTTATTTCCGACAAAACGGTTGGAGTTACGACTCTATATGGTTGCCAGCTTTATTGATCAATCTACAGTTCGTAGCTGTTGGAATAGGTATGGTACCAATGCCTCAAGTGATTGGCGGAGAGATATTTCCATTAGAATATAGAAGTATAGGTGGAACTATTAGTATGTCCACGGGAGGGGGTCTAATGTTTTTCATGCTGAAAACTTTTCCGGATTTGATAGAGAAGACCGGTCTACATGGTACATATGGGATTTATGGTGTGATAATTTTAGTGAATTTGATCGTGATGATGGCATGGCTTCCCGAAACGAGAGGCAAAACGTTGCAGCAGATCGAGGACGAACTTAGAGGCAGGCCGTTGAATATAGAGGACATACAAGCGAGAGAGTCGCTACAATCGAATCCTATTGAGATATACAAGAGGAAACTCTCTGCTCGGAGATGTAGCAGCCCCACGTTCGGCTGATAATCCTTTGAAGTGCTCATAAAATATTTGTGTAAGTAATAAGGTAGGTATAGGGACATTTTCGGAGTTAGGTGCGTTTAAAGCAATTAAATATCACTCGCTTTAACGGTGAAGAAAAATGCATGCCCGAATCTTCTCCTGTTACCAAAAGTGCGGTAACTCTTATCAATACAGTGTGGTAGACAGCGAGACGGCAGTGGGCCGGCGATGAATTGAGATGATGATGATTTGTATAGACTATAGATCATGTAAATGGAGAGCAATTCAAACAAAAAGTCCTGAATTGCTTCTAAATACTCATAAAACTTGAGCCTTAGAGTGTGTTTCCACCGGAGTAACACAACGTTGCTAATCAATAGGACTTGATTTTCACAGCTTAGATCACGAGATCAAGCTATCCTATTGGTGGGTTTGACACACATCCGTAGCTAAGCAACGTTGAAATCCACCAGCTTTTATCTCTAAGATGTTTCTAATTTATGGGATTTGTTTTACAAAAAAAAAAGACTCATGTGACATATTTTTCTATATTTCTCTATATTATTTGGTACACAACAGCGTCGCGATGTTCAACCGTACGCGGTGAATTGGGCGTCATATTTTCAATCAATATTATACTAGAATTCTACTATATATTAATATAGCATCGGCTCACCGGTACGCTTGCACAACCGACTGGCTTTCCCTTGTTCCCTATACATTCAAAACTAAAAACACGCCGACTCTCTGTAAAGCCTTTGACTGCAATATTAGGTAACTCTATTATTATAGTATTCCAACGCTTAAATTCATACTATTTCATTATTGTTGACTTTCGTGTTTTAGAATACTTAACTATTATCCTTATTTTAGGAACGTCAAGGTACGTGACATGAAACTGTCATTTTGAGTAATATTTATTAAGTATTGCTTTTAGCGTTGGCAGTAACGACTTCCCTAGCACAGTGGTGAGCGCTGTTATCTTATAAGCGGGAGGTACCGGGTTCGATCCCCGGCAGGGTCAATTTGGGATTTGTCACGCGGGGCGCGTTTTGAATGCGCTAGCGAACAAGGACCTTAACTAACTGTACAGACATTCATCCGTTGGAATATTTAACATCAGATCGGAAACGACATTGAGACAACGGTGTTGGGAGGACTTTTAGACTATTGACAGACGACCCAATTTGGTTCGCTAACCACGGGCCAACGGGCCGGACCGGAAAACCAAGTTTGTTAATAGATGTAGCAATTCGGTTGTGGCCGACAACGACTTGTTTAGGTTGAGTTATCATACAACTAGTTGGACTATGTGGGCAGTTTTGACTTATTTACTGCACATTCATACATACATAGATAGATGTTTGACATATCATAAGTGGCACAAGTTGTCCTACGTGAAATAAATAATTTCATATTGCAATTAACGTTGCAGTCATTGTATGGTCGTCGCGTCGTTGAGCAACAAAAATCATAGTTGCATATTTAATAGCACACGCAGATATAGCACCTTTCGTGCTACACAGCTGAAATTAATGTAATAAATTTGTAGACGTCATTATTTAACTAATTTGTAAGTTAGTATTTTTTCTCAAAAATTAACATTGGTAGATTATCAGCAGATACAGACCAGATAGATAGCCTTTATTGCCATACTTAACATAGAAGAGAATTATAAAGAAAAAAAAACAGAAAACAACGCGTGCGTAAGGGCGGAATATAATTGTAATTTTACTATAAATTTTTGACGTCATTTGATAGTTGATGTGATGACTGATCGTTGTGAGCAATATCAGAATAATTCTTTACTCCATCAGTCATCTTAACAGTCAACAGATTATCAGAAATGGTCGACGCAGACCTCTTCACAGTAATCAATCGAACACCAATCAAATTGGTACATCTGTTAGGTCGGGTTGATATATGATGAATAATCTTGGATGCCGACTAGGTGGTTGCAACAATATCGGTGCGTCTGTCAATAGTATTTAGCTACGATCTACTATGTAAAAATAATAAAGTGCGTATACATTTAATATGTTCTCTTATAAATAAATAATTTTATTATTGTACATAAAACAGTATATTGATGTGTGTAGCTCCATTATGGTAGATGTATGTAGATTTATACAGATTTTTTATATTCATTTCATTACCAATAAGTAGGATTCAATAATCCAAATAAAAAGATCTTTCTACAATTCAAAAGAATGTCCAAACCTTAAAAAGAATTTTTTCACTGTGAATTTATTTGAAATTTTATTGTTTTTGAATGAAATAAAAACTTTGTTAAATAAGTTTAGCTTTTGTTACTAAAAAAGCAGCACAAAAAAAATTCAATCCAGAAAACTCAGCAAATATTTAATTAATAGATTTACTTACTTTTTAATAAACCAGTGTGTTTTGTTACCAAATCTGTATACACCATAGTGAGCACGGAACAAAGTGCTTTATTGCCATACACATTCAGTTCATTTTACGCCGTACAAAATTCTATGGGAATGAAGCGGGGATAGATTTCGGTGAAACCTAACTTACATGTAACAGCAATCACGCAGAATAGGCAACATAATTTTACTTTAAGACCATAATATTTACTATGCATTTCGAACTTGAAATGTAAAAATTGAGATTTCTTTATTGTTCTGCTTATTTTTAATGTACTTTCCTATATTTTCAAATATGTACATCATAAATAGCGGAACCAGCAGGATTCGAACCTGTTTCTCTCTGGATTATCACGCCCTGAGCGCTTTTGACCGCTAGGCTACGTTCTAAATTACAGATCGTTTAAATTTTAGTTTCTGAGAAATAAAATTCATGTCTACCTCTGGAACGTAATTGTTTGATTCAAATTTTGTCTACAAAGGTTCAACGTAATGATCGAATCCTGCCGGATCCGCAATTTGGGTATATCGTAGTCTTCTCAATTGAAATGCATAGTATAATATGCAGGAAGTCTGTCAAATCGGTTTAGTTATGAGAATCTTAGTATGAGTTTAAATATATCGACAACGTTTATATAAATATCATCGAAATACTCAGAGTAAAACGGATCATAATTTATGTTTTGTACAATTAAGAAAAAATATCTTATATTTAATATCGTCAATTTTCAGATTTTAAAGAAAGACTAAAAAAATCTCACTAATAATTTAGGCGATTCAGATTGTGTGTAGTACTAAAAAAAGAAAAGATTATTTACTATACATTTATTAGTTAAACAATTACAACAAAATTTATACAATTTATAGAGAAGCCAGAAGCACTCGGGTACTTGAAACACTCAGCCGAATACTGGAACGTATCTTAAGAGTTTAAGGCCACACTTATTTTTTTAATTATTGCTCTTTTAAAATTTATGGTGTAACTAATAAGCGTTGGTTAGGTTAAGGTCAAATTCGAAAAAAGAGAGAACGCCGATTTCTCTCTTTTATCGAATTTGAAAAAGAACAGAGTTTGTGTAACTCAACAAACGCTAAGCAACGTTAATTGGCGAGGCTGGTTTAAGAGAGTGAGGCCCTTCGAACGTATTACCGCATCGAAACACTTTGGTGTAGTAAACTGAACCTCAACAGTCCTTTTGTAGAGCTCAAGTTATACTATTCATTCACAGAGTTGGTGACTACTTCAAGGTATTTCGGGTCAATATTACTCTGGCGCCAAAGTATTTCAAAGCTCGAATACGCTCAACGTCAGTGTGATATAAAATCTTGTCGGGTACAGGTCTATGCAGCAAGTCGAAATGGTTCGAAGGCTTATGTTCCGGACGCCATCTTGAATTTCAATGAAATCGGTGTCGAAACTCTATAAGTATTAAAATCCATATAGAGCATAGTGATTAGTGACGTTTCAGTATTCGGCCGATAGATCCTAAAAATGCTAGAGCTTAAAAAAATTAATTACATCACATTCAACGGCTCGAACGTGTCCCAGGTGGAGATAACTAAACTGTCCCAAGTAACAAATAGCAGATTTTACACAAACAATTCTCGAGCCTCGAAAGTAAGTTTTTTCTGGTAAATAACCTAGTCGATGGAGTTGGTTCGAAATCTGTTAATTTTAATGGAAAGAAGTTTGTTATGACGATAGCAATCTGTAGATAGTTCAATCAACGAAGATGCGCCCCCTATTTTTCGTCTCATGAGAAAAAAATATCTACAAGTTATTTTTATGAAGTCATATGTTACTAACTGATTACATGCTTTCCTATTATAGGACCAATAGTAACCAATGGTGTACTGTATTTTTTATGGCACCATCATAACAATAATGAAGAGTGGGGCACGTTCTAATGGAATTAACTATATATTGCACAATTGCAGCCAAAAAAGTAAACAAATTCAGCGAATTACAATAATTTTCACTATGGATATTTGATAACCCCAGCTTCCAATAATTTTCTTACAACTTAAAACTATATTCCCATAATAATCACATTTCTCACTAACTCCAGTCAATAGTTTGTCTTGTAAAAAGTTACATTCGAAGCTCCGAAGCACTCCCACAAACTTACAAATTCACACGCTACATAACATTTACAATTTATAATTTTATTTCTCAAAATTCTTAAATACATACATACATATTTAAAAATTTCCTCTAATTCTTTGTTCCATAAAAACATATTTACAAAATTTTGATGACCGTTCTCCTTTGACATTCAACATTTGTTTTTTTTATCGCGCCGACGTTTTTGGATTTTCTAAGTTAGGACAGTTTCTTATCTATAGATAGATAAGTATGCGACAGTATAAAGTTTTCATGGTGTAAATTTAGAATTTCTATATGTCCACTAGAAGTACTGTTGAACACCAAATTTAAATTATCTAGGTTATATTTCTCTAAAAGTTTCTGATCTCAATTTTTGTCTAGTCAGGTTGCCTCACAGAGTAAGTATAGAAGTGATAAATGAGATGTCTATAGATTATAGAAGCATCAGAGGACTCTATTGTAAAAGCAGACTACACATTTTAGGATCATAAAATTCCATTTCTTTCTTAACTATTGTTTATTGATTAAACATGTCCGGGAAGATATATTTTAGGATACTGTGGATTGTTTTGAAGTACACTGCGTGAAACAAAACTTTGCGTTTAGGATTTCCTTACAATTTTAACTTTTCATTGGTCTTCTTAGAGGAAATTATTCGCATAAACATGACAAATTCAACATTTTTGAGTGAATAGTAAATAATACCAAGCCGACACTTAACACCGATAATATTACATTTATTTCTCAACACTCATCTAACATGTAGAACTTTGAATTAGAAATCTATTGACATGTGCCTAGTATTTTAAAGTAGTTTAAAGGCGGATTTATATTAGTCCAGTTACTCACTCCAAGCTTGGAGACTGCGAACTCGATAATATCAAATTAACAATTACAACGACAAGATAATATCCTCTGCGCGAATTTATCGCCAGCAACCTAGGAGTAGGTCTAGTAGTATTTTGTATCTATAACGCTGTCCTTGTTCCGCTCGATTTATTTATAGCGTTGTCTTTTTCATTTGTAATAGATAATTAAATCATCTCTAGTATGATGTGTCCTGGTGTGCTAATATTATATTTATTTATTGTTATATTATATTAAGATTTATAATATTGTTTTAAAAGATTTTAATATATTTTTTCACGACAATTTTTCGACAACGACGGGACAACGTGTGTCCAGATATAATTACAGCATACCAGAACAAAATATTGCGGTTGGACCTTATATTGGTGCTAATGTACATTATGAAATATTACTTGATTGAAGAACTCAATAGACTGCTGGAGAGCTGTACTGAAATAAAATTTCAACATATAAGTTGCAAGTCAATGAGACTATCTTTAACTTTATAAATAAGTAAATAATAATCGTAACTGGCTTAATATATATCCACCATAATATCCTGCCCACCGGTTGTATTATTGGTAAATGCTCACCATTTATGACATATAATGTGATACTTTTACAGACTTTCTTTATATCATCGTGCGGGAGTTTGCAATTTGATTCTTTACATTTAAACCGACCAACGGTTTCTACTGTTAAAATCAATGCTCATTGACACTGCATTGTGCAATTACTCCGCCAGATTATTGTGTTACTTTCTATATAAAATATCACTTTATTTTGCGAAAATCTGTAGATCTTTCGTGATTGTGTAATTTATTTTATGACCCTTAAAATTTTACACTCATCTTAAATGTTATTTACATCTTTAAAATATGTCCTTTACATCTTTAAAACATGCATTTAACATGTATAGAGTGTAAAATGAACAAGGGTTAATTAAAAAAATATGATTTCAAAATTAATTTATATTGAAATTACTTGCGCAAAATGAACTTGAAAACTTTCTTTTTGAGTTGCAAATTTCTTTATCCACGAAAATATATTTGATCTATAAAGTTTTAGATTGCCGTGTACAAAGAAATTTGCTTTTATTATTGGGTGAATATTGTTTTTTTTTTCACTCAATGTGACATAAATAAGATTCTCGTAGATATTTTACAAGAATAGAGTTAATATTAAAAATATTCGTGAATAATTCGGAATCAATTACATGCATTTTACATTCCAAAAAACACATAGCCGGTATTCTTTGAGGCCTCGCTGAAATTCGCCCGAAATTTTGGCCAAAATATACCAAATGCCAATGAGCCATAAGACAAGGCTAAGTTTAAGGCCGGCCATACACGGAATGCTCGAGCAGTTACCCAATGATCAACTTACACGGACCGCTCAGGCAGTTATAGTCAACAAGTTGAAGCTACCATTGATAACGTGCTAACAACCGCCCGAAGCAGTTGCAACTGCTCGAGCGGTTCCATGTATAATGTGTGTACGTAGAAGACTGTAGTCCACCATGCAGTCGCAGCTTGAAGCAGTCAGGATTGACTGCTTCAAGCTGTCCGTGTATGGCTGGCCTTACACCAATTCATCGCAGTATCTCAAACAAACATATAATTTTGTAAAACTGTACACAAATGTTGTTTTTTACTACAGAAGTACATAAGAATTTAAAAAAGCGTCGGCCTAACTTTCACAGGTATTTCGCGAGGCTTACATTACCACCTCACTGTTATTTGTTCGTGATAACTTAGTAAAAGTAATACAACTTATAAAAACAGTTTTAGTATTTTTTTTAATTATAATAGTTTGAAAAAATCTCTAACGAGCACACGAAATTCTAACCTGGGACTTTGTGGCGAAGCGCCAGTGGGTCACCTTTCTTCAAAATATAACAATACACATTCAATGAACCTCACTGCATTTAAACTTTATCACTTTTTTGAATGTCCATTTACTATCCGAGCACCGTTAAACGTACTACCAAATGGTAGATAACTTATACAAAGTTGTAGAAATTTCCTACCAAATGACGGTTCATAGTGATGGCGCACTCACTGCATAAACGACTATTCACTACAAATCTTTCCACGTACAAACTGTAAAAACATATTTTACACCGTACCGCATCCTACCATTTTATATTAAATGGTAGTTTTTACTTTTGGCCATTCGTTGCAACACACGGTAATCTTCCAAAAGTTACAAATTGCTACCAATTGGTAGTTTTCGCCTTAAGTATATGCACGACAAACCTTTAACCATATCCCTTATTTTTTCCATTTGATAGCTTAAGCCGTTCAATGCTTAACATTACCGTATACAGTAGTCACAAAACGTAAAACTTTCTTACAATCGGTAGTTTGTCACGCCCAAAAAAGTCCGAGAAGTACACATTTTTCTACATATATTCCTACCACCATTTCGTGTTGTCATACATTTTTACCAAAACCATTCCGATCAAAAAAAGTTCCGCTCACTTGCCACACACGTACACCAATTCTTACCAGATTCTACTATTTGGTAGGTGCCGGTGCCTCAATGGCTGTCGGATCGTTCTGCGCAAGAGCCGCATACGTAGTCATCGTCCTCTCTCAAGGCGCCTCGACTGAGCCCAACGCAATGCATGTGGAACCATTGGTCGCAACCGCCGTCGCATTGTACCCAGTCTACTTTACCTGGCACAAAAAAAAAGAAATTAGGATTCTGGGCACCTATTTTAGCTATAAAAGATCCTCTGTGCGTTTTTTATTATAGCTTCATTGTGTCATGAAGATCAAAGTGTAATTTTCCCATTGAACTATATTATACATTGTTATTACATTGTTTATATTTTTAGAAATAGCACGGATTAGTAAACAGTTTAGAGTTCCCACTCCTTTCAACCCCATTTCTGCAATCATTTGTAATACAATTAACTTTAAACCATAGAGTTTCTTAAAAATTTGATAATGATAATGAGGCAATCAGCAAGCAAGCAAAGTCAAAAGTTATTTATTCACATTTGGTACATTTTGTAAACGTGTGAATCGGGTTTAAATACCTATCAGATTACAATCTACCGGAAAATAATGCGTTAAATTCTAATCTTTCGACAATTTAGAATTTCGCGAGTTAGATTATAATCTAACGGTTTTTACAACCTTACGGTGACATATGCGCTAGTGCGCTCACCACATTTGTTCTTAGCTGACACGGTTAACTTATGTTGAGATACTTTACGATTACTTTACTTAACAAGTCATAATTAAAAAAATTAAAAAACACGACTGCCCTGAAAAAACGAACTATAAAGTTAAATATCTAAATTAATCTAGTTAAATTAGAATCTTATTCACATTTTTATTAAATAATATTTTTTTTGTGAATCACTGAATATTGAACTATAGTGTTATATATTTTTGGAATCTACTCATCATTTTCTAGATGATGATTATATAGTTAATATTATTTTCGATTTTTTTTTTCAACTTTAGTCTTTAATTTTACTATCCTATGTCTCCCGGAATAACCTAGGGATTCTAACGATACCTCATTTATCAAAATCGGTTCAGGCGTATAGAAGTTATTATGGTGGAATATACAAACTCACATATATACGTATCTCTGAGAAATCCTATGGAATGTTAAAGTAATGACCAAGAGTTGTTTAAAGTGCAAAACAATACTGCTAACGCTAAATTACACGCATCAAGCTCGAAACGAGTGCTGGGAGCGAACTGCGTAGCGACAATCGGGGGTGGCGTACAGCCGTGGTTTCTTCAGACCCCGATTCCTCGAAGCTCGTGCGCGGACTAGACTATACATACATACATGAACCCTGAAAATAATATACTCCTTTTTTCAGGCAGTCGTATAAAAAAAAAGGTTACCCGTGGGTCGCAGGCAGGCGGCGGCGGCGCAGTCCTCATCGTCGTCTGCCGAGGAGTGTGACGACGAGCTGCTGCGTCGCGCGCCCGCACCGCGCACGCTCGCAGCGCGCGCGCCCGCATTCGAGTGCGCGCCGCGCGTTTGCGCTGGACATGATTTACACATTTTACAAACTAAACATTATCACAATTTGTATTATTTTCAATTAAAAAAAAACATTTCTTTTTTAAAATCATAAAGTAACAACGGTTACGAACTATCCTATCTTAGTAATCTATACTAATATTTTAAATGCGAAAGTTTGGATGGATGTATGGATGTATGGATGTTTGTTACTTAATCACGCTGAAATTTGGCACAGAGATAGACTATAGTCTGGAATAGCACATAGGCTACTTTTTATCCCGGAAAACTAATGAGTTCCCGCGGGAACCAAATAAACCTCAATCCACTACTCTTAGTCGAGTCGTATGCGGAAGGACGTGGGAATCCACCGCATTATTATGCCAAGAAAACTTCTACCATTATGTGATTAATAGAAAAGGGTCACGACCCTCAGTAATCATACTAATATTATAAATGCGAACGTGTGTTTGTTTGTTGGTTTGTCCTTCAATCACGCCACAACGGAGCTACGGATCGACGTGATTTATGGCATTCGAGTTCCCGCAGCAATACAAAACCACGCGGATAAAGTTATAAAGTTGCGCGCGTCAGCTAGTGAAGGATACGACGCAGAGAGAGAGAGAGAGAGAGAGAGAGAGAGAGAGAGAGAGAGAGAGAGAGAGAGAGAGAGAGAGAGAGAGAGAGAGAGAGAGAGAGAGAGAGAGAGAGAGAGAGAGAGAGAGAGAGAGAGAGAGAGAGAGAGAGAGATAATATAAAGGTCTCACCCATCCGCGAGTGTCTGGCGTGGTGGCGGGGCGGAGCGCCTCGCTTGCGTCGCTCCTGGCGCGCCATGTAGTGTTTGCGCGCCATCAGACCCGAGCCGGAGGACGCGCCCTGACACGCAGGAGGAGAGAATCAAAATTAGTTAGTTGCAAGTTGTTATAGACCTATCACACTGCACTTTTTACAGGCCCCTGTAGCGAGGGTGGGCGTGGTTAGAGTGTCGCTTATTACACAGAAATAAGGGCACAAATAGGGATCCTTTCTCTCTAAATCTTTTTACACTACACTAAATCAAGTGCAGTATAATAACACTGCACTTTTCACAGGGACCCTTACACTTGAATCAGTGTAGTGTAATAAAATCTAGGGAGAAAGGGTCCTTAAATTGGTCCTTTTGCTGTGTAAAAAGCGACGCTCTAAGTAGTAGCCACGCCCACCCTTACCACAGGTCCCTATATACAGTGCAGTGCAATAGGCCTATAAGGGTCGCCTATTACATGGATGATGTAAACACTACGCGGTCACGTTAGCCAATCACGTGCCGCCGCCTGAATCACGATAACGAAGTTCTTTCGAAATTGTAATATAATGTAATATAGTTATTATATAGAACTTTCAACCTGCAACAGTGGGCCCAGCTGGGAGCCCCGAGCATGACATCGGCTCGGAGGATGATCTTCCTATTGCATCGGGAGCATACACCGAGTATTACTCGAACTGTTTAAGGAGTTCATGCATGCTTTTTGACGCGCAGCATGTATGAACTCCATAAACAGGTCCAATTATATGTATGAAAACCGATTACGTTTTTTTTACACATCCCTGGGGCAGATCAGAAAAAAATCAAATGAGTAACATTTGTACATTTGTAACATTTCCTTACCTGTTTCCTATTCAAGTAATTTGTCGTAGTTGCTGAACCCCTCTTGATTGTTGTCTTGGCAGTATTCGTACCTGAAATAAAACGAAAATATACACTTTCGAAATTATAATTTTAGTTGTAATAAAAATAAAAAATCAAAGTTTGTCTGTGTATTTGCTACCCTTTTTCGGCCTAATTTTAATGAAGTTGGTAACGAGTTAAGTGGCATCCCATTAGTCCCAGGGACGGTCATAATCTAAAATAACCGGAAAAATTCCCTTAGGCAAGTTTTAGAGGGTGCGCCTGTAATCATGCTGCATCCTTTTGTATTGCTACAATGTGATCAGTGAGGGGGAGGGGAAGTGAGGTGGAAGCCACGGAGGATAAGAAGAGAAGTGCAGAAGTAGAGGGAGTGGGCAGAAGGCGAGACCACGATGGGGCTGCGGGATCTCTTTTTCGTGTCCACGTGACGTCAGTCCCAGAAAGAAGATACTGACAAAAAATAAGGGCAAGCAAGCAGAGAAAAGTTTGTAGGGAGTCTGCCCAGATCAAGTGCCGAAAGGGCTTTATAAAATTTTAAAAAGAACCACGTGACCACGAATTCGCCACGATTAATCGCCATGTTTGTGACGTCATAATGTTAAAGCAATTTCACGATAGTACAGTGTCAACACTGCATCAGCTGTGTGCCATAATGAATAGAAATTGACATTGTGACATCACAATGTTAAGTTTTCGTTCGGATTTATTCGGCGTTTTCGGTACTGAATTCAAAACTTTATTTTCAATTTGATATAACTTTTAAATAATAGCGGAAAAAAACTAACAATACATCTTTCGATTTATAACGAAAGATTTTTTTTTATTACGAAAAATTTTTACGACCTCCGTGGCGCAGTGTTGAGCGATGTTGTCTTAATGTGCGGAGGTCCCGGATTCGATCCCCGGCAGGATCAATTTGGGAATTTATAATTTTTTGAATTTTCCCTGGTCTGACCTGGTGGGAGGCTTCGGCCGTGGCTAGTTACCAAACCGACAAAGACGTACCGCCAAGCGATTTAGCGTTCCGGTACGATGCCGTGTAGAAACCGAATAGGGGTATGGGTTCAATATAAATGCAATGCCCCTAACAGGTTAGCCCGCTACTACCTAGACTTCATCATCACTTACCATCAGGTGAGATTGCAGTCAAGGGCTAAATTCAGTGGCGTAACGTAGGGTTCAAACGTAGGCAAGCCAGCCGCTGCCCATCGTATTCTTCGATCTTCTTTTACATATGTTGTCTTGACGCGCTCAACAAAGCACACAGAAGGCATAAGTTACTACTTGACGAATTACGCTACATATACGACCTCCAAAGATGAACGGTCGGACCAGTGATTCCCGAGCACAACACTCGGAGGATGATCATTGTTACGGTCGAGTCATATCACCTGCTCCCGTACACATACATACATACATACATACATACATACATACATGAACTCCGAAAACAATATACTCCTTTTTTCAGGCAGTCGTATAGAAAAAACGTGAACACTCACCGTGCACCGGCAACGGCCTCGTCCGCTTCAGCTGGTGCTGGTGCTTGGCGGCGCCGGCGGTGGGGGCGCGCTTGCGGCGGCCCGCGTCCAGCACGCGCGCCGTGCGCCGCCCCTCCGCCGCGCGCGCCGCCCACACCGCGCTCCACACCGCCGCCTGCTCCTCCAGCCGCACCTGCGCGCAACAAACACCATATAGTGACGTCACCGTGCATCCAACATGGCGGAAACTGTTCTCATAAACAATAGGAATGGTGCCTATCCACCACTACAGCCTATATTAACGTCCCACAGCTGGGCACAGGCCTTCACTCTCATAGGAGAGAGGGAATTAGGAACTTAGACCCACCACGCTGCTCCAATGCGAGTTGGCGGGCTTTAACGACTATTATCATGTTAGTGATAATAGCCGGAACCGACGGCTTAACGTGCTCTCCGAGGCACGGGGGTGAAACACCGCCAACTTCCAACTCCGGGCTGGCACTGAGAATTTCATAATTGAAAAACCCAATACCTAACAATTTTTATGCCCGACCGGGAATCGAACCCAGGACCTCGTGATCCGCAGTCGACTACGCTAACCGCTAGACCAACGAGACAGTCATGGTGCCTATATCAAAAATAAATTATTTCGAACTGATAATTAAATAGAGGGTCTTCCAAAACACCTAAAATTCACATCCTGGGTTAGTTTTAAGTTTGATAAACGTTTTAAAAATATTAAAGAAAAAAAGTGCGCAAAAATTTGATGACGTCACAACTGCGAATTCCATACAGCTTCCATACTAGAAGTGCGTTTTTAAGTTTGATAAAGAGTTGCTGATTTGATTGAGTTGTCATCATCCCTCCTATTGCCTTGATACATTCGATTGGGAATTTGACAACAAAGCAAACACAAATATTTTTAGTGATTATTAAACAGAGGCACGTCTCTACCGGTAGGGTGGTACCTACTTGCCACAGCCGAAGCCTTCCACTAGGCAAATGTATGTTCCACTGTAGCGCCTAAACTAACAGGCCGATTTTAATGAAAAAGGTATCAATCGATTCGTTATTATGATCCAGGTAACGTAGGCTACATTTTATACCAATAAAATCGATATGAGGGAAGTTAAACATAATCATATAATATATATTTGCTAATTGTAGGTCATTATGTAGGGTAGTTCTTACAATAAATCCACAAAATCCAAAAAAGTTCACAACTAAATAATAAAAATATAGTACAATTTTAAAATATACCAAGCCACAGAAAAACAATTTTGCAATATTACTTCCGTTAAAGATTTTTAAACCTTTTTATCTTGTTCAATCTTAATATATAAAACAAAGTCGGGTTTGTTCAACCCTAGAAGGGCTGGACGGATCTGAATGAAATTTGGCACAGGGATAGATTATAGTCTGGAATAGCACATAGGCAAAAATATCCTCAATCCACGCAGACGAACTCACGGGCATCAGCTAGTATAAAATTGTATAGAACACACACCTCCAATAAATCACCCTCCAGCATGAGATCCTCAAGTTTCTGCAACAGTCCGGGCGCCACCCGCGTGCCGGGCGAGCGCGGTGTCGCGCTGTACGCATGCTCCACATTCGCCGATGATCTGATGATCAATGAGGTATTAAACACGTTTTATTAGCTTCATGTGTCCCTAAGGCCACATACATTCGGAACTCCGTTTCGGAATATCGAATCGAGATTCCTTACGTCCATCACACACATACGTTTTTTTCCATTCAGAATATCAAAGCTCAGATGTTGGGAGACGCTATTCTCTGTGTTCGGAATCTATCAGCGAATATTGACGACGATTTTCTCTTGGCGATTGCATAGTTGCTTGCAATCATGCTCATGGCGACGTATTTCCTTCTTCTTAGCTAGATACAGCTAAGAAGGAAATACGTCGCCATGAATGGGTGCATCTCCCCTTAAAACGAGATACGTTAGCCTTTTTTTCCGTTCGGAATTCCGAACGTAAAGGCTCCCATTCGGAATTCCGAAACAGAAGTAAATTCGAATGGAAAACTTCTGTGCGTGTGTGATAGACCAATACATTTTATATTGATTTGCTGCGTTCGGAATCTCGAATCGGAATTCCGTTTCACAAGAAAGTGGAGGCCAGTGCCCAGTGGCCAGCTGTGGGATGTTAATAGGGTGTAGTGGCGGTGGATATAGCTCCAAGGCCCTGTAAAAAGTGCAGTGTAATAGGCCTATAAGCTCTAATTCCCCTCTCTTGTGAAAGTGGAGGCCAGTGCTCAGTGGCCAGCTGTGGAATGTTACAGGGATGTAGTGGCGGTGGATATAGCTCCAGGGCCCTGTAAAACGTCCAGTGTAATAGGCCTATTCTCTCCTGTGAGAGTGGAGGCCAGTAGCAGTGGCTTGCAGTCCATAGAGGCATAAAAGCACTGCCTACCCAAATGGAAATACGTCAATGTTCTTTTTCATTATTAACAGTCCGTAAATAAGTATTCTGACTAACTAATGCGTACCCTACCTTCAAACCCTGTGCTCGCCACTGGCCAGTGGCCAGCTGTGGGATGTAAATGGGCCGTAGTGGCGGTGGATATAGCTCCAGGGCCCTGTAAAAGTGCAGTGTAATAGGCCTATAAGCTCTAATTCCCCTCTCTCTTGTGACGGTGGAGGCCAGTGGCCAGGTGTGTGTGTGTGTGGGATGTCAACGGGCCGCAGTGGCGGTGGGTATAGCTCACCGTCCGTCCTTCCTGTCGGCCTGCGGAGGCCGGTGCGCGGGCAGCGCGGCGAGCGCGGGGCTGCCGAGCATGGCGCGCGCCGCGTCCTGCCACGCCATGGCGCGCTCTGTCACGCATTGCAGGGCTTCGCCCTCCGCCAGACGCACCGGCAGCTTTTGGAGCCACACCTGGTTATATCACACACTCTTATTTATTTATTTATTTACTAGCGAATGCCCTCGACTTCGTCTGCGTGGTTTGAGGTTTTCTGGTTCCCGCGGGAACTCTTTAATTTTCCGGGATAAAAATGCCTGTGTGCTATTCCAGACTATATTATATAATCTATCTCTGTGCCAAATTTCAGCCAGATCCGTTCAGCCGTTGGGGCATGATTGAGTAACAAACATCCATACATCCATACATCCAGACGTCCATACATCCAGGCATCCATACATCCAAACTTTCGCATTTATAATATTAGTATAGACAGTATAGATTAAATTAAAATTTATTCAGATTAACATATTATTAGTTAAGACTAATAATATGTTACTCTGATGTCTAATATGTTAGATCTTAGTTGCCAAATAAATAAATAAATAAATTTATTTATTAAAAACAACATTTGTGGTTCACTTTAGTGTTAGTAACAATATAATCTTAATAACTTTGTTGGTACTTACAATCTACCTTAGATTGTAAGTACCAACATAGTAAGTAACATTTTAACTTAGTAGTTTTTGATTTTTATCTATAAAAAAATCATAATTTATACCTGAATAATTATTTTCTTTTCTACTAGAACTTGTAATTAATATTTATGTAACAAGGAATTTCGTTCCTATCTGGTGTCCCACGACATCACACTTTTTTTTGTCAGGCATCATCCCTATAGGCATGATGACTGATTTTGAAAAATGGTCAGATTATGTTCGGAAGTATCTACTATTTCGAAAAAATGTATTATTTCAGCAGGAAAATTAGATTTGGTAGATAAAATTGGCATTTGAAATTTAAATTTTAAAATTCGCGCCAAAACGCTCGCGAGTGTCATGGCGTCGTTTGTGACGTCACTATTGTTTTTACGGATGTACTCTGTACAGTGTGCAGTAAGCAATAGTATGATTGTCAAAGCTCGAAAACAAACAATTGTGACGTCATTCGCTTCTCGGTGTTTAATCCATTATGGCGGATTGCTGTATTTTATAGTTTTATTTTATCAAAATAAATAGCAATCTCAGTCCAAATAGAAAAATACGTAATAATACGTTTTTTATAATCCTAGAATCCTATTTCATTAGATAAATTCATAATATCATTGATTCTTGGTTACTGTCATCATGCCTATTATAGACCAGCAGTGGTTATCCATCGGTATGACTAGTAAACTCACCAATAAAGCCAATATCCGGTGTAATCGTGGTCGTTTGGTGCGGGTGCAATCGGGGCACAGGAATTTGCTCTCGGTGCACGGGAACGGTAACTCTATCCGCTCCGGGGATTCCGATCTGTCTTCCAGCTCCTCTCTAGCTGATGCGACACAGGATGCTGTTGGGAAGGTGATACTTCATTAATGAACTTCATAACATATGCATTAGTATCCACATTATAGTAATATTATAAATACGAAAAGTATTTCTATCTGCTACGCTCTCACAGCCCATCTGTTACACCAATTTGAATGAAATTTTATACAGGAATAAGTTGTATCCCGGGGAAGGACATATGCTACTTTTTATCAAAGGGAATTCAAAAAGTTCCCGCGGGAATCGAAAAGGTTTAAGCTTTGGAGTTTTATTACTATAGATTTCCTAAACTTGTGTAAAGGCCATGACAGTGGAGACCTGTGCCCAGCAGAGATATGTAAATGGGTTGTAGTGGCGGTGGTGGTGATGTAATGGCAAGTTCTTCGGACTTTCTTGAGGCGGAGCGATGGAGTCATAAGCCTATATCCGATAGCGGTTTCTAGTTTGCCCATATCGTGCAGATATTCTTTTGTAATTGTGAATGTGCTGTTTAACGAGGTCAGTTATGTTCGTGGGACTGTACTTGAGCACACGAGCTCTCACTCACCGTGGAACCAGTCCTTGCAGAGTTCACACTGCGTCATAACACCGTACTGTCGCTTTTGGCACACGCAGAAAGTGACACCCGCAGCGGGCGGCGCGCGCACCTCCTTGCGCTGGTTGCGGCTCCTGACACAGACATACATACACATGTTCAAATGTTTGTCACATATAACAACACAAAAGGGTACACCTGCAAAGAGTTTACCTCGTTTTTAAAGCCACTTAAATTGCAAAAACACAAGGCACACTAATGAGGAAATCCATCGGAGAAGTAAAGGTAACTGACATAGCCCAGAGAATTAGTAAGCTAAGTACCAGTGGGCCGGTCATGTCTGTCACAGAACCGATGGCAGTTGGGGGCAGATGCGTTCTGGTGAGGAGACCGCGTACCGGTAAACGCAGTGTGGTATGATCTCCAGTCCGCTGGACCGACGACCTCTATAAAGTACGTCACACTAATTTCGTGATTTTTTTACCCCCGTCCTTGCCACACTTGATCACATTTGTGAGACCCCCTCCCTAGTGTGACGTCACATATCTTGCAATTTTTTATCAAAGATCCAAACTTTCGCATCCATAATATTAGTAAGACTAGTGGGCCCAGCAAACGTTGTCCTGCCCTGAACCTAGAACCCAATTGCAGCGCACCCTACCGGGTACAATTAAGAATATAAACCAGCCCTGGACCCACTCAAACACACAAAAAATTCCATCTAAATCGGCCCAGCCGTTCTCAAGTTTTAGCGAGACAAACGAACAGCAATTGATTTTTATATATATAGAGATGATGGTGATAATTAGTTACGGTATCTTAAAACTAAAGCTACGAGGTTTCCAAACGCGCCCTGGTCTGATAAGAGTCCACAACAAACTCAGTCGGGTTTTGTTTTTATTATCACCATCTCACAAACATCGTAAATTTGGAACTATAATTATCAATTAGATTAATTAGCCGCTGCATAGAACAATTCATATCTATGCTTTTTATCATTTAAATTATAATAGAATTTTTGCAGTTACCTTTGGCAGGCCCTTAGGCCCTTATCGCTGTGTAATAAGCGATAAGGGCCTAAGGGCCTGCCAAAGGTAACTGCAAAAAGCTAAATAACGTCCACCCTTACCAGTTACCACAGGGCCCTTTGAAAAGTGCAGAGTAATAGGCCCATAAGCCCTCTCTCCTACGAGAGTGGAGGCCCGTGCCCAGCGGCGGGACGTTAATGGGCTGCAGTGGTGGGTGTACCTGAGCTCCTTGATGGCAGCCAGCTCGCGCTGCTCGGCCTGCTTGAAGGCGGCCACGATCTCGGTGGGCGTGGCGTCCTCGCTGAAGTGCTCGAGCAGCGCGCCCTCCGGCGGCGCCGCGTCCGCGCGCCCGCGCCGCCGCGCCGCGCCGCACTCCGCGCGCGGGGACAGCGCCTCCAGCAGCGAGTGAGCCCAGTTCTGTACTCGATACAACGACACCAATGATTGTCAACGATAGCAGTTCCCCGATTGTCTAAAAGTTTCCGATCAAATCGTCAAAGTAAAATAAACCATAAGTGCATTGAATTAGAGCTCAATTTCGTACATCCATTCTCATCCGTTTATGGTATCGTACATACCTAGACGTATGAGAATGGATACACAAAATTGAGCTCTAATTCAATTCAATTATGGTTTATTTTACTTTGACGCCGAACTTTGACGTTTGGATCGGCAATTCTTACATAATTGCACCTCTGATATCGATAGTAATTAGTACTTTACTGCAGCGGCCAGCAAAACAGGCATTGAAGGACGAACGTGTAAACTTACGTTTACCATCGATGCCTAGTTGTGGCCAAGGCTTGTATCTAATTGTATCAATCTAACAATGCGCGGAAATTAAAACTAAATAGTACTTAGACAGAACTTATTTTAAAAATATTTTTCAATCGATTTTGACTGTAACAAGTTTTCTATTACGGCTCTTGCCGCCTCTTGAATTTCAGATGGCGTTAAAGTTCATCAAACCCGTTGTCTTCTTGAACTTGAACTTGAACTCATTTTATCAAATACATTTCAAAATCAATGACGAACAACGAACAACAATAACTTTTCCCGCGTTAAAGGGTTAATTTTTTTCAATAAAAGCTTTCTATTTGCAAGCTAGTTCGAAATTTTAATAAAACCTTTGATAAGTTACCTCCTTGATTGCCATGTTTCGGAGTAAAAGATCGTTCCATTTTTAAATTATACGACAGATATGAATTTACTATGTAATTTATTTGGCCGCTAGACCACAACAGATATGGATTTTCATACAACTTTTGCAGGCCGCTGCTTGCATGTATTTGGCCAGTACGGCAATTTCGATTTATCTCGAAGAAGGTTGTCAAAATAATGCTCAAATTTCCAAGCATGTTTGAGAAAAAATATATATCTCCATCAATTGAAGATAATTAAAAATTATTTATTTTATTTTCAATTTTGTAGACCAAAGCACTAGTCTATATAACGCTGGCGCTGGCGTTTGAAATTTGCAGCCCAAATAGACCGTAGTTTGCGTTAAGGCTGACACTATACCGGCTGTTCACTTATTATACCGGGGAAAAAAATTGAAGGAAGAAGAAACTAGTATAATATGTGCACTTTATGGAGAATTACACTCAATGCCATAGCTTTAAAACCAAAATATTTTATTTGTTTTAGTATCTACTCACTACTCATTTCACTACACATTTACACCCCTCTAATGAGGATGGTTACCCCTTTCCATTATTCACGTAATGTTAGGAGCTTTTTGGATAATAATGTGGTGCGTTTCCAGGTCCTTCCGCAGTATTGTTTTGGTAGGGTACCTAATAAGAAACATCCCTAACCTTCTTGAGGAACATATCATAACAGCCGGATTGTAACGCGGGGGATGCTGGCACCGCGGCGGGACAGAGCCTCCACACTGTGCATGTACGGGTACAGCTCCTTTATCTCCATCTCTAAGGAAGCTCTTACCTTCTTGAGGAACATTTCAGCGGCACCCCTCTGCCAGTCCTTGGCGGACTGTAGCGCGGTGGACAGCTGCTGCTTCTCCAGCAGGGCGAGAGGGATGCTGGCGCCGCGACGGGACAGAGCCTCCACACTGTGCATGTACGGGTACAGCTCCTTTGATTGCATTTCTTCCACCTAAAACAAAATGTTGCGATTAATCTCACAATCACCACAATTATTAGTAATGCAGTTGATTTGTCTTTCAATCACGCCGCAGCGGGACAACGGATCGAAGTGATTTTTGACATGGAGATCCTACCTTACATAATATAATATGTGCAAGATTTTGGGATGTTTGTTACTCTTTCACGACTGAATCGATTAGTTGACGTTCGTGAGTTAGTATAAATGTGACGTCGTGAGTCTTGTACTATATGTACCATCTTTAGGAACTACACTGTGACACAACAATAATTCCAAAAAAGGGTATCGACTAAGCGTGAACCTGTAATGGTGTAGATAGTAGATATACCATAACAGCGCTGATCAGGCGATCCCTAAAGTTTTCAACGCCCCGGACCGGCCCGGGCCACCCGCATATCTAACATCGCTAGTAACAGACTAATAGAACCGTATATTTATCGGAACAACTAAAATTTTGGCTTATGCAATAAATTTAATGTAAAAAAACAATCGAACGCAAAAAAAATGTCATGGAAATGATCCCAATACCTTAGCGAGCCAATCCTTCGCGTGCGCAGTCGCGGTATGCAGTGCGTGATGCGAGGGCAGAGCCGCGTCGATTTCATCCCCCTCCGCCAACAAAGCGTCCAGCTCCGTGAGGGTTGTGTGCTCCTCGGTCAAACTGTCGACGGACTCCCTCCCCTTTGGTGCTGAGGGGTCGATGAGGATTGCTCGCACTCGACGTTCCCAATCCTCCACTTGTACTGTAATGATGAGGTAGTGTTAGAAAAAGAAAAAATATTTTTCTATTATTTGTGTCATAAGTGCGTCGAAATTCGTAGCAGAAAACTAATTACCACATAAATGTTCAACGCTTATTTATTTTAAGAATTTTATACTTAACTGTCGAACTTTATAACTGTAACACCTTATGTACCTACTGTATTCACAAATAAATAAATGAAATGAAACAATCAATAATGTCATCAGTCATCACTTTTAAACCTTCCATGTGTGCGTTAATGCGTGGTTATCTGTGCGTGTATAATTTCATAGGTGTATGTGTGTGTTACTTAAGGAAATACTTGTTATCCACTTATTTAAACTTTAATTTACCAATTCACACAAACACGGCAGTCGGCGCCATCTTACAAAGTGATTTATCCTAGTCGGTTTAATTTCAATAAATCAATCATTTCAAAATTCAGTCGAATCGATCTTTTGAGTTGTTCAATACTGCTATAAATCCACAGTACGCTACGGACTATAAACTTTTAATTTTTAGCTTGCTATGAAATACGCTATGTTAAAACGCGCTTGTTATAAGAAAGCGGTCGGCCGGACGGCAGGCGCGATATGTCTTGCAGCTCGCTAAATTTCGTAGCCTGCTACATTTCGTAACACGTTAAACGTTAAATGTCGGGCTCGGCCAGCGGCAGCGCGCTACCCGGAGGCGGGCGTCGCTATAAAGTGCTACGAGGCACCGCGCACGATCGAACGATATTCATAGCGCCGTAGCGTCATGGCGGCTCCTCACATAGCACGCTGTCCGCGTTATGGAAAGATAGCGCGCTATGTTATTGCGCTACGTGTTATAGCCACCTCTACGCGAGACTAAACATCGACAAGCGGCAGCACAATACCGGCAGGCGGGCGCTGCTACGAGGCGCTGCGCGCGACCGCGTGGTGGTCATAACGCCGTAGCATCATGGCGGTTCTTCAAATAGCACGTCATCCACGCTATGAAAATAGCGCCATATGTTATTCAAATTCAAATAAACTTTTACATGAACTTTTGAATCGTCGAGTGAATCTACCACTGGTGCGGAATGCCATTCCTACCGAGAAGAACCAGCAAGATTGTATTGATAGAATTAGTTTAACCCACGGTAGATCGTGGCGCCACCGGACGAACGTGTACAAAACGCACGCGCTGTAATCGCGTCATTCTTTCGTCACCTTCAGAGCTGTAAACTACGTTATTGTGATACTTTTAATGAGTCATAATTGTGTTCAGATTTAAGTGTGTTCCTCTTTGATTATTTTATGTGTGTTATGTTAAAATATTTAAGTAGAATAAAGTTCGGTTTGTTATTTGCTTTTAATTTTTACTTTACTCCACTTCTGGTGCCTAAAAGTATATCAAACACCTCTATTTAAGATAGCCACTAGTCGACTCACGTTTGAGCTTGTAGAGCGATGCGCGCTCGGCCTCGACGCGGCGATGCGGCACAACCGCGTCGCTATCGCGCAGCAGCTTTTCTATGACGTCGGGCGTGAGCGTGCTGCAGTCCTCCCGGTGCAAGCGCACGCCCACTATGAAGCGCTCCTGCTGCAACCGCGCCTGCAGCGCCGACAGCTGCGGCAGCACTATGCAGAGACGAGACCCCAGCTCTACCACCTGCAGGGAACAGCGAATAGGTAAATCTAATATATATAAAAGCGAAAGGTCACTCACTGATTCATCACGATATCTCGGGAACTACGAAGCATAAAGACTTGAAATTTGGAAGGTAGGTTTCTTCTATGGTGTAGACGTCAGCTATGAAACGGTTTTGAGAAAATTCACCTAATCCTAAAGGATTGAAATGGGGCTCGGAAGTTTATATTAAAGTCCTTTGTTTTTGAAGCTAGATACATGAAAATTGGCAATTAAGTTATTAGTTATAAATAATAAAAAGCTGTATAAGTAATTTTACGAAAATCTACCCCAATAGGGGTGAAATGGGAGTTGGAAGCTTACATAAGGGCTCCCAAGTTTTTGAAGTTAGGGACTGGAAAATCGAAATTTAGGTTATTAGTTTTAAGTTATAATAAACTGTATAAACAATTTTAGGAAAATTCACGCCAAAGGGGGTGAAATGGAGGTTGGAAGCTTACATGAGGGTTCTAAGTTTTTGAAGTTAGATACTTGAAAATCGGCATGAAGGTTATTAGTTTTGAGTAATAATAAACTGCATAAGCAATTTTATTATTATCCACACCAATGGGCGTGAAATAGGGGTTGAAAGCTTGCATGAAGGTTATAAGTTTTTGAAGTCAGCATTAGACTTATTAGTGTTAAATAATAAAAACCTGCCGATGCTATATAGCTGCTATAAGTAGGCCTTTTGCAGCGGGAGAATATCATAGGGAATCAGAAATTTTACGCGGACGAAATCGCGGGCGACCGCTAGTAAGATATAAACGTTGGCCAAACTCCGCAGAGAAAAGTCATCATATTTCATTTATTTATTTGAAAAATCATCACAATAGTGTCGTTTGAACTAGTGGGGCTGTGATTCCCACAGAATTCCCTGTATAATATCCCCCATGTAAAGTTATCACTAAAGTGTACTATATATTAGTGTATAATAAATCATATATTTATACATATAAATGTACACTACACAGACGTATGCTTCTTTATTGGGTTTGGAAGTATGCGTGTGTGCGTGCGTGTGTACAATATAATATAATGGTACAATATGTATGAGTATGCGGTAAAAATGTTTCTCTCAGTGGACTCGCACAGGAAATCATGTTCGCAGTGTTTTTTTGCCCAACCACTCCAGATGAAAATGATTCGTGCACAAATGTGTGTTAGCTACTTGCGTACGGTGATGGATAGGGGTTTTAAGATGCAAACAAACAATACAAATACGAATAGGCAAATCTGAGTATCGAATGGTTAAGACTCTAAAGTTGCTATTATGTAATATTCTAAACCAGTATTGTGACGTCACGCCGTTAAACATAGCAGGAGCTTGTCTGATTGGCGGAAACCACGCGTGACGACTGCTTTGCCGCACAACAGGTCCAGCCACAGAGTACATTATATATACTGGTATAGAGTTGCTACTCGACTTTCCATGTACAGCGACATCTGTCGGGAAGTTGTCCAACTAAAATATGTATATATACAGGGTTACAGGAAAAGTCGACCTAGATCCGTTAAGGGCGTGTAGTACACATCATTTCTGAATGATTTCACTATGGAACCCCCCATCCTAAACTTAACCGTTTTCGAGATATTCGAGTTTATTTTTTTTTATGAAAATGCCCAATTTTTCGGCTATTGAATTGAATATTTTGAATTTTTTTGACTCTTATGATTATTTTTTTGGTTTTTTACATGAAGAATGAGATGTTTAATGACCTCAATGACTAAAATTGCACGTAAGTTAACTAAATAGTTCATTGTAGACGATCGAAACTTAAGAAAATAAGTACAAATTATAAAAAAATATTTTTCTTTTCTGGATATCTCAAAAAATTATTATGGCACTTGCTCTGCAGATGTGCTTAAAAACATCTACATTTTATCAGCTATCCAACGAGGTATAACAACCTAGGGTTGTATTTAAACTCATAGAAAAAAACATAGTTGGAAAGGTTCAGGTAGTAGGTCTAACGGGTGATTGTAGTAAGCTAAATGAAACAATAAATCAGTTCAAAATAACATTTATTCACCTAATGTTTTTGAATAAATTTTTATAGTTCATGTTCTACGTGTCCACCTCTATTTCGCACACATTTTCTCATTCTTTCACGTAGTCCACTTTTCACTACACCAGTGGTTAATGTTCTTCTTATGTCGTTAGCAGCATTAATTATCCTTTCTTTGAGAACTTCCACTGACGATATGGGGTTGGGCTCACTGTAAACGAGGCTCTTCATGTGCCCCCATACATAAAAATCCATGGGGGTCAGGTCGGGACATCTGGCTGGCCAGGGTAAAGGACCACCTCGTCCAATCCATTTGTTAGGATAGTTAGTGTCCAACCATTCCCTAACGCTTCTTCTGAAATGAGCAGGGCAGCCATCATGTTGAAACCACATGTCCCGCAGTAATTGTAATGGGAGATCATCTAGTAGGTCACCTAAGTGATCTCTTAAGAAATTTTCATAAGTTTCACCATTCAGATTGTTTGGAAGAAAGTAAGGCCCAATCAAATGGTTGGAAATGATGCCCATCTACACATTTACACTAAATCGTCGTTGTGACCCCTTTATTCTTTTCTTATTTGGATTGCCTAGTTCTTTAGGAGCCCAATAGTGTGCGTTATGGTAATTAGTAATCCCGTCCTTATCGAATTTGGATTCATCTGTCCACAATATTAATTTTAGGAAATTCGGGTCCTCGATATCTGCATTGAGCATGAATTTGCAGAAGTCCATGCGTCTCGCGGGATCTCCTTCTTCAATTACATGTACCGGCGTGTAGTGATAAGGATACAGGCCTGCCAGTCCAGAAACAAAGCCAAGTCGTGTGGGAATCCGAAAGCACAATAATTCGCATCTACCATGGACGAATCGCATGAGCAGACTAAAATGGATGGCAAGCAAACAAACGACCAATAATACAAAACAATGGGCATGTTGTATCCCCAAACTTGTTTTTGCACATTATTTTTCTCACTCTCACCTGCATAAATCGTAAGTTGTCTCGCTCACACGCACCGGATTAACTTGAAGGACAATAGCCGAGGGACCCGTTAGACCTACTACCTGAACCTTTTCAACTATGTTTTTTTCTATGAGTTTAAATACAACCCTAGGTTATTATACCTCGTTGGATAGCTGATAAAATGTAGATGTTTTTAAGCACATCTGCAGAGCAAGTGCCATAATAATTTTTTGAGATATCCAGAAAAGAAAAATATTTTTTTATAATTTGTACTTATTTTCTTAAGTTTCGATCGTCTACAATGACCTATTTAGTTAACTTACGTGCAATTTTAGTCATTGAGGTCATTAAGCATCTCATTCTTCATGTAAAAAACCAAAAAAATAATCATAAGAGTCAAAAAAATTCAAAATATTCAATTCAATAGCCGAAAAATTGGGCATTTTCATAAAAAAAATTAAAACTCGAATATCTCGAAAACGGTTAAGTTTAGGATGGGGGGTTCCATAGTGAAATCATTCAGAAATGATGTGTACTACACGCCCTTAACGGATCTAGGTCGACTTTTCCTGTAACCCTGTATATAACCATAACACAATGCTATAGTACTATACAAAGTGTATTCTATAATAATTTATCTTCATTATAGATCAATACAAGATCACCTAATTTTGCAAATATAGAATTATGTGACCTTGTAATTATTAAGATAAATTATTATACAATAAACACAAACTGTATAGATGTTCAGATATTAGTAAATGAAACGCATGTTGACTATTTTCTCTTTTAATCTCAATTATAAAAAATATTCATAAAGTATAACAATTATTCCACAGTTTCATGTTTTTCACATCGTACACACTATTAATATATTTTCACACGAATTTATCAAAAAAATAATAATTTTGTCCACCCGGAATCCGGCATGCCAGAAAACGTCAATGTCAATGTCGAATTTCAAACTTAAAAATGGCGGCTGTCCACGTTTGGAAATTAAAACACAAATGTTTCATTAAACTTCTAACTCATTCCACTAAACTAAATTTATAACAGATAAATCTTTATAAATTATCTAAGATAACTCATATTCTGCTCAAAAAAAAAGTTTTATATATTATTAGCTTTGTGTTTATTTAGATGGCAAAATCATTAATTTATCTAAAACATAAGCTTCTGAACGAACACTTATTTCAGCGCCATCACAGACCCTGATCACAGACTTTTAAGTATACATACTTTCAGTACAAGATAAGCGCCATGAGCGCCATCCTTTAGGGAGTTGTGGAACTAACATCCACATACAACAGAAAAATGTTCTAAGTGCAAAGGCCCTGGGTCCAGCGCCATCTGTAGTCATCGAGCGGCGCTAACATGTGCTGCACACGATCTTGGTGGAATTGCACCACTGTAGTGCAAGTTTGTGTGCAAACACAGTTGTAATTTCTATTCTCTCAATCTTATAACCCGATGAGACGGAAAATCTGACACGATCGGAGTGAGGCGCGGGATACATGTTCTCCAAGCGTACGGCCAAACCCAAAGAAACTTCGCTAAGAACAAAGAATACTCACCTCTTCTAGCTCTCTGACTGATGCAGCATCACAGTCTTCTATGTCCTTGCTGAGTAAATCCGTGGCTCGGTCCTCGAATTCTGCCGTCTGACGTAGCACTTCTTTTACCGCAGAACCTGAGGAGTACCAATAGGATTAAAATCTTCCCCAAAAAAAACTGACTCCTTTTTAATGCCTATACCTTGCTACCTTGTCATTTTAATCACTAAATAATGCCGGCGACTTCGTCCACGAGGATTTTTGAAGTAAAAGCTTCTTTAGGCGCGTTAGCCCTTTTTATTTTTATACTATACCCACAGGAACTCCTAATTTTCCGGGATAAAGGTAGCCTATATCCTTCCCCGAAATGCAACCAAATTTCATTAAAACCAGCAGAAAAATGGGCCGTTAAAGCGTAGTAGACACACTTTTGCACTTATAATATTAGTAAATTGTAGTGATGAAATTGCTGATGGTTATTCGTCAACTTAGAAGCCGTTCCTTTATAGTATATACTAGTATAGTATATATAGTATATATATACATATATATATATGTATATATATGTATATATATGTATATATAGTATATAGTATATATATACATGTATATATATGTATATATAGTATGTATAGTGTATATATGTAGTATAGTATATACTATACTGGTTACTGTTTAAAACGGCAGCACGGCACCTTGAAAACGCCAGTACTCAAAGTACAAAAATGGCGACGATTTATGACGTCATATATTTATTTTCCTTATGATACTGCGGCAGTACACTATCAGTCCATAGCGGAACGAATTTCTCCCCAGTAAGAACACTGAACAGTGTTCGCAGTGTATATAAAAACATACCCAAAAAAAAAATGGCAGTCATAGGGACTGAAATGCCGATAGAAGTGAAAATGAATATTATTATTTTTTTCTAATTTAAAATAATATAAAAAATAATAATAATATTTCAAATATAAACCTTAAAACTAAGGCATTAAAGTTTAATTACGAATGTACTATTTATACTTAAGACCATTTGTCTTAAGAAGAATGGTGTCGCATGACCGACACCTTTCCACATTTTTACCCCCTACCAAAAAGTGTCCAACGCATTTAAAGTGTTAACCCTTCAAAACCGTTTTTTTAACACCGAAGTGGTCTTTGCGAGTGAGATATTCACCTTCGGGCAGCACGCACGCGAGCCCGTCGATCTCCGCCGCGAACAGCGTCAGCTCGTGTATGGTGAGCCGGTACTTGGGATCGTGGTGGCGCGTGCGCGTGCGCATCTTGTTCAGGTCCAGCTGCTGAATCACGCTAGCGCACTTCTCCGCGTCCTCTATGGCCGTCTCCAGCGCGCGCACCAACTCCGTCTTGTGCATCTGGAGATGATACAGTTCAAATTAATTTTTTTACCCACTAAAAGTTAGTCCTTGACTGCGTTCTCACCTAGTGGTAAGTGATAATGCAGTCTATGATGGTAGCTGGTTAACCTGTTAGGGGCATGGAAATTCAATTCAATTCAAATTATGTTTATTCAATTCAGGTAGGTGCACTACACTTATTAACGTCCAGTTGTTTATAAAATATAATGGTGTATGGTTTCTGTGGGAACCAATGTTGTCAAACTCACATATTAACAATTATTGAAATATTGAACACAATAGAACTTATACACATATTAACAGGAGACGTCGATATTACTACTTATTTGCATGACTAGTAGTCAAATCCCCTTTTCTACGACTCTTTTTTAACCGTTTTCTTTTTTCTCAACTAAGAATTAGAGGAAATGTCCACAGTACCGACTTAGAACAGTCCCCGATCCCATGTCGGACCAAACAGGAAGGAACGCATTAAAAAAAATCTACGACTCGTACCTTCAGATCGTGGGCCTTCTTGAGATGAGCCCTCAGGCCGTCCAGGTCGCAGGTCTTGGGAGTGTCAGGGTCCAGTGCGTTCTGGACAGCCTCCGCCCACTCGCGGAACAGTTCTGACTTGCGCTTCAGTTTCTCCAGCATTGCGGGAAGCTCGTCTAGAGTGTAGCGGTACCTGGACAAATGTAACATTATGTATTACCACTATAATATTATGTATTATCACAGCTTCAACTTTAGAGAGATACTTTGTAACACGAAGGAGACATCTAGATAGAGCATTGCTGCATGGTAACAGGAGCGAAATGGGGGAATGAAAAGAACACACAATTATAATGGCATCACCAGTTTTAAGTCTGAGAGGCCAGGAGTCCCAACACAAGCTGAGTGACTCACCTGTTGGTAGCGTGCTGTACAAACTTACATTTTATATTATGTATGTAACTCATTTTTAATTTTGATTTATTTTGTGCATCTGTGTTTATTGCTGCCAATAAAGATTTTTCTATACTATTCTAATAATATTATATTACTACCCAGGCCGGAAATAAGGCAATTTACGGCTGAATTTATATTTGGAAGGACACGGCGAAGCTGACGGCGGACTTCCCAAATAATTAAAAAAAGACGTGTGGTGCAAGCTGAGGCCTTTTTAAATAAACGAGGGCGTGAATTGCTGTTTGTACTTTAGCAAGGGAACAATAAACGAAATTAGTGAAGCTTTACCACATTGCCGAGAGATGGCTTTGACTCTTCTTAACTCACACTAAAACATCGTGTTGCATGGATAACATATTTAGATTTTTCTCTTTGAGTATTAGCGGCCAGAATAAAGCCAATTTACGTATTATTTGTTTATCAGCGAATGCCCGCGACTTCGCCTGCGTGGCATGAGATTTTTTGGTTCCCGCGGGTACTCTTTTCCGGGATAAAAAGTAGCCTATGTGCTATTCCAGACTATAATCTATCTCTGTGCCAAATTTCAGCCAGATACGTTCAACTGTTGGGGCGTGATTGAGTAACAAACATCCATACATCCAAATATCCATACATCCATCCAAACTTTCGCATTTATAATATGAGTAAGATTTAACATAATGAATTAGCAATATCCGAGCAAGTAGGAGAAATATAAAATAGTGACTAACCTCAGTTTGTGTTTGGCGGGTGCGCACGCGCACAGCTGGTCGTAGTGCCTGAGGCACGCGACCTGTGTGGTGCACGCGCACGTCACACACGACAGGAAGCACGTGGTTTTGCACTCGTGACACTGGCGCTCGTCGTCCGGGAGCAACTCAAACGCTTCCCGCTCCGCTTCTGTCACGCCCTGTGTGTAAAGAAATAGCGTGTTTATTTTCATTCAGATACAAGTAAGCCCAAGAATTTGTAAAGTCGAGATTATCATACTATCAATGATTTTTTTTATACGACTGCCTGAAAAAAGGAGTATATTGTTTTCAGGTTTCATGTATATATGTATGTATGCATGTATGTGAGTTTATATGGTTGTATATTCCACCATAACTTCTATACGCCTGAACCGATTTTGATAAATGAGGTATCGTTAGAATCCCTAGCTTAGGTATTCCGGGTGACATAGGCTAGTAAAATTTAAAAAAAAAATTGATGGGGTGACCATGGTCCCGCATTAAAGACTACAGTTAAAAAAAAATCGAAAATAAGATTAATTATATGTATAATTATCATCTAGAAAATGATGAGTGGATTCCAAAAATATATAACACTATAGGTTCAATAATAGTACAAAAATATAATTTAATAAAAATGTGAATAAGATTCTAATTTAACTAGATTAATTTAGATTTTTAACTTTTTAGTCCATTTTTGGCAGGGCAGTCGTATTTTTTTTTTTTTTAATTATGACTTGTTTTTCTGTCTCTGTGAGTATTGAGTATTCTTCCCCAAAACCTCCAAGCAATCACCCAGTCGAGCAGGGATTTCCGGAGCTTCCTCTCGTCGTGCAGCATAGTCCTCATGTCTCTGTATGCCGCCAGCGCCACGGTGAGGCTGAGCGAGTCCGCCTCTAGCGCCATCTTGCATACCAGCTCGTCGTGTGAGACCACACAATATTTGCCAGTATTGAGTATTCTTCTCCCCAAAACCTCCAAGCACTCACCCAGTCGAGCAGGGATTTCCGGAGCTTCCTCTCGTCGTGCAGCATAGTCCTCATGTCTCTGTATGCCGCCAGCGCCACGGTGAGGCTGAGCGAGTCCGCCTCTAGCGCCATCTTGCACACCAGCTCGTCGTGTGAGAACACGCAGTATCTGCGCAGCGTGGAGTAGTGCGCGATACATTCGCGACCCATTTTCAGCTGTAACACATTTTGGAGAATCAATTGAAAGAATTGAAAGAATCAATTGAATACTGGGGATGATTCTGTTGTTCACAATCTCTTAGCTAATGACAGCATTAAAATATTTCTAACCTACTAATACTACGACGACAACGTTTGAAAAAAATTATATGTGCAAGGTACTGTGGAAAAGACCTGGAATACATAACTAAGGTGACAGATGTAATCAAAATTGGCAGAGAACTAACCCAATCGGCGACAAGACAATGACAGCATTAAAATATTTCTAACCTACTAATACTACGACGACAACGTTTGAAAAAAATTATATGTGCAAGGTACTGTGGAAAAGACCTGGAATACATAACTAAGGTGACAGATGTAATCAAAAATTGGCAGAGAACTAACCCAATCGGCGACAAGACAATGACAGCATTAAAATATTTCTAACCTACTAATACTACGAAGACAACGTTTGAAAAAAAATATATGTGCAAGGTACTGTGGAAAAGACCTGGAATACATAACTAAGGTAGCAGTTGTAATCAAAATTGGTAAAGAACTCACCCAATCGGCGGGTGTGAAGTTGACAGCCTCAGCAAAGTTGTATCCCTGGTTGAACCCGGCGTGGTACGCTCGAGGGAACGTTATCACGAATTCCCCAGCGTGCTGATCCGTTCTAAATGGGAACAGAAATATCAAATGTTAAAAAAATGTGACGGGGGAACCAGAACGAATAGTTAAGTAACAGATTAACAATATGTTATCCTACTGTTAACGCCAACACATTTGCGTAGGCGGCCAATAGTTATACGAACTTAAATCACGGCCAAATAAGTTTTAAACTGTACAATTAAAAAAACAGTTACTCCGCTGGAAGACTTTGTTAATCATTTACTTATATCCTACCAATTTTGCAGGTATAACTCCAAAATTTAGAGAACCTGCCTATTGGCCCACACATGTCTATTTTCTCGTTGTGACTGATTGATGATTGTGACTGCCTCATTGGTCTAGCTAGTGGTTGGCATGTTCGACTGTGGCCGACGAGGTCCCGGGTCGAGTCCCGGGTCGGGCCATAATTAAGTATTGGGTTTTTCTGACTAGAAATTCTGAGTACTAAGCCCGAGTTAGTAAGTTGACGGTGTTTGACACCCGTGCCTCGGAGAGCACGTTAAACCGTCGGTTCCGGTTATTATCACAAACATGATAATAGTCGTTAAAGCCCGCCAACCCGCATTGGAGCAGCGTGGTGGGTGTAAGCTCTGATTCCCTCTCTCCTATGAGAGTGGAGGCATGTACCCAGCAGTGGGACGTTAATGGACTGTAGTGGTGGTGGTGGAGATGCCGCTAACCTGTAGACGGGCACTCCTGCCTTCATCAGCACATTGGGGTTCATGATGGTGACCAGCTGATGCAGAAGGTCCGGCTGCAGCTGGAACAGCTCCGGGGCTTCGGCCTTCATCGCCGCCTCGAACTGTTCCGCCTTCGAACTCGGAACCCCATACCTAAAGGAAACAGACATGTTCAACTAATTATCTGCTTTAACCGGGCGTGAATGACGTGGACAAACTGTTACACCAGCTATGAGGCGGGTAGGAGATACCCCTTTTACCCGACTGCAGAACGCACAGGGTTATATGTTTATATCTAAATATATAAAAAAGAAAAGGTAGGTAAGGAATAATAATAAAATGAAACAACTCACCAGGTCTTGGCCTCGCCCCAATGCAGATAATTGATGGAGTAGCTCCAGTGGTCCTCATTGTGCCAGCAGAACGTGGCGAAACACATGCCCACGTAGAGCCACGGAATCTGCGCGAAACAGACAGACACACAAACATATAGCACGTGATATTAAACTAGTGTCTTAACTCTTCAATACCCAGTGTTGAAGAGTCGCATTTGTTAAAGAAATATAATCCTCATTTTAGGGATGACAAGGTCATATAAATCTGACCTTTGTATACTGATATGCTAGTATGACACCAGTAGGTCACAAAAGCATAAAAATTTAATTTTTTGAATCCCGATATTAATTGGCTTTGTGTCAATAAAAGATATTATCTTATAAAAATGTTCAGCAACAGTATGATAACACCATTTGTCAAATTCATTCATCGGTTGTTTTGTGCGTAATTTGAGCTTTTTTTCGTAATATCTCGCAATATAAACTGAGAGATACTCCTAAAAAATGACTAAAAAATGTTCAGACCGTGTTATTTTTTACCAGGGAAATAAGTCTTCTATTATTTATATAGCATACTAGCTGATGGCCGCGACTCCGTCCGCGTGGAATGAGGTGTTTAAGGGGTATGAAAAATAGATAGACCTACACACAGACAGACCTATTGATATGCATATAAAATTTCATAAATATCGGTCAAGCCGTTTCAGTGGAGTATGGTAACTAACTCTGTGACACGAGAATTTTATATATAAGATAAAAAATAGACTTATTTTTCAACGTAAGATTGTGAAAACCGTTAGATTGTAATCTATCTCGCGAGATTGCAAACTGTAGAAAGATTACAATTTAACGCATTATTTTTCGGTAGATAGTAATCTGTTACGTATATCAACCCGATAGAACCTAAGTGGTTATTTATGTCGAACCCTAACCTAACCTACAAAACAGAGACAAGAAAACGTAATAGTAGTTTGTGATATAAGAGCGGTAAATAGGTTTTTACATACGAGTTGACTAATGTCAGCCCGATGACGCCAGTCGAAGGCTGACCATCGTCACGAGTATGTAGAAACCTTAACGCCCGTGTATCACACAATATTTTTCAATACATTTGTGAGAAAACTTGAATATAAAAGTCGAGTAGATTATCACTAGGTACTCACTAGAAAATGTTTTTTCACGCCCATACTTATTTCGATATTTTTGGCGGCTAATTGTACCTAATTGTTGATTTAATTTTATGATTCCACATCACATCTATCACTCATATTTATTGATAATTTATAAGAAAAATTCAATGACTATTTTCATAAAAATAGCGCGCACAGAATAAAGATTTAGTTTAGACTACGGCGCGTTGTTGTAATTGCGTTTTTTTTATTAGATTCATAGCTCTAGGTTCTGTTTCTTAGCTCCCAACCTGGACTATTCAGCCTTTACTTTTTTTAATTTATAAAACTTAAAACAATTTTTATTAATTATATTAAATACAATCTTTTATTTTATGAATTAATTTCATCAATTCACATCTAAATGTCATTATTTTTAAGGTTTTCTGCATACAAAGTCAATATCATGATGAACCTTCTTGCAAGAAAACTTTTTATTTAGAAGTAACGTGGACTTACAAACATTAAAAAAAACTGCAAATTTACTGCACGAGGGCAGTTAATATTTACTGCACGCGGGCAGTAAATTTAATTTACAAGCCCTGTTTACTGCCTCTGTAAGTGCATTTTTCGAGCAAGTGTATTGAAAATACAATGAATATTTCAAAAATTGACACTCAGAAATTTGAACGGTTCACAATCTGTCGACAGTTTACAAAAAAAGCGTTAGATTGCAATCTGACGGTTTTTGAAATTTTATGGTGACATATACAGGGTTACAGGAAAAGTCGACCTAGATCCGTTAAGGGCGTGTAGTACACATCATTTCTGAATGATTTCACTATGGAACCCCCCATCCTAAACTTAACCGTTTTCGAGATATTCGAGTTTATTTTTTTAAATGAAAATGCCCAATTTTTCGGCTATTGAATTGAATATTTTGAATTTTTTTGACTCTTATGATTCTTTTTTTGGTTTTTTACATGAAGAATGAGATGCTTAATGACCTCAATGACTAAAATTGCACGTAAGTTAACTAAATAGTTCATTGTAGACGATCGAAACTTAAGAAAATAAGTACAAATTATAAAAAAATATTTTTCTTTTCTGGATATCTCAAAAAATTATTATGGCACTTGTTCTGCAGATGTGCTTAAAAACATCTACATTTTATCAGCTATCCAACGAGGTATAATAACCTAGGGTTGTATTTAAACTCATAGAAAAAAACATAGTTGAAAAGGTTCAGGTAGTAGGTCTAACGGGTCCCTCGGCTATTGTCCTTCAAGTTAATCCGGTGCGTGTGAGCGAGACAACTTACGATTTATGCAGGTGAGAGTGAGAAAAATAATGTGCAAAAACAAGTTTGGGGATACAACATGCCCATTGTTTTGTATTTGGTCGTTTGTTTGCTTGCCATCCATTTTAGTCTGCTCATGCGATTCGTCCATGGCAGATGCGAATTATTGTGCTTTCGGATTCCCACACGACTTGGCTTTGTTTCTGGACTGGCAGGCCTGTATCCTTATCACTACACGCCGGTACATGTAATTGAAGAAGGAGATCCCGCGAGACGCATGGACTTCTGCAGATTCATGCTCAATGCAGATATCGAGGACCCGAATTTCCTAAAATTAATATTGTGGACAGATGAATCCAAATTCGATAAGGACGGGATTACTAATTACCATAACGCACACTATTGGGCTCCTAAAGAACTAGGCAATCCAAATAAGAAAAGAATAAAGGGGTCACAACGACGATTTAGTGTAAATGTGTGGATGGGCATCATTTCCAACCATTTGATTGGGCCTTACTTTCTTCCAAACAATCTGAATGGTGAAACTTATGAAAATTTCTTAAGAGATCACTTAGGTGACCTACTAGATGATCTCCCATTACAATTACTGCGGGACATGTGGTTTCAACATGATGGCTGCCCTGCTCATTTCAGAAGAAGCGTTAGGGAATGGTTGGACACTAACTATCCTAACAAATGGATTGGACGAGGTGGTCCTTTACCCTGGCCAGCCAGATGTCCCGACCTGACCCCCATGGATTTTTATGTATGGGGGCACATGAAGAGCCTCGTTTACAGTGAGCCCAACCCCATATCGTCAGTGGAAGTTCTCAAAGAAAGGATAATTAATGCTGCTAACGACATAAGAAGAACATTAACCACTGGTGTAGTGAAAAGTGGACTACGTGAAAGAATGAGAAAATGTGTGCGAAATAGAGGTGGACACGTAGAACATGAACTATAAAAATTTATTCAAAAACATTAGGTGAATAAATGTTATTTTGAACTGATTTATTGTTTCATTTAGCTTACTACAATCACCCGTTAGACCTACTACCTGAACCTTTCCAACTATGTTTTTTTCTATGAGTTTAAATACAACCCTAGGTTGTTATACCTCGTTGGATAGCTGATAAAATGTAGATGTTTTTAAGCACATCTGCAGAGCAAGTGCCATAATAATTTTTTGAGATATCCAGAAAAGAAAAATATTTTTTTATAATTTGTACTTATTTTCTTAAGTTTCGATCGTCTACAATGAACTATTTAGTTAACTTACGTGCAATTTTAGTCATTGAGGTCATTAAGCATCTCATTCTTCATGTAAAAAACCAAAAAAATAATCATAAGAGTCAAAAAAATTCAAAATATTCAATTCAATAGCCGAAAAATTGGGCATTTTCATAAAAAAAAATAAACTCGAATATCTCGAAAACGGTTAAGTTTAGGATGGGGGGTTCCATAGTGAAATCATTCAGAAATGATGTGTACTACACGCCCTTAACGGATCTAGGTCGACTTTTCCTGTAACCCTGTATATATGTCACCGTAAGATTGTAATGACCGTTAGATTATAATATACCTCGCGAGATTAGGAACTGTCGAAAGATTGTGAACCGAACAAACTGCTTACAATTTAACGCATTATTTTTCGGTAGATTATAATCCATCGAAGTGAAACTGCTAAATTACAATCTGTCCCGCGTTAAATTCGTCAACTGTCCGAAGACTGTCCCTGATTGGTCGGTCTTACAGTAGGCCGTTTTGTGTCCATAGAGTTGGGAATGAAACAGAGGTGTCAGTCAAATAAAATAAATGAACTTCAAGAATTGTGACATAAAGTATTTATTTATTATTTAGTAGGTAATCAATAATTCTTACATAACATGGTTTTTACACAAATTTAGGAATATTGAAACCGCAAATATTGGCACCACATATTTATGTTCCAAAGCGTGAACAATTTTGTCTCGACGTCCATGTCCAGTGGCAATATGTGCGTCGAGTATCGTTTGATAATACTCTTCCGTTGGAATTATTTGTACTACAGGATCTGAGATATCCTTTCTCTTAATTATTAAAATTTTCTGGTTCCCAATATTCATTACATCGTATTTTCTTGCATGATGGTACTGCGTGTTTGTTGGTCGCCTACCTTAAGATTTTATTATGTTGTACTTCTCTAACAATTTTATCACACTTTGTATTCTTTGATTTGTCCATTAAATTTTTTTACTATTTTTATAATGCCCGCTGTAATAGTTTTGCAACTCTATGGTAAATTCACCCTGATTAACAATAACTGGTATTTCTGAGTATTGTTGATGGATAAGCTCAATATCCGACATTGTTAATGTTATCAAATGAGATCACATAGGTTCACGCGCATAAAAAATATTAAAACACGGAAAATATCCGGAATTTAAGGCTATGTTCGGTGATTAATACTAACTTATTTATCATTCAAACTGCACTTCTTTGGTTAATCACAGATTAATTTTAGTTCCACAACAATTTTATATAACTAATTCTAAAGCTGTGAGTTATTTTCAACACGAAATCAATTTACAATCACCAAAACACTGTTTGTTTACTTTCGACAAAAAATGAATTATCAAATGAATATGGCGGCGCACGGCATATTCCGGTCAACCAATCAGCGCGCGAGGTGCGTTCCGTCGCACAATTTGACGGTTTCACTTCGATGGATTCTAATCTACCGAAAGTTAATGCGTTAAATTGTAAGCAGTACTTATTTTACGGTTCACAATATTTCGACAGTTTATAATCCCGCGAATTATATTATAATCTAACGGTTTTTACAATCTTACGGTGACATATATATACATGAACAATATGGAAGGGAGTACGCCATAGATTCTAAGCCGCAATTTATTATTTCTGAATTCTCTGCCTGGTGGAAGGCTTCGGCTGTGGCTAGTTATCACCACTCCAGTGAAGACTTGCCGCCAAGCGATTTAGCGTACCAGTGCGATGCACTGACTGTTACCACTAACCCGCTTCCATCTTAGACTGATGAAATCACAGTCAAGGCAACTTGCACAAGCACAAAAAAATTTTTGCTTACCTTCATCCCGGATATATCGGCATTGATATGTCCAAGTACTGAGCCCTCTAACACGGGCAGATTATTCAGATTCCAATTAGACTCTGCGTACTGCTGTTCCCCGGGATACAAGTGTGCGCTGGACTTTGTTGGAAACCCTATTAAACAAATAATATCGCATCAAAATGCCAAAAAAATTGGCAGTCATAGGGACGATAGAAGTGAAAACGAATATTTGATTTTTTTTTAAATACATAAAAAAATATAAATCTTAAAACTAAGGCATTAAAGTTTAATTACGAATGTAGTATATTTGTTTTTAAGACCTTTTGTCTTCGTAGCAACGCGAGCATGTCGGCGCGAAACATGTCGCATGTCGGTGACACGAATCCACAAGTTTACCCCCTACCAAAAAGTGCTCAACGCGGCTAAAGAAGATTTTACTTCAATAAAAATACACGACACACACCTGATCCGTGGTCCATTGAATGCAAGTCGGCTCCGTACTCCACGGTGACGTCCTCATCGATGGAAGACACCACGCGCCAAAACTCACGCTCCACTGTAGACGTTGGCACCATCTATGACGTACATTTAAAAAAATGTTATTTATCCAAATACTACTAGTAATTTTGTTTTTGTATCTTCAGTGACTTCGGTAGTTCCAAATAAAGACTATTTATTTATAAATATAAACTTTTAAAATTGCTTTTGAATCGTCAAGTGAATCTACCGCTGGTTCGGAATGGCATTCCTACGGCTTCTTAAACTACGTAATTATATGGGATTGCTTTTGCGAATAATAGGTGATGAATGCTCTAACGCTACGTTCACTCTGCGGAAAACATTCGCGCGAATATTGTTCTCGCGGTTTATTTTCCGCGTACCGATTTTACATACCCCTTGTAATTTCTGTCAAACCAGCAATGTCTTTCCGCGCAAAATTTATATTTTATTCGTAAGTGCAAATACCTCCATATGATTTCTAGTGTTACAGAATTGCGAAAAAAAATGCGCGTGTATATTTTTCGCAGTACAAACGTAAATTAGGACTTGCATCGCTAGCAAGTCCAGCAGAGGCCGTCCACAGAACGAAATTATGCAGTTGATGAAAGATAAGCAGATTTTGATTGGACTGTGACATAGGGGTTATAAACTTACATGTACCGGCATATTGAAGTAATCCGACTTGAACTGGTCGGCCATCTCCCCGAATTGCTGCAGCGTGTACTCCCGGCTGGCTTGCTCGAAGCCAAACGCCTCCGTTGGTTTTGACACCTGTCAAACATATTGACATGACAGGCTTTGAATTATAGGTATTTTTTAAGTAAGGCAAAGGGTCTACTATAAAATGTGTTTGGGATACGAAGGCATCGTACTACCACAGCGTAAGTATAAATATATTCATACAGTGGACCAACGGCCATTCAAATTGCAATTCACGGCCTCGTTTACTTAAAAAGGCCTCGGCTGACAAATTATCAATTCGTTATCACTTAGCCGTAAATTGGTTTATTTCCGGCCTCGGCTGTATTGTACTATTGCTGCGGAGTAAGCTAATTAACGTGGCACATGTATCGGTATGTACGTACCGCCTCGGCGAGGCACACGGGGCACCGCCAGTCGCCTTTGGGCACGTCCGCGAGGGGCGGCACGAGGCAGAACGTGTGGTACGAGTCGTCGCAGCCGTCGCACAGCAGCATTTGCTCCTCGATGTCGCCTCGCCCGCACACGTGGCACATGTATTTCGCGAGCTGGGCCGAATAACGGAAAAAACTTAGCAAGGACATACACAAAGCGCAACTCGACATATGTTCCGCGGGTGCTATCTCAAAAACGAGTTGTAGTCCTACAATCTTATCTGACCTGGTGGTCAAAAATGGAACAAATTTTTATTTTATTTTTCATGCTCTTGGACTGGCAAAACACCCGATCGGGGTGCCTGTCAAAAACCCGCATCTGGCGAAACGTAAAGAGTGACTAGCAAGAGTACTAGCGACGCCGGGTCAGATAAGTTGGTGGGACTTTACAAAAATTCGTCAAATGTCTTATTTTTTTTCTCTTATTTTTTCTTATTTCATATTTTAAACCCCTATTATAAGCAGTGGCGCAAACAGAGCTTGAAGTTAGGGAAGCCATTAGTTAGTCAGAATACTTACTTACTAACTGTTATAATGAAAAATGTGCATTGACCCATTTCCATTATGGTAAGCCGTGCCTTTGTGCCTCTATGAACTGCACACCACAGATTTTAAGTATGGATATAAGTATGGATCTCATTGTAAAAGGTTTTGTGTAAAGTAAAGCTAAAGAGTGTCAAAGTAAAGCTGCTTGTTCACCGGGTCGTCAGCAGTTGCTCTTTTCATATAAAGAAACAAAAAATTGTGTGTGTCAGCTCCGACGCACGACTGGTGTTTACTCATTATGAACGAAAAGTATTACCATGGAAACATAAAGAAGTGTTACCATGGAAACGTAGTAAAAACCTAACGGAGAAACTTTGATTTTACTCCCCATACATCTTCACACCCCAGGCTTATATTTGAAAATCAATTCTTACGGAGGTCCAAAAGGTTTTGTCTGTACAACAACGTGTAGTGTCAAAGTAAAGCTGTTCGCTCACCGGGTCGTCAGCAGTTGCTCTTTTCATATAAACAAAAAGGTTTTGTCTGTACAACAGGGTGTAGTGTCAAAGTAAAGCTGTTCGCTCACCGGGTCGTCGGGGTGCAGCGGCGTGGTGGCGGGCGGCGCGGGCGTCACTGACACGGTCATGTTACTGAGCCGGTGCTCGCGCAGCCGCGTCGAGCGGAGCACCCGGGCACGCGCCCCGCAGCTCCCCGCTTGGGACATCCATTTGTTCTCGCGGGGACCTGCCACAAACACTTATTTTGGAGGATTGATTGCGATTTAGCATTTGACTCGCTCCAGCAATGCTAAGGACAGCGGTTACTTATGTATCTACACACTGATGAAATTGTAATTTTCTCAAACATGCATGGAAATATTGTCATTATTTTCGAAAAAAGAACACGCAAAGTATCGAATTTTCGGACAAAGAAAATCAAATCCATTGCAGGAGCGTTTTTTGAATTTGGAACATTACAACGCTCCTGCAAAGTTGTATGAAAAGGCGTGCTGGGGTTATTAAATACTCTTTGATCGGATCTCTTTTGTCATTCTTGGCATACCATAGTCTCTTTGCTTAGTACAATTGGTGGCTGTATAGCCATAAATGCGTTTGCCTGTCGGCAGATGATTAAAAAAAAATTGGCGGCAAAGCTGAAAATTCGTTTTGATTTGTTATTTACATACTTAATTAATAAATATAAATTTAATAATAAGTAAAATGAGTTCCAACGGTTCAGAGAGTGCAATGGAGATTGATTGTACTCCACCAGATTTAAGATCAGAAGCCAAATTGGCAATGGAAAACCTGCTTCCAGCGAAGTCCAAAGAAAAATACATGAAAGTATATGAACATTTTATGAGTTGGAAAAACGAGAAAAAGTGAACATTTTCTCCGAAACATTATTTTTGGCGTATTTTAATGAGATTGCTAAAACTAAAAAGCCATCTACATTATGGGCAATTTATTCCATGCTGAAATGTACAGTTCATGTTAAAAACGGCATTAACTTGAAAAATTATGGGAACTTAACTACTTTTCTTAAACGACAATCGGTTCAAAAGCAAGAAATCGAAAATTTTTACTGGCGAAAACAAAGCAATTTTTAATTAAAGCCCCAGATGATAAAAATTTAGCGACAAAGGTAAAAAAGTATGTTTTATTTCCCTGCATTCTTTTGAGAAAAGCACTATATATGCCTCGGCGGAAATGGCAATTGCCTGTCTCGTATTAGTGAAGTCCTCGCCTACGGCTCGGCCTTCAAACTCATACTCGACCTGCAATTGCCTATTTCCCAGCCTTTGCAATAATGTACTATTTTTTTTCAAAAGAGCAAACAGCTCTTTTTACTGACTCGTTGGTCTAGCGGTTAGCGTAGTCGACTGCGGATCACGAGGTCCTGGGTTCGATTCCCGGTCGGGCATAATAATTTTGTTAGGTATTGGGTTTTTCAATTAAGAAATTCTCAGTGCCAGCCCTGAGTTGGAATTTGGCGGTGTTTCACCCCCGGGCCTCGGAGAGCACGTTAAGCTGTCGGTCCCGGTTATTATTACTAACATGATAATAGTCGTTAAAGCCCGCCGTTAAAGCAGTGGGACGTTAATGGGCTGTAGTGGACTGTATATGTGAATTTTATTTTAATATTGACGTTCTTTATTTTTAATCATGATCATGTGTTCAGATTTCATAATCTCATTAGAATAATTCTAAATATTATACTATTCCTAATGAGTACTTCCATTAAATATTTGCATGCTAATTTGTAGTAGAACATGAAGGACGCCTTAAAATTGTAAACATCTGTACATACTCATATTCAGCAATTAAATTTGGTGACGACCTCCGTGGCGCAGTATTGAGCGCTGTTGTCTTAACGTGCGGAGGTCCCGGGTTCGATCCCCGGCAGGGTCAATTTGGGAATTTATAATTTCTGAATTTTCCCTGGTCTGGCCTGGTGGGAGGCTTCGGCCGTCGCTAGTTACCACCCTGCCGGCAAAGACGTGTCGCCAAGCGATTTAGCATTCCGGTACCGTGTAGAAACCGAATAGGGGTGGGTATGGGTTTAATAAAATTGCCATGCCCCTGTGGGGGTCTTCGCAGTCCGCACATAATCCAATAGATGGCATACTAGTGCGATTCACGCGACCACGAAGAGCTCAACTCACGATTACGAAGCGTTTTCTGAATTACGCTATATATATGTCACCGTAAGATTGTAAAAACCGTTAGATTATAATCTAACTCGCGGACTTCTAAACTGTCGAAAGATTGTAAACTGTTCAATGTTCAGAGTGTCAATTTTTGAAATATTCATATTATTTACGTTTTCTTGTCTCTTTCTTGTAGGTTAGGTTTGGGTTCGACATGAATAATCAAGTAGGGCACTTAGGTTTTATCGGGTTTAAATACCTATCAGATTACAATCTACCGGAAAATAAGGCGTTAAATTCTAATCTTTCGACAGTTTAGAATTTCGCGAGTTAAATTATAATCTAACGGTTTTTACAATCTTACGGTGACATATACGACCTCCAAAGATGAACGGTCGGACCAGTGGTCGCCGAGCACAAGTCCCGCTCGGAGGATGATCATCCTTTGTTACGGTCGAGCCATATCACTTGCTCCCCGTACACCCCTAACAGGTTAGCCCGCTACCATCTTAGACTGCATCATCACTTACCATCAGGTGAGTACGCGGTCAAGGGCTAAGTTGTAGTGGATTAAAAAAATTCATTCATTACTTCATTCTTTAATTAATTCATTCATTCATTCATAAATACTTACTCCTCCGGGTCTCCCCGGGCTCCTCCTTGACGGGGGTCTTCTTGTCGGGCGGCGCGGCGTCGGCGGCGGGCAGAGCGCCCTCGGTGTGGCTGCCCTCGGCGGGCTCGGGCTCCGAGCTCTTGTAGCGGCGCGCGGGCGGCGGCGTCTGCGCCGGAGGTCTACTGCAGCGTCGCCCGGCCTTCTCCGGCGTCTGTTCGCACTTCACCTCCACTTTCTGTACATTACAATTATATTTTTAATTTATTTATCCGATACATTTAGGCGACAAACACGAAACTAGCGACGGCCGAGCGACGGCGACAGCGGGCCAATGTGGTACGAGAGCTAGTGACGAATTTCGGGAAGGCCCTTTAGGCAAACTACTTACACGACAATGACTTATTACATAATAAACAGTTTGGATTTACACAGGGTCGCTCAACAATCGATGCTGGTGTTGAGTTAATTCAAAATATATTCGAGGCCTGGGAGGATTCACGTGATGCACTTGGCATTATCTGTGATTTATCCAAGACTTTTGATTGTGTTGATCACGAAAAGTTAGTCAGAAAACTGCACCATTATGGAATTAGGGGTGTAGCACTGGATATGATGAATTCCTACTTAAAAAATAGGATACAAAAGGTAGACGTCAATGGAAAGCGGTTTTCCGGATCGATTGTAAAAATGGGGGTTCCACAAGGTTCAATTTTAGGGTCTTTTCTATTCCTAAAGTATTCAAAGGATAATCATGGGATAGTATTGTTTGCTGATGATACATCACTTTTGTATAAAACAAATCGTTACGAAACAATTCTTGACGAATTAAACAATTCTCTCACTAAAGTGGTAGTGGTTTGAAGCTAGTAACCTACTCCTCAATGGAAAAAATACAAAGTGTATCAAATTTACATTACCTAATGTAAAACAGGTAAAAACCACTGTACAACTTGATAATGAGGAATTAGATTTAGTGGATACCGCTGTTTTTCTCGGAATAACGTTATATGCTGAACTCCAAGGGGCAATCAGATAAATGACTTATCGAACAGGCTTAGTTCTGCTGCATATGCGGTTAAAAAGATTCGCCAGTTGACAGATATAGAAACGGCTAGATTAGTTTATTTTGGTTACTTTCACACCATTAAGTCATATGGTATATTATTATGGGGTAATGCTGCTGATATTAAATCTGTTTTTGTGCTGCAGAAGAGGAACGTTCGAGCCATGTATGACCTAGACCTAGAGAGTCACTAAGAGATAAATTTAAAGCAATCAATATTATGACACTGCACAACCAATATATATTTGAAAATTTAGTATACGTGCATAAACACATAGATAAATTCAAGAAGAAAGTGATTGTCATATAGAAATAAAAATAAACTTGTAATGCGTTCTTCTAGGCTTAGTAAAACTAGCAATTCATTGGTTGGAAACAGTGTCCGCTTCTACAATAAACTCCCAGAAGACATGCTGAAGATGTCTCTGAATAAATTCAAAGTTAATGTAAAACGTAAACTCATTAAAAAAATTTAATACCATGTAAAGGATTACTTAAATAACAAGGAAGCTTAATGAAGATGACTATTCGTGAAATGGTGATAATGAAAATAAAACCCCCCGCCTGAGTTTGTTGTGGGCTCTTCTCAGACCAGGGCGCATTTGGAACCCTCGTAGCTTTAGTTTTAAGATACCGTTACTGATTATCACCATAATATTTTTTTAAAATAAATAATTAGACGTCAATAAGTGAAGTATACCTACCTTAATTGAATAAACATTATTTGACTTTGACTTTGAACTGAAATTGTGAAAAAATATAATTTTGTCAACTGGCGAATCCAGTCCTGCCAGTCTGGTAGAGCGTTTGCAGTTATTTCTCTTCAAAAATATTTTATTAAAATTTCCATAAAATATACTTTTGGCAATCTAAAATTTTAATCACGTATTTATTGAGTAATTTCTATAATACCTGCAAATCGCTAGACGACAAATTTTGCGGTTTTAAACTTGAATAAAGTTTTCAAATGAGTACGACAAAATTGCGGCGAAATTTGTTGCCAGCTCTCCGACTAATCGCATCGCCCCACTGCTGTCGCCCCGCCGACGCTCATTTAGTGCCCGTGCACTTATTATGATCAACTAGCTGATACCCGCGTGAAATATGTTTTGTTTTAAATTCCCACGGAAACTCTTAGTTTTCAGGGATAAAAAGTAGCCTATGTCACTCTCCAGGTTCTCAACTATACCCATACAAAAAAATCACCAGTTTGTTGAGGCGTGATTGAAGGGCAAACCAATAAACTAACAAACAAACACACTTTTTATATATATAGCGCCTATATATATATATATATATATAAAGTGTTATAGCGAGCAAACGAGCAGGCCCGATGTTAAGTGATCACCGCCGCCCATGAACATTTGCAGCACCAGAGGAACCGCCAATGCGTTGCCGGCTTTTGAGATATTTGTTTATCCGTCCTTTGAAGAGCCCCATATTATAATCATGAGGGAACACAGAAGATGGAAGCTAGTTCCATAATTTGCAGGTACGTGGCAGAAATTACCTGGAATAACGGGAGGTGTAAGGCATTTGCATTTATAATATTAGTATGATTTTAACGTTTAAACTATAGTGAGCGATATTCATTATAACTATAAATATAGCATCAGTTGTAACTCACTAGTTTTATCGGAAAATGCCCGACTAGTTTCAAACCCGTTCGGGGCCCTTATTCATGAACCGGTCCGCATGACACGGCCGCTAACAGTAGGGGACCCCAAGAAGGGATTTTTGGATTTACTCCAGCGCAGCAGATTAATATAAAGGGGGATTCTTTGGACCCTGTAGAGTAACCTTCACCATATATAAGCCCTGTATATTGGTGGGTCTGTCTAGGACAGCAGATCAGAATAAATAAATAAAATCGATCATCAGAAATACTCGAGCGCGTCAGATTAAGGTAGAGTGAGTTAATTACATGCTGAAAAAGTGTCCACTCAAATAATCTGACGATTTGAGCGAGACTTATAGGAGTTGGAGAGTTACAAATTTAAAAATCTCCAACTCCTTTAGGTCTCGTTCAATCTCGGTCGGGCATTTTCCAACAAAACAAAACAGTTACAACTGGGGATATATTAAAGTTATAATTTATGATCAACTCGATGACACCCAACTTCATCTGCATGGAATGTGTTTGTTTCTAGTAGGAACTCGGCGAAAATGTGGCCTACGTGTTAATTCAGGGTATAAGCTATTTTCATCCCAAATTTAAACCAATTCGGTTCAGTAATTGTAGCGAGAAGGAATGAGAAACATACAAACATACACACTTACGAACACCCAAACTTTCACATTTCACACTGAAAAACTGGTGTTTTTGCACCATTTCTTTAGGATAAACACATTTTTAGAAATTCCCAAGTCAACATTATAAAACTTACAGTCTCCTTGCTATCGCCAGTGCCGCCAACGGCACCGCTGTTCTTGAACACATCGTAGGGGTAAAGGATACGTTCATAGTGGTTCTTGAGGATAGATCCTATCCCCTTGCCCTGGGGATGGCCCATGCGACGCGCGATCTTCGACCATTTGCGTTCCGCTGAGCATACTTCGAAACCACCTGTTTTGGCATAAAACGCATGTTAAGACCCCACATTGAAAGATTTTGAATAGATTAGAACAGAATTTATTTTATATGCTGACCCAACACAGTAAACATAGATCATACATAGATAGTACTTAATGTCTAACATAATTATTAACGTCTAAACTGTGTCACGCCAACGAAAGGATTTTGGATTCTTCATTAGATGTAACAGTGTGGTCAATTCTGTATAACACGATCTAAACTGACAGCTTTAAATCTAGTTCTGTCCCTTTACGCAGGGAGTATTATAAAAGGGTTAGCAATATCTTTAATGCTGTCATTTTAGTTTAGTTTAGAGATTGTGACTTTGAGGCGCTGCGCAAACGTTACAACGAAGACACTTTTTGTTACAGACATGGTGACAAAAACTGTCCCCCAACAGGTTAGTCCGCTACCATATTAGACTGCATCATCACCAGCCATCAGGTGAGATCGCAGTCATGGGCTAACTTGTAGTGGATAGAAAAAAGAACAGGACACCGGCACAGAAATCCATGGTTTACTATAACAGAGAAATGTGAAGTGTCGTGACTTATTTCAATCTTTATTGCACACAAGTACACGGAATAAAAGATGACATTAAAACTACGAATAAGACCATACAGTATGCAGAGTATGCAGTTCTTGGTTGATATTGACTGTATGAAAATCAAATATACAATGGTGACTTGTGTCAGACACACAACAGAAAAGAGAATACATTTGTGCAGCGCCTAAAATAAAGATTGTCCTAAAAATATGACACTAGGAGGTGTGTAATGGGATTAGATATGAATACTTTTTTATACTCCACTACTAGTTAGCCCTTGACTGCAATCGCACCATGTGTTGAGTGATGATACAGTCTAAGATGGTAGCGGGCTAACCTGTTGTTAAACCCATACCCCTAAACAGTTTCTGCACGGCCTAATACCGGAATGTTTAATCACTTGACGGCGCTCTTTGCCGTTAGGGTTTTAGCCAAAGCCATCCAGAACAGATGAAATTCAGATCGAATCCTGGACCTCTTTATAAGATCACAGCTCTTATCAATGCGCCAGAGGTGGTATAAAAAACGGTCCGAGGATCAAGATCCTTAAATCCTAATTAACCTACTAATTCTTCATTTATTTTTTATGTCACTCATATAATATTTGCACACTATTAATTGAGTTGAATGTTAATGAACAGAATATTGTTTACAACTATCATTATGTACAAACATTCCGGAAAATAAATGATTATTCATTTATTTAAGCCGGGGCGTTAATGAATTAGTGAGGGAGTCAGTGCTTTTTACTGGGGCCATATTGCCAACGCTTAGAGCAATACATAAGCAATATTGCTCAAAATTACATTTGATGTCACGTACCTTGACGATCCTAAAATAAGGATTATAATGCTAAATCACGAAAGTTAACATAATGAAACAATATGGCTTTAAGTGTTGGCAGTATGGCCCCTGTATGAGATTTCACTCACCAGCTTCTTTGACAATTTTGTGCAAAGCATACAGGTCCAGCGGTTTCCGTTCCACTGTTGGTATTTTGAGCATGGAGCCTTGGAGCTCCCAGAATTTGATGATCTGGTCCAGGAAGTTCAGCTTCACCCGAGTTATAGCCTGGGAAAAGTTTAGTGTGTATAGAGAACGTCCGTTTGTTACTCAACATGTCAGAACGGCTAAACGGATCTGGATGAAATTTGCACAGAGATAGATTAAAGTCTTGAATAACACAGAGGCTACTTTTTATCCCGGAAAGTTAGATAGTTCCCGCGGGAACCGAAAAACCTCAATTCACGCGGACGAAGTCGCGGGCATCAGCTAGTCGATAATAAATGAACAGAATCTTATTGTTTAGGACTTGTTTGAACCACACTAGTCAAAAGTGTACTGAGTCTTACACAATCATTTAAAATGTTAGAATGTGCGAGAGAGAAAAGGAAGCTTAGGATACTGCACTGCCTTAAAAATAAAATAAGAACAGATTCAATGTATTAAGGTTGATAAGTTGTCAAATTACCTCTAACTCGTTCAACCGTTGTATCCTCGGCGTGAAACGTAGTCTGTCCACGTCCACCGCGAATGGTGGCTGCCAGTGCTGCCAATGAGGAAAACTTATTAATTATTAGTGTTCACTACTTTGGTTTTAGTGACCTAAATTGTATATAATAGTCCTAATACTTTGAAGTTAAAACTACTCGTAGGTTGTATAGTCCAACAAACTTATCTGACCCCGTGACAGAGTCGCTACTTTTTATGAAAAATAAAATAAAAACAAAACTGAACAGGCATAAAAATTTGCTCCAGTTTTGGCCACCAGGCCAGGTAAGTTTGGCTAGAACCAAGTATTATAGCGTCACATAAAAAAGATAAGTTATTATCTAGGTAACTAGCTAACATTAGGGTGAAATAAAAAAACGTGTATACTTAATTTGAAAATCATATTTATTCAATAAGAATGCTGTACCCAGTGCAGTGGTGAATATGGTGGTCTGATAACTGGGAGGTTGCAGGTCTTATGTCTGGTCTGGTGTGAGGATTCAACTATGGCTTGTTACCACCCTACACAGCCTAAACGCTAACTAGTGGTTAGGAGCATGAAAAGAAAATGGAATATGTAACTATTTATGAATTTTTCAAATAATCATAACTATTAACTAATATTCTTTTAACAACAACCAACCAGCTTAAAAATTCATAATCCATCGTCTAATGTGAATCATCCCTAAGCCATCCATTGGGACGTCTTCTGTTCCTTCTTATGTTTAGGCTATTAACATATCCAATAGTAAGAAAGAAATTGATTGGTGAAGAGTTAAAATGTCTACATGTTTGCTTCATTAAAATGTAACAATTACAAATACTTAACTCACTGTACTCATAAATTCAAACTAGAATGACATTAAAATGCAAAACTAACTACAGTGCAAAAACTTAACTAAGTATTTATTATTCTTGATAATAAAACCCACTGACAAAACAGTTACTTTCAGATCATGTGATATTACATAAATGATCACTATTAACTGAGTAAAATTGTTGCATTTTCTAAATATATTCCAATAGTTACTATAAATGCAAATGTCTGTCAGTCTGTCTGTCTGCTACGCTTTAACAGCCCATCTTTTACACCAATTGTGTTGGGTATAGACGTAGGTTACATCCCAAGCAAGGACCACCACCACCACCACTACAGCCCATTGACGTCCCACTGCTGGGCACAGGCCTCCACTCTCATAGGAGAGAGGGAATTAGAGCTTAGACCCACCACGCTGCTCCAATGCGAATGTGCGGGCTTTAACGACTATTATCATGTTAGTGATAATAACCAGGACAAACGGCTTAACGTGCTCTCCAAGGCCCGGGGATGACTAACAGCCAACTTCCAACTCTGGGCTGCATTGAGAATTTCTTAACTGAAAAACCCAGTACTTAACAATATTTATGTTCGACCGGGAATCGAACCTAGGACCTCGTGATCCACAGTTGATTATGCTAACCGCTAGACCAACTAGGCAGGGAAGGACATAAGCTACTTATTATCCCATAAAATTAAAATTTATTACATTTATTTATTACAAAATTCCCCCAGGAATCAAAATACTTAATCCACATGGCTACATTATGAGGCTACAATACTACGGACCACTTAAGAAGTATTTCTTTGCAAAAAAATTCTATTACATTCAGTGAGGGATGAGGCAATGCACACAACAAAATAAACACTAACACAGTGTTTAACTTAAAACCTTGGCTAAGGGCTGCTACTTTTCTTGACTGCAAGTATTGCTTTGAAACTATAGATGTTGGGAATCACAATATATCTACAACGGTCAAAGTGACACTGTGTCTCCAGAAGCCCTGCATAGCCAAGAAGAAGCCCATATCCTTTTCTTGCTGTGCAGCTTTATATCCGGATGCTAAACCAATTAATGGCAGGCAAGATCCTGTAGGGTGGTAACTAACTATGCTATGCTAACAGCTATTTAAGTATTACTTTGCAAAGGCATGCAAACCACTTTTATGATTAAAATTAACTTTAGTTTTATGTGCCTGATTTTTGACATCTTGTAAGTATATAAACTTAATATTATAATTAGGCGTTTATCCTGTGGAAACTTGAGTTGTCCTTTAGTATATGTGCCGTCAGGGAGGGGGGAGGGGAGGGGGTCTACCCCCTTGGAAGCTAAACTCGTCGAATCCTAATACTTTTCGAGATATTAATGTTTTTAAATTTCAAAATTTTGAGGTTAGTTTAACCGAAATTCGGGCTTAGCTATGCTTAGTTAGGTGTTGAGTGCTTAGTAGTTGGCGGGGGGAGCCAGGGGAACCTCCTGCCCCCTCCCCCTCAAACAAACAAGCATTTTTTCAATTCCTATGCATAAATTCCTTTTAGGACAATTCTAATAGCAATTATAGTGTATATTATGATTTAACTATTCACTTAAATGTTTGCTTTAACAATTTTTTTTTACTTATGTTCGGTATATCAACCCCATAGGAATCTGTATATTTATGTTCAACCCTTTTTTTTTTTTTGACGCTGGGAAATGCGTTTAGGCATCCCTCTCGGAAGCAGGCAGTGTGAAACTGCGGTGCTTCCGAGAGGGTATGTGGGACTCACTGGCACTCCAGAATACCCACTAAAACCCAGCGGCGCTCCTGCGCATCGCCTTAAGGCTGGGTTACGGAACCTAACCTAACCTAACCTAACCTACCCTTTTGACAAATATATTTGTTTTACTTAAGTTGGGTATATCAACCCAATAGGAACCTAAGTTATATATTTTTTCCTTAAGTACGATATATCAACCCCATAGGAACCCAAGTGCCCGGCCGCAAATTAAGCCGCTCTGGTCCCATCTCACAGCTCTGGTCTTTTTTTCTTTTTGTTTTATATTTATACAGCAGGGGAAATCCTCATGGGCACCCGTTGAGTAGTGCCAGACTCTTACCAGCTAAAACCCCTGCTGTCTTCTTGTTGTCCATGTACCCGCCTTGCGGCCCACAACACTGCACTCTTGCCTTTTCACACACTTTTTTCTCTACGTCTTTCCTCTTCTTCCTTCTCCTTCATAATTATTTCTACAAAATTTGCGACAGCAATCCAGTTTTCCTCCTTATCGGAATTATGTTGTCTACCGTTATGCTTCCTATTCGGTTCTCTATTTCTTCTCTCCTTCTCCCATTTTGCACAGGCAATAACGGTGTGCATTGTATCATCAATTTCGCCACAATACATGCATCCTGTGTCTTGTTTCTTTCCGATGCCTGCCAAAAGTCCATAAATACCCCATTTCCCATTAGAAATTGCGTCAATCCGTAGGACTCCAGATTCGGGATGAGGCAGTGTGTCCATCTGCCTTTGGTAGAGCTGTCCCACTCTCTTTGCCATCTTGCGAGGGTTACCTTTTTTGGGGTTGTTATTTATTAGGAGTTTTTGGTATGTCTTGTCTCTGTTCTCTCAAGGGCTAGTAAATGGATAGGTGTTAGGTTTGTCAGTACTAGTGCTGCTTCTGTAGATACAGTTTTATAAGCAGAGCGGCCTCATCTCACAGCTCTGGTCTAGTCACAGCCTTCTATCACAACTGTTAGGATTTCTGGGTGGTTGTCTTTCCGGGAGGTTAAAAACAGGAACAGAATGGGAGAGGAGGAGGAGGGGGGGGGCCTAGTATGTTACCCTAGTCCTACCTAATTCCCTCACACCATCCTTTACACAAATAAATAGATTTACATGAATTTCGGGAAAACTGACCTCAAAATGTCGAGACTAAAAATTTATACCTCAAAAACTATTACAATTTGATGGAAAATATTTTGACATACGTTTATAACATTAATACCTTTCTGTAAAAAAAAATTAACTGCCTACTGCCTGGCACATATACTAAAGCTGAGCCAAAACTTCTATTTTCAGCAATAAATATACATTAATTATTAATATACATTTTGTAATAACACACATACACAAAGTCTCATTTAAACTAGTACCTATTATACTTAGTGTAGCGTATTTATGTTTTGTTTTTGCTATAGTATACACATATATCTTAGTAACTATTCATTATTTGTTGGTAATCCATGTGTCACTGGTACTGTTATCTTAGGTTAATTTTTCATTTTTAATTGAATTTTATGTAAGTTAGATACTTAGTTTACATAGTCACAAGCACAATAATATACAAACTCAAAAAACATTAGGTATATTTCTTTTACTTACTTAATATTAAAACAATGATTTCTTCTTTTTTATGTGACTTCTAAATAAACTTCAGTAAATAATTGTTGGAAGATGACTAATTTGTAATTCAATTAAAAGTGACCTCCCATGAGGTACAAAATAAATGTCCTATTTCTAAGAGCACTACACTTAAGCTAAGGTTTTATTGGTTTAATGGTATTGGTTGGTCTATTTATTTATTATTACACATACACTTAGAGAGATTGCATTTTACGATTTACAATGTAACTGAGGGCAGCTGATGAGGATATAAAGAGAAAGATGTTCATATATTTTTTGAAAAAAAATAGAAATACTGTAGTTTCGCGCAACTATAGGTCGCGATGGTTCTTTTTTTATCTAAACTATCGTAGCCAGAGGGCACGACACAAAATGGCAACCAGCCTACTCCAACAATATGCGAGTGCATACGACGATAATTAAATGCGCTTTACACACAAATGTGAACTCGTACCCGACTTAAACACGTAATATTTTCGATCAAATAGGTAAAAAAAACTTCAGAAAACACACTTATTCGTCAGTTAAGTTACCACGGTTGCATCATAAGACGTTCTGGGCGATCCAATTTGGGGTTAGAAATTCATAATCTTGTGTAAATCACAAAAATTGTACCACTTTTTGAAGACGATGCAGTATGTTACATCGATTTGTGACAAAGAAAATAACTTACGGCGGGGGGCTTGATCTTGCATATCCCTGACTTCTCAGCTATGGGTCGTATTTTGCTGATGTACGCTAAAGGATCGAGGAACTCTTCAGGGGTTGGCTCGAAGACGGGAGCCTCGGGGGGCACGGTGAATGTAAAATTATCAGGTTTCATGGGGGACGCCGAGTCCCCCATACTAACTTCGAGTTCGACATTAGCTTCGTCACATTTTCCCATTTTTATGAAAAACCTATGCAGTTCTTACAAATTAAACTATAATTAACACTTTAACATCATCTAACGTTAAGGAATGAATAACGCACGTCCGCAAAGAAAAAGTAGAATGAAAATTTGCCTTTCCATAAGGAATCTCGAAGAGATAATAATTAAAATTATCACCAACAAATAACAGAGTTCACTTGCACGTCCGCCATGCGAAATTGAACTTTCGAAACTCCGGTGTTGCCACGAATAAATGATTGAAGTGCATTTATAAACACAGACAATAAACAAAAAATTTATACAAAACAAAGTTTATAATAAAGTTATTGATCTTGTATAATAAAATTTGTGATGTTCCATGCTAAAGAAATCGAATTAGATTACAGGAATTGCAAAATAAAATACGTTTTTTGGCTTTATTCAAACATTAAAATATATTAACAACTGATGTTTTAGTCATACAAGACAAAATTAATAACAATAAAAATCTTATGTAATAATAACACACTTATATTAGAGTTACTATATTATTTATTTGAAAAGTGAATTTATTACGGGTACGCTAATGTTAGTTCGAAAAAGAGCTAGTTTAATAATACGCAATAACAAGTATTTAACCCAGCTCAGCTTTGCACGGATGAGCTTATTTAATGCCTAGATATTACAAATGTCGTGCCCCAAAAACTGATCCACGCTTCTAGTGCCCAAAGAGCTTGCGAGGTAATAACGCCAGTGTTTTGGGCACCATGCCCATTAACGATCACTTGGACGGCGTGTATTTTTTGTAAATATAATTAGTTTTTAATTTAGATTTTAATTTATTTCTTACTTTTAATTAAAATATATCTCTAGCCTTAGTTTCTCAGAAGATATTATAATATGTAACAGTAAATTAAACGCGATCAGTGTAGGTCGAGAAAAATAATTCTTAAATCGATGAATCAATCGATCTTCAATTTTATACACCGATGGATTAAAACCGAAAATTATTGTACAAAAAAAATTGGCAATCGTAGGGACTGCCGATAGAAGTGGAAACGAATATTTAATATTTTAATTTTTAAATTTTAATTTTTTTTTTAATTTAAAAATAAAAAAAATAATTTTAAAAATAATAAAAATTAAATAAATATTCGTTTCCTTTTTTTAAATTTACTACAATAATTGACGGATTTGGTGGGTCCTCAAAGTTTCTATTTTAGAGGCATATCCCTAATGTAAACGCTAAATAGTAATATCAGTTAATTATTATCAAATATTAATAAAATTAACAGTCGCCAGCAAGTCTAATTGCAGAAAAGCGCTAGTCTATAAATAAATTGGCAGTCATAGGGACTGCCGATAGAAGTGAAAACGAACGATATTTTTTGATTTTTTATTTTAATTATAATTTAAATTATTATTTAAATTAAAATATAAACCTTAACACTAAGGCATTAATTATAGTTTAATTTCGAATGTAGTATATTTATATTCGCGAGCATGATGATCTTGCATGTCGGTCACGTGAGCATGTCGGTCACAATCACGCGAATTTACATTTTTACCCCCTACCAAAAAGTGCTCAACGCGCCTAAAGAAGTTTTCACTTCAAATAAACACTTTTTCATAGGACAAGTTATCCTTAGGCTCCAAAGCTTTTCTAACAAGATTTTTAAGATCAGAGAAAGTTCTTACAAAACTGATATGAACAATCCTACAAAACTGATATGAACAATTGCACATTAAGCAAGTAGTTAGTAGAGAGAATAAAATATGTTTACCAAATATTTTTGTAGTCTCTCAATTTACTCTACATATAGAGATTACTGCTTGTTACTACACCATCTAATTGTTACCTCACAAATCACACGTTAATATATTTTTAAAATTTAAACAGTCTTGTAAGTAGTTTATCGTTTGCAAATTGCATGTGTAGGTTATGTACTTAAGTTACTTACGTACCTACAACTTACACATGCGACATAACGCAAACAAATTAAAATATTATTCTGAGGTGTAAAATGTTGCAATTGTATACAAAAATTATAAAGTTATACTGTATGTAGTATAAATGTTGCTACTTAAAACAGCTGCCGTGAACCTATGAACGCGCAGACTCGAATGCAATCGATGAACACATCCGTCATCCTCCGCCATTTGCGAAAGAAAGGCCGATCGCTGCTCTGCAGCGCAAGTGTCATCGGTTCGGATATGTCGAGTGATTGAAAATTGTTATTTTCAGAATTAAACTGTGTACTCGTGCTATCATTTAACAGTTAAAATGATTGTGAGATTTTTGAGCATTCTGTGCTTCGGAGTTTTGGTGGCTTCGGCGCACAACGTCGAAGGAAACAACGACAATGAAGGTAAGATTTTACTGCCCTTAAAATTATTTATTTTGTTAATCTTACGTGAAATTTAATAATTGTTGTATAGTTAATACATTTCTTATTAATATCCATCTCATATCATTTAACTCTAACATAATTTTAGCATTAAAAAACGAGGTAAAAGTATCGATGTCGTTTGTCGTATTTTATTTTGGTTTGTAAATTTAGATAGAGACGAAAGCATGCACCGTGCTTTTTTGTGGTGACTTTCGAAGTCTTCGTTATGATTACAATACGCGGTGCGACGGTGGCCGTCTGTGTGTAGGTGTACAGAACCGGCTAAACCACTTCTTGGGCTGCACACACCGACGGCCCTACGTGGGCGTGCGCACAGGTTTCGCATTTGATTCATTGTATTGTAGTTCGCCAGATACAGTTTGCACATGTTGCGCTGCATACAGAATCAGATACCTACTAACTACTTTGTAGTCAGAGTACAGACTTAACACTTAAAATTTAAATTACCTACTTTTCGAGTTGAAGTCATCTCAAAGAATATAATATAAATAGTGAAACAGTTTTCTTTTTATTCTCATTTTGTGTGTTTTCATCATATCCATTTTTAGATGCAGTTATTTATTAAGTACTTTGTACTCAAGTAGGTAGAATAATATAGTCACAACTGTAGTTAATAGACATTAAGTAATGCAACACAGAGCCTACAATTTGTTAATCATACAATGATGACCTTGTTTCTAATAAAATGCTTGATTCATAAAGTATGGACAGTGTCATCAAAATATTACTTTTTGCACATAATAGATAAACAATTTTGCTTTCTTGACATTGGTGCATTGGTGACTATATTGGTATTAAGTAAAGTACGGATATGATTTGTCATCATATATAAACCTAACAAGGTAGTGCATTATTACTAGTAACTCAGAATTACAAACTTTTAATAAATTTTGTAGAAGCTGATTTTTCAATCATCAAATAATTGAAAAGTCAGCTACTAAACTAATTAGTTAATTGGCTTTATGGCTCCGTTGGGATTGTGATTGGATATCATTAGTCAGCCCTATCCTATATTCATTCTAACTTAAATATTTACTTATTGCTCTAAGTGTAATCTATCAGCTTACTTAAAAGTAAAGCACCATAAAAAGGTCCGAAGAGAAAGGCAATCCCTATAAGTAAATAATTTTCTTTGCTCGTGGGACATTTAACAATGCTGTCAAATAAAAAAACTTACCTGACCTAGTTATTTACTTTAAAAGGACTCTATCAAATAAATACAAGATTTTAAAATTGTGTTTATGATTTATAATATATGACACTAGATAGTGCCTGCAACTGGTCCGAGTGGATTATGTTTTTTGATTCCTGCTGGAACTCTTTAATTTTCAGGGATAAAAAGTAGACTATGTTCTTCTCCAAGATGCAATCTACCTCTATACCATATATCATCAAAATTAGTTGATTAGATGGACAGTAAGTCATTGAAAGTGTAGCTAACCAATAAATCAAATCTAATATATTTTTTATTCAAGTACTTTTAACAAGTGTGAATAGTCAAGTGAATCTACCAGATAGATACACTTTGGCATATATTTATTAGTATGGATTATTAACTACTAATAATTGTAGTGTAATAGGCCTATTACACTACAATTTTGCAAGGGACCCTTACACCTGAATCAGTGTAGTGTAATAAGATTTAGGGAGAAAGGGTTCCTAATTTGGTCCTTATTTCTGTGTAATATGCGAATGCGACCCACACCCACCCTTACCACAGGGCCCTTTGAAAAGTGCATTGTAAAATAGTATGGATTAAGTAGTAATTCAAGAATGCTTAAAATTTTAAAGAAAAGCATACAATTTAGTCATAACAAACTAATATTTATTTTCTTTTATGTCTAAAGGTATTTTTTGTATTGCCTCTTGCTAAGTAACTACTATATACACTTAATTTCATTGCTATTTACAAACTTCCCACACTAATTTACTGGAAGTGGAAGATCTAATGGCAATTCAATTATGGGATGCATGTGAAAAACAGAAAATACATAGAAGTTCAATGAATAGACTGACTTAAAGGTGCAAATAAACAGTTTCAAGTTGCATGAACCTTCTTGTTTTCCTTTTGTTGTTAGTTGAGTAGTTAATGAGTTTTTGTTTTAGCTTAGATATTGGGACTGATTCTCTTGTAGACAATCTCTAAACTAAAATGACAGCTTTAAAAATATTGCTAGCTTTTTCATAATATTCCTTGCAGAAAGGGACAGTACTAGATTAAAAGCTGTCATTTTAGTATCTAGTTTACAACTTAGTAACAAGGAGTGTAGCTGGGACCACAAGTAATGAATCTTTTTAAAAAGCATTGGGATCACCAAAATATTTTGAAACCCCTGTTAAGTAAGAAATCTGTGAGGACAAAGGATCTGCTGATTTTGAATTCATATTGTGGCATTATAACTATAAATATATCACCAGTTGTAACTCACTAGTTTCGTGTGTTAAAATATTATGGCATCCTGGCCTTTTTAAAAAAATATCTTACTACTTTATAAAGTGGTGTTGGAATTTTGATTTCTGCAATAGGGGCACTCATCCAGAAATAGTGCGAAACCTCTGTTGTAGACCTAACCTTGGTTGACTCAATGAATGATCAAGCCAATGTTATAATAACTTTAGTCATACAATAGACTGACACAGGGAATGATTCAATGGTCATTATTCTATTTAAAAGTTCCATTAATGTTGTATATGATTTAGCATCCATTGAAATAAATACAGGACAACCTAGAGGTTGTATTAAATATTAAACTCTAGGTTTCGCCAAGGTGGCCATTTTTTCGCCTCTAAGATTGTGGACCAAGTTTTAAGTAAGTAACTAGTTAAGGCCGTCTTGCACAAATCTGCCTGAAAATATACTTAATATAGTAAAATTTAAAATTTTGGTGATGGACTATATACCCACGAATTTAATATGAGCGGTAAACGTCCAATAACAGCGCGGCATTCCGCGCGACAGCCGCGAAAGATGGCCTGCCGCTTTGTGTGTCCCATAAAATCTGGTATTGTCGGTGAAAATTGGGACCTCTGACGGTGTCCCTTGCGCAATGTGTGGAATAGACTGTACTATAAAACTTGAAAGGATTGTCGCCCTACAGTATTTCGATTATTATTTAAATTCTAGACCGGACTATCCGGTTACGGTGGGTAAAATTGGGACTCGGGAACGTGACTGAGTTAATAAATCACGTTACTAATTAAGCTATTTAAATGTTAGGATGATGTAACCCATTTTGTTATCCTTTGTGAAGGTACGCTTTTTGAAATTACGAAATTTATATCAAAAAGTAAATTCGTAACTGAGCTTAAGTACGTACGAGTCTCAAAAACTGCGGTGCCGCTTATCCGCTAAGTTAAATTTTCCCTTTCACCAGTTCCAACCGTATTGTAAATTGAATAAGCGGAGATTGAGTTGTTTTTAAACGCTGAGTTACATAACTCCGCAGATGTGCGTTGCGCCTTAGGCTGCCTTCAAACATTCGCAAATACTTTACGCACGTACAGTGTACAGTCCGCGTCTGAGGTAACGACGTTTTCTCCGGTTTTGTCTTGCCCGGTCCGTAGTGTCTAGTGTGTTTTCGCTCTCATATTAGTTATGTAGGTATTATACGCCCACCCCTGTGCAGCGGTCTTATAAGTGGGAGGCCCCGGGTTCGAACCCGGCAGGATCAATTTTGGAATCTATAATTTTTAGGCCGTAGCTGGTTACCACCATACTGGCAAAGTCGTGCCGAATAAGGCGTATGGGTTTTACCGCCATTTTCCTAACACTGGAGAGAGCTGGAGGAGGCCCACAGGGACTTTTTGTTATATATAATTTGTGTAGAAACCAACACTGTAAAACTAATAAAAGGCTATAAAGAAAAAAAGTAAAGATAAAGATCCCTAACAGGTTTGTTGCCTGAGACTCTGAGGTGAGAGTCAAAGGCTTACTTGTAGCTAAAAAAGGATAATAACGATTCTGCTTCTTAGCAAAGGATCACTATGGCGCCTAAGCCGCCTACGCTACGTCTCTAAATTATATTAGCTTGTTCTAATGAAAAGAATTCCTTTATGTTTTTATGCTTTCCAAAATGCCAGAGGATAACGAACGCATTTATTTCTGTTATTGAAAATATTTGATTGTCTCCTAATTTAGTATACCTAGTTATTGTGAGTCGAGTCATCAACTTTGCGGATTTATATTTTCGTCGCGTTCCATTACGTATCCATTTCTTAACAGGTATGTAGTTTGGTATCTATATTATGGTATTATATAGTTTATATTTCTTTTAGTTCGCCTGGAATGCTCCTGTCCCAACCTATATTGTTTATTTTATTCATTTATTTCACGACTTACAACTGGCCTTACAGGTTTCCATATTATAAACTAATTAAATATTGTATATATTTATAACATTGCTACACATCACCAAAGAAAATACCTTATTTGGAAACTGAAAATGTATTTTTATTATTTTTATAACGATATAATATTATGTATATCTCAATCAATATTTATAGAGTATAGACAGAACTACTTAAAACTGTTTTTTGGAGATAAATCCATAATTATTATATTATAAATGCGAAAGTGTGTCTGTCTGTCTGTTACGCTTTCACGGCCCATCTGTTCAACCGATTTTGATGAAATTTGGTACAGGGATAGGTTTATCCCGGAAAATTAAAGAGTTCCCGCGGAAATAAAAAACATTCGCGAAGTCGCGGGCATCATCTAGTTAGAACTAAATAAATATTTCGACGCGAACACTCCTGTATTCCTGCTGTAGATATCCGTCCGACGTTATTATAATGCTCCTCGCAGACAACCGATGATAGTATTGGATGGAAGCAGGCGTTGTTTTGCGGAAGTCCATGATAATCAAGGAACAAGAAGCTCAATTCGCTATAATCTGTTAAAACAGACGAATCTATGTGGTACCACGTCAACATGAGTTATGTTGATGAAACGTATAATAATCAATTTAATACCCATTTATTTATTTTGTAATTAATTTGAAGTGTCCGTTGAATTCTAATATTTGAAATAAAGGTAAAAAAATAAGCTTAGAATTACTGTATATTACAGTAGTGGGGAGTAGGGCTAGGCCTTTTTAGGTGTGATTCTGTATCAGCAGCAGCAGTCGGTTAAGAATCATACCTTTAGATAAATCGACTTTGGGCTGGGCCCACAGGATAGTATATTACTCTATTTTTAATTTAAATATACCTACTTATTGTAATATCTTGTTTTTTAAAACGGAGCAACTGCTGAGTTTCTTGCCCTCAGTGGCAGTAGAGTCCGAAACGATGGCAGAGTCAAAAAGTCTTGACGTAACATAAGAAACCTGTATGTCCTACATGTTATCTATACGAGTATAGATAACATGTAGGACATACAGGTTTCTTATTAGTAGGTCTACTAATATTATAAAGGGGGGAAACTTTGTGAGTTTATGACGTTGTAAGGGGTATTTTCTGGATCTAATAAACCGATTTTGAAAATTCTGGTACCAATAGAAAGCCTCATTATTTGTGAGTGTCATAGGCTATATATTATCCCGAGAAATAAGGGAGTTCCCGTGGGAATTTAAAAACGCGAACAAAGTCGCGGGTAAGTCTGCTACCTTGTAATTAAATAAATTGAGTATTGAGATAAAATCGGTCTCGAAAAAAATTCGGTTGTCTACGTTTGATCTAACTCTAAAGATAGAGGTAATATAAATGGTTACCTATAATAGGTATAATGTATCATTAGTAAGGGAAATGAGATGGTGACATATCTAATAACGGCCTCAAGTTTCCGGGACATTGAGTTTCCGCATATCGACTGTAGGTATTTACTATCTATTAATACTCTCGAAAGAGATAACTATGAGAATCCTGACGCCCAATTTCTATACATAATATCCCAACTATCCCGGCTTGGTTTGGGCTAACTAAAGAACCTACTTCTTCATATGACGTACTATCTTTTTCCCGCAACTCGCGTTAAGTTCTATTTTTTTTTTGTTTTGTTTTAGTCCCTTAAGGATTGATTTTTCAAAAATCCTATCTTAGCGTATGCCAACGCCATAAAAGCTATGCCAGATTTCAGGCCGATCCGTCCAGTGGTTTGAGCTGTGCGTTGATAGATCACAGTCGCCTTTTCCTTTTATATAGGTATATGTAGATATAAGTACTGGAATGATGCTCACAACTTTGTCCGCGTGGATTTAGGTATTTTTAAATCCCGTAGGAACCATACCCTTTAGTTCCCCGGGATGCATCATGCAAGCTATCTTTGAACCAAATTTCTTCAAAATCAATTGAACAGATGGACCGTGAAAAGAGAAAACGTAGAAAAAGATACTTTTTAGAAATAGAAATAGAAAACGAATTACTAATACTAATTACTTAACTATTCAAACATAGCTAAAAATCATCCCAGATTAACCTGCATCGAATTTAAAAAGCAGTATTTCAATCGGTTGAGGCACACCCAGCGGTCAAACTTATAACACCCCTCTTTTTTTCGTAAGGGTTTAAAAATAGTCGTACGAGAAGCCTATTTTGGTATCTAATGGGGATGATATTCTATGACTATAGGCACATAATGCGTTATAGTACAGGGGCCATACAGCCAACGCTTAAAGTAATACTTAAGCAATATTACTCAAAAAGACAGTATGCTGTCACGTACTTTGACGTTCCTAAGGGTTCATAAGGATTATAATTATTCTACTTGGAAAGTCAACAATACTGAAACAATGTGGCTATAAGCGATGGTAAATATCCACCTATATACTTAGGGCCATACGCTCCAGGTATACATAAATAATAAAACAAAATATAGTTTTTTTTATCCAGTACAAGTTAGCCCTTGACTGCGATCTCACGTGATGGTAAGTGATGAAGCAGTCTAAGATGGTAGCGGGCTAACCTGTTAGGGGCATGGCAGTTATATTAAACCCATACCCCTATTTGGTTTCTACACGGCATCGTACCGGACCGCGTAATCGCTTGGCGGCAGGTCTTTACGGTAACTAGCCACGACCGAAGCCTGCCACCAGGCCAGACCAGGGAAAAGTCAGAAGATCGAAACAACAGCGCTACACACTGCGCCACGGAGGTCGTCAAAGGTGGATATACTGGATATGTAATTCTTATCATTTGACACATAAACTGTTATCAAATAATCGCGTTTCGCATTAAACATATTATCCACGCTAATTGTGTATGATTTACTATAATGAACTATAGTATAATTAATGGTAATGCGGGGCCACAACCTTGTCGCGTGAGCGGTGAAAAACTAATGTGAACTAAAATTACGTTACGCTGCGCGCTGAAATATAAATCGCTCTAGTTACTAATAAGACGTCGATTATTTGTGAATTACACAAGAGTGGATTCCCAATTCTGTGAATGCACCTTATTAAAACTAAAAAAGTTATTTCATCGACCGACTGGCCGATGCCCGTGACTTCGGCTGCATGGAATAAGTTTTTAAAAAGTAGCCTTCCCCGGGACAAAACCTCATCCATATCAGCCATTATGCATCCACTGTTCGACATAGGCCTCTTTCAAGTAGCGCCAACGTGCTCTTCTTCAAGTGGCAGTAAGCTGGTCACGTGTGTCGGAGGACCGATGGACGTTGGAGTCGAAAGATCTTCGAGTGAATTAAGTTATTTTTTATTAAAAAAAAAGTTAGTATTTCTATGGTTTGAGTCTTGGTAATGGTCTGGTCTGGTCGGTTAGGAGTCGTCAACCCAACGTGCGTGTCGAGTGAATAAGCTCTGCGATTCGATGCTGCATTGCAACCGATTACAGTCCCACCAACTAATCTGGCCCGGTGGGTACAATTGAACCAATTTTTTATGCCTGTTTAGTTTCAGTTTTTTATTTAATTTTTAATAATTTTCTAACGACGCTGTCACCGTGTCGGATAAGTTTGTGGGACTATAAGTCTCATAGCACAAGTTTGTTATCAGGTGAGATCACAGATTAAGCCTAACTTTGCATTTTTATTGTCGTTGAAAAATTAAAAAAAGCCGTGGCCTGAGTGAGACTCGTGAGGAGGGAATGTTTACATACAGTGTTTGCCCTCCGTCTACGTCTGTCTATTGTCCCAGACGTTGTGCAAGTGGCATGTTATTGTTCCGTTACTCTTGAAGCAATTGACTTAAGCCTTTTTTAGCTATCTTTGTTTGATAAGGCGAGAGATATTATAGCCGTGTTATGCTTAAAATGTACTTACTGGTGCCATACTGCCAATGCAATACTTAAGCAATATTACTCAAAATGACAGTTTACTCTTGAAGCAATTGTCTTAATATGCCTTTATAAGCTATCTTTGTTTAATTAGGCGAGAGATAATACAGCCGTGTTATGCTTAAAATGTACTGGTGCCATACTGCCAACGCAATACTTAAGCAATATTACTCAAAATGACTGTTTACTCTTGAAGCAATTGTCTTATGCCTTTATAAGTTATCTTTGTTTAACTAGGCGAGAGATAATACAGCCGTGTTATGTTTAAAAATATATTTACTGGTGCCTTACTGCCAATGCAATACTTAAGCAATATTACTCAAAATGACAGTTTACTCTTAAAGCAATTGTCTTATGCCCTTTTAAGTTATCTTTGTTTAACTAGGCGAGAGATAATACAGCCGTGTTATGCTTAAAATTTATTGGTGCCATACTGCCAACGCAATACTTAAGCAATATTACTCAAAATGACAGTTTACCTACTCTTGAAGCAATTGTCTTATGCCTTTTTAAGCTATCTTTGTTTAGTTAGGCGAGAGATAATACAGCCGTGTTTTGCTTAAGATGTCCTGAGGCCATACTGCCAACGCAATACATAAGCAATTTTTTTTTGTACACTACAAGTTAGCCCCTGACTGCGATCTCACCTGATGGTAAGTGATGATGCAGTCTAAGATGGTAGCGGGCTAACCTGTTAGGGGCATGGCAGCTTTATTAAACCCATACCCCTATTCGGTTTCTACACGGCATCGTACCGGAACACTAAATCGCTTGGCGGCACGTCTTTGCCGGTAGGGTGGTAACTAGCCACGGCCGAAGCCTCCCAGCAGGCCAGACCAGGGAAAATTCAGAAATTATAAATTCCCAAATTGACCCTCCCGGGGATCGAACCCGGGACCTCCGTACGTTATGATAACAGCGCTACACACTGCGCCACGGAGGTCGTCACTCACGTCACGTCACAATATTACTCAAAATGACAGTTTGATGTGACGTAACTTGACGTTCCTCAAATAAGGATTATAATACTAAAACGCGAAAGTCATTAATAATGAAACAATATGGCTTCAAGCGTCGGCAGCATGGCCTCTGTTTCTGATGAAATATCTAGTCCAACAGTTAAAAAACTGGTCTGAGAAGAGCCCACAACAAACTCAGTTTTTGAATTGAAAACTTCTTTAGTCGCGTTGAGCACTTTTTGGCGGCGGGGTAAAGTTATGGATTCGCGTCACCGACACCGCGTTGTTACGAAAACAAATTTTTTTTTTTTTTAATGTTCCTTTTTCACTTCTATCGGCAGTCCCTATGAATGCCAATTTTTTTTTATACGACTGCCTGAAAAAAGGAGTATATTTTTTTCAGGGTTCATGTATGTATGTAGATATCTATGTGAGTTTGTATATTCCACCATTATTACTTCTATACGCCTGAATGGATTTTGATAAATGAGGTATCGTTAGAATCCCTAGCTTATTCCGGGTGACATAGGCTAATAAAATTTAAAAAAAATTGATGGGGTGACCATGGTCCCGCATTAACGACTAAAGTTGAAAAAAAAATCGAATATAAGATTAACTATATAATCATCATCTAGAAAATGATGATAGATTCCAAAAATATATAACACTATAGTTCAATATCCAGTGATTTACAAAAAAATAGCATTTAATAAAAATGTGAATAAGATTCTAATTTAACTAGTTTTTTGGCAGGGCAGTCGTGTTTTTAATTATTTTAATTATGACTTGTTAAATTATCACCTCTACCAAATACCAATATACCTACCATAATATTATATGTAAGTAGGTATATTATGCTTGCCAAGGGCGTATTGGCAGCCTCCACATACATTTGATAACCTTATGGATTTTTCTACACTGTACAAGTGGCGAATATTGAACCATTTTGTGCACCCTTCACCAACTGCCTCGTTGGTCTAGTGGTTAGCATGTCCGACTGCGGCCGACGAGGTCCAGGTTTTGAGTCCCGGGTTGGGCCATAAATATGTATTGGGCTTTTCTGACTGGAAATTCTCAGTACTAGCCCAGAGTTAGAAAGTTGGCGGTGAGCACTCCCCGTGCCTCGGAGAGCACGGTTATTATCACTTACATGATAATAGTCGTTACTTTAAGCCCGCCAACACGCATTGGAGCAGCATGGTGGGTCTATGCTCTAATTCCCTCTCTCCTATGAGAGTGCAGGCCTTTGCCCGGCTGTGGGACGTTAATGGGCTGTAGTGGTTGTTCACCATTCAAATCTTGCCAACAAAAAACTTCAGTCTTCAAGTTGAATACGTTTCAGGTTGAATATTATTAGTTTCATTACCTCTTGGTAAAGAAAATCTCCTTCAGTAAGTAACTACGTACTTTAGTATTATTGTCAGTGCTACCATTTTTCCGCAATGAGTATTTTGTGTACAAATTTCTCCACAAATCCGTGGAATAGGATATTATTTGCCCTTATTTCTGTGTTTTTGTCCCACTGGGCGGGTAGCAGGTGCGGTTTTGTGTCATCCGCATTGGAATATCCTACTGTTGAGTGACAATTGGCGTAGTCTTGTTTTTTTGGTACGATGTGATGAATTATTACTTTGCAGATTTTCGGTTCCCCAGTCAGAATCTTATAAAAGTCGAAGAAATACCTGTTTCGGAGTTTTTGGAAAATTCCTTCTCAAAAATTTTCAAAAACTCAACTCAAAGCCGGGGTGGGTCAGCTTATTAATTATTCTATTACAGGTGATAACAAGTGAACATAATTTTTTTCAAACAAATTTATAACCACCCGGGATTACCCCATACATCCAAATCTTTTCAGGCATTTAGAAGCTATGCTGGAATAAAGAAACATACATACATATTATCTAATCGTGAACGCGAATTTGCAGATATTATGCTTCGGCTTTACCTTCTAATATCTAGTTTCTTAGTACTTACCTAGGTAAAATCAAATTGCACAAGACTGATCGTGAATGATCCATTCAATTGCGTCACTAATTATACTTAAAGGTACTTACTATTGCTCCATATTCAAGCTGACTAGCAAAACCAACGTTATACTAGACTAGATGATGCACGTGATTTTTTCCGTGTGAATTAAATGATAAATAGATGATAAATGATTTATTTATTTCATGTAGGACAACTTGTGTCACTTATGAAACGTTACGACTCTTCCACCGGTTCGGAAAGCTGATACTACTGAGAAGAGCCGGCAAGAAACTCAGCAGTTGCTCTTTCAAGAAAAGAAAAGATTACAATATGTAGACAACACAACACATACGTTACAAGTATTACACTGACTTGTGGGTCACTGGATGCGAGGCCGGTTGCTTCCATGCAACTTTGTCATTCAGAAAATCATCGATAGTGCAATAACCTCAAACTTAACAAATTTTGTTAAGTCGAGGTTACTAGACTAGAAGATGCACATGATTTTTTCCGTGTGAATTAAGGTTTTAAAGAATCCCAAAGGAACTCTAAAGAAGACACTCTCCAAGTCAAAAAATTGGTCGATCCGTTGCTCCGCTGCGGCGTGATTGAAGGAAAAGCCAACACTGTTTCACTATTACGGGTGATGGTTCCCAAATTTTAAGGAATTTGGGGAGTTTACTTTAGGTATAGCATTGTGTGGAAGCCGCTCGTAGTGATGATGAAATCTCCTGGTAGAGCAATCGCAGCTCCAAAGTAAGAACTATAATTGGGTATTCGACAACTAGTCAAATCAGCAATTTTTTTTCAAACGTCAAAACGCGTGCTTAGTATGGATTTTGTAGGAAATTTTAAGTTGTGACGTCATCAAAGTTTGACGCACTTTTTTTACTCGATATTTTAAAATGATTATTCAAAATAAAACTAGCAGAGGACGTGAATATTACGACTTTTGGGAGATCCTCTATTTAATAATCATATAAAAATAATTTATCTCACTAGTAGTCAAATACCCAATTCTAAGGTGTTACTATATATCTATTATTACTAGATGATACCTGCGACTTATGAAAAATGGTTTTTTGATTCCCGCGGGAACTCTTTAATTTTCCGGGATAAAAAGTAACCTATGTCCTTTTCGGGATGCAAATTATCCCTAGATACCAAATTTTATCAAAATCGGTTGAACAGAGGGGCTGTTAAAGCGTGGCAGATAGACACTTTCTCATCCATATCCATACAAATATTAATAAATGCGAAAGTGTGTCTGTCTGCTGTATGTCTGCTTAGCTACGCTTTAACGGCCCATCTTTTGAACCAATTTTAATAAAATTTATTGTAGAGTTACGTTACATTACATCCCGGGGAAGGACACAGACTTTTATCCCGGAAAATTAAGGAGTTCCCGCGGGAATTGAAAAAACTTAATCAACGCGGACGAAGTCGCGGGTATCATCTAGTTTATAATATTAGTATGGATTCTCACTAAACATCGTGTAAAATGTAAATTACTTATCTTAGCAGATACTTCAGATGTTGCCGCGTCGCGTCCCTGTTTCTCCACGGTTTCACAATTTCAGAGCGCACCCGGCGGTAATTCTGAAATTCTACGCACTATTTCTCAGTCCATTTCACGGTTATTGATTATGATGATAACATAAACGTTACTTTGAAGTTCGAACCGTCCAATCTTATTTTTTAGGGTTCCGTACATCAAGAGGAAAAAGCGGTTTCTTTTTTCCTCTTGAGTTATGGTGCAGTACGAGGTTATAGGACAGGGGCATAGGATCACTTCGTTGTCCGTCTGTCTGTCTGTCTGTCTGTCTGTCTGTCTATCAACCACCTTTTTGCCGGGAGGGCGTTTTGTTTAGTGGTTTTTCTTCACGATTGTCGCCGGACGTTCGTGGTTCGGGCCTTAAGGCTGTGCTTCCTTACCCGGACATATCCTCTTAGGTGGCGCTTTGCCGCCTGGCTCGTCGTTTGAGGCCTAAAAGGCCAAGGCCAATGCCATTCGTGACTTTCAGCCTAATGGAAATATTTTCCGTACTTCAGTGCTTAAATTTGCGTCGTTCTTGTCGCCTTCAGTTGGCGGACCAGGCCGTGGTGATGGAGATAGTAGAAGCTCGCGAGGTTGGCGTCGCTCTGCCGGTGGGCTTGCGTGAAGAGGTGCTATACCGTGGAGGTGCGTGCACTTACTGGTGTCTGCACGGGCAAACATTTTACGTGCAAGATGACGTACGTATTCCTCCACGGTTTGTGTCCTGGTGTTTCTGTGGATGACATCATTCCTAAGAGAGTATTGCTGTGAGAGTTGTTTAATTGGCCGATAGCTGGCAGGTAGACGGCGATCTTTTTCCGGTTTAGGAAGTGCAATAATCTTTCCCCTTTTCCAGGCCTCAGGGAAGTTGCCAGTACGGAGGATCCCATTAAAGGCTTTCGAAAGCGCTACGAAGACTTAGGTAGCTGTTGCAGAGCAGTGTTTGTGATTCTATCGGGACCTGGTGCTTGTCGCTTAGATAGGCGTAGGACAGCCTTCCGCAGCTCTTCGGTGAGATAAAATCTTCGCCCCGGAGATGCGGAATCTGAGCCGAAAGGGACGGCTCCACGAGGGTTTGGATGTCAGCATGGTGTTGAATAACATTTGCGTTTGTCGTATTAGGTGGTATTTGGGGTAAATTGCCTCTCTGAGTGCCAGGATTTCGGCTCTATCCCTGGCTGCGTATTTTCTTTTTCCCTCTTGTTCTAATAGTGGATAGATTGGAGTATCTTTGCCAGTCAGTTGTTTGCGAAGCGATATAGCTATGTGTCGGACTCAGATCCTTGATCGATAGTATCCTCCCAATATTCGTCGTCGAGAACCACGAGCGCGCGCGACACTTCTTCTGCTAGGTTATTTAAGTCACTTCACTCTCGGGCATCGTGTGCGTGCCCGTTGAAGTTCACGATTTCTTCGGGAAGGCGTGGAGGTATCAAGTGTTAGCGCCGCTCGATGACTACAGATGGCGCTGTGAGGCGGCAAAGCAGTTGTTACGCGAGGTTTCCGCCAATCAGAGAAGTTTCCGCTCATGTGGCAGCTACGTTTAATGACGTGACGTCACAATACTGCTTTAGAATATTACATTACAGCAACTTCTGAGTCTTTAACCATTCGGTGCTCTACCTTGCCTTGTGTAACAAGTGTCAAGAAAGTAGACCTATTACCTATTAGATTTACCTTGATTGCGAGTGTTTATGGATCTATAGTTGTTGTTTTATTGTTATATTGCAATTAATTTAATATATCTAATATGTTCTAATGTTTCTTCCTAAATAAATGATCGAGTCTGTGTATTCTATATTATTAATTTGCATCTTAAAACCCTATCCATCACCATACGCAAGAAGGTCTATAACGCAAATGAAATTAATATCAAATACAGTCCCTTGGAGTTGTAAAAAATCAAGCTTCTAAGTTTTATACAATCAAAAGATATAATACCGCCCGCCAATAAATGAAAACCTATACGGTACCTACTTCCCGATGACTTAGAATCTTGAAATTTAGCAAGAGGCAAGGTCTCACACTACAAATATAGGATGCCTAAAATCCGAAAATCGATAATTTGGGTTCCGTTCTCATAGGGTGGTGGTAAGGAACACTTTGTGAGCGAGTTTGACTAGCACTTGACCAGATTATTTACTAATTAATTTAAAAAAAACTCGGTGGTTTTTTAAAAAATGAAACATACCTACTTACCTTTTGGATTTAAACAAAGTTTTTGTTTACTTACCTATCAGTTATCACATGCAAAAACTGCAAATTACAATAAGATGTTAATTCCAGAAGTTGTTGTGAACTAAAGTCGATGATGTAGTAAATTTGTAATGTTAGTCAATGTTTACATTACATCGGGCAGCGAATATGGTAACATGTTGTTACTTGTTCACATATCGTCAGCATCGCATATGAAACAAGTTTTTTGTCACCGGCTAGTGATGACGCGATCTTTGTACATAATGTTGAGTATTATTCTCATATACATTTTTTTATACGACTGCCTGAAAAAAGGAGTATATTGTTTTCAGGGTTCATGTATGTATGTATGTATGTATGTGAGTTTGTATATTCCACCATAACTTCTATACACCTGAGCCGATTTTGATAAATGAGGTATCGTTAGAATCCCTAGCTTATTCCGGGTGACATAGGATAGAAAATTTAAAAAAAAATTATGTGGTGACCATGGTTCCGCATTAAAGACTAATTAATAAATAAAAAAAAATCGTAAATAAGATTAACTATATACCTAATCATCTAGAAAATGATGAGTAGATTTCAAAAATATATAACACTATAGTTCATTATGCAGTGATTCACAAAAAAATATCATTTAATAAAAATGTGAATAAGATTATAATTTAACTAGGATTAATTTAGATTTTTAACTTTTTAGTTCGTTTTTTGGGAACTAATAATTTAAAGAGTTCCTGCGGGAATCAAAAAACTTCAATACACGCGGACGAAATCGCGGTTATCAGCTAGTATATATTTATTCTCAGTTCGGTCCCAAATATTGAATGTCATTTTACCCTGGACATTTCTGTTTAAAACGTTCCAAATATTGGCATTGATGTTAATTGTTTTCCATTTCCATTATCCGTGGTTGCGTATTTTACAAGTACCGACAATCATCGAGTGTCGACCCGGCGACGGTGTCGCCGTGTCCGGGCGGGTATAACAAAGTTAAGCAAAGTTGACACATCAGGCTCGCCCGACTTCAACATAGTGTGTAGAATTCAAAATAATTTTTTACTTTACAGTGGCTTTGGAAGTCGGTTTTTTGGAAATAATTTATATTTTTAACTTTTTAGTGTCTGGATTGATGATTTGGAGTTTTTGTTGCCCCCAAAATTTTTTTTCAAATAGGTTCAGAAACCACGGAGATATGTACCGACCATACATTTAAAAAAAAACGCGCCGAATTGAGAACCTCCTCCTTTTTTGGAAATTGGTTAAAAATTCTTGCACATTTAGATGACATTTTTGTCCAAGTGGACTCATATTTTGGCAGAAATTACATTGCATTGAAAAGCCTTTGAAAGGGCGGGGTCGCGTTGGTTTTTGATTCACAGTAGTTAATCCAATATACACAAACAGTAAATAGTGAATACCGATCAGCGTTCGTACGTTAGTTTCGCGTAACGAGCGATGTTCTGCGGATTTGATTGCGATATCGGATATTCGAATTGAGAGAGCAAATACATGACGCAGTTACAAAAGAATTAACATTTCGAATTAGTTTTTGTGTTTTCGGACATCGAGCTTTATTACTTGGTGTGACAGAATAATTAAATATATGGATGATGCTTATGTTAAAAATAAATTATTATTATAAATTTTTGGTAGGGTAAAACGCGGGGACCTGTGTGCTTAGCATGCGCACCACGAGATTATCTCGTGACGAGACAGAGAGATTGTCGGCTAATTTTTTTGTTTACCCTAACATGCATAAAATGCGGTATATTACAAGAAATAAATAGTCGGCATGTAAAGGTTCGTAGAGAAAAATACCACATAAGAAATATTACTTTTATCTCTATTTTTGACATAACGAGACAAGTAACCATGTTAGCGTCGGTAGACAAATAGAGATAACGAGTATACATAATTTTACTCGTTGTGCGCATGCTAGCCATACTGGTGGAAAAATCCTACGCTACAAAAAAACCGTTAAATTCTGTCGACTCCTCTAATCCCCCTTATATAGATGGAGAGATACAAGGGTACTCTATAGAGAGTAAGTAGTACGTGTAGGTACTTACTGAGTACCTACATATTTGTATGTAATTATTTTAGTTAATTTTGAACATTTACTACCGTCCCTCAAAGCAGTAAGTATTACTTCAAAATGACAGTTTTATGTCACGTACGCCGACGTCCCTAAAAGAGGAATTATAATTCTAAAACAAGAACGTCAACAATATTAAAGCAGTACAGCTTTATTAGAGCTTTGGCAGCTCAAATATAAGAATTCTTATTCTGAGGTTGGCAGTATGTTCGAATGCATCTCACGAAATGTTGACATGAAACGTTTTTCCCCCCTTTTTTAATTGAAAATAAGTCAATAGAACTTAATGCTAGCTAGCTTAACCTAATTAATATATAAATCATGCCCGCGTGGAATGGTGGCAAGAAAGCTGGCTGCATTTTATTTCATGTAGGACAACTTGTGCCACTTATGTAAGGACTGCCGTATATTCCCTTCCAGCTATACTATTAACTTTCCTTGTATCTGTATCATTAGTTAATAACTCTACGCTCGCATCAATATCACCTTACAACTTATATCCCAGTTTCAACTTTTGTCACATACACCAAATCCCTTTTGGTAATGGTAAAACTTGCGCCATTAGCTTTATGAAAAGGCTTATACGAACATGATACCAGCGATAAAGTGAAAACTTAAAAGGGTTTGAGAAGAGCCTGCAAGAAAGTCAAAAAGTTGTGAAAGATGAACTTTTTATGATGAACTTGATTTTTAATTAAGTAAACGCCTTTCCTAGATTTTTTCCATATCCCAGTTAAATGAAATCTTCAACAAAACTATACTCATATTATAAATGCGAAAGTTTGGATGGATGGATGTTTGTTACTCAATCACGCCAGAACGAATCTGGATGACATTTGGCGCAGAGATAGATTATAGTCTAGAACGATACATAGGCTACTTTTTATCACGGAAAATTAAGGAGATCCGCGGGAACCAAAAAACCTCAATCTACGCGGATGAAGTCGAAGTCAGCTAGTGGTACTGGTACATAAAAGAAAGTTTACCCATGTAGCTATTGTAATAACCGGTCATGCCCTGTGGTGACTGCGGCGTGGGTCGATGCGACCTACTTCACCGGGTCGCGACGGTGATTTACTCCGTATGATTTACCTTATAGCTACGTGCTCTTGATAACTTAAAGTTTATAAATAAACCTTGTTCCTCCTTCACCGTTCTACTTCTACCTATATTCTAATTTCGACCTTAGATACAATTGACGAATGACGAAACGACTTATGTTAATGCATTCTTCGTTACATACCAGTGGCGTGCATAGGTTTTGAAGCTAGGGTAGGCATAAGCTAATCAGAATACCTATTTACTGGCTGTTTTAATGAAAAATGAGCATTGACCTATTTCCATTTGGGTAAGCAGTGCTTTTATGCTTCAATGAACAACACGTCACTGTTACATACATGACATAATTTTGATTTATTATATGCTATTTCGATTGTAATAAAATCTTTCGCGTGAATGAAAATATTAATCCACGCGGACGAAGTCGTGGGCATCATCTAATATGACATTTTTACTAAGAGTTGTTAATTTTTCGAAGGTTATTTGAAATTGTTAATTTATTTCTATAAATGAAAAACCAACGCTTTTGGTTGCAATTCAAATATCCTTCGTATTCCTATACTGTATAATTGTATTGTTAGCAATGTTCTAAGAACTTCAAGCAATATAATTGCAATTCATTCTACCATCGTACCGCCAGCCGTCGTGCGAGTTTCCACCCACAGACACGAAGCGCTTTGCGTCTTCATTCCTTACTCGCATGGCTAGGGTCTGGAACACTACCAAAAACTGTTTCCCACCAATTACAATCCGGGTATCTTTAAATCAAGAGTGAATAGACATCTAGACAAGCGCGTTCCATCTTAGGCCGCATCATCACTTCCCATCAGGTGTGATTGTGGTCAAGCGTAAGTCTATAATGAATAAGAAAAAAAATTAAGATCTTGCACCCATTAGTATAAACGCAACATTTCCGTTATTCGACGTATTAGCTCATTGCTCCTTGCTAATTAGAGCTAAGGAAAACCTCTTACCATCGAAATTGTTCGGCTTTCTCTCAGTCTTCATTCTTAGCTTCTTTTCTCTGTGCTATTTGCTATATCTTATAGTTAATTGGGACTGAAAGCTTGCAACTAATTATGAGAGGGCGTTGGTAGGATTCGCAATGGGAATAGCTTTAAAAGCATACTTTCTTCAAACCTAGGCAATTTTTTTACAGTAAATCACGGTGTATCCAGCGTTATAATTTGGTTAGTTAGTTATTTATTTGACTCATTCCATGTTTCATGATGTATATCAGAATAAATTGCATAATATGAGTGCTTTGACGTTTGAAATTCAGTCTCTCTAGAGATGGAAACTCAGCGACTATTAAATACTTTGATGTTTAGTCATTTGATTTAGGTGACTATGGTAATTGGTAGCATAAGACATATATACTAAACACGAGAGTGATAATTATATTATATAATAGCCCCCCAACTCGCATTGGATCAGCGTGATGGTTCTAATCTCTAATTCCCTCTCTCCTGTGAGAGTGGAGGCCTGTGCCCAGCTGTGGGACTTTAATGGGCTGTACTGGTGGTTATAATAAACGGTAGATTAATCATATAAGCCTGAGCTTAAACGAGATTACATAATTATTAAAGTAGATCAACTATAAGGCCTGTTAATAAGCACAAAAACACCTATGCCAATCCACGCACACTTCTAATTAATGATTAGCAAGACAAATGATCGCCATCTCAACTCCATTGTGTTAAACTATAATAGGCCCCCTATTGTTCCGCTAACGAATATGGACATATGCCAAGTTCGCGTGTGACCTTTGATAGGCGTCTGGTTAAGCCGTTTATGGCTCAGTCGAGTTAAATGCGGATTTCTCTTATGTCTACGAATATTTTATGGCTGCGGTTTTATGTACAGGGGCCGTACTGCCAACGCTTAAAGAAACACTGTAGCAATATTACTCAAAATTACAGTTTGATGTCACGTACCTTGTCGTCCCTAAAATAAGGATTATAATTCTAAAACACGAAAGTCAACACTAATGAAAGCGTTCGCGTTGGTAGTATGGTCTATGAGCGGTTAGACTTAGATAAAGGCGTCTTTTGATGCGAAGACACTTGTGCTAAATAAGTCAGTCATTTCAACCCTTGCTGGCTCCCTAATCTCATGAGTCTCCTTTCGGAAAGAGAATGGTTTGGTCATAGTCCACCAGGCTGGCCAATTGCGGATTTTCAGACTTCACACACCTCCGAGTACATTACGAAGAACTGGGGCATCTGTGATTTCCTTCACCGTTTGAAGCTATAGCTATATTGTGTTTCTTAAAACGCACATAAAGTCCGAAAGTCGGTTTGAACCCGGGGATCGTATCCGCGACCCCGTATAGGAGGTCAGGTGTCTAAACCACTAAGCTATCTGCACACGTAGTTTAAAATTACTATTACTACGAGTGTAAGCGGGAATATTAAGAAAGCTCTGTAGTCACTCATAGATGCGATGTAGAGAGCTATAGCTACATATACGTGGATACAGCACTACTCGAGTGTAGTGCTCTGTATCCACTCAACGAAAAGCTTACATTGGCTCCCCAGTAACACTCCCGGAAGTCCTCGCCGACCTGGGCGGCTTGCTTGGATTCTGGAGTGAGTTCGGCTGGCTGGAGTGATCCAGCGGGGAGACGCACTAAAGTTCTCACGCACAACGGACACTTATGCTTAAGTGCGGAAAAGCCCAGAGAGAGAAGAAGAAGAAGAAGAGAGCTATAGCCCAGTTTTTCTTAGAGTATGGAAGAGGCACAGCCTTTGTTATTGCTGAAGAGGTAAACAAATCACATTAAACGGTATTTTTTATGTATATTTTTATTATATTTTTATGTCTATTAGAAAGAAAGAAATAAATCTTTATTAACAAGTACAAAGAATAACCAATAATAAAATAAGACTTTAATGTGACTTGATCCCCAAAATGGTCTTGACTCAGCATCTGCTATATATATTTGTATATTGCGCTGATCTTCCGTGAAGCCAGTATGCTCGGTATCTATTAGGATGTCCGAAAACTTTCCCAGTTTTATGTGCACGATAATCTTTGTCATAAAGCTTTCTAAAGTTTGAGAGCTTGATTAAAATATGTCACTTTAAGATCAAATTAAGTTTCAAAGTTAGTTAAAGTTACTTATACTTAAAATAGTTTGTTATTCAGAGTTGCTTGTTATCGAGAACTTGAATTTTCGAGAGGCATTATTATTTCCTAGGAATGAGTCCGTAGCGGACCTGTCGGCACAAATCTCTCTGTCTCTTTCTGCGTCGTATTCCTCATTGCTGAGGGTTGTGACCCTTTTATATTAATCACATAGTGGGATAGCAATGCGGTGGGTAACCAGGTCCTTCCGCATAGTGTAAGTCCGACTAGTGTAGTATTTCTACTCTTAGGTTTCTAACGATTATTATCAGATGTTAGTGATAATAACGGTCTTTCCAAGGCACAGAGAAAACGAAAAGGTTAAAACATGGAAGCAGCCTTTAAACGCTGTGTGCGAGCATTAGAGCAAATAGAGTAATTCATAGAGCCACTAACTGAGCTTTGCACAGTATACGTTGCTAGGTAAACCGAGCCCGGATGGCCAAGATGTTGGTTTAGGACTTACACTCGAGTGCGTTACTGGGAATTGCCAAGGGACACAAGGTTGCGATTTAGCAACTTTCCACCGTGGCCAAATTAGAATTAATCGTTAATGGGATAAAGGGATTAAAAGGGATTGATAAACTGAAATAATATGGACGTACAGCTCAATGGGTTTTGAAAGTTTAGATTTTGCATAGTTATAGGTTTCCGCTGTCCTCATTATAATTCAAATCGGGTAGGTAACATTGGTAACAATCAAGAGTGAATAAGGCATCTTCTAGGCAAGCGTGTCCCATCTTAGGCCGCATCATTACTTCCCATCAGGTGTGATTGTGGTCAAGCGTACCTAAGCCTAAAAAAATATTAGTAGGTACATTTTTTTTCTGTCGTCATCATGTCTTCTGGTATGTGATGGTGTAGGTAGTCTAAAATGGTTGCGGGCTAACCTGTTACGGGTGGGTATATTTAACGCTTAATCGCTTTCTACACGGCTGACGGCATCATACTGGAACGTTGTCGCGTCTTTGCCGGTGGTAACTAGCCACGGTCGAAGCCACCAGACGACTCACAAATTATAAGTTCCTAAATTGACCGCTCCCACTTGTAAAACCACAGCGCACACTACAGCGTCAAGGAGGTCGTCAAAAATACTCAGACTATAAAGATTTTTTTAGATCTTGAATCTTCTAGCTTTACTCGGTAATTATTTAATTAAAATTATTAAAAAAATATCGAGTAAAAAATATTAAAAGGGAAGCAGAAAATCAATATGGAAATCTAAACCATAAAAAGTCCCAGTTTAAAAAGTAGACGCAAAAGAGTTCAAGACTTGCAAAGACTGAAAATATTTTTCCTTAATCGGAAAAAGTAGCGGAATAAAAAGTTACAGCGTGGATTCGCTTTAAACGAGAACGTTGAAGAGTAAAGTGGTCAACCAATGGAATACATCCATAGAATAGTTGGAAACAATGTACAGATAAGTACATACTTAATCTTTATTCTTGGTAGTTTTTAAACGAGCGAATATAAATTCAAATTAAAAAGGCATCTGTTATGACTGCAAGCCTGCCCAGTGAGGACAAACCCTTGACCTTAGAAGCAGGGGCGCATGAGCTCCTAATAGGTCAAAAGTCACTGGGTCAGGGGCCTCTAAATGTTGGTACTCAGCGGTGACTGGGGTAGGTGAACTTAATATACACTAATAACGGAACTTATAGGCTTTACACATACCTTCCAAGTCCCATCAGACTTAACAACCCAAGAGGTGGTAGGGTGTATGTGTTTGATAACTTGTGTTGTGTGTGTTTGAATAAATTGTGACCCTCCTAGGTTGCTTCTTATGGTTGTCACCTGGCGCATGCTGGCCGTAGCACCCTTCACTGCCACTTCACACTTAAGTTTATTTACTTAATTAAAGTTATCTGAGCACAATTTACACTAGAAACGCCCCTTGCCACCATTAGTTAGTCAGAATACCTACTTACTAGCTGTTTAGATGAAAAATGAATATCGACGTATTTCCGTTTGGGTAAGCAGCACCTTGCCACGCGGCGAATATAAAGGGGGTGAATAAACGTATTTTACCAACGCGGTAATGACAATTGATTTATTAGGAAACCTAAATCAAAAAAGAACTAAAAATTTGGTTTCTTTTAGAATCTAACCAAAAAACCACGCTTGTCTTTTTTGCCAGCGGAACAAGAAGTGTCAACTGTCAAAGCCGTCACCATAGACAAGGGTGACGCGATCGATTCAAATTATTGCATTTTGTTTCATCCAAAACGTAACGTGTAGCGCCACCTAACCAGAAATGAAGGCTCTGTTACGCGAGAGACAGCTTATGAGCGCCGCACGGTCTCGAACTCCTGTCCAAATACAAAGTTCCTTCCCACAAGGCCAGGTGGCGTGAACAGCTTCAAAAATACTGAATCAGAATCAAAAATTATTTATTGAATGATACACATAATATGATATAAAGGTGATACAGAAGATATAAAAAGACAAGTGTATTACCATTTTCATGGCGTGTAATACTCAAAAATAATCGATTTTACAAATTACAATTATTAACAAATAATTCAATAGATAAATATAACAATTATGAAAATTCTTGAAATATATTTATTATGAGGTACCGAAATACTGAGTGGGCGAAAAACTGAAGGCGAAGCGAGCGCATTTTACTTGTTTTTAATGATTCATTATTATTGCTGGTTAAATACATTTTTCGCACACATAATTTAACGCCGGTCGGTTTAGTAGGTATTAAAGCATTCTAATTACACTCACAAATTGAAAATGAAAATGAAATGATTTATTTCACGTAGGACAATTTGTCACACTTATGATAAGTCGTAAGAACCTACCACCGCGTCGGAAAACTAAATTCTATAATATAATATATATATAGAATTATAATATATATATATTCTATAATATATATATAGAATATAAATATATTCTTCTGAGAATAAGCGGACAGAAACATTTACGTAGGTAATCTTCAACAGTATAATAACCTTTTTTCAGGAGTACACTTTGAATGGTTTTATTAACTTAGGAGTCTTGCAGACCCATCCCTATCTTCTGTTTTGGAAACAAGATTTTTTTAACCATCGACAAAAGCTTTACCAGCTTTTAAGCACAAAACCGTGCATTCCGCAATCCTTAATACCTACCTGCTCAAATTCTTAGTCAAAGATACGACTGTATTCTTAAAATTGATGACGCTAAACTTTTCTCGGTGTTTATATTCGCATTTTATATTCTTAACGACGAAATTATGTTAATTAAGATTCATTTTCGAGCCGAATAATAACTTATTCCGTCGAACCCAAGTTTAACGCGTTAATCGAGCAACACGCTTGAGAGTTGATACGTACTCGCTCGTGAGCACGCTTGCTCTTGGGCTAGGTATTTTTTGCGGGAAAAATTTGGCACGGATTCCCTTAAAACTACCGATTACGCGTTTGCGTCTTTGCTGCGTCATCACTTTCATCATCATCTTGTGTCTTCCTCAAAGCGAAGTTTGACGGTAAAAAGCTTCACTATTTAAAGCAGCATCTTTTAATTATGGGTGACTAAGCCTACCTAAATACCATAACCCACTTAAATACCCTGAAACTAGCTTTTCCTCAATCTAAACACTTAAAAGTTGAAATATGTCTCTAAGATTCAACAATATTTATATTTATCATCAGCATTTCGAAGAAACCGGCTTTTAATATTATGATGGTCTGGTACATTGAGATGTATCAGACCATCGGTCAGACAGACAGACCAACGGTAACATCTCCCTTCGCAGGGAGTTATTGCTTTTTATTGTTAGGGCCGAAAAAGCAAACACGAGTCGAAGGCAGGAACAAATAAACGCCCTGATACCTGCATAGTTCCGAGAATTAACATAATACGACCACTACCAATGTATTGGTACTCGATCAGTTCCTACTTTAATACTTCACTTTATTCTCGAACGTTTGAATAAATTTTTAATTGGTGAACAGAATGATTTGGTTGATAACATTTGTAATTTTGGTCTGTTTATTAGTTTGGAGCTGCCTGTAGTAAAACTATGTAAAAGTTACATAAACTTGTAGTACTTTTTTTTAACCACTACAAGTTAGCCCTTGACTGCGATCTCTCCTGATCGTAAGTGATGATGCAGTCTAAGATGGTAGAGCGGGCTAACCTGTTGGGGGTGTGACAGTTCTATTAAACCCATAAATCCTAACCGGTTTCTACACGGGATCGTACCGGAACGGTTAATCGCTTGGCGGCACGTCTTTGCTGGTAGGGTGGTATTCAGAAATTATAAATTCTGTCAAAACACTGCGCCAGGGTTAGGTTTAGGGTCGTCAAAAGTTAGTTAGTTAGTTATCTAGTGTATGTACCTTCTGATATAATCTTTGAGTCAATGTTGGGGTCCCAAGGAGCTGGCGAGAAAAGCACTTCTCCACTACTAGGTGGACGGACGTCATCAAGAGAGTAACAAGGAGACGCTGAATCAATGCGAAGCGAGACCGCGGCGTGTGGAAGTCACTATTTAGAGACCTATGTCCAGCAGTTGAGGTCTATCGGTTGCTCATGATATAAAAAGACTAACAACAACTTGCGTGCTCTACAAGAATTTAATTTTCATTCGAAAAAATAGCGAGACATAACCTCGTAGTAGGGCCTCCTTTGTGTATTGTGTTTTAAATATTTTAGGTGGCTCTAGACGCTAGTCTTTCTGCTTTTTAAGTTATTTTACGTCGGGAGTTAAATAGCTTTGCTTTGAGAATGACTTTGTACAGGTTCTCGGTGGGTTTCCTTTCATACCTGCCTGAATTCTTGGTTTAGGTAACATGTTAAAAATAGGAATTATTCACGTTTCAACAATGTTCCGTATTTTGCCAACCCGCTTTCCTAATACCTAGGTACTTGATGAGGAATGACGTACCTGCACCTCGTATTATAAGGCTGAAGGTATTTTCATACATACTTAATATACTAAATATATTCATCAGAATTTTACGGTTTATCATCAAAATTCAAAATGCTGGGTCAAAAACCTAGGGGAGTGGAATTATTCATTTCATTTATTGCATAAAGTGTGTTACAGTAAAGGTCTCATCTAATAGTTATAAAAAATCAAAATACCTATGTGTTGTAGTTTAGAGATAATATACAACAGTATTAGTGAAATCATCTAGTCCCACAAACTTATCTGACCCGGTGACCAATATTGGAACTAATTTTTATGCCTGTTTAGTTTTTGTTTTTATTAAATTTTTCATAGATACGAGTGACGCTGTCACCGGATCAGCCCCCCGATTGTATAAGATAATCGTAATCGTAAACGTTTGCCAAACGTATAAACCGACCTGTTTAAGGAGTTCATAGATGCCTGCACGTCAAAAAACATGTATGAACTCCTTAAACAGTTCGAGTTATACGTTATGAACTGTCAAATGATTACGATTGGCTTAGACAATTGGGCCTCAGATAAGTTTGTTGGACTGTAAATTACTTACTATAAATATTTTAAATCAAATAACTAATTAATTGAAGCCAGTAAAATAAAGTATTTAATGCTAAAATCCGAGTTGGTCACCGTGGTAACACTACACCCTGCGGTCACGCGCTGCGCTTGCGCAACCGTGCGGCTGATATTACAAGCAGCAACATTTACAGGCTCAGCTGAATTCCTTTTGTGTTGAATTGCTGTTCCATGCACCTACTAGTTATAGCGGTACTAGGGTTCGATGTTATAATACACTCGCGTTAAATGAGTTTAAAGTTTTCCTTTTATTTTAATGGTGAGCATATTCAGTCAGGACTATAACGCCATAGAAAACGACTAACTTGTCTACGCGACAACGTAGGCCGCGTGAAGGGTCAGCTACTGTTTGATATAAATCGCGTCCCGTAAGTTGACCCAAAATGGCGGTCGTCTGCGCAGGTACACAGTACTACAGGGCCGAGCGGAGCATGCGCGGGGGCGAGGGGTATGGGCTCGCGGCGCCCCTCATACCGCACTTCGTGTGACATCCGAAATGTGTTTCTGTGCATGCATAAGTTCAACTTACGCGGCGGCTATTATATTGTCGCATCGCTTCATATCAGTCGCGTTGTCGCTCACGTAGGACAATAGCTCATTGCTGAGGGTCATAATTCCCCCTAGTAAGTAACCCCTTTTCTATTAATCACATAGCCGTAGGAGTTTTCTTGAAATAATGCGGTGAGTTGCCAGGTCCTTCCGCATATACGACTGTAGTCTAAACTACGAGTATTTGATATTTTAAGTTTGTTGCGATTACGTATAACGAGGACCGACGTCTTAACGTGCTCTCCGAGGCACGAAGGAAACGAAAAGGCCAAATTTGAACTTCCAAATTCGGTCACCCATCCAGTTACCGACTGATATCTGATATATTTGGTGTCACACTTGTCCCTCGCCATTAAGAATATTATTTAATACCACGTAAGGTAGCGTGACTAACTTACCCTGCCAAATTTCCCTAGTACTAGTATCACATATTCCGTCCATTCATTTAGTCCAAGACAAGATATACCTACCTATACTTACGATTTAATTTTTCTAAAATTATTCAGAAATTAGCCAAACAAAATTGGCAAATTCACTTTCGGCCTAGTCATCTTTAAATGAAAGACTTAATTTTATGGTTATTAAACAATTTGCAAAGGAAATTATATCAATATCTGCCCAAGATCCAAATTGCTCCCTGAGAGACTTCGTAAAGGGAAAATTCAATTAAAATTATTTATTCCCAGGGGAATAAATCAAGGGATAAATGTGGAATTTGTGGAATAAGGTTGCTCTTTTTTATAAGCACAACTCAAAACTTAAATATCTGATCTCAGGCATTATCCATACTTTTACTAATATTATAAATATGAAAGTGTGTCTGTCTGCTACGCTTTCATAGCCTGTCGTTTCAACTGAATTTGATGAAATTTGGTACAGAGATAGGTTTCGTCCCGGGGAAGGAAATAGGCTAGTTATGTACAAATGTTTGCTACCAATATAACGATCACAATCAACATTGATTAGCGAACTCTTTCGTTATTGGTCAAAATCCATTGTCGCAGCCAGAATACCATAAATTCAACCAATCAGAACAAATGAGATTGTCACAATGAATGGCAATGCAGCTTTTTCGGGTTGAATTAATAGGGTTGCCACATGCCTGGAAAAGTAGGTTCTTTAAATGTAAATTATAGGCACCTTCGTCTGTCCTCCTTTTTTGGAAGTCGGTTAATAATCTGCACTGCTCTGTACCTAACATTTATAGTCCAGTCGTAACGCCAGTGCAAACGTCAGCCCAACAAAGCTATTAGCAATAGTTTAGGTTAGATTTATGGACTAGTAAAAGACTAACGACCACGATCAGATATTTACGAAGGTAACGATTGACGAGTTAACGCCCCGTGCAGCCCTATTCTTTAACTCAGTGGCTATTGACATATATTTCTTGTCCATTGAAGTTTTGCTAAGGAATAAAAATAAAACGTATTCATAGCAAATCTTCAATGGATAAAAATATATGTCAGTAGCTTTCATTTTTTGATAGCCACTGAGTAAGAGAATAGGGGGCTGAACAAAAAATCAAAATTGCACCATTTCTTCCTTTAGGTATTCTGTGAAACTAATGCCAGTTTTCACCAATAAAGCCTAAATTTTAGGGAACACCTATGCCTATTAGGTGACAGTGATTGTGAATGAAAACTATCACCTTAATATGGTTTTATGTGTTCCCTAACACTTGGGCATTGTTGGCGAAAACGGGCATTAGTCTATAAAAAAAATTAAAATGTCTTTATTCTGTGCTCGTTAATCTGGGTCTGTCTGCTACGATTTAACGGCTCATTTTTTGAACCAATATTGAAAAAATACTGACCGTGCAAGGACATGTCACATTATACGTGGCTTTGCTTTGTATCCCGGAAAATCTCAGATTCCGACGCGATGTTCAAAAAAAAACCTCAGTCTAAGCGGCCGAAGTCGCGGGCATCATCTTGTTCGATATAATTAAGTATAATCTCAAATTGAGGAGCAAATAATTAATTCCATATCCCCGGGAAATAATTTTATTATCTTCTCTAATAATATTATTCCGTCCGTCCTCTTGCACGGACATTCTGATGTGTACCTTCCTTGGGGGGTGTAGGGAGCAAAATAAATTGAATTTGGAATTATAATAATCTACGATTCTACGCCACTCTGTACAAGTTCTATGCTTTAGGTATTTTCCCCCAAGCTAATTGGACGCATGAAATGCTAGAGACATTAATTCATTATTTATTTCAACGCAAAAAAATATTAACTAAAATTTGGTTGACCTGATAGTTTTTCTAACCTAATGAGCTGTCGTGAGTGATTTGTCAGAATATACCCGACTACTGCCTCGTTGGTCTAGTGGTTAGCATATTCGACTGCGGCCGACGAGGTTCCGGGTTCGAGTCCCGGGTCGGGCCATAATTAAGTATTGGGTTTTTCTAGTTAGAAGTTTCTCAGTACTAGCCCGGAGTTAGGAAGTTGGCGGTGTTTCACCCCCGTGCCTCGGAGAGCACGTTAAGCCGTCGGTCCCGGTTATTATCACTAACATTATAATAGTCGTTAAAGCCCGTCAACCCGCATTGGGGCAGCGTGGCGGGTCTAAGCTCTAATACCCTCTCTCCTATGAGAGTGGAGGACTGTGCACAACAGCGGAACGTTAATGGGCTGTAGTGATGGGTGGATACACGACTAGTTGCTACTATTTGGGGTTTATATGTCACCGTAAGATTGTAAAAACCGTTAGATTATAATCTAACCCGCGAAATTGTAAACTGTCGACAGATTACAATTTAACGCATTATTTTTCGGTAGATTGTAATCTGTTAGATATATAAACCTGATAAAACCTAATTGCCTAAATACAATTAGTATTAAAAAAATTGACACTTAGAACATTGAACGATTCACAATCTGTCGACAGTTTACAATTTCGCGAGTTAGATTATAATGTAACGGTTTGTACAATCTTACGGTGACATATATGTACTATATGCATGAGCTTGTTCACGGGTCGTGGTATAACACTGACTGCGTGCTGCGAGACGCTGTGCGCGTTGCGAAGGGGGCTGAGATTGGGTTGCCTTGTCGTTAAAAAGCTGTTTCGGTTTGGTTTCGGTGTCTGTTCAACTCAAACTTTAGCTCGTATTATTTTATTCAAATAAACTTATTACAAGTTCTTTTGAGTCGTCGAGTGAATCTACCACTTGTTAGGATTGCGATTCCTACCGAGAAGAAACAGAAAGAAAATCGGTGGATGCTCTTTTGAAAAAAAAAAATACAAGTATACCAATTACACATTGGTGTACTTGGGTAGGATACATAAGTAACCACAGTCCTAAGCATCGCTGGAGCGAGTCAAATCCATGCTCTTTTATGATTAACATCCATCTTCAATAGTGTAATAAGCTTTTTGTTTTACTGTAAAATCGTGATTATCCACTAATTCTGTAAATTGACGCCTACATCATTCAATCAATCAACCTAATTAGTCACAGCTGCGAAGTTTTCTTAACGAAAATTTGAACAAAGCACAGCAAAAACCTGGGAAAACATAAAATTCGCCGTATTTCCTTAATTTCCGTCACGACTTCGGGGAAACGATTACCGAAGCCTGAACCGAGTATAATCCTCGTCTTTCAATTACAGGGAGATCTCCAATAGAGCGGTTTTATTGAGCTTTACTGACCTTATCACGTAGCTGGTATCTGCTGATCATAATCTAATCAACTAACTGCCGCACTCGGAGTAGCTTAATCATTACTTAAGGAACTCCTAAGTATAGATTCTGTATTGAAATCTATGCTAAGGAATTCCATAAGTAATGATAAAGCGACTCGAGTGCGGCAGTAGACTATTTTTGAAGTGAAACTCCTTTGGAATCGTTGTGATTTGAAAATTCGATGAAACGAAAAAGCGAAACCAAAAAGAGACAAACATATTCTTAAATAGGATTTTGCCTGCGAGAGAATGAGATAGAATACAAGTTACATCTCATTCTCTCGTAGAATACAAGTTATCTCATAGAATACAAGTTATCTCAGTATCTCGTACATTACTTTTCTGAAATTTCACTTCTGCCGTGTGAATTGCACACACTTGCTTTTTTGTTATTTTTGACTATATTGACAAACTAGCTGATGCCCGCGACTTCGTCCGCGTGGTTAAAGTTATTTTGATTCCCGCGGGAATTCCTTAATTTACGGGAAAAAACTAGCCCATGCCACTCTCTAGGTCCTCAAATATACCCATGCCCAAAAATCACGTCGATCCATTGCTCCGTTGTGGCGTGATTGAAGGACAAACCAACAGACAAACACACTTTCGCATTTATAATATTTGTATATGATATATCGACCACGACTCAGAGTCAGGTGGTGGGGTTTAAATTAATTTCAGTCGCGTGAGGAACACAAGTAACTTTTATAATCGGGCGATGAACCTATAATGTTACGCTATAAGGCATTATATCATGCGCACTGCGTAGGTATACTCTTCATAACCTCTTTAATATTTAAGCGAGGAGGTCGCAACTCGTAGTAAAAATATATTTAAACTTGATGATGCCCGCGACTTCGTCCGCGTGGATTAAGATTTTTTGATTCCCGCGGGAACTCTTTAATTTTCGGGAAAAATGTAGCCTGTGCCCTTCCCCTGGATACAAACTATTTATTTACCAAATTTTATCAAAATCTGTTGAAGAGACATTTTTTACTCCCGCGGGAACTCTTGAATTTTCCGGGATAAAAAGTAGCCCATGTCCTTCCCCTACATACTAACTAACCCTTTACCAAATCATATCGGTTGAAGAGACAATGCTTTTTGTCCTTTCTCAGGCTCTGGACTATCTCTGTACCTACCAAATTTAATTTAAATCGATTGAGTAGTTTAGGCGTGATTGCGTAACACGCAGACAGACAGTGTTACTTTCGCATTTATAATATTAAGTATGGATATGAAAAAACTAGAAGTTTAATTCGCTTAATCCGCCACAGAAGGTAAATCTACTTATGTGGTACAGTGCCTATTTTGCGCTTGCAGCCCGCGATATTCACCACACCACAGAAATCTTCTAAAGTACTCTCAACGTACGTTTCACTCTGATACCGGAGCATCTTCAGATGTTGTTGACAATGCACGTTTGTAAAGTGACGATTTTGTCGCAAAATCTGGCTATGTACCACATAGATTTAACTTCTGTGACGGATTATAGCGAATTAAATTTCTAGTATTTTCATTTTCATGGACTTTCACAAAGTAACGCCTGCTTCTATCCAATATTTATATATTATAAAAGCGAAATACCAATCACTCACTTATCACTAACACGGTGTCTCAAGAATTATAAAGCATACACACATGAAATTTGGAAATTAGATTCCTTCTATATGGCGTAGAAAATAGACATCAGCTAAGAAATGGTTTCGAGAAAAATCACCCCTACAAAGATGAAATGGGGGTTGGAAGGTTTGATGAAAGTTCTATATTTATATTTATTTATTGGGACAACTGAAAATTGTTACATTAATAAAACCTTAAGAACTAGACACTTTTAGGACACTTGTTTAATGAAAAATTTATCAACGGTGCCACATCATTCATTAAAAAAAAATAAAAAGCTTATGCGCGAAAAATTTAAAGTTTCACTTCAAAAAAAAAACTTAATTTATACAAAAATTGTACGCTTAAAAATTTTAGGAAAGAAAAAATAAAACATTATTAATAGAGTTGAGACAACTTAAGTCGACCTGAACAATTTTAACTTTTTTTTTAGCATTTGCTGTTTTTGAATGATCAATAGGCATGATGACTGATTTTGAAAAATGGTCAGATTATGTTCGGAAGTGTCTACTATTTCGGAAAAATATCTTATTTCAGCAGAAAAATAAGGTTTGGTAGATAAAATTGGCATTTGAAATTTAAATTTTAAAAATCACGCCGAAACGCTCGCGGGTGTCATGGCGTCGTTTGTGACGTCACTATTGCTTTTACCAATGTACTCCAATGTACTGTGTGCAGTAAACAATATGTCTTCGTACAGCAATTTAGATATTTTGTGTGAATAAAATGAATTCTAAAGTGTGTAAGTCGTGTGCGGTCCCTCAGTGTGATAACACATCAAAATTAACTCCAAGCAAGTTACCTATTTATTCACGCGCCACTTTAAAAACAATGCGATCTGAGTGGCTTAATCTTGCACGGCGAGATCCTACAGCTATAGGGCTATATTCTACTATTTATTTCTGCGAAGATGACTTTGACGTAAGTTTTTGCTTTATTTTAATGCTAGCTGAAGCCCGCGACTTTGTCCGCGTGAACTCCTTAATTTTCCGGGATAAAAAGTACATATAAATCTTCCTCTTGAATCTCTCTATCTATTTAAAAAAAACCGCATCAAAATCAAGTTTTAAAGATCTAAGCATACATAGGGACAGACAGCGGGAAGCGACTTTGTTTTATACTATGTAGTGATGCTTATAACACAAATAACTGCAAAAAGTAAGAGATGCGTGCCAAGAATCGAACCCCATACGCCCCGAATAGGAGGCAGACGTCATAGACGGCAATCACCGCTCATATTAAGTTATACGGTATAGTTTTAAAAAACAATATTTCATTAACTTAACCTCTGATAACTATCATGAAGTGCTTAATATATAACATAGCAGATTTTACGGGTTTAGAACTTATTATGTTATTATTGCAGTTACATGGAAGTTTTGACGTTGGAAATTCTGCTGAACAAAAGTCTTTGTGTGATGCAAGATACTCACCCAGCATCAACAAATCAACCCTGGGCAAATTAGAGCTAGTAGCTTTGGTAAATCCTTGATCCATGGCTAACGATTTTTAATTTCCTAACTTTGGATTCGGTAAAACAAAACTAGATTATGGAAACGATCTTTGGGAAACAAAAAAGCACGAAAATACTTGATAAACATTTAAAACATATTTATATGTACATAAAGAGGTTGTTGGTCGATTGTCAAAGCTCGAAAACAATAGTGACGTCATTCGCTTCAGTGGTGTTTTATACAATATGGCGGATTGCTGTATTTTATAGTTTTATTTTATCAAAATAAATAACAATCTCACTCGAAATAGAAAAATAATTACGTTTTTTATAATCCATGAATCCGATTTCATTAGATAAATTCATAATTTCATTGATTCTTGGATACTGTCATCATGCCTATTCATGATTGGCGGATAATGGACTACTGAAAAGACGGTGTACCAACATAGCGACGCGACATCAATAAATCACGGTTCTCGACTTTTTTGCCACCATTTCCAGTTTCAGCGGCGTCTGATTTCACAGCGCTATTTTCGTTAAGTGCAAATTTGATGACGAATTGATGCGAATCGCCGCGCCATAGTATTTAATCCGTGGTTCCTGTTCGGAGTGATCATTAACTGGACGATGTCGGTCGAAGTTGACCAGTAACCAGTTCAAGCCGCAAATGCGAATCAAATTCGCGCATTTACTGATTTCGTATATTTGATATATTTCAGCTTTTATCAATACCGTTATTATAAAGTAGGCTCCTAAAGATGTTTGATATTAATATTATTAATGCGAAAGTGTGTCTGCTACGCTTTCACCGGCCATCTCTTCAACAAATTATGATGAAATTTTGAGCAGAGATAGGTTGCATCCCCGGACATTTTATCTCGGAAAATAAAAAAAAGCCATAAATCTATGCGGAAGTTTTGGGCATCGTCTAGTCTTTATATGTATAGGTAGTAGGTAATTACTGAACCCTAAAAAAATAAAACTACAAAAAGAAAGCAAATTGCACTCTGGCGTATTGCATGTTGAACTGCAATTTTAATGCTAGGCTTCTAAAAATGTTCCTCGCAGATTCGGGCGTCGGGCGCGGCCTTCAAAGGGATCAAAATGAAAGCTCAAAATTTAAGTTCTGAGCTCGCTACGATACGATGCTGCGGAAAACGTGTCTCTGATATATGTATATTCAGCTTCTTACTATTTTAAAAAGTTGATTTTTAAGCGCTTTTTAAATAAATACTGACGACTTTTTTATTGTGTTAAGAAAATGGTATTATAACCAGATAGATAGATAATTTAAGTTATAAGTTAGTATGCCTACCCGTGCAAATCTGATGGCGTCCATAAATAATACACAAGGACAAAAATAAGACAAAATTATTTGAGTTTAATGACTGATTAAAAAGTTATGTAATTTAAGGACTGCTAATTTATTCCGATTCTTTGACAACCTTACAGTTTGCATCATAAAGTTTAAATACTTATATTATATTCAAAAATTATTAAGTACTAGATGATGCTCCCGACTTCGTCCGTATGGATTGATGTTTTTTTATTCCCGCAGAAACTCTTCAATTTTCCGGGATAAAAAGTAGCCTAAGTCCTTCCCCGGGATACAAAGTATCCCTATACTAAATTTCATCAAAATTAGTTGAACAGATGGGCCGTGACAGACAGAGACACTTTCGCATTTATAATATTAGTATGGATACTAGTAGGTATGATTACTACTGTTCCAATGGTAATAATATGTATTTTCCTATATAAATTAGAATAATAATAATAATAATGTTATGTAATGGCAGTTCGCTTGCAGCCAGGATGCAGAAAGCGGTGTTGCTAGACTCGGCTAGGATAGTCCGCCGGTTTCTCACCCTGCCCCCCTGACCCCCGGCCGTCTGGTCTCCCCTGCCGGGGTGTAATCCTCCGCCCGCTACAACTATTTATTTGTGTATTTTTGTATGTAAGTTTATTTATTTCTATTTATTTACGTAAGTTTATTATAAGGCTCTTTTGGCCTTGTATATGTATTTATTTTGTATGCGGGTGTGAGAGTTAAATTCATGTAGATAATAATGTTAAATTTTGTACTTCTGAAAGGGCTGGATGCATCACAACAAATAAATAAATCTATAACTATCATCTATTACTAGTTAATATTGATACACAATATTGTTGCTACCAAGATATCTAAGACTATAGATAAGATAGATAACAGATAAACGGTATCTTTTCAATAGAATAGAAGTGCTCATTAACATTTGTGAAGTGCTGCCGTGGTTGAGGGTTATTCTTGGGTCTCGTGTTTCAACTTTCAGCGCTCTGAAATTATCACTCATCTTTCGCTGAAAGATCAAAGTGAAGATATCTTGTTGCAAAATTATCTGTAATTTACGCCTTTCCAGAAATTTGCAATGGTATAAATAAATACCACAGATATATAATTCAGTATACGTTAAGTACTTCTACTGTTTTTAATACTGAATGGATGATTTCTGTTTTGTGTACACAAAAAAAAAGAAAATTTGAATTGGAGGTACTTAGGTCCATAGATGAAAAAGACAACAATCACGTTCTGTTATCGATACAGAACCCAAATCAGTGTTTTTTATATATTTGTCCATCTGTCTGTCTGTGCATCACGTTGAAACTACTGAATGAGTTTAAATGCACATTTTATTTATTTACTAGTGGACTCGACCCTGGTTCGCATGTGTGAAATTTCTAAAAATTTCTTGAAGGTGGAAACAAACTTTCTTCCCCTATTAGTGGTAGAATTTCCAAAAATCATTGAGTGCTTTCGTCATAAAGGACCCTAGGAACAACCCGTTTTATAAAAAGGTTCCCTTTGTAATATAAACAAGTACCTACTTAGGCTGGAATTTTTCAAAAGTGCCAAGTGTACGTAACCAGAGAAGATCGTTAGTACGAATATGAGGATAGGTAGGTGTATTAGGTAATTTGTAAATTAAACACACGATGTTCTAAATTAGTCCTCTCCTAAATTCAATTTCACATAATCCAGGTAACAAAGTTTGTGAAAATTCTTCAAAATCCAGTAATTTTATTTGGGAGTTGTCAAAAACAACGCCCCGCCACTCTCGTTACGTGTTTTGTAACGAAAATTGATGGAAAATGGCTGACGCCGAGTAATTGTATTCAAATAATGTGCTTATTTGTTTTATGAAAATGAATGAAATTTATTCGTAAAGCAATTTACGTTTTTTTGAGATACTGTGGAGCCTTGTACATACGATACACGGTATCGTACCGCAACGCTAAATCGCTTTCCGGCACGATGCCGATAGGATGGTTATTAGCCACGGCCGAAACCTTTGCACCAGACAAGACAAGATAATATTCAGAAATTTATTAATTTCCAAATTGAACCCGGGACCTCCCACTTTAAATAAGATCACAGTGCTTACCACTGCGTAAGGGAAGGTCGTCAGAGGAGGGATTTGTGAGGGCAGAGTGATCCAAAGCGGCTTATGTTCATGTTAAACAAATTTTCCGTAGCCAAAGCACAATAAACACAGTTTAGATTTTTCATCATAAAATCGGTTTAAATATTGATGTTCTGCATGATTATTTCATTTGATATTTCGGTTTTGAGTGTAAATATACCACCTACTATTATTTTAAAAAGAAATCGAGAAAATATTCAGTCATAAATATTAAGTTTTAGGTATAAACACCTAACTTCCGGATGTTTTTTTTTTGTTGGATATTTTTGTGTGAGTTTTGGATCATCAATACTAAAATCCAGCCAAGTTTCATCGACTGAGGATTTATTGTGGGGGTCAGCGGACCGCCCTATTGCCTAGACTATATGGGCCTCAGATTCGGTACGTTAATGTTGATAAGTTACCGTGTTAGTGTCAACCGTGAAAGTGTAATACCTTTAGTCTATCAAAATATGATTACAATTTGCTTAGATTTGAGCCTATTCCTATTTCTGTACATTTTAGCATGATAACGGCGAAGAAATTCTTAGGTTTGTAGAAGTCGTAAGTGGAAATAAGGGCTTTTGAAAAATCACTCCTAATTATTTACTTATTTAATCAAATCTGGATCAGCCCCCCGATTATGTAAGGAAATCGTAATCGTAGTGAGTTGAAATTTGATGACGTCACAATTACAAATTTCATACAACTTCCATACTAGAAGAGCGTTTTTAAGTTTGTTAAAGAGTTGCTGATTTGATTGAGTTGTCATCATCCCTATTCGACCTGTTTAAGGAGGTCATAGATGCTTGCACGTCAAAGCGCTTGTATGTACTCCTTAAAAAGTTCGAGTTATACATTATATACTCTGAATACTAGACGGAGAGATCTACCTATACCTAGTACCTACCTAGCTAAAGGTTAGGGATAGTTCTGTATCGATTCCATGCGAGCGGCACACAAAACCAATCAGCTTTCTATTAAGGTCGCCGCCTGTAGGTAAAGTGTAGGCATAGTAGATTAGTCTATTGTCGCCTATGTTAGGAGCTTATCGGTAAAACTTTTATTTGCCGTTCAATTTATCTAAGTTTTAACAACTGGGGGCATACCGCCATCGCATAAAGCCGTATTATTTTAATATTGTAAACGTTCGTGTTTTATAATTACAATCCTTATTCAAGTCAAGTTAACTTGCCAACTTACCATAGTCCATACATAACTACACGGATCGGAACCGCTTGAGTTATAATATCAAAATATAGGTAATTTTATAACAAACGCGATGGTATAGGCTATATATAAAATGAATTAATTTAAAAATAGCCTGGACTGGATTTTGATAGGAAACTTATTTTAGGCGTATTTATCTAGTATTAAATAATAATAAAAAGTTGGTTTCATCTGGTAAACAGATCGGTGAAGGTCGTGGTATATCCAGATCTAGGACCACCTATGATCAATATAAAAATCGCGCGTCGGCGGCTCTGAAGTTTAAACATGTCATTGCTGTTTTTTGTCTATTGGTTAGTATGACGAGGTTCTGGGTTCGATTCCCGAGTTGGGCCAAACTTTTAAGTATTGGGTTTTTCAGACAAGAAATTCCAAGTTGTCCAGTGTGCTACGTGGTGGACTGAGCTCTTCTCATTCTGAAAGAACAGGCCGTACTCAAATCAAATTAAATATTTTTTATTCACGTAGACTTTTAACAAGTGCTTTTGCATAGTCGAGTGAATCTACCACTGGTTCGGGATCGGGAAAACCGAGCTAGAAACTCGTTACTGTTTAGTAGAAAGTTTTAGAAACGGTTTATTCTGTTTAATAGTTGGCCGGCGATGGGGTGATATTTGAATGGAATTTGAATAATAATTCCAAAGAAAAAAAAATCTTTCAGGAAATAGATACTTTATTGATCAAAGGCATATTTATTTGAATAAAAATGCTTTTATTCCCATTCGCTAGTATTTCTATACCAGCTAGCTCGTCTTTGAAAAGTTAGAACTCTATTAGGAGTTTGAGTTCGCGTAAAAGGCGGAAAATATTATATTTCTTCGTAACGATGTTCTTACTATTTGCATTTTATTTAGCTTGAATTTTTCAATTTAATTGAACGTGAAATACGAGACGATGCCTGTTGGGTCGAGGACTGGTTATAACAGCTAAAATAGGTACACGTTATTGTTGTTTATTTGTATTCATATTTTCCGCCTTTGACTACTATGATAGACCATAGAGCTGCACGTCTAGGAGAAGACGTGTCGTCTTCCACAGGTATATTCCTACAAATTTATCTGACCCAGTGACCAAAATTTGAACTAATGTTTATGCCTATTTAGTTTTTGTATTTAATTTTAATTTTCATAGATACTAGTGACCCTGTCACCGGGTCAGATTAGTTTGTCGGACTGTACTTCAAGTTACGCTTATTGAATACATTTCGTCTACTTGCTGGATTGTTTTTAACTTAAAAAAAAAGCTTGATTGTTTATTTGTTATATTTGAATAACTAAAAGAAGTCCTGATGTTCTAGATAGATTTAAAATGAGGGCGTGGTTTTCATTTTGAAAACATAAGAATTTGCGAATTTAATTACACAGGGTTACAGGACCTACCAATATCAATTAACAAAGTTTCAACAAGTCAACATTTACAGTAGCGCTAACTGATGTCGATTTTGGAACTACTGAAATAATGCTGCCATTGTATTACGAAATACCAGTGTATATCGACAAAGAAACTGAGAAGAACAAAAACAACAACAGTTAATTCATACAAATTTTCGACCTCCACATAGTTTGGACCCAGTGGTCCGATAATTTGGCAACATTGCAGACATTGCTATTTACCTCCCTCTAGGAGAGTTGCTTTTTGTTGAGCGAGAAATAATCTGAGTTCACATTTGAATAAATTTGGCGACCCCTTGAGTTTGGAACGCCCGACTCTGTTTGGAAAACGGTATTCCATCGATGATTCGCTTTTCTTGCTTTAATAATATAATGTATAAAGTTTTAACAATCAAATCTTATAATAAAATATAATAAAGAGGTAAGATAACAAACAAATATTTGAATATTTGTTTGTTATGGATAAACTCAAAAAATACTCAATCGATTCTAAAAATGCTTTCACCTATAGAGAGCTAATATATCAGCGAGTAACATAGTCTATATTTTATTTTCAAAAAAAAAATAGTGATTCTTACGAAATTTGCAATAATGTAAATGAAGTCGGAAAAAATCGTCTAATCTGAGAGCTTCCGTGACGCGCGCTACGTATAACCACGTATAACTTTAAAGTTACACGAGAACAATGCATGGTGGAATTGTTTCTTTAAAAAAGTTCCAAAAAAGTCTAACTTTCTTTTTCTTTATCTTTTAAGGTTGACTCACAATAACAATTTTTCTGATTTTCAAATTTGGTCTAAAACAATGCTTTACATGCGAAGGTATTTCTGCAGACATAGTATCCTTATCAAAATAAATATGTTAGTCATCTCAAATATTTAATTTAAACCAAAAATGCTCTTTACACTATTATATATTTAAGATGAATCTTATCTTACTAATATTTTACTTATATTATACCTAAATGCGAAAGTTTGGATGGATGTATGGATGTTTGTTACTCAATCACGCCCAACGGCTGAACGGATCTGGCTGGAATTCGGCACAGAGATAGATTATAGTTTGGAATAGCACATAGGCTACTTTATATCCCGGAAAATTAAGGAGTTCCCGCGGGAACCAAAAAACCTCGATCCACGCAGATGAAGTCGCGGGCTTCAGCTAGTATAGAAATAAAATAACGTGTAACAGAAAATTGCGCGGCCAATTTGCGGCTGTGGCAGGCGGGGTGGGGAACGAACGCTATGTTTTTATACGGTATGCCCATTCCTGCAAACTACAAAGTGCTATTTTGTAAAACCTGTGTGTGAGTATGGACTATTATGATGATAAGTGCCTACCCATGTGAAGCCGGAGCGGATCGCTAGTAGCATATAAAACAGAATTCTGTTAGCGCCGCTCGATGACTACAGATGGCGCTGTACCTGTGAAGCGATAAAGCAGTCGTTACGCGAGGTTTCCGCCAATCAGAGAATTTTCCGCTCATGTGGCAGCTACGTTTAATGACGTGTCGTCATAATATTCTAGAATTTTACATTATGACAACTTCAGTGTTCTCTAACCATTTGATAAGTACTCAGATTTGCCTCGAGTAGCAAGTGTTCTAGAAAGTAGACCTATAATCTATACCTTGATTGCAAGTGGTTATGGATATAGTTGCTGTTATATTGTTACATTGCAATTAATTTAATATATCTAATGTGGTCTTAAGTTTCCTCTGAGTCTGTGTATTATATATTGTGAGTTTTCATCTTAAAAACCCTATCCATCACCATATGCAAGTAGGTCTGCTTATAATTCGTCGAGTATTTTGGATGGTAGTCATCTCTTTCATAGAAAAAATGTGTCTTAAGTTTATATGTTTTGACTTTGACTGACTGACTGATCTATAAACGCACAGCACAAACCACTGGTAGGATCGGCCTGAAATTTGGCATTCAGATAGCTATTATGACGTAGGCTTCCGCTAATAAAGGATTTTCGAAAATTCAACCTCTGAGGAGGTAAAATAGGTGTTTGAAATTTTCATAGTCCACACAGACGAAGTCGCGGGCGAAAACTAGAACTAAGTGAGCCCATGCATTTATTCAGTCACTCCATACTTCCTATTAACTAAATCTTATCTCGACGATAAAATAGTAATGTAGGGCACAAACTCAGCCCAACCTGAACAGGTGTGGCTGGTTTTAATGTTAACTTATGAATGCTTTATCAGTGCATTTCACCTAAGTCTAGACGTGCACTGCCGTGTTTTCGATTACCTACGTTATTAGCATCAAGTAAAAATAAATTACTGGTGCTATAGCACAATCCTATTTCTTTGCTAATGCTATATTTTGACTTGCTAACTTGGACTTAAAATGAGGTTTTTAAAATCCCAAGGGAACTATACACAAAACATACCTATAGTCTGTTCCAATAGAAATAAGCTTCTTTTTTTTCAACTTCTGGGGCCATACTGCCAACGCTTAATATAATAATACTTAACTTAATACATAAGCAATATTACTCAAAATGAGTTTGATGTCACGTACCTTGACGTTCCTAAAATAAGGATTACAATTCTAAAACACAAAAGTCAACATTAATAAAACAACGTGGCTTTAAGAGTTGGCAGTATGGCCCTGATCATTAGTGATGGGAGTATTGAAAGATGACAAGTTTATAGACGTTCCCATAATTATTGGTCAAGTGGCATATAAGATGACGTGATGAGACGAAATAGCTCAACTCTGATGATCTCTATTGGAACAGATTTTAAGTATGTAAACGGTTACTTACTCATGTGTTTTATCGGAATATGCCCGACTAGATTCGAACCGTTTAGGGGTCCTTATTCATGAGCCTGTACTGTATACAAAACACGCGCGTACAAAAAAGTATAAACTCGAGAGTAAAAAAATCCACCCGTGCGAAGCCGAAGCAGGGGCAACTCAGCTACTAACATAATAAAGAGTGTAACAAAATAATCCGATAATTCCCGTGTGGCTGGAATCTGGTACGTTGGGAAGCTTTCTCCGAAACATTGATACGTTTTTAAAGTGAAATCATTACGCATACTCGATACTTGACAGCCTTGACTTCGCTTTTTGAAGATTAACCGGTTTACCAATTGCGTATCAACTTTACATCTCTTTATTGGGGTGTCAGACATGAGACAAGAGAACTTGTCGAACGCTTACTCTGAAAATGCCTACACATAAAACCAACTTCGGAAATTCATTCACTGTGCACGCAATAGAACTGTGGAATGCACTCCCACTGAATATAAGATTGGGCGTTTTCAAAAATGCTCTTAAGATGTTGCAAATTGAAGACGACTTTAGTTTATATTTAATTTTATTGTAAGTATATGTATGTATAGTATGTAATTGATAAATGATAAATAAATGATTTATTTATTTCATGTAGGACAACTTGTGTCACTTAAGAAACGTTAAGACTCTACCACCGGTTCGGAAAAATGATTCTACTGAGAAGAGCCGGCAAGAAACTCAGCAGTTAATCTTTTCATAGAAAAGAAAAGGTTACGATATATAGACAACACAACACATACGTTACGAGTATTACACTGATTTGTGGGTGGGTCACTGGATGCGAGGCCGGTTGCTTCCATGAAACTTTGTCATTCAGAAAATCATCGATAGTGTAATAACTTCGACTTAACAAATGCTGTTTAACGCAGTCTTTAAATCTATGTAATGGCAATTCCAGAAACTCTCTCTTTGTGTTAAATACATGGTATGTAGTATAAGTACAAGTTTATATTATGGTATGTAGTATACCCCACTACACTTATTGAATTCTGAGCATTGTCGAGTCAACATCTCCTGAAGATTCCCCGGTGTCGGAGTGAAACGTACGTTGAGAGTAGTTCGGAAGATTTGAGTGGTGTGGTGATTATCGCGGGATATAGGTGCGGGATACACACTGTACCACATATTTACCTATAGTCGCGGTATATAGCGAACTAAACTTCTAGTTCCTTCATTTTTATATTTGTAACTAATTATGACGACCTCCGTGGCGCAGTGTGTAGCGCGGAGTCAATTTGGGAATTTATAATTTCTGAATTTTCCCTGGTCTGGCTTGGTGGGAGGCTTCGGCTGTGGCTAGTTACCACCCTACCGGCAAAGACGTGCCGTCAAGCGATTACGCGTTCCGGTGCGATGCCGTGTAGAAACCAAATAGGGGTATGGGTTTAATATAACTGCCATGCCCCTAACAGATTAGCCCGCTACCATCTTTGACTGTATCATCACTTACCATCAGGTGAGATAGTAGTCAAGGGCTTACTTGTAGTGGATAAAAAAAATAGTTTTGCCTGCGACACCACTGGTGAATAAACTGTTTTTCTTTCTTTCTAATTAGGTAGTTAGCTTTATAGTTCGGCCAATAGCCTACTATTGGCCGAACTATAAAGCTAACAGTATCAACATAATATAACGGTGCATTTAATAAACTGGTACAAATCGCCATATATTCAGCGTTCTCTGTTCCCCAGACATTAGTGCATTCAATTTGCATTTAACTGTTCAAATTCTAAATTGAAATCTACTTCGCTAGGGACATAACAATACTACAAACTTTATTATTGTTAATCAACGCTATTCTACTTTCAAGGATAGCCTGGCCTAATTGTCTACAATTTCTTTTACGCTATAGCACATAATCCATACCACTACAGCTCATTACGTCCCACTGCTGGGCACAGGCCTCCACTCTCATAGGACAGAGGGAGTTAGAGCTTAGACCCACCACGCTGCTCCAATGCGGGTTGACGGGCTTTAACGACTTCCTAACTGTTAACATGAAGTACTGGGAATTTCTAATCAGAAAAACGTGATACTTAATTATTGTCCGACTCGGGACTCCAAACCCGGGACCTCGTCGGCCGCAGTCAAACATGCTAATCACTAGACTAACGAAGAAGTTATATACTTATCAGACATAATCCATACTAATATTATAAATTCGAAAGTGTGAGACACAGATTTTGATGAAATCAACCGATTTTGATTGGTACAGTGTGCTTAGCATGCGCACAACGAGCTTATCTCGCGACGAGAGAGAGACATGTTGTCGTTGCCGGCAAATTTTTCATTTACCCTAACATGCACAAAATGCGGTATATTACACGAAAAAAAATGTCGGCATGTAAAGGTTCGTAGAGAAAAATACCACTGATTACCAGAGATTACTTTTATCTCTACTTTTGATGTAACGGGACAAGTAACCATGTTAACTTCGGTAGACAGATAGAGATAACGGGTAGACATAATTTTACTCGTAGCGCGCATGCTAGCCACACAGGCGTAGGTTGTATCCCGCGCGAATCAAAATCATCTAATCCACGCGGACGAAGTCGCGGGCATAATCTAGTGTATTATAATAGCAGGTACTAATAGGTATTTTAATCCACGAAGACGCGGACTACTATTTTTTGTGTCATTATTTAGGAAAGTTAACAAATGTATTTTTTATGTCATCGTATTTTGTGGTCAATATTAGGTACCTTCCTACAATACTTTCCTATTGAAAACCAAATGAAATGATTTATTTATTTCACGGAGGACAACCTGTATCACTTATGATCTCTCAAGACTCTACCACCGGTTCGGAAAAATAATTCTACTGAGAAGATCAATACATATTATCTACTTACTTACCTATACATTAAAGGGTCACTGTGTGTATTAAAACTACACCGCACATTTCAAAATTCAAATTCAAAATGCTTTTTATTCAAATAAACTTTTACAAGTACTTTTGAATCGTCGAGCGGATGTTCCGTTTGACTTCTTAAACTTGTGTTACGGCAAGTTTAAGATAGTTTGTGTAATTTTACTATTTTAATCTAATGGATTGAAACGAGCTCTATTCTACACTACACTATATCCGAGGACTGTTTCAACTACTTACTTAATTTTGACGACCTCCATGGCGCAGTGTTGAGCGCTGTTGTCTTAACGTGGGAGTTCCTGGGTTCGAATCCCGACAGGGTAAATTTTACCACCAAAGACGTACCGCCAAGCGATTTAGAGTTCCGGTACGATGTCGTGTAGAAACAGACTTATCATCAGGCGAGATCGCAGGCAAGGGGAAACTTGCAGTGGAACTTAGTTAACCAAGCAAGGGTGATCTTAGCCGGCAACTGAATGGGTTATTTTGATATTTTGGTTTACTTGCTTTTATTATAAATATCACGTTGAATTTACAAGAGTAAATGAATTAGCATCAACGTACCTAGATTAGGGTTGTAACAGGAGCGTTCTTAGCGGAAGCAGATGCGGAGGTGAAGGGGCTTTGACTCCGCGGATGCGGAAGTGGATTTCTCCGATCACATCGTCCATTTTCTGTGCTTTAGGATGCGATGAATCGCACATTTAATGTTTTTTAGTATTCTTCTAAGGACAGTTGAATTTTTGCTTGTTGTAATGGTGTAAAAGACAACTGCATAGATTTGTACCTCTCGCATTGTAAGTCAACGTAAATAAACCTTCGTTACAACTCCGCAAAAAAACGGTGGAGGCGGATGCGTAAGCGAAAGTTCCGCATTTACGGAAGCGGAGGCGAGGTTCCGTTACAAATCTAACCTAGATACACAGACTGAGTCCAAGTTAATATTTAGGCAATAAGTATCCACAATTCCCCGAACATTAGAGCATTTAATTTGCATTTAACAGCGCTAATTCTAAATTGAGAACTGTTCCGTTTGATTTAATTCAACTTAGATGATATATGGGACTTTGACGATGATACTGCTACATAGATGACAGAACCTTACGAATATCGCTAACTGGTAGTAGAGGTGTTAACATATCGCTAAACGGTTAAACGGTTAACGGCTGAAACGGTAGTAAAAACAATCATTTTTTTTTCAGAGGAGTAAAGATCGCTTACTACCGTAAACCGATAACCGTTTAACAAACCGTAGTAGAAAAAACAATGTTTTTTTTACTCGCTGGCGGCACAGGAGTAATAGTTATTTATGCAACAGTTGTGTAATAAGGGGTATTAAAACACGAATGTGGGTTTATCACACGACGCGAAGCGGAGTGTGATAATAGTATCATATGAGTGTTTTAATACCTAATTATCAACAGTTGCATACAAGACTTTATCTACTCCCATGCTATGAATCCTCTATAACAGATTCTGAAATAGTTAGCTTACTGCTAACATTAAAACATCCAGTCCTAGTAACCTAATATCATCTATTACTGAGTATATACTGTTGGAGAACAATCCAGAAGTAGGTATTATAATAAAACACTTTTAATATATTTGTACTCTAACCACGAGAGATTTAATGTAATTAGTTAATTTATAAAACTCAGTTAAACAATACTATAGTATCAAATCATTTGACCAGGCTGCAGTTACTACCGCAGCTCGTAAACAAGGTAACGATCTAAACACCGAAGGTATTCAATAATCGTTTGAGTCTCGGTGGAGACTGCCTACCGATGGTAAAACATTCGTATTTATACAAGTTATTCCAATATGGCGTCGGGAACGAACTGACGAGTGAAATACATCGAAAGAGTCAAATATCAGTACAATCGAACCTTCATCAATAAATAAATTAACAATCTTTTAACTTTTGTAACAATTAATTTCAACTGTAAACGCAAAGCTGACAGTTCGGCCGTCCTGAGAACAACACGTCCTCGTGTTTATGTCATATCACGGGCGTTTATGCCCCAAATCATATAAATCATGATCAGACGTTTTTGCCTGGGGCGTTCTTGCCCATAATTACTAATAATAATTACTTGTAACACACTAATCAAACTGCTGAACTTCCAGTCTTATCAAACATACATAAACTATTCTCAAGAAATTGTAAATTGATACAACTAACCTCATTCGTTGTACTTTTCAAAATCTGACACACTTTATGAACTTTTAGCACAAACATATTTAAAACATCTAAGGTTACAGCCACTAATCTCAAAAACTTATCATCACATATAATATGAATACTTTCACAACTGCGAATCTACCACTGGTTCGGAATGCCACGTCCTAGCGAGAAGAACCAGCAAGAAACTCGGTGGCGTCTAACATCGAAAATAATTTTGACACAGCTAGTGTTGACGCCGCAACCGTTGAACAACGAAGGTACCGTTGCTCGGAAAAATACAAAATGGCGGTCGTCAACATCGTTGTTCAATCAAATAATAAATATGACAATTCGTTAATAAAGTAATTTGTGTTAGGCACGTAATAATTATCAGATATCCGCTAACAGATTCGGCCATCCGTTATTAAATGTGTCCTCACATCCATGTAACGATTTAAGTTATTTTTCATAAAAACAAAAAATATGTGATGACAATTACAACAACATAGGACACCTTTGTCCCATAAATGTAACGATAATAATAATAAGCTTATATTAATAATTAGCTTTAAATAGCAATATTTTGCTGACGCCTTTGTCTTGCACACAATAAGAAGGAACACCTTTGTCCACAGGAATAAATAAAACTATTAGTTTTATTTACTTCTGTACTTTTGAGACACTTTTGTCCAACAGAAATAAACAAAACCAATAATTCAGGACACTTTTGTCCAACACACAAATAAATCTACTCTTTTGAAACGCATGGAAATATATAACACTGTACTTGAGTACCTTTATTATGAAATTATGACATTTTTATTATGAAGTTACGACACTGTAATTTGTAAATAACATTAAATGTTGTATGACTAGGTACCTGGATAACTTTTTTTTTTAATTTTAATGACATCAATGTAAAGGACATTGTTCCGTCCCCATACGAAGTTTGCCTAAGAACCAACAGTCTTTAATATTGATTACTGGGTTCAAATAAATACCTTTTTATACTTGAGAGCAGATTAAAACAACGGACGCTTGCTAAAAAATGACTTATCTTGAGGTTATTTCAATTTTCACAATCAATCTGCTTGGACAAATAAATACCATCTTTATCCAATTGTAATAGAGCTGTAATGTTTCTTACGATACGGATCTAGCGCTCAAGCGGTGGTATTGCATATTATTTTAACCTGTAAGTTATTGATCTGTGGTTAATAATCGAGAAACGGAAACGTATAGTATCAATTTAATACCCATTTATTTATTTTGTAATTAATTTGAAGTGTCCGTTGAATTATAATATTTGAAATAAAGGTTATAAAATAAGCTAAGAATTACTGTATATTTCAAACACGTGTTGATTCTTAGGCGAACTTCGTCAATGACCTTTATATTAATATTGTTTTGTACAATATTGATCTGACTTTCGTAAGCGCTTTTGTAATTCTCACTTCTGTGCTTTGGTGACACTTTTGTCGTCCAAGCAAGGACACCTTTGCCCAACAAAAATAAATAAAACCAATAACGCTTTTGTGACACCTTTGTCATCTAAGCAATAATTCAGGACACCTTTGCCCAACAGAAATAAATAAAATTAATAACGCTTTTCCGACACCTTTGTCCTGAAACATAATTAAAAAAACACAGTCTTCACATGACACCTTTGTCATGTTAAGATAAATTAGGTTAATATATTATAACAGTCCGATTCCTCCTCACTCAGTCTGTCCTGATAGTGTCGTGAAAAATGTAACCATGTCTTGTGTATAATCAAGCTGAACGTTTGAATATTTTAACAGAAACACAGCACGGTTTAGGAGAAATAGGTCAGCTACTATTGCTATATTTCAGTTAATAACCAATGACCAGTTAATACTGAGAAAACAAAGATTATTGCGTTTAAAACTTCACAAGAAAAACACCTATAAAAATTCAATACAATAATGTTATAATTAAGGAAGTCAACACTATTAAATAGACTTCCACTGCAATTGGAAATACCACATTAATAACCTATGCAATTGATTAGAAAACATATGATGGATATGTGTCGTCTGTACTCAATAGCTTCCAAAAAAGAACATACGTGTTATATGTAGGGAACATTTCCTGGACCCCATGTTTAAGGCACTTAAGATATTTATTTATCCTGTATTTACATTAAAGAAATTTGCATCTTTGTCAAAAAAAACTACTTCGAATATTGTGAAACTCATGGCCAGGCTCTACAAAGGCTTAGAAATAGGTTACTTGTACCTAGCATAAAGCTAGTTATGTATAAAGTAAATGCATCTTGTAGGGCGATTTCAATATAAACTTCAAAAGACTGTCAAAGATATTACCCTGTCTTAATTTAAACAATTTCCTTGTTAATGAATTTATTTTTAATTTTAATGAATGGTAATATGTATTCTTGTGCTTGTATAAACAGCTAATATTTATTGTGTTAAAATAATAATTTAATAATAGTTTAATATAATGTAATATTGTATAATAATAATTTAATAATAGTTTAATATATTGTAATATTGTATAAACTAGATTTCTTTATAATTGATTATTAAAGCTAGTTATTATCAGGCATAGACTTAAAATACGGAATATATAATAAGAATGCATTTGAAGTGAGTTAATAATATTGCATGCCATTCGATGTCAGATTGTATTACACCGTATTATTATATAACATTATATAAAGCAAATAAATGAATAGAATTCAATTGACCAAGCTGGTTACAGAATCCATTGACAAAGATCAAGGTATTACTGTAGATAGATTGCACACATGAAAATACAAGGTGAAGTTAGCTGTAAACTAGTTATGCAAAGGCGGCCTTATTGCTTACTGAGCAATCTCTACCAGGCAACCTTTGGTGAGACGTTCGAATAAGATACGTAGGGTAGTGTGGCAGAATACAATACAAGTTATAATAAGTAAGAACATAATATAAAAAATATAATAGACGTATTGCATATATACATTACATGTAAATAAAATATAGACAACAATAATAATATTACACATAAACATACACAAATTACACATATATAAATAAAATTAAAAACGCATCGTAACGAATTACGATAGAAGTATAATTTATGTATTATGGCACGACTTGGTTAAGGAAATATTCTTTGAGACAATTTTTAAAAAATAGGCAAAGATTTGGAGTTTCTAATATTTTTGTGAAGAGATTCCCATAAGTGCACAGCATACACCGTGTACGATTTTCTGTAAAATTTTGTACGATGGCTAGGAGTTTTGAGTTTATTATCCATGGTAGAACGCAGCTGCATATGGCGAACGGCATCGAGAAACTTGAAACGTTCTTTATGATAGCTGGGAGTATGAGGAGCATATAGGATCGAGAATAGTAAAGAAAGAACATAAAAATTTCGAAGCAACCTAATTGGAAGTCAATCGAGACGAGCACGATACGCACTAACGTGATCAAATTTTCTCAATCCATAGATGAGTCGAATACACATGTTTTGTAAGCGCTCAAGCTTGTTTAATAACTCCTCAGTGAGATCCGTGTAACTGCTATCGGCATAGTCCAGTATAGGTAAAAGGAGTGTTTCAGCTAAGGATATCTTAGTTTTGACTGGAAGGAGATCCTTCCAGCGTTTCAGGGAGCCGATAGCCAGCAAAGAGACGTCGGCTAACGTGGTTAACTTGCAGTCTCCAGGAGAAGGAGTATTACTGTAGGTATTATATCAGACTATACAATCTGATAATGTAATAATTTATCAGTAATTTTTTTTGGGAATAAAATTAGGCCAACATTGTGATTGGACATCATAATAGTGGCATTTGTACTAGATCAAATAGATTCATAAGCTGGTGCTGCGTACCATGGTTACATTATGTCGAACCTTCGATGCAGAATTGTCATATGGGAGATCCTGGATTGGTATAAATAAATTAGTGTTATTGTAAAATGGTGTGTGTTTAATAATATTGTTTGAGGTCCTAATTTGATAATAAATTCGATCCTTTTGAGGTTAGGTTTTATCTCTTAAAAATCAATTAGGTACCCGTAATACAATACGTATAATAGGTAATAGGCGTTTCCCCAAACGCTCTAAATAGGAGGCAGACTTCTTAATCAATAGGCAATCACCTTTCATATTAAATTTTAAGGTATAGTTTTATAAAAACAACATTTCATCAACATAACCTCTAATAACTATCATGAAGTTCTTAATAATACATAAAAAGCAGATTTTACGGATTTAGGACTCTGACTGGTGGTCAATGTATTATGGCGAATTGCCGTATTTTGTAGTTTCATGTTATCAAAATAAATAACAATCTCGTTCAAAATAGAAAAATAAATACTTTTATTTTTATAATCGACGAATCCTATTTAATCAGATAATTTCATTGATTCTTGATTATTGTCATCATGCCTACTCGTTTACTTTATGCAACCGCATAGTCGTTATTTTGTGCGAGTCAGGAGTAATGGACTTTAATGCTTGGACTAAAAATTTAAGTAAATCAAGACCATCTCTACCCTCATTATTGAGTGTAAGGATGTCACCTCTGGAATTCCGGATGTCGACCTCGTCGGTAGCACGGCACAGGGGCATACGTAACCGGTGGCTGCTCTGGCAACACCTGTCGTCACGCGGCTGGCCGTGCTGGTGATGCCCGGAGCGCCCTCTGAGCGCTGCCCGGAGCGCCCGCAAGACGCGCAGATCGAAGGGCCCCCGAAGCACCCGCGAGGTCCGCCGGCGAAGCGCCCGCGAGGTCCGCAGGCGAAGCGCCCCTCGAGGCGCTGCTCGGAGCGAGAGAACGGGCTGTGCAGAGCCCGCCTTGGCGCAGCGTACGTCACATGAAACAAAATAAGAAACCATGAACATTTCCGTTCGGTCTTTCTAATTATTGATGGGTCTGATTACTTAGCAATTAATCCGTATTCCTGTATTACAGCCAGCGGTAAAAATAATATTTTTAAATTACCCACTATTAATATTATTTAAAAAAAATAACAAAACGGATGTGCAGAAGGCAAAGGAAAATCAAGGCAACGTGAATCATATCCCACTTCTGAACTGTTGGAGAACAATCCAGAAGTAGGTATTATAATAAAACACTTTTAATATATTTGTACTCTAACCACGAGAGATTTAATGTAATTAGTTAATTTATAAAACTCAGTTAAACAATACTATAGTATCAAATCATTTGACCAGGCTGCAGTTACTACCGCAGCTCGTAAACAAGGTAACGATCTAAACACCGAAGGTATTCAATAATCGTTTGAGTCTCGGTGGAGACTGCCTACCGATGGTAAAACATTCGTATTTATACAAGTTATTCCAATATGGCGTCGGGAACGAACTGACGAGTGAAATACATCGAAAGAGTCAAATATCAGTACAATCGAACCTTCATCAATAAATAAATTAACAATCTTTTAACTTTTGTAACAATTAATTTCAACTGTAAACGCAAAGCTGACAATACAAATAAACTAAGTATTAATGAAAGAATTATTTATTGTAGTAGTAATTAACATTTTGTATACTGCAATTATTAAAATTCACTTGATGTTCTTTAATGTTGGAACGTCCTGATCCCGATGTACTCGGCGGAATATTTATATTTACAAACTTGTTATGTCTCCTCCGGCATCAACTAATATTGTGGCAGATGTTATGTGAAAGCAATGTCCTGTATACAACTCAGGATTAGGAAGTTGTAAATAGTTAGCAATTGTTTTACCCAAACTGCTAAAAACTTGAATCGCTAATTTTTTTGTTAACGAAACAATAAAAAAAACGAAGAAAAATGGCGGGGAAAATTCTAATAACCTTTTTTTTACAGCGCGCGGCGTTCTGGTAGTGAAACGCGCGTGTATGACAATGTTCTTTTTTTGAAATTCGTATACCTAGATGTTTTTTTTTTGTAATTCATACAGATACCACGCATCGAGCAGATGTGGGTGTCTGTTGAATAAACCCTTTGCGAGGAGGGGATCGAAAAAAAAAACAAAGGAGTGTTGTTATGAAATTCAGTACAACATTACATCACCCGTTTGGATGATGTTATGGTTATTAGGACATTGGGTGTTTTAATGTTGGCAATAAGCTAACTGCTTCAGAACCTGTTATAGAGGATTTATAGCATGGGAGTAGATAAAGATTGTTTACTAAATCGTTTAGCGATATACATGTAACACCTCTAACTGGTAGCACTAAAATTAACCGGAAGATTAATATTGTATTACATTTCTATTTACTTACTACTGTTTGTAATAATAGTAAATAGTTTTCGGTCTCATCACGGCATCGTACAGGAACTAAATCGCTTGGCGGCACGTCTTTGCCGGTGGGGTGGTAACTAGCCACGGCCGAAGCCTCCCACTAGGCCAGATCGGGGAAAATTAGAAATTATAAACTCCCAAATTGAGTCTGCCGGGGATCGAACCCGGGACCTCCGCACGTTAAGGCAACAGAGCTCAACACTGCGCCATTAAGGTCGTCAAAACCAAAAAGATAGTAAAGAACATAATTATTTACTACTAATAAAATTTATTTATTTATTTGTTTCAGGTAAGGTCACACTCACAGGTGCCACAAAAGACATAGCTGAGAAAATTTGAATTGCGTGACCGAGGATCGAAGCCACGACCCTAAATAGGAGGTCGAACGTCTCAACCACTAGGCTATCACCGATGGATTTGTGGGTTTAATACCATACCTAATTAACATTTTTAACTGCTGGATTTCTCGTCGACTCTACACTGCTTTCCAAACCGGTGGTTCAGGAGATGTTGACTCGACAATGCACGATTGCAATGAAAATGTTCTGAGTTGGAACGAGTCGGAGTGAAACGTACGTTGAGAATTAATTAATTTTGAAGATTTGTGTGGTCTGGTGAATATCGCAAGATACACACTGTACCACATAGATTTATTATGGCGGATTAAACTTGCAGTTCTTTCATTTTCATTATCATGTTCCGCAAAGTATCGCCTGTTTCCATCCAAGGACTTTTAAGGAAATGATTTTCAATAACTTATCCATTATCCAACGTAACAATGACATTAAACCTTGTTGGTAGCAAGATGCTAACCTTATTAATTTATTTAATTTATTCAAAGATTTCTAGAGATTGTATTTTAAAACGAATCCGAAATAAAAATACTCGTGCAGGTGTGTCCACTGAGTCATCGCACCACTTATTCGTACCTACCGTTTATTTTCGTCCTACCTCGAATACGGAGTACGCGCATATCTGTAATCTATATCCATACCAATATTATAAATGCGAAAGTGTGTCTGTGTGTGTGTGTTAATGGATCCCGCGGGAATCAAAAAACATTAATCCGCGCGGACGAAGTCGCGGGCATCATCTAGTAGGTACTACATACGTCGCAGCGTTTATTTCCATCTTCTTTCTTCTTCTTCTTTCTTTCTTCTATATCGTTCCTGGCACTACTAAATTTTCCGGTATAAAAAGCCTATGTCACTACATGTCCTTAACTATACCTACCCATGCAAAAAATCACGTCGATCCGTTGCTCTGTTGCGGCGTGATTGCAGGACACCAACATACTAATAAACCAACGAACAAACACACAATCGCGTTTATAATTTATGTGGTATGATGCGTAAGTTTAGATGGATGTTTGTAACTCAATCACGCCAGAACGACTGAACGGATCTCGATGAAATTTGGCACAGATATAGATTTTAGTCTGGAATAACGCATTTACTTAGCTACTTTTTATAACGGCATTAAAGAGTTCTACTTACTAGCTCATGCCCGCGACTTCGTCCGCGTGTAATAAGGTTTTTAGGATTCCCACGGGAACTACTTAATTTTCCAGATTAAAAAGTAGACTATGTCACTCTCCAGGACCGTTGCCCTGTTGCGGCGTGATTGAAGGACAAACCAACAAACAAACACTTTCGCATTTATAATATTAGTACGATCCTAATTGTATTCATTAGTACCAGGGTGACAGAGCTTTGCTCGGTATTTTTTTGGTAAATCGTGTTTTTTGGATATTATATTTAAATACAAATTACATATTGATGAAATATGAAAACTATTTTTCGATCTTACCAACATAATAATAAAAATACATTAACTGGTTATTTCAATAAAAAATCACCAGTGCAATTGGGCTCCCAATCATAGTTTTCTCACAAAAGAAGGAACTTGAATATAAAAGGGAAAAAATAATCGGACTGGAGACATCTGGACTCGATCTGGGGTCTTCTGTTTCGGGACCGACCGGTTTCCCACCTGAGTTATTACAACCTTGTAAGAAGGTGGCGAAATTTACCTTCGTATTCTAATGATATTGTAGCATTTTCATTGCCTGAAAATACGGACAAAACGACATTTCTAAAAATGAATCCTAGCTGGATCGATTTATAGCCCCCGAAAGCGCCTGCAAACTAAATTTCATGACAATCGTTTTAGCCGTTTCAGCCGAATTGCTCGTTTAAAGGTATTTTATAGATGTTCGGTCATCGGTGTTGCCCTTTTCCTTAAAATCTTCTCCTAGCTCTTATGTGGTGAAAAAATATATATAGAGTCTAATTTAAATGCCGCTATTAAGTTTTCCTACCTGGCTCGTTAATCCTAACATATTCGCCATAGCGCGGTAGCTATAATATGCTAATCGCGCTTCTTTACCCGACATTATGCTAATGCTAACGCGGTTAAAATTAACTTTGAGTTCTTTTTAATCCAAGTTTCGGTACCTACGGAACTCAGGCTCTATTTTATAATACCACTCTTGTGTAGTAGACTGTTCCTTTACTCTAATAGCCCGATGGGACGGACAATCCGACACGTTCGGAAGGAGATCAGGACCGACAGCATTATGTGCTGTTCGAGGCACGGGGGTAAACCATCGCCAACTTCCTAACTCCGAGTTAGTAATGAGACTTGTCTTGTCATAAAACCCCAATAGGTTCTTAAAAATGACTCGAACTCAGGACCTCGTCAGCCGCAGGCGAATATGCTAACCACTAGACCAACGAGGCAGTTTCTTATATTTCAATTTCAATTAAAACATGTAGGACATACAGGTGTCTCTTATGTTACGTTCTGTTTTGACTCTACCGCCGGTTCGGAAAGATTTTGCTGATAGGATCCGGCAAGGAACTCAGCAGTTGCTCTTTTTGAAGTGAAAACTTCTGTAGGCGCGTTGAGCACTTTTTGGTAGTGGGTAAAAATGTAGATTCGCGTGACCGACATGCTCGCAAACAGCGACATGCTCGTGAACATATAAATATACTATATTCGAAATTAAACTTTAATGCCTTAATGTAAGGTTTATGTTTTAATAATTTTAATTAAAATAATTTAAAAAAAAATAAATATTCGTTTTCACTTCTAACGGCAGTCCCTATAAAACACTTTACGTAGGTAAGTATATAAATTACATACAATAGTGTAAGCATAATATGGACCTGGACCTGGACCCAAAATCGGTTGCTTCCATACAACTTTGTTATTAAGAAATTCGTCAATTGTATAATAGCCCCGACTCAACCAGTGTTCTTTCAACGGTTTTTAAATTTGTGAAGCGGCAAATCCAAGTTCTTTTGGAACCATATTATAAAAGGTAATACTCGACCCCACAAAGGATTTCTGCACCTTGCGTAGACGACAATGCGGCCTACTAGTTTATTAGTAAAGTACTTTTTTGACGACCTTCGTGGCGCAGTGTGTAGCGCTGTTGTCTTTACGTGCGGAGGTCCCGGGTTCGATCCCCGGCGGGGTCAATTTGGGAATTTATAATTTCTGAATTTTCCCTGGTCTGGCCTGGTGGGAGGCTTCGGCCGTGGCTAGTTACCACCCTACCGGTGAGATCGCAGACAAGGGCTAACTTGTAATGGTTAAAAAAAAAGTACTAGGCATTACTAGTAAGGATACCAAAGGTCTTTTTGTTCTTTTTGTTAAGTTGTTTTTGTTAATTTTCTTTTATTACTACTGTGTTAGTGCTCCAGTTCGATTTCGCGTAAAAACCAATATGCGACCACCAACATGGCTTCAATAGTAACGACCATACTCCTACAAGGTTGACCTCGCTTCCATTTGCGTCATCACTTACCATCAGGTAGGATAGAAAAAAAAAAGTAGCTTGACTTCAAAAATTTCCCCATTTCCCTTTATTCCCACCTTCCCACGTCACCTTAAAATGGGAATCTAGTTACGTAGTATAGGTATCTAGTTACTAAAAACTTTACCTCAGAAGTGGGATTTAATTATAACTTGAGGCAAATGCACTTAAAAAGTTGGTCATCAAAAATTAGTAAGCAAGAACGCCAACTCTGCACTCGTGGTTTGAATTCTCATTAAATGCAACTATAACTGGGTAGTTTACTTTTGGTTTTAACATTAATAAGTTATTTACTTTGAATCTATACTTACCTTTGGATTACTAATTAGTAATCCATGCTAATATTATAAATGCGAAAGTGTGTCTGTCTGCTACCCTTTCACGGCCCATGTGTTCAACCGATCTTGATGAAATTTGGTGCAGGGATAGGTTGTAACCTGGGGAAGGACATAGGCTATTTTTATCCCAGAAAATGAACGAGTTCTCGTGGGAATAAAAAACCTAATCCTCCGTCTAGTTTGTTATATAAATATATTAAAATAGGAATTAAAGCCCGCGTGTATAAAGGCGGGCTTTGTTAATTCCTAACTAAACTATTACAAAGGCTGAAATTCCCGAGTTCCGCAATATCAAGCGGAATAACTATTTCTTCCGCGAAATGATTTTCGCAATCAATTGAGCGCGTAATAGCGGGATAACTTTATAATTACGCCCCATTCCGTATCCATAGCCAGGGCGGGTAGCCAGCCAGGGGGCGGATTTAGGGCTTACGTCGCCTTATTGTAATTTAATTTCCTTTTCATCCGATTAAAGTTTTGAAATCAGGAATTAATTAGGATAATAATAACGAATATATATAGGTAAAAGAATCGCGGAGCTTCTTACTTCTTACGATTTAAAAAAAAAGTGTGTGTGTCCAATTTACCAAGGCAGAAGTGAAACCTGTGGTGAAACTCCAGAAAAGTAGCCTGCGAGAGAATGAGATAAATATAAATCGTATTCTATCTCATGCTCTTGCAGGCTGAATCCTATTATGCATAGGTATATGTTTGTCTCTTTTTAGTGTCGCTTTTTCATCACAACAATTCTAAATAAGTTACTAACTAGCCACGGCCGAAGTTGTCCACCAGACAATACATGTATCGTACTCTGAAACTCGAGTTCTCCTTTTAAAAAACAATAGGTAGCAAATAACTGTTTTGTGCAAATGGGACACAAGAGAGAGCTCCCAAATTGTTTCCCCGGGGTAGCTCCCGTAGTGTAGGGGATGTTTAATTGCAGGGACGAGACAATAAATTCAAAAGTCTTTTATTTTCAGCTGACAAAGACTGACTGCTCTTTTCAGGGGTATTGCGACTGTGGAAGAATTATAGTTTTTAACTTATTACTGAGTTGCAGCAGGAGGGTAGAAACAATAAACAGTCACAATTTCGTTATTATAAAACTTCTTTACGCACGCTTTACTTGGGGAGTAAGCTGGTGAATGCGTGACGAGAGCGTTACGAAGTGTGATCGGGCGAGGCGAACGGAAGATGAGAGGGATATATAAGTTAGTGAAGATAGAAAGAGAGAGAGTTATGTTTCGTATATTACTTTAGGGGCAAAAGAGACAGGTGCGAGGACACATTTTCTTTCTCTCATAGCCAGTTACTAAGTTTTACTTTAGTCGTGTGGTCTAAAGCACACTCGTATTTTTGTTGCGTACCTCAAAAGGAAAAAAACGGAACCCTAGGATCACTTTGTTGTCCGTCCGTCTGTGTGTCAAAACCTTTTTCTCATGAACGCATGGAGTTATCAAGCTGAAATTCATATCAAATACTCAGGTCCCGTCAGGACACTTGCAAGGGAATTGAAACCTACAGGGTACTTCCCGTGAACTCAGAATATTGAAATTTGGTACGAAGGAACGTCTTATAGCACAGATAAAGAAAAAATTGCGAAAAGCATAAATTTTTAGTTACATCATATAACAAAAATATTCTCAATAATTATAAACTTACTTCAGGTTTGTACAGAACCCTCGGTGCGCGTTTCGACTCGCACTTGGCCGGTTATTTTGTGTGGCTACGCTTTTAGGGCCCATCTTTTCTACTGATTTTGACTTAATTTGGTGCAGTGGTAGGTAGTATCCCGCGGACAGACATAATCAGCCTACTTTTTATCGAGGGAAATAATAGTTCCCTTAGGAATCATAAAGCCTTAATCCACACGAATCGTGTGCATCATCTAGTTTATAACATCACTAGCTGATGCGCGCTACTTCGTCAGCGTGGATTGAGGTTTTTTGGTTCCCACGTAATCTCTTTAATTTTCCGGGATAAAAAACAGCCTATGTGTTATTCCAGACTATAATCTATCTCTGTGCCTTTCATCCAGATTCGTTCAGAATCGGGCTTGATTGTAACAAACATCCATCCATCCACACAAACTTTCGCATTTATAATTTTAGTATTAGTATGTGTTAGCATTATTACATTATATCTCATGAAACAGTAAGTAATCAGGATCAGTCAATTTGACTCGTTTCATGTCATTCGATTTAATTTGTGGATAGAGACGCCATATTGAAAATAGTTATAAGTCTGAAAATAGTATTAGTACGGGTTTTGACGATGATAATTCAGTCTCCTGCAGGCAGACTCAGCGATTATTGAATACTTTTGTGTTTAGATCGCAATTTGGTTTAGAGCATAACGATAGCAATCACCAAATGAATATTGTCTAAGTTTAGCTAACTTTTATCTTATTACATTAAATCTCTCGTGGAACCGCTACACTTTGTGACCATTTGCTCGTGCAAGTTCCAAATGAGAGTACAAATATATTAGAAGTGTCTCAATAATACCTACTTCTGGATTGTCTCTTACATATGGATATACGAGTAAATCGTATCGTTCTAAATATCCTTATTTTCAACCGGCGCTGATTGCCAGCAGATGCTACATGCAATACCGTGTCACGCCTCGCGAGCAAGTTGCTCCAACTTAGCCGGCAGCTGGCGCCCTGCCAGTGCAAGTGATAACGCTAATGTACGGGATCCAATGCCAACTCGTTATCTGACGACTTCAATAAAAAATATTTCCAAAAAACCGACTTCCAAAGCCACTATAAAGTAAAAAATAATTTTGATTTGCACATGTCACCGTAAGATTGTAAAAACCGTTAGATTAGAATCTAAATCGCGAAATTGTAAACTGTAGAAAGATTGTGAACCGTTCAATGTTTTGAGTGTCAATTTTTGAAATATTCATTTTATTTACGTTTTCTTGTCTGTTTCTTGTAGGTTAGGTTAGGGTTCGACAAAATAATCAGGTAGTGCTTAGGTTCTATCGGACTAATATACCTAACAGATTACAATTTACCGAAAAATAATGCGTTAAAGTGTACTCTTTCGACAGTTTGCAATTTCGCGAGTTAGATTATAATCTACAATCTTACGGTGACATACACACTATGTTGAAGTCGGGCGAGCCTGATGCGTCATCATTGCTTATCTTTGTTTTAGACTTCAATATAGTGCGTAGAAATCAAAATTATATTTTACTTTACTGTGGCTTTGGAAGTCGGTTTTTTTGAAAGAATTTTTATTTTTAACTTTTTAGTATTAGGATTGAGGATTTGGAGTCAGATTTTTTTAAGGGATCACCTTCCTCTTCCTCTAAGGACAGATTAAAAAAATTCAAATCGGTTCAGAAACCACGGAGATATGCACCGACATACATTAAAAAAAAAACATGCACGCCGAACTCGGCGTGCATGTTGAGAACCTCCTGCTTTTTTTGAAGTTGATTAAAAACTGGCGGAGTTTTGTTTATCAGTGAAAAACATTAGAATAGATGACTCTATACTTACTACTACAAGATCTCTTTGATTCAGTCGTAAGAGCTGTGATCTTATCGGTAAGTGGGAGATCCCGGATTCTATCTCCGGCAGGGGCAATGTATATCTGTACTAATACTAATATTATAAATGCGAAAGTTTGGATGGATGGATGGATGTTTGTTACTCAATCACGCCAGAACGGCTGGACGGATCTGGATGTCCTTTGTACAGAGATCGATTATAGTCTGGAGTACCATAGGCTACTTTTTATCTCGGAAAATTAAAGAGTTCCCGCGGGAACCAACAATCCTCAATCCCCGCAATTGTTGCGGGCACCAGCTAGTTTTGGAATAAGTTCTTTAATGTATTTTAAGACATACAGGAGAATCCTTAAATAGTTAAATGAATTAAATAAAAGTAAAATAACTAATTACAAAATAGTTACACAAAACTTAGAAAAACTTAAAAAAAATGAATTGTTAAAACAGTTTGTTGGTAGCGTCACCTTAAATGGGTCGGTTGATCATGTTTGCATATGTTCATGAATGATTGAATGACGTATTATTATTATGTATAAGACCAAAACATATTTGGCTTTACGAAGTTGCGTCATTCTGCCATGTGGGCTGAGATGAATGATACACAGATTACGTTACTTTTTTAATTTATTTTGAGTTTCGTCTTTTCTTGCTTTCCGAACCGGCGGCAGACTCACGACATTCCATAAGTGGCACAAGTTGTCCAACGTGAAGTAAATTATTTCATTTCAATGAAATCATACTTTAACAAACTCAACTTCAATAAGTAGGTATACTGCCATCCGTCCGGATTTCCCCGATTTGTAGTCCGGGTATAAAAATTGTAAAAAAAAGTTTCCGTTCGAAAAACAAGTTGCTTTATATTAAGACTTTTTTTTATTTTACTAAGCAACTTAAAAGAAATATCCTGTTGACTTGTCTGGGTTCTAAAGCTCCAAAATCCGGGGTTTTCACGCTTTTCATCCCAGTTGCTAGATTTTGAGATGGCAACCGTATGTATATAACGTAAAATTCCTTTGTTTTCTTTAGGTACTGTGTAAAATTTTACTACCTTCGCAAAATTTGTAGGTACGGCCTCAGTCATTACCTAATTTACGACCTGTTTCCCTAGTACAAGTTTCTACATCCCGACAACGTAGATAGATTTCGAACATCAAAACACAAATTTCAGAGTATAAGAGAATTTTGATTGATCTACTTATGAGTGTCAATCATTACACTACTCCTAAGGACACAGGGAATGGCCCCTGCGTGTCGGTACGACATTACTTTAGAATGATTACTGCAGTGTAATCTTCGCAATCACCTTTGATTCCATCCATCCATTCATCCATTGCTTCAGCAACAATTCCATAAATTCAACCAATCACAACACTCAAGTTTGAAACTATGATTCATGCAGTTGTTTTTGGAATAGGGCTACAAATCTGTCTGGTCCAATGTACTTTTATGTGCTATGTTTCCTGCAAATAAATCTTTTTTTTTCATTTCATTTGCAACTCTTACAACTACTGATTTTTTGCCAAGTTTTCACACTGGATGCGACTAGTATGGACGAACTCGAACGCTAAAACAAAAGGTTTTTAAGCACTCGAAATCTACCAACGTAATGGACGTGAAACTCGTGTTGAACCCACTGTACCTACATAATACAATTTAATGACAATCAGTTTTGCATGTAATCGAGTTTAGAGTTTACAGCCGTTGTTTGTTGCATTTGTTTTCAATTCCGCCCCCTTTCCGCGCCCATTCCGCCCCAGTTAATTGCTAATCAGCATCACGTAAGGGAGGTTTTGCCATTTTGTTTGGCTTCCTTTGTGAATTTGTTTTGCTGTTTTGTTTGAGCGTGGTTTTGACCACGTATTACCTTATTATACAATATTACCCTATTATACAATATTACCCTAGACGGGAAGAATGCTTCGTTGGTCTAGTTGTTATCATGTTTGACTGAGGCTGACGAGGTCCCGGGTTCGAGACCCGGATCGGGCCATAATTAAGTGTTGGGTTAGGTTAGAAATTCTGATTCTGATTAGAAATTCGCGGTACTAGCCCGGAGTTAGGAAGTTGGCGGTGTTTCACCCCCGTGCCTCGGAGAGCACGTTAAGCCGTCGGTCCCGGTTATTATCACTAGCATGATAATCAAGTCAAGATCAAGTCGTTAATGCCCGTCTAAGCTCTAATTCCCTCTCTCCTATGATAGTGGAGGCCGGTGCCCAGCAGTGGGACGTTAATATGCTGTAGTGGTGGGAAGAATATCAACCACAGAACAATATTATGATACCAACCACAGAACAATAATACCTTATGCGGGGTGTTGACACTAGTTAGACACTACTATATTACAGTTTTTTTTTCAGTTCACGACTATATATCACAGAATAGATATAGGTACTAAACTACTATACTAGCTATAGCTACAGTGCTTGTGTAACGATCGCAATCACCTCTGATTGGTTAACACTCTTCCACTATTGGCCAAAATCCATTGACGCAGCAAAAATACCATAAATTCAGCCAATCAAAAAAATTCACACACGGCAGAAGTGAAAAAAAAAATTAATATAACTTGTATTCTCATTATCTTGCAGACTAAATCCTAGATATGTTCTTATCATATTATGAGAATGTTTGTCTCTTTTTAATGTAGTTTTTTCGTTTCATCGAGTTTTTAAATCACAATGATTCTAAAGAAGTTTCTCTTCAAAACTACAGCTTTATATTCTGGTGCTATTATGTTTAATTATATTGTATCTTTAAACCTCGGCGTTACAAACTGCTTCGGGTTGGGAAGGTAATAGCTATTTACCTTTGAAATCATTTTCACGGCCAATCGAGCGGAAAATCCCTTGGGGGAACTTGCAAGTTTTCCTTCCATTTGCCTTTTCTTTTTTAAGAATGAAAATACCTTTATTCTTATGTTAAATAAATAAAGGTGTCTAACAACTGTTACACGTCCACTGCTAGACCTAGCTAGACTATTCTGTTATATCCATACTAATAGTATCATGCGAAAGTGTTTCTGCCTGTCTGTCTGCTACGATTTCACGACCCATCTTTTCAACCGATTTTGATGAAATTTTACAGAGAGGTAGGTTACACCCCGGGGAAGGACATAGGTTACTTTTTATCCCAGAAAATTAAGGAGTTCCCGCGGGAATAAAAAAACTTAATCCACGCTGACGAAGTCGCGGGCATCATCTAGTTATCTATGCTATCCATACTTTTGTACTATAATATTATAAATTCGAAAATTTGGACGAATAGATGGATGTTTGTTACGCAATCACGCTGAACTGATCTTGATGAAATTTGGCACAGAGATAGATTATAGTCTGGAATAACACTTAGGCTTTTATCCGTGAAAAGTAAAAAGTTTCCGCGGGAACCGAAAACCTCAATCCACGCGGACGAAGTCGCGGGCATCAGCTAGTACTCTCATATAGACCGATGGGACAGCAATCCGACACGTAGAGAGATAGCGCGTCATAAAGACTATGCAAATAAGCACTTTATCAAAATGACTTTCATTAGCAAAACAGTTATAAATGTCGTCCATTAAATTTGTGGGACTGAACATAAAGTAGATTAGTAATTTATTACGCAGAACCTCCTGGGAACGATTTATGGTTCTGATAAAATTATTATACGAAGTATAGTTAGAAATCAAATAACGAAATGATAAAACTATAAAAATTAGTTTGGTAAGTTAATGGGCCCATTTTTCTTACATGTCTTTGCGTTATTGTCCCACGGCCACCTACGCGGCGTCGGTTTTCTACATAAATTCTACTCACCCACTTTAGTCCAGTCTTGGGCTTTTAATTTAGTGAGTTTAGTGCCTCTCATGTTGACCCTTCACACCTACCTACATGGGGTCCGTTTTCCTACATATTCACGCCCCCTTTGCTAAGTTTGAACTTTATATTTTTTTGAATGGCTGCGCTTTGGCATTCTTTAGTGAGCAAAGCCGCAGGCAAAAGCTAGTTGTAGGATAAGATTAGTGTGCAGCTTGGGAGTGTATACGAAGTTGTAGGTAGGTGTTAGTATGTCTGCAATTTGTTGCGGCGTCGAATCGTCTGGGAAGAAAATACCGCTTAGCTACACATCTACCACTACAGCCCATTAACGTCCCACTTCTGGATATAGACCTCCACTCTCATAGGAGAGAAGGAATTAGAGCTTAGACCCACCACGCTGCTCCAATGCGGGTTGGCGGCCTTTGACGATTATTATCACTAGACCAACGAGGCAGGTAGCCTAACATAAATGCAAATAAAATTATTATCGCTTTATTATTTTAGATACTGGATGTGCAAAACGGAAAATCTAAGCACGGCCGTATCCATATCCTGTGAGTCTGAAACGTGTTCAGAATATCTATCAACATTTGAATATCTAGCAAACTGCCTAACCTCTATAGCCTCTATATATAATATTATATTATGTCTGCCCGAAAAATTCAAGTCGACTTTTCGCTCGGTTATTATTAGTCTGGTGTATCACTTCGAATAAAATCTAGAGGCGCTTGACATTTTCTTGGGAATCTGTTACCTACTTCAGGTTCCTAAGTATGACCTTCTACATATATATTTATCCAGGGAAGATTCCAGGCAGGAAGGGGCGTGGGACTGAAAAGAACATCCTGACTGAAGAACTATAAAAGCTTTCGATAACTTTTTAGAACAGCAGTGTCAAAAGTCCAATATTCAAGTTTATGTAAAGTACCAAAGAGCTTGAATTTGACTCTGTCCAGCATTGCTAAAGACAGCGTTTACTTATGATCTATCTACACATTGATGTAATAAAAAAATAATTTCAAAATAGCAACCACCGAGTTTCTTGCCGGTTCTTTTCGATAGGAATGACATTCCGACTCAGTGGTAGATTCACTCGACGATTCAAAAGCACTTTTCAAAGTCAGCCATTCATGAATATCCATTCATCCAAACTTTCGCATTTATAATTTTAGTATAGAAGTATAGATATCCATCTACTCACTACTGAATTCAAAACTCACTTCGCCGTATAATTGAATGCTGCAAAATAGATCGTACTACAATTCACAGAACTAACTACAGCTATTCTAGTAGGTACTTGAACTACAACAACAAGTCTCTACCGATCACGTCCAACAATTTGTCGTCGCCACAATGGCGGATAGAAAACACTGGTTAAATATTATTCTTGAGTCAATTTTCCGAGTTATTCAAACTATTATGCAAAGCGCCCAGAGAATATAGATCTTCAAGGGAGATGCGAAAATCTATTGTAATATGAAGAGTTCTTTCTGGTATCAAGTAGAAAATCCCACTTTTGCGAATTGACTTTTAATTTAAACGGTTGGAGTGGTGCATTTTAATGTTCTTCGTGCGATTAAGATATATAAGGCTGCATCACCACTTGCGACCGAAATGCGAATGTTGAGATGGATGTGTGGTATGACTAGAATGGATTAGATTAGGAATGAATATATAAGGGGAAGTTTGAAAGTAGCGCCAGTAATAGAAAAGATGAAGAGTAATAGGCTAGCATGGTATGGGCATGTAATGCGGAGGGAAGAAAGGCATATTACGAGAAGAATGATAGATATGCAAGTGGAAGGAAAAAAGAGTAGAGGGAAACCAAAGAAAAGATGGATGGATTGCAGTCCCGGATCTAGGGGGGGGCAAGCCGGGGACCATGCCCCGGGCGGCACCCATACCCCGGGCGGCATCCATACCCCGAGCGGCACCCATACATACATACGGCAGGTCAACGCACACACACACACACATCATCATTAACTTTGACCAGTCGTCCAGTTTATGGACAATAAGTTGTATAAAATAAATTATTTTTCGCTTTCGCGGGGCTATAAAGAAGAAAGATTTGTTTGTTTGTTTGTAATGAATAAACACGAACACTACTCGACCGATTTAAAAAATTCTTTCACTTATTCACGCTATCTTCTATTTACAAAAAAATTGAAATCCTTACGAAAATTGCAATAATGTGAATGAAGTCGGAAAAAATCTTCTCATCTGAGAGCTTTCGTGGCGTGCGCTACGTAAATAGTAAAAGTTACACGAAAACAATGTAATGTGGTATTTTTCCCCTCAAAACGTTCTAAAAAAAGCTTCTTTTAAGCTATCTTTTAGGGTTGGCTCACAATAACCATTTTATGATTTTATAATTTTCAACAAAGCTTTACTTTCGAAGGTGTATTGTATTAATCCTTATCAAAATAAAATGGTTGGTCATCTCAAGTATTTAATATAAACCAAATTTTTCTCTTTACACTATTTCATTCCGATGAATATCTTAGAAGATATCATAGAAATAAATTAACGCGCAACAGAAATAGGGGCGGCCGGCAGGGCGGAGATACCACAGTGTTAATGTTAAACCTGATGTGCTGACTGCTGCCCAATGTCGACTGGCTATTATTGGGTATGAACTATTATGATGATTAGTGCTACACGTGCGAAGCCGAGGCGGAGCGCTGGATAAAATACAGAACAATATTTTTTCAACTTAAAACTACGAAATATATTAAAATCTAAATTATAAACTTAACATTAAGTTCAAAAGAATAAAAAAAATTGATTTAATTTTACTGGCCGCAAATTTTTTTTTAATTAAAAAAATAAGATCGTAAATAAAATATGTATTGAGAAGTTATCAAATCAAATTAGTATGTATGTAGACTAACTGAAGCAAACTAGAAGTTTCTATTTTTATACTACTGCCTGAAAAAAGGAGAATATTGTTTTCAGGGTTCATGTATGTATGTATGTATGTAAGTATGTATGGATGTATGTGAGTTTGTATATTCCCCCATAACTTCTATACGCCTGAAACCATTTTGATAAATCAGGTATCGTTAGAATCCCTAGCTTATTCCGGGTGACTTAAACAAGTAAAATTTTAAAAAAAAATATGGGGTGACCATGGCATTAAAGACTAAAGTTTAAAAAAAATTTTTCGTAAATAAGATTAAATTAAGGTTAACTATATAATCATCATCTAGAAAATGATGAGTAGATTCCAAGAATATATAACACTATAGTTCAATATCCAGTGATTCACAAACAAATATCATTTAATAAAAATGTGAATAAGATTCCAAAGGCTATTTAAGCAAATCGCTTCTTAAGGAGGTAAACTCCGAATGTAATATAGCGCAGGGCAGTCGTATTTTTTAATTCGTTAAATTAATTTCATTTCTGTTTCTATTAGAAACAAAAAAAAATTAAAAAAGGTGCTGATGCGAGCATTTCGGCCGCGCGCTAATAAACAAAAGAACTCAGCAAAAAATCAATATTTTTCTACAAGATAGAAAAAAAAAATTTTGAATATTAATTAAAAATAAACTGAAAATCAGTTTTTTAAATAAAAAAAATAGCAAACATAAAAAAAATAGTAAACATGAGAATCAAAGGTAAAATACAAGCGGGTGGGGGCGGCATTTTTCAGTTTTTGCCCCGCCTCGAAAAAATTGAAGATCCGGGGCTGATGGATTGTGTGAAAGAGGATATGCGTATAAAAGGGGTGAATAAGAGGTTGACGCATAACAGAAGTGAGTGGAAGAAGAAAACATGTTGTGCCGACTCCACATAACGTGGGAAAAGGGCAAGAAGAAGAAGATCACCACTTTTAAGTAGGTCTGATTGCTGCCAAGCGCTAGCCTATATATTTAAAAAAATCTATGTTTTCTTTTCTGTAACTATTTTGGTGTGGAAAAAAGCCTTTTTATCATTAATGTATATTTATTTACCTATTCATTCGTTCATATTTCCGGGTAAACAGAAGGCTCTGAGTGCAATCTATCTCTCAAATTTTGTCTTGAGAAGGTTACATAGAGACAGTCAAACTTTAGCATCTAGAAGGAGAAGCGTTAGGCCATAGTCCGCTATGCTCGCCAAATGCGGATTGGCAGACAGAAGTTTCAAAACATTGTGGACAGCTCTCAGACATCGTAACAACGTTTTCACTTAGCTAGTAGTTATCATCATTTTAATCCATTGGCCTTCTACTGCAGAGTTGTTAATAAGAAAATGAGTTGGATTCGGCCCATAGTCCACCAAACTGGCCGTGTGAAAATTGGGAGGTCTACACACCTTTGACACAAAATTTTGGAAAACTCTGTTGGACATAGGCCTTCCTTGATGAGTGCCACCACACCCGGTCTTTACCCTTTCTCATCAAGCCAATATAGTAAGAGCACACCCAGAAAAAAAAATCATACTAATATTATAAACTAGCTGATGCCCGCGACTTCATCCGCGTGGAATAAGTTTTTTCGATTCCCCTGGTAACTCTTTTATTTTCCGGGGTAAAATGTATCCTATGTCACTCTCCAAGTCCTCAGCTATACCCATGCCAAAAATCACGTCAATTTGCGGTGTGATTGAAGGACAAACCAATCCCCGCAAGAATCGGAGCATTGAAAATGAATTCAAAAATATTCCGAATAAAAAATAAAATAAAAATTTACAAATATATTATAAATTTCCGAAATATTTACAATTTAGTAAAGATACACCCCCAAAAAACCCGACTTTTATAACATTTTTCAAAATTCCAAAAAAGTTACCAGCCGATTTTCAAAATTCAACGCTCACGCGTGTCTCGATAGATTCCTCAATTCTTGGTAGTATTCTCATCTCGATCCTCCCAAAATCCTCGGAGCTATGGCCAAAAATACGTCTCAGGCGATTTGCATCTGATAATCTTTTTCAATGGTAAAAACTTGTGGACGAAGTCGCGGGCATCAGCTAGTCTATTATAATTAGAGCACAGATGATAGGTATAACATTGTCCTAGATTGAGAGAGTATGGCAGGAAACTGCTAACCAGCGAAGACCAATATTTGGTTTACGCAAACAGATATAGCCAGCTATGTGAAACTATTACGATCGAAGATAAACTTTAACGTTGGGATAGGTTAGGGCAGATACTGCTTTTTGATGAGATTTATTTTGGCAAGTATCCATATTGTGACTGGATTGTTGTCGATGTTTCATCAGGATTTGCTTATCAATCAATATTTATTTATTCAAATTATTCTCTGATTTTACTTTTGACATGAGTATATGAGCATGAGCCTATGATGTTTTATCAAGACACGCGGAAGCGTGTCCAGCCAAAGTTAAAAAAAACTGGCGAGCAGCACCGTGTGTAATATTACACGAACCATTTGGAGCCACTTTTGACCCCCTCATAACTCAAAAACTATTTCACATAAACATGTCAAATTTGGCGCATATATTGAGACCCGTGAGATAAATATGTGCTCCAAATTTCATAAGCACACCTCAAATGGTTATTAAGATATAAACGTACAAAAATCGTCATTTTTATGCTCTACCTAGGTATAGATCAAAACTCTGACACGGGGCATACTACCATTGCTTAAAGCCATATTATTTTAATATTGTTGAAGTTTATGTTGTAGTGTTATAATCATTATTTTAAGGTCGTCAAAGTACGTGACATTCAACCGTTATTTTGCAACAATACTGCTTTAAGCGGTGGTAGTAACTCCTTAACTATTGAAAATGACACATAATTATTATTTTAATGTAAATAATAATTAATAATAATATAGTTGCATTAAAACCTTACCTTCGTATTCATGCATTTTGTGCAACGAAACGTCATTGACAGAAATGAAGAAGAAACATATTTGAAGTCGTCAGTTCAAGCTGTCAGTCATTGTGATTTGTATTCATTGTTTATAGTGGTTTTAGTGATATCGACTGTTTACCGTGCTTGTTTTCAATGTTTCAGTAAAAACTTTTGATTTTGAAATTTTGCAATCAAAATTGATGAGATGTAGAAATGTGCTGTAGAGGTAGTCTGACCATAGATGTAATCTGTCAATGTCAGTGTAACTCTAGGTACACTATATATTTTTCTTGAGAATTCTCGTCTTTAATTATCTTGTACAATGAGTCGTACAATAGAATTACTGGTGGGTGACACACTGACCTTACACCGAATAATAAGTACCTACTAATGTAAAACGTAAACTAAACTAATAGAAAAGTCCTATTACAGTGTAAAGGATTATTTGAATGATAGCAAGGCATGGGTATGAATTGTTACAGCGTCTGATTATGTAATGTTATATTATAAGTACATATATATAATTTCAAATATTTGTGAGATGGTGATAATAATAAAAAAGCGGAGTTTATTGCGGGCTCTTCTCAGACCAGGGCACGTTTGGAACCCTCGTAGCTTTAGTTTTAAGATACCGTAGTTAATTATCACCATCACGTCTTATGCTCTGTAAGCATGACGTTCAGAAGGTGTACTTTGTAGGTACATATTTTGAATAAATATGTTTTGAGTTTGAGATTGAGTTCAATAATTTCTGTACAAAAAGTAATGATATCCCATCAAAAACATAAATGTAAAATGAGAGCCAAGTTCAAAATTGTGATATATATGCCTTGGTTGTTGACTTCAGCGACAAAAGAAGTGAGATCTAAATGGGTGCCAAGTTCAGTGGTCAGTCCTGCAATTTATTTATCCCATCAAAAACATAAATGTGAAATGAGAGCCAAATTCAAAATTGTGATATATATGCCTTGGTTGTTAACTTCAGCAACAAAATAAGTGAGATCTAAATGGGTGCCAAGTTCAATGGTCAGTCCTGAAATTTATTTATAACAACATATAATATTTTATAACAACTTAAAATATCATTTCTTCTTATAACTTAGTATAAAATGTTGAAGACTAAGGCTTTGGCTTGGCTAGTTTCCATATACGAATTCGTTTTACCATCCTGTACAAAGAAATATGAAAAACTTGATGTTGCCCGCGACTTCATCCCCGATGATTAAGTTATTTTAATTACCGCGAGAATTCCTTAATTATCCGGGATAAACAATAGCCTATATGTACTTCCGCAGGATAAAACCTATCCCTGTACCAAATTTCACCAACGTCGTTCGAACGGATGGGCGTAGAAAGCATAACAGACAGACATAGATAGGCAGACAAATTTTCGCATTTATAATATTAGTTTGGATAAAGCTCGACGAATAGCGGAGAATTTAACTGATTCAACAACTCAACTTCTCCAAAAATGCAGTACTTAAGTGTTTGAAGCATTTCCTAGAATGCAACTGTTAACTTGTGTTCAGTTAGTTCTCCTTTTAGAATAGTTATAAAATTCTACACGCGTACGAAAAGGCTTAGTTATCAGGGACTGAAAAACAGATTCATAAAGGTTACAGAAATATAAGTGTTTCTGTAACACTTATAGTGTAACATAATCGAAGCTGTAACCCTTTTGAATGTGTTTCTAATTCTGTTAATCCGAAACACTTATATTTCTTTGAGATAAATGAATATGTACCAGAAATAAAGGGTTTCAAAGTGTTTTAAAGTGTAACCGAAATAGCAATGTTGCCAAATTTACTGTTGCCGCGTATTTAAATTTGAACCTATGGTGAGAGCACCGACGGTTGCAATCGTTTTAAGAAAAACATGGCTATGTTGTGTTAGTGTGTGTGAATTCCAATGATGTGAGAAGAACGTGTTGTCACACCGTGCAGTTCGTTAGGGCATGTACCTGTTAGGGTTACTGATAAAAACACTTATTAAAAGAAATAAAAGGTTACAAACTGATTGGGTTACAGTATCGTTTCTGTTTCCGTTATAAGTGTTTCTGTTTTAAAACAGTTTCAAAAACAGTGTTTAAACACCTTATTTCGGTTACTGTTTCAGTCCTTATTAGTTATACAACAGAATTCCGGCAAGATTAGCTTTGCACGGTTGAGCGAAGGGACGTTCATTTTTTGGAATTAATTCCCAAATTGAAAGGCATGAGAGCACAAAGCTTTCATATTCGCCTTCACTCATAACATGCCCTTTGTCTGGTAAGTAAATGTTTTTTTAAAAGTTTTTCTGATAGTCTTTTTACTCTTTTTTATTATTTTTGATGATGAGGCAGTTTCAGGTTTAATCTAGGCTACTTAATATTATAGAAGCGAAAGCTTAGGTGGATAGATGGATGGATGGAGTGATATTTGTTACTCAATCACGGTAGAACGGCTGAACGGATCTGGATGAAATTTGGCACAGAGATAGATTAGTCTTGAATAACACATAGGCTACTTTTTATCCCGGAAAGTTAAGGAGTTCCCGCGGGAACCAAAATCGTCTCAAATCCACTTTGTAGACGAAGTCGCAGACATCAGCTAGATTTACAATTTTTTTTCTTTAATTAATTATTAATTAACTAATTCTAAATAACCTCAAACTTCTAAACTTTCTGTCCTCTATTTGAGTATTGGTATTTGTCTATTGCAGATGAGACGAAATTTCAAAATATTCGGCTGACTTAGCATGTAAATTATGATTTCCCCATTTCTACAATCTCAATTGTTGTGATTGCATGAATTTATCTCTTCTGCTAATCAGAGATGAGTGTAATCGTCACCCTGTATTGACTTAATTGGCTTATCAAAACACCGCTGAGGCAAATTAATGATGTCAATGGAGGCAGTATGTATAGGTATGACTTTATGAGAAGTTTACTTCGCTATTATACAGCCATCAATCAGTCTATGTAACATGTCATGCGTGCTAACCTAATTACCCTTTACAATATGGGGCAACTCGTATATATATTTACGTGTACCTTCTCATAAATGTGACTGGTGTATAGCTAAGTGGTTTGAATTAATTTCCTAATAAATAATGTGTGAGCAATCAATTTTCAGCCTTTGTCTATGATCAGAGCAAACTCACACTATCACCCCATCTTCCACCAACACATTGATACGTCTCTATTATACGCTCAGTCAGTTTTAACTAGTTCTAACCGGAATTTTCCGGAGCATTGCGGTTCGATCCAGTTTGTTCTGCCATTGTTTCAAGCATTTATGATACTTATCCGCGTTGTTTTAGGATCCGCTGTCGATATTATTCGCTAATATTATACGAAGCATATTCTCTGTGTCCATTCTATTAAGAGCTGTTAATAGTATGTCGAACGAAGTGATATTATAGGTCAATGTATATTGGTTTCGATAGTTATAGTTTATACAAAGAGATAATCCGAAGTTAATACAATGGATAGTTGATTACGTTATAAATTAATGGAATAATGTTCATATCAGAATTCAGGATTTACTTTATGATTACAAATTTATATGTTTTCCAGCAAAAGAAAAAGAGGAAAATCTGCCTATATATATCTACCAATATTTTCTCTCTCCACTTTTTAAAATAATTTCTTGTCTTTATTTTCCTAGCTTTATCGCGATTTACTTTCATGATTCAGTAAGAAAATTTGTATTATTATAACTTTTCTTGGGTATATTTTGAATTTACACTAAGTAGGTATATTGAAATAAAAATAACTTTTAATATGGGTTGTTTTTGAATCTTTTGCGCTTCTGAATTTAATTTCTCAAGAAGTAAATATTAATTATATTCTTTTGGGAATAACATCTTACGCAATACTCTTAAAACCGACCTATACCTAGATACGAATCCACGTTCGCACGGTCTCCATTATGATAACTTAATTTAAAGTATAAAAATATACATAGTTTCACTGTATGAAGGGTAGAGCTATCGACAACTAGGTGATGCACGTGACATTGCCTGCTTTTTTTTAAATTTTGGATTTAAAATCCCGTAGGAACTCTTTGATTTACCAAGATAAAAAGTAGGACATGTAGTTACTTCTCCAAAATGCGCCCTATTTCTGTATTCGCATTTATAACGTACTTTTAAAAACACTATACCTACTAAATTCATCAGAAAAATACGAGAGTAAGAATTTGACTGTTTATACGACTGCCTGAAAAAGGAGTGTATTGTTTTCAGGGTTCATGCATGTATGTATATATGTATGTGAGTTTGTATATTCCACCATAACGTCTATACGCCTGAACCGATTTTGATAAATGAGGTATCGTTAGAATTCCGTAGCTTATTTCGGGTCACATAGGCTAGTATAATTTTTTTTAAAAATTATGGGGTGACCATGGTCCCGCATTAAAGACTAAAGTTGAAAAACAATTATTCGAAAATAAGATTAACTAAGTTAGTAAGTATATAATCATCATCTAGAAAATAATGAGTAGATTCCAAAAATATATAACACTATAGGTCAATATCCAGTGATTCACAAAAAATATCATTTCATAAAAAAGAGAATAATATTATAATTTAACTAGATTAATTTAGATTTGAACTTTTTAGTTCGTTTTTTGGCAGTCGTGTTTTTTATTTTTTTTAATTATGACTTGTTCATAGGTATTATCGGTCCAAGCTGCAGTTATGCCTATCGGGTGTTATGGAACTCTATTCGAGGAGCAGAGCGACGGCAGTATTATTTTTCAATACCTACCTATTCTAAAAGTTTCCCGTTCATGCCATATCTGCTTATGTCATCTAGTATCATCAGTCGTGCAGTGGCAGCTCACAGACGCACGGACACGCCTTCCACCACCATCACCACCACCACAGCCCAATAACGTCCCACTGCTGGGCACAGGCCTCCTCATAGGAGAGAGGGAATTAGAGCTTAGACCCACCACGCTGCTCCAATGCGGGTTGGCGGGCTTTAATGACTATTATCATGTTAGTGATAATAACCGGGACCGACAGCTTAACGTGCTCTCCGAGGCACGGGGGTGAAACACCACCAACTTCCTAACTAGTGGGAATTTCTAATCAGAAAAACCCGATACTCGACCCGGGACTCGAACCCGGGACCTCTTCGGCCGCAGTCAAACATGCTAATCACTAGACCAGTGGTCGGCAAACTTATTAGCCAAAGAGCCAAATATGAACATTACAACAATTTCAAAAAAAAATGGGAGCCAAATCTGCTTATTTAGTAAACTACTATTACACTAAATAAGTAGTACATACATAAAAAATAAATTTCATACATAATAAACATTTATTAATGCGAACAATGTGCTTTCATCTTGTTACGCTGGACGACTGCGCTTCGTCAGCACGTATGCCGCGCGTTCAACTTCCATAGAAGTTCCAATTCCGACTATACTCGCCGCCTTCGTTTACCTAACATCGGAACGAACGGACGTACCTATCTTATATTTCTATACAATATTATTATGTAAACTAGGTAAGTACTTTATTATATTCTTATACACCAAAAAGGAGTTCATTATTCCTGAACCTGCTTCGGGACAGCCGCCCTTCATAACTATCTCCTTGGAAAGTTTGAGTAAGTCAGGTTTGTATGTTGTTATTTTTAATTTTAGGCATGATTCCAAGTTCTCATCAATAAGACGACTTCTCACTTTACTCTTGATAATGTTCATGCTTGAAAAAGGTTGTTCGCATATATATGTAGAACCGTGTTTTGAACCCATACTCGGTTTCATACTTGGTACAATCAAACTCTTTAGCAAAGTGTTGATACTAAGATTAATTCGTACAACACGGGCAACACTGCACTGTCCGTTGCGTACGGCCAGTCATATCACCACGCCAACTGTTTTCTCCGCCTACCCGCGACTACGCAACAAAAAAATGGTGACTCGAACAACATCAAGTGGAAAGAAGTCTCGGCCTTTTTTCTATATCGCCAAATCATCGATTTAACGTTATTAAATCTATTCTCCTGTAAAGTGTCCATATTCACATTAGAAAACCAAACTATTAAGTGATTCGTGTGCATAGTAAAACTGTGCTCAACAAATCGGACATACATAACCTAACAGAGTATCCACCGGCCGGTGTCAGTGTATGTTAGAATATCATGGATGTCTGCGAGTGCTTGTGAGACCAAGGAATCCAGGCGGAGGTGGTCCAGTCATCCAGGTATACGTACGCATACTGTTCTTCGAAGAGATCTTGGTATCACACAAGCGTTATAACTGGCGACTGACAAGTAAAAAAATAATTAATTAGTCGACCCAGAGTAACGTAACGTATGGTCGTTACGTTACAAGCCGAAAAAGGAAAGAACAGCAAACGCCGCACTTAAGGTGTCGAAGAGCCACATAAGGCTCTGGAGCCGCACTAGACCAACGAGACAGTCAATAATTATAATAGACGACGGGACAAATATCTGACGCGCAGGTACGGGAAGGCATCTCATGTATTGAGCTATATTTATACAGAGGAAATGGCTATGGCTCTGATAGTTCCTAAGTTAAGATGATTTGTGAGATAATTAAAAAAAATACCCGGCTGAGTATGTTATGGGCTCTTCTTAGACCGGCGCGTTTGGAACCCTTTAGTCTTAAGATACCGTAACCGATTATCACCATCATGTTTTTGAGCAAGTAATTTTTAACGTCAATAATTGTACCTACAGTGTACCTATATTGAATAAATGATATTAAGTATTGAGTGTTGAGAAAATAGTTTGGTGCGGAACTCGAAAATTTCATTGGTTTTCCACACCATGCAAAATAGTTAGAACTAGATGACGCCCGCGACTTCGTTCGCGTGGATCAAGTCTTTTTAACTCCCGGGGAACTCCTTAATTTTTGCGGTTTAATGAGTCATGATTGATTGACTGATCTATCAACGCGCGGCTTGAACTCCTGGACCAGTGGCGTGCATAGGGTTTGAAGCTAGGGTAGACATTAGTTAGTCAGAATACCTTTTTAATGATTGTCATGATGAAAATGAGCATTGACGCATTTCCATTTGGGTTAGCGCTGCTTTTATGCCTCTATGAACTGCACGCTGGACGGTTCGAGCTATAATTTGGCGTACCAGATAGCTATTATGTCCTCCCGACCGAGTTTCGGGCACAGCAGCCAATCTCTAGAGATATTAGCCATCTGCGCGGGAGATATTATAGTGCACAAGTGTGTGCGCGTACACAGACGCACTCTCTGTTCCTTTACTCTCATAGCCCGATGGGACGGAAAATCCGACACGACCGGAGAGAGATCAGGCGCAGGCCTGACGGTTTACCGTGCTCTCCGAGGCACTGGGGTAAAATACCACCAAGTTCCTAACTCCGGGCTAGTACTGAGATTTTATTGTTTAGAAAAACCCAATACTTGTTATGGCCCGACCCGGGACTAACCCGGGACCTCGTCAGCCGCAGTCGAACATGCTACCCAGGCAGTTAGTTAGTAGCTATTATGACGCAGGCATCCCCTAAGTTTTTTTTTAAATACAACTAAAGGGGGCAAAATCTACTACAAACTTCTACTGCTAGCTACTACTACTCGACCGCACTGGCGCCACCTAGCTTGCCTTAACGTGGGAGTTCCAGGGTACGCTTCCCGCCAGGGTCCATTTGGGAATAATTTCTGAATTTTCTCTGGTTTGGTCTAGTGGGAGGCTTCAGCCGTGGTCTACCGACAAAAACGTACCGCCAAGCGATTTAGCGTTCCGGTACGATGCCATGTATAAACCGACTAGGGGTATTGGTTTAATATATTTTATTTATTTATTTATATAATTGCCATACCCCTAACAGGTTAACACCACTTACCATCAGGTGGGATTGCAGTCAGGTGCTAAGTAGTAGTGATATTACCTACTGTGTGTTCCAAATAAACTAGTTTTCTTGCTTTCTTTAAAATTAAGAGTTTGACCAATCAAAATCGTTCTCTAGCTTTCCATTAAAGGTTTTCGTTATTGTTATGAAACACAAAATTCAATTTTAAATTCAACACAATATAAAACGAATTGCCGAATTTATTCAAAGGAAATACCAATTGCTGAACAAATGTTCCTACCATACAAGATATTCAGCGAAGTCATATATTACCGTAATGGTCTATTTCCTTATAAAGAGCGGTTATAACAATAATTCAAAATTGAAAACGCCGAACGTTTTGATGCAAAGGCTCTATAAATCGAATACTCCAAGATTTTGTGGGAAATTTTTAGAGGATACTTGATAAAGGTGGAAAATCTCTATATCTCAATAGGGATGATTTATACATAAAAAATAAATTATTTCTTATATTACTTATTATTAAATAGTGTCTTCCAAAAAATCTTAAATTAATATATTTTTGTTAATCACGATAATCATTATAAAATTTCACTAGGAGGCCCCAAAGAGCCCTGTAAATGTTTCGAGGCTTTAGTTTTAAGAGTAGGTTAGGTTAGCTATTTAGTTTTTATTTTTGGGCTTTGGGAGTCGGTTTTTTGGAAAGAATTTTTATTTTTAACTTTTTAGTGTACTCTTTATCCCCACGGCTTAGGAGCTCAGTACCCTGCAGCATCAGAGTTGAGGAGTTGGGACTTGGGTTTAAGTATGAAGTCGTTGCTTGACACGTTGAATATGAATTCACCATAAAAAAAAACTAAATCGCTATTTTTAAGGATTTCTGTACCCTGCAAAATCAGGGTTGAGGAGTTAGGACTCAGAGTTGAATCGTACATATATACCTACTATATGAATTCACCATCGAAATTTCCCAACTCCCCAGTTTTGAGTCGTAGGTACACCTAAAGCATCAGGATTGAGGATTTGGAGTCAGAATTTTTTATGGGACCACCTCGCGAGCTTCCTCTAACCACTGAAAAAAAAACATATTTTCAAATCGGTTTAAAAACCACGGAGATATGCAGTAACATACATTAAAAGAACGCGCCGAATGGAGAACCTCCTCCTTTTTTGGAATTCGGTTAATAAGAATGAAATTGTTATATGAGAATTTCCCGCCAGCTCTCGGGTTGTATGGATTTCGAGAAAAACGATAAAATACGTCATAAAATCATTTCTCGAAATCATATTAGAGACGTGAAAGGCTGGAGTCAGACCTTATTACGGCTTACAAGGCTTTATGCTTCAGAATAGCCTCAAAGGCGTATTGATATCTAAGCCAGATTAGTGTCGTATTAAGGTGCGAAATATGTTTAATATTGCTGCTTTCATTATAAGAGATTACCGTACTTTTGGTACTAGGAAGGCTGATTCAGTAGTTGATGGCTTTTTTCTGGTGAGAATAGTGACAATCTGCCCGCATGCCGTTACCCATCTGATTACTTATCGCTACTCAAAGACGAGTTATGGTTACCAAAACAAAACAATAACTAGTAAGGCTGATACTAGTTTCGAATTATGATATGAGTAGTATCTGTGTGTTCAGTATAAAAACTGGCAATTGTCATCCACCAAATACTGAATCAGCAGTAGTTACCAAAAAAACAGCTGTCTCTTAGTCTATTTGTAGGTCATTTGTAGTTATCTATTCATTGGTGATTTGAGGCTTGATTAGTTTTATTATTGTAATAGATTGGATTAAATAAGATGCCTACGCGTGGATAAAGTATTTTTAATGCCACGGGGGCTCCTTAATTTTCCAGGATAAAGCCCATGTCACTATGTCCCGACAAGCAGATTTTGTCCTTCACTTTTCTCTAACGAATTTCATCAAAATTGGTTCAAAAGATGGGCTGTGAAAACGTAGCACAGGCAAACAGACGCACTTTCGCATTTATAATATTATCATCGCGTGCCTTCTTCAAAATGAAGTTTGGCGGTCATCATCCGAAAAACTTCTCTATTTTGTGCCGCATCTTTGAGCTTCGGATAGCTAAGCCCGGTCCACTCCAGTATATCGTCCAACCACTTGCGCCTTTGGCGACCTGGAGCTCTCTTGCCTGCAGGGCCCAGGTCCATACAACCTCATACAAAAAATACTTGCCGCTACGTGCCGCGTCTCAGTAGTGGGGCTCGACCTTACGAGTAAGTGGTTGCGCGTTGCGTTAATTAATATATCAGTCACCTTTTCATTTCCTTTTATACATATAATTTAGATTGAAGTCTTTAGTTTAGTTTGACTTTTAAAAATAAAGTTTACACTAACGCATCTTTGTATCTAGTGCAGACAAGGAACAAGAAGCCTAATTTGCTCTAATCCGCCAAAGCAGACAAATCTATGTGGTACAGCGTGTAGCTTGTTTCTCAATTACATGGACTTCCGCAAAGTAACTGCTTGTATCCAATATTTTTCATTTAGCCTATTTCTCAATCTTGTATTCAAAGGAAGGGCCAAGGCCGTATTTTTACTCCACGTGATCAGTTTATATAACAAGCGCTGTCGATGGAGGCGATTAATTTCCCTCGCGGCCCATACTACCTCACGCTTCCCTCCTCAGGGCCAATCACTGCCGAATTTATTATAGGTCAGAGTTCTTTTACATTATGCTATGGTTTGTTGATGAAATGGGCTATTTTCTTGTTACTTAAATAATTAGGTATCATGACTAATTTATTCAACATGGCGAAACTATGAGGGTTACTTGTTGACTAGGGAACCCTGAAAAATGTATACTGTAGCTACTTGACGAACTAGGGCCATACTGCCAACGGTTAAAGTCATATTGTTGGCTTTCGTGTTTAGAATAATTATCCTTATTTTAGGAACGTCAAGGTACCTAGGTGACATCAAACTGTAATTTTGAGTAATATTGCTTAAGCATTGCTTTCTGCATTATCAGTATAGTATGTGCTCTTGTCTAGAGTTAGATCCCCGGTAGGGACGATTTGGGATTTTATAATAATTTGAATTTTTCATTGTTTCAATTTTGAATTTTTCAATTTTGGCGATCGGGCCAGATAAGTTAGTGGGACTATACTCTTGGTGGGATCTAGAACATAGACATTTACGTACTAGCATTTAGGCTCTCAGTTGTGGCCTGTAACCAAGACACTGTATTCTAGTAGGTACATGTAATTGCATTGCTCAATCAATGTCAGTACCGTGCACTTCGTAGGTGCAACACAGGTTGACCGCCACTTTGCATCGTAATAGCCTTACTACATTTGAATGAATGGACAGGGAAGTTGAGGGACGAGTGGACTAGTTACAACAATGCATATCAGTCGATAACGATTGTTAAGCAACCCAAGGGCCATACTACCATGGCCCCAAGTCGGTAACTGGATGGGTGACCGAATTTGGTACTCCGATTTTGGGCTTTTCGTTTCCTCCGTGCCTTGGAGAGCACGTAAAGCTGTCGGTCCTGGTTATTATCACATTTTATAATTATCTTTAGTAACCGTTTTAAAGTAAAACGTGTTATAGATTCTTCATTGTAATGTCTTTTTTTATTTTTGAAATTTGTAAGGTATTATTAAAAACTATTCCAAGTTTCAAGTCGATAACATTAGTTGTTACTGAATTATGCAAATGTGGCAAACAGACGCACCATGACCCTATAAAAGTTGATAAAATGGAAGAGTAAGTAAAGAATAATACGTAGAGAAAGACAGAGGGAGATAGAGAGAATAAAATAACTGAACAACGAAATATCATGAAAATATGTGGAGATTCGTATCGTATTATAATAAGCACCAGCCCTCAGAGTAGGGTTGGCAGATGGCAGTTTTTGGCCTGACCCTTTTGTGAGAGACATAATATTTAGATCGGTTTAAATCTTTTAATAATACGTAAAAAGAGACATAGTGAATGAAAATAAAATGATTGAACAAAGACATATCATGAAAATATGTGGAGATTCGTATCGGGAGGATCCGGATTTCGTATTATAATCAACCTCAGCCCTCAGAGTAGGGTTGGCAGATGGCAGCTCGTAGCCTGAGCCTTTTGCATGAGATATATATTAAGATCGGTTTAAATCCTTACAATGTATTCACGAGATCTTTTTTAACATTTCGATGTCTGACTTTTTATCTGTTAAAAGTTGTACATATTTTTGTTGTTTTTTAATTTTTTTTATTATGTTCACTAAAATTTTGGCTTTGCTTCTTATATCGCTATAAAGTATTTCTAATATTTGAGGTTTACTTACTTGTAACCTAACATTCAAGTAAGTACTTATATTTTCAATCGCACATACCTTATTGCAAAATCAAAATATACAGCTATCAAAAAAGATCGCTTGGCAAATCAAGACTAATACCTACCTGGCACCCGCAATCGCCTTTCCAAATAACTGTCATCTCATCTCATCTCAATCAACGTTTTGTTATATTATCTGCGAGATTCGATTAAACCGCTTTGATGTCCAGGGGCTAACTGCAATCACTTAAAGCAGTAACATTTTAATATTATTGATGATCTTGTTTCAGAATTATAATCCTTGACGACCTCCCTGGCGCAGTGTTGAGAGCTGTTGTCTTAACGTGCGGAGGTCCCGGGTTCCCGAGCCCCGGCAGGATCAATTTAGGAATTTATTATTTCTGAATTTTCCCTGGTCTGGCTCGGTGGGAGGCTTCGGCCGTGGCTAGTTTCCACCCAAAGACATTCTGCCAAGCGATTAAACGTTTCGGTACGATGCCTTGTAGAAACCGCATCGGGGTATGGGTTTAATATAACTGCCATGCCCCTAACAGGTTTGTCCGCAACCATCTTAGACTGTATACATCACTTACCATCAGGTGAGATCGCAGACAGCTAGTCTTTTATATTATAGGCAACATTTAAGAAGCAAATATCTGTAATCTTCTATAGTAGTTATAATAAAACCGTATCTGGACTCTTTTTGAATATTTTTATAGGAAAAGTAAGGAAGGAAAAAAGATCCCAAAATCTTTTTTGTCGGTAGTCTGTTTTTGCCCTTAGTATGAAAATTTCTAGCACAGAATATTATAAATTCACTACGGTTCAAGCTCATATTTTTTTTAAAATATAGGCTAGCGCTTGGCTGCAATTGACCTGTTTGCATGGTGATGCAGCCTAAGATGGAGTGCGCTTGCTTAGAAGATTATAGCCTATTCACTCTTGATTTGAAGTTACCTATATTAAAACTGGGCATTCCATATCCTAGTGGTTTGAAATAGAACCGGGGAACAGGGACTGAAAAACAGATTCATAAATGTTACAGAAATATAAGTTTTACAGAATGAAAGTGTAACAGAACCGAAGCTGTAACCCTTTTGAATGTATTTTTAATTCTGTTAACCCGAAACACTTTTAATTCTGTAATAGAAATGAAAGTTCTGCCAATATGACCTTCTGATATGACCAGTAACTGCCCTCCGACTCGGGACAATGTGCAGGATTTTCGTTTTTACAGTAAAGTTTAAAAATTAAAACCGAAATTACTATGGATTTATTATTCCGAATAAGGTCAAGGTTAAAATGTCTAAAAAAAACAATACGCTTATTGTTTAAATCTTGAGCGTCTAGTTTCCTCTTTAAGCACTACTCCATTTTGTTCTACTCCACGTTCCATTTTATCCATGCCTTATAATAATCTTGTAAAAATAATCTAACCCTACATTAATACCATTTGAGTACCTTACGGCCAATTTCTTCATGATCAGCTAAAGTAATAAGTAAAAGTCTTTACTTATACCAGCCGACGAATGAAACTATGGCGAATGTGTTTCTTCGTTCAAACAAAAGTTAAAGTAAAGGTCAAAGTAGTTGCCATTTCATAGACGTCTATATTGCCCAAAAAACTCGTGGGGAGCTTTTTTTACACATGGCAGCACAACAATATCATTGTCAAGCAGTGCCAGATGTCCGAGTGAAAGTTCTTAGGTTTGTTCTTCTTGGTTCAGTTTAAAAACGTTCATATGTATTGTTTACTGAAAGATTATAATCCTTTACAAGGCGCTTTCTGAGGAACTATACCACAGCTATCTGTTTATATGGGGCAGTTTTATGGTCCGCAGAACATTCTTTAATTTTTTAATTCTCTAATATTATTTATTTGAAAACCTTTATTTTATATTGTATTGTAGATATAGCTGTTGCCCGCAACTTCGTCCGCATGGTTTAAGATTTTTTTAATTCCCGCAGGAACTCGCATTATTTTGCAGGATAAAAGTAACAAACAAACTTTTGCATTTATGATATTAGCATAATTATTATTTTTAGTTAATTGTTCCTAAATTAAAGTCAGGAGTGGAGACCCATGCTCAAGGGCTGGTTGAAGAGATAAGTACAGTTCGCGCGTGAGTTGAATACAGTGTATTATGTATATGTCACCATACATAAGCTCTGCATTCAACTCGTGCGTGAAATATAGGTAATCTCGTAATAACATCACACAAAATAGATTTTTACATATAAAATCTTCCGGTAAGTTTATCGTATGATCAACTCATAATCAACTTGAACTTTCGCTGGAAAAAGTTCTGGATGTTTTTTTTATATTTTATTATTTAATAAAATAATATCCAGGTACTAGATAAATGCACAGTGACCTATTGATCGAATTTAATAGATGTTGAAGTACATAAGTATAACCAACAACTTTGACAAAATGTTCAAATAACAATCACTTTAGCTTTTACAGCAGCTCTATGAGCAGTAAAGGTTAGGGGTAAAAGTAACAGTAAAAGTACCGGCTAAAATTGTGAAGAAACAAATTTAGCCGTTACTTTTACTAGCCGTTACTTTGGCTGTTACTTGCGATGAAGAAACTGGCCGTTAGTCACTATATTATGAATGATTTATTTTTAATCCATTAAATAGTACTGAAAAGGAAATGTATGTTTTGTTTATAATTATTTTTGTTAAATGACAAGCCTCAATGAAACGTGTAATTGATCGAACAAAGCATTTTCAAATAATCACTGCGTTTAAAGGAACGTAACGCCCTCTGGCATTACATGTCTGCCATCTGTGGTCGAGTAGTTGAAATAACTCGCTAAACAGAACGTTTAGCGTCATCTGTTGTCGAATAGTTGAAAAGACTCGCCAACCAAAACGTTTAGCACCATCTAGTGTGGCAGCAGTACAATGTAGCGTGATTTTTAAAAGAAAAACATAATTCTTGCAAATATAGTTTTATTATTTTTTTTATTCCACTATAATCCTGATCCATGCGCAAATAATGTAAAGCTTAATTATTTTCCTGAGAAACGTGTTTAGCAATACTTGAAAATATTTTTTTAGGCTCGCTAACCACAACAACTAGCGCCATCTAGTCTGGGAAAGCAGTTATTTGGTGAAACATTTTTAATTTATTTCCTCAGTTGAAAACTGAGGAAATAAATTAGAGCCTTCAGCCTCCTGAAATGTTTTTGTGTGAAAACTATAGAATATAAATTTACAATATTAAAGAAATCATTGCTGCACATTGATTTTTGATCTCTAGGCAAGCTCCCATAGTTCCACTGGCCATTTCCTTTACTGTTGAAGCGTATTCAAATTTGAACCTAAGATAAAAGTACCGATTGCAATTGTTTTAAGAAAAACATGGCCATGTTGTGTCAGTGTGTGTAAAGTCCAATGAAGTGAGAAGGACGCGCTGTCACACCGTGCAGTTTGTTAGGGCATGCACCTACCTATTAGGGTTACAGATAAAAACACTTATTAATAGAAATAAAAGGTTTCAGATTGATGGGGTAAAGTATCGTTTCAGTTTCCGTTATACCTAAGTGTTTCTGTTATATAACAGTTCCAAAAATCAGTGTTTAAACCCCTTATTTCGGTTACTGTTTCAGTCCTTTCTGGGGAAGAAAATCGCTTTGCACGTGTCCGTGTAATGCCTAAGTTTTATGGCAATTGTTATAACCCAGGCAAAACCCTTTTGTACAATATCATATTGTTTAATAGAACTATCCTCAGCACAAAGGTTCAAGGTTAAACTCATTACCGCGCGAGCATTAGCCGCTCCCATTAGGTGGAAGGTCACGTCAAATTTAGTTATTACATTAACCAAGTTTGGGGAACATAATTAGATTGTTTTATAATCTATCTGTTGTTGATCTTTTAAGCCTAACACAGTGGGGGTTTGGGGTAACCAGAAAGGTCTAATTTAATATTCCCTTATATGCTATCTTTTACAAGTAAGACCACTGTTCTTATTGGATGCACCAAGTGATAGAAAGACTTGCCGACTTGCACAACACTGTCAAAACTGATTTAGTTTCATTTTCTGATGCTGTCACTTTGTTATAAGCTTATAGGCACAGGGTGGCTCTCGTCGGTATCCATGGCTAATCCAATCCACTAAACCGAAACTATTAAATTTAACCACAACTTATAAAATTACTATTATTGTTATTACAACTAAATAAAGAATTAGAATTGCGCCAGATAAAACGATTCGTCGTGAAAGCCGGTGCGCCGGCGGCAAAAGTTGGTTTTTTCCCGCCACGCTACCACCAATGCGACGCTCCGTCAGAGTGACAACTTTTTAAAAAAAACATCACTCTTGTCTGACGTCTGTTAATTGTCTATGATATCAGCGAATGTTATGTTTCACTCCATTTGCCTGATTTTTGCCGTCAAGCTTATTAATAGTATAGATACTTAATTTAACTTGTACACGTTTAACCGCCGTGTGAGGATGTTGATTCTCTCTTGTATACCCCAACTAATAAAAGATTTTCAGCAGCTCCACGCGAGCGAGGCAGGGGCAGATCAGCTAGTTCCAATAAAATAATGAAATGCCTTTGATTTAAAGCTGTCGGTGCGCTCGATTCAACCAATATCGCAGCACGAAACATTCCCACAGTTTCTCCGGCCATTTTCCTTAACAAAGTACCCCGAATTGCTTTTTACAACATATTGGGAGCATAAAGTTGGTGCCTAGACCGCTATGATATTCCACGTTCCCCCTATAAAAGCTTCTCCAGATGTGCCAACTTGTAACTCTGTCGATGGAACCGTATTATTGTTAGATGCCAGCTTGTTGATTAAATTTCAATTGTTGAATTGGCTAGGCGGGCTAGACTTGACTCAGTTAACTCCTTCTGCTCTGTAAATCGCCCTACGTTAAAGTAATATGAGGTAAGTCCCTTTAAATTCGCTACTTCATTAGCAAGTACCACCATATTTCATAATAGCAGATCGTCATCATCATTGGCATCATTGGCAGTTGTAACGGAGGCATTCCTAGCGGAAGCAGAGGCAGATGCAGAGGTTAACGGAGGCGGAGGCGGAGGTGGATTTCTCTGGATGCCATGTACACCACATTTGATATTTTTGAGGATTAAGGACAGTTGCCTTTTTGCTTCTTGTAATGGTGTAACTGATGTCACCTGCTTAGATTTGTACCTCTCGCATTGTAAGTCAACGTATATAAACTTCCGTTACAACTCCGCCACAAAACTGCGGAAGCGGAGGTACCATTTCTTGCGAAAGTTCCGCACTTACGGAGGCGGAGGCGAGGTTCCGTTACAACCCTATTAAAAACCAAGAATACATTTTGATGTACCAATATCGTCAACAGACTTGTCGGTGCGTCTATAGATGATCTTATTATAAAAGTACCCAGTGCTTTAGCTAGAAACTTCGACGCGACCCATTCACTTAATTTCAAATGAAAGTTTATGGGAGAGCTAGTTGGGTCGTCGCTAACCTGTATAACAAACTAGAAAGGCTAGGTAATGGAGTTTGCTTTTGTGATTTTATTGTTACGAGCTTTGTTAGCGTTGTAGTTTCGGTGTAAATGTGTAATTGTTTTTCTTTCATCGCTACAATAAGTTCTACGAAATGCTGAATTCATAGGTCATTGGTATTTATGTAGATTTACGCATGGGGTGCGTTTCAACCAGTGTCAAAAAGAATAGGAGCGCTCACATACACATCCGTAGCTCTGAGGCCCAATTGTATAAGTAAATCGTAATCATTTGACAGCTTAAAACGTATAACTCGGACTGTTTATGGAATTCATGCTGAATACATGCTTTTTGACGTGCAAGCAGGTTGAATTTTCCGTATAAAACGCGATTGCGATTACGATTGTTATTTTTGTACTCCCGCGTCTATCTAGTTTAAGACACTGTTTTCAGAAAACACAATTAATTACTATCAGAAAGTGCATTATTCTTGAAACTTTTTCTATCTCTACTGCTACAGTTAGCCCATCTTGAAATAAAGTACTTATCTACTTAGTTTTCAATTCCTCTTAGAGTTTTAGTTTACGTAACCGGTCCACTGGCAATATTTTACGTCCTTCCTATAAGAGCCGCTGGCAAGAAAGACTAATAAGAATAAAAGTCTTTCTTGCCTGCGCTTTGGATTCTGTTCCGCGATTCCTCCATTTAATGTCTAATGAAACTATGCTCGAATTACTGTCTGTCTGTTTTTATTAGTTTTCAGTTCATTTTAAACTTGAGCTGACTTTTCCCTCCGATACTTAAGACGAAACGTGGGCTACAGCTGATTTAAAGAATTGGTATCTGACAATTATATTGCCGTCGCGCTGGTCTCACAATTTATCCCAGAAAATGAGGCTTTACAGCCTTTTTACGTTTGATAATTAACCAATGTTGGTAATTTATGGACACAAAATTTCAAAATTGAAATATTTTGAATCATCAAGTCAATCTAACTACCTACCTACATCTAATAGAATAGCACACAGAACAAAATTCTACGAAGCCTGAATACTTAGTATGTTCTCGTTTTTTGCCTTTTAATAAAAAGACACGTGAAGTTAGGATGTAGCTAGTTCACTTTAATCTTGTAAAAGTCACTAAGAACACTAGAAGTCTAGAACTTTAGTAAAACGTTCACTTCCTCAAATAGAACTTCATAGTTGCGGCAGAAAATACAAAAGTTTTTAATTTAAGTAGACTTTGACAAGTGCTTTTGAATAGTCGAGTGAATCTACCACTTGTTCGGAATACCATTATATAATAGGTAATAGTACAGTTGGTAGCCGGGCTTCTTTGCAGGTTATTGGATTTATTGTAAGCTGTAAAGTTACTATAGTAATAGCACAGAATAGGTAATACTATGGTAATAGGCAGTAAAACGCACAATTAATTTAATAATTTTGGTACCAAAAAATGTAAGTAAGTACTCTTCTACGTAATTCTATAAGAATGCCATTTTAGATTATGATTAAGTAAACCAAATTAAAATTATTTAAATTCGCTTTACTTAATAATAATTTCTAAAAGACGTAGATGTAGATATTCCGTTCAAAAAAGTAAGCCCTAGAACTAAGTCAAATTTTCATTAAATAAATGACGATAAGACCGCAAAATAATCCGAGATTAATTATAAAAAGGGGACAAGGGTTAGGAAACATTAAGGCGATGGATAGCGGATTTCGTTAATGTATCCCGGGACGAAATCCGCTCCAACAATACGTCTTCGCGCCTGTTTCAGAAATTTAGATTGTTTAATCCCATTTCTGAATTTAAAGAAGAACCGCCGAAATGGTTACGAAGTCCGAACAACATATTATGCTTTGTTTAACTTAAAATTAAACCCTACTTTGCTGTACTGAATTTTGTTATAAGTTTAGTATTGGATATAAAAAGCATTTTTTTCAGCTTAACATCCCGTTAAAATTTTAAAACTGCAATTTTTTAACGCAAAGTTTTAAAAAAATCAGGTCACTATTTTGGCATTTTCTTAATCTAAATAGTAATCCCATCAAAAACATAAATGTAAAATGAGAGCCAAGTTCAAAATTGTGATATATATGCCTCGGTTGTCGACTTCAGCGACAAAAGAAGTGAGATCTAAATGGGTGCCAAGTTCAATGGTCAGTCCTGCAATTTATATATCGCATCAAAAACATAAATGTGAAATGAGAGCCAAATTCAAAATTGTAATATATATGCCTTGGTTGTTGACTTCAGCGACAAAAGAAGTGAGATCTAAATGGGTGCCAAGTTCAATGGTCAGTCCTGAAATTTATTTATAACAACATATAATATTTTATAACAACTTAAAATATCATTTCTTCTTATAACTTAGTATAAAATGTTGAAGACTAAGGCTTTGGCTTGGCTAGTTTTCATATACGAATTATAGCGTTCACAAGTTGTAAAGCTGTAAGTTCTTATTTTATTCTTCCGAAAATTTGGCTTGCTGGTAGAAACTGTACTTTTAGGTACCTACTTAATAATTATTCGTATATGGAAACTAGCCAAGCCAAAGCCTTAGTCTTCAAGATTTTATACTAAGTTATACGAAGAAATGATATTTTAAGTTGTTATAAAATATTATATGTTGTTATAAATAAATTTCAGGACTGACCATTGAACTTGGCACCCATTTAGATCTCACTTCTTTTGTCGCTGAAGTCAACAACCAAGGCATATATATCACAATTTTGAATTTGGCTCTCATTTCACATTTATGTTTTTGATGGGATATATAAATTGCAGGACTGACCATTGAACTTGGCACCCATTTAGATCTCACTTCTTTTGTCGCTGAAGTCAACAACCGAGGCATATATATCACAATTTTGAACTTGGCTCTCATTTTACATTTATGTTTTTGATGGGATATCATTACTTTTTGTACAGAAATTATTGAACTCAATCTCAAACTCAAAACATATTTATTCAAAATATGTACCTACAAAGTACACCTTCAGAACGTCATGCTTACAGAGCATAGGACGTAATGGTGATAATTAACTACGATATCTTAAAACTAAAGCTACGAGGGTTCCAAACGTGCCCTGGTCTGAGAAGAGCCCGCAATAAACTCCGCTTTTTTTTATTATCACCATCTCACAAATATTTGAAATTATATATATGTACTTATAATATAACATTACATAATCAGCCCCTGTAACAATTCATACCCATGCCTTGCTATCATTCAAATAATCCTTTACACTGTAATAGGACTTTTCTATTAGTTTAGTTTACGTTTTACATTAGTAGGTACTTATTATTCGGTGTAAGGTCAGTGTGTCACCCACCAGTAATTCTATTGTACGACTCATTGTACAAGATAATTAAAGACGAGAATTCTCAAGAAAAATATATAGTATACCTAGAGTTACACTGACATTGACAGATTACATCTATGGTCAGACTACCTCTACAGCACATTTCTACATCTCATCAATTTTGATTGCAAAAGTTCAAAATCAAAAGTTTTTAGTGAAACATTGAAAACAAGCACGGTAAACAGTCGATATCACTAAAACCACTATAAAATACAAATCACAATGACTGACAGCTTGAACTGACGACTTCAAATACGTTTCTTCTTCTTTTCTGTCAATAACGTTTCGTTGCACAAAATGTATGAATACGAAGGTAAGGTTTTAATGCAACTATATTATTATTCATTATTATTTACATTAAAATAATAATTATGTGTCATTTTCAATAGTTAAGGAGTTACTACCACCGCTTAAAGCAGTATTGTTTCAAAATAACGGTTGAATGTCACGTACTTTGACGTCCTTAAAATAATGATTATAACACTACAACATAAACCGTCAACAATAAAAATAATACGGCTTTAAGCAATGGTAGTATGCCCCGTGTCAGAGTTTTGATCTATACCTAGGTAGATCATAAAAATGACGATTTTTGTACGTTTTTATCTAAATAACCATTTGAGGTGTGCTTATGAAATTTGGAGCACATATATATCTCACGGGTCTCAATATATGCGCCAAATTTGACATGTTTATGTGAAATAGTTTTTGAGTTATGAGGGGGTCAAAAGTGGCACCAAATGGTTCGTGTAATATTACACACGGTGCTGCTCGCCAGTTTTTTTGAACTTTGGCTGGACACGCTTCCGCGTGTCTTGAACTGACTTTTTTATACTTTTCTGTGATGACACGGACACTTTGACAATTACTTTATATTTAGTACTAGCACAAGTGTATTGTGTTTCAAAGTTCAAACGTTACATCAAGTAGATTTTCAAAATCTTTAAAATTTAAAATAAATTTTACAATATCTTGGAAACGTCTCTAGTCTGGAATATGAAAAAAAATATACTTACATTAAAAAATATTGAGTCTATATTAGCAACATTTACAGCGACAGCTTGCTGGACAAATCGCAATTGTTTGGTGACAACTTTCTATAGAAAATGTTCTTTGCTTCATCTGCTTAGTTAAGAATTGGATTGACTTAAATACTTACCGACTCATCTTACTATTTGTATGTCTCATTATTTTCAGGTATGTTCGCGGTTCACGATTTGTGCAAGTAGTGCAGGTATTTTAAACTATTCTATTAAGAGTCTACAGGTGAGGTGCAGAGTGAGGCAAAACGGTATCTTGCGGTCGAATCGGCCTTCAGGCTTCGACTGACTGACAATTTAATCTTAGGGCCAGCGCAGACGTGTGGCAGGTGCAGTCCGAGGCGCGGTGAACGGCGGCGAAAGATTCAAGTGTTTTTCATTAATATAAATTTTTAAAAGTATAATGTTAATAAGTATGTATATATGCTGCAGCGCGACGAATGGCGGCTAAAGCTGTGTCCAGGACTCGTGTATATATGCGTCATGTAAATGGTGACTTTCGTGTAATGTTACTAGAATTGTGGGGACGTCACACAAACTCAATGCTGTTAAAGTGTGAATTCTGGTAATTTCTGTTATCTATATTTTATTTTACAACATAATAAATAGGTACATTAGCATTCTTATGACTAAGAATACAGTTTTTCTTAAAGTTAAAACGTTAAGCAGATCACAATTCGCCTTAAAAAAAAATGTAAAAATAAAGTTATAATTTAGTAATAAGTCTTAGAATTTATAAATAAGCTACACAATATTAATGCAGGCGAGATGTAATATTGATTACCTAAATATTAAAATAGCTTGGAAGAGGCCTAAGCCAAAACTTAGACTAGTACTAATTTAAGCAAGAACTACATACACTGAATAAGTAATAACAAGTACAATGTAGTTCTAGTAATAAGTACCTACTTGGTTAACGTGGCGGACTATGGCTTCAACCCTTCTCATACTGAGAGGAAGACTCTTATTAATCGGTGCGCTAGCAATGGCCTGATAATGATGATGCACTGTTGGTATGTCACAGTAAATAAGTAAGCTATCTTGAAAGTGATAAAATTAATTTAACGAATTAAAAAATACGACTGCCCTGCCATATTATTTTTGGAGTTTACCTCCATAAAAAGCGATTTGCTTATATAGCCTTAGGAATCTTATTCTCATTTTTTATTAAATGATTTTTTTTTTGTGAATCCCTAAATATTGAACTAGTGTTATATATTTTTGGAATCTACTCATCATTTTCTAGATGATGATTATATAGTTAATCTTATTTTAGTTTTTTTTTTTTCAATTTTGGTCTTTAATGCTTGACCATGGTCACACCATCAATTTTTTTTTTAATTTTACAAGCCTATGTCACCCGGAATAAGCTAGGGATTCTAAAGATACCTCATTTATCAAAATCGGTTCAGGCGTATAGAAGTTATGGTGGAATATACAATCTCACATACATACATACATACATACATACATACATGCATGAACCCTGAAAACAATATACTCCTTTTTTCAGGCAATCTTATAAAAATACGCCGCGCCTTATCGCCAGTCCATTCTGTCATTCTGTCCGTGGGTCTTGCGCCTAAGAAGCAACAGAAACCTATGTTACATTAGTCACTGTATATTTTGCTGCCGACTCTACAATTCAAGTCACGAAACCTTCGCATTTGTCATCCACTACTTTGGTGCTAACTGTACTTAGGTATGGGCTTTTTAAGACGTGAAAATAATTTGAAAAAGCGTAGGGAGCGTTAAAGATGACGCCCGAAGAATTCGTCGGCACGGAAGTCGGAACCTTTAGGTTTTTCAAAAATACCCTGAGAACAAACTAATTATTCAGGATAACTAGTATAAATAAAAAAATTAAAAGAACCCAATTTATTTTTAACCCTGGTAATCATTACCTTTAGGTATCTGATAATAATCGTGAGAAACCTAAGAATTGAAATAGTACACTTAGTCCATACGCGCAAGGACCTGGGTACCCACCGTATTATTAACCCAAGAAGACTCCTGCTATTATGGGATTAATGGGACGGGGTTACGACCCTCAGTAATGAGGAATATAACGCAGAGAGAACGCTACGCTTTCCCTGTCGTTTTGTTAAAATGGATCTGACCCATGATCCATGGTTTGGTCTGGTTTGAAAAGGTAGTAGACAGACACCCCTTAGCGTTTTATTATTTAGGATTGAATAGCTGTCCGCGACACATCCGCGTTGATTGAGGTTTTCGGTTCCCCCAGGGAACTTTTTAATTAACCAGGATACAAAGTAGCCTATGTGCTATTCCAGACTATAGTTATAATCTGTCTCTGTGCCAAATTTCGTCCAGATCCGTTCAGCCGTTCTGGCGTGAATGAGTAACAAACATCTACAATAAACCATACATACATACATCCATCCATGGAAGCAATCGGCCTCGCATCACGTGACCCACAAGTCAGTGTAATACTTGTAACGTATGTGTTGTGTTGTCTACATATTGGAACCTTTTCTTTTCTATGAAAAGAGCAACTGCTGAGTTTCTTGCCGGCTCTTCTCAGTAGAAGAGTCTTATGGTTTCATAAGTGACACAATTTGTCCTACAGGAAATAAATAAATCATTTATCATTTTAAACTTTCTAGCATTTATAATATTGGTCTAGATTGGTATGTATTTGGGTCATTGTTGAATACATCATGTGATATTTAAAGACCAATTCTTCATAAAACGGTCTAGCATCGATTCCGACACATGTAAATATGGGTGAAGGTGGGTATAAAACGGTTTACGAGCCTGATTTACGGCTCCGGGACATTTGTTACACTCTAATATGTGGAGTTGTCACCGTAAGATTGTAAAAACCGTTAGATTAGAATCTAAAACCTCGAAATTGTAAACTGTCGACAGATTGTGAACCGTTCAATGTCCTGAGTGTCAATTTTTGAAATATTCATTGTATTTACGTTTTCTTGTCTGTTTCTTGTAGGTTAGGTTACGGTTCGACATAAATGATCAGGTGGGTTCTATCGGGTTAATATACCTAACACATTACAATTTACCGAAAAATAATGCGTTAAATTGTAATGTTTCCACAGTTTGCAATTTCGCGAGTTAGATTATAATCTAACGGTTTTCACAAATTACAGTGACAGAGTCAACTATAGCTGATGAATATAAAACGGTTTTTAGCGATGTTCAGTAATATTGTATCTACACTTTAATTATTATAATTGTAAACTAGCTGATGCCCGCGACTTCGTCTGCCTGGAATAAGTTTTGGAACGACAGTCCATTATGGGACGATGCGGAGGGGTACCCTAGCCGACAAAAACGTCCGCAGCAGTGGGACGTTAAGTTGCGCTGTAGTGGTGGTGGTGGTGGTAGAGTTAAACTTGACAAAGTAACCGCTGCGATTTATTCCCACGACACCCTAGGTGTGCGTAGGGCTGGTAGATGGTAGCGGGCTAAACTATTAGGGGTAGGTACGATAGTTACATTCTTACTTCTTCTAACTAATTCTTTGGATGGATGTATGGATGTTTGTTACTCAATCACGCCCCAACGGCTGAACGGATCTGGCTGAAATTTGGCAGAGAGATAGATTATAGTCTGGAATAGCACATAGGAAAATTAAGGAGTTCCCGCGGGAACGAAAAACCTCAAACCACGCAGACGAAGTCGCGGACATTAGCTTGTATAACCATACCCCTAACTTTCTACATGGCATCGTACCGGAACGCTAAATCGCTTGGCGGTATTTTTATCGGTAGGGTGGTAAATATCCACGGCCGAAGTCTCCCACCTGACCAAATACCAAGCAACCAAATAAAGAAATGGCAACTATATCGGGAAAGAATTTGTTTTACAGAATCTTTTTTGTTTTATTTTGCCTGGTGGAAGGCTTCGGCCGTGGTTAGTTACCACCCTACCGGCAAAGACGTGCCGCCAAGCGATTTAGCGTTCCGGTACGATGCCGTGTAGAAACCGAATAGGGGTATGGGTTTAATATAGCTGCCATACCCCTAACAGGTTAGCCCGCTACCATCTTAAACTGCATCATCACTTACCATCAGGTGAGATCGCAGTCACGGGCTACCTTGTAGTGGATAAAAAAATATTACAAACGTACGTCGTGGAAAATCGAAAATTTAACGCCACCATCTCGAAATAGAAATCAAAATGAAATGAACATTCACAAAGAAAAGCGTTAACAATAGTGTGGGCTGTTTTGTGCGTGATTGTACCATTTGTTGGGAACACGCAATAATCTAATTTATTTGCATTTTTAGGGTTCCGTAGTGAAAGAAGGAATATGCGTTCAATCCGTCTGTCTGTCTGTATGTGTCAATGTAAATAATATCTGTGAATTTTAAATTAAGTACGTACTGGGGGGCTACTACCAACGCTTCAGGCAGTATTATTTCAAAATTACAATTTTATGTCACGTACCTTGACGTCCCTAAAATAAGCTTTATAATTCTAAAACACGAACGTCAATATATTAAAATAATAAGGCTTTAAGGTACGCCTCCTGCTTGTCAAAACTTGTTAAATAGGGAGTTACTTAAATATCAATAGTAATATTTAAATGCGAATCGGTGTCTGTCTGTCTGTTTGCTACGCTTTTACGCCGAACTTTAATTTTCCTGGATAAAAAGTATCCCATGTCACTTTCAGGTCCTCATCTATACCCCATGCAAACATGTCGATCCGTAGCTCTGTTGCGGCGTAATTGAAGGACAGACAAAAACACTTTTTCATATCACTTTAGCGTTACGGTACGATGCTGTGTAGAAACCGAATAGGGGTATGGGTTTAATATAACTGCCATGCCCCTAACAGGTTAGCCCGCTACCATCTTAGACTGCATCATCACTTACCATCAGGTGAGATCGCAGCCAAGGGCTCACTTGTAGTGGATGAAAAAAAAACACATATTCTTAGATTCTTAACTGTACTTTTTCTTTTAAAAGTTCTCGGTTGTTGTGAAAAGTACGAGATTCAAACCCTGCATTCGATCTAGATAAAAAATAATTAATTTGCGAATCGTTATCTATTATAAATGCCAAAGTTTGGATGGATGTCTGGATGTATGGATGTATGTATGTTTGTTACTCATTCACGCCCCAACGGCTGAACGGATCTGGCTGAAATTTGGCACAGAGATAGATTATAGTCTGGAATAGCACATAGGTTACTTTTTATCCCGGAAAATTAAAGAGTTCCCGCGGAAACCAAAAAACCTCAAACTACGCAGACGAAGTCGCGGGCATTCGCTAGTTTTAATTATGTAATTAACAATTCGTTAATAAAGAATGCCGCATTCTGTCGGTCCGTCGCATTGGGCGTGCCTGGCCGAGGCTGACGTCACGCTAGGCTTATACACCTGACCACACTCGCTACGGCATAGGTAGCGAGAATACTAGAGAGGGATATCCATACTAACATTATAAATGCGAAAGTGTTTCTGTCTGTCTGTCTATCTGTCTGTCTGCTACGCTTTCACGGCCCACCTGTTCAACCGTTTTTGATGAAATTTGGTACAAGGATAGTTTATATCCCTGGGAAGGATATAGGCTTCTTTTTTATACGACTGCCTGAAAAAAGGAGTATATTATTTTCAGTGTTCATGTATGTATGTATCAGTGGTGTGCAGTTCATAGGGACATGTCACTTTCAGGTCCTCATCTATACCCCATGCAAACATGTCGATCCGTAGCTCTGTTGCGGCGTAATTGAAGGACAGACGAAAACACTTTTTCATATCTAAAGTGATATGAAAAAGTGTTTTCGTCTGTCCTTCAATTACGCAATTAGCGTTACGGTACGATGCTGTGTAGAAACCAAATTGGGGTATGGGTTTAATATAACTGCCATGCCCCTAACAGGTTAGCCCGCTACCATCTTAGACTGCATCATCACTTACCATCGGGTGAGATCGCAGTCAAGGGCTAACTTGTAGAGGATAAAAAAAAATCGTCGAAATGTTTTTTTTTTGGCGAATAAACATTTTTCGTTGTTATTTTATCTTGTACTGATCTCCTTATATCTGAATTCTGAATTGATCAAGTAAAGAAACCCAAAGTGTAACAAACTATAACCAATTGATAGATTCTTGTAAAATGAAGTAAGAATTCCGTATATATAAAGTCGAGATGCAATTACCGACGTCTTTATATAGTACTTGTAATACCTACTGTAGAAGTGCATTTGAATGTAAAATTATTACTGTAATATATGCGGCACAATTTGGAATTCAGAAAACGTGGTTTTCCTTGGTTGCCCGTTTCTTGCAACGCGCAAGGCGTATGCGGTTATGCAAGTTGACCCGCCACTCTATAATGATACAGAATACAAGATTGTACAATTATATTAAACCTACTGTATCAAATAAGGTAAAGTTGTGGTTTATAGTAGCCAGTGAATGCGACTTTGTCCGTGTGTATTTAGGTTTTTAAAATACTTTAAAAAAAAGGGCATTTGCCTTATGCTTATGTTAATTTGCATTAAATTTCATAAAATTTTAGATAATGAGTTTATTTAATTGATTTTTAATATTCTTTACTTTTATCCTATTTTTATTTGTGATTTCTTTTGACTGTGTTATTAGTTAAAACTTTGCTTAAAAAAGTACATTATTACTTTCATAATTAAACTATTAGTACTTTTTTTTTCTCTATTTTGTTAACTATAGGTTTGTGAAATAGGGATAGGAACTCAATCAAATCAGCCACTCTTTATCAAACTTAAAAACACGCTTCTAGTGTGGAAGGTGAATGAAATTCACGTGAATAGTGACGTCATCAAATTTCAACACAATTTTTTTCTTTAATCTATTTTTTAAAATGGTTATCAAACTTGAAACTAACCGAGGATGTGAATTTTAGGTCTTTTGGACGACCCTCTATATTTTAATAATTAGTTAGAAATAATTTATTTTTGATATAGGCATCATCCCTATTGTCTGAAATAAAGAATATTTATTATTATTAATGAGAATGAGGTTTTTAAATCATTATGAGTTATCTTTAACAATTTTTTAAAAAATATTTACTTTTCGCCAAAAAAAAATCTCAGATTATTTATGTTTGCGAATAGTAGTATTTATGTATGTATGTATGTGAGTTTTTATATTCCATCTTAATTTCTACACGCCTGAACCGATTTTGATAAATGAGGTATCGTTAGAATCCCTAGCTTATTCCGGGTGACATAGGCTAGTAAAGTTAAAAAAAAAATTATGTAAATCGAAAATAAGATTACAATAGTAAGGGACAGTCCAGAAGTAGGTATACAAGTGAAATAATAATATACCTTTTATGCTATAGTTTATTAAACATCTTTGAAAATGGCGACTTTTTTTTAATAACTTTTGTAGGTGACTTTTATGAAGACTAGAAGAGTAAAATAGGAGTGAAGAAACATTTAGAAGGGTAGGGTTTTAAGGTAGGAGGGTAGAAAAATTAAGTGACTTTGAAAGTAGCCTTCATTGGACTGTCTGGTCTAGTATATTCCCTGGCTGGTTTCATAGCCGCTGCCGTACCGGTTGCCTTGGTTGCCGCGACCGCTCTGGTATCCAGAGTATCCATTGCTCCCCTGCTCGCCTCGGTTGTAGCCCTGGCTGGATCCAGCGTCGTGGCTGCTGGAGTCTTCAACTTCGTTGATCTGAACGAAACGAATAGGGTTATTTATCTTACAACACACATCTCGCAGAAAACAACTAGTATTTTTCTTCACCATCTTTCTCTATCAAAAACTAGGTATATTACATTAAAATTATGTTTAAAATGTCAGTTTTTTTTATTTTCAAGACTTGTCTTTAGGCCATATTTGTTAAATATTCTGAGACTTTTACAAACATTATAATATCTTAGAATGTGCGGCAGCAGAACAAGGTGTTAACATATCGCTACATGTTTAACGGTAAACGGCTGTAAACGGTAGTATAAAACAATGGTTTTTTTTTTCACAGGAGTAAAGATCGTTTACTACCGTTAACCGCTAATCATTTAACAAACGGTAGTAAAAAAACAATGATATTTTTCACTCGCTAGTGAACAGGTGTAAAGATTGTTTACTAATATTATCAACCATTATCCGTAACTCGTTTAACCGTTTAGTATGCTAAAAGCAGACGTTATGTACTTCACGTAAGTCCACGATTGCCATGGATCAACAAGCTTATTTCGCTATAATCTGCTAAAACTGACAAATAAATGTGGGACGATGTGCAGCATGCAATGTCTATCTCTCATCTCGTGGTAATGGTTTGGAAAAAAATATATACCATGTATCGGGTTGATATACCTAACAGATTACAATCAACCGCAAAATAATGCGTTAAATTGTAATCTTTCGACAGTTTGCAATTTCGCGAGTTAGATTATAATCTAACGGTTTTTACAATCTTACGGTGACATATATACTGGCAAACTGGCTTCACGGAACATCAGCCCTGTATCCTAACATGTAACCATTTTCGGGATCAAGTCTCATTTCGCAATTTTTTCTTCTTATAAAGTCTGTTTTTGTCTTGTATCCCTGAATAAAGATTTCTTTCATTCTTTCTTTCTTTTCAATTTCAATTTAATATTTTCTCTAAAAACATTGTGTATATCGAAAATGCAGAAAATTTATGGATACAGGTCATAATACTTACAGTAGTGGCTTTATGGTGATGTCCGCCGATGTTGTGGCCCGATGCGCCTCCGCTGGCGTGCGAGCTATGTTGGGATCCACCGTTGGCTCCTCCGGAATATTGGTTTGAACCGTATCCGGAGCCACCAGTATAACCGCTGTTATGCAGGTGGCGACCGTAGATTCCACGGTCTCTTCCTCGTAGTCCCAATCCATTAGCCAAACCTAATCCTGCACCCACAGCGCCACCCGCTACGGCCTGAGCTCCTGCACCCAGGACTTTACTTCCCATATCAAGTCCCAGATCAGCCAGCCCACCCATAATCCCGCCCAGTCCTAGGTCAGGGCTGGCTTCGAGCGCTGCAACGCATACGAGGACGATCAGGGCCTAAAACCAGTAAAATAAAATAATTAAGTAATTTGCAAAAGGAAAAGCGTTAATAGTGTTCAGGTGTAGGGTCGCGCTGGAATAATATCAGACAGTTTTCCGAACCGGTGGTGGATTCGTACGACTTATCATAAGTGTCACAAGTTGTCCTACGTGAAATAAATCATTTCATTTCATTTAATACCAGAATAATTCAACGATTTCTATATTTTATTACTAGCTGATGCCCGCGACTTCGCCCACGTGAATTGAGGTTTCTCCGCGGGTACACTTTAATTTTCCGGGATAAAAACTAGCTTATGTGTTATTCCAGACGGGTTTATAAACCTATCAGATTACAATCTACCGGAAAATAATACGTTAAATTGTAATCTTTCGACAGTTTGCAATTTCGCGAGTTAGATTATAATCCAACGGTTTTTACAATCTTACGGTGACATATATATAACGGATCCGGATGAAATTTGGCATAGAGATAGATTATATCTGGAATAGCACATAGGCTTTTTATCCCGGAAAATCAAAGAGTTCCCGCGGGAATCAAAAAACTTCAATCCACGTGGACGAAGTTGCGGGTATCAGCTAGTACTGCATATTCAGTAGGCTCCCAGGTGAGATCGCAGTCCATTGGTGACTATTACTAGAATTTAAAAAAAAATGTTATACTCACAATGCACTTCATGGTGGTGTTGGAAGATTTGGTACTCGAATGATTTGATACCTCCATCGTATTGCTTTTTATATACATCTGTTAAATATTGGCCATTATTTTCAAATTAAATGATAATGGAACCTAATGATTAGTTAATGGTTTTGTGGATTACTTGATCGGTTTTTGATCAGTTGGGAGTCCATGATTTCCCAATGCCAGAAACTTATATGAAGACGCTTAACTGTCATACCTGTTCTTTTTTTTTTATCCACTACAAGTAAGCCCTAAGATGGTAGCGCGCTAACCTGTTGGGGACATGGCAGTTATATTAAACCCATACCCCTATTCGGTTTTTACACGGCATCTTACCGGAAGTAACTTGCTACGGCCGAAGCCTCCCACCAGGAAATAGTTCACTCTTCTACCGAAGATGTACTCAGGCATACTGAAGACGACCTCACTGGCGCAGGAGTGAGAGCCGTAGTCTTATAAGGGAGAGGTACCAGACTCAAAAATAAAATCGTGCGGTGAAGCGTAACCTGAGTTAATTATGTAAATAACATTTATGCATTTTACTCGTATGATGATGAAGTACCTGGGTGGCCAGGTATTTTTTTCTGGTAAATCGTGTTTTTTGGAAATTATATTTCAATACAAATTACATACTGATGAAATATGAATAATATTTTTCGATCTTACCGACATAATAATAAAAAAATATGAACTGGTTATTTCAATAAAAAATCAAAATGCAATTGGGTTCCCAATCATAGTTTTTCTCACAAAAGAAGGAACTTGAAAAAAAGGGGAAAAAGTAATCGCACTGCAGACATCTGGACTCTAACTGGGGACTGGTTTTGAGACCGCCCGATTTCCCACCTGAGCTATTATTACCTTGTAGAAAGAAGGTGGCTAAATTTACCTTCGTATTCTAAGGATATGGTAGCAGTTTTTGCCTGAACACGAATGAAACGACATTTTCTAAAAATTACTCCTAGCTAGATCGATTTATCGCCCCCGAAACCCCCTGCATACTAAATTTCATGAAAATCGTTTTAGCCGTTTCCGAGCTTCAGATTATATGTTTGACCGAGCGAAGCGCAGGTCTCTGGGTCTACTTGGGTGAATTTGCACTTGTCCGTCCGTCCGTCCGTCGGTCAGAGCCTTATAACTTCTGAACCACTGAACGTAATTACTTCAAATTTAAATACATGTAACATGTGTGTATACATGTAAACCGATGGGCTCTCATAGAAGCGAATGCGAAGTAATTTTTTTTGTAGCGTTACATAGGGTTGCGGTATATCATTTTAAAGATAATTAGGAATAGAGTCCAAAAAATTTTGTTTTTAATTTTTCCCCTAAAATTGACGAAATGGTGGGCTTTCAAAGTCCTAGACCTAGTTTTTAGATTTTCTAACGTCCAAAGTTGACCTCAGAAATCTCAATTTTCTGTAAAGCTGAGCCTGAAATTTGATCAATTACCTATTTGAATTATATTCTGTACTTTGAACAACGAATACTAAAATAAGATAAATATTAAAAGGAAACGAAATTATTTAATTTTTAATGAGCTTCAGTTTTTTAAACAGAACTTCACAATGATGTCAATAGATGGCGCTCTGTAAAAGTTTATTCGTTTGTGCTTACAAATAATAGATGTTAGCACCATCTTACGTGGAATTAAAAAAAAGTGAACTATTACAAACTATAGTTAAAACTATGTTATGGATACCGCGAGGTCTCAGTTCGGGGCGACCCACTAGTTATATATATACAAGAATTGCTCGTTTAAGGCTTTAAGAGATGACAAACTGCCTCAGTATTAGGATGTTTAAGTCAAATTGTCTTAATAACTGAAAGTTGAATCCGTAAAGAAAAAATATGTAACGGAAGATATAGGCTTAATAAACATTTCTACTGTAAAAAATGTTTACTTTTTTCAAACCCTCTTTCAGAAAAAAATCCCCACGGGGTATCTACTTTTGTCATACTTTGAAAATTTTCTGCAAAACGACACAAGCTTTTTAATTAGTTCTTGCACACAAAAATAGGTCTTAAAAATTACAATATTTTTAACGGCGAGTTTTATTTTTACTCCCTATAACATTCGTGTAAAGTAATTTTCCCCCGAAATTTAAGTATCTTAGTGAGAACGTGGCTGCTCCGTCGCCCTGTAAACACCCGCGAGCCCTTCGGCAGTCCGTTTCGGGACATTGTCGAAGGTGGACTGCACGTCGGTGTCGGAGCGAATTTTTTAAAGTTAATTTTCGATTTTGAAGGGTTTATACTCATTTGTACATATTTAAAATTTTAGAAATACTTAGTTCAGTATTTATCTGTAAATTAGTAGGTGTAAATATTTTTTTTTAAGAATTTAATTTTTTAAGAGTGCAAAGTAGGTGCAAAGACTAAATAAGGTTCTGTAGTGACAAGTGATTGTAAAAATTCAAATCAAGATGGTTTTGATGAGGAACAACCTACCTGCACTCGCTACTTAAATTTTGATTGTTTTTAAAGCTAATAAGCTTTAATTTGATTTTTTTTCCTCCGACCCGACGGAATAGATAATAATATTTTTAATGCAAAATTACTTACCTACTAATAATATTAATGCTACTAATAACTAAAATACATACTAATAATAATTATAATGTATGCGTGTGTCTTTCTGTCTGTCTTTCTCAGATGTAAATGTGCCATTTTTGAATTCTAACAACTTTTGTTTTAGTAAATCGATTATGCTCCGAGACAAAATCATTTTGTCTGCGACTGAGAGACTGCGGAAAAGCAAGCATTATAATTTCTATAGTATGTATGTATGTATGTATGTATGTATGTATGTATGTATGTATGTATGTATGTATGTATGTATGTATGTATGTATGTATGTATGTATGTATGTATGTATGTATGTATGTATGTATGTATGTACAAAAAACACAAAAGAAAAAGAACAAACATGAAAACTTAAAATGTAGGTACAATAAGGCGGTCTTATCGCTAACCAGCGATCTCTTCCAGACAACCTTATCGATAATATCATAATATGGAATCGATATCCGTGATGACAAGCTGGGAACACCTGCACTCCTATTCTCTAACTCCGTGGCTATCATCATAATTATATTAATTACCATATATTTTATATTCATCAAAATACATTACATAGTCATGGAAACATAATAACAACATGAATTTCAAAATGGCGCTAACTTTGTTAAATTTTGGTAACAGTTTCCTGTTTTGTGATCCCAGTAGGATGCGCACAACGAGATTTTTTCGCGACGAGAGAGAGAGATATTGTCGTTGCCGGCAAATTTTTCATTTACCCTAACATGCACAAAATGCAGTATATTAAAAGAAAAAAGTAGTCGACATGTAAAGGCTCGTAGAGAAAAATACCACAGATTAGAAATATTACTTTTATCTCTACTTTTGACGTAACGAGACAAGTAACCATGTTAACTTCGGTAGACAGAGATAGATAACGGGTAGACATAATTTTACTCGTAGTGCGTATGCTATTTTGAACGAAATCGGTCAATTAACAAAGAATTTCAAAATGGCACCGACATTTTTAAATTTTGGTAACAATTTCCTGTTTTGTGATCCCAGATAGCCGTAAATATAAAATTTGAACGAAATCGGTTTTATAACAAAGAATTTCAAAATGGCGCTGACTTTTTTTTAAGTGACTCTGTGCTGAGAGCTGCGCATGACGTAGTACTGCACATAAATTTTCATACCACAGGCTCATACATATATGAAAATTGATTCTAAAGGAGTAAACTCACAAAAAAACTACGCAGCTCCGGCAAGTGGGGTTTATTTTGAGCAGTTAGTACCTGATTCTCTATCTCCTCTCCCTGTACCCCACTCATCCCTCGGTGGAGGTAGCACGTTTCAAAACTTAGCTTGATGTCAATTATCGATAGTTTTGCAACACTAACTTGAACTATCTACATTTTAGCATTGATCCAATACGAAATATTACTTGTACCTATACCTAAATCTGTGCCTACTACAAGCGCAAACAATATTTAGTATCGGATACGATATCGAACATTTCATAGCAAGGTTTCAAGGTAAAGCTAAAGGTAGGTATTAAAGAAAGTTTACGTATTTGTGACCTATGATATTTATGCGCAAACATAAATATAGGCATTATCCCATAAAATAGCACTTGTTCCCTCTGCAGTCTATAGTCTTTGGCCTAGTTTGCGTAGTTCCGGGCGTGGCCGCTATACGGCATTACCGTCGGCAAAAGTCCCGCTGGTCTGCGTTTCGTCAAGGTCATTCGGCCTTCTTAACCCCTTAAAGGTATTAGATATGAGCGGTTTACTGTTGATATGTCGCCGTAAGATTGTAAAAACCGTTAGATTATAATTTAACTCGCGAAATTTTAAACTGTCGAAAGAATGTAAACTGTTCAATGTTCTGAGTGTCAATTTTTGAAACATTCATCAAGACACGCGGAAGCGTGTCCAGCCAAAGTTCAAAAAAACTGGCGAGCAGCACCGTGTGTAATATTACACGAACCATTTGGAGCCACTTTTGACCCCCTCATAACTCAAAAACTATTTCACATAAACATGTCAAATTTGGCGCATATATTGAGACCCGTGAGATACATATGTGCTCCAAATTTCATAAGCACACCTCAAATGGTTATTTAGATATAAACGTACAAAAATCGTCATTTTTATGATCAAAGGTATAGATCAAAACTCTGACACGAGGCATGCTACCATTGCTTAAAGCCGTATTATTTTAATATTGTTGACGTTTATGTTGTAACTCCTTAACTATTGAAAATGACACATAATTATTATTTTAATGTAAATAATAATGAATAATAATATAGTTGCATTAAAACCTTACCTTCGTATTCATACATTTTGTGCAACGAAACGTCATTGACAGAAAAGAAGAAGAAACGGATTTGAAGTCGTCAGTTCAAGCTGTCAGTCATTGTGATTTGTATTCATTGTTTATAGTGGTTTTAGTAATATCGACTGTTTACCGTGCTTGTTTTCAATGTTTCACAAAAAACTTTTGATTTTGAACTTTTGCAATCAAAATTGATGAGATGTAGAAATGTGCTGTAGAGGTAGTCTGACCATAGATGTAATCTGTCAATGTCAGTGTAACTCTAGGTACACTATATATTTTTCTTGAGAATTCTCGTCTTTAATTATCTTGTACAATGAGTCGTACAATAGAATTACTGGTGGGTGACACACTGACCTTACACCAAATAATAAGTACCTATTAATGTAAAACGTAAACTAAACTAATAGAAAAGTCCTATTACAGTGTAAAGGATTATTTGAATGATAGCAAGGCATGGGTATGAATTGTTACAACGGCTGATTATGTAATGTTATATTATAAGTACATATATATAATTTCAAATATTAGTGAGATGGTGATAATAAAAAAAAAAGCGGAGTTTATTGCGGGCTCTTCTCAGACCAGGGCACGTTTGGAACCCTCGTAGCTTTAGTTTTAAGATATCGTAGTTAATTATCACCATCACGTCTTATGCTCTGTAAGCATGACGTTCAGAAGGTGTACTTTGTAGGTACATATATTGAATAAATATGTTTTGAGTTTGAGATTGAGTTCAATAATTTCTGTACAAAAAGTAATGATATCCCATCAAAAACATAAATGTAAAATGAGAGCCAAGTTCAAAATTGTGATATATATGCCTTGGTTGTTGACTTCAGCGACAAAAGAAGTGAGATCTAAATGGGTGCTAAGTTCAATGGTCAGTCCTGCAATTTATATATCCCATCAAAAACATAAATGTGAAATGAGAGCCAAATTCAAAATTGTGATATATATGCCTTGGTTGTTGACTTCAGCGACAAAAGAAGTGAGATCTAAATGGGTGCCAAGTTCAATGGTCAGTCCTGAAATTTATTTATAACAACATATAATATTTTATAACAACTTAAAATATCATTTCTTCTTATAACTTAGTATAAAATGTTGAAGACTAAGGCTTTGGCTTGGCTAGTTTCCATATACGAATTATTATTAAGTAGGTACCTAAAAGTACAGTTTCTACCAGCAAGCCAAATTTTCGGAAGAATAAAATAAGAACTTACAGCTTTACAACTTGTGAAGGCTATAATTCGTATATGAAAACTAGCCAAGCCAAAGCCTTAGTCTTCAACATTTTATACTACGTTATAAGAAGAAATGATATTTTAAGTTGTTATAAAATATTATATGTTGTTATTAATAAATTTCAGGACTGACCATTGAACTTGGCACCCATTTAGATCTCACTTCTTTTGTCGCTGAAGTCAACAACCAAGGCATATATATCACAATTTTGAATTTGGCTCTCATTTCACATTTATGTTTTTGATGGGATATATAAATTGGCAGGACTGACCATTGAACTTAGCACCCATTTAGATCTCACTTCTTTTGTCGCTGAAGTCAACAACCAAGGCATATATATCACAATTTTGAACTTGGCTCTCATTTTACATTTATGTTTTTGATGGGATTTTATTTACGTTTTCTTGTCTCTTTTTTGTAGGTTAGGTTAGGGTTCGACATAAATAATCAAGTAGGTACCTGCGGCCGGGTACTACTTTATCGGGTTTTATCGTTTTTAAATACCTATCAGATACAATCTACCGGAAGATAATGCGTTAAATTCTAATCTTTCGACAGTTTAGAATTTCGCGAGTTAGATTATAATCTAACGGTTTTTACAATCTTACGGTGACAGATATAAAGGACTTGACCGGTGGAACTATGGCAGCTTGCCTAGGTGTCAAAAATCAATGTTCAGCAATGATTTCTTTATTATTGTAATTGTAATATTTCACTGTTTTCAGATAAAAAAGTTTCAGGAGTCTGAAGGCTCGGAAAACTGCGAAAATGAACAAAAAAAGTTTCACCAAAAGATTGCTTTCCCACACTAGATGGCGCTATTTATTGTGTTGAGCGAGTCTAAAAAAATATTTTCAAGTATTATTTCTTTATTATTGCAATTGTTATATTTTATAGTTTTCAGATAAAAAAGTTTCAGGAGTCTGATGGCTCTGAAAACTGAGAAAATAAATAAAAAAAGTTTCACCAAAAACTGCTTTCCCACACTAGATGGCGCTATGTATTGTGGTGAGTCTAGAAAATATTTTTAAGTATTGCTCACTACATTTGTTAACAAGTTCAACTATTCGACCACAGATGGCAGCATATGCAACGTGAAAGGGCGTTCCAGTTCAACTATTCGACTATAGATGGCGGTATATGCAATATGAAAGGGCGTTCCTTTAAACGCAGTATTTCAAAATGCTTTGTTCGATCTATTAGTTTGAGACTTGTCAAAAAATAAAAATAATACATACATACATACATTTCCTTTTCATTACTATTTAATTGATCAAAAATAAATCATTCATAATATAATGACTAAGGTACTCAAATGGTATTCATGTAGGGTTACAAGATTATTATTAGGCATGGATATAATGGAACGTCAAAATGGAGTAGTGCTTAAAGAGGAAAGCGGACGCTCAAGATTTAAACAATAAACGTACTGTTTTTTTTTGTCATTTGAACCCTGACCCTATTTGGAATAATAAATCCATAATAATTTCGTTTTGAATTTTTAAACCTTACTGTAAAAACGGAAATCCTGTGCATTGTCCCGAATCGGAGGACAATTACTGGTCATGTCCTTTCAGGCGCCCCAGTATTTTATTTTTGACCAATGCCCTCGATTGATGAGTACCTACCTGATTGTCTTTTTGGTTTTAGTATTCATCAGTGTTATATTTCTTTTAGACAAAACTATTTAACTTTTTTTATATTTTTCTTTTCTTTTTTTTTTCTTAGCGTGATCTGCTATCAGTCCAAGGACTATAAGCAAATGAGTTGAAAGGGTGATTTGTCGTTTAGAGCTGATCCTCATACAGGAGTCAGGACTCGTTAGTCATTTAACCCAGGTCGAGTATGCGTTTTCTTTTAAGGCATCTCGGGCAATCCTCCACCAAGAGTCTGTTGGCTAGAAACTATTCTAGAAACTATTTAAAGTATATTATTCAACATAATATATTATTGTTATGCTTGGGGGCAATGCAATATCTTACAATACGGACGCGGGGTTTAGGTGCGCCCAAGATAAAGACACCTACCCCTGCGTTGAATACTCTACTTTTCACACCTCGCGAAATAAAATAATGCTAATAATAAATAAATATTCATTACAAGGTATAATCATTTCAATAACTAAAAATGACACTGAATGAATAAATAAATGATTGATAGTTCTTTAAAGTAAAGTAGCAAAACGACCTCTGAAATCGTACCTTTTGTAGTTTTCCATTTGCAATCTTCACATGGTTTTAAAATTCTATCATTGTGGTGCAATTAAATCAATTGCACCACAATTTAAACGTTTCGGGAAAAAAAACTGTGGTTCGTGCTTCGAAGGCTCTGGCGAGTGAAAGGGACGCCATACCTCATCTAAGCGAGACAGCAAATTTCAAATGACGCAAATGAGAGGGACGCCATCATACGTCGAAGCGAGATAGCAATATAAAATTGTTTTTTGATGCGGGATCATCTTAGGTAATGTCATAGGTATATAAAATTCTTGTGTCACAATGTTAGTTACCATACTCCTCCGAGACGACTTGACTGATTTTTATGAAATTTTATATGCATATTCAGAAGTTGAAGAGAATGGGCTACTATATCTATTTTTCATACCTCCACGCGGACGGAGACGCGGGCATCACCTAGTTTATTCTAAATTCAAATCAAATTACAACCCATAAGCGTAGTGGATTTCAGTACAACATTACAACCCCGACAAGCCTTATACATGTAATGACGTACTTTGCCTTTAATAACAAGTCTTGCAATAATGGTAATTAGTTTGTCCTTTACTTTTAGGCTTAAAATGCTCCTTTTTAGTTCAAGGCCACCTGCAGTTTACGTATTGTATGTATCCTTGCTCAGTTTCTATGTCTGGCAACGATACAGGAGTATTGGCGTTACAACGGAACTATCTTCTTTAATTTTATGTCTAAGTTTGATTTAAAAATATGTATCGAGGACCAATATACTGCCCCTACATTCATTACACTCCTTTCGACTTCTTCAGCATATTGTCCTTTAAAAGATATGGTTTGGCCCAAGTACGCGTACAGGTTCGGTATACCGTAAGTGAAATAATAAAACACTTTTTCTTAAATATGCATGGAAATATTGTCATTATTTTCGAAAAAAGAACACGCGAAGTATCGAATTTTCGGACAAAGAAAATCAAATCCGTTGCAGGAGCGTTTTTTGAATTTGGAACATTACAACGCTCCTGCAATGTTGTATGAAACGGCGTGCTGGGGTTATTAAATACTCTTTGATCGGATCTCTTTTGTTATTCTTGGCGATACCATAGTCTCTTTGCTTAGTACAAATTGGTGGCTGTATAGCCATAAATTCGTTTGCCTGTCGGCACAGATGATACAAAAAAAATTGGCGGCAAAGCTGAAAATTCGTCTTGATTTGTTATTTACATACATAATAAATATAAATGTAATAATAAGTAAAATGAGTTCCAAGGGTTCAGAAAGTGAAATGGAGATTGATTGTACTCCACCAGATTTAAGATCAGAAGCCAAATTGGCAATGGAAAACCTGCTTCCAGCGAAGTCCAAAGAAAAATACAGTATTTTTGGCGTATTTTAATGAGATTGCTAAAACTAAAAAGCCATCTACATTATGGGCAATTTATTCCATGCTGAAAAGTTCATGTTAAAAACGGCATTAACTTAAAAAATTATGGGAACTTAACTACTTTTCTTAAACAACAATCGACCGGATTCAAAAGCAAGAAATCGAAAATTTTTACTGGCGAAAACATAAATCTCATTTTTTAATTAAAGCCCTAGATGATATATATTTAGCGACAAAGGTAAATTAAATTTAATGTATAACATAAAAAGTATGTTTTATTTCCCTGCATTCTTTTGAGAAAAGCACTATATATGCCTCGGCGGAAATGGCAATTGTCTGTCTCGTATTAGTGAAGTCCTCGCCTACGGCTCGGCCTTCAAACTCATACTCGACGTGCAATTGCCTATTTCCCAGCCTTTGCAATAATGTACTATTAATGCTAAAGTTTACTAACCGACTTCCAAACGGAGGGAGGTTCTCAATCCGGCATTTTTTAATACGGCTGGTCTTGTGGGAGGCTTCGGCTGTAGCTAGCTACTATGGAACTAGGAATCTGCCACCCTACCGACAAAGTCTTGCCGCCAAGCGATTTAGCGCTCCATCCTCACACTACATACTATATTAGTCGACATAGAAACATAGTGACATTCAATATCACTAGTCACCGCCTGGCTACCAGGTTAGCCCGCTGCCTTATGGGAATACTAGCGAATGCCCGCGACTTCGTCTGCGTGGTTTGAGGTTTTTTTGGTTCCCGCGGTAACTAATTTTCCGGGATAAAAAGAATAGCCTGTGTGCTATTCCAGACTGTAATCTATCTCTGTGCCAAATTTCAACCAGATCCGTTCAGCCGTTGGGGCGTGATTGAGTAACAAACATCCATACATCCATACATCCATCCAAACTTTCACATTTATAATATTAGTAAGATTTAAAAAATGAAATAACAAAACACTTTGTCTTAATACTGTTTATTACATTTTAATAACCTATCAATGAGGGTATTTTAAGATATATTGTGACAACAACCATCATTGGCTTATCTCTATCCGTAAAGACCCTGCAAATAACCCTGTCCAAACTGGTTGCCACCAGTGCTCATTCCGCCCTGGTAACCGCCGTACCCTGCGCCGCCTTGTCCGCCTTGGTTGTAGCCCTGGCTACCTCCAATGCTGTGGCTACCAGTATCTTCCGCTTGGAGCACCTGAAACAAATTGATAATGTTTTTTTTTAACCACTACAATACAGTTAGGCCTTGACTGCGATCTCACCTGATGGTAAGTGATGATGCAGTCTAAGATAGTAGCGGGCTAACCTGTTAGGGACATGGCAGTTATATTAAACCCCTATTGGGTTTCTACACGGCATCGTACCGGAAGGCTAAATCGCTTGGCGGCACGTCTTTGCCGGTAGGGTGGTAACTAGCCACGGCCGAAGCCTCCCACCAGGCCAGACCAGGGAAAATTCAGAAATAATAAATTCCCAAATTGACCCTGCCAGGGATCCTACAGAAGAGAACAGCGCTACACACTGCGCTACGGAGCCACGGAGGTCGTCGGACTCGGAGATTGAGTTAACACCTGAGTATGCTCCGAAGTATAAAACGTACGTTGAGTGATTTAATGGCGGTGCATATCGCACGCTGCACGTTGGGCCACCAAGCAAAGCAGTGCAGTGGATTATATCGAATTAAATAAATAAATAGCTAAGTATATTTCAAGTTACTACAGACTCATAGAATTATTCAAACTATATATTAAATTAAATTAAGACCATTTTAATAAACTATACATATATATTAGAATTAAAAGTAAGAAATAAATTAAAATCTAAATTAAAAACTAATTATATTTACAAAAAATACACGCCATCCAAGTGATCGTTAATGGGCATGGTGCCCAAAATACTGGCGCTATTACCTCGTTGAATGGCAAGGCTAAGCCGTTGGGCTAAATAAGCGCCAGCTCTTTGGTCACCAGAGGCGTGGATCAGTTTTTGGGACACAACATTTATAAAATTCTTCGTGTCCGATGACCATGGGCCCAGAGTCTCAAAAGCAAGCGCCGCAAAAACGTAGTCCTTAGTAATGGCTGAGTATTTGCGACGCTTAAGCAACTGAGCAGATTCAGCAGCAGCACCCGCCTTTAGGCACGAGCCTGATAGATGGGACGCTGCCAACGTATCAACGCAGGTTGCATCCCACACCAGTGCACGACCCATCGACCATGGTACTATAGTCATCCCATCCGGCCTCTTGCCGTCATCCCTGAACAAACCGGAGGGTTCCAGTTGTGCAGGGATGGAGGCAGTGGCCAACTGGCCAGAGCGCGACGGACTATATCATTGAGAGCACCGTGGCGATACAAGCGGCCTGCGCTCCGAATGCAACTGAGTCCATGGTAACCAAACTGATCTACGCGGCTGCCACAAAAAAAAAAAAAATTAAATTATACTTAACTAGATGATGTCCGCAACTTCGTCCGCGTGAATAAATTTTTTTGATTCCCGCGGGAACTTTAATTTTCCGAGATAAAAAGTAGCCTATGTCCTTCCTCTGGATACAAACTATCCCTAATCCAAATGTCATCAAAATCGATTGAGGTGATAATTTTTTTAATTCCCGGGGGAGCTCTTGTATTTTCCGGGATAAAAATAAGCCAATGTCCTTCCCCATGAAACAACCTATCACTGTACCAAATTTCACCAAAATCGGTTGAACAGATGTGGCGCGAAAGCGTAGCCGATAGACAGACAGACACACTTTCGCATTTATAATATTAGTATGGATATGGACTATTGCAAATTATTAAGGGCCCTTATACGGATATCATACTTTTTCAAGTACCATTTATAGATAAATGGAATAACAGCTGTTGGGATATGATGGTATTAAATTAAAGGTAATGTATTCATCTCTAGTTAGACCCCATAAAAATGCACACTCCCATACAAATTTTCGGAATAAATACGTTTCTACGAACGCAAGAACTGCTGAAAATGACGAAAAATGGGGTCTGGATAGGAACCCATAAAGCTAGATCGGCTACATATTTTAACTTGAAAATAACAAAAGAGTGGGGCTTATATAGTCCTCTACCCAAATGCTGGAAAATTATGCATACAAATAAATACTTTGTCATTTATGTGTCACACAAAAAATTCTTCATACATTTTTCTATGGAAAGAAGCCGGCCGCTTGGCGTTTGGCGCTCAGTACGCGCTGAGATACGCTCGTGAACGGGTAGGTGTATCGCTTATTGCATGAAATTTATTACGACAAAATTAACACCGTGATGTATATTGCGCTTGATAAAACTTGATATTGTTATCCGACACAAAGGAGAAAGTTCTCAATTACCCTTTTTTTTTTACCCGATTACGGCAAATGCAAAAGGAAAGGGTACGAGATTAGGAGTCTATGTATGTATATGTGTGTGTACGTGCGTGCGTGTTTGTGTGGGTGTGTGTGTGTGTGTGTGAGTGTGAGTGTGTATGTATGTTGGATGTATGTATTAATTGAAGTCTATGACACTCCAGAGCCCTTAACTAACTCAATTATTATTATAGTCAACTATACCTATGCAAAAAAAATTGGTCAATACGTTAGTCTGTTACGGCATGATTGAAGAACAATCCTACTAACAAACCTTTTCACAATAATTTTAGTACGGTAAGCGCCATTTTGATCGTACTGATTTCGTTCAAAATCGATATATGAGGATCCCTAAGATCACAAAACAGGAAACTGTTACCAAAATTTTAAAAAAATCAGCGCCATCTTGAAATTCTTTGTTATTGTACCGATTTCGTTCAAAATCGATATCTGACGATCCCTGGGATCACAAAACAGGCAACTGGTACCAAAATTTAAAAAAATCAGCGCCATTTTGAAATTCTTTTGTTATTGAACCGATTTCGTTCAAAATCGATATCTGACGATCCCTGGGATCACAAACAGGGAACTGGTACCAATATTTAAATAAGTCAGCGCCATTTTGAAATTCTTTGTTATCGTACCGATTACGTTCAAAATCGATATCTGAGGATCGCTAAGATGACAAAACAGGAAACTGTTACGAAAATTTTAAAAAATCAGCGCCAAATTGAAATTCTTTGTTATTGTGCCGATTTTGTTCAAAATCGATATCTGACGATTCCTGGGATCACAAAACAGGAAACTATTACCAAAATTTAAAATCAGTCAGCGCCATTTTGAAATTCTTTGTTATCGTACCGATTTCGTTCAAAATCGATATCTGGGATTCCCTGGGATCACAAAATAGGAAACTTTAACCAGAATTTTTAAAAAGTCAGAGCAATTTTGAAATTCTCTGTTATCGAACCGATTTCGTTCAAAATCGATATATGAGGATCCCTAAGATCACAAAACAGGAAACTGTTACCAAAATTTTAAAAAATCAGCGCCATCTTGAAATTCTTTGTTATTGTACCGATTACGTTCAAAATCGATATCTGAGGATCGCTAAGATGACAAAACAGGAAACTGTTACGAAAATTTTAAAAAATCAGCGCCAAATTGAAATTCTTTGTTATTGTGCCGATTTTGTTCAAAATCGATATCTGAAGATTCCTGGGATCACAAAAAAGGAAACTGGTACCAAAATTTTAAAAAATCAGCGCCATTTTGAAATTCTTGGTTATTGTACCGATTTCGTTCAAAATCGATATCTGACGATCCCTGGGATCACAAAACAGGAAACTGGTACCAAAATGGCGCTGATTTTTTTAAAATTTTGGTACCAGTTTCCTGTTTTGTGATCCCAGGGATCCTCAGATATCGATTTTGAACGAAATCGGTTCGATAACAAAGAATTTCAAAATGGCGCTGATTTTTTTTAATTCTGGTATAAAAAAGTTTCATCCTAAAAAAGTTTCATATTTTGTGATCCTAGGGAACCCCAGATATCGATTTTGAACGAAATCGGTACAATAACAGAGAATTTCAAAATGGCGCTAGCTTTTTAAAATTTGTTACCAGTTTCCTGTTTTTTGTTCCCAGGGAGCCCCAAATATCGATTTTGAATGAATTTAAAAAACGATAGTTCCGGTTTTGTTGAAGCAGAGTTCAAACAGCCGTATACTACGCAATACACTCCTTGCATTTTTAAAAAGATCGCGGTAATAGACTTATACTTGACCACTCGTCATGACGCGGCAATCACTACTGACGGCACTGTGAGGAACGCCTATGGGTCTCGTCGATGCGCATGTTTGTGTGAGTGAGCTGGTTCGAACGTTTCTAGGTAGTTTCATCTGTTTACTGTGGTAGAGCGTAGAGTACCTACATACGTACTTGCAGAAATATTTTGTATTGTGGCGAGTTAAATACCTACAGATTTTTATTATAGGGCTTTAAGAAACACGTGTTTCAGGATTTTTGGAAATTCCACCCCCAAGGAATTTTTAAAAATTTCACCCGAGCCAAGCAGGGGTGCGTCTGCTAGTATTTACTATAATAATGTGGCGTGGAGGCATAGATAATATGTAGTAAATAAATAATCAAATATTTCAAGTTACAAAATTGATTAGTTTGCTATAAAATCGAGCGTAGAGCGTAGTGCTATATATGCGTACAGATATATGCTGTAGTGTGGCGAGTTATATACCTACAGTTGGCTGCGGCCTGATTGTATAAGGCCCCTTAAGCTTGGTTGATGATTTTAGATTTAGATGAGAAGTACCAGAAAGATGGATCTTTGAATACTCACAGAGGAGACGCTGTGGTGGTGTGAGCCTATGTCGTGTGAAGCACCACCTCCGCTGGCATATCCGCCCTGATAAGAGCCCCCACTGCCTCCAGCGCCAAATTGATTTGAACCGAAACCGCCGCCGCCGGTATAACCGCTACTACCGTAAGGTCCAAACAATCCAGCGAAGCCCTGGGCGTGAGCCAGCGCAGCACCGCATACTAGAACGATCAGGGCCTGAAAAAACAAGTCATAATTAAAAAAAATAAGAACACGACTGCCCTGCCAAAAAAAGAACTAAAAAGTTAAAAAATCTAAATTAATCTAGTTGAATTACAATCTTATTCACATTTTTATACAATGATACTTTTTTTTTTAATCAGTGGATATTGAACTATAGTGTTATAATATTTTTGGAATCTACTCATAATTTTCTAGATGATGATTATATAGTTCATCTTATTCTCGATTTTTTTTTTCAACTTTAGTCTTTAATGCGGGACCATGGTCACCCCATAAATTTACTAGCCTATGTCACCCGGAATAAGCTAGGGATGCTTCTATACGCCTAAACCTATTGGTTTAGGCGTATAGAAGTTATGGTGGAATATACAAACTCACATACATACATACATACATACATACAAACATACATACATAAACCCTGAAAACAATATACCTTTTTTCAGGCAATCGTAATTACTAATTTTTTCAGGCAGTCGTATAATAAATAGATCTTTATTCATCAAAAATGCATACCAAATTTCCATAAAGTAAAACCCTGCTTCATGTGGTTTTAAACACTGTGTTACAGGAGACAGTGGGGCTGATTCTTTTGTACATGTCACCGTAAAATTGTAATCTTAAATTATAATGTTACTAGCGAGATTGTAAACTGTCGAAAGATCGTGAACCGTTCAATGTTCTGAGTGTCAGTGTACCTACAGTGTACCTATATTGAATATTGAGTTATTAGATCAGAGTAGCATGGAAAGCGACGGCGCAAGACCGCGGCACGTGGAAATCCTTGAAAGAGACCTATGTCCAGCTGTGGACGTCTAACGACGATTAGTAGTGCCGGTTGAATAGCAGGAATATGTTAGACAATATAAAGAACATCTATACTAATAATATACTAGCTAGCTAACTAGCTAATGCCCGCGACTTCGTCTGCGTGGATCGAGGTTTTTTGGTTCCCGCGGGAACTCCTTAATTTTCCGGGATAAAGAGTAGCTTATGTGCTAATCCAGACTATAATATATCTCTGTGCCAAATTTCAGCCAGGTCCGTTCAGCCGCTTGGGTGTGATTGAGTAACAAACGTCCATACATCCACACATCCGCACATCCATACATCCAAAAATCCATACATCCATCCAAACTTTCGCATCTATACTAATATTATAAATGTGAAAGTTTGGATGGATGTATGGATGTACATACGCTATTTTTTATCCCCGAAAATAAAAGAATTCCCGCGGGAACAAAAAAACCTCAATCCACGCGGGCAAAGCTAGTGCAATATAAATAAATATCATTTATTTGGCCTTTGAAAACACATAAACAAAACAAAAGGAGTGCCACAGCTCCCGGGGAACCAAGGAGCCAACCTAGATTTAAGCCAACCTTGGTTCCAAGGGATCGAAGCACCCACTCCTTAAATCTAGCTGAAAAATATTATAAAGATCACAAACTCACAATGCACTTCATGATGGCAGCGGAACAGGATTCGGCACTCAAATGATTTGCCACGTCAATCGTAATGCTTTTATACGCACTAGCCCACATCGGTCATTAATTTCAAATTAAATGATAACAGTTAGTTAACGATATTGTGGGTTTATGATCGATTTGGGGAAAAAAGAATTCCCCATTTCCGAAAACTAATGTTAATAGCACTGACGGACATGATGCATGATGGCGTATCTATACTACACTTACTATAATATTTTTAATATCCATACTAATATTATAAATCCGAAAGTGTGTTTGTCTGTCTGCTACGCTTTCACGGCTAATCTGTTCAACCGATTTTGATGAAATTTGGTACAAGGATAGGTTGTATCCCGGGGAAGGACATAGATTACTTTTATCCCGGAAAATTCAAGAGTTCCCGCGGGAATCAAAAAAAAATCTCTTCAACCGATTTTGACGAAATTTGGTGTAGGAATAGAGTAGTAGGATAGAGATACAGAGTTCCCGCGGGAATCAAAAAACCTTAATCCACGCGGACGAAGTCGCGGGCATCATCTAGTCTAGTTATTTGGATGGATGGATGTATGTTTGTTACTCAACCACGCCAGAACGGCTGAACGGATCTGGATGAAATTTGGCACAGAAATAGAGTATAGTTTGGAATACATAGGCTACTTTTTATCCCGGAAAATTTAAAGAGTTCCCGCGGGAACCAAATAAACCTTTATCCACGCGAACGAAGTCGCGGGCAAAAGCTAGTGTTATTTATTTTCGACGGCACTTTCGTCACATAAGGCAATTTTGTAATCTTTACTTATCTCAGAACTAGTGAGTCCGGCAGACTCTGTCCTGCCCTGAACCTCGAACCCGATTGTAGAGCCCCCTACCGGGTCCAATTGTGAATATAAACCATCCCGGAGTCCATACAAATACATACAAAAAGTTTCATCAAAATCGTCCCAGCCGTTCTAAAGTGATGCGCTTGCATACATTGGGCAACAGATTTTTATTTATATATTCTAGCTGATGCCCGCGACTTCATGCGCGTGGCATAAGTTCTTTTTATATTCCCACGGGAACTCCTCAATTTTCCGGGATAAATAGAAGCCTATGTCACTCCAGATCCTCAACTATACCCATGCAAAAAATCACGTCGATAAATTCCTCTGTTGCAGCGTGATTGAAGGACAAACCAAGAAACAAACACACTTTCGAATTTATAATATTAGTATGATTTCTTAAAGTTACTACCTTAATATTTGGGGAAACGATACTTCTAACTTTTATCTTGGATAACATGCTTAAAAACGCGATTGGTGAAAATTTTCTCGATAAGTATAGATATCTCAATAGTTTTTTTTTTTTTAAATAAACGTCGGTGCATGTCACCGTGGTTTCTGAACCGATTTGAAAATTTTTGCCCCGATTTTTCAAATTAAAAGTCCTAATTTTTTATAAAAAATTCTGACTCCAAATCCTCAATCCTGACACTAAAAAGTTAAAAATAAAAATTCTGAGCTGAGCCTGATGCGTCGATTTTCCTTATCAAGACACGCGGAAGCGTGTCCAGCCAAAGTTCAAAAAAACTGGCGAGCAGCACCGTGTGTAATATTACACGAACCATTTGGAGCCACTTTTGACCCCCTCATAACTCAAAAACTATTTCACATAAACATGTCAAATTTGGCGCATATATTGAGACCCGTGAGATACATATGTGCTCCAAATTTCATAAGCACACCTCAAATGGTTATTTAGATATAAACGTACAAAAATCGTCATTTTTATGATCAAAGGATAGATCAAAACTCTGACACGAGGCATGCTACCATTGCTTAAAGCCGTATTATTTTAATATTGTTGACGTTTATGTTGTAGTGTTATAATCATTATTTTAAGGACGTCAAAGTACGTGACATTCAACCGTTAGTTTGAAACAATACTGCTTTAAGCGGTGGTAGTAACTCCTTAACTATTGAAAATGACACATAATTATTATTTTAATGTAAATAATAATGAATAATAATATAGTTGCATTAAAACCTTACCTTCGTATTCATACATTTTGTGCAACGAAACGTCATTGACAGAAAAGAAGAAGAAACGTATTTGAAGTCGTCAGTTCAAGCTGTCAGTCATTGTGATTTGTATTCATTGTTTATAGTGGTTTTAGTGATATCGACTGTTTACCGTGCTTGTTTTCAATGTTTCACAAAAAACTTTTGATTTTGAACTTTTGCAATCAAAATTGATGAGATGTAGAAATGTGCTGTAGAGGTAGTCTGACCATAGATGTAATCTGTCAATGTCAGTGTAACTCTAGGTACACTATATATTTTTCTTGAGAATTCTCGTCTTTAATTGTCTTGTACAATGAGTCGTACAATAGAATTACTGGTGGGTGACACACTGACCTTACACCAAATAATAAGTACCTACTAAACTAGCGGCACGCTATGATGGCCGGTTTGACGTTTGTCCGCTCATGAAGTTCCGTATTAATTGATAACGACTTTGAAGGAAATAATTGTATTACTTTATTGACGATAGTGATGTGCAGAGATTCATAAATTTTATCGAATGTAGTTTCTCATGAAGTTCCGTATTAATTGATAACGACTTTGAAGGAAATAATTGTATTACTTTATTGACGATAGTGATGTGCAGAGATTCATAAATTTTATCGAATGTAGTTTTAGGTTTAGGACTCAAAATTTATTTATTAAATTGATTTCTTAAATGTATACAAGTGTAGAAAAATCAGTTTGCACCATTTAAGGGGTGAATGTACTTGTGAATATGAACAATTTTCACTATGTAGACAAACCTCTGAAATCGCAAAAAAATATCAATAAATTTTTAAAAATGGAATCTAATACGATCGTCACATAGGATCGCTGGCTAGCACAACTACTACCTCCGGCAAACTCGCGTCAATGCTCAATGCAAAACAAAGCAGTTTCGAATTGACGTTGCTTCGAAAAGTATAAACTGTCAGTGCAATGCGATTGTGATATAGTTTTGACCTGGCTTTGGATTTCAAATATTGATACTGCATTACTGTTGACCCTTGCTCGTTAATTTGGACTCTGTTCAAGCCCTTTGTTGTGGATTTCGTCGATATGACCGAACGTACGCAGAGAACTGTTCTACATAGTCAGACACGTGAGTTCGTAATACGCCTTCGTAACTATTTCGATCGTGAAGCTCAAAATGGAGGGCCAATTTTACCTATAACGTCAGTGGTTGAACGCGTAGCTGATGCGCTTAATATTGGACAACGAACTGTTAGACGGATAACTAAAAAAAAATATGGCGAGACTGGCACAGAAGAAAATAAACTTCACACACCAAAAAAGAGAAAACGAGCAAAACCAGTCGTAGGCATCGATAGCTTTGATGCCGATGCTATCCGAAGACATGTTTACGGCTACTATTTACAGAAGGAGTATCCAACAAGAAAAAAGTTGGTGCATTCACTGAAGGAAGCTGGATTATTCTTCGGTGGGGAAAGTTCTTTAACGAAGATTTTGAAGACCATTGGATTTCGATACAAAAAATGTAACAAACGCAAAATATTGATGGAAAGATTTGATATAGCGATGGCAAGGTATACTTTTTTACGGCAAGTGAAAGAAATCAAAAATTGGCAAAATGTTGTGTTCTTGGATGAAACATGGCTTAATGCTAACCATACTGTAGGCCGTTCTTGGAACGATGACACAGCAGCATCTACTTCCAAAGTTCCTGTAGGAAAAGGATCGCGACTTATAATTTGTCACGCCGGAACCATCAACGGGTTTGTCGAAGGTTCTCTCATGGCTTTTGCGTCAAAAACCACTGGAGACTATCATGAAGACATGAATGGAGAAAAGTTTACTGAATGGTTTACCTCAATGTTGTGTAGCCTCCCTGAACCATCTATTATAATTATGGACAACGCCCCATACCACTCGATGCAAATTGACAAGCCACCTGCCCAATCCCAAAAGAAAGCTGATATCGTCGCATGGCTTCGTAAAAATGGCGTAGATGCAAACATGAATATGTTAAAAGCGGAATTAGTACGTCTTTTAAAAGAAAACAAACCAACCAAGATCCGATACGTCATTGACGAAATAGCATTAGAACATGGGCACAGAGTTATACGGTTACCGCCTTACCATTGTGAGTATAATGCGATTGAGTTGGTGTGGGCTCAAATTAAGGGATATGCTGCAAGACACAATACAGAACCCCCATTTACCACAAAAAAAATGCTAAAATTATTAGAAGAAGCTTGTGAACATGTGACTAAAGGAGACTGGGAAAAGGTTGTGAATAGAACTGTTAAATTAATAAGGGAAGATTATGAAAGAGATGTGAAAATAGATAATATTATAGAAAACGAACATATAATTATTAATGTATGTGATGATAGCAGTGACGACAGTGAAAATAGTAGTATGGACGAATCTGATTAATTATGGCCTTTTGTGGCACCTTTTTTGGTATCTTTTGTATTCATATGTTTCTTGTGTGCATATAAAGTATGTATATTCATTTTCGTTCAAATATTCAGTTCGTTCAAATAAATTAAATAAACATATACATTTTTGTTTTATTAAACCTATTTAATCAGGTACAAAAACAAAACTTAATTGTTTTTTGTTCGAGAATAAATTGACATTCCACATCACTATTGTAATGTGTCAAACCGGCCATCATAGCGTGCCGCTAGATGTAAAACGTAAACTAAACTAATAGAAAAGTCCTATTACAGTGTAAAGGATTATTTGAATGATAGCAAGGCATGGGTATGAATTGTTACAACGGCTGATTATGTAATGTTATATTATAAGTACATATATATAATTTCAAATATTTGTGAGATGGTGATTATAAAAAAAAGCGGAGTTTATTGCGGGCTCTTCTCAGACCAGGGCACGTTTGGAACCCTCGTAGCTTTAGTTTTAAGATATCGTAGTTAATTATCACCATCACGTCTTATGCTCTGTAAGCATGACGTTCAGAAGGTGTACTTTGTAGGTACATATTTTGAATAAATATGTTTTGAGTTTGAGATTGAGTTCAATAATTTCTGTACAAAAAGTAATGATATCCCATCAAAAACATAAATGTAAAATGAGAGCCAAGTTCAAAATTGTGATATATATGCCTTGGTTGTTGACTTCAGCGACAAAAGAAGTGAGATCTAAATGGGTGCCAAGTTCAATGGTCAGTCCTGCAATTTATATATCCCATCAAAAACATAAATGTGAAATGAGAGCCAAATTCAAAATTGTGATATATATGCCTTGGTTGTTGACTTCAGCGACAAAAGAAGTGAGATCTAAATGGGTGCCAAGTTCAATGGTCAGTCCTGAAATTTATTTATAACAACATATAATATTTTATAACAACTTAAAATATCATTTCTTCTTATAACTTAGTATAAAATGTTGAAGACTAAGGCTTTGGCTTGGCTAGTTTCCATATACGAATTATTATTAAGTAGGTACCTAAAAGTACAGTTTCTACCAGCAAGCCAAATTTTCGGAAGAATAAAATAAGAACTTACAGCTTTACAACTTGTGAACGCTATAATTCGTATATGAAAACTAGCCAAGCCAAAGCCTTAGTCTTCAACATTTTATACTACGTTATAAGAAGAAATGATATTTTAAGTTGTTATAAAATATTATATGTTGTTATAAATAAATTTCAGGACTGATCATTGAACTTGGCACCCATTTAGATCTCACTTCTTTTGTCGCTGAAGTCAACAACCAAGGCATATATATCACAATTTTGAATTTGGCTCTCATTTCACATTTATGTTTTTGATGGGATATATAAATTGCAGGACTGACTATTGAACTTGGCACCCATTTAGATCTCACTTCTTTTGTCGCTGAAGTCAACAACCAAGGCATATATATCACAATTTTGAACTTGGCTCTCATTTTACATTTATGTTTTTGATGGGATCTTTGTTATACCCGCCCGACTTCAATATAGTGTGTAGAAATCAAAATTATTTTTTACTTTACAGTGGCTTCGGAAGTCTGTTTTTGGGAAAGAATTTTAATTAACTAAACTGTTCAGCGTATGCGAGCGACGAAAAACATTGGTTACAAAGTAAAATGAACTGTAATTCCCTTATTTTAGAGCTCAAATTAGTTCGTTAGTTAAAATCAGTAGCCAGTGCTTTGTTGGGAAATTAAAATTAGCGGTACGTACTGAAATTGTAACTGTAAATCAAGATCGTTTGAGTCCATTTTACTGTAACGCCAGTCTTTCGATACTTGAAATTCGAATATGTTCAACATAATATGTGCGATTTCAAATCGCGTGGTAAGATCAGATGGACTGCATGAGTCCATAAAGATTCCTTGTTTTACAAGGGAACCCTAAAAAGACTCGCTGGTTAAATTCAACACAGTGAAAATTTTGAAGGTGTAAAAGATATTGAAGGAATTAATTAGACTTGGCGTCGTTATTACTTAGAGTTAGGGCCTTACAATCTTCTCAAGGTTGGAGTTAATTATACTTAATTCTGTTTTCATATTTTATGAGAGTTTTAAGTAGGTACTTTAGTAACAAAGTTGGACTTAGAGATGTGGTGTTAAGTTTGCTAAAGTAGGTATTGTACGATGGTATATGGAGTGATATTAGAATTATCATATTTTGTAACTTCGTAGAACTCATCAGATATTGATGAGTAAGGTATCGTTGGCTTCCCCTAAAGACTATTAGTATAGCTAGGGGATGAAAGTTTTGGTCGATTTTACTTCATAACTCCAAATCCACAGGACATCCATCATATATCCATCCATCGTATATGCATAGACCTTATAGTAAGAGTAGGTTTGAATGTTACTTGGTTCAGACTTATCGCAAACGACTTCGACAATACTTTTTTCTCATTATAATTTTAGATTAGATTAATATAATAGTTCGAGTAGTGGATGGAACAATAGATTTCGGTCAGTGCAATAGGTAAAAAGCATGTAGTTTGTACAATTATATCGCAGTGCATCTCCATGCCGCGTCACTTAATGAGGCTCAGCTCTATAAAAACCCTTTTAAAAAAAATATTTGCCGTTACGTGCCTCGCCGCGCCGTGCATCTGTAGTGGAGCTAGACCTTAATACATAGGAAAACGTCGTTAGTATATTATAGGAAAGCCCACCCGTGCGAAGACGGGAAATAGGGGTGTCCTGAGTCCTGACCTCTATAAAAAACCGGCCAAGTGCGTGTCGGGCCACGCGCAGTTTAGGGTTCTGCAGTTGCCCGTCACAATAGGCATGGCGATTTATAAGAGTTCCTTAATGACTATAGAACCTTAAAAACTAAGAATTTTTATGTGTTCCAATACCTTTTGGATCTAATATTTTTCAATTTTCTTCCAATTGCAGAGTTATTTTTCTAGTTTTCTACAAATTATGGTGTGGATTGGGAGCTTGATTCTAAAAAAAAAATGCTTTTACACGCACAAGCCGATTGGCTATTTCGTGTTCACACGTATACAAGTACCTGTTCCACTTTTAACATTACTTAAAGGCAGTTTCTACATAGTAAGCGTGATGTGATTAGTTAATTAGTTTGTGAGGTCTTTGAACCTTGTAATTAGTGCTCATTAGACTGGAGCTGATAGATATTAAAAGTTTTGACACTAAGGCTGAAGCGAAGTGAGAAAATTTCATCCTTCAAAGTCAAAAGTCATCTATTTAAAGGGAACAGTAGACCTAATGTGTAATTTTTACCTATTCGATAAGTTTCTATAGCCCGACACACTTATCTAACCCTGTGACAGCGTCGTTAGTATCAATGAAAAATATAAAAATTCGTTCCAAAACACCGACTTCCAAAGCTACTGTAAAGTAAAAAATTATTTTGATTTCTACACACTATTTTGAACATACACACTATGTCGGGCGCGCCTGATGCGTCAACGTTGCTTATCTTTCTATGTTTGTCAGGGTTGAGGATTTGGAGACAGAATTTTTTATGGGACCACCTCGAGAGCTGAAATTCCAAATCGATTCAGAAACCACGGAGATATACACCGACATACATAAAAAACACGCCGAATTGAGAACCTCCTCCTTGTTTAGAAGTCTGTTGAAAATAAAAAATAAATCTAAACTGCTATCAAAATTAGTTCCAATTCTGGCCACCGGGTCATATAAGTTTGTAAGACTGTAAGTAAGTTTACTACCGTTTGTATGTATGTATGGTATTGATCGAACGCTGGCTGTCATATTCTGTCATGAAGTGTTTGACAATTAAAAAAAGTAGCCTATGTGTTATTCCAGACTATAATCTATGCTTATGTATGTTTTCGGTTTTTTGTTTAAAATGAAGTTCTGTGCCAATTTTCATCCTGATCCGTTCAGCCGTTCTGCCGTGATTGAGTAACAAATATCCATGCAAACTTTCGCATTTATAATATTCAGGATTTCAGGACTCTACCACCGGTTCAGAAAGAAGATTCTACTGATAGATAGATAATAGAGATAATATTCATCTAGTGATTGGTTTCCTTAATCCCGAAACAAATCGAAGTTTGTAATTGATTCCCGGGAAGGCCGGGATCCCGGGAGCAAGACAAATGCGGCCTGAGTGGATTGACACCGGAAGCCGAGATATCGACTCTTCCACTGTTAAATGCAGATTAGTGGGGATTATTCGCTGCTTTATTGACTTACTGTCTGATTCCTGCGACTTCATCCGTGCGGATTGAATTTTTTTGTTACCCACGGGAACTCTTTAAAGCTTTCCGAGAAAACCGATTTTTCTTCACCGTTAAAAAAAGTCGTACTCAATATTATAAATGCGAAAGTGTGTTTGTGGATTTGTTGGTTTGTCCTTCAACGCCGCAACAGAGCAACGGATCGATGTGATTTTTGGCATGGGTATAGTTGAAAACCTGGAGAGTGACATAGGCTACTTTTATCCCGGAAAATTAAAGAGTGCCCGCGGGAATCAAAAATTTCCCCAAATTCAAGTAATGTGCGCTTCATAACTGCTCATTTTATTTAAGGGGGCCGGTCATATATTTTATATATTTACCGTAAAATCAGTTAATGTTATTTCTTTATCTTTTCTTGCAAGATTGTTTTAGCGTGCGATATAAAATGATGGATTTTGTCTTGTTTCAGGTAAGGTTTGGGAGTTTTTATGGAACGAGAAAACGGAGAAATCTATACTAATATTCTAAATGCGAAAGTTTGGATGGTTGTATGGATGTTTGTTACTCAATAACGCCCCAACGGCTGAACGGATCTGGCTGAAATTTGGCACAGAGATAGATTATAGTCTGGAATAGCACATAGGCTACCTTTTATCCCGGAAAATTAAAGAGTTCCCGCAGGAACCAAAAAACCTCAAACCACGCAGACGAAGTCGCGGGCATTCGCCAGTTAAATTGAAGGTTTTCCAACCACAGTGGCCGCAGCAGTTTCGTTTAATTCTTATGATGCTCTTATGATAGATCAGAGCTCTATGCTCTTAATTAAAACTTTTATACTGATACAGGCTACTTACTACACAAGCTACAAGAATACTCTTCAATCACTAATTTTCTTTTTCGTAAAATTATTTATAGATATAATTTACTAACAAAAGTAAAAGTCGATATTTTATGTAAGAGGTAATAGTAATAACAGCTTATATATTGTAATAAGGGACAATCCAGAAGTAGGTATTAATAAACACTTAATATATTTGTCCCCTCATTTGAAACTTGCACGAATAAATAGTTTTACGTGTAGAGGTTTCACGAGAGATTTATTTTAATTAGATAAAAGTTGGCTGTACATTAAAACAATATTCATTTGATCCGGCCACAATTGCTATTGTTAAGCTCTAAACCAAATTGCGATCTAAACACAAAAGTATTCAATAATCACTGAGTCTGCCTGCAGGAGACTGAATTACCATCGTCAAAACACTCGTATTCATACTAAATATTTTCAATATGGCGTCGGTATCTACAGATTAAATTGAATGACATGAAACGAGTCAAATTGGTTGATATTATACTTCTTGTTTCATGAGATATAATGACAAACAGTAATAATGCTAACAATAGTATTTATAATAATTTACCTACGTTGACAAATAAAAGTTATTAAAAAACAAAGTGAAAGATCGAAAGATTTATGCAACTAAACTTGTTGAGTAAATCTTTTGAACCATCGAGTTTCTTATGCTGGTTCTTCTCGGTAGAAACAACATACCGAACCACCAAGATGGTAGAATCACCAAGAAAAGCGGTGGTTTGCTCTTTTCTTTAATATTTACTAGAAGACTGCGTCTGCCTGGATTAAAAATTTTTGATTCCCGCGGGAACTTTTTAATTTTCCGGGAAAAAAAGTACCCCTGTACCAAATTTCATCAAAATCGGTTGAACAGATGGGCCGTGAAAGCGTAGCAGACAGACAGACAGACTTTCGCATTTATAATATTAGTATGAAGTAAGATTTGTATGGATTTTTGTATATGTAGATTTATTTGTAGTTTACGAATCCTCAAGTGAACCACTGGCTCGTAATGCCATTCCTACCGACAATAACCAGCAGGAAACTCTTAAAAAGTTTAATAATGGTGCCGATTCTGTAATGTAACATCTCTAAACTAAACTAAAATGGCAGCTTTAAATCTAGTTCTGTACCTTTCCGTAGGGAGTATTATGAAAGGGTTAGCAATATTTATAATGCTCTAATTTTAGTTTAGTTTAGAGATTGTGCACTACAGAATCAGCCCCAATAATCAATTTTATAATAGTATCATAGTGTTGGTAAAGCAACCATATTATTCGTTAAGAAACCAGTTTCAACTTTAACCATCAAACAGTAGTAACCACTAACCGTTAAGGCTCGCTATAACGACAAGCGCGAGGATTTACTGAACCGCAAACGATGCGGCACATAATCCCCGCGCCCATACTCTCATATCTAAACTCGTAAAGGTGGCCACTTACGTTACGCCTCTATGAGCTACATACAAGGCGAAATGGTATAGCCGTCAGAGGTACTCGACTACAGGGGATTATGATATTAGTTGAGAACTAGATGACACCCGCGACTTCGTCTGCGTGTTAAAATTTAAAGGGTTTTTCTGATGAAAAATCTTTTAACTTTCCAGGAACAAAAGTAGCCATGTCGTTCCTCGGGATTCAACCTTATGTCCTAATCTTTGTACTTACTGGATCAAACAAAACAAGAGACAAAATCGTTAGAACAGGCCGTGAATGAATATCAGACCAGACAGATCGACAGTATGCCACACTTTCACATTTATAATATTAGTATGGATTATTTTGTATGTAGATTTGTTTGTTATTTATGAATCCTCAAGTAAATCTACCACTGGTTCGGAGTGACATTCCTACCGAGAAGAACCAGCAGGAAACTCTTTTAAAAAGTTAAATAATAATCAAAAATATAGTAAATATCTATAGTAGAAAATGCCGGTGTGTCTGTCTGCTACGCTTTATCGGACCGTCGGGGCTAACCACTACAGCCCATTAACGTCACAGGCCTCCACTCTCATAGGAGAGAGGGTAATTAGAGCTTAGACCCACCACGCTACTCCAATGCAGGTTGGCGGGATTTTACGACTATTATCATGTTAGTGATAACAACCGGGACCGACGGCTTAACGTGCTCTCCGAGGCACGGGGGTGAAACACCACCAACTTCCTAACTCCGGGCTAGTACTGAGAATTTCCAGTTAGAAAAACTCACTAAGTACTTAATTATGGGGTCTACCGATTTTGACGAAATTTGGTACAGAGATATGTTGCATCACGGAGAAAGACGTAGGCAACATCTTTTTATTTCGGGAAATTATAGATCCCGCGGGAACGGGCAACATTTATTAATATTAAATTGGTACAAAATATATTTTGTTGTACAATACAAGTACATTTTACCCAAACAAAAAGCTAATAAAAACGTTGCAAAACTTTTCTCTACACATTTAGGTATATTGTTTTAAAACAACACGATGGAACTAACACAGCAACTTTATGAAAAAGGTTGGTAGTTTGTTAGTCCTTTTGTCCCCCGGGATTAGGTGTACGTCGATCCCGTTTATATATGTCACCGTAAGGTAAAAACCGTAATCTAACTCGCGAAATTGTAAACTGTCGACAGATTACAATGTAACGCATTATTTTTCGGTAGATTGTAATGTGTTAGTTATATTAACCCGATAGAACCTAAGTTGCCGGCCGCATATGTCGAACCCTAACCTAACCTACAAATAAAGACACGAAAACGTAAATACAATGAATATTTCAATAATTGACACTCAGAACATTGAACGGTTCACAATCTTTCGACAGTCTATAATTTCACGAGTTAGATTATATACTAACGGTTTTTGCAATCTTACGGTGACATATACACTGTACGAGTACATACAAGCTTCTTCGAAGCTCATACCATATTACATAGGAGCATGATCTCTTAAGTTAAATACAACTATGTATGTCACTTTGTTTGTCAATTTAAACTTCTCATAAAAATTAAGCAACTGTTTAAAAAGATGAGGTAAGTAGGTATGCCTGAATATTGACTTTTTCTTTGTATAAAATAATACTAGACGTTGACGGCCATTTCTTCGCGATTGACGTTATTTTTTGTATCGGTCTAGTTGAGGCACTGAGTGACACAGGTTTCTTTTTATCCCGGACAATAAAATGGTTCCGTAGGAATTAAAAAACCTTTCGTAAAAAAACCATGGGAAAGGAATCACGGGCATCAGCTAGTTGTCATGATAATTGTTCTAAGTGGCGAGATAGGAAAACGAGTCAATAAAAACAAACTAAAAAGCGTCTAATAAATAAAGATTAAGTTTTCCTTTTCTTTAGTTCCAGTGTATTCGAAGCTAACAGTAATTGCCGTGTTATTTTTCACAGGCGCTTTAGAATTCAATTCCGACTTTTCCAGCTTGCGCATTTCTACTTTTCTTTCTAAATTGGTATTTATTTAATAATGTATTATATTTGTTCATGTTGAATATAATTTCTTTTGCTTTTTAAATGTAGTTACTTGGTTAGATTCAGTATATACTAAACTAGCGGCACGCTATGATGGCCGGTTTGACGTTTGTCCGCTCATGAAGTTCCGTATTAATTGATAACGACTTTGAAGGAAATAATTGTATTACTTTATTGACGATAGTGATGTGCAGAGATTCATAAATTTTATCGAATGTAGTTTCTCATGAAGTTCCGTATTAATTGATAACGACTTTGAAGGAAATAATTGTATTACTTTATTGACGATAGTGATGTGCAGAGATTCATAAATTTTATCGAATGTAGTTTTAGGTTTAGGACTCAAAATTTATTTATTAAATTGATTTCTTAAATGTATACAAGTGTAGAAAAATCAGTTTGCACCATTTAAGGGGTGAATGTACTTGTGAATATGAACAATTTTCACTATGTGGACAAACCTCTGAAATCGCAAAAAAATATCAATAAATTTTTAAAAATGGAATCTAATACGATCGTCACATAGGATCGCTGGCTAGCACAACTACTACCTCCGGCAAACTCGCGTCAATGCTCAATGCAAAACAAAGCAGTTTCGAATTGACGTTGCTTCGAAAAGTATAAACTGTCAGTGCAATGCGATTGTGATATAGTTTTGACCTGGCTTTGGATTTCAAATATTGATACTGCATTACTGTTGACCCTTGCTCGTTAATTTGGACTCTGTTCAAGCCCTTTGTTGTGGATTTCGTCGATATGACCGAACGTACGCAGAGAACTGTTCTAAATAGTCAGACACGTGAGTTCGTAATACGCCTTCGTAACTATTTCGATCGTGAAGCTCAAAATGGAGGGCCAATTTTACCTATAACGTCAGTGGTTGAACGCGTAGCTGATGCGCTTAATATTGGACAACGAACTGTTAGACGGATAACTAAAAAAAAATATGGCGAGACTGGCACAGAAGAAAATAAACTTCACACACCAAAAAAGAGAAAACGAGCAAAACCAGTCGTAGGCATCGATAGCTTTGATGCCGATGCTATCCGAAGACATGTTTACGGCTACTATTTACAGAAGGAGTATCCAACAAGAAAAAAGTTGGTGCATTCACTGAAGGAAGCTGGATTATTCTTCGGTGGGGAAAGTTCTTTAACGAAGATTTTGAAGACCATTGGATTTCGATACAAAAAATGTAACAAACGCAAAATATTGATGGAAAGATTTGATATAGCGATGGCAAGGTATACTTTTTTACGGCAAGTGAAAGAAATCAAAAATTGGCAAAATGTTGTGTTCTTGGATGAAACATGGCTTAATGCTAACCATACTGTAGGCCGTTCTTGGAACGATGACACAGCAGCATCTACTTCCAAAGTTCCTGTAGGAAAAGGATCGCGACTTATAATTTGTCACGCCGGAACCATCAACGGGTTTGTCGAAGGTTCTCTCATGGCTTTTGCGTCAAAAACCACTGGAGACTATCATGAAGACATGAATGGAGAAAAGTTTACTGAATGGTGTAATCAATGTTGTGTAGCCTCCCTGAACCATCTATTATAATTATGGACAACGCCCCATACCACTCGATGCAAATTGACAAGCCACCTGCCCAATCCCAAAAGAAAGCTGATATCGTCGCATGGCTTCGTAAAAATGGCGTAGATGCAAACATGAATATGTTAAAAGCGGAATTAGTACGTCTTTTAAAAGAAAACAAACCAACCAAGATCCGATACGAAATAGCATTAGAACATGGGCACAGAGTTATACGGTTACCGCCTTACCATTGTGAGTATAATGCGATTGAGTTGGTGTGGGCTCAAATTAAGGGATATGCTGCAAGACACAATACAGAACCCCCATTTACCACAAAAAAAATGCTAAAATTATTAGAAGAAGCTTGTGAACATGTGACTAAAGGAGACTGGGAAAAGGTTGTGAATAGAACTGTTAAATTAATAAGGGAAGATTATGAAAGAGATGTGAAAATAGATAATATTATAGAAAACGAACATATAATTATTAATGTATGTGATGATAGCAGTGACGACAGTGAAAATAGTAGTATGGACGAATCTGATTAATTATGGCCTTTTGTGGCACCTTTTTTGGTATCTTTTGTATTCATATGTTTCTTGTGTGCATATAAAGTATGTATATTCATTTTCGTTCAAATATTCAGTTCGTTCAAATAAATTAAATAAACATATACATTTTTGTTTTATTAAACCTATTTAATCAGGTACAAAAACAAAACTTAATTGTTTTTTGTTCGAGAATAAATTGACATTCCACATCACTATTGTAATGTGTCAAACCGGCCATCATAGCGTGCCGCTAGTGTAGTCGAAACAAACGGCTGTATTTTAAAAGTGGTGAGAGCGCTTAAATCCATACAAAATGTTATCGAGTCCAGGGTCAGTGAGCAATGTGGAAAATTGCTAAACCGCCGTAGAGCATTGAAACCCTTATGTTAATTTAATATTACTTATATATTAGCTGAACTGACTTCGTCGGCGTGGAATAAGTTTTTAAATTCCTGCGGGAACTCCTTAATATTCCGTGATAAAAAGCCTATATCACTTGCCAGGGCCTCAACTACCCCTATGCAAAATATCACGTCGATTCGTTGCTCTGTTACGGCGTGATTGAAGGGCAAACCAACAAACAAACGCTTACTCGCATTTATAATATCATAGTATGAGTATACAATGGATTTTTACCTGTTAGTAAAAAATTAGGCTAAGCGCACATCGGTTACGCTAGAGTGGTTGTCAAACTCTCAAAACTAATAAATTATAAGACGTGCAAAGCCTTCCTGGGAGAAGTTGCTCTATAACAGCTTAAGCACGGATAAAATACCAGTAACTTGGTAAGCTTATGTTAGCCAGGAGTACGTTTTTGAGGCATGTTTCCATCTGCTTAGTTTCGTGTTTCCCCCAGGGCTATTCCAGGGATAATTTAGCCGGGGAAAGTGTGATTTAAAGCACTTCCACCCTATAATGGCATCGCATAAACAGTTGAGATTACGTCCCGTGAAATATCGCAACAGTTCCTCATAAATGTGTGTGATAAGACCAAATGTGTTTGTATAGTAGAAACTATTACTGTGTTAATATTGCGGTATAATGCTTACTGTTATCTTTCTCTCTCTGTCTCTCTGCGTCGTGTTCCTCATTGTTGACACCACTCCATTTTAATCATAATGACATGGGTTTTCTTGGGATAGTAATTAGGTTCCCAAATCCTTCCGCATACGACTTGTATAAGAGTACTATACGGCTTAACGTGCTCTCCGAGGCACGGAGGAGACGAAATAACCAAATTCGGTCACCCATCCAGTTACTGACTTGGGTCAACGTTGCTTATAATCGCAATCGTCTGATGTGCGTTGCCGCAGGCCCACTCTTCTAAGCAACTCTGTGTAACTTCGTATTGTGAAAGCGCCTGCTACAAAAAACATAGCAATGTAACCTTCACTGAAAAGCTATTTAAAGTAAAATTATTGATTCTTAAAAAAACCTACGTCATCATATTAATATTATAAATGCGAAAGTGTGTTTGTTTGTTGATTTGTCCTTCAATCACGCAACGGAGCAACGGATCGACGTGATTTTTGACATGGGTATAGTTGAGGAGCTGGAGAGTGGAGGCTACTTTTATCTCGGAAAATTAAGGATTCAAATGGGAATCAAAAAAACTTATTCGGTAGATTGTAATTAGAACAGAGCTGACACATTTTCAAGATAGGAATTTTTATCATGGGAAATGGTTTATTTTTCTGTTTACAGTTATTTTTTAATGTCTTGTAAAACATTGTATGATATAAGGTGCGCATTTGTAGCATTAATAACAATTTCACAATTATTTTTGATAATGCAAAATAAGTAAAAAAATAAAATAAATGTCGTAAGTGTACACAACCCGACTTCCAGTATAGAAGTCACGTAAATATTCTTCCGATTTTGATATAGCATGTTGTTGCAGATAAGCCATCTATTAAGATAGCCCTCTGTGCTCCATGCAGAACGAAATGAGACACGAAAAGTTACTTGTTCCGACTGGGGATCGAACCCGTGACCGGGCGAGGTTGAACCAAGCATTCAGCCGATGCGCCAGTCGCTTCATGTGTGTGGAGGGCGAAAATAACGACCAAGTTGTGTTTTGGGTACAGTTTTAAACGACATCCCTGACGCAGTGGTAAGCGCGGCGTTCTTTGGGAGATGCCGGGTCCGATCCTCGGCCGTGGCTTGTTACCGGTAAAGACGTACCACAGTGGCGTGCACAGGGTTTGAAGCTGGAGTAGGCATAAGTTAGTCAGAATACCTATTTACGTCAGTAAATAGCCATGATGAAAAAAGAGCATTGGCGTAATTTATATTTAGGTGAGATGTGCTTTTATGCCTCTATGAACTGCACGCCTCTGACGTACCGTATTCCGACAAAGATGCATTGTAGAATCCGATTAAGGTAATGGGTGCCACAATTGTATGTAATTACAAAACAGGGGCCCAATTGTCTAAACAAATCGTAATCATATGACAGATTAAAATGTATTCGAACGACGAACGATAATCGAACTGTTTAAGGATACACTTACTCGCTTCATACATGCTTTTTGATGTGCAGGCATCAAATTCAAATTCTTTGTGTGGGAATTACGATTTCCTTACACAATCGGAGGCAGGTTTTTGGTATTACAAATGTTTAAAATATTATTGGATAATGTTTGCTAATTAGTTCGTAAGTAACATACTTAGTAAAGATTCCATCACGTATATTTCTATGAACAAACGAACGATTTCTTCTTTTTTTGATAGTTTGTAAAGTACTTAGGTACTTCATAGTAAATAATTCAAAAGCCCAGTGAAATTTTAACGACAACTTATATATTTTATTTTGTTTAACTTAACTAATGGAGGCGTTATGTTGATAATTATATAGGGTATCGCGCGGTTTCAAAACGTGTCTTCATCATCATCTCAGTTCTCAAACCATTACCAGTCCATCATTTCTGAGCACAGGGGTCCTTTCAAAAGCATCTAACCATTTTTTTTTTAAGTTTTTTTTATTTGTCGAAAGGAATGGCTTCTGAAAAGTTCGCAAAGTATTTATTTTGAGTTTGAAGTAACTGCAAGTAACCTCCCAGAAATTGATAAAAAACAAAACTCTCTATCTCATGATATCCTTCTAAAAAGGGCCGTAAGAGCCCTTCTAACAAAATATTGCTTTCGAAAAAGGATTTTATAAAACTCCAGCTATTGAAGGACCCCAGTTTGGCAACTGTGAGTGTTCTCTCCATCCAAAACACTCCAGAGGAGTGAGTCAACGGTCTTATAAAGGAAAAAGTACTTGCCCAAGGAACACAGGAAAGTTTTTTAAATTATAATAGGTAAATAAAAGTTCCAGTCGAAAAACCAACCCGAGGAATAGATAATTTAATAATAAATTAACGGAAAAATATACTTCGTCCAGCGATCGGTGCCGAAATAAGACACACACATGAAGCTAGTGCCTCGCTGGGCCTGGATAGCAAGAAACTAAATACAAATATAATCTTATTTATGCCAATATAAAAGTGAATGAAAACTAAGTTATGAATTACTAGCTGATGGCCGCGACTTTGTCCGCGTGGAATAAGTTTTTTTGATTCCCATTTGAATCCTTAATTTTCGGAGATAAAAGTAGCCTCCACTCTCCAGCTCCTCAACTATACCCATGTCAAGAATCACGTCGATCCGTTGCTCCGTTGCGGCGTGATTAAAGGACAAATCAACAAACAAACACACTTTCGCATTTATAATATTAATATGATGACGTAGGTTTTTTTTTAAGAATCAATAATTTTACTTTAGTAAGTATGTCATTAATCATTACTGTCCCACAAACTTACCTGACCAAAATTGAAAGTAATTTTTAAGCCTGATTAGTTTTTTTTGTTTTTATCATAATGCTCATAGATTTTAGCGACGCTGTCACTGGGTCAGATAAGTTTGTCGGACTATAGTTAGAAAGAGTAGAGTTTACAATCTATTTATTTTACATACAAATATGTAATTTGTAATTTGCTATTAATTATAATTTACATCTCTCATATTCGGTAAGTAGGTCCTTATTACCCCCAAATGGGGCTTGTAGGTGACCAATTAGCGCTCTAGGGTAATAATGTAGCTAGAAAAGCCCTGGCGCGGTAAGTAATTTAAAAAAAAACTTCACTCTTTCAAAAAGTTCGCGTACATCTAACCATCATGCTGGCAATATACATCATGCATTCAGCCCAATGAAAAAAGAGGTCGCTTCGCTATTCAGCCTTGTCTTCGTATGAGTATAATAGTCATCAATTTTAAATATCGAACGGCGAAGCTCAATTTCTTTCTTGAAAAAAAAATTAAAAAAAAAGATGAAAAAAGGCGGTAATAGAAAGCTTTATAAAATATTTTATTCTTGTAATGCCGGTTTTTTTCTACTTACCTCACAATCGAGATGTAAAGCAGAGTAGTTAGCTCGGGTGTAAGGCATCAATTGCACTCTCGAACTATAGGCGCCCTCGCTGCGCTCGTGCGCCTAAATATCTCGGGCTGCAATTGATGCCTTACAGCCCTTGGCTACTAATCTACTATTAAAGTCAATTTAGGTATATTAAAGTTTGAACGTAATGCGGTAATAAAAAAACTTAACGTTATTTTAAAACATTTATTGAAAACAACATCCCAACCTAATTACTATATAAATCATGCCCGCGTGGAATGGTGAAAGAATGCTGGCTGCAGCGCTGGAATAATACACTGGCCTTACTTATTCCTTTTATCTCAGTTTCATGGAAATCAGTTCAGCAATTCTTTAGTTAGTCTATGTATGCTACAGCGGCGCCCTGGTGGACCAATTAAAATTCACCGGTTCGTCAAATAAACTGATATTTCGCAACGTATTCATGTGACAGGGTATTTTTTACTCGAAATTCGAGAACGCTACTTTTTATCGATTCAAAGCCGAGGCTTTGAATCGATAAAAAGTATGCGCGAAATGAGCCGCGGGGTCATTAATGAGTCCGCTGAACTCACACGATAATTTCCATATTTTTTCTAGACTCTTTCGCGGTCGAGGCTCTAAGAGGATGTATATGTCACCGTAAGATTGTTAAAACCGTTAGATTATAATCTAACTCGCGAAATTGCAAACTGTCGAAAGATTACAATTTAACGTATTATTTTTCGGTAGATTGTAATCTGTTAGGTATATTAACCCGATAAAACCTAAGTACTGACACTACCTGATTATATATTATGTCGAACCCTAACCTAACCTACAAGAAAGACAGAAGAAAACGTAAATACAATTAATATTTTAAAAATTGTCACTCAGAACATTGAACGGTTCACAATATTTCGACAGTTTACAATTTCGCGAGTTAGATTATAATCGAACGGTTTTTACAATCTTACGGTGACATACATATAGATGAATGTGAGCTTTGTTTGTCACGCTTTCACGGCCTATCTTTTCAAACGATTTTGATGAAATTTGGTACAGACATAGGTTGTGTGATGTGTCCCGGGAAAATACATAGGCTATTTTTTTCTCGGAAAAACATTATCCACGCGGACGATGTCGCAGGCATCATCTAGTACTTATCATTTCAGTAGACGATTCCCGCGACGTCGTCAGCATGGATTAAGATTTTTTGATTCCCGTGGGAATTCGTTAATTTTCCGGAATAAAAAGTAGCCAACGTCCTTCCCCGGAATACCAATTTTCATCGAAATCGTTTGAACGGATGGACAGTGAAAGTGTAGCAGACAGACACACTTTCGCATTTATAATATTAGTATGGAAGTATGGATTCTATAGACATATTGTATACACGTGACAAATCGTGAATAATAATCCCCTTAAAACGTGATACATGTCACACAAAGTAAGCAGCTACCTACTCATTAGCCGCGGTCTCTCCGTCTCTCTCTCTCTCCGACTACGAGTGAACTCCGATTAAAACTTCGGCGCGGGTCGATTTTAATGATGCGAAAGCTTTCTAAAGCTTATCAATTAAGACTGCTCTTTTTATTGTATTTTTCAGTATTAATTTTTCTAGAATGTTATTTTGTATTTTTTAGCGGTCACCTATATGTCATCGAACTTTTAGATAGCAAAGCCCGAACGCGTACCGAGGGTTCCGTACAAACTTGTACGTAACATTACTGAACTACTGAAGTTCATTAACTTTGAAATCACCGAACATTGCTTTAAAGAAAATACGATAATGCTGAGAAGTAATTTCTTATATTTTGTTTGCTTCAACTTGCTTCTCGACAAATTGCACGACTGTAGGTCAATGGGCAGTACACTTGTAGGCTTGGATTTACTGGCGAGTGTGAAAACGGAAAGACATATTGAGTTTGTTTCCAATAATACTCTGTATATACGAAGTTACCAACCCAACCCCAATAGAACATGATAATAAAAATGCCAGTTGTAAGTATTACGGTTTCGCATACAAAGCTGAAGTGAAATAAATCCGTCGACGTAAGGCCAATATTATCCAAAATGGCCGACTCGTCCCGTCTGCCTGAATACAAGAAGCTATTAGATATTAGAATATCTCGCGCCCAACAAGGGATTGCGAGCTGCTAAAAAATTACGGTGGTAAAACGCCCGAATTTGCATGTTCTTTTTTACTTTTTTAGGTAGATTAAAAAACTTACTGACTGTCATTTCAGTCAGTAAGTTTTAACTATGAATGTGTTTTAGCAACTGCGTTTTTAAAAACGGTCGAAGTTTCGAAAAGCTAGTTATTAGTAAGTTTTTCTGAAAAATTAAATCGCAAGTTTCTTATCCCAGCGCATCATTTCACACACATTTAAATAACTACTAAGTATATTTCTAGATTATATTGAATGTTGGATAATGCTCGCGATTTTGTCCGCCTGGATTTTGGATTTTTTATAACCCGTATTTGCTTAAATTTTTTAGGATAAAATCTATCCTATGTCCGTCTAGATTCTAGAAGATTCTTCTGCCCATGCAGTTGTTACATATGTTTCCATGATCTATTCTTTAATTCTGTGCCTCCGTGCCTAATTTCATCAAGATCAGTTCAGTAATTGAATCACTAAAAGGTGAAATACACACAGACAAACACATTTAGCATTATTTAGTCCTGTGATGCCCTCGATTTAGGATTGTGAAAACCTAATTTAAGTTGACTAAGTCGTGGGCAAGAAGATTAGATTTTGCAGTATGAAAATTTAATATGTCCGTCTCCAAGATCCGTACTATCTCTGTACCAAATTTCGTCAAAATCGGTTAAGCGGATTGCCTGTGAAAGTGTGTCTTTGGATAGAAGCTGGTGTTACTTTGCGGAAGTACATGATTGAAAGAACTATAAGTTAAATTCGTTATAATCCGCCACAGAAGGTAAATCTAGGTATGTGGTACAGTGTGTATCTTGCATTTGTAACTTGCAATATTCACCACACCACAGATCTTCCAAATTATTCTCAACGTACGTTTCACTCCAACACCGGAACATCTTCAAGAGATGTTGACTCGACAATGCACGATTGTAAACAATTGTCTTCGTTGTCTGTTCTTTATTATTATGGATATAAGCCCCAAAAACATCATTCGCAACTATCTAGCTAGTTGTTCCCCCGCACTTGTTGCTATGTAACCGTGTCCCGCCATTTGCAATTCTTTTCCCTTTTGCCTCGCAAACGATGTCTATTAGCAGGTTGGATTGGTCCGTTGATATTGATCGGTCTGGTTACGTCTTTATGTAACTAGCTACTAGCTAGGTACGCAATTATGTTTTACGCAGGTACACTAATGCTGAGATCTTTAGAGCGTACTTTGACTTGGCTCAGACTTACTCAGAGTAAAATGAGATGGACTTATGTGAGTGACATAAATCTGTTTCGTTTTAACCATGTCTTAAGTCTAAGCAAAGTCAAAGTTCGCTCTTTAGATCTCACTAAAGGTTATGAGGTAGGTTAAAACTGCCTCGCTGGTCTAGCGGTTTGCATGTTCGACTGCGGCCAACGAGGTCCTGGGTTCGAGTCCCAGGCCATAATTAAGTATTGGGTTTTTCTGACTAGAAATTCTCAGTACTAGCCCGGAGTTAGGAAGTTGGCGATGTTTCACCCCCGTGCCTCGGAGAGCACGTTAAGCCGTCGGTCCCGGTTATTATCACTAACATGATAGAAGTTAAAGCCGCCAACCCGCATTGCAGCAGCGTGGTGGGTCTAAGCTCTAAGTCCCTCCAAGGTTAAGTAAAAAAAAATATTATCCTTTCCACCTTGAACATGAATTTAAATTTTGATTTCAAAATGTCGGACATTCATCACCATTCATAAACTGACATAAAAATTTGGGCACCTTGCCCATAAATTAATTCAGCACAAACGCCGGGTTATGCTTATCCCAGAGTTAGCTGCTACTTTAGAATTCGAATAAATCTTCAGTCAAAATTTCAAATTTATCCCTGGGTTAAATTTAACCCGGTCTCTGCAAGAGGGCCTTAAACAGGCATGTAAGATGATAACCTGTAGTTTCACTAAAATGTTCTACTTTATGAAATAAGAGCCAATATTTTCACATAAAGTAATATGGCAGAAGTGATAAACGGGCTTCGCGTCTGGAAATCTGTGGTCCAAAGGCTTTATTACCTAAAAGTGAGCTGTGTGATATTAAAAACTTTGGAAGATGTATTTTCTTTTTCTAAAATTATAGTCTTAGTGACTTTTTCTCAGAAAAGGTGTCTTCTTTTCTTTCAAATACGGGGTAAGTAATATCATACTATTGTATGAAAAAGAAAAGTTTTGTCTGACTCATCATCGCTCAGCCATAACCCTTGTACTTTTGGCCTGGTTGACCCTACCGGCATGGAAGTGCCGCCAAGCGATTTAACGTTCCGGTACGATGCCGTGTAGAAACCGATTAGGGGTATGGGCTTACTATATAACTACCGTATTCCTAAAAGATTAGCCCGCTACCATCATAGACTGCATATCATGACTTACCATCAGGTGAGATCGCAGTCAATTGCTATCTTTTAGTGGATAATAAAAACCTAGCAGAAAGCTGAGCATCGAGGTGCCCTGTAGGCTGTATAATGTACATAAGAAAAAAAGACGGATTTTTGAAACGCCCGTGGAAGCTAGGCCTCTTCAATTTATGTTAGAAGAGTTTTATGTAGTATGTATACACGACGATTCTGTGAAAAATTCAATTACCTACAATCTGTGATAGGCGGACGGACAGACCGATAAAATATACGAATGTGAAGAAAAAGTTTCGTTTGGCAACCCTCTCACTATCCGGAACATCAAAAACTTTGGTTCACAATTTTAATCTAGTTAATTAGCCACTTGCAGAAAGTAAGCAATAGAGGGAAGTACCAGACTGCATACCGCGGGACACCGGGTCCCGGTAAAACTCCGCGATCCCGGGAAATTAAGAGATTAAACCCACGGCAGCAATATCGGGACGCGCGCTATACCGGGGAAATAGATTACGTGCTCCGGGAAATGATTGGATGCTGGCTAGTTTTGATATAGTCTGTGAGTTGGTAAGTTACCACAGTCCATAGCTAACTTGAAAGAAAGAAAGAAAGAAAGAAAGAAAACGTTTTTATTTGATCACAACATCTAGTATAAGAGACTATCAAAATAGTTAAAGCAACAAAGTTGTGTGACCAAATATAGGTCTCCAGCTCAGCATCATGCTACAGCAGGCTGCAGCGCTGGTTTAAAGTGGAAACCTTAAAATTGGTGAAGTCACGGACGAACTATGAATCCAATATCTACTCTAATATGTTTATAGAAATCTAATAGTTTAAGTACTTCACGGATCTGTTAACCGCTTGAGTTATGTATCAAGATATCGGTAATTTTATAACAAACGCTATGGTATAGCATTGGCTACAATAAACTTGGCAAAAAAAAATATAAAAATTAGTTAATTTAAAAATAGCCTGGACCGGATTTTGATAGGCAACCTATTTTAGACGTATGTATCTGTCACCGTAAGATTGTAAAAACCGTTAGATTATAATCTAACTCGCGAAATTGTAAGCTGTCAAAAGATTGTGAACCGTTCAATGTTCTGAGTATCAATTTTTGAAATATTCATTGTATTTACGTTTTCTTGTCTGTTTCTTGTAGGTTAGGTTAGAGTTCGACATAAACAATCAGATAGTGCCCGGCCTGCAATGCGTTAAATTGTAATCTTTCGACAGTTTACAATTTCGCGAGTTAGATTATAATCTAACGGTTTTTACAGTCTTACGGTGACATATCTATTATTGTATTAAAATAAAAAGTAGGTTTCATGTTAAACAGATCGGTGAAGGTCGTTCTATATCCGGCGCAAAGACCAATAGGTATTATTACTCGATTACGGAAAGGGTTAGAAGTCTAGCCCAACTACAGAGGCGAGTCGCGGCACGGTACGTCACAACTCTCGCCAACGAACTACGTGTAGTTTGGCGAGAGACATAATTTTCGTATTTGTTTGTGCTTTTTTGGAAATAAAGAAAAAACGTAGCGGCAAGTATTCTTTGTATGAGGTTGTATGGAGCTGGGCCCACTAAAGCCAAGCGTCCACATGTCCACATCGTAAGCATCGGACGCACCGCATCAAACGGAAGAATTTTTCAATGCGTCCACCTCATCGGCAGCGATCGGATTTGCCGACGGAACTACCAGCAAACGGATTGCCGACGCTACGTCATTCGGATTTTCGTAGTGAGCGTACGTGCGAAATGCGTATGGACAGGACAATCGTCAAATGCAAATGGCGGACGATGCGGATTGAGCGCCGGGGCACGTCCACCTGGTCGACATTCCGTATGACGTCATCGGCACGCATCTCAAAAGTTGCCTCTCAGAGCATCGGGGTCGGCATTGCCGATGAGCAGATTCGAGCGAACCGCACGGTGCGGATAAGTGGACGCACTTTCTATACAAATAATACTACGTCCCGTCTGATGCGGCCCCGTAAAAACTCATACAAATAATATTTGCCACTACGTGCCGCGCCGCTTTGTGCATCTCAAGTGGGGCTAGACCTTAAGGCGGCGTGGTAACCAGACTGGTCTCTCTCTCTCTCTCTCGCATGTTCTAACATTTTCAATAATGAGGCCGATTCAAATCATGACAGCAAAATCACGGACATATTAATATATTTTTATTGTAATATACCTAGTTATTTATAGACAAAAATCGCGAGGATAAATGTTATAATTATTTTTACGCCATTTTATTTTAGGAAAATGCTTTTAGGAATCACTAGTACTCATCCCATCTACCCCTTTGTCCTAGGTGAACGACAAACACGGTAATGCGACGCGACGCGACAGAATCAAACGGTAGCTGACCCTACATGAGGCCTACAGGCTACATTGTCGCGTAGATAAGTCATTTTCTAAGGAATCGTATCGCGTCGCTTTCGTCCCTCCTAGGACAACGGATAAGCGCGGGTGAAATTTGTGTCCCAGAAGTGGTTAACTTTATCAAGAGAACCTCTAAAGTTAAAATGCTAATATTAAAATTTCTTACTTTCAGATGTATTACAGCTGTGTTTTGCAGCTGATATGCCAGTCAGTCATTTCCTTGAGAACACAGATCGGCTAATCCGTTATTAATCGTCGTTCGGCGATCCAATTACCGTTCAGCTAACCGAGATACTAAAGTTTACCTTATTGATATTACGAAACTTTCTAAGCCGACAGACAACTTGAATTGTTACCGAATCATAATTTGTTTCCGTGTCACTGGTACTTCGAACTTGGAGAACTATAGGTAGTAAGTTAGTAACAATTTATTTGATTGACTCTTCAATAAGTAGACTACTTTGGCCTTGACGAACTATATTCTACATCAGCTATATCTATTCGATGCTTATAATAAGTCTTAATGATTAAGAAACATTTTTAAAAACAAGCTCTTGTCGTCCGCCATATCGAATTTTGTGTGACATCATTTTATTTTTCGTATTCTTTTCAGCAAACCCCTTTAATTGATACCCATATTATGGGGGTGCATAAAAAATAACTATTGCGCCATATTGGATTTAGAATAACGTCACTTAACTTACCATTGCATTGTCATCCAAACTTAACGTGTGTGCAAAACTTCAGGTCAATCGGTTGGAGATTACTGTTTTAAAATTCAGGAGCCATACCGCCACCGCTTAAAGCGACACAAGATGACGTTCTTAAGATGAGGATTATATAATTCTTAAACACGAAAGTGATCAATAATGAAACAATATGGCTTTAGCGTTGGCAGTATGACCCCAGTTGCGATATTTGACCTAAGCAAACCCACAAGCATTGCAAGTTAAATAAAAGCTTGTAAAAATCCCGTAACTCGACGAGTCCTGTAAATTCAATAAATTTTGATTTTTTTTTATTGGTCAGTACAGTAGTTTCAGCGTACTGCTGTAGGTAATACAGACAACCTACCTAATAGAGACAGACAAAATTCTAATAAAACAAGTCGTTTTGAGCTCTGTATCGAAACTAAAATTAAATTTTCAAAAAAATTTTTATGCACTGAGTTCGTAGGATCTGGATGTTTGGCACAGAGATAGCTTATAGTCTGGAATAACACATAGGCTACATTTTATCCTGGAAAAGTAAAGAGTTCCCGCGGGAACCGAACCTTTATCCACGTAGGCGAAGTCGCGGGCGTCAGTTAGTCAAAATATAAATAAGTCCAAGGAATATTGGAAGCATTTTCGTAACGATGTTTGCTGAAAATATCGTTGAACAAAATCTCGCTAAGTTCCCGTGTAAAGTGCAATAGGTTAGGGCGTTAAAGCTTAGCTCGGAGCTCAGAAGCTTGCGCAAACACGGTAAAGTTTCCTCCGTAATTGAATAGCCCAAATGGCGGCCGTTAAGTTGCAAGTAGCGCAGACGACCGTTAAAATATAGGCGTTTGAAAAATAGTCAACGAAAATAGAACCTGGATGTTTGGATGAACCATGCTGAGTTTATTATGGGCTTGTCACAGAGGACGCGTTCGGAACCCTTGCAGCTTTAGTTTTAGGATACCGTTATTTTTATCACTTATTCTTCGTTTGATATCTCGTTTTATATTTTATTGATGTTCAAAAAGTTAATATTGTGTCTGTCTGTCTGCTACGTTTTCACGGTCCATTATCCACAGATTTTTTCCGATTGATGATTTTCATTCCATCAGGAGAAAAAGATCATGAGAGTAAAGGAATAGAGAGTACACCTGTGTTTACGCACACACTTGTGCGCAACAGGTAATCTCTCTCCCAACGGCTAATCTATCTGGAGATTGGCCGCCATAGCCGGAATTCCCTCGGGAGGACCTTTAATCTTTTTATACGACTGCCTGAACAAAGGATTATATTGTTTTCAGGGTTCATGTATGTATATGTATGTATCTATGTATGTATGTATCTATGTGTGTATGTATGTATGTATGCGAGTTTGTATATTCCACCATAACTTCTATACGCCTGAACCGATTTTAATAAATGAGGTATCGTTAGAATCCCTAGCTTATTCCGGGTGACAAAGGCTAGTAAAATTAAAAAAAAAAATATGGGGTGACCATGGTCCCGCATTAAAGACTAAAGTTGAAAAAATATTTCGAAAATAAGATTAACTATATAATCATCATCTAGAAAATGATGAGTAGATTCCAAAAATATATAACACTATAGTTCAATATCCAGTGATTCACAAAAAATATCATTTAATAAAAATGTGAATAAGATTCTAATTTGACTAGATTAATTTAGATTTTTAACTTTTTAGTTCGTTTTTTGGCAGGGCAGTCGTATTTTTTAATTTCTTTAATTATTTGAGTTTTGGTGACATCCAAAGGAATGAAAATTACAATAAATATTGGAAACCGATAATTTCGCGCGTCACTCGGCAGGGAAACCTCATTAGCGATATTTTAATATAAAACAGGTTGCTGGTTACCGAACACTTTACGAACACGTTTTTCACATTATAACCGACGTTTTCATATTAATTTTTGACGTGGGGTTTTACATGCGATAATGTATTTTATAATTTTTTAACTAAATTAGAAAATGCAGAAAAATTAATAGGAAATTAAGGAATGACATACAATTGATACAATGCCACACAATCTTGTTGGTGTTTCGTAGAATCAATATAACTTCAAATTAATATCAACACATTCTACCCATATTAATAATGCAAATGAAATGAATATGTGTTAGTTTGTGGGTTTATCCTTCAGTGCAATGGAGCAGGGGGTTGACGTGTTTTTTTGAATGCATAATAATTAACGCTCTATGAGAGAGTTATATACTCGTATAGAGTATTTACTTATGTACTGGAAAAACAGCTCTAACGGGAATTAAAAAAAAACAAATTTGGTGATATTTTGGGGTCACACAACTGTTTTGTCTCTTATCAGTCTACAACAGTCTTGTGGTTCTAAATATAGTCCGTCAAACTTATCAGGCCCGGTGTCCAACATTGGAACTAATTTTTATGCCTGTTTTGTGTTTGATTTAATTTTATTTTTCATATCTACTAGCGACTCTGTCACAGGGTCAGATAAGTTTGTGGGGCTATAAACGCTTTTTCTTTCTTTCTTTCAACCGCTCGTTTTATCACTTTCACATCAATAATGTTGCATCACGAATATGAAAATAGCAGAAAAATTATTTTTTACTGCAATAAAAAGTAAAGAAAAAATCAGGTAGGGTGGCTAGTTACAACCCTACCGGGAAAGACGCGCCGCCAAGCGATTAAGCGTTCCGGTACGATGCCGTGTAGAAACCGAGTAGGGTTTAATATGACTGTCATGCTCCTAAAAGGTTAGCCCGCTATCATCTTAGGCTGCATCATCACATACCATCAGGTGAGATCGCAGTCAAGGGCTAACTTGTAGTGCAGTGGAGTAAAAAAAATCGAACAAATTTGACGCAAACGAAGTATCTTGGTAACAGCAAGTTAACGTACGATCACTTTTACAGTGAAAAGAGACCAAATCACCCACGTAACCCATTTCGATCGCGGCGCATTTTTTACAGCACTAAGAACCTTTTTATACCCCATAAAGATTTCCAATAACGTACGCCACTGAATAATTAATGTTCCCCGAAACCTCCCGGGTCCCGAGGGCCGATATATTCGGGGAAACTAGTGAAAAAACTAACATTAAGACTGAACTAATCCCATTTGAAACTTTTTCTTGCGAATGGATTTGTTTTTATTTATTACGTTTACACACTCGCCCGTGATCTGCATTTTTTTCGTGGCATTGTACAGTTAGCGCCATTACATTTTAGTTCGAAGGTAATATAAAACGTAAACTCATGTATGTTATTACCATGTAAATTGATGATTAGGTACTTAAACGACAAGGAAGATTGGCAATGATTTGCTCTTGAAGTAATGTGGCTTTGGTTCGAATTAAAAATGATGGAGACTGTTTGTGAAGACGTATTTACTCTGTGCAGTTTTAATATCTACTCCTTACTAACAGAACGAATAACGAAGCCTTACTTGTTATTGTTATAATATATGTATAATAATCCTATCAATGCACCTTTCTTCCAAATCTATGAGTATACAACCTACATCGATTTATTGAGGAGTTGCATCTTTATGTTGAACTGAGTACATATTACACTCTAATGGCACTGATTGTGATATAGTGATAAGTAAAAAAAACAACCTCACTGAGTTTGTTGTGGGATCTTCTCAGACCAGAGCGCGTTTGGAACTATAATGTTTTATTTTGTTATGTATTTGGCAAGTTGCACATCTCTGGTGGAAAGGCACCCTTAAACTTGTTCATAAATGGGGCGCTTACAAAAATCAAATAAACTTTTTTATCCCGCAAAGTTTCATTAATTAAATAAAACATTTCAATTTGAAATAAATGTATTTCATCATTATGTAGTCGAGTGTAGGGAGAGATGACGGGCTGGGTCGAAAATACCGCTGATATCAATTTCAATACTAATATTCAATGCGGATATAATTTTCAGTTGGGTCGAAGTACTCGAGCCAAGTCGTATGGAAAGCCTGCGAGGTCCGATCGAATGCATCGGGAGGTAGTGACAAAATCAAGTCAAAAATAAAACTTTTTACACTAGCGCATTGTCGAGTCAACTTATCCTGAGGATGCGGAGGATGAGGAGTGAAACTTACGCTAAAAATAATTTGGAAAATTTGTGTTGTGTGGTGTTGTGCCGGTGCGAAATGCTGACTTGGTTGGCGTGGGTGGATATTGGGCGGTGAATATCGCAAGTGCAACGAGATACAGGCTGTACCGCATAGATTTGTCTGCATTGGTGACATTGGTTCCTTAATTATCATGGACTTCCGCAAAGTAACGCCTGCTTCTATCCAATATTCAAAACTAAAAATAAAACCATGACTTGTATCCCTTTTTTTCTAAGCAGCGTAAGCTTATAGTCGAAAGTTAATTTTCAGAGTGGCTAGAACTTTACATCTTGGCTGGTATTTGTTAAATTTAACAAATAGATTAGGGTCAAGGACAAATTCGTAGAATCGAATGGTTATAGTAAATTACTGTATCCTAAAACTATAAGATACTAAGATTCCAAACACCCCCAGAACTGAGAAGAATCCAAACCACAAACTCTGAAAAAGTGTTTAAATAAAGTTGACTTGTAAATAATATTATAGTACATGCTGATAATATTACAAAAAACTAACGTGTCTATCTGTCTGCTACCTTTTCTAGGCCCATTCGTTTAACCGAATATTATCGATATTTGGTAATGAGATAACTTGCAACCCTAGGACAGATATAGGCTTCTTATATCTCGAAAAATCCTTCTTAAATCATTTTATCCCACACGGGAACTTTTGGGGATGGATTATAAAGTTTTTAATATATTTTTTACTCCTTTTTATTGTTTTTCTATACAGGTTTTCTTACCCGCTCGGCTCCTCAGTACGGCTCTCTGTTTATCGCGCCTTTCGCACAAGGTATATATAACATTTAATTTGGGTCGATGCGAGCGCGGGTCACCGAGTTTTAAATTATCGAATTATTTTAGCGGTTTCCTGCGTGTATTGGGTAAGCGAATATTTCACTTTACTTTATATTTTCACTTTACAAGTATTCCAACGTGACACGTTAATTATTCAACAAGAATTGTTATTATTTATATGACTAATTTGTTTTTTTTTAATACCCGAAACGTGTTTACCTATCAATGCTAACCCAAATTTCACCCCTGTTTTGCTCAGAAATCTGAATTGTGCAATTACAAGTGAGTCTTCATTTTTATTAGGGTTCCGTACCTCAAGAGAAAAAAAGGAACCTTTATAAGATCACTTTGTTGTCTGTCTATTTATATCAAATACTTGGTCTCTGGTCCCTTGGTCCCACGGGCAGTCTTATTTCATTTTAAAACTTTTATAAGCTACAAGCTGATGCCAGCGACTTCGTACGTTTGAGTAAGTTTTTTATTTCACGCGGAATCTCCTAAATTTTCTCCTCCTCCTTAATAGGGATAAGAAGTAGCTTATGTTACTCTCCAGGTCCTCAACTATACCCACGGAAAGAATCTGTCGCTCCGTTTCAGCGTGATTGAAGGACAACCCAACAAACAAACACACTTTCGCATTTATAATATTAGTATGATATTAATATTTCTAAATGAAAATCCCGTATAAATGTATCACGATTCACGAGAGCTCTCGCAAATCGAAGCGATTAATTAGTAAAGGCCGACTTCACGCTCTCCAGCCGGATTCCATTCACACTTCACGTCGAATCGAACGTTTACGTACTCACGTGAAAGATTGAAAACTACACTGATTAAATTTTTCAACTTTTCGATTGACTTAAGGATTTTAAGCCAATGAAAATTAACATTATCAATTTTTGTTTTATTTAAAGCTGAAATTGCAAAAGAAATGGCTTTTAACGCTTTTTAGCTCTAAAACGTTATAGTTATTATAGTTTAAAGTTTAAAATATCTGGACTTTTATACTACAATATTATAAATGCGAAAGTTTGGATGGATGGATTTATGGATGGATGGATGTTTGTTACTCAATCACGCCAGAACGTTTGAACGGATCTGGATGAAATTTGGCACAAGGATAGATTATATTTTTATCTCGGAAAATTAAAGAGATAACCGCGGGAACCAAAACACCTCAATGCACGCGGACGAAGTCGCGGGCATCAGCTAGTAGCTGACAAACTATCATAATAATGTGCTACATTATATCCCAGAAAATTAAAGTATTCGCAGAAACCAAAAAATGATTTCTCCAAGCAATGTGGCAATGGCAAAGTGAATTATCTGCACAAATAAAAGTCAAAAAACAAACTAAGAAGAAGTGACAAAAATCTTACCCGCGCCTTCGAAGTCGCGGGCGTCAAGTTATGTGATAAATGAAATTGTCACAACCCTCAGCAATGAGGAATGAGACATTTACGAAGATAGAAATGGTATAACAAAGATCACTGATACAGAGATACAATATTGATATCAGCGCAATCAACGTACCCTACTACGCTCTTTTGTGTTCGCACAAAGGGAGAGAAAATCCTGTCTTTCCGCACAAATGATAAGAGGAAGCGGTAAAGTACGATTATGGAACGCGCATACCAAGGATCACGTTCGGCTACTTCCAGGTGCTATATAGTATTAACAGCAAACACTGTAACTACAATATATTAATAAACTTTAATTAGCAGTTTACACAAGCACGGCGCCATTACACATTGTTTATCTAAGCGTGCCCGACCAGTGTTGCCACTCTCGAGAACCATACAAGCAGTAAGGCCTTGTATTTATTTTAATTTTCAGCCTAATAATCAGATGCCGCTGCATGTCCATGCAAATATGGATATTATTTTTTATTCAAGACCGAACGAGTGTCATTCCGAGCCAGTGGTAGATTCATTCTACTATTCATTAGAACTTGTAAAATGTCTTTTTGAATAAAAAAAACTTTTGTTTTTTTTTATACAAACGTGAAATAAATCATTTATTTTCATTTCAAAATATGTAAACTATCTCCCACTAGGCTCCCATTCAGTCGGGGACATAGATCTCTAATTTTAAGGCTTTCTACTCACCGCGGTAAAGCCGCCTGTATCCAGTGACTCCCTATAAATTTAGCAGTCAAAACAAGATCATTTTGCTTTGGCTTCGATCAGTGTAGATAGGTAGATATAATATTCATAGGAGCGTAACCAACGTACAAGATACGTTCCTTTGTATCCGCTCAATGGGGGATGAGATTTTTGTGCCACTCCACAAATCATAAGCAGAAGCGGTTAATTAAAGCATCGGTAACCTAAACGATCTTTTTGTTTGTTAATTTTAACAACTTTTTTTTATTGTTACAGGTATGAATAATGTTGGAGCTAAGAAGATTTGAAGGCCGTATCTAATGTGGTATATTTTAGAAACCTTAATATGTTCGTAAAAATATGGATGAGATCTAAAAGGCCGCTGATGACTGTCATATTTTATCATACGTAACATAATAACATACAATTCAAACTTACGTATAACTATTTATCTATAACACTTGTTAGCAAAGAATGGAAAGGTGAAACTTAACTGCTTCCTGCTCAAGTAAAGACTTAATATATAGAATTGATAAAAAAATATATGTCATAACTTAACACGTAGAGCCCGTCCCGCGGCAATTCGTGGAACTAATACAGTTTACATACATGACTTTTATAAACATGCGACTACTAACGCCGTAGTAGGGTTCTTTCGTGACACGGAGCACGGAGGAGATAAAACTGTGACATCACGCCATTTGTCATTGCTGCTAATGTATGAACGTGAAAACCTTGTTTGGCGCGTCACTATGACACGCTGTTACGGTTTCAATTCGAAAATTATGGATCATTACGACGGTATTCAAATTAGGTTTTATTTTGTATGAAAAGAACCAAATACTGCTCTGTCAACTCTGATTGTTATTATTATTTTATTTTACTTTATTGAAAGTTGGAGTACACCAAGATGGAGGTGGACTTGTAGCGGATAAAAAAGAACTCCTTTACCCTCCAAGAGAGATGTACAGTGCAAACAACTTCATATAACTTTTGTATAGGGTCCCATGAGTCTATATCGTTTAACGTTTGTATTTATTGAAGCATACCTGGCCCATTTTTTTAAAATCAAAACTCATACTAGTTTTACTTTCATCACTTGTCCCACACCCGTGACGTCCTTTTCAGAGAGCATAGTGCAATCTAAAACAAAGGTGTTTCATGGGGGGTGAAACTGATGGATAAACTATCTCACAACACCTCGGGCGCCGGCTCCGAGATAATATTAACGCAAAGGGAGAACGAGTATTTCCAATTTTCCGTCGGTTCGGTGCGAAATATTTTTAGCCGACCCAAAAATATTGTCAAATTTTATCTAACCGATCCAATCCATTAGGTTATTCTATTTTATTCGATTACAGGCTAAGGTACGTATCCAGCAGAGATGTGTGTTAAATAGAACATCTAGCGATTTAACCCGTTGTCATCTTAGGTGGCCCGTTGTCCTAGGTCAGCGACAGAAGCGACGCGACCCGATACGACGCCATAAGCAATGACAAACTTGTCTAAGCGACAAGGTAGGCCACGTCAAGGGTTAGCTTCTGTTTGATACTGTCGCGTCGCGTCGTTTCGAGTTGCGGTGTCGCCTTTGTCGCTCATTTAGGACAACCGACATCGGCTAAGAACGGATACTCAAGTATTGGTCAGTCTATGCTTAAGACCGATCTTACTCTGAAGTCATGTCACGTTGCCGTCTGCCCTGACACGGTTCCATTTGTGGTTTCTGTAGTTTTGAAAAAAAAGACAGCTAACAATATAAGAACCTATTTAAAAGAAAACGAGCAGACAAAACCGCGAGAGACAATGGTTTAAGTTACCTTTTAAAAGCCTTAGTAAACGTCGCCATTACCTTTAGAAACATCACGGTATTCCAGATATGTCTAGAGTGCTCTAGACTTGCCGCACGAAATGGCGCATCCTTTAACAAAATGGCAGTCATTAGCGTGCTACGGAATGTAATATGGCGTCGCTATATTCGAGACGTCGAGTTCTGACTTTTAAATTACTTATACGCGACTCAACACTGAAAAATGGTTATACATCAGGGAAAATTGGATCAATTGGGTAATTTATAATTTCTGAATTTTCTCTGGTCTGGTGGCAAGGTACGTTTTTACCAGTGGCTAGTTACCTTACCAGTTTACTACCCTACTGGTAAAAACGTACCTTGATTTACCGTTCCGGGACGATGCGACGTAGAAACTGATTAGGGTTATGGGTTTAATACGACTGCCATACCCCTAACAGGTTAGCCCCCTACCATCTTATACTGCATCTTCACTTAACCAGGTTAGATTGCAACCGAGAGATAATTTCTAGTGGATAAAATGTTATAATTACGTAAATCTTTTCTAGTCTTTACTTCTGTACTCTATATTAACATTAGAAATACGAAAGTTTGAATGGATGTTTGTTAATCAATCACGCCAGAACGGCTGAACGGATCTGGATGAAATTGGGGTTAGAGGTACTTTATAGTCTGGAATTATACATAGGCTACTTTTATCCCGGAAATAAAAGAGTTCCCGCGGGAACCAAAAACAAAAAACGTGGATTGACCACGCCGACGAAGTCAGCTAGTAAACCTATAAGAAAGGTTATTTAGGGCGTTATTTGTGTAAAGAAAACGGCAACGACGTAGCGATAACAATTTGTGATTACCTCAATTTATGTCTTGACTAGATTACGCCCATTAAAGGAGTGTTTCTGCCATCAAGGGAATGTTTAGCTTAAAACTCCGCGACTTCACCAGCGCCTTAATTGCGTTCTGCAGGGAACCTATTACTCTCGGCGAAATTAATTTCGTGACAAAATGGCCACGTATATCTCTCTTCTATTTAACTTAGATTGTTCTGGATATTTGAAGTGAAACTTCTTTAGGCGCGTTGAGCACTTTATGGTAGGGGGTAAAAATGTAGATTCGCGTGACCGACATGCTCGCGAACAGCGACATGCTCGCGAACATATAGATATACTCCATTCTAAATTAAACTTGAATGCCTTAGTGTTAAGGTTTATATTTTAATAATTTTAATTAAAATAAATAAATAAAAATTTTTTTTCATTTCAATCGGCAATCCCTTTTTTTACTATAATATATGCGCTAATCTCTACTTACTCTTTCCTTACTCACTTTCAGGGAAGGATGGAAGAGATTTCTTTTTAGAGATAAGCTTTACCTTTGTCCACTTTTTTTTCCTATTAGTTTTAAGACAATATTTTGTACAATAATAATCTCCCTCTATATCCGCAAATATTAATTACCTATTAGTTGATGCCCGTGAAATCGTTCGCGTGGAGCAAGGTTTTTAATTCTCACTTCAAACGGCTTAATTTTCCGGGACAAAACAAGTCTTAGTATGTCACTCTCCAGATCCTCAACTATACCAACAAGCAAACACATTTTCGCGTTCGTATTAGTGTGATAAATGCGTAAGTGTGTTTATTTGTCTTTGCACTACGTTTTTCTATGCCACTACGAGTTATCCATTGAGTGCGATCTCACCTAATGATGCAGTATATTTGGTAGCGGGGTAGGGCCCCTTGACACGTTTACGGAACCCTAAAAAAGCAAAACTAGAAAGATAGCTTACATAAGTGCGCAATATAATGTGTAATGGCATCAATAATTCTACCCGTATCCTTCGCGTCCCGTATCGCGCCGATCATAGTCCCGGGCCGGCCTCATTTCATTTGCGGGAACCTATGTTTCCACTCTAATGTGGTTTATTTTCTATTACTTTAGAGCGAAAACATATTAGGGAGAGAAAATTTTGGCGAAATCGGTGGAGCAGACGGACCAATGATAACGGAAAAGTCCTAACAGGAACCAAAAACCTCAATCCACGCAGCCGAAGTCGCTGGCATCAGCTAGTATTTTGTATTCCTTCAAAGCGAAAACATAGGAGTAACTAGTATTTCGCCCCGAACTGAGACCTCGCGGTATCCATTCACTGCACCGTACGCATTAAAACACGCCGAATCTCATGACGTCAATCGTCTTCCGCTTGCGTGGATGGGATACGTATACCTGCAGTATATTACAAAAATGCAGCTCGTTCGGTGAGCGGGTACAGCGGGTCACAAACGAATAAACTTTTACAGAGCGCCATCTATTGACATCATTTTGAAGTTCTGTTAAAATACTGAAGTTCATTAAAAATGAAATAATTTCGTTTCCTTATAATATTTATCTAATTTTAGTATTTGTTGTTCAAGTACAGGATATTCAAATAATTGATCAAGTTTCAGGCTCAACCTTTCTGAAAATTGAGAGTTCTGAGGTCAACTTTGGACGTTAAAAAATCTCCACTTTGAAAGCCTTCCCATTTCGTCAATTTTAGCGGAAAAATTAAATAAAAATATTTTTGGACTCTATTCCTAATTATCTTTAAAATGATATACCGAAATCCTATGTAACGCTATAAAAAAAAATTTACTTCGCATTCGCTTCTATGAGAGCCCCCCTGAAAGAAAGATTTTTATAACTTTTTAAGCCATATTCGGCTGGAGGCCATTGGTTTGCATATTATATTTAAATTTGAAGTAATTACGTTCAGTAATTCAGAAGTTATAAGGCGGACGGACTTCGCTTCGCTCGGTAAAAAATTGACGATTGAACTAGCAGGATTGTTGTCAACATAGGTAGATAAGTGCGCAATATAATGTGTAATGGCATCAATAATTCTACCCGTATCCTTCTCATCCCGTATCGCGCCGATCATGGCCCCGGGCGGCCTCATTTCATTTGCGGGAACCTATGTTTACACTCTAATGCGGTTTATTTTCTATTATTTTAGAGCGAAAATATACTAGGGAGAGAAAAATTCGTCGAAATCGGTGGAGCAGACGGACCAATGAAAGCGTAGAATAGACAAACACATTTTCGCATTTATATCATTACTTTATTTGAAATTTCATTCTATAACAAGATCTATCGAATCTCTGTCCATGCAAAAGCCGCGAGTAGCTTTGTCACACCGCCGATTGCGCTTGGGCTCACTAGTGTAGTTATCCGGTAACCGTGACAAACGACCGCCATAACCATTACAGCGATGGCAAATTCGCGATATACGACTCACTGGTTCAACGAGAGGTTATTGGCATTTTTTGTTAGTAAAGTCGTTAAAAACCACTAACTATTTATTTTCTAAAATTTATTTCCATTTTCGGAACTAAAATACATAGTGTGATTTATAACTGACTTCAAAAAGGATGTTTTTTTTATAAACTACAAGTTAGCTCAAGACTGCGATCTCACCTGATGGTACGTGATTATGCAGTCTAGGATGCTAGCGGGCTAGCCTGTTAGAGGTTATATTAAACTCGGGCAGTTATATTAAACCTATACCCTAGTCGGTTTCTACAAGGCGTCGTACCGGAACGTTAAATCGCTTGGCGGCACGTCTTTGCCGGCAGGGTGGTAACTGAGAACTAGTCACGGCCGAAGCCTCCCACGGCACCAGGCCAGACCAGAGAAAATTCAGAAGTTATAAATTCCCAATTTGACTCTGCCGGGGATCGAACGTTCTGCATTTGACCCGTATAAAAGTATGTATGTATGTTTGTTTGTCTGTTAACGATTTTCGCAGAAACTAATGATTTTCGGGTGGAATATACTGCGTAGGCCCTACTAGCCGCTACAGCTTCGCCGGGGGTCTGGTCGAGCGCTAGGCTGAGCCGAGAAATGAGCCCTAGGGCTCCAAGCCATTGGGGGGGCAACGTCTTCCTAAGGCCGCCTCCTGTGAGGCTCGGACCTCGGCTTAGGATGACGTTGGGACGAATGGGGGGTCGATTGAACTAGATATTATGTGATTTGCAATGTATAGAAATCGTTTATGCCGGATAAACAACTTATTGACTTGTTGTAAAAGTTTCTGAGAACTAGTCATATATAAAAAAAATAAAAAAACACGACTGCCCTGCCTAAAAACGAACTAAAAAGTTAAAAATCTAAATTAATCTAGTAAAATTAGAATCAGAATTCACATCTTTATTAAATGATATTTTTTTGTGAAATACTGGATATTGAACTATAGGTAGTGATATATATTTTAGGAATCTACTCATCATTTTCTAGATGATGATTATATAGTTAATCTTATTTTCGATTTTTTTTTCTCAACTTTAGTCTTTAATGCGGGACCATGGTCACCCCACCAATTTTTTTAAAAATTATACTAGCCTCACTACTTTTTATTGCTATGTTTTTAAGTTGTAGAAAAAAAAATTACGTAGAGAAGTCTTCTAGAGGAGGTTAATAGACGACCGCGACTTCGTCCGCGTGGGTTGAGGTTTTTTTATTCCCGCGGGTGTTTTAGGGGTATGAAAAATAGATATTAGCCGATTCTCAGATCTACTCAATATACATATAAAATCGGATCTATACGATCTACGAATAGATCTACGAATATACATATAAATCATACAAATTCGGAGGAGTATGGTAACTAACATTTTGACAAGAGAATTTTATACTTATATAAATAAATAATAAATAAATAAAAGTTTATTGACCAGCACTACAATACTTAGCAATAACTAAAGTTATACAGATACAAATTAAACTTAAATTATTAAACGTGCGGTCAATGGGCCACCTCCTCAGCTCGTGCCACAGCATGAGAGATAGGTATATACCTACCTAATATACTGCAACGCTGATTTTCAGGAGGGGCCCAAGGGTCACGACGTCACGGACCATCACTTACACCTAATAAAATTAAAAATAAAATCAAAATAAACTTACTTATTTTAACTTCTATTACACCTACAGATTACACTAGTGCGTATCGTTACGGTTTTACGATACTAAATTCCTATCTCCATAGCCAAAGTATCTGTGTATAGTCTGTGGTGATTCTTTATAAATGTCATTGTTATTGTCTACAGACCAAGGGCCTTGTCTCTGTTTTTCGCTTATAACAATCTGTGGTTATTCGTATTACAAAATACAAAGTTATTATAATTAAAGGTAGATTTGAAAAAAGTCACATACATATTTACATTGTAAGAAAAATCGCTGTTTAACCTGATGGCTACAAACCGAGCAAATACTAAAATTAATAAACTAGTCTTCGATTTCATAGCAGCGAACCACTCTTAGCAGATCTAATATTTCATCTCCTCCTTGATTAGACACCTGGAAATTCCGCAGCCGTGTCCGGGAACAAGGTCTAATTAATTCTCCCGGGGCAGTATTGATCAATGTCGCGCCGTTCCGGGACAACTTTAATGGCTTGTCAGAGTAACCGCAACTTGGGACTTTTTGACGTGGAATAACACTTGGTGCTGAGGCAGGAGGCTTCGTGACAACCGCTTTGTTATTAGATACAGAGAATGTTTTTTTTAAATGAAACTTCTTTAGAATCGTTGTGATTTGAAAATTCGATGAAACGAAACGGACAAGCGACACCAAAAAGAGACAAACATATTAATAATAGGATTTAGCCTGCGAGAGAGTGAGATATAATACAAGTTATATTTATCTCATTATCTCGTAGGCTACTTGAAGTTTAACTTCCGTGTGTGAATTGCACATATTTTTTTATATTAGTACAAGTTAACCCTTGACTGCGATCTCACTCATACTCATGACCACAGTACCATTCACCAAAATAAAGAACCTGTTTCATGGCAATTAAAACAGAATAAAGGAAAAAAAAACAAAAAAATGCCGTGTTAAGCTACGAGTATATAAACTCTCCGATAACCATGTCAGAGGATTCCTAGCAAAACACACACAAAAAGAAAAATTGGAAGTCGTAGGGACTGCTGATAGAAGTGAAAACGAATATTATTTAAAAAAAAAGTTATAAAAAAATTAAAATATAACCCCTATCACTAAGGCAGTTTAATTACGAATGTAGTATATTTATATTTAAGACCTTTTGTCTTCGTAACAAGCATGTCGATTCGCGAGCATGACGCTGTTCACGAGCATGCCGGTCACGCGAGCATGTCGGTCACGCGAATCGACAAGTTTACCCCCTACCAAAAAGTGCTCACCGCTGCTGAAGAAGTTTCCACTTCAAAAAAAATAGGCAGTCATTAGCGACTGCCGATAGAAGTGAAAAGTTTTTTTTTTAAATTAAAATTATTAAAATTAAACTTTAACACTAAGGCATTAATGTTTAATTTCGAATTTGGTATATTTTTTATATGTTCGCGAGCATGTCGCTGTTCGCGAGCATGTCGGTCACGGTTACGCGAATCTACATTTTTACCCCCTACCAAAAAGTGCTCAACGCGCCTAAAGTAGTTTTACACTTTTCAATATAAATGACCAAAAACTGCTCAACACGTCAAAAGAAGTTTTCACTTCAAAAAAACAATCCCCCGATTGGCCGGGGCATGGCAGGTACCAAACGCCCGCTATTGGCTAGAGCTTATGTTGTTAGTATAATTTCATTTCCGCCGAAAGGATTTTCCACGTTATCGGAAAAACAATTTTGGTTAAGCGAGTGGTGCGACAACGCAATTATTACCAAACAAAATGTAATTATTCTACAATCTATATATAAGTATGTCACCGTAAAATTGTAAGGTAGGTAAGTACAAAAAAAAGAGCTGTAAATTTCGTGATATTTTTTTTATTTTTTTTTATCCACAACAAGTTAGCCTTTAACTGCGATCTCACCTGATGGTAAGTGATGATGCAGTCTAAGATGGTAGCGGGCTAACCTGTTAGAGGCATGGCGGTTATATTAAACCCATACCCCTATATGGTTTCTACACGGCATCGTACCGGAACGCGTAATCGCTTGGCGGCACGTCTTTGCCGGTAGGGTGGTAACTAGCCACGGCCGAAGCCTCCCACCAGGCCAGACCAGGGAAAATTCAGAAATTATAAATTCCCAAATCGACCCTGCCGAGGATCGAACCCAGGACCTCCGCACGTTAAGACAACAGCGCTACACACTGCGCCACGGAGGTCGTCAAAATTTTTATTAAATCTTGCAACACTTAAGTTTTAAAATGAATTCAGATATAAAATATACTACAAATACAGCTATAATATAGTACAACCGAGAGTGCCCTGTCGAAGGCTTGAGGCGTGTAACGAAGAAAAATGGCGCCCGACTTCCGATGAATCTAAGGTTTCAGTCATAGAGACTGGATAACGAACAGCATAAGTGTCTTTAAAAATTTGAAATTGTGCGATATTTTTGAAGTTTCGAATTTAGGTTAACTGCCGGCTTCTGGCAATGTCTCTGAGTCTGAGATCTATAGAGCGCACTTTGACTTAGCTCAGACTTAAGACAGAGTTAAAATGAGATATATTTATGACACTCACATAAGTCCATCCCGTTTTAATCTAATTAAAGCCTGAGCAAAGACAAAGTACGCTATCTATAAATCTCAGCATGAGTCGTATTCCTCATTGCTGAGGGATCTCTCTCTCTTTCTATAATTCACTTAATGGCAGGAAAATGATTTTCGAACATAAAACTAACAGGAGACGTGGATATTACGACTTTTGGGAGATCGTTTATTTAAAAATCACTAAATCATAATTATTTTTTGAATAGTTAAGTATCAAATACCCAATTGCAGATGCTCGAATGCAGATCGCTATAATGTCTATAATTGACAGAATAATTGGCTTCGCTCCCCTGGGAATTTAGAAAAGTTTGTCCTTATTCCTTGTCTACATTACCTACCAGGGGAACCTCTGTGCGAATTTCTAGCTTTCTAGGTTCAAGAGCTGGGCGTTAATGGGTCAGTCAGTGAGTGAGCCACGTCTTTTTCTCTTTTGGCTATCTTATGGGCCAACTAGCTTTTGTCCACAACGTCGTCTGCGTGGCCTACACAAATTTCAAATCCCTATTTTACCCTCTAATAGGGGTTAAATTTTCAAAAATCCTTTCTTAGCGGATGTCTACCTCAATACGTTACGTAATAATACGTTTTGACGACCTCCGCAGTGTGTAGCGCTGCTGTCTTAACGTGCGGAGGTCCCGGGTTCGATCCCCGTCGGGGTCAATTTGGTAATTTATAACTTCTGAATTTTCCCTGGTCTGGTCTGGTGGGAGGCTTCGGCCGTGGCTAGTTACCCCCCTACCGGCAAAGACGTGCTGCCAAGGGATTTAGCGTTCCGGTACGATGCCGCGTAGAAACCAAATAGGGGTATAGGTTTAATATAACTGCCATGCCCATAACAGGTTAGCCCGCTACCATCTTAGACTGCATCATCATTTACCATCACTTGAGATTACAGTCAAGGGCTAACTTGTACTGGATAAAAAAAAACAAAAAATAACTACCTATCTGTATGCCAAATTTCAGCCCTATCCGTTCAGTGTTCTAAGCTGTGCGTTGATAGATCAGTCAGTCAGTTGGTCACCTTTTCCTTTCTGAGCTACCTTAAAGGTCATGTTTGTGTGTGTGGTAAAATGCACACTAATGTTTTTGTTGCTGTAAATACAACCGGAAGTACTCTTTCAGGCTTTAGGCGAATAAAGATGGCGGACGAGTTCCGGTGAAACCTCGGGTTACGGTCATTAGAGACAGGATAACGAACTCCTTTTGTGCTTTTTGAGCTTTTTTACTTTAAAAAATAAAACTTCTTTATAAAGTTCGTAAGGGCTGAGATTACAACTTTCCTGCTCTGTTGTAAAATGGGTTTTGAAGAGTATAATGTTGCGAAAGGAGGGCTTTGAAGGTTTAATTAAATTAAAATATGAAGTGTTTCACGATTCATAATTGGATTTCCTTTAAAACATTGTATTTAGAAATTATAATAACACTACATAAATAACATAGTTAAAGTACTTTGTTTTTGTTAATTTGCCTATACAGTACTGGGGGTTTACTACCATCAAGTTTTAAGTTACTGCATTAAGTAATGCAGTAATGTTTTAAAATTCCATTTTATATGTTCTTGACGGCCCTAAATTAAGGATCATAATCCTGAAATAAGAACGTCATCCATATTAAAACAATTCTGCGATAGTAGTGGTCGCTCTGGTTGATGACCGCGAATTCAACCGCGTAGACTTCGAGTTTTATCTATTGGTTTGGGAACTCTTTATTTTTGGGATATAAAGGAGCCTTTGTCCGTCTATAAAAAAAAAGAGCAACAGCTGCATTTCTTGCTGGTTCGCCTCTGTAGAATCTCCTTTGCGAACCGGTGGTAAGTAGAGTATTGACATTTCATAAGTGGCACAAGTTGTCCTAAGTGTCTAAGTCTTTGTTAGTTCGACAAGACAGGTTCCGCTTTCGAGTCGTGAAATGGTAGGTAACGTAAAGACAGACATACTTTCGCAATTATTGTTTTATGAATAAAATATTCTCATTCTAGCGCGAGTGCCAAAGTGAATTGCAATCCACCTTTTTTGCTGAATCTTTTTCGTAAATGCCAGCCATTTCAATTTGACTGCGCTCTGTACCTTTACAAATTGTACTTAAGTACTTTACTATAATTTTACTGCAACTCTGACGTGACAGGGTAGAAATGCAGAAAGTTATAGTGGCGCAAGACAAATGGGGTGTATGCGGGGTGAATTTTAATGCTTTGCGCGCTGGGGGTGCAAGATTGGATCATTTATTTTTGCGTTTGAGGAATAATAAGTGTAAGTTCTTTTAGATTTTTGAAAAGTACTTTGAGGAAGTATTTAACTACGAATAATTGAGTTAGAAAATACTAAACTGGTAGAGTCCTTAACTTACAGTTGTTGTCCTACATGAAATACCTAAATTAAATATTTCATTAGCTTTTTAATGTGGACGTAGTTTACCTGTTTAAAGTATTCATTGAGTTATAATAATAATAGTGTCCTCTTGACCGCATTTCGGCCACGGCGGCCAATCTCCATTGGGATAAGCCGTCTGCGCGGGAGATATTATAGTACAGTGTGTACACACAGTGCACTCTTTATTCCTTTACTCTCATAGCCCAATGGGACAGAAAATCTGGCACACAACCGGAGAGAGACCAGGCGCAGGATCAACAGCTTTACGTGCTTAAAATAAATAACCTTATAGAATACTAACTAACTGGTAGAGTCCTGACATAAGTTACAGTAAGTACTCTAATCCTACGTCCATGTACTTACATCCTCGATTATCCGGTAAAAAATTATTAACGTATCTTGGATACAAGCTATTTCTGTACCCAATTTTTAACCGACTTCCAAAAAAGGAGGTTCTCAATTCGGGGCGTATTTTTTTAGTGTTTGTTTTTTTATTTGTTGCAACTGCAAAATTCCAACGCTTATTTACTCTTAGGTATTAGCACAGAATAGAAAATAGTCTTCGCTACAACATTCGTTAGCCTGTGTCACACTCGCACTGATTACGTGTTTCGTCACGTAAGGAGTGGGTGGAGACACACTTCACTGATTGGATCGTTTGGGCTACAACCCTAAACCAATCGCTGTTTATCTGCTTTTAGAGTTTGAATCATTTATTGAACTGTGATATTGCCTCGTTATTCAAACTTTAAAATCTTTTTTATTCAAATATTCGACGTAATCTACCGCTGTTTCAGACTGCCGTTCCTACCGAGAAGATTCAGCAAGATCGTCATCATCATCGCATGCCTTCTTCAAAATGAAATTTGGCGGTCATCATCCGGAAAACTTCTCTATTTTGTGCCGCATCTGTGAGCTTCGGATAGCTAAGCCCCGTCCACACCTTATATCGTCCAACCACTTGCGCCTTTGGCGACCTGGAGCTCTCTTGCCTGCAATTCTTCCTTCCAAAACTAATCTTGGAAGTGAGAATTGGGCTCCTCTTTGTAGATGTTCGAAGAAAGCCATTTTTCTCCGCATGATGGTGGACATGGGTTCTCTGTTTTTGTGGACTAGTTCAAGTACCAGTACTCGGTGGTTACTCCTATCCATCAAAATTACCGTAATTATTAGTAGGATGTATAATATATATTTGACGACCTCCGTGGCGCAGTGTTGATCGCTGTTGCCTTAACGTGGGAGGTCCCGGCTTCGATCCCCAGCAGGGTGAATTTGGGAATTTATAATTTCTGAATTTTCTCTGGTCTGGCCTGGTGCGAGGTTTCGGCCGTAGCTAGTTATCAAAGACGTACCGCCAATCGATTTAGCGTTCCGGTACGACGCTGTGTAGAAACCGATTAGGGGATGGGTTTATATATCTGCCATACCCCTAACAGGTTAGCCCGCTACTATCCTAGACAGCATCATTACTTACCATCAGGTGAGATCACAGTCAAGAGCTAACTTGGAGTGTTTTTTTTAAATAGTATATAAGTAGACTACGTAATACGTAATATTTTGGATGTCCTTGTAATTGCGATGACAGCATGATACATGGCGTCCCGGGTACGCATGATACGTACGTTGGGTATAATTCCAGCCAAATGAAAATGTATGAGGGTTTAATTAAAATTCCGCGCTGAGCGACGTTAAATGTTTATTGTTATTATATAATCATAAGGCTTGCGCCCTTTTGTGTGATGCAGCAGATTCTGAACGTATAATATACTATCGTTAGTATCGTTTCAAATGTGAACACCATGGGTAACTAAACTCCGTATAACATACTATGCTTTTCAAATGTGAAGGAAATAGGCACCTAAATTGCATGCGATTTAAGTCTACATCGTCGTCTACTATAGATCGTCTGCATCGTCTACTATAGATAATACTTGCTGATGCCGCGATTTCGTCCGCGTGGTTTAAGTTTTTTCATTCCCGCTGGAACTCCTCATAAATTTCCGGGATAAAAAGCCTGTATCAGTCCTCAACTATACCCAATACCCGTGCCAATAATCACGTCGATCCGTTGCTCCGTTGCGGCGTGATGCAAGGAAAAACCAACAAACAAACACACTTTCACATTTAGAATATTAGTAGGTATGATGTATTTTGAAACTCTTTACTTACTACTTATCTATGTAACAAATTGTCTTTATCAAGTATTTTATTTTTTATTTATTTTATTTTGTTTACTGATATGCCAACAAATATTGTACAAACAATTAATAATGTTAAAATAATACAATTGTCTAGTTCAAACAGAATACTTAATTATAGGCATATACAGAATTAATTACACATTATATATATATTTATATTTTTACTAGAGCTCGCCCGCGACTTCTTCCGCGTACAATATCTAATCTCCTATGAGATTTTCCCGCTGCAAAAGGCCTACTTATAGCGGCTATAGCATTGGCAGGTTTTTATTTATTTAAACTTACAACCTAAATCCCGATTTTCAAGTCTCTAATTTCAATCACATTGGATTTTCATATAAACTTACAACCCCCATTTCACCATCTTTCACCAATTTCGTAAAATTGATTATACAGGTTATTATAATGTAATACTAATAACCTAAATCCCGATTTTCAAGTCTCTAACTTCAAAAACTTAAAACATTCATGTGAGTTTCCAACCCCTATTCTGATAGATTTTCGTAAAAATATATCGTTATAAGTTTGTATGAAAGTCTTATGTGTTTTAGGCAACTTAAAACACATAAGACTTTTATAAAAACTTCCAATCCCCATTTCAACCTCTATATATATATGTTGGACAAAACAGTTTCACTTGTAGGTAGGTAACTAGAGAAAACTCCCCCAGCAAAAAAAAAAGATTTGGTATAAAGGGTCGGAAGGCAGCAGAACAAACTCAATTTGAATTGTAAAAATGTAAACACGGCACTCGGACAAGCCACTAAAAGGTCTCATATAAAAACAATTTTCTTTGACCTCTCGACCCCTCGACCCCACACAGGTGAATGGCGACAGACCGACAAATAAACAAGCGGATATTAAACTGACTGAACCGTAGGATTGGCAATTAAAATGATGGGCTTACTTATTACTTATTGGTACTCGTAACGATCACTCGCTTTTTTTCTTCCGCTTTTTTTTCCGCTTTTGATCGCGACTTAGACCGCGCAAGAGCAACGGCAAATCTCCATACATGAATAGTATTGAGTAAAAAAAATTATGTACACATGTGAAAAAAAATATTATTATTAGCGTCGAATACTCTCAGAGGCAAGTATTTTTTTTTTTTAATGAACCTAGAAAAAAATATTTCGTTTTAAAGTTTTGTAGGTTATGTGGTAATGCCACGCCATAAATAACAACCGGAAGAAAGCCACAATAACAAAGACAGATGACAACCACAGACCAGTATAACATTAGGCACAACCACAGACAATCAGCATCAGTGCTGCCATAATATTCTTTCAATTATTACCATTCTGTTACAGATTATTATAATGTATGCAAGAAAAATCACTTAAATAATATAAAATACACTTTTAAAAATAAGAGCAATCCTATTATTTATGCAAACATTAATCAGACGTAATAATAACGATTTAAAAAAATCATAATAATCTACCAGTTCAGATTTATTCTAGCTACTTGGTAGATTATACATAGAATGGTAACACTAAACTGAGAAACGGGATCTAAATAATCATAAAAGATTCCTTATGTAAATATTTTTTTTTTACCTAGGTACCAATTAATTAAAGTAAATAATACTTGATAAGATATTTTAAAAAAAATTCTTTCGTTTTTACCTTACTTGTGTACAAACAAGATTTAGTAAATGTGTTCAATACTAATTTCGCCGTTGCTCTTTCAAACCACTAATTTACCCCCCTTAGGGGTTGAATTTTCAAAAATCCTTTCTTAACGGATGTCTACGTCATAATAGCTATCTGCATGCCAAATTTCAGCCCGATTCGTCCAGTGGTTTGAGCTGTGCGTTGATAGATCAGTCAGTCACCTTTTTCTTGTATATATTTTGACTAGTTTTGACTTTTAGTATAATAAAACTTTGACTGAGATCTTACCTACAAGGTGCAGCAATGATGAGATGGTAATTACTTAAAGAATAACCAATTACGCTACCATTTTAGACCACGTTTAGTCTTAGATGGTAGCAGGCAGTTATACAAAACCCATATCCTTTTCTTTCCGGGATAAAAAGTGCCTACTTACTTTATATCCATGTTTATTATGCAATTATTATGCAAGCTATCTTTGTACTATGCAAATTTCATTAAAAAATTTAAGCTTCGCTACGTAGATGGAAAAGGTTATAGATAGACAGACAGACACTAGATTTATGGTATGGGCTATGGATGTCTGTTTTTTTATTTTATTTACTACAAGTTAGTTCTTGACAGCGATCTTGTCTGATGCTAAGTGATGATGCAGTCTAAGGCAGGCATAAATTGCAGGCCAGACCAGGGTCAATTTCGAAATTATGAATTCCCAAATATATCCCTGGCAGGGTCAGCCGGGGATCGAAGCCGGGACATTCGCACGTTAAGATAACAGCGCTCAACACTGCGCCACGGAGGTCGTCAAAACTCTATAAATAAACGTCAAAATTTTTGACGAAATTTGGTACAGAGATAATTTTTATCACATAATTTTATTGGCCAATTTTTATGCCGGAATTTAATTGTCAGACGTCACACACTTTTGAGAAATTTGAACCCTAGGGCAAGCTAGTTTCCTCGCGATGTTTTTCGTCATCGCTCAAAATACACATAACTCAAAAAAAGCGTTTGTTCACACACGGCAGAAGTGAAAGTTCAGAAACTGTAGCCTACGAGAGAATGAGACAAATATAACTTGTATTCTATCTCATTCTCTCGCAGGCTAAATCCTATACATGTCTTTTTTTAGTGTCACGTTTTCGTTTCACCGCATTTTCAAATCACAACGATTCTAAAGAAGTTTCACTTCAAAAATCCAGAGTTACATAGAATCGAACGCCTGACTTCTTTAAAAACCTACATTAAAAAGATGTTTGCCTCCTTAGAAAAACTGAAAAAAGCTGAGAAAATCTGAAAACTGGCGCTTGTTAGCCATTCGCTAAGTAACTACTTTAAGCACTGCATACTTTTTACTCGTCCCGTGGAACTTACTTAAGACTTAAGAGGTTTCTTAGAATCTTTAAGTGCCGCCACCTTAGGGCCCGTTCTTATGTAAATGTTCGAAAGTTGAAAAGATTCTTGCTCTCATTATCTTCTATTCCGATTTTTATTTTTTTCCCCCACTACAAGTTGGCCCTTGACTGCGATCTCACCTAATGGTAAATGGTGAAGTCAAAGTCAAACTCGAAGTCAAATAACGTTTCTTCAATTTAGGTAGGTACACTTCATTTATTGACGTCCAGTTATTTATAAAATATTATGGTGGTAATCAGTAAAAGTAACTTAAAACTAAAGCTATGACGGTTCCAAACACGCACTGGTCTGAGAAGAGCCCACAACAAACTCAGTCGGGTTTTTTTTTTCATTATCACCATTTCACAAATCATCTTAACTAAGGAACTATCAGAGCCATTAGAGCAAATAATTGCCAAGTTTGATTTGCTCTAATGGCTCTGGTAGATGCAGTCTAAGATGGTAGCGGGCCAACCTGTTTGGGGTACGGTAGTACTTAATCTCTTGGCAATACGTCTTTGTCGGTAGGGTGGTATATAATATGATATTATACAGAAAACCTCGTATTTTATTGTAATTGGTGGGAGGCTTCGGCCGTGGCTAGTTACTAACCTACTGGCAAAGACGTATCGTCGAGTGATTTATCGTTCCGGTACGATACCGTGTAGAAAGGAACCGACTAGGAGTATGGGTTTAATATAACTGCCATGCCATTAACGTGTTAGCCCGCTAACATCTTAGACTGTATCATCACTTAGCGTCAGGCGAGATCGCAGTCAAGGGCTAACTTGTAGTGGAATAAATGAAATAAAATAAAAAAAATCGGAGTCGAATACTGCGCCATTTTAGGATTTCAAAAGGGACCAAAATACGTCAATATTGTATCTTACAAAGCTATAGTCGCTTGAGAATAGAATTTACTCCTTATTGCAGCCCATTGTCCCTCTGTGGTTATGGATAGGATTGGGAATAGGGATAAGGCTCTGGTCATACACTTCGCGCATCGTTATGTCATACTTTATGAAACAAGGAGTTGTATGAAAGTGTTTATTGATTCTTCCCATCTTCCCTTACATGACCTAATAAGTAAAATTAGAAGAACATGAAAGAAAAATAAGCCGAAAAGATATAAGTGGCCAATTGACGGCGATGAGACATGACCGAAGAGAGATACTCGAAGATAGTGCTGACGGCTGATTTCACTTCGTAACTTAATCGGGTTGCTTTTGGGCAGAACAACCCAATCTTTTTGGTAAACGCTTCCATATTACATTCGAAACGAATCGTTTATACAAATTGGATAAAACTATACACACTTTGAATGTCAAAAGTAGAATGTACCTACTACGAGGGTCCCGAACATGTCACTTGGTCTGATATTCCCTCAGCAAACACAGCCACGGTATTATTATTAGCGATGTGTGACTCCAGTCACTTGACTCGAGTAACTCGAGTCAAATCGTAAACGAGTCAACTCGAGTCCAGTTTTTAACAACCCGAGTCAACTCGTACTCACGTCGTCGTGAATTCGCAGCTCGCGTGGTTGGTTCGCGACTCGCGTTGCATGACGCATTACCTCGAGAGTCTCGAGTCGAGCTGCGGCCTGCGCCGAGTTGCCGAGCATCTCCGATAACCGAGTCGCGTTCCCGCGCGCGCCTTGTCAACTCGGAGCTCGCTTTGCAGTGTTCGGACTTCGGATTAATTCGTAATTTAATATTAGTTTTGTTTTGATTGACAAGCACATAGAGCTTGTCAATTTTAACACAACCTTACTATTATAATAATTATATATATAATATATATAAATATAATTATATAATAATTATAATAAGTATTATGTTAATTTGATAATTAAATTTTTTTTTTATTAAAAATTTAATTTTAAAAAATCGTTTAAGTGTATAATTAAATATTTTATGATTTTAGTAACAAATACCTGCTATATTTCGTTTATAACATACTGTACGTTTATAACGACCTGTAATCCTGGGAGCCTGAATCATAAATCTTAATTACGCCGCTACGCAACATTTGTTGTTGTTGTAACGAGTCGACTCGGTGTCTTTAAAGCCGCTACAGCTATAAAGACACCGAGTCGACATGCCATGCCATACCGCACACGGCACACGCTTGCCGCGCCTTGCCTTGAGGCTTGGACTCGAGTCGCGACGCCCGACGGGAGACAGTCAACGAGTCGAGTCAACTCGGGTTGCAACTCGAGTTAGTGGCCTTACGAACTCGAGTAACTCGAGTCAAAAAAAATACAACTCGGCACATCGCTAATTATTATTAATTTATGACCATTTCATAGCTTTTAGGGGTCGCTTTTAGTGGCGCCCTATCGAAAATGCCTATGTCCAGCTGTGGATGCATACAGGCTGACTGATGAGATGGATGGAGGAGCCGCCGTGATCGTAAATCGCTTTCGCTCATCGTTCTATCTGGCTAGGGCTTTAATAAATACATTTGAGGCTAGCGGAAGACGCGTTAAGCTGACAATCGTGTTCGTATTACGTGTTCCATGCTTTAGTTGCCCACTCTTTGACGGAGATTATCCGGTTATTTTCTGTGAAATGGAAGGGATAATAGAGGATTATTATTTTACTTTACCTCATATGATTTATGAGGATTTTTCTCCTTAAAAAAACTTGAGAGGTGTCAAGGGGCACCCGAATGGAACGAAGTTCATCAGCAATATCCGGAATTTGTGCAGAAACACTGTCAGGATTCATTATTGTTATTATTTTTTATTTTTTATTATGTACAAAGAACCTGTATACACTCAACAAAAATAATCATCGCGACACCACACTGTTCAATGCGATCACCTTTTCGGTAGATAAGTGAATAAGATAAAATGGCGTGGGCTTGGTGACAAACATGTCTTATCGAAAGCAACGATAAGGTCTTGTTTTTAGCGCGCTTGCCTAGAAGATGCCTATTCAAGTACATATTTAGCCTTGTCTTGAAGATACTTAAGTGATACTTAGATGAACCTCGGTGAAGGGTGTTCTAGATCATTTTTTGTAGGGGTTTGTAAATGTAGACATAACATAAATGCGCTGCCACGCCACGTTGTATATGACCGTGACCTTATTGAAGACATCTTTTGCGGGCGGTAGACGTGCTAAGCTAACAATCGTGATTGCATTAGGTGTTTCATGCTCTAAGACCTAAGTTCTTTCTATTACCTACACTTTGACGGAGCTTATCTCTTCTCCGAGAAATGGAACGGTTGATAGAGGATTATTTTTTGTGTTTATTTTTGCCTTTTTTTCCTAGCTGGTGATTCCAGCTTCACTTAAGTTATTGCAGAAAATTCTTTCTTAGTGTTCAAACAGTCGATTCTATGTCTCCGCCGCTCGTCTGTATTTTGATTCCGTGAACTGATACGGTGCGGTAGTCTATACGATATTATACTGGCCCCCTTTACTTTTACTCTGTTTGCAAAACTTACGAAAGGATAACATGTTTTTTATTTAATTTTCAGGTATGTCACACAGATGAGAACTTGTTGATGGTGGTAAGGACTGGCCACAACATGAGTTTCTGGAAGCCAAGATCAAAAACTTAATCATCATCGTTTTAAACTTAAAAATAATTTTAATTTAAATTTTCAACCCATTGCCAGCTCGCTACTGAGCATGAGTCTCTTCTCAGACTGAAAAGGGTTAGTATTTTAGAAATACAAAAAAATAAACATTAATATTTCGTCCATATAAAGTCTTCTCACCGCCATATCACTTGAGGGTCACTAACGTCGGGATGCAATAGGAAGATTTTCCTCCGAGCCGGTGTCATGCTCGGAGATCCCAGCTGGGCCAACTGTTGTAGGTGGAAAGTTCTATATATAGTACAATTCCGATAGAACTTCGTAATCGTGTGTTAGGCGGCGGCACGTGATTGGTTAACGTGGCTGCGACGTGTTTTACGTCATCCATGTAGGTATGTGTGCCCTTACACTGTAATTCTTTCAAAATTACCCGTCTTTGATAGTACGCAAGAGGTCGTTACTCGTTGATACGCTAAACAGTTTCTTAATATAATATTGTGAATATCATAATGATTATAGTCAGTTATAAATTATGTCTGTCTTAGCAGTAATAAACACAAAGCTTCAGGAGACGCCTGAACTTGAATGATGAATGGGTTTCAAGACATTAGCAACATAAGTTTTGTTCTGTTCTTGATACTAATCCAATATATTTCTCATTAATATGTATTTTGGAAGGAATCTTTATCTTTACTTCTATATCTATACTAATCCATACTTCTATACTAATATTATAAATGCGAAAGTTTGGATGGATGGATGTTTGTTACTCAATCACGCCAGAACGGCTGATTACCATGCATTCTTTCCATTTATGTATCGAGTTACAATAATTAAAACATTTAAATGAGTCCGCAATCTATTCTATTGATTGCTTTAGTGAATACTAAGCCGGCGACTGAGAAAAGCCGCTAAGCCCCTCGCGCTCAGTTCCGCGCACACGTTCACCAAACTCGTCCGGATTATACCGTTGCGGAGTTACCCCGTTTTAGCCGCATAAGCGCCGGATTATGAGGTTTACTCGACTATTTTCAATTGCCTTTTAAGTTTTTAATATTTTTAAGCCTTTTAGTCAGTTCTTATACGATCGGTTTCGTTTGTCTAATGATTCTACCTTATTTGGCTGCGATTGGTGAGTTCCGAGATTCGAGACCAGAGGCCTTATTTAGTAAAAAACTGGTTGTGCGAGTCAGACTCTCACCTCTAAACTGGTAGCGCCTGACAAACAATTCGACACCCTTTGAGTACGGAACCCTAATAACCGTTTTATTTTTGGATTTATGTTTCTTATAAATACTTATGCTATGGAACCTTGCTTCTTGCCAAATTTCATGATTCTAGGTCCACGGGAATTAGTAACTTAAAGGTTTTGATTTATTGGAGAGTGTCAAAATATGCAAAATATTCGGATTCTTGTTATTGCGTTGACTTCTGTTTTTTTAAAGCTCCAAGGGACCGCAGACCTTAGTATTTGATATTAATTTCAACATGATACATCGACGAGAAAAAAGGGGGTTGACAGACAAACAGTCGGACAACGAAGTGATCCTATAAGGGTTCTTTTTTTCCTCTTTTTATTTATTTATGAATGAAACCGTCGCGCCGTAGGAAAATAGCCACTAAGCCTGCGATCACTTTAGCGCATTATACCGTCGCAAAGTTGCCAGTGTAAGGCTATTAGCCGCTTAAGCGCTGGATTATGAGGTTTACTCGACTATTTGCAATTACCTTTTAATATTTTAAAGCCTTTAAGCCAGCTATTAGACAATTAACACACTTTGGTGCTTTTTAGTCTACACTTGAATCTGCTTAAATAACATTTGTTTAAATAAAATCGTAAAGGACCAAAGTAACAACCATACCAAATCTATACTATTATTATAAAGAGGTAAAGTTTGTGATTGGGTTTGTGTATTGGGGTTTTTCTGATTAGAAATTCTCAGTACTAGCCCAGAGTTAGGCAGTTGGGGGTGTTTCGCCCCCATGCCTCGGAGAGCACGTTAAGCCGTCGGTCCCGGTTATTATCCCTAACATGATAGTCGACGAATAGTCGTTAAAGCCCGCTAACCCACTTTGGAGCAGCGTGGTGGGTCTAAGATGTAATTCTCTCTCTCCTATAAGAGTGGGGGCAGCAGTGGGACGTTAATAGGCTGTAGTGGAAAGTTTGTGACGTTGTAGGGGGTAATCTCAGGATCTACTGAACCGATTTTGAAAATTCTGGTACCAATAGAAAGCCTCATTATCTGTGAGTGTCATAGGCTATATATTATACCGAAAAATAAGGGAGTTCCCGTGGGAATTTAAAAACTTATTTCACGCGAACGAAGTCGCGGGCAAGTCTGCTAGTATATAATAAAATAAATCTCTGTAAAGAAGTTCTTAGACAGTGGGTCTAAATTTTTTAGTGGTTAACTTTTGACTACAATCTGAACTTACGATAAAATAAGTGACCCCTTATACTACTTTTTAGATCTATAAATTCTTTAAATAATTTAAGTAAATAAATAATAAACTTTTATTTAGAAATATTAACACAAGGAAAAGTTACGAGGAACTTCACAACCTTGTTCCTCCTTCTCCGTTCTACCACAGAACAGCGAGTAACCGTCAGCGTTAGCACCCTTATGTGGTTGACGTTCAATCTGCTTACATAAAGCGTTTTTGCTCGATGTTTCTGATTCGAACCGCTAGGGTGTGGAACACCCTCCCAGCGCAAGTGTTTCCTGCCACTTATAACTTAAGTAACTTCAAGGCAACAGTGAATAGGCATCTTCTAGGCAAGCGCGTTCCAACCTAGACCTCATCATTTCTTTGCACTAAGCATGATTGTCGTCAGGCGCAAGCCTATCTCGCAATAAAAAAATAAAAAAATTATACGAACGATAATCCTGCAAAAGTATAAACTGCGTTGCAGTGATAATCACCCTCCTCAAACAATGGTGGTATATAATAGGTTACAAAAACTAAAAAAAATTATAAATTATAGTTTACACATATTCACAAAATAATTCTTAAAAAAGTCTTTGATAACTTAAAACCGCGTCGTCGACAGCCAGACTTTGTAGTAGTTAGGTACTGAAACAGTAATAAAAAAGGCAAAATGTAAATATCTAGGCAACATTTAAAATGCTTTAGCAATTAATCGCTTAAAATTTGTAATAGTCTGCATATCTCAGTATGAATTAAGTCCTTAATATAAAAAAAGTGCCAAGTGTGAGTAGGACTCGCGCACCGATGGTTCCGTTCAAACCTGTAGTAAGTTTAAAATTATTAAAATTATTTTCATTATATTATGATGTATTTAAAAATTTATGCTTATCGCTATTTTTCCTTTATCTTATAGCACATAAGACGTTGCTGCGTACCAAATTTCAAGATTCTGAGTTCACGGGAAGTACCCTGCAGGTTTTGGTTCCCTTGCGAGTGTCGAAAATTTGCAGCATAAACGGCTGTATCTTTTAATTACGTTGGAAGTTTGATTTTTTCACAGCTCCAAGAGACAGTAGACCTGAGTATTTGATATGAATTTCAGCTTGATAGACGCGTTCCTGAGAAGAAGGGTCTTGACAGACAGACGGACGGACAACAAAGTGATCCTATAAGGTTCCGTTTATTCCTTCTTTATAAGCACTAGCTTATTATAAGGTGCATTTGACTGACTTTGACTTTATTGTATTAAGTGTGCTGACTCGCCAACAAACTGGGCCACCAGTTTGGCGAGATTTAAATTTAGTGCCAGAGGGCTTTTTAAAATTCTAAAAAGCTTGTCTAAGTCTCCTATAAAATGAGTGTAATTTATTCATACAGCGTTGGAAGAGGCCTTAACAAGCTTAGTCTTTAGGTTTTCTTCAGTTTTCTTTCAAAACCAGCTTTCGCGAGTCTAATTTAAAGACTGAATCAAGTAAAACAGCCTTTTAACAGCTTTAAAAAGGCTGTTAACTTGCTCTCCTTTTAGCGTTTGTGGCTTTATTTTCATAGTTTCAGATTGATTTACCAAGTTTTTACAAGTATTTTTATGACGTTTCGTTAGAATATCCCGTGAAGTCACTGTTTTTTGAGATCATAGATGCCTACGTCTTTTCTGGGATGAAATCTATCTCTTTACCAGTATGCCAGATAAAGGTTTTTGCATTATATTATGATGATCCAGGATTCTCGTTATTATTTATCAATCTATTTATATATTATAATAAAACTGTAAGTACAGGTTTCTATACAATTAATATCTTTTGATTGTAGAAAATTTTAATTGCAGGAAGCTCTGTCTGTTACGCTTTCCCGGCCCATCTTTTCAACGAATTTTGGTTAAATTTGGTATAGGGGTATCTCAGGGAATGACTCGCTTTTTATCCCGGAAAATTAAGAAGTAAATAATTTTGTTACTGCTCTGGCCCTAAATCCATACAAACTGACAAACCACATGAATCCCATTGAAGCTATCACTCAAAAACTTACATCAATCCCTCTGATGTCGGTCTGGATAATGCACAAACGCTGTAAAGGGCTCCTCATATATATTTCATCAGATAATGGAGTTTGGAAGCGATTTAACTTGCGTTTGCGATTCCAGATTGACACCGCTCGCTTTAACAATGGTTTCAGCGAGGAAGGAGCTTCTATTACGTTACCAATTTGGTTGCTTGAAATAATTGCGATTACAATTTTGTAGATTTTTCCTTTTTTTTACCCCACTAAAAGTCAGCCCTCGGCATCGTACTGGAACGCTAAATCGCTTGGCGGTACGTCTTTGCTAGAAGGGGGTGTTTTTGTAATTTTTTCAATATCTAACTACAAGAAATGTCAAGAAACTTTTGGAACGCTCTTTTCGTCTGACGACTTCCCAGCGCAGTGGCGCAGTATTGAGCGTTGTTGTCTTAACGTGGGAGATCCCGGGTTCGCTTCCCGGCAGGGTCAGTTTGGGAATTTATAATTTCTGAATTTTCTCTGGTCTGGTGGGAGCCTTCGGCCGTGGCACAAAGACGTACCGCCTAGATATTTAGCGTTCCGGTATGATACCGACTAGAAACCGACTAGGGGTAGGTATGTGTTTAACATAACTAGCATACTCCTAACAGGTTAGCCCGCTACCATACATAGACTGCATCATCCCTTACCATCAGATGAAATCGCAGTCAAGGGCTAGCTTGTTGTCGGATAAAAAAAAGCTCATTTCGTTTCAGAATTCAGCCTTTAATTACTTACTTCACTATTAGGAAAGCTCTTTAAAACACTGATTAAGTAATATTCAAAATGAAAATTCGTGTTATTCGTTATGTCAGTTTCCATAATTAGAAGTAGGTACCTACGTTTTTAAAATTTATCAAAAGCTTACACGCTGAAAATTTTGGCCAATAAGCAGAGCCTTTCGAAAAAACCTAATTCAAAAAACACTCGTACAGAATACAACGTTTTTTAATTCCCGCAAAACGAAGTTACAAAGTAAGTAATTACTTCACCGTTTGAGTTGGCCTGATGCAGCACTTTCTCCATTAGGGTGCCTACAATATATAAATGTACTTACTTTTCATTTTTAGGGTTCCGTAGGTACCTCAAGGGGATAAAAGGAGCCTTTATAGGATCTTGGATAGAATCAGGCGTTACTTTGCGGAAGTTCATGATTTAGCAAGAAAAGATTGGCGGATTATAGCAAAATAATTGTAAACTTTTCTTGCTTTGTAGGATCATATCTCAAAAACCACCGACGCATTGGCGGTTCCGCAAATGTTGGTGCTGATGTCGGTGCTGCAAATGTTCATGAGCGGCGGTGATCACTCATCAGGTGACCCGCCTTGCCTGTATATATAAAAAGAAAACATTTCGTTGTCCGTCTGTCTGTCTGTCACCCATCTTTGGAGGTATCAAGTTGAAATTAACATCATAATACTTAGGTCCGCGGTCCCTTAGAGCTGTAAAAAAGTCAAGCTTCTAAGTCAACTCAATCAAGAGATACGGCCGTTAATGCCGCATATTTTTACACGCGCCAATATATCATTACTTATAGGATACTTCCCGTTGACCTAGAACTCTGAAAACTGAATCTACTCATAGGGATTCGAATTGTTTGTCACGCGCTACCAGTTCAGCGTCATATGTAAGCCAATTATTTCATGTGTTCTTGTTGGTGCGAAACCCTTTGTGCGCGAGTCTAACTCGCACTTGACCGGGTTTTTTTTAAATGTCAAAAAACTGTCACTTATGGAACGCTCTTTTCGTTTCTTTCAGAATTCAGTCATTAATTTCTAGACTATCATCAAAAGTCTTTAGAGCACTGTGTGGGTAATATTTAAAGTGAAAATTCGTGATATTCGTTTAGTGAACTCCCAAAATTAGGAATGCTTCGTTTTTTAAATTGATCAAAAGCTTACACGCTGAAAAATTTGGGCACTAAGCAAATCCCCTTGAAAATGTAATTGAGAAAAACCCTCGTACAGAAAACAACGTCATTCCTCCCGCAAAACGAAATTACAAAGTAATTACTTAACTGTTTGCGCTGACTCGATGTAGCAATTTCTTCATTAGGATACCTATAACTGTACTTTTCTATTTAAAATTAAAACTTTTATGCTGCTGTACGTAGTCAAATATAACTGATTTGCTGGTCTAATGGTTAGTAAGTTCAACTGCAGGCAATGAGGTCCGGGGCTCGATTCCTGGGTCGGACATTTCATTGAGAAATTCTCCGTAAAAGCCTTCGATCCTGCGCTTGATCTCTCACCTGTCGTGTTGGATTGCCATCCCATCCGAATTATGAGTTTCTGTAAAGTGTGCTCTAAAATTGGTCCATTCCTTTGCTTTATATAATTCCGATTTCCGATATGACGCACCCATCAAAGGACCGTGAAAGCGCCAGACACACTTTCGCATTTGTAAAGTATTAGCATGGATTACTTCTATTTTAATATTATCACAATCAATTGTGTATTTTGGACGTAATTGTCGAGATAAATAGAAAAATCATGATGTTTTTAAACATTTATCTACAGTAATTGGTTGTATCCTGAATTCTGATATAGACGTCAAATAAGGGAGTTAATTTCACGCAGCTCTGGGTAACACAGTACCTTTGTGTTTGTATTACAATACACCTACGACCATCGCTTTGTTCGCTAAAAATGTTTTCGGGCTCGCCGAAATAAATACAATTTAAAAAACCATATTACAAATTACCTGTTGTTTATTTCGCGTTTCTCTCATTCCAAAGCTTTTAAAACTAAATAACTATAATTTTCAAGTTCTTTAGAACCATGAAGTCTTATTCGGAATTACTACTAGTTTTCAGGCTTCTATGTTAAATACCAACTTATTTGGCAATTCAATAGCAAATTATAAAATCATACGAAAATGTAATAAGTTGTCTAAGTATACGTATCTGAGGCCTTATACTAGATATAGTAAAAGGCCTCAGATACACGGACAGCTTGAAGCAGTCAGAATGGACTGCTTCAAGCTGCTCTAGCTAAGAAGGGATTTTTGAAATTCTACCCCTAAAGGAATAAATACAGTAAAGTTTCCTCATTTCTCATCCAAAAAGAGTAATTTACTGTTGGGTCGCCATATGTTTTAATTAACTCCAATTTTCCCTTCTCTGCTCTGGGATTCTAGTAATGAAGGCTTTATTAAATTCCACGAACAGATGTGCCTTCTGCTTTGTCTCAAATTTACCTTTATCTATATCTTACAAATGAATGAAATAAATCGTAAATCTAATTATAGTTTTTAATTATCCTTGTATATTTCGATCACATCGCTCATCAGTCACTGTACGCGTGTCCCGGGCATCCCGGCAAATGACCCAGTTACTATCCCGGTAACCACCGCAATCCCGGACGATCACTCCACCGTATTGTATATACTCGTAGATGAGAGACTTGTCAATCGTATGAGACACTAACCAACGGCGGGGGAAGTAAAACAAACTTTTTTATTTATTTATATGTTTTTTTTTTCTTTCATTTGCTGGTTAGGTCTTTTGAGATCTCGTATGACAACACAATATAATGGAAAAGTGACTACGTGGCCAGAAAGCCTCTTGTTTTCAAGTATAAAGATTTTTGACCACCTCCAGGGCACAGTGTTGAGTGCTATGGTCGTATTAGCTGGTGAGCTCGAATTCGATCCCCAGCAGGGTCAATTTGGGAATTCGTAATTTCTGAATTTTTTTCTGGTCTGGTCTAGTGGAAGGCTTCGGCCATGGCTATTCACAGGTATTACCGGCACAGACAAGCTAAGTGATTTCGGCGTTCCGGTACGATGCAACCGGTATAAGTTTAATATAACCCTATATGCCATAGCCTTAACAGGTTAGTCCGCTACCATCTTGAACTGCATCCTCAATTGCCCACCAAGTGAGATCGCAGTCAAGGGCTAGCTTGTAGTGGACTAATAGTAAATTATTCAACATGGGGGTAAGCGTAACGAGGGATTTTAGATTAACTCCTAAGCATAGCGAGGGAGTTTTGCATCTAGAATCCTGAGTGAAGCGCGGGGTTTAGGGGCGCCCAAGACAAAGACAGTATTACCCCTGCGTTGAATACTCTAATTTCACACCTCGCAAGACAATAAAATTGAAATTAATAAATATGAATGTATAATGACGCACTTTACCTTTAGATAACAGGTCTTGTAATAAGGCATTATCAAGCGAGTGGTGTGACAAATCTATCCTGATTTAATTGGTATGTAGGCTGGAAGTTTTGTTCAGAGGCCAGTACTTCAGCAGAAAATCCGGCAAATCCACTCGGTTTGATTGATTGAAGGCGGTTTCCTTTGACAAGGAACGAAGCACCAATAAAGGGCGGAGGATTAAGGGAAAAATTACTTCAGCGCAAATGTATTGAGCCAACGGACAGATTTGATTCCGCCTTTGAAGACTTAAGGATCAATTGATTACGTACTAAGTACTTTGACTGACTTGTTAGTCTAGTGATTCCAATTACCACGCCCGACTGCGGCTTACATGGGGCTAGATTCGATTCCTGGGTCAAAAATAATAATCAATTCAAGAAATCCTCAATACTAGCTTGGAGTTACAAAGTTGGCGATGTTTCACCCCCGTGCCTTGGAGAACACGCAAAATAAAGCAGCCTATCCTGCGTATCTCTCTCCGATTATGTCGGATATCCATCATAAGCAATAAGAATTGTCATCGTCATAAGAATAATATTGGAAAAATGTGATTTCTTAAAGTTTGAACATTATTGATAGATCGAATTGTAAATATACTTCGTAACTTAACAGTTACTATTTTCAGTTACTACTTTTGGAAAACTAGTAACAAAATTCTTAGCATATTTGCTTATAAATTGAAAACAAAATAAAAATATGTAAGTTAAGCGGTTTTTGTATACACAGAACATAAGACTTCGTCACACAGGTCGCGAAACGGAAACGGGTCAATAGCGGTTGTATTAAAAATCGTACATGCGTACTATGGAGCGTATTTTGACTTTGAGTTAAAACGAGATGGATTAACATTATACACATAAAGAGTTCTGTGCTGGCACAAATAAACACTAAACAACAACAACATATACAGAGTTAAAAAACAGAATGCCTAAATTGCAGGAAACACATAATACAGACAAGTAACAGGTTTCACTTGAAATGATTGTCTATTTAGGCATAGTTGGCCACAAAAATATACGACATAAGTATCAGGAAAAAAGGGTCTCTTTGAAATGTTATATCACACAAATCTTTATATAAGTACTAGCTAATGCCCGAGACTTCGTCCGCGTGGATTGATTTTTTTTTGTTTCCCGCGGGAACTCCTTAATTTTCTGGGATAAAAAGTAGCCTGTGTGCTATTTCAGACTATAATCTATGTCTGTACCAAGTTTCATCCAGACCCGTTCAGCCGTGCTGACAAACAAATATCCATCCATCCATCTATCCAAACTTTTGCATTTTTAATATTAAGTATAGATAAGTTGGGTTCCTCTAAAAATAAAACCAGCAACATTTAAATCAAACAATTTTTTTGCTTTTCGTGCCTGGTGGCACAAGTTTAATACCTTACCGATGATCGATCCAATTGAAATCTGTCGGTACAAGATATCGCTCCTTGTTTAGCACAAGCTTTAATGTAAAAGTAATCAAGAAAGCAGCCCTGAGGCGGAATAATAAGCAGGAACTATCTCGCTGCGGAATTTAAAACAGTTTTGCCTATTTTGTAATAACAAGATGTGAATAATACTAGTTCTTGTACCAATTTCTCGGAGGACGCATCAGTTATATGCAACGGCACGGAAAATGGAATGTGCTGTGAAATTGCATTCTTCTATTTTAAGGATTGAGAATAGCTTACATTTTGCCAACCAAATGAAGAAATGTGTGATGTTTCTTTCACCCAGTATTCCTTACAATAAGGTTCACTATTCGTTGACTGACGTAATAAATCAAAATGTGGGTATCTTTGTTACTGGCGACGAATTTGCAAACAGTGAGCGTGTTATTGCTAAATAACTTCAAAGATTATTTGAAGTAGATAAATGTCATGGAGGTTACCATGAATTCTTTAAGGTTTCATTCTTTATTAAATTTTTTTGTATCCTAATTATATAATAAATAGTATGTCATTGATATAAATATCAACTTTTAGATAGATTGGCAAGTATTTTATAGTAATTAGATAGGTCCATAAGCGACGAAAGATAATAGTATAAATCGTTTTAGACACCCAGTGTCGTAGATTTTTCCAAAAGCAGCCAGCCCTGAAGAGCCTTCAGGGTGGAATAAATGTACTAGATAAAATGAAATATGTACTCTGATGTTGAAATTACAAATCGGTCGCTGGAATATCTCTTGTAATCAGAAACACTAATGGTACTGTTATAGTTAATATTATCTTACGTCGGCTTAGGTTTTTATATCAAATCCCTAGCACTTCATCCACTAGCTCCATTAAGTTAATAAGTGTACATTTTGGCAAAAACCCTGCATCCACTGGAGCTTAATTATTATTATCGTTCAGTGCAACATATTGATGTGCTGAAGGATGAGTTAAAGTTGTTGTATCAGTTTTACAATTTAGATTAAATTTCTCGTAATGCTTTTATGAGTTGAACCCATGTCCTTTGCCCCGCGCTTTGTCCAGTGAGAGTACACACAAATGTTTAAAAAAATCCATTAAATAGCTTCTATTTATTCATAACATCGATCAAAGGTTTATAGAGACCGATTGTAATAAAAACAAATCACTGGAACGTCAATATTGTGAACCCTTTTATCGAAAAACGTAATTTCAAATAAAGGCGAATAGTACCACTCGAATTACTGAATTTGTTGAATTTGAAATGCCGATTTAACTTTTATCTAATACTGATCAGGCTCAAAGTAATGAAACGTGCTAAATTAAATCACAATAAAGAGAAAAAAAAACGGGGTCAAATTACCCGTGATCCGTTTAAGTTAGTTTTATTTTCGACTCAAGTGCATCCTACATCAGCTCATCAATTAGAAAAAAATAGGGTTCGTTGATCCCCACTGCAGGGCACTCAACATCAAGACGTTTCGTGAATGAACTAGATGTTTAATTCGCTATAATCCGCTACAGTAGACAAATTTGTGTGGTACAGTGCGTGTCTTTCACCTGCAGCATGCGATACCCACCACCCAGCAATTCGCACAGGCACAACACCACACCACACAAATCCTCCAAATCACTTTCAACGTACGTTTCACTCCGACACCGGAGCATAGGGGAGGGGGCGGGCCTTCAGTATGGGCCATGCCAAAAAGGTATATAAGCCGGAACTTGCGATACGATAGTCACTTCACAATCGTGCATTGTCGAGTCAACATCTTCTGAAGATGCTCCGGTGTCGGAGTGAAACGTACGTTGAGAGTGATTTGGAGGATTTGGTGTGGTGTTGTGCCTGTGCGAATTGTTGGGTGGTGGGTGTCGCATGCTGCAGGTGAAAGACACGCACTGTACCACACTGTAAACTTCTAGTTCATTCACTATCATGGACTTCCGCAAAGTAACGCCTGCTTCTATTCAATATTTCAAGACGTTTCGTTTGCAGAGTCAATTATGAAATATTTGATTTCTGTTTTTTCTCTGATTTGTTCTGGTAGGTAGTTTCGGTCGTAGCTATTTACTACCGAAAATTCAACAGGCACATTTTTGTATTTGTCCTAATATTATAATCCTAAAATACAAATCCTAATATTATAAAAGTGAAAGTGGGATTCTGATCGATGGATGCTGTCTATTACCTTTTCACGGCCCATGCGTTGAACCGATTTTGATGAATCTGGTATAGCGAAAGGCAGAAAATGTACGCGGACGAATTCGCGGGCATCATCAAATAAGTGCCTACATATTTCTAAAAAAGTAGGTATTCCCTAAGATTCTACTTAACGTAGACTCCCACTAACTAAGATTTTCCACCCGAGCAAATCCAGGGCAGGGCAGCTAATTTATATTAATAGATATTTTCTTAGATTTTGATTTGCGACTCGACGATCAAAGACGTTTCATTATGAATGCTCGAGAGAATATAATCTTCTTAAAACGTCTGTGAATGCTTGAGTAGCCGTTATAAAGGTTATATTGAGTTTGGATCCACTTACTTCTATTTCAATTACTTCTAGATATTTGTTATCAAAAATGTTATCCTACTCTCCTATAATCTTGATTTATTTATTTTATTTTAATTATTTTATACAAAAATAATTAGATATGTCCTATTATTAACAGAAAAGAAGCGGACACATTAGTTGTTGTATTTTTAATTTGTACATTATTGGAATATTTCTGGGAAATAAATTGATTTATTTATTAGGTAAAGCTTATCTCTCAAATCGAAATTTCTTCCATCTTTCCTTAGTGAATAAGGTGAAAATGTATATAAAATATAACCTTAAAATACCCTAGCAAATAAAATATAATTTTTTAAATACCGCATCATTCCGCGTTCCGGTTTATTCATCCTTTCACCAAAGACTGGCTGTAAGAGATTGCTTTAGCAATAAGACCGCCTTTGCACGTTTCTACGTAGTCTTACTGCTTCTTTTAACAGTATACTGTACCTATATTTTATGTGTGCAATAAATATATCCGTCTATTTATCTATCTAAATTACCTTAAAAAACTCAGGTAAATTACCTTAAAATATTGGAGAGCAGACAGTTAGGGATGGCACACACAAAAAGTGTGATCATTTCGTAGTTCCCGCTACATAATTCAGCCACCCTCGTCGTTCACATTACGCCGACACGCTGTATCCATACATTACCATAATAGGCGCCGCCGCGGCCGCCGGTGCTACAGTGAATTTGTTTTCCTCATACACAGGGATACATATTGCCGTGAACACCTCACATCCCAAATTATTTAAATCACAGTTTAGCCTTTAGCTTGCCTGGATCCATACTAATATTATAAATGAGAAAGTGTTTCTGTCTGTCTGTCTATCTGCTACGCTTTCACGGCCCATCTGTTCGACCGATTTTGATGAAATTTGGTACAGGGATAGGCTATATCACGGGGAAGGGATAATACTTTTTATCCCGGAAAATTCAAGAGTTCCTAATCCAAACGGACGAAGTCGCGGGCATCATCTAGTATTATATAAGAAACTAGCGAATGGCCGCTTCGCTCCCTTGGGAATTTAAAAACATCCAGCCTTATTCCGTGTTAACATTATAAATCAAAAAGTTACGTTATTAATGTAACGTATTACTTTTTGAAAAGAGTACGTGCTGAATTTCTTGTTTGTTCTCAGTACAAACTCTTTCTGAACCGGTGGTAGAGTCACAACCTGAAGTATAGGGGAATAGACCCCTAATCAGTTTCTACAAAGCTTCGTACCGGAACTGCAACCAGCGGAAATCATACCGGAAATTATAAATTTCCAAATAAACCCTGTCGGGGATCGAATGCGGGACCGAATCTACGTTAAAACAACAGCGCTCACCACTGCGCCAGGGAGGTCGTCAAAGGGAGACATTTATCATTTACGCAGTACGTAGTAGATACGATCTCATATTATATGTAAAACTAATTAAACGGGCGGAAGGGAAATACGTATGTCTATCTATACATAGACTATCTATCTACTAGTACCTTTGTGTCCAATTACCCGTGCTCGGAAGATGCAAATCAATAGCTCTTAACTTGTACCAAGACGCTTGCGGTTAACTTGCTCATTTCACATCTGATTATTAACTATCAGTGACTAGTTTGTGCTCCCAATGAAGAGTAATAGTTATTTTAACGAAGGAACGAGAAGTTTAATTCGCTATAATCCGCCACAGTAGGTAAATCGATGTGGTACAGTGGTGCCGATTCTGTAATGTAACATCTCTAAACTAAACTAAAATGGCAGCTTTAAATCTAGTTCTGTCCCTTTCCGTAGGGAGTATTATGAAAGGGTTAGCAATATTTATAATGCTCTAATTTTAGTTTAGTTTAGAGATTGTGCACTACAGAATCAGCCCCAGTGTGTATCTTGCACCCGTAGCTTGCCATATTCACCACACTTCACAAATCCTCCAAATCACTCTCAACGTACGTTTCACTCCAACACCGGAGCATCTTCAGGAGATGTTGACTCGACAATGCACGATTGTAGTTTTTTTTTAATGTGATGATGCAGTCTAAGATGGCAGCAGGCTAACCTGTTAGGGGCATGGCAGTTATATTAAACCCATACCCCTATCCGGTTTCTACACGACATCGTACCGGAACGCTAAATTGCTTAGCGGCACGTCTTTGCAAGTAGGGTGGTAACTTCAGAATTTATAAATGCCCAAATTGACCCTGCCGGGGATCGAACCCGGGACCTCCGCACGTTAAGACAACAGCGCTCAACACTGCGCCACGGAGGTCGTCAAAAGTTATTAGTCGTTAATAGTTATTTGTTCAATAAGATAGCAAACAAAGTTCGTTTTTGTTGCAAATGCCTCATCGTAGTTTGATCTTGATTAAGGGAGGGATAAAGGGTAAAGGCACGAGAAACAAAAAACTTTGCTATCGTGTGATACATATAACTTTTCACCTCACTAGCGAGAAAACACAATCCCGGCCCGACCTGGGACTCGAAACCAGCCCCTCGATTGTGTAAGGAAATCGTCATCATTTGTCTAACGTAAGTATAATTCGAACTGTTTACGGAGTTCATACGAGTAGATGCCTGCACGTAAAAAAACATGTATGAACTCCTAAAACTATTCGAGTAATACGTTTTAAGCTGTCAAATGATTACAATTTGCTTAGACAATTGGGCCTCAGGACCTCGTCGACCGCAATCCTAGTCGCCGCCGGATAAATTGAGATGACGGTAATTATGACCTACATCTGAAAGCTTACATCCTCAATTATGATCGATATGGACGTATTATCTTTTGACCATAAGCCTAATTATCTAAGCAAATAGTAATCACTTGAGAGTTCGAAACGTTATAACTCGAAATGTTTAAGGAATTCATTCATACTTTTTGACACGCAGGCATCTATGTCCTCCATAAACAGTTCGAATTATACGTTTGACAAACGATTACGATTACGATTTTCTTACACAATATTAATTTACGGAGGACAAATGATATTAATTTACGGATTCGAGAGTTTACGTTACATACGATTTGATTTTGAAAGATAAACGTTAACGTCTTAAAGTCCGCCACGCTAGTTTATTACAGTCGTTAGATTCCAACGAAGCACCTTCCAAAGCACGTCTTCTTATCACCACCGTTCAGCCATTTATTGCTTCTATAACTCGGATAACTGGTGTACGTGACGCAGAAAGTGTCAACATATGAAAACACATAAACACATACATATATATACGGTTATAAAGATTTATTGTTGCTGACGATGAATATTTAGGAATCTTTTTATAGATCTCTCTCTCTCTCTCTCTCTCTGTCGTATTTCTCATTACTAAGGTTCATCACCCCAGTCCATTAATCATGTAATGGTAGGAGCTTTCTTGAGATAATATTGCGTTGGGGATGTCCTTCCGCAAACCACTCGACGAATAGAACTACGAGTATTTCGACTCTAAGGTTTTAACGAATTAACGAATATTTTATTAGAAATTTAGTGATTATAATCACGATTAAAAACGATTGTTCGAGGCACGGAGAAGAGGAAATAGCCGAATTCGAACCAAATTCGAACACCCATCCAGTTATAAAACCTTTCGTCCCGCAATTTATAGATAGAAACACTCGGCCACTTTGCATTTATATTAAAATTTATAACCTTTAAGAGAATCTCTAATGGATCAAATGGCGCCCAACTGGGGACCTCTTACAAGTTATGACATAAATATGCCCAGATATACAAATGTCTCCAATCCGACCTAATATAATAAATGCGAAAGTGTAATAGTGTAACTTTCTGTCTGCTAAGATTTCACAAGCCACCGGCTGCTTTCCGGTGAAGGGCATAAGCTACTATTTATCCCGGAAAAGCAAAGAGTTCTCACGAAAAACTAATACCATACGAACGAAGTCTTGTTCATCACCTAGTCTAGCTGTATTAGAATGTTATTATAATTTATAATGCGACTTAAATCTCTACTAATATTAAGAAATGGATCAAATGGCGCTAGTTGGGCGCCATTTGATCCATTTAATCCCGATAATTAATTATTATAACATGAATATGTGCAGTATAGAAACTAGAAATGTCCTTAATAGTAATATATACGCGTTAAGCTGTAAGACGGCCATTAGTGAAACACAGTCAACCTCAGGCGGCTTAGGGTAGGACCACACTTGAGACTCTTATCTTGTCTAAACTAAGGATGACAGATATTATTGCCTAATAATCTAATTATACAATTTCTTACAACAATCCAAATTATACACATCGTACAGATAAGAAATTTTATGAGTCTAAATATAATAAAACCATGTAGATTTTTTCTGGAAATGGGAAAGTCTCAAATCTATGAAGTTATTACGTTTGTGGCGCGCATGAAACACGAGAGCGGCAATCTAATTTTAGTGCAACAAAAAAACTTACACGTTTTACTCAGTCAGCCTCCTTGCTGATTCTTCTATGTTGGAAAGACGCTTCGAACTAGCGGTAGACTCACTTGGGAATTCAAAAGTTTCTCTCTCTCTCTCTCTCTCTCTCTCCTTACGTCGTATTCCATTACTGAGGATCGTGACCCCTTTCCATTAATCAAATAATGGTACGAGTTTTCTTGAGATAACAATGCAATGGGTCCCACGTTCTTCCGCATAAGTTTACTTCATTCAAAAGTTTACTTAAAAAGAAGATCTTTCTGTTCAGAGCTTCCTATTCTTAGTTTTTCTATCACAACATGTGGTAGAGCAACATTTGTCGGTGCGACAAATCGTCAGTGTAATGTTGCTGTTAAATAAATCGGCACAAATGTAATTCGGCAAGATGGCTGCCGTAATGGCGGTCTAATGGCGCATGTAACTGCGCTGTAAATAATTCCATAAGAAAATCGCGGCGATGTGTACCTGTCAGTAGTTGGGAGAGCGGGTTTAATGAATAGGGCTCTACGGTTTAAGGGTTTGAGTTTTTCGATGTAGTACTTATATAATAGTCTACATTCTAGAACTTATATAGCCGACTAGGTGATGCCCGCATCGTCTGCGTGGATTTAAGTTTTTAAATCAAACAATTTTTTTTCGGCTTCGTGCAAGACACGGGTTGCAGCAGCGCAGTGGTGAGCGCTGTCTCACCTGCCGGGTCCTGGGTTCAATTCTCGGTAAGGTCAATTTGGGAATTTATAATTTCTGAATTTGCTGTGGGAGGCAAATGAGCGTGATTAGAACTCCTTAATTTTCCGGGATAAAAAGTACCTAGCCTATGTCACTTTCCAGATCCTCAACTCTTTATCCATATCCATGGTCCTATACCCATGCAAAAAATCACGTCGATCCGTTGCTCTGTTGCGGCGATCTGGCGTGATTGAGGGACAAACCAACGAATAAACACTATCGCATTTCGCATAAAATTATGATTTATTTTCATTTCTTTATTTTGTTTCCAGCAATCTTCCTTTATCTTTTAAACTAAGCATTAATTGCTAACAAACTGAAATTGAAAATTAAATACGTTTATGAAATTTTTTAACTTAGAATCAGCAAAAGGAAAAAGCGGGTGATACACGGGTTTTATTACAAGAAAATGTCAAATAAGCTGTGTATTTTGTGCTCTCTGTGCACTAGATATTCGAGTGCGAGGCAAAAACCGGCCATGTGCGAGTCAGACTCGCACACGAAGGGTTGCGTACCATTGTACAAGATTTGAAAATACTATGTATCTCTAAATACTATAGTGAAAGAAGAAGTTCAAAAATCACGTTTCTTTATTTTTAATTGAAGTGAAACTTCTTTATAATTGACAAATTTGATGAATCGACAAAGCGACAAACATATTCTTAATAGCCTGCGAGACAATGACATAGAATACAAAGGCTTTCTTTTATGAAGTTTCACTTCTGCCGTGTGTGAATTGCACACACAAATTTTTTTTTAAAATTATCTGTTGTTATAGCGGCAATCAAAATACATACCTACCTTCTCTGTGAAAGTTCCAATTGACTGAGTAAGACAGACGGACGGTCGGATAGCGGAGGCTTAGTAATAGCGCGTTGGCAACCTTTGGGTACGGAACCCTAAAAACTGCGTGCGTTGCTCTCGAAAGTGTAATGAATCTCCCGGAGAGTAGAGGGAACATTGTGAATCGGGATTATGGACCGGCAATGATTAAAACCACAACTTAGCTAGTGTACAGTACGGAAATTAACCTACCTACGCTTTTTTAAATTGAAATTGAAATTTTATTTGCTCAAACAAACATTAAAAACAGTAGTAATACAAAAAAAGTGTAATCATCAAAATTGATATGCCGACGTGCCCTGGACAGTCACAAAGGCTATTTTTTACACTGGATAGTCAAAGACATCCCTAGGGATTGTTAAAACCTGAACACAAGGTAACTTAAGTTACCTACGAGTACAAGCACGCGGACGTAGTTGCGAGCATCGTTATATTACATAGACTAGTGAATCTAGCAGATTTATTTTTCTCGATGCTTGATCGTTTCAGAACTGTATAATAGCTAGGTTGTAATATAAACCTTTCTCTCTCTCTGTTAGATTAACATACTGCTCGAAAAACTGTAAAGTAAATATTGTCGTTTGTCATAACGTAATTAATATTAACTTTTTATACGACTGGCTGAAAAAAGGAGTAACTATATTGTTTTCAGGGTTCATGAATGAATGTATGTATGTATGTATGTATGTATGTAAGTATGTATGTATGTATGTATGTATGTATGTATGTATGTATGTATGTATGTATGTATGTATGTATGTATGTATGTGACTTTGTATATTCCACCATAACTTCTATACCTACGCCTGAACTGATTTTGATAAATGAGTTATCGTTCGAATTGCTAGCTTATTCCGGGTGATATAGGCTAGTAAAATTTAAAAAAAGTTGATGGGGTGACCCGCATTAAAAATTAAATTTGAAAAAAATATTCGAAAATAAGATTAACTATATAATCATCATATAGAAAATGACGAGTAGATTCTAAAAATATATAACACTATAGTTCAATATCCAGTGATTCACAAAAAATATCATTTAATAAAAATGTGAATAAGATTCTAATTTAACAAGATAAATTTAGATTTTTTAGTTATTTTTATGGCAGGGCAGTCGTGTTTTTTAATTTTTTTAATTATGACTTGTTACATTAATTCGCTATAATCAAGGCTATGTGGTACAGTGTGTATCTTGAACTTAGAGCCCGCGATATTCACCACACCACAGAAATCTTCCAAATTATTCTCAACGTACGTTTCACTCCAATGCCGGAGCATCTTTAGGAGATTTTGACTCGGCAATGCACGATTGTAAGCAATTATATGAGGGTCATATTAAACTTTCTCTCGTAGGTTACTTTTCTGAAGTTTCACTTCTGCCGTGTGTGAATTGCACACACACACTTTTTTTTTATTATCACCATTTCACAAACATTGTATAAATAAAAATATAATAATTAACAATTAGATTAATTGGCCCCTGGAACAATTCATTCCCATGCTTTTTTATCATTTAAATAATAATTTATGACGTAAATATAGAAAATAAGATTTTTCATTACATTCATACAGCTACTGAGATGTGGAACTAAGCTCTAATTCGGTGCTATTAGGTCGTTTTAATTAAGGTCCCGTTCTGTTCTGGACAGCTTCAATTAGGCTTTGTGAGGGTCTGTCGGCGACGAAATTGCTCTTTTCCCAGATTAGGTTTCCAAAACTGTTTTTTTTTCTCGTTTAGAAAATCTAATCACATTTCTTTCTAGTATCATACTAATATTATGAATGTGAAAGTGCGTTTATTATGGTCTATTGGTTCGTGATTGAAAAAAAAATACAATTACATGAATGTGTAGCTGTAGATACATACGTAACATCAGTCCTTAGCGTTACTGGAGCGAGTCAAATCTATGCACTTTTATCATTTACTTACGTAATCTTCAACAGTATACTTAAAATAATGAGCTTTTATCAGAAGCATACTTTTAATGGATTTCTTAAACTTATGTAAAGGCAAGTTTAAAATAGGTTGGTAGTATAACCACAGTAAACAGATACAACCAGTATGGAAACTAAGCCTATTTGATAAAATAATTACCTACGCTCCATTGAAGCAATAGGGTTGGCACTTTTAATGTTTCATGGTTAAATTTTGTTTTTGTTAATTAAAACATTCTATGTTCTGTAGTGATCATTAATCGAATTAAAATCGCTAGTTTACGAATAAAATTTAAATAATATTAGTATCTCATGGCGTCGGTTAATCTAGATAGTTTAAAATATGGAAAACAGTTTAATATTGACACACATCAACTTGTAGATCTTTGTTTTTTTGTAGGTCACTAACTTATCATTATGGCGTCACCTTTTACATATTTTGGCGGGAGCGTACGCGAGCTGGGCGCGCGGTAGGCGCCGCAGGTGCCGCGCGGGCAGGGCTCATGAGCTCTGTTTTCAGGTGTTTGTCACGCATTTTCAGGTCGAACCGTACCGCGTTTCAACCCCAAAAATGCGTCTGATACCTAGTAATTAAAAAAATATTGCATAAAAAATACCTTTATTCTTGACTAGCTGCTTGACTGCAATTTAGATTTGTAATTTTATCGTGAAAAAAACAAAGTAAACAATTTATAGATTTTTCATATTATGTATGGCGCTGAATTTTTAAAATTTTGGTACCAGTATCCTATTTTGTGATCCCAGGGAGCCCCAAATATCGGTTTTAAACGAATTTAAAAAACGATAGTTCCGGGTTTGTTGAAGCAGAGTTCAAATTGCCGTATGCTACGCAATACACTCCTGGCATTTTTAAAAAGATCGCGGAAATAGACATTCGTCATGACGCAGCACTCACTACTGACGGCCTCGCGACGACTGCTTAGAAGTCTCGTCGATGCGCATGTTTGTGTAGTGAGCTGTTTCGAACGTTTCTAGGTAGTTTCACTACTGTCTCTGTTTACTGTGGTATAACGTCGTTATAAATTAATATAAAACAGTTGTACTATAAGTCATACTTTACTGCATTGCCTGCGGTTTTTTTTATTCCCCTACAAGTTAGCCCTTGACTGCGATCTCACCTGATGGTAAGTGAAGATGCACTCTAAGATGGTAGCGGGCTAACCTGTTAGGGGCATGGCAGTTATATTAACACCATACCACTATACGGTTTCTACACGGCATCGTACCGGAACGCTAAATCGCTTGGCGGCACGTCTTTTACCACCGGTAGGGTAGTAACTAGCCACGGCCGAAGACTCCCACCAGGCCAGACCAGGGAAAATTCAGAAATTATAAACTTTTATTTGTTTCACAGTACTTGCGGTTGTTGTGAGAGTACCTGCGTAGTGTAGTAGTTTGGCGGAAACTCTTGTTGTATAAGATTGTATCAAAAGTAATATCTATAAAGTCATGCTCCGCTCGCTACTGGGTTATTGTTCTCTAGAACTTTCCATCGTCTTTTGTTTCTATGTAGCAATAACTTTACAGGTATTCCGTGAAGTTTTTTTTATAAGAAGTTGCATCATATTGCATTGAAATAAGAAAAGAAAAAACGTTTATTTAACAAGTGAGCATAATTTAAAAACACACACAACAGCGCACATCAAATTGTATTTTTTCAAAAAATTTATAGCCAGTGTCACCCGGGAGGAGGATGTAAGGATCCTAATGATACCATACATCCAAAATTTTAGAAGACATTTAGAAGTTATGGTGGAATAAAGAAACTCATTCACATGCATGAACGCTGAAAACATTACGCTCCTTTTTTAGGCAGTCGTATAAAAATTGTACTTGCCAACTACTGGCAAGAGAAAGTCCCACTAGTTCAAATTTTCCGGAGTAAATGTAGCCTAGATGTATCAATTCAGATTATAAGCTTACTCCATTCCAAATTTCAGCCAAATCGGACTTGAAAGAGAGAAATAAATAAATGTTTCCTTACCTCAAGGGTAAGGGTGACTTCAGTCATTGTGAGGTGAAGGAAAAAAAAACAAAAACTTAACATTTATAAAATTTTAAGTAAGATAGAAAATTTCTGTCAAAAGAAATTGTTTACAAAGTATTTAAAGATGTACTTAACTACAATATGATAAAAACAACTCGCGAAAGCTTTTCAAACACTGAATCTTATTAAACAGAAATACTTATAAAAGAAATAAATTAATACTAAAGGTTCAACCTAGCGCATAAAATTCTTTGTCAACAATAAATTGGTAATAGTAATTTTTATAATGTAATAAAACCAGAGATGCCTATAAAAGTAGCTTTATAGCAAACCTAATTCGAGTTTATGGGTGCTAAAGTAATATTTTGATGCACTGTTATAAAAAAAATTGGAAGTTAAATTTTAATATACCCACTTACTTATATGTTAATAATTTTTGAAGTTCTAAATCGATTTGAAAATGTATATACACATTTCATATTTTTTGTTATCAATAACTTATAAATGTTTTGAAAAGAGTAACAGCTGATTATCTTTCCGACTCTTCTCATTAGAATCTGCTTTCCGATCCGGTAGAATTACAGACGAAGCATAAATTACCCAATTTCGTCCTACCTATGAAATAAATAATATTAATTAAAAGTTTAACGTAGTGAGCGATTGACTACTCGAATGCGTTTGCAAATAATATCTGTCTATAAAGGAGCACAAGGCTTTAGCTTAGGAAATAGGAAGTGCATCTAACAAGACAACTACAACACAGAATATAGTTACTACAACTACAGTAAGAATCTTAGCGGTTACTGTTACTCAAAGCTGTTACTAGATACTTAAGCTGAGTTTCCTCTCCAATGCCCGTTTGCTATAAACTTGTAGCCTCGTTACCACTTCAAGCACTAGATGTGCTTCGTGGTTTCTCAAACTTGTTTATTGTTAAATCAGTATTGAGAAATGAAATGACCTTACTTGCTTGAAACTGTGTATAATATCCACCTGGAATAATTTTGGCCCCGAAAGCCCTCCCTGACGACCTTCCTGGAGCAGTGGTAAGCGCTGTGGTCTTATATGGAAAGTGGGAGGTGTCTAATTCAATCCAAGTCAGGATCAATTTGGAAATTTGTATTTTATAAATTTGGCGCTGGTCTGGTTTAGTGGAAAGCTTCGGCTAGTTACCACACCGCTTTACGATTTAGCGTTCTGGTACGATGCCGTACGTATATAAACTAATTAGGGGTATTTAACTGCCATACCCATAATAGGTAACTTGAATGAATGAATGAAATATGCTTTATTGTACACCATAACAGAAATAATCACAAACAAAAACAAAAAAATAAAAATCGGTACTATTGGCAGCTTTATCGCTTTGAAGCGATCTCTACCAGGAACCAAGTTACACAGGCTTTAAAAATTTAAACCCGCGAGAAAGGGTTAAGGCTTAACTTGAAGGGAAATTAAAAGAAAAACAATCTTAATAGTAACTAACCCTCCACACAGACTACTGATATTATAATGCACAAGCGTCAGCGGAAATATAGGTGCATCCTCCCTCACTCTAGTTGTATGATGGAACAGTAATCAGAGGTATAATCGAAGCGAATGGAGGTCGGAAGAAAAGTCTTTGTGGGAAAAAAGAACGATAACAAAACATAAGCCAGAGAAAGATAAAGATTAAAAGTTCTCATTTCGAAAGTTCCAGAAACACACTTTCGAAATAATCCACCAAGAAACCCCACAATGAGCCTACGAGGCTAAGAAATCGTCTGTTTCAGTATTGCCACAGCGTAAGTATTTATACAGTGGGTCGACCCACGTACAAATGACAGACCCGGCTTCCATGACAGTTGTAGCACCTAGAGGTACGGTACTCTCTCACCTAGGGTTGAGATCATGTTAGTGATTAAGAAACTGCATACAAATTTGACATTCGATTTTAAAATTATTGATATTAGATTGACAGAATTTTGCATTGAAAATTCTGCCAGTTTCCTCCGTCACGTGACAGGGAGCGTTGCCCCCCCGCAGCGTTGATCCATCAAGTCGTCTCCGTCGAATTACTGGTAAGAAATAACTTATGTCTTTAGACTGTGGTATTCCTCTGAATGTCGGCGTGATGAGTGAAGTGTGGCGGTTGGTAACAATGCACGCCGCCATTTGCAAATGAAGCTCTTCACAAGATGGCGGCTTACACATGAGATGTTGAAATATGAGGAAATTATGCCTTACTTTAGTGTAAAGTGGATTTATATATGTAGACAATAAATAATGCCCGCGACTTTTTTCACGTGGATTTAGATTTTGAAAATCCCGTCGGGATTTTTGGGATTTTGGGATAAAAAGTAGCCTATGGGATGCAAGCTGTGATCTATCTCAACCCGTCAAAATCGGTTGAAGAGACGGGCCGTAACCAGACAGACACACTTTCACACTTATAAATGTGACTCTTACTGACTGATGACTGTCTAGTTGAGTTATCTACTAGTCAAATTATTAGGCTAAGTAGATTGTAATTTAAGTTCGTATACATCATTAATTAATTTTGCTTTGAGCTATATTTAATACTAGTTCATTTAGCTATACAGCTCTAAATGGCTTGTGGGTCTAGTAACAAAGTTATAGGCACAACGCAAACCCACTGAAAGTCAGCAAGGCCCAAGCAACGCTCCCTCCGTGGTTTAGTATCCTAATTTCAATAATAACTCGCTTAAAATAAAGCTGAATGTCGCTTTAACACTTCAAAACAGTTTCTGTACTCTGAAGTGTACCTAATTATTCTGAACCATGTCTCCGTAAACGACTCGCCTTTCGTTTACGGAGACATGGTTCAGAACTCCAGTGACCCACTAAGGTAATTGCGGGAAGCATAAAACGACGGTAGTTTGCGAAACTACGCAGAATCTTTCGCCAAACGAAGGAATATCAACCTTATTTTACGGGTGATATAGTTATTTTTGTATTAGAATGGAATGGTTCAAAGGTGCACAGTGTAGGTAGAGTAATACCTAATAATACAAGTTGAGATCTACAGTGGTATCTGAGAGATAACCGCAGAGCTAGTCCGCCATATTCCTGTAGAGGGAAGGTCCTCTTGGACGAGCCTTATGCTGCTGCTTATTATTAGCAGCTGTTTATTATCTCGGTGAAAAGGATTCGAGTGCCATTCTAGTTTAACACCTATTACTTACATGTTATGGTAACATAAACATTTTGTTCCTTAGCTAAGGATTCCTAAAAAGGGGATTAAACTTTAAAAAAATAGTTTAACATGATTAAATAAGACCACCGTCCTGGTAAATTAACAAAATTAAAAATTTATGAGACTAAAATCATTATTAATATTAACATAAAGTGTGTCTATCTGCTACGCATTCGCGGCGCCATCTTTTCTATCGATTTTAGCGAATTTTTTAAATAAACGAGGCCGTGAATTGCTATTCGGCCGAGACTTTATATTATTTTTCTCTGATTTACTTCATTTTTGACAGTGTATTGTCAAAAATAAATAAATTTTAAAATTACGAAAGCTTTTCTACATTCCCGGTAGGTGGTTTTGACTTACCTAAACTTACGCTAAATTATTGTGTTAGTAAATATATTTAATTGATCTGATTTGTATGTGTTTGAGTATTAGTGGTCAGAAAAGATCCAATCTACGTATTCATTTAATGAAGCAATCTCCGAGAAAGTAGGAGAAAAGACTACTTATAGTCCCACAAACTTACTGACCCAGTGACAGCGCCGCTAGTAGATAAGAAAATTAAAATAAAAACAAAAACTAAACAGGCATCAAAATTAGTTCCAATTTTGGCCATCGGATCAGATTAGTTTGCGGCATTACAAAAGTATATTGAACCTAAACAAAAAGCATCAAGGTCACGGAATCACAAAGAAATCCCTCGCAATTTACCAAAGGTCCATTCAGTGGAAGAAAAGAAACATTTTACTACTACCATTGAAAGCGGTGCTTTCAACCAATCCGCCCTTCAGCTAGGCGTGAATCTCTCACTAGGGTTGGTCGTGACAATAGCGGCCGCGCTTGTGACCCTTTCAGTAGAGAAAAGGTTTTATCTAAAAGGTCGAATAAGCACTTGATGTATCTCATTCTCAATAGTCCAAGATATTTTCACATATATGAAACCTTAGGTTCTCAGTAGTGTCTCATGTTCTTTGAATCTGCGTGATTGTGGAGCTCGCCTTGTGACACCTGGGCAGGTACCAGGTAACAAAGGTAACTAAAAATAAGAGTTACTTAACTTAAATTTACATGCCTGATTTTTATATTATGTGTTTTGTAGAATATTATTCTAAAATAGTATAATAAGTGTCAGACACTTTCCATGGACTTACTCTATAAAGCGTTGATAGGTACTTACTAACTTTTGTATACTTAACTTATGTACTTATCTGTTTAGTTTTAATACTGTATTTCAATTAACTTAGGGCCGGTTCCTCCAACTCCGAGTAACTTTTAACCCGGTTTGAGTTTTTGATAGATTTCGTATAGGAATTCTGTAAAAATTTTAAAATTCGTAAGTTAATCATTATTCAGAGTTGGAGATATCGGTCGATAATAAAAAAAAATAAAACATACTTAATATAAAAATAAACGCGCCGAATTAAGGTCTTGCCCTATCCTTCTTTTGAGAGTGAGGGAATAAGAAACTGACTGACTGATATACCAACGTACAGTTTAAATCGTAAAGCCTGGAAATTTGCGATTTTACGTATACGGTGCTCTCTATAACAGTGAAAAATGATAAGAAAGAAGCGTTTATTAAGGGTATTCCAAAAAAAATGGAAAGGAAAACTTAAAAAAAATTGGGGACTTATAGATCGATGCCCGTAGGCATCTTCTTCCGCATGGATTAAAGTTTTAAAATCCCAGAGGAATTCTGTGATTTTACGGTATAAAAAGTAGTCTATGTCACTCTACAGGTCCTAAACTGTACCCATGCAAAAAAATCACGTCGATCTACCGAGATCAGCTCTGTTGCCGTGTGATTAAAGGACGAACCAACACACTTTCGCATTTATACTATTAATAGTGTGAAGGAGTTGTAGTAAAAATGTCTTTGGAGTTAGCAGGAGCTATCAGGCTGTCTATAAGCATGCCCCGGATATAAGCTCAAACTCAAATCTTTTTTATTCAAGTAGACTTTGACAAGTGCTTTTGAATCGTCAAGTGAACCTACCACTGGTTCGGAATATAATTCCTACCGAGATGAACCATCAAGAAACTCGGTAGTTGCTCTTTTGAAAAAAATATTACTAATACATCAATGTGAAGATATGGTACGCGCGCGAGTTGAATGCATTTGGGGTCTGAGGTGATACATACCTAAGCTCTGCATTCAACTCGCGCGCGAACTGTACATAAGTAACTGCGAATGAACTAGAAGTTTAATTCGCTATAATCCGCTACAGTAGACAAATCTGTGTGGTACAGTGCGTGTCTTTCACCTGCAACATGCGACACCCACCAATGACTTGACAATGCACGATTGAGACTTCACAATCGTGCATTGTCGAGTCAACATCTCCTGAAGATGCTCCGGCATTGGAGTGAAACGTACGTTGAGAATAATTTTGAAGATTTGTGTGGTGTGGTGTTGTGCCTGTGCGAATTGCTGGGTGGTGGGTGTCGCATGTTGCAGGTGAAAGACACGCACTGTACCACACAGATTTGTCTACTGTAGCGGATTATAGCGAATTAAACTTCTAGTTTATTCACTATCATGGACCTCCGCAAAGTAACGCCTGCTTCTATTCAATATAAGTAACTGCTGTCCTTAGCATTGCTGAAGACAGATATTGTTCCGACACAGCGGGACCTTTCAATGAACCCCCGTCCACACGGGGCTCGTATTGCAGCACAACAACCTCCAATTAATACCTGCAAAGGGGCAAATCAAAGCGCATCGCTCGTGCATTATTCATAAACGCAATACGCCCCAGGGGATGGCCACCGTTTCGCATATTATCGAATCGTACGCTTAAATACACTTATATGTACGGCGAAATTCGGAACTAATAGAATCATACTCTGTGTTAAATGGTGAGTTTTCATAGACAGTGGCGACAGGTGGCACCCTCACCACACGCACAGATAAGATTGCAAAGCTGTAAGCCTGTACAGTCCACCATACTTATTTGGCTCGGTGGCCAAAATTAGAACTAATTTTTATGCCTGTTTAGCTTTTTTTAATATTTACTAGCGACGCTGTCACCGGGTCAGATAAGTTTGTGGGTCTATCTGACGTTCTCCAAACTAAAATCATACTAAAATTAAGTTTGGAGAACGAACTGAGGTATTACTGCCGACGATGAATTCGCGGGCTTTGTAATACATTAAAGTAAGAAATAAACATGAGCTAATTACAATCCAAACACTCACCGTAAATAAAACGAATGAGAAAAATAGTCGTTGAATATAAAACCCAGGAAAACGGTCACAATTAGATCTAAAAGCTGAAAGAGAAAACGACTAACAACGCAAGTATCGTACTAAAGTTAACCTGAGCCCTTGCCCTGTACGCTAAACAACTTAATACATGACAATAACCTAAATAAACCCTTAAACGTTACCCTTTAAGTCCAGTTCTCATTGACAAATGTGTGATGAACTTTACTTATGGTACATACATTACACAACACATTACTCAGTAAAAATAATCCGAAATAAGCTCTAAACATATTTAACCTAAGTATTAAAGTCGAGTGGCTAGACTCGTTTAGTGAACTGTACGTACGAGTATGTATGCAAAACTAACCAAAACGAACTTTAGGTACGGTTTACACAAAAGCTATATTCGTGTGGCAAATATTGTGTGCACAACAAAACGTAAACACCATTGTAAGCGTACCCTAGTCATGAGTTCAGAGTTAGGTTTACTTAGGTCCAATTGCATGGCAGGCGGTTAATGTTAGGTAACGGTTATCGTTAAACTTTAACCTCCAATAAAAATCTAACTGGATTGCATAAAAATAAAATAATAATGTCCTCCCAACCGAATTTCCGCCACAGCGGCTAAACTACATAGAAATCAAGCCAGGAGATATTATATGCAAACACAGGTTCACTCTCTATTCCTGCACTCTCATAGCCTGATGATACAACTGAATTGCATGGGTCGGTATTCGTAGGTACTAGGTTTCATCAAAGCCCTGACTTGTTAATCCAGCTGGGATTATTGTGGGCTTCCTTTCAGACTAGGGAATGTATGGAACCCTTGTTGCTTTAGATTTAATTTTACTGAATTGATAATAATTACAACATATTACTACCACTTGGTAAAAGTTAAATGTCGACTTTGTGCGCTCCATTTTTCTTTTATTGAAGTTCAAAATTTAACGATAATGATTATAATCATAACTTAATTTTAACCGTCTATCTTGAAACTGAACCTTATACGTCGTAGGTACAACAAAACAGGGCTGTCGAATGTCTGTTTTGTCCACAGAATCTCTTTTGTTCTACTTTTGTGAAATACCTAGTACTTACTTGATGTGTGCAGGAAAGAGTGATGAAATATTTTTCTTGGTACTATTACTTAGGGTTGTCACAAGGTGGAAAAGCATATTTTGACAGAACCGAATTTTTTACCGAGATAAAAATTCTTTCCAAAAAGCCGAGTTCCAAAGCCACTGTAAAGTAAAAAATTATTTTGATTTCTACACACTATGTTGAAGTCGGGCGAGCCTGATGCGTCAACTTTGCTTATCTTTGTTATTTTGTATTAGGATTGAGGATTTGGAGTCAGAATCTTTTATGGGACCAACTCGAGAGCTTCCTCTAACGACTGAAAAAAAAACAAATCGGTTCAGGAACCACGGAGATATGCACCGCCATACATTTAAAAATAATACGCGCCGGATTGAGAACCTCCTCCTTTTTTGGAAGTCGTTTAAAAATACAATTTGACTTGTATAAGTCAAATGATATTATTTGCTTTGTAGAGAATAGAGACTAATGTTTGTCTTGCCAATTTTATTGATAAAGAGTTTTGGTTACCAATTGCTTAGACCTTAATATCAAATATTCTAAGGCAGGCAGTTTGAATAAAACATGAATAATTTGAATGTAAATTGTTTGAATTGTTTCGTTTATAATTTATAACTTACAGTAAAGAGCATAGTAAAGTTATGATAATAAATGTACACGACGAGGCACCCATTCCCAAGTTCTTGGCAATTCGACATAATATTATTGTAACTTTCAACATTATTTAGTCTTGTACTTACTTGAAATCCAACCCAATTTCTACATAACATAATAAATGGATAAAACCTATCTGGATTCATCATATAAAAAAAATACTAATAATATCATTTAAAAAAAATACCAAACTTACTTTGTGTAGGTATTATTATTATAATTTAACTTTATTGTATTAAGAGTGCTGACTGAATTAAATATTGTTAAACATTATTGCCTATTTATTGGTAGTTTTTTTAAAGTGTTGTGTGTGTGTGTGCAATTCACATGCGGCAGAAGTGAAATTTCAGACAAGTGGCCTACGAGGGAATGAGATAATTAATATACCCTTTTGAGCACAATGGAGCAGTAGCACAACTCAATATGGTACAGCGCCATCTATTGGTCGTGAACATATAACTTTTATTCTATCTCATTTTCTCGCAGGCTAAATCCTATTTATTTATCAATAATATGTTTATAAATTTTTGGTGTCGCTTTTTGGATTTACCTTTTCGTTTCATATCTGCACATTGATGTATTCGTAAATCACAAAGATTCTAAAGAAGTTTTACTACAAAAACCTACAACATACCTTCTTTTTATTCTATACCTAATAATAAAAAGTTATATCTTTATTTTAGTGGTCTACAAATAAATGTGACAAAGTACTAGTTGTTCATATAACGCAATGGTAGTTCTATCGCTTAAAACCTTTAAATTTTTGGCAACCCTGCCATGGCTATGGGACACCATTACAATGAGTTGAAATGAAAAAGACTGCTTACACGTGGCCCCCGGAAAGAACACAAAAGTAAAAAAAGGGAAAAAGGCTATTCAAAAAGGAGCTAAAAAGTATTTTATTTGGCGTGAATCAGTCAGATGAAAAGATAGGCTCTTTGTCACTCTTCTGTTATTAAAAGTATAGAAAAACTAGACGATACCTGGATTATGGTATTTTCATTCCCGCGGTAACTTTAATTTTCCGGGATGAATAGTAAAAAATATATGTCTATGACCTTTCTCAGAGTGTATGCAACCTATCTCTGTTCCAAACATCACAATCGGTTGAAAAGATGGGCCGTGTAAACATAGCAGACAGACAGATGTGACAGAGATTCGTATTTAAGCAGGGGATTCTTCCATAAAACTAAAAAGATTAGGTGTATTAAGTTAGGTACATACTTTTAGTACTAGTATTTCAAGCGCGATCTCGCCGAGATCTCCAGACCTCTGAGATGGCATTAAGTATTCACGGTGGGTGCCGCGTGATGGCTCTAGTGTGGGTGAAACTTTACGATGGCTATAAAACGGAGTTAGTTCTACAATCTACATGAATGTTTTGTCACTTCGGAAGGGTTGAATGCTGGACGGGTTCGGATGTTATTGCGTTTGAAATATAACTTCAATAGCACAACGTATTTGAAGATATAAAACCCAAGAATCTACAATGATCGGCGGCCATCTTGTGACGTTACTCACACTCACAGCTTACAGCTCCGGATATTGGTATCGGACGATATGTTTTCGGGGCAAGTAAAGTATATGATCCGATATCGGACACCGGAGCGTACAATCTGAAAGGTAGGTACTTACTTGCCCCGATCGGATCGGATCGATCGGAAGCGTTGTTAAAGGGCGCCGCACGATACCAAGCGACTTATTTTTATTGTGACCATTTCACTTCTCCCACTCAAATATTATTGTTTTATTAAAAATGGACAAAATTACACCACAATTTTAAAGACCTAGATAGATAGATAGATAGAAGATAGAATAAAATAAAATAAAGGCTGGCATTGAAATTTGACTAAAATGATCGACCGAGTTATATTTTTATTCTTTTAAGAAACAAGATTGAACTTATGATAATTTATTTGTGAACTCAGTTTGGATAGTCGCTTTGATAATAATTGAGATGGGCAGACAATATTTATTCTCATTTTTAAAAGAAACAAGATTGAACTTTTGAAGAGTAGGTACTTGGAAAATTTAGCTTACTTTGTTGACTCTATCTTTTTTTTCTAATCCGGTATATTTGAAAGCGACTATGCTTCAAAATAAACTTATTTAAAAAGCACAGTCCGGATTTGCATTATAATTTTCCCTGAATATCAAAGCTTACGGTTTCAACTAAACCTGTGTTCACAAAAATAAAAACAAAGCTTTTAATAATACGAGAACCCTACACTTACGTCCGTTACTAAAGTAAACAAACCTTTTCCATCATATTTTAGCTTTGTGTTATACAACATATCTCTTGTATCTCATATTTTATAACGAGTTCATTTAAATATGTACCGTTGACAAATATAGAACAATGTAATATCTTGTTGAACTCGTGTAATAATGTATTGTTTTACTCACAACGTGGGTAGGCAGTTATGAATAATGTTATTGAAATATTTATGTGCTCCAGCAAGGAAGAAAATATGGGTAATGGAAGTCATATGTATACATTTGGAAGCCCACGTTGGGCGTCAAGTTCATTTTCTTTATCTACTGGAATTTAGCAAAGGTGCAATTGGTAGTCGGAATAAGAAATACCTTTATTTAAACACAACTTAATTTATAAATACTAAAAACCTTTTACAAGGGCATTTTCTGTACATAATACCTACTGAAATTACTTATCCTTACTTCTACGATTAAACATGCTGTTTTCAATTTATTTTCTTTTCAAACAAAACAATAATAATTTTAAATTAAACTACTCTAAAATGAATCTTTTATGTTTATTTTGGTGAATATTATAATATAATTTTTTTTTCATTTATTTGCTTTAAAAGGGGTTACAGATAGGTAGGAATAGTATTTTGTGAGTCTAAACATATTTTGCCATATCTAGGCGTCTAAATATTGCTAAACAAATACTCACTACCTTTAGTATTGGTTAGTTGACTAGGTGAATAAAAAATGTGTGTTGGTAATATATATTATTGTAAAACAAGTAAATAATTTAACGAATTAAAAAATACGACTGCCCTGCTATATTATTTTCGGAGTTTACCTCCATAACAAGCGATTTGCATATATGGCCTTTGGAATCTTATTCACATTTTTATTAAATGATATTTGTTTGTGAATCACTGGATATTCAACTATAGTGTTATATATTTTTGGAATCTACTCATCATTTTCTAGATAATGATTATATAGTTAATCTTATTTTCGAAATTTTTTTTCAACTTTAGTCTGTAATGCGGGACCATGGTCACCCCATCAATTTTTTTTTAAATTTTACTAGCCTATGTCACCCGGAATAAGCTAGGGATTCTAACGATACCTCATTTATCAAAATCGGTTCAGGCGTATAGAAGTTATGGTGGAATATACAAACTCACATACATACATACATACATACATACATACATACATACATACTTACATACATACATGAACCCTGAAAACAATATACTCCTTTTTTCAGGCAGTCGTATAAAAAATATATCTCCCTCCACCCTGAAAGAAGCATCTCCAGAAAGCCTCTTAACAAATTCCGAGACACGTTTTCAGTTTCACCTGTCCACCACAGAAACTGTGCTTTCTGTCTTTGAGGCTCTTATATTTTAATGGACCTTATCTTTGAAATTATAATTTTACCTTGTTGATGATATTCTGTCTACCTTCGTTAGGTAGCCATATTTAATTTGTTATGACATATTATTTATCCACCCCAACCATCAACCACCCCCGTGGGGCAGTGGTAAGCGCGGTCTCGTAAATGTGAGCGACTTCGATCCCCAGGAGTTGCAATTTGGAAGGCTTGGGCTGTTGCGTTAAGATTCCGCGTAGAAACCTATTAGGTTAATTTTATAACTGCCATAACGCATAACCTTAACTAGTTAGCCCCCTATCATATTGACAGCACTTACGATCTGGTAAATTTGCAGTCAAGACCAAACTGGAATAAGAATTCCTTCCAAGGGATTTCAATTCACTCGCACCTGGGAGTACCTACAATATGAGCAGATTTCTTCAAATCTCAACACGATGGCCAGGCCGATAGGTACTCTATAGGAGCCTTTGTGACAAAAACAAGATCGTATTTTAGACTGTCTATTGGTTGAGACGACGAATCGTAACAGCTAGGCTAGAGGGGCGGGCGGTCAATGCAAGTTAGTTACGTGTTCGGATTTATATTGCGCCTGTGTCTGCCATTTTGTTAGCCTTTCATCCGCACGGCTTACTCTGTTCAATGTTAACTGTGAAATTGAATTCAATAAGCGTATAGTATTTATATTTTTTTTAGCTGCCCGCTTCCGATCCGAGTGTAGAGGCGGGACATATGGGAACTCAATATTTTTAACACCCCATCGCTTCAATTCATAAATAAAATAAAATCCATGTTAGAAAATAAGTTATTGTTATTTTGTTAGATTTTTAATCTATGTCTAGTTTGATTTTATTTTATATCTTTTTTAATTTTTTAGGTGCTTTTTGTAGCCTGGGGAGACGACGAAGCCTTCACGACTAATCCGTTCAACCGATTTTGATGATATTGTTACAGCTGGGGTTCGTAAATTCAGAGAGAGATGCGGGATATTTAACAATAATTTATTGAGTTCACAATTTGAGGGCAAATGGCACTTCTCCAATGCTTCTCTTCTGTCGTCTAACTTCTTCTTCTTTCTCCTTCTCGCGTTTTCCACTCTTACTTATTGTTGCCTCGCTGTCTGCTGACTCTAAACTAACTCCATTGTTCTTTCTAGGAATTTACGAAATCATGTTGAATTTTGCATAAAATATCTTGTAAACAAAGCTTAGAATCACAACTTGACATGGAGGTTGTTTCCTTGGTTACGCGTTATATTCACCTAGTTACCTAGTTACGCGACAATATTATGGTAGGTTGTATCCCGGGGATTCGACCTACCCCAGTGCCTGCAGGAATCAAAAAACCCTTATTCGGACGAAGTCACGGGCATCATCTAGTAAAGAATAAAGATAGTTCTGTGTGTGAAACGAACAACGTGTAACTAAAGCAATATAACGATTCGTATGTAAAATGTCGTTGTAACCCGATGCCGTTGTAAACAACAGCCTCCGTAGCGCGCCATCTGCCTCCGATCGTAAAACCGTTCTATCTCGCGGTCAATTTTACGATTACGTACTCTCGATCCAGGGACATTGCCGAATAATGTCGTGCGATTTGTTACGACTACAGCCAAAATATCTGGATGCTTATGTAATTTCGTCTTATTCAGTAAATTTTCAAGAATGTAAGAACTTTAAGGTGGATTAAAACAATGCGGCTACAAAATAGATGGATAGAGAATACCTGTCTAAACTAATATTATGGAGAAGAAAGATTGGTTTTGTTGGTTTTTGTTTGTTCAAAAACTGCTCAACCGATTTTAAAAATTCTTTCACATAATTATAGAAAGCTACATTATCAACATAGGCCATATTTTATTTTCATAAAAAATTGAAATCCTTACGAAAATTGCAATAATGTGAACTTAGTCGGAAAAAATTGTCTCTTCTGAGAGCTTACGTGGCGTGCGCTACAGTAAATCGTTAAAGTTACACGACAAAAATATAAGGTGGAATTGTTCCTCTCAAAAAGTTGTAAGAAGAAAGTCTGCGATATCTATCTTTTAAGATCGACTCACAATAACCATTTTTATGATTTTCAAATTGGGTCTATACCAATGCTTTACTTGCGAAGGTGTTTTTATCAGCATAGTATTAATGCTTATCGAAATAAATATGTTAGACATCTCAAGTATTTAATTGATGTAAAAATTGTCTTTTACACCACTTCATTTAGATGAACATCTTATGAGATATCATAGATATAATGTAACGTGCAAACTATTAGGATTATTATTGCTCAGGTGCGAAGCCGTATGCCGTCGATCGCTAGTATGCAATAATTTTACAATCGTGCATTGTCGAGTCAACATCTCCTGAAGATGCTCCGGTGCCGGAGTGAAACGTACGTTGAGAATAATTTAGAAGATTTGTGTGGTGTGGTGTTGTGCCGGTGCGGAATTGCTGGCTTATAGGGCGGCGGATATCGCAAGCTGCAAGTGCAAGATACATACTGCACCACATAGATTTGTATACTGTGGCGGATTATAGCGAATTAAACTTCTAGTTCCTTCGTTAATTATTTAAGTTAGTGTTAAATATTTTGAACACAAAGAAGCTCTCAGTAGTTCAGCCAGAAATGAGCCGCGATTTAAGCAAGATGTCGCGGGTTCGAATCCCAGTTACGAAATCCGATAATTTGTTTTTAATTATTTTTAATAGCATAGCCAAAGTAACTATGATCTTACGGGGTACTTACAGCATGTCAAGTCACAACATAAATCAGCTTGTTTTATGCATAAAGCTTGTTTTTTAACGAACTTCCGAGGTTCTCCATTCTCTAATCTAATCTAATCTAATCTAGCCTACGCTGTCCCACGACTGGGCAAAGGCCTCCCTCCGATTCTTCCACATCTCCCTATCTTATGCTTCTATGGGCCACTGAACTTGAAATTTATCTAGTTCATCACACCAACGTAGCGTCGGCCTACCACACTGTCGTTGATGAGTTTGAGGGGTCCAAAAGGAAGTAGATTTAGCCCACAAGTCTTCTGGCATACGGCTCACACGACCAGCCCAGTCCCACTTGAGTGAAGCTGCTGCAAGGCCAACGTCGGCTACTAGCGTTTTGGATCGTATGTCTGAGTTTTTCACACGATCTGTTAGTTTTAAACCTAGTATGCTGCGTTCCATGGCTCTTTGGCAAACCTTCAGTTTGGACTTTTGAAATTTCGTCAGGGACCAAGTCTGAGCACCATATGTGAGAGTCGGTAGAATGCACATGTCCATGAGCTTTCGTTTTAGACACAATGGAAGGTCACCTTCAATTGGTCTTTCAATGATCAAAAGCTTCTCCAGGCGTTTTCTATGCGCCTTGTGATCTCTTTATCTTGGCGTGCCTGAAAGGTAACTATTTGGCCAAGATAAATATATTCCTGGACATATTCAATTCTACCACCTCCCACTTCTCCATTCGGTGCGTATCAATTTTTTTTTCAGTGGCTACAGGAAACTTGCGAGGTACTCCTATACAAAGGTTTGATCCCAAATCCTCATTTAAATGAAATGTTAATTTCAACCTGTGCAACTTATGAGTAGTGCTCTACCGTCAATTCGGAAAATAAATTCTACTGAGAAGAACCGGCAAGAAACTCTGCAGTTAAACCCGTGTTCACCGTAAAAATTTAAATAACACGTAAAAATTTGGTAAAAAATGCAACTGCCTATTCGGCCCCGTTAAACAATAATAGCTGAGCTAAAATATTCAACGGTCGGCCATTTTCATTTAAAATTGCGCGTAAAAGTTTTCACCCGGGGCCAATGGGGAAAAGCAGAAAGCTTTATGTTTATGAGCTGTCGTGGCGGGCTTTGCCCTGGCCGAGGCGTGATTGCTGAATTTTCTGAGGCTGGTGATACTTTATTGTTCGTCTTTAGGAAGTTGGTCTTGAAAGTATTTCACCACTAGGCTTATCACCACTAACTATAAGCGGTGATTAAGCTAATAACGGCATCGTATCGTATGCGCAAGGTGCAGAAATCCTTTGTGGGGTCGAGTGTACGCTTTTATAACATGGTACCAAAAGAGTCTGGATTTGCCATTGTATAAATTTAAAGACTGTGTTAAACAGCATTTAAGTATTTTTTCATTTTTAGTTAAGTATAGGCTATCATATTAATGACGATTTTCTTAATGACAAAGTTGCATGGAAGCAGCCGACCTAGCATCCAGCAGCCCACAAATCAGTGTAAATACTTGTTAAGTAACGTTTTGTATATTTTTTACATTTTGTAACATTTTTCCTTTTATGAAAAGAGCAACTGCCGAGTTTCTTGCCGGCTCTTCTCAGTAGAAGCAACTTTCCGAACCTTCCGTGTCTTGAGAAGTTGTCCTTCGTGATATTATTTATATATATAATAAATCATTTATCATTTAATATACCTAGCGTCAGGGGCGGCCTTAGCCTTTCGATGCTCCGGGCGGTAGATATTTGCGAGGCCCTTATGTTTTGAGGAATTTGTGTGAATTGAGTAAGAAAGTATTTTTATTCATGATGCTTGACGAGAAATGCAAAAGTTATATATAAATTTAGTTTTATCTTTGTAATTAAACAAAATCGATACCATAATATAACCAGGGATCCAGAAAATATGTTTGCGTTAGCAACTTGTTACCCGTACGCGTTCCCGATAAAAAGGGAGTTGCCAGACAGGCCGACAACGAATGAAGGGTCAGCACGATATTATACTACACAAGCGGCAAGAGTATTGACCATTAAAATAAATAAAAATGAAAACTTTTTATCAATGCCAGCCCATATTTTGTTAGTAACAATCACTTAACTTATGTTACTAACAAAACAAAATTACTTTACATTTCTCATATTCGGTAAGTAGGTCCTTATTGCCTAAATCCTTATTACCTTTTAGGTGACCAATTAGCGCTCTAGGGTAAATATGTAGCTAGAATATCCCTAGGGCGGTAAGTAATTAACCACTATAAAAAGGCACGGTGGGTGGAAATCCAGCAAGGTGGCTGAAGGTTACATTGAAGATTCAATACAAAATAAAAGTAAAATTACCAAACAAATAACGAAAACTATTTAGCTTTCAAAAGTTGAAACATCTTTCTCAAGAGATGATCCGCAACCATCAACTTCTGCTGAAGAAGAAGAAGCTTCATCCCGTTAGATTTTGTCCATGACCAACAAATATCACAATCTCAAACTATTAACATACCCAAAAAACACCTGTCCCTAAAGGACTTGACCGGTGGAACTATGGCAGCTTGCCTAGGTGTCAAAAATCAATGTTCAGCAATGAATTCTTTATTATTGTAATTGTAATATTTCACTGTTTTCAGATAAAAAAGTTTCAGGAGTCTGAAGGCTCGGAAAACTGCGAAAATGAACAAAAAAGTTTCACCAAAAGACTGCTTTCCCACACTAGATGGCGCTATTTATTGTGTTAAGCGAGTCTAAAAAAATATTTTCAAGTATTATTTCTTTATTATTGTAATTGTTATATTTTATAGTTTTCAAATAAAAAAGTTTCAGGAGTCTGAAGGCTCTGAAAACTGAGAAAATAGATAAAAAAAGTTTCACCAAAAACTGCTTTCCCACACTAGATGGCGCTAGTTATTGTGGTGAGTCTAGAAAATATTTTTAAGCATTGCTCACTACTTTTCGTTAACAAGTTCAACTATTCGACCACAGATGGCAGCATATGCAATGTGACAGGGCGTTCCTTTAAACGTAGTATTTCAAAATGCTTTGTTCGATCGATTAGTTTGAGACTTGTCAAAAAATAAAAATAATTATAAACAAAACATACATTTCCTTTTCATTACTATTTAATTGATCAAAAATAAATCATTCCTAATATAATAACTAAGGTACTTAAATGGTATTCATGTAGGGTTACAAGATTATTATTAGGCATGGATATAATGGAACGTCAAAATGGAGTAGTGCTTAAAGAGGAAAGCGGACGCTCAAGATTTAAACAATAAACGTACTGTTTTTTTTGTCATTTGAACCCCGACCTTATTTGGAATAATAAATCCATAATAATTTCGTTTTGAATTTTTAAACCTTACTGTAAAAACGGAAATCCTGTGCATTGTCCCGAATCGGAGGGCAATTACTGGTCATTTCCTTTGAAAATTGTTCTCATTTCACTATAAATTTTAACTAATAAAATGTTTTATTCTTGTAATGCCGGTTTTTTTCTACTTACCGCACAATCGAGATGTAAAGCAGAGTAGTTAACTCGAGTGTAAGCATCAATTGCAGCCCGAGATATTTAGGCGCACGAGCGCAGCGAGGGCGCCTATAGTTCGAGGGTGCAGCCCTTGGCTACTAATCTACTATTACTACAAACTACTCTTATACCTAAGGCCTAGGCAAAACTATAAGGCTCTTTGAGGCCTCCTAGCGCTTTTGTGTGGGCTGTAGCGCGAGGGCGCGAGGCCCCTGCAAGAGCAAAGCCTCGGGCGGTTGGCCTGCTCGCCACCCCCTAAAACCGCCACTGCCTAGCGTAACCAGCAGGACGACCGCGTATCTTCTGCATCAATCATTGTTACAGTATCAATTGTTGTGATTGGCTGAATTTATGGTATTCTTGCTGCGTCAGTGGATTTTGTCCAGTAGTGGAAGAGTGTTATCCAATCAGAGGTGATTGCGATCGTTATACAGTAGCTGTCAGAGATACGCGGTCGTCCAGCTGTTTAATGTCCTGCATGTACGGCGACCATATTTGGCTACAGTCCAGGTAATCCATATTTTAGCAGCTGCATCTGCGTACAATGTATGCTATGTAGGTGCATCAGGCTGTAATGTGGATGTTTTACCTTGATTGGCTATCAAGCTATTAATGAAGCAATTTACATCTATAGTTCCTCGTAGCTTTAGTTTTAAGATACCGTTACTGATTATCACCATTATATTTTATATTTTATAAATAACTAGACGTCAATAAGTGTAGTATACCTACCTAAATTGAATAAACATTATTTGACTTTGACTATACTTGCTGATGCCCGCGACTCCGTCCGCGTGGATTGAGGTGTTTCAGGGGTATGAAAAATAGATAGTAGCCGATTCTCAGACCTACTGAATATGCATATAAAATTTCATAAAAAGAGTATGATAACGACAAAACTATTCGACGACCTCCCTGGTGCAGTGTTGAGGTCTGCTTAACATGCGGAGGTCCAGGGTTGGATTCCCGGCAGGGTCAATTTGGGAATAAATAATTTCTAAATTTTCCCTGGTCAGGCCTGGTGGGAGGCTTTGCCGGCCGTGGCTAGTTACCACCCTAAAAGCAAAGACGTGCCGCCAAGTAATTAAGCATTCCGGTACGATGCCGTGTAGAAACTGATTAGAGGTATGGGTTTAATATAACTTTCATGCCCCTAACAGGTTAGCCCGCTATCGTCACTTACCATCAGGTGAGATCCCAGTCATGGGCTTTTCTTTTCGGGGAAGGAAAAACCCCTGACTTCTGCCTGGTCTATGCAGGGCGTGTCCGAGTCGCATAGACTTAAAAAACCTCCCCCAGTTGTCAGCACGGAACTGCATAGCATGACTTCATGCTGACACTCTAGATCTCTCTTTTCCTCTTTTTGCTTTTCCTCTCTTCTCCTCATTATGTTCCTTAGCACTCTGCTGTATCGTGTCCACACATCTTCGCTTGACAGGATCTGTGTTACTAAAATTGCGGGCATCAAGATCAAGTCGCAGTCAAGGGCTAACTTTAAAAAAAATTGCCAATCATAGGGACAGCCGATAGAAGTGAAAACGAATATTTAAAATTTAAATAATAAAAGTATTTCAAATTTAAACCTTATAACAAAGGCATTAAAGTTTAATTACGAATGGACTACTTATACTTCAGACCTTTTGTCTTAAGAAGAACGGTGTCGATCTCGCGTTTCCACATTTTTACCCCCTACCGAAAAGTGCTCAACGTGTCTAATGAAGTTTTCACTACAAAAGCACTACTCATGCCGGTCTTGCGCACGACTCTTCACACCAATCCACTTCAAGGAACTGGAAACTAAAGAAGCGCTTCTTTCGTTGCAGACATTCCATACCTGGAGCTGGCGGAGCCGGACGAGGGCTACCACGGGCTGATCCGGGAGAACGAGACGCTGGTGGAGGTGACGCCGGCAATCCGCGCGCGCGGTCCGCTCTGCTCCTTCCTCATCCTAAACAACAAGCACCATGGGGAGGCGCCATTCGAGGTAACACCCCACTACAACTTTTTTTTACCCCCTACACTAATAATGGAGGTCAATATATGGCGCGGTCCAGGATAATGGGTTGTGGCGCATCAGATACAACTTTCAGCTATACAAAATCTTTAACGAGCCAAACGTTGTACAGCACATTAAAATGCAAGATTACAATGGGCTGGACACGTGCAACGGATGGACGAACAGCGGCCGCCAAAGAAACTAATGCTGTCAAACCCTGATGGGCGTAGGAGTATCGGGCGACCAAAACTTCGATGGTTGGATGGGGTTGGCCAAGATGCAAAGCGGATTGGTATAAGAAGCTGGAGAACGAGTGCGAACGATAGAGATGGAAAAATCTTCTGGAGCAGGCCCGGGCCCTAAAAGGGCTGTAGCGCCGATGATGATGATGACACTAATAATGTTAAAACGCTGTATTACAATACAGCGGCAACTGTCAGCCCATATTATGTTAGTAAAAATCCCTTAACCTACGTTAAATACGACAGGCGCGGCGGCGGTGTGGCCTTGGAAGTATAAAAGCGGCGTCCGCGCCTCGCCGCCTCTGGTTCCTGTATGCCTGGCTACTATTTAACGCCTTATTTTTCGGTAGATTGCAATCTGTTAGGTATATTAACCCGATAGAACCTAAGTGCCCTGTGACCGGGCACTACCTGATTATTTATGTCGAACCCTAACCTAACCTACAAGAAAACGTAAATACAATGAATATTTCAAAAATTGACACTCAGAACATTGAACGGTTCTCAATCTGTCGACAGTTCAGAGATAAAAAGCGTTAGATTGCAATCTGACGGTTTTGGCAATTTTACGGTGATCTATACATTTTGTATCAAATATGATAGAAGCGGCGCGGGGCCGCGTTTGCGAATATTTAAAATTTTAAAATAATAATAATAATAAGAATATTTCAAATGTAAACCTTAAAACTAAGGCAATAAGGTTTAATTACGAATGTACTATTTATACTTCAGACCTGTTGTCTTAAGAAGAACGGTGTCGGTCTCGCATTTCCACATTCGCACAACGGCATTTCACATCCGGCACCTCGCCGATACCTCGCCTGCGACCGACGCCTCTCGTGTAGGTATGCCTCAAATGTTAAGGTTAAGGTTACACCTACGCTTCGGAAAACCTATTAGGCTCTTTGGGGCCTCCTAGCACAGATGTGTGCACCATTCCAGTACCTCCAGAGAGGGATGACCAGCTTAAAGTACCTACTCCTTTTTTTACTAGAGTTATCAGAATAAAGGCTGGACAACCTTTCAAAGGCATATATACTCTCAAAGAATACTAAGCTATCCAGAACTCTTGGTTCTGGCTATGAGGCCCGCTGTGCGTCCAGTCCACTTCGCTGGCTAAATGTGGATTGGCAGGCTTCACACACCAATTACATTATGGAGAACCTGCCCGAGTTCATTCACGAATTCATGATGTTTACCATTATTCCATGTAATATTGAACTTCTTAACCCGCACATCAGAAAAAACGGAAGTGCGTGCCCGAGGATCGAATCGAACCCGAATAGAAGGCCGACGTGTTAACCACTGGCTACGCTTCCCTGAAGCTTACTTCGATGGTTTTTTGAGAAACAAACATCGAATACGCATGCAAATACAAGTATTCCTACTGGCGGCATACTACCATCGCTTAAATCCGTATTGTTTTGATATTGTTGACGTTCGTGTTTTAGAATTTTAATCCTTATTTTAGGGACGTCAAGATACGTGTCATAAAACTGAAATATTGAAATAATACTGCTTAATGCTATGGTAGTACTAGTAACCCCCCTGTATCGAATACATATCGCCCCCGATGTTCTCCGCGCCACCACACAATCAACTGTATTGACCGTTCCAGTTTTTAGTTTGTACACACGGTTCGTTTCATTACTTTTTTCAAAAGTTCCAGGTTTTTTGTGATGAAAACTAATAAATTAAACGTTTCAGCATTTTTGTTTTCCTAGTTCTTTGTAAAGGCTGCCGATTTCTTTTAGTTTCTTTTTCCCATTGCATTGTTTAGACCTGAAATTATATGGAGTGAAATAGCTTGTGATTTTTTTTTCATTATGTACTGAAAAATACACTCCTCAGAATTTGGAGCTCTTCAAAATATTTTCGAGGGTGTGTTAAGTTTTTCAATCCGCATTTGGCCAGCGTTGTGAAATATGGCCAAACCCTATTCATCCCGCTGAATAGTTAAATAACATATTCAGTGACTCTTCCTGAGAGGAGGCTCGTGCTCAGTAGTGATCCGGCCAAGGGTTGAGATTATGATACTTTTATAATACTTTTACATAAGGGAGAGTGGGGTAATCACGGACGACGGGCAATGGTGGGAACGCCAGTTTACCTATATAAGAAAAGGATTTAAGATATTATATAGGCTAACACTATAAAAAAGACCCTCATAGAAATATTAGAATTTGAGAATTTTCAACCTATATATCCCTACAGACAATGTCACTAAAAATTCCAGTCTGGAATATCATTTCGTGCTCTATAATACCTAGTCGTTTTATAAAATAAAATATGGAACCACGACAAAATAGCATTGCATTGAATTGAAATACACTGTATTGGATAGGAATACGTCGGTAAGGAATGTATCGTCCTAATATTTCATATCGGATCTGCAATTCCATGCTTTCGAGATTCGTTCCCGAGGAAACTTTTAGTTTGTCATTTTCTAAATGGAGAATTTTATTTGAAGCGCAGATTTTAATCTTATTTAGACTTGAATTATGTCACTGTGTTACTTACTATTATAAATACGAAAGTTTGGATGGACGTATGTATGGACGGACGGACGTCTCTTACTCAACCACGCCAGAACGGCTGATCGGATCTGGTTGAAATTTGGCACAGAGATAGATTATCGTCTGGAATAGCACATACAAACTACTTTTTATCCCGGATAATTAAGAAGTTCTTTTCCTATTAAAGTCCTGAGCTACATCTCGTACCCTATAACTAAATGTAAATCCAATATCTCGCTTAATCGACAAGTGAGCTACTGTAGTGTAGTACACTGTACAACTAGAAACTACTATAAGTTACTACAACTGGATACAAGACTAGTTTGGCAGCTCCCTCGATACTGCTAACATTTGCCGCCAAAGATATTTTGTAATTGTAGAGTGGCTTTTGGTACTACTATACAATCCGTCGTGCGCTCATGATAATGGACCCCGGAGGTGTTCGGCTGTCGGCTTTCGGGCATGTTCCAACAAAATACGTGAGTACTTAGGTCAATCCGATTCTGCGTTGTGACTTGATTGAAAACCATACAAACACACAAACATCTTCGCTATTATATTATTAATTAATGATTTGGTATAAAATATTCTCAGCTCAACCATAGATGAAATAATAGATGGTTACTTGGCTCAACGATTGTAAAAAAGTGCTACGACGCGGCCCACGCTATTTTGCAGCGGACGATGCCACAAGCGCGCTTGTAAAAAGTAATCCGTTGGTTTAGTTAGCCTTTTTTTCTTAATGTCCATTCTGTTACAAACACTATGTTTATATATCCTTGACAAATCGCTTACAACATATTCGAAAACAAGCTCCTAACATTGGCAGAAAGATGCTATTGAGAATCAATTACTTACTTACTGATCTTTTTGTTTCATTTGAAAAGATTAAAAAAAAATATGTTTTTCTTTCATTAGCTCAGTCTGAGAGGAGATCTGTTGATGACGAGCTGGGATCATAGATGGTTTCGGGTTATATATCTTTATTATTTCTAAGGGAATTTTGTCCACATGGTCTGAGGCTATACTACCAACGCTTAAAGCAATACTTAAGCAATATTACTCTAAATGGCAGTTTGATGTCACGTACCTTGACGTTCCTAAAATAAGGATTATAATTCAAACACGAAGGTCATCAATAATAAAACAATATGGCTTTAAGCGTTGGCATTATGGCAGCTGTTATATGTTATAGGCAAATTATAAAAAAAGACATTGCTTGTAAAACAGTTCAAAACTCAAATAAACTGCTCAGGAACAATAATTGCAAAAACTGCATTCCGCAACACAAACAGACAGACACAACACAAGCAGCAAAAGACACAGTTCTCAAGGTGAACATTTAGCTAAACAACAGTTGATTTCTCCGGGGAAATCCCGCGCCGCACCAGTTAGTTATAACTCAACCGCGGAATACTCGCGTTTTATAACTTGGGAATTATGAACTAGCAACTTATTCAGTGGGAAAATTATGTTTTATTTTATTTATAATGACGATCTCCCTGGCGCAGTGTTGAGCGCTGTTGTCCTTACGTGAAAGGTCCTGGATTCGATTCCCGGCAGGGTCAATTTGGGAATTAATAATTTTCGAATTTTTACTGGTCTGCGCCCGTGTTACCACCCTACCGGCAAAAACGTGCCGCCAAGCGATTTATCGTTCAAGTAACAATCACTTAAAAAACATATAAATACAAGCTAACACAGCATAGACTAAAAAATAAATAATTAATTAATAAACGTTAAAATTTTAGAATTTGTGAGGAGAATTCTAACTTCCTGTTCCTAAAAGAATGAGCAGGTAAAACTCAAAACCTTCAGGATTTAAATAACTTTTCTCGGAACTCGTGTAATGTCAGAAAGAAAAATTTATTGATTATGATTTATTTTCCGAATTATTGTTTAAAAATATATATATTGAGAAAACATGGACATTTTTTGCTGTCGCATGCTCGGGTAAAGCAAATTTTATTCAATTTTAAATAATTGCATCTGAAAATCCGCTCGAAAAGTTGCCATATATCTCTGCCGCATGGAAAACTTCTCGGGAGAGCACTCAATGTTATTTATCGAGTGAATTTACTGAATTTGTCATAAACTAGGGTAATAACTTATGCCCGATACACATCGAAGCGTGACTATGAAAAATTCCAATGCATTCATTGTCCTTTTATTTATTGGCCTTCTGAATTAATTTAGAAACCTTTTTGGACGCTTTACAATCGATATTGGTAGAAAATGATTGTTCGAAAGCAGGATTATTAATTGTACCGACTTTTTTGTTTTTAGTTTTATTGCTTGTGATTATTTCTGTTTTGGTGTACAATCCATTCTAATGCTACTTATACTAATTATAAATGCGAAAGTGTGTCTGCCTGTCTGCTACGCTTTCACGGCTGTTTAACCGATTTCGATGAAATTTGGTACGGGGATAGGTTGGATCCCGGAGAAGGAAATATTCGACTTTTTGTCTCGGAAAATTAAAATGTTCTCGCGGGAATGAACAAAACTTAATCCATGCGAACGAAGTCGCGGGCACCATTTAGTCTTTCTATAATTGTTCAGTCACAGCCACAGAACAGGTAATAGGCACAGCGAAAGTATAGGTACTATATTCATAGTCCATATAGTGGGTCGACGTCCATGCAAATGACAGATCCGAGTCGACTACCACAACGGAACGGAACGGAAATAGGAGTAGGACACTACATACTTGACATTAAAGTGACAGAATTTGGTAACGAAAATTCTGCCAATTTCCTCCGTCATGTCACCCCAACAGCTCTACTCATCTAGACGCATCTCATCAAAGAGCGCATCTCTTTAGACTGTGGTTTAGGTATAATATTGAGTTCCTCCATTAATGAAGCCAAGTTAAGATAAGCGTTTGTGGTTGCGCGAGGTTTCCTTACAAGCAGCAAATATTAATTCCGCCCTAACAAGAGAATATTGCGTTACCTTTTATCTTTATGTTTGTTATCTACCTTTTATCGTTATCTTTTATTGGCTAGGCGGTAACAAAGACGGCCTTAAGCGCAAGTTTACTAAACAATGCTTAAAGTAAGTCAGTTTTTGCTTCCCTTGTAAATATGGCACTTTGATTTCGTCTAGAGTTCGATAAAAGGGTAAACTCTGTTTTACTGCCATCGTTTAAAGCAACATTACTTTAATCTTGTTGAAGATCTTGTTTCAGAATTATAATCCTTATTTTAAGGACGTCAAGGTACGCTATATTACACGTCAATTTCAAAATAATACTGGAATGGTAGTAACTATAGTAGGCCAAAGGGTCTAGTTACATTTTGTACCTTCAGTGCAAACGTCAATAAGCATCTTTTAGGCCTCTTATGTCATCTCTTAGGTCAATAAGAGTCATTATTGCGTCCTCGTAGGCATGATTTTCTTATGGGAAAGTTCGGTTTTACTACTTTTATCAGACTCAAAGAAACATTAAGCTTAATTCGCTATAATTCGCCAAAAAAGACAAATTTATGTGGTTCAACGTGTAGCTTGCGATATTCACCGCCCAATAAGCCAGCAATTCGCACCGGCACAACACCACACCACACAAATCTTCCAAATCACTCTCAGCGTACGTTTCACACCGGAGCATCTTCAGGAGATGTTGACTCTACAATGCACGATTGTTTATCAGGCTTTTGAGTAGGCACTCAAGGCTTTGCGCGTGTCTACATTAAGTAGTTACAATAACTATTTACTTTAGAACCCTAGATATAATTCGAGATACCTACCAAAGATTTACTTTATAGCTTGAGATAAATTTCACGCAGGCGCAATGATTAAGCTTTATTTATAAAAAGACACTTTAATCTTCAGGAAAAATCAGGAGCCAGCCTAAATCTTTGATCTCAAGTTAATTTGGTTATTCTGCTAAAGAAAAGCGTATAAAACACTTAGCGAAAACTTTCCACCCCCTAAGTTCAAAAGTCGATAGCTTTACAGCCCCTTTTCCGCCCCTAAACCACGACCCTGAAAAAGGTCTATTTAATATGTTTTCAGAAAACATTTACTTTCTATTTACACAAGCCCTGTTTCAAACATTTTTATTCAAATAAACTTTCACAGGTGCGTTTGAAGCGTCGAGAAATCTAAAATGGTAGCGGGTTAATCTGTTAGGGATACCTAGTACCGACAGTGTTCCCTACGGAAGTCGTTAACTAGCAGGTAATAACTGCTGTAGGTATCTACGGCAGTTAGCGGCATCGTACCGGAACGCTAAATCACTTGGCGGCACGTCTTTTGCCGGTATAGGGTGGCAACTAGCCACACACAATTTTTTCCAAATTGACCCACTGACGCTCCCACTTATAAGACCCCTAGCCAAGTTACATAAGCCAAGTTACTATTCTCTTTCCATATTCGTTAACGCTTTAGCGAAACCGATTAAAAATGGCAACCATAGACTATTGACTTATTTTTTTCTCGCCGCGGTATAGACGTAAGAGAATAGCGCCTGGGAGGTCGCCAATATAAGGTAACTTACAGACATTAACGTAATATTGCTGTTGTTACAGATAATGGTGATAGACGAGAATGAGGCGCGGCTGCGCGTGCGCTTTCCGCTCAACTGCGAGAAGCGACGCAACTACAAGTTCGACATCGCCGCGGTGGGCTGCGACGGGTCATATTCCAACACGTGAGTCTATTTCTCTTTATATTCATTCTGACTTTTCTCAGTAAAATCTTTCCGAACCGGTGGTAGTGACAAAATAAGAAGTATCATAAGAGATACCTGTATGTCCTATATGAAATAAACTTAGAGTTTGACTCTATCCAACGCTACCAGAATAGACGGCCAGGCATTGGCCAGTGCTAACCGAGTCTAATAATGGCACTTACCCTCCCAGGTAAGTGCCGTCTATTAGCGCTATTTTGAATACACGTGCGGCGAACGCCACGTGCATTCTAAATCTATGTTATTAAGGTTCATTTTACTTTGACGCCAATGTGCTCGAACGCTCGATTACGATAAATCGTATTTGCAATGTAAAAACTTAGACAAAGCGTACAGTTTCCGAACGTTATCTGAAGCGCACAGTATTCCCGTTTCCGAACTTTATCCGTATGTATTATTTTTTTTTAATTCCAGCGTCCCAGTCCACATAACAGTGACAGACGTGAACGAGTTCGCGCCAGTGTTTAGCCAAGCGGCGTACGTGCGTTCCGTCGACGAGGGCAAAATCTACGACGAGATCGTACGCGTGGACGCCACCGACCGCGATTGTACCCCGCGCTATGGCGACGTCTGCAAATACGAGATCCTGAACGACGGTGATCGCAGCCAGCCCTTCGCGATCGACAATGAGGGTAAGCCTTCAAAACTAGATTAGATTAGATAGGCACTGACTTGAGTTAAATTACGCTATGAAAAATTTTGGGAACTAACTGCGGTCCCATTATCACAGTAGACGAGTCTATGACCACTACTGAACATATACCCATCTATAAGTTTGGTTTCTCATAGAATTGATTGTAAGTAAAAACTTAAACTTTAAACAGATTATCTTAAATTTTCACCCGAGACATGCATTTTTCTCTATGCTGTCCACAATTCAGTCCAAATATGCCGCTCACCTTCAACCAAAACTATCAAGATTCGTCAAAGACGATGCACCAGGCAGTAAAACTTAAGGAACTTTCGAACATCTAATTCATTGATCATTGACATCATATTAAACTATAGTATCGACCTAGTAGATTATTCAACATGGGGGTAATAGTAGGGGAGGCCAAGAGGGGATTTTTGGATTTTTAGATTAATATAAAGGGGGATTCTTTGGACCCTGTAGAGACCTTCACAATATATTATGAGCCCTGTATATTTGTGGATCTGTCTAGGACAGCAGATCAGAATAGTAAATAAATAAAATCGATCATCAGAAATACTCGAGCGCGTCAGATTAAGGGAGAGTGAGTTAATTACATGCTGAAAAGTGTACATTCAAATAATCTGACGATCTGAGCGAGACCTAAAGGAGTTGGATTTTTTAAAGTTTGTAACTCTCCAACTTCCATTAATCTGCCGCGCTGGAGTGAATTCAAAAATCCCCTCTTGGCCTAGCCTACAATAATGCCATGTCTTTCGTTAATGGCACCGGGATAAATCCCAAGCGTTACGTGGGTTTATAGAGTAACTCACGAGGGTAGTGCATATATAATCCTGGGTGAAGCGCGGGGCTTAATTCAATTCAATTTATTTATTTCAGATAACAAAAATCCATATTTATTTCAATTTTATGTCAATACCATTAATCATTATTAGAATTTAGAAATAAATAAAAATCAAAATCAAAGTTTAAATTAAAAAGTAAAATTGCATTAAAATACATATTATAAAATTCGTATGCCCTCCATATTCTGCTACAAGGCTTGATGATTGCGGACAGGCCCTAGTATTTCCTCTCCGGCATTGGTACCTCAACATGCCTATCGCAGCAATGCCGAAGGTAGAAACAGTCAAACCGGTCCGCAATCATCTTCATAACGACATTGGAGCTGCCCCGTATTCTGCGCAACAAAGACGCGCACCGCTTGCGCATAGTGGTGTGAAAGCAGTCGGTGCGTGCATCCGCAAACATGCCTGAGGCGCTGCTGAATCGGGGCAGTCCCAACAACGTTCGGAAAGCATTATTATAGAGGACACGGAGATCACTGTACGTTTTCTTTGTGTACTTAGCCCACAGGCTGCATGTGTATAAGGATGTACAGTACACTCTAAAAAGTGTAACTTTGACACTTGCTGAGCAACGTGCAAACCTGCGAGCTATCATATTATATCTGCGTCATCCTTGAGGTCAGCGGTGATTACATGACCCAAGTACCTGAACTGCTCCACTGTGGCTATAGGAACTCCATAGAGCAACACAGGTGGTGCATTCTGAGGACTTTTCGTACCACCGGCCTCATAGACCATGCATTGACTTTTTGAAACATTGTATTTTAAGCCATGACGACCTGCGTACTCCTCACAAGTCTGGACAAGCCTCCTCATACCACAAATCGACGCGCTCAGCAGCACCATGTCATCTGCGTAACTCACATTATTGACGCAGACGCCGTCAATATGGCAACCAATATGCTGGCTGCTGAGAGCAACGATTAGCTCATCCATGTACAAGTTGAACAGAGTTGGAGACGTTAACCCACCCTGTCTAACACCACATTCGAGCTGGTATGAATCCGACATTGCCCCCGCCCATCGAACACTGTTGGATTGGTGCGCATACCAATACTGAAACATATTTATCAGTTCCTGAGGCAGTTCTACACGCTTAAGCTTTTTCCATAGAAGATCATACGCCACCAGGTCAAATGCCCTGGATAAGTCGAGGAAGCATGCGTACACGGGCGTCTTGCGATCTGTATAGTACTTGACAGTATGCTTAAGACACAGTATAGCACTCTCTGTAGACAGCCTAGGACGAAACCCGAACTGATTATCGTGCAGTGTTACATATTTATTTAACTGTGAATTAAGCAAACCGTCAAAAACTTTAGCCGTAACAGTGGCCAAAGAGATGGGCCTGTAGTTACTTTTGTCGGCCAAGTCACCGGTTTTATTTTTAACCACAGGCACTACCACTGTTTTCATTAGATCATCGGGCAAGTAGGAGTGGCTCACGCACAGCGAATAAAACATAGCCAAGACTCTACAGACATGAGACCCGGCATGCTGAAGGTGCTCGATGCTGAGTCCATCATGGCCCGGGGACTTGCCTCTGGATATTTGTTTTATGGCTTTGTGTACATCTCTCGCAAGAAAAGAAGTCCCTACCAATAGCCCGCTCATGTCAGTTTCGAGCACCCCCCTCGCCGGCCCCAGCGGCGACTTTACAGAAAAATGAGTCTTAAAAGCATTCGCTATATCCTTGGGATCGTTCATACCATCGACGCTCACCGGAAGACCAGGTCGTATATTTGTCTTGCTTGTATCCCGCCAAAAACCGCGAAAATCGCCTTTACAATGTTTTACCGCAAGAGCGTCCATTTTTATTTGCTCTTGATGATCTTGGCACCACTTTAATCGGGATTTAAACGTTCTTCGGCTTTCACACATATCGCGATATATGTCGCCAGATTTAGGCCTACCACACATTACCCATTCTTTAAAACTAGACCTGGCCAGCCGGTGAACATCGCTGACATGTTTGTTCCATCCAACTATACGCGCGCCACTTACTCCCTTCCTTGCACTCCCCCGACTCACCACCGCTGAGTCTCTCAGAGCGGCCACAATGTCGGAGTACAGCACGTCCAGAACACGCCTGTGGTCATGGCTATTACAAAAACAATCCGCACAGCTTACACAGTCAGAAGGGAAGTCAATCAATTTTAATCTCATGTTACACTCCCTGGTATACACACCCACTTGCTCCTCACTTCTTACACCCCATACTAAATCTTTATTCAAATTTATAATTTTGGGTGAGACCGTAGGGGTAAGTAACGTTAAATTGCACTCGACAACAAGTGGATAGTGATCAGACCAGCGAGTGTCATACTTAACATCTATGGCCATAACGGACTGCTTGGCCGAGCAAGTTGTTATACAATGATCCAACCAGCTGGTGGTCCCGTGTACGTCACTTATAAAAGTAAACGCAGTCGAGTTCAAACCCAATATATCTACGTCTATACATGACCACTGTTGTTCGTTACAAATACTCATAAGTTCATTGTAAAACAACTTACCCGGATCAGCATTGAAGTCGCCTAATATAAATACGGACTCAATTCCTTGCTCGTCAATAATAGCACTAACTGCACTCAAACAATTCATAAATTCTTCAAGATTATCGACGGAACTTGTGGGCATATAAACACACATCACTAATATCGTACTTTCGCAAGCCTTAGCTTAGCCAAAGCCAAGCTGAGCCAAAGACGAAGACAGCATTACCCTTGCGTTAAATACTCTAATTGTCACACCTCGCGAGACAATATAATAAGGCTAAAAAACAATATAATTTAAATAACTAAAAATTACTTCTTCTTCTTCATGTGCCTCTCCATTACTGAAGGTCAGCAGTCAGTTTACTAAACTTCCCCCTGTCCATGGCTAGGCGGAATAGTTCTCCGACGGTTTTTATACCCTACGTACGCTACGTAACATAAGGGAGTGGACCCCTTATGTTACGTAGCCACGACCTCTTCCTTCTTCCCACCCCTCTTTTGCCAACTAAAAATGACAGTGAATTAACAAATAAATTACATAATAAGGCATTAAGCGAGTGGTGTGTAAAACATTTTATTTATGCTTGCTCTTTGTTTCAGGCGTCATCCGCAACACAGAGCCGCTGGAGTACGACAAATCGCACAACCACATCCTATCAGTGGTGGCGTACGACTGCGGAATGATGCAGTCCGCGCCCGTGATGGTCACCATCAAAGTCAACAAGCCCTGCAGAGCTGGTTGGAAAGGTAACAATAATGCATATGCAAATAAGTTAGTGAAGATAGAAAGAGAGACAGAGTTACGTTTCGTATATTACTACAGTAGGGGCAAGAGCGAGCACACATTTTTTTCTCTCTTTCTCATAGCCAGATATAGCCTAAGAGCTAGCTGTACTTGTGGTAACAATCGTTAGAAAAGCTGATTCAGTAATAGGTGGGTGCTACACTCTCCACTGTGTATGATAGCGAAAGTCTGTCCGCATGCTGATGGACCTTTCTATAGATATGGCCGTTCAAAGACGTGATATCGTTACCAAAAATGAACCATAATTAGAAAAGCTGATTCTTGTACAGTATTAAAGTATGCGCAATACCTATGTAAACAGTATAAGAATTGACGCTATTCATCGGAAAGTTCACTAGATATTACCTCTCAAAGACGTTATGAACATACATACTGTAAAAAAATATTAGCAATAACTGTGTTTAAATATTAACTGCTGCGTTTCTTGCTAGAGTTTCTCAGTAGATTATGCTTTTGAACCGATGGTTGAGTCCAGAGTATAAAATAAGTAACACATTATACATGAAATAAATAACTGAATTCGAGTTTTTTTGTCCAAAGATTTTTGCTTATCAACTCGAAATGCCTCACGACTCACTTCATCACTTCCATACTAGAAGTGCGTTTTCAAAATTGATAAAGAGTTGCTGATTTGATTGAGTAGTCATCATGCCAATAGGCATGATTCTGAAAAATGGTCAGATTATGTTCGGAAGTATCTACTATTTCGAAAAAATATCTTATTTCTGCAGAAAAATAAGGTTTGGTAGATAAAATTTGTATTTGAAATTTAAATTTTAAAATTCACGCTAAATCCTGCGCGAGTATCATGGCGTCGTTTGTGACGTCACTATTGTTTTTATCAATGTACTCTCTGCAGTGTGCAGTAAACAATAATGTGATTGTCAAAGCTCAAAAACAAACAATAGGGATGATGCCTATAACAAAAATAAATTATTTCTAACTAATTATTAAATAGAGGGTCTTCAAAAAGACCTAAAATTCACATCCTCGGTTACTTTTAAGTTTGATAACTATTTTATAATATAGATTAAAGAAAAAATTGTTGAAATTTGATGACGTCACAATTGCAAATTTCATACAACTTCCATAGTAGAAGAGCGTTTTTAAGTTTGATAAAGAGTTGCTGATTTGATTGAGTTGTCATCATACCTATTGTGACGTCATTCGCTTTTTGGTGTTTAATCCATTATGGCGGATTGCTGTATTTTATAGTTTTATTTTATCAAAATAAATAGCAATCTCGCTCGAAATAGAACAAGTCATAATTAAACATATTAAAAAACACGATTGCCATGCCGAAAAACGAACTACAAAGTTAAAAATTTAAATTAATCTACTTAAATTAGAATCTTATTCACATTTTTATCAAATGATATTTTTTTGTGAATCACTGGATATTGAACTATAGTGTTATATATTTTTGGAATCTACTCATCATTTTCTAGATGATGATTATATTATTATAGTTAGTCTATTTTCGAATATTTTTTTCAACTTAAGTCTTTAATGCGGGAACATGGTCATCCCAACAATTTTTTAAAAATTTTATTAGCCTATGCCACCCGGCACAAGCTAGGGATTCTAACGATACCTCATTTATCAAAATCGGTTCAGGTGTATAGAAGTTATGGTGGAATAACAAACTCACATACATACATACATACATACATACATACATACATGAACCCTGAAAACAATATACTCCTTTTTTCAGGCAGTCGTATAAAAATAAATACGTTTTTTTATAATCCATGAATCCTATTCCATTAGATAAATTGATAATATCATTGATTCTTGGTTACTGTCATCATGCCAATTCCCCAGGTGTAGCGGAGCGCGTGGACTACGCGCCGGGCACGGGCCCACTGGCGCTGTTCCCGGCGGCTCGGCTGGAGGCGTGCTCGAGCGATGAGCGCTGCCCCGGGGTCACGCGCATCCAGGCCGCCGTCACGCTGCAAGCGTCGCGCGCCGGCGTCGCTTGCGACCGCGACACATACACCATACACGCGCAACGCTCCATATGCGGTGAGCTAATAGACCTATTACACTGCACTAGAGCGTGTCTTAGAGCTATTACACGCTGTAGTGCAGTACACACTTACTTAGAGCGTCGCTTATTACACAGCAATAAGGACCCTTTCTCCCTTAATCTTATTACACTAGACTGATTCACGTGTGAGGGTCCCTGTGGAAAGTGCGCAGTGTGGAGCGCTGTTGTCTTAACGTACGGAGGTCCCGGGTTCGATCCCCGGCAGGGTTTGGAAATTTATAATTTCAGAATTTTCCCCGGTCTGGCCTGGTGGAAGGCTTCGGCAGTGGCTGGTTACCATCCTACCGGTAAAGACGTGCCGCCAAGCGATTTCGCGTTCCGGTACGATGCCGTGTAGAAACCGAATAGGGGTATGGGTTTTTAATATAACTGCAATGCCCCTAACAGGTTAGCCCGCTACCATCTTAGACTCACTTTCACATAATGTCTATCGCATTCTTGATGGTTAAAGGTCTGGTTGGCGAACTGATTGTCATTTTGAATAAAACACTTCAGTCATCTTGAATATTTATTACTCAGTTCACAATTCACTCAAGTTATTTAATTAAATAGTACATTAGTACCGCTGCTAGTTACAAAGAACATCGGATATCCAACGAGACAAGATGGCTACGAACGAACTTGTATAGATTGACCAATCATTGATTAAGTATTTCCACATCTCACACTGATTGTTTATATGTTTTTTTTAAACGAATCATTGTTTTACAGGTCTAGACCAGAAAACCATCGATTTGCTACCCAGTCCAGGTGCAGGCAACGAGTGGGCCAAATCCCTGAAACCTGACTCAGGTACTGTCGCCATTGACTTGATTGCATTTTTCTGATAATTACCAAACTATTACGTTGAAACAAGTAACACAAAATAATATACTTAGATTATTTTGTATTTTCGGGGGTAGATGAAGTGGTGGCATACCGTCAAATACCCAGCGTAAAAAAACCCAAGGAATACAAAGCTTAATTTGCTATAATCCGCCAAAGCAGACAAATCTATGTGGTACAAAGTATAGCTAGCTCATACCACAGTTATTATACTGAATATAATATAAGAAAAAGGCTAAAGATAATAATATTTTTATTTTATTTATTTTAAGTAATCAACAGCGTTGCAAACTAATATTAATAACAAAAATTATATCGTGACATTAAATAAGGCCATAAACGAGTACAAAATAAATATATGAAAAATATTTTAACAGAGTAGATAAGTAGTGCACATGTAGGTAGAACATTATATATTATATATATATTTATAAGTAGAAGTACGCGTGTGTGAGTGTGTGTTTATGTGAGCGTGCGTGTTAGCGTAGTAGCATGGGACTGTGTGTGTGTGTGTGTTCATTTGTTTTAATTATTTATTTTTAAATTGCTTATATAATGTCCAGATCGCGACGGTGAGCAGATGTTCGAGTTCGACGGCGAGTCCACATCGGCGGTGGTGCCAGAGTCCATCCTCAAGCACTCCTTAGGAAGCACCTTCGCGCTGTCCACGTGGCTACGTCACGCGCCTGCGCCCGACCACGACAAGCATCGCAAGGAGCACGTGCTATGCTTGGCTGATGACCACAGTAAGACGCGCACATTATCATTGAGTTAACATCCGCCGTGGTACGACTTACACGTATCTGTACTATAGGAGATAGCTGCACTTTTGGTAACTATTAATAAGTAGAAACACCCGATAACCATTTTAATCATACTTTATTAGCAATTTACACACAAACACTGTACAGCCATCGCTTGACATTCATCCACCGATCTACCGCCAAAAACGCCTCCAATCGCCCGTCACGGTCGAGGGCGCTGTAGAGGGAATCCGACCATAGATGGACCATAGATAGATCCGTCAATTTCAGTCTAACACTATCGAGTGTACGCTTTTATAACATGGTTCCCAAAGAGTTTCTAGATTTGCCATTACATAAATTTAAAGACTGTGTTAAACGGCATCTGTTAAGTAGAGGTTATTACATTTGTTGTTGTTGCTTGTTGCTGGAGCGAGTCAAATCCATGCTTTTTTATCATTTACATTATCTTCAACAGTATAATAAGCTTTTTTCAGGAGCATACTTTTAATGAACTTTTTAAACTTTTCAGAAATGAACCGCCACCACTACGCCCTGTTTGTGCGCAACTGTCGGCTCATCCTGCTGCTTCGGAGGGACTTCGGTGAAGGAGACCTCAACATCTTCAGACCCGCCGAGTGGCGCTGGAAGTTGCCTGAGGTACCAAAAACTTTGTAACTTATATAATTTCCATTTATTTGCATTCATGTCTACATACAAGTACATCGGCATGAGGCCCTGTCAGAGCATTGCAAATTATAAATTAATTACACAAGATTTAAATTTTAAATTAATTACACAAGATTCACTAAATCTATTACAAATATTAGATAAATAAATAGTCTCGTCAAGTTATTAAATCTAGAAGTCGTAGTCAATGGCTAAAATAATATTAAATAAGTTATTACAATAAAATTAAAATAATTGAATAATTATAAGTTTTAATACATAATTTATTTTAAATACATTTATCGTGCTATTGAGGTCTATGTAGTCAGAAATTCTTGAATGTTATAAAAACATTTTTGTATTAACCAATGTCTTAATTTTCTTTTGAAGGTAGCCTCTTTGTTTTCTTCTTTCATAGTATTAGGGAGTTTATTGTAAATAATAATTGATCTAAAGTACGGACTACTACGGCTTGATATTCCTAGAGTATAACGTGGAAGAGCTAGATTATGCTTATGTTGATTTCGAGGGATTCGGTTATATGTACTTTCTAATGTTTTATATAGATGTATGTGTTTCCTTACAAACAAGACTGTCTCCATTATGTAGATAGATGTTAATGTCAGGATTTTTTTTCCATATATATGAGATATATGTCACCGTATGATTGTAAAAACCGTTAGATTATAATCTAACTCGCGAAATTGCAAACTGTCGAAAGATTACAATTTAACGCATTATTTTTCGGTGGATTGCAATCTGTTAGGTATATTATCCAAATAGAACCTGATTATTCGTGTCAAACCCTAAACTAACCTACAAGAAACAGACAAGAAAACGTAAATACATTGAATATTTCAAAAATCGACACTCAGAACATTGAATGGTTCACAATCTTTCGACAGTTTACAATTTCGCGAGTAAGATTATAATCTAACGGTTTTTACAATCTTACGGTGACATATACATCCATAATTAAAAATAAAACCGATCAAGCGCCAGTCAGACTTGCGCTCAAAGTGTTCCGTACCACAACAAAATATAAATAATTTTAGTAAATAACAAGAAAGATGTTATAACAACATGTAATGAAAATGATACTTACATAGATTTACTTACTGTGGCGGATTATAGCGAATTAAAATTCTACTGCTTTCATGAAGATTCTTTGTAAAATCCATACTTACTAATATTATAAATGCGAAAGTGTTTCTGTCTGTCTGTCTGCTACGCTTTCACGGCCCATCTATTCAACCGATTTTGATGAATTTGGTACAGGGATAGAAATTTATATCCCGGATATAAAGGATATAGGCTACTTTTTATCCCAGAAAATTATGGAGTTCCCGCGGGAATCGAAAAACTTAATCCACGCGGACGAAGTCCACCTTCTAGTTGTCAATATACTAATATTATAAATATGAAAGTTTGGATGGATGTATGGATGCATGGATGTTTGTTACTCAATCACGCCCCAACGGCTCAACGGACCTGGCACAGAGATAGATTATAGTCTGGAATAGCATACAGGCTTTTTATCCCGGAAATTTAAGGAGTTCCCGCGGGAACCAAAAACCTCGATCCACGCAGACGAAGTCGCGGGCGTTAGCTAGTTGTCAATAAAGGCTTATCTTATCTTATAGGCCTATTACACTGCACTTTTCACAGGGACCCTTACACTTGATTCAGTGTAGTGTAATAGGGAGTAAGGGTCCCTTTGGTCCTTAATGCTGTGTAATAAGCGACGCTCTAATCAGCGGCCACGCCCACCACTACCATAGGGCCCTGTGGAAAGTGCAGTGTAATAGGCTTATAAGATAAGATAAGCCTTTATTGACAACTAGCTAACGCGCGCGACTTCGTCTGCGTGGATCGAGGTTTTTTTTATCCCGCGGGAACTCCTTAAATTTCCGGGATAATAAGCCTATGTGCTCTTCCAGACTATAATCTATCTCTGTGGCCTATTACGTTATATAATGTGTTGTAGGTGTGCGACAACGAATGGCACCACTACGCAGTGAACGTGCGTTTCCCGAACGTGGAGCTCTACGTGGACGGAGAGCCCTACCGCGCGCCCGACGGCAAGGGGCCCGAGGTTATTGACGACTGGCCTCTGCACCCCGCGCATGGGGTCAACACCACCCTGGTTATTGGGGCGTGCTGGCAAGGTGAATAAATAAACCTTCATTCATTTGAGTTCACCTCCTTTAGAATCGATTCTCATAATGTATCTGTCACCGTAAGATTGTAAAAACTGTTAGATTATAATCCTAACTTGCGAAATTCTAAACTGTCGAAAGATTGTAAAATGTTCAATGTTCCGAGTGTAAATTTTTGAAATATTAATTTTATTTACATTTTCTTGTCTCTTTCTTGTAGGTTAGGTTAGGGTTCGACATAAATAATTAAGTAGGTTTTATCGGGTTTAAATACATATCAGAAATTATTAAATACCTATCAGATTACAATCTACCGGAAAATAAGGCGTTAAATTCTAATCTTTCGACAGTTTAAAATTTCGCGAGTCAGATTATAATCTAACGGTTTTTACAATCTTACGGTGACATATCCAATCCCATTTTTCATATAGCCCAATATTTTTCATATATTTCCAATTTCATTTTCATATATAAGCCCGGGATATGAAAATTTATGGGGAGTAAAATCGAACTCACCGTTACGTTATTGACTTTATGTTTCCATGGTCACACTTGTTTGCTTCCATGACTATGTAATGTATTTTGATTAATATAAATTATATAATTAGCATAAATAAATGTATCAAGCATGCTTTCAGTAATATAAAAAATGCGTTCATTACCTCATTCACTAATCTATATAATTTATAATCGTTCGTAAAGAGACACACATTTTTTTTTATCAAAGAACTATACTCATACGCGACTTCGTCCGCGTGCAATTTCTGATTTACTATGAAATTTTCCCGCTGCAAAAAGCCTAGGTACATATAGCGGCTAAAACTAATAAGTAATAACCTTAATGCCGATTTTAATAACTTATAACCTAAATGTAAGCTTCCAACCCCTATTGCACCTCTATTGGGGTAGATTTTATTTAGAATTGCTTAAGCAGATTATTATTTATTTAAATTTAATAACCTAAATGCCGATTTTCAGGTATCTAACTTCAAACACTGAAGTTAGAGACTTGATACAAACTTACAACCCCCATTACACCCTCCTTGGGGTGAATTTTCGTAAAATTGCTTATATGGGTTTTTATTATTTGTAGCTATTAACTTAATTGCCAATTTTCATGTCTCTAACTTCAAAAACAAAGGACTTTCATACAAATTTCAACCCCTTAGGGGTGAATTTTCTCAAAACCGTTTCTTAGCGGCCGTCTACACCATAGAAGGGACCTATCTTCGAAATTTCAAGTCTGTATGCTTTATAGTTCTCTTTTTTTTTTCTATCCACTACAAGTTAGCCCAGTTAGTTCCTGAGATATCGTGATGAATCAGTGATCTTTCGCTTTTATATACATAGATACTACATATACTAGTAAATATACAAGGAGAAGCGGATTTCACCGACTATAAAATCTCCTTTCAGTCATAACTTCAGTATTACTGCATGCATTGAAGTGAAATGAAAACTGGTGTAACATAAATGATCTAAGCTCTGATATTGGTGATAGTACGTTTTTTTTATTGTGTGATAGGCTTGCGCTTGACGACAATCATGCTTAGTGCAAAACAATGATGTGGTCTAGGTTGGAACTAGCTTGCCTTGCCTAGCAGCTGCCTTGAAGGTACCTATGTGATACGTGGTAGGAAACACGTGACGTCCATCCTTATGTCGTTAGCCACATAAGGGTGCCAACGCTGACGGTTTCTCGCTGTTCTGTGGTAGAACGTAAAAGGAGGAATATGAGAATGATGTGACATTTGGATGTCTTTCCTTGGTTTCAGGCACAGAGAGCGACATGAAACACCACATGCACGGATGGATGGCTGGACTGGGCATTTTGTTAGGAGCTGTACACTCGCCCTCTGAGCTGAGGTGCTCTGCGCGCTGCCGGGAGGGACTCAGCCTGGCGCCCGATCTGTGTGAGTATAGTTCAAGCACAGTACCCTTACTCTGAGATTGATCGAATTTGAAATACGTCTCACTAAAGTGAGGTGAAAGTGAGCTCCTCCATACATCTCCAGCCAGCGCTCCAAGCGGAAACATGGTGAACTAAAAGTCACCGAGTCATTCCCACTCCAAGTGAAATTCAATGAGACAGATCAAGTTTATAACTCACCAAACGTACAAAAAATACGATATAACTAATGTCATTTGCTATTTTGGCACTCCGAATGTTACTTTTCTCACAGATTGGCATCTCAAAATGCGAGAATAACGTCATTTTCACATTCGATGGCGGATTCTTAACTCACCGAAAATATTTGCTTACACTTGGCGTGGTGAGCTCTCACGTCGATCAATCGTATTTGCAATGTTAAAACTGGGAGTAAGCACACTGAGCACATGAAACCCTTGACACACCCTTTTATAGCAAGAAATTCACCATATGCAATACCGCCGCCATGATGAATTTGAAGAAAACATGGAAATAGCGCGTTATCAGCGCCGCTAGTGGTCAATAATGTTACTATTTTAAGATATGATTATACAATGTATTCTATGGTAGTACAAGGGTCCTGTAGCCTGCAAGGCAGGCCTTATAGGCCTATTACACTGCACTTTTCACAGGGATCCTTAGACTTGAATCTGTGTAGTGTAATAAGATTTAGGGAGAAAGAGTCCCTAAAATGGTCCTTATTGCAGTGTAATAACCGACGCTCTAACTAGCGGTCACGGCCATCCTTCCCACAGGGCCCTGTAAAAAGTGTAGTCTAATAGGCCTATTAGCCCACCATCGGCTTAATGAAACACACCGGGGTACGCTCTACCCGGGTAAGGAGGCTATGCCTCTAAGCCCGTACAACCGGAGAAGATCCTCACTCTCTCTTCAATGTTGACCATTGTATCATGAAATAGTCATGAATTTCATGTATAAATTGTCAAACAATTTTCATTCATTGATATTATGGTCAACAATAAGTGTTTTCCAACCATTTCACGAAACGCACTACATTATGAAATTATCAACTTAAAATTTGGGTATGGCATATTCAGAAGCACATATACAAATCTTGTATGGTGATCAGATCTGAAGTCGGTGTCGGTGGAAGGAGACGGCGCGGCGGAAGTGGAGACGTTGGTGAGACGCGTGGCTTACGGTGACGCGCGCTCTTTCCCCACGCCTGGACGTAGGAACGTGCATCTGGCCACCACTATCACGTGAGTATTAGGTTTATAACTTAATCGTTATTGACCGAGCGAAGCGATGGTCTCTGAGTCTACTTGAGTGAATTTGCACTTGTCCGTCCGTCCGTCCGTCCGTCTGTCAGAGCCTTATAACTTCTGAATTACTGAACGTAATAACTTCAAATTTAAATATAATATGTAAACCGATGGCCTCCAGCCGAATATGGCTTAAAAAGTTATAAAAATCTTTATTTCAGGGGGGCTCTCATAGTGAATATTTTCTAACGTCCAAAGTTGACCTCAGAACTCTCAATTTTCTGAAAGGCTGAGCCTGAAATTTGATCAATTATTTGAATTATACCCTGTACTTGTGTTACAAATACTAAAATTAGATAAATATTATCAGGAAACGAAATTATATTTTTTATAGCGTTACATGAGGTTACGGTATATCATTTTAAAGATAATAGATGGCGCTCTGTAAAAGTTTATTCGTTTCTCCAATAACTCTTTATCTCTTTTGCGTCTAATGTTAAAAGCTAATTTATTACAATATATAGTTAAAACTATCTAATGGATACCGCGAGGTCTCAGTTCGGGGCGAACCACTAGTTATAATTAAGTAAGACAAGAAATTCTCAGCACTTGCCCGGAGTTAGGAAATTGACGGTGTTTCACCCCTGTGCCTCGGAGAGCGTCGGTTCTGCGCCTAATCTCTGGGGTCGTACCGGATTTTGCGTCCCATCGGGCTGTGAGAGTAAAGGAACAGTTAGTGCACCTGTGTTTGCGCACACGCTTGTGCATTATAAATATCTCCCGCGCAGATGGCTAATCTCTTTGGAAATTGGCCGCCATGACAAAAAATCGGTCGGAAGAACATTAGCATTAGAGCTGTAATGCATGCCTCTCACCAAAATATTTCGAAGAGTAGGTATATGATTTATTTGCCCACAAAAACAATTTACAACATTAATTAACAGAAGTAAATCTAAATCTAATCTAATCTGTTAAAATTTAAAATCGTTCGTGAACAAATAGGTCTCCTCACTAGTTGCAGTTGCACTGCACACTAGTTGCACTGGTGTTTAGGAGAAGTCTTAAAGTGTCCATGGACGTGTTTCCAAACAGCAAAATATACTTTTTATCTAACTAAAACATATTACTTACCGAATAATTAAACTATAATTAAGCAAAGTGTCCTACAACAATTCGTTGCGATCCTATTATGTACTTGCAATGTAACTGATTACTTGTAATTTTAAGCCAATTTCTCGTTTGCTACTCTGAACTATCTAAATAAATGCACATAGGTAGGTACTTTAAAAAACAATTGGTTTTTATATACATAGATACATTGTTTGAAAAGCCGATAGGCGTTGGGGCCCCAAAGGTAATTGAATTTTTTACTTTTGATGTATTTGAAGAAATTAAACATCGCTTGCTACAATGGTGAAGGTAACCATCGTGAGGAAACCTGCATGAGAGATCTTTAAAATGTTCTCATGGCTGTGATAATTGTCCCCCATTAGTGTTACCACTCTCGAGAACCATAGACGCTGTAAGGCCGTGTCTAAGACAATTACGTATATATATACTGTTTATAGATCAAAATGTATGGATGCTACCTATCTATAATGTGAAACATATATCTTTGGCGGTTGGTCCGAAATTATCTTAAAATCACCTTACGCACGTTAGTGTAGCAAGTCAGTTGTCAATAAACAGGTTACGAAGATACCCGCATTTGAATAGTTTTTCCCGTCAACGCAAAGTGAACCTTAAGTTAATGTACCACCACCACCACCACCATCACTACAGCCCATTAACGTCCCACTGCTGGGCACAGGCCTCCACTCTCATAGGAGGGAGGGAATTAGAGCTTAGACCCACCACGCTGCTCCAATGCGGGTTGGCGAGCTTTGACGACTATTATCATGTTAGTGATAATAACCGGGACCGACGGCTTAACGTGCTTTCCGAGGCACGGGGGTGAAACACCAGCAACTTCCTAACTCCGGGCTAGTACTGAGAATTTCTAGTCGGAAAAACTCAATACCTAATATGGACATGTCCCGACATGGGACTCGAACCCAGGACCTCGTCGGCCGCAGTCGAACATGTTAACCACTAGACCAACGAGGCGTCAAGTTAATGTACAGGCCGTATGTATTTTAATTTTCGGCCTAACAATATTTTATTAAATGTCATGTGTGTAGGTGCGATAACGGGCGCGTGATCAAGGCCCGGCCAGCGGAGTCCTACGTGATGGTACTAGCGCCGCAGACTCCCACCATCCTGCTGAACGGGAGCGCAGACGCGGCGCGCGACTATGCGCACTTCCGAGCCGGGCTGCCCGTGTTCCCTGATATCAGGGTGCAGGTGTTGGCGAGATCCGGGGGCAATATTAAAGGTCAGTGCCCTAAATATTAGTTTACCTTTACACAAGTTTTTCTTTTTCCTATTATGAGTACCAGCGAGGCTCATTTAACTACGATCCAGCCTAACTAATTGACTAATGACCAGTTTTGCTTTAATCTAAACTTATAATTTATCTTATATACTAAGAAATTGTCCATTGACGCATCTTAGTCTTTCTTGATAAACTTAGACACTTTGTTCATGTGTTCTTTTAGCACTACAAAGTGTAGTCACTTATTACTATGCACTAACTGAAAGGCTTAGTCCTTTTTTAAGTCTCCTCACTAGTTTCATTACGTCGAGCAGCTGGATTGCCTCAACGTTAACATGGTGATGAAGTCGATGATCGTGGGCTTTGGCAAATTTGGTTATAATTTGTTCGACGTATTCAATATTGAGATCACGATGAATATCGTCATTTCTGATGTACCAGGGTGCATCACAATCGAGGGGCTGGGATGCAATACTCCTATTGAATTGATATGTTACTTTTAAAGACATTTTTCACGTCATTTAAGTTTTGGTGAACTACTTACTTACACAAGTTTAAAAATGCATTAATAGTATATTACTGCCCAGGCCCGCAATAAAGGATTGCACGGCTGAGTAATATTGGAAGGACGAGGCGAAGCCAAATGCGATGATATGACTTCCTACTTGAATGTCAGAGGCCTGTAAAGGAGCTAATATACATATTGTGTTTTGATTGATTCGCATGAATGGATCCCCAATGACCGAGTCGGTCGAATTCGATCTCGAATGTTTTCATTTTTCATAAATACGTTTTCCCGTGTACACCGGCTGAATTTTTTTGTCATCTGAAAATTTGAAGCTTTTCAAGCTCAATGTATATTTATTCAAAATTGATAACTACAAAGTACACCTCCTGAACGTCACGTTTAAAAAATATAAGACGTGATAGTGGTAATTAGCCACGGTATCTTAAAACTAAAGCTTTTATCAACAAATCCCCCTCCCTCCACAGAGGCGGAGACTCAGAAGCTGGATTCTTGCGTGGTGTCAGTGTACCCGGCACTCAACCCCGACCACGAAGCACTCGCGTTGCGCGGCGCCGCGTCGCTGCCCGAGTCCGACATCCGCGCCGCACTGACGCGGGACGGCGTCAGCCTCACCGGCACTGACACCGTGAACAACTATCAGAAGGTAAGCTAAAAAAAGTACATTTGCCATCGATATATATATGTAGGTACTAGATGGGCCCTTTCATAGAAAAATGTCGGGCGTCTGACTTGTAGGGCGTGCCCCTCATCTGTATAAGCCTGACCTTGTCCCCGCCATAGCGCTGTCCCGCTTTTCAGACTAGATGGCGTTAGTAAAATAAGTCCACATTCTTTGTGTGAATAAGACGCAGAGCGAGAATTTGCCGTAATTGGATGTTGGCTTGTCAAAACTTTCCTGATAGGCAATTTGCTGGAATTAACGGCTGATGCATGAGTAAATTACCTTCTGTGGTGGTACGGAACCCTTTGTGGAGCGGGACTGATTCGCACTTGACTGGTTTTTATCTGTATATGTGACTAATGTATTCATTGTCCTCAGGTTTTGCGCGAGATCGAATACAGTAACAAGAAACCGGCGTACTACCTCAACCGAGTGTTCAAGCTGACCTGCTCGGAGCTCAATGGACGCTTCACCAGCAACGAATACGTGCAGACTGTGAGTTTATTACACACTAATTCACGTTAGAAGAGTTTATTACACACCAATTCATCTTTTGGTATTTTTTAGGAAAATAAATCTCTCTTTAAACCTAAGGTTATGCCACACCACAGCCTAAATAGCCTTCATGCGTGTGAGCAAGCCTTTTAAGATTAAATTAATAAAAAAAAAGTATTTTTTTCATTTCATTTAAATTTATTGTTAAGTTGGTTTTAAATAAGATTTTATTGTTTTTATGTTAGTTACCTAATAAATAATTACAATAACAATTTGGTTAATATATTTTGTGTTAAATAAAGTGGTTTTAAGTGTATTGTGATGGTACAAACGTTTCGCTCCCCCCCCCAGTTGACGGTGGTGCACCCACGCGCTGCGGGCGATGCGCACGCGCAGCGCCCCAGCGGACTCGCTGACAAACTGGACGTCGCGAGAGACAAGGTATTCTTTTAACACTGTAATACTTGTTATGGAACATGTATGTATTGTTTATTATTTACATTGTTTAACATCTTCCCCCCGATTATGTAAGGAAATCGTAATCGTAATCATTTGTCAAACGTATAATTCGACCTGTTTAAGAAGTTCATAGATGCCTGCGCGTCAAAAAACACGCGTGAGCTCCTTAAAAAGTTTGAGTTACACGTTATGAACTGTCAAATGATTACGATTGGCTTACATAATTAGGTCTCTTGCTATTTGAAAAGAGCAACTGCTGAAGTTCTTGCTGGCTCTTCTCTTAAGTACCGATGTAGTACCGATGGTAGACTCTTGACTTATAAGTGGCAAAAGCGGTCCTACTTGAAAAAATATATATTATAACTCTAAGCTATGGTACAAGTGCCGGCCTTATCGCTTTAAAGCGGTCTCTACCAGGCAACCATGCACACAACGGATAAGCCCAGTGACAAAACTTCGAGGGTATACGTTGTTTAAAAAGAAAACTAATAATTAGTTCTAAACTAATAACGTGTTTTGTATTAAGCTGGTTTTACTGTACCAGTATTTTTATCAACAATGTTATTCTCCCCCAGTCCCAGGGCAGCAACAACGTGGAGGTCCCCCTAGCGCTGAACGTGCCGCGCGCGTTCGCTGCGCACGCGCTGCACTCGCCGCACGCGGCTGAAGTTCCCTCCGCGAGGATCCTGGATCTGCACTCTAACAAGGAGAGGACTTCCAGTGAGTTCCCCTTAAACTTTAATAGCTGGTGCCCGCGCCTTCGCCCGCGTGAATTGAGGTTTTTGGTTCCCGCGGGAACTTTTTAATATTTCGAAATAAAAAGTAGCTTATATGTAGTGAAACAATTTAAATTAAAGATAATAATAAACTTTACATTACTCGTTAGTGTGGGGCGTGTAAGTGATATGTACTCGTCCGCACCAATAGGAAGATCTTCCTCCGGGCTAGTATTGTGCCCGGGGACCTTTCTGGTCCGACCGTTAAAAGTTGGAACGGTCTATTTAAAGCGCTATTCTCAGAAAACTTCGATATAGTGATTCAGGCTTGTATGGTAACTTATAAGTTTTCAGTCGATTATCTCATTCTGCGCTGAAGATACAATTAGCGCCATCTAGTTTGCACTTTGGTAACCGCTACATATGTATTCTTCCAGACTATAATCTAACTCTGTGCCAAATTTCATCCAGATCAGTTGAGCCGTTCTGGCGTGATTGAGTAACAAACATCCATACATCCAAACTTTCGCATTTATAATATTAGTATACATAGACTAACGCTTGGCTGCAATCAGACTTGTAGGCAAGTGGTGATGCAGCCTAAGGTGGAGCGCGCTTGCCTAGAAGATTTCTTTTCACTCTTGATATGAAGATACCAATGTTGAAAGTGTAAGGGAAATGGAACAGGTGCGAATTAGAAACGAGGAATGGAATGGAATCCATCGTGACGTCCATGGAATTTCGACTATGTACGCCTGCAGACCCTGACGATGCCTTGCGGTGTATGATAGAAGAAAGGTGAAGGAGGGACAAGATGAAAAAGTTAATTGTTTTGGGGTCGCTAGGGATTTCCTCTAAACGGAAATCCACATAAGTTAACGGAAACTTATTTATCTTTTTGACATAAATTTTTCCCCACCACTGAGTGTGAGTCTCCTTTCAGGATGAAAAAGGTGCGGCCCTGATCGACAACATGACCGATAGATAGAATGATACATAAATACTTATATAATAACCACAGGTTTATTGCACACCGTAGGTTTATTGTACGACCATAGGAAATACAAGACATATCATAAAATGCTTTAAACTGCATAAAGACAGGCTGCCTTATTGCTTACAGAGCAATGCTTGGACACATTATTCAAGTGTTTATGAGACCACAATTGTAATTTTAATAATTTTTATATCGTGTTATTAACAGTAATTTTAAGGATTTAAATACTGCATAGAAACAAGCGTTACTAGAAGGAACTAGAAGTTTAATTCGCTATACTGTGGTGGATTATAGCGAATTAAAGTTCTAGTTGCTTTATTATTTTAAGGATTTAAATTGTATGTTGTTGTACTGCCCCGTTGGTTTAGTGGTTGGCATGTTCGACTGCGGCCGACGAGGGCCCTAGGCCATAATTGAGTATTGGATTTTCTTACTAGAAATTCTCAGTATGTACCAGTCCGGAGTTAGGAAGTTCGGTGTTTTACCCCGTGCCTCGGAGAGCACGTTAAGCCGACGATCCCGGTTATTATCACTAACATGATAATAGTCGTTAAAGCCCGCCAACCCGCATTGGAGCAGCGTGGTGGGTCTAAGCTCTAATTCCCTCTCTCCTATGAGAGGAGGCCTATGCCCAGTGGTGTGACGTTAATGGGCTGTGTTCTAACAATTTGAGCCCTAGTTGCTCCAAATAAAGAGTATTTGTTTTGATCGTTCTGTCTGCCTGTGGTGACAGGTAACGTGGCGGTGCTGATCGGCGCTGTGTGCGCGGGCGCGGTGGTTTCGCTGCTGGCGCTGGGTGCCGCACGCGCCCGCGCCCGCACGCGCGCGCCCTCCCGAGCCGCACGCGCCGCACGCGCCCCGCCTCACGACAGCGAGATGGCCTGGGATGACTCCGCGCTCACCATCACCGTCAACCCCATGGACGAGGTGAGTGGGAGGTGTTCGCGCCGTATTCTATGGTGCGAAGTAACTGTCAATGTTCTTCAGAAGGACTAGAATCCAGACGCTTTTGACTGATAATTAGTAATGAAAAAAGATGGCGTAATTTGACGATTTTTTTTAATGCGTGGTAGAAAATATAGGTTAAATTCGCCCGCCAATAACCCGTTTTGGCCTTGACCACTCGCCGGGTTCTGAAAGCCCAGTTTTGGGGTCCCGTACCAATCTTCTAACCCTCCGGCCACGTGCTGAGTGATTTCCGGTGTTCGAATTAAGTGTTCTAGATGTTTCCACGGTTAGAAGGGAGTCACCCTTGCAATTTGCTGCCCCGTGCTGGTGTATTTTAGCAAAAGCACCACGGAGAAAGGAGTGATTAAGTAAATAAACTTAAGTGTGAAGAGGCTTAGTGCTTAGTGATCTAGATATATATATTGGGCACGCAGGATGTGGATGTAAACGAATAGGGCGATTATATCCTTATATTTAATTTTATAAATTCTAGGTTACATTAATTATGTCTAACAGGTAAAAACTACTGCCTTCTTCTGCTATGAGTCTATCTCTAATGCCCGTTCCCACAACGCGATTTATTCGCATTACACCGCGTCAGCGCTGGCTGCGTCGTTTTCGTGAGAAACGGTATTGAGCTGGCTCATTTAGTGTTAGCCGGCGACTTCGCCTGCGTAACACCTTCCCCGTCAGCTTGGCGTTTATGGAACACCTTGGCCGTAAATTGCGCCGGGAGGTCTTCGGATGAATTTCGGGAACTCTGAATTTCAGCTCCGTTTCTGATATGCAATGTTCGTGTGCGATTTATTCTTCGATAAACTATTACAATTACGCTCAGTGCGCAGGATCCCATCAAAATGGCGTATATGGGTATGGTTGTGCGATATATGATTCCATAATCCGAACTTGGAGGCAGAATGATGGGTGCTTGAGAGGATACTTTTGCATTTGCATCATGTAAGTGGTTCAATTTTGTGGATTTCAATTCATAATGTGCAGATGGTCTTAAGTCAAATGATTCTCCTTTAGGTAAATCCATAACATGGAGCGCTTGGCCTTTAATGCGGTTATATCTGATTGGAAATCAGATTCCCTTTGGGAGCGTAGGTTCGTATCCTACCGACTGCGCCAGATATATATATTGGGCACGCAGGATGTGGATGTAAACGAATAGGGCGATTATATCCTTATATTTAATTTTATAAATTCTAGGTTACATTAATTATGTCTAACAGGTAAAAACTACTGCCTTCTTCTGCTATGAGTCTATCTCTAATGCCCGTTCCCACAACGCGATTTATTCGCATTACACCGCGTCAGCGCTGGCTGCGTCGTTTTCGTGAGAAACGGTATTGAGCTGGCTCATCTAGTGTTAGCCGGCGACTTCGCCTGCGTAACAATCTAGTGATAGACTAATTAATTAAGTGAGGACAAAATGTTGGCAGCCGAGGAGCCTGTTTGCCTTGGAGGCCTCAAGGCCTTGGATTGAGTCACCACACTACACCACTTTCACAAACACACCCACACATAACCTCCTCGTTACTCTCCTGGCAGCGACCAGCCAACCAGGTAAGTTTACAGTGAAGTCTTATAACCTGTTCACATTAGCGGCATCTGCTCCAGTGACCACTGACCAATTGGCAGCTAATGGGCCCCTGCTCCTAAGGTCAAGGGCTTGCCCTTACTGGACAGGCTCGTAGCCTCATCAGGAGGCTTCATATTTTTTTTATTATGAAAAACATACAGTAACATAAACAACAATAGGTTAAACAAATATAACATTGCACTCAAACCATAACAGTTTTCAAAGATGTTTAGCACATATTGTCTAAAAATTTTCCAAATGAATAAGTGGGAATAACGCTAGACGAAACAAAAAAATATTTATTAAAACTACTTACTTTAAATTAGAACAGAGAAAAAAAACACATACTAAAGTATACTGATTAAAAAAAAGAGAAAATTATGAGCTAGTTGGTTTGTGCCAAACTATCTTTAATAGCCAATTTATATTTAGGGAGAGAGAGTTGAAATAAGTCTATCGAAAAAACAATTCATTATACTGCTTGCAATATCTTTTATAAATGTACTTTCTGCATTATTTGTCTTGCATGGTGCAATGCGAAACAGTTTTGGATGTCGAGAGTTAATCCGTGGACATCTTACAAGTTAATTTAGACATTAGATATGTAGAGTCAGCACCATTATTCAGGAATTTGAATAAAAGGATTACGAGAGATTTCATCTCAATTGTCTTAACTCTAATAGATACAGCTCTTCCGGATCTTATCCCTATTACATGTAGGGACACATGCATAGTGCAGCATGACTTCTGAGGCTGAGTCACGAGTCGGACCATCACCCTGGGTTGCTTCAGCTAAATAATAATTAAGTATCTACCTAGTGTTTATCGGAACATTGCGGTTTACAGACGTGAACAATAAACGTAAATAAACGGAGTGTACAATTAGTGACTTATTATTTATCCACCCCTAAATAGGAGATATTAGGTAGTCACTAACACCCACATATTTATCTACTAAATACATTATTTATCATTCAAAAAATTTTGTGTTCATCATAACCGCGTGCCTTCTTCAAAACGAAGTTTGGCGGTCATCACGCGAAAATCTTTTCTATTTTGAGCCGCATCTTTTAGCCTTGGATAGCTAAGCCCTGTCTACCCTCTCACATCGTCCAACCACTTGCGCCTTTGGCGACCTGTAGCTCTCTTGCCTGCAATCCTACTCCCAAAACTAGTATTGGAAGGAAGTGAGAATTGAGCTCGTCATTGCAAATTTCCGAAGAAAGCCAAATTTTGTGTTAGATAGGTTCAATTTCGTGAATGGATTCCTGTGTCCAGCAGAGGGACGCTAATGGGCTGTAGTGGTATTGGATAGAAGCAGGCGTACTTTGCGGAAGTCCATGACAATGAAGGAACTAAAAATTTAATTCGCTATAATCCGCGACAATAGGTAAATCTATGTAGAATATCCCGCAACTATAGCCCGCGATATTCACCACACCACAGAAATTCCCCAAACTATCTTCAACGTATATGTTTCACTCCGATACCGGAGCATCTTCAGGAGTTGTTGACTTGACAATGCACGATTGTGAAGTGACGATCGATATAGATAATTCCTGCTTTTATACCTTTCTGGCGTATCTCAAACTATAACTCCGCCGCGTCTACTACTGTATAAATTAAAGGTGAATTTGTTACGTTTATTTGTTCATGTAAATAAAATTAAAATGAGTGTTGAGTTCGGTATTGCTTGTCCTGTGCAGACGGCGCCCGTGTGCGGCGTGGCGGCGGCGGTGCGCGGCGTGGTTGCGGTGGCTGACAGCTCGGACGGCGAGTCTTGCTCCGAATCCGATTCAGAGCACAACGAGTCCTCCGACGAAGACGAAGAAGGTAACCACACACACACACGCGCGCGCACGCACGCACGCACGCACGCACACACGCACGCACGCACGCACGCACGCACCCACACACACACACACACACACGTATTCATGATCTCCAGTACCCTTGCCAACAATGTGGTACAACCATGTGTGTGCTGTACTGTGTCAGCCACACATGGTGGTAGATTTCTGACATCCATATTACTTACTATTACATACTTAATATTATAAATGCGAAAGTGTATCTCTCCGTCTGTCTGCTACGATTTCACGTTCCAACTACTAAACCGATTTTGATGAAATTTGGCACAGAGGTAGTTTACATCCCGGGCATCATCTAGTAATATCATAAGTGGTACAAGTTTATTCAAATTGCATCTCCCTGGGTATCACGCTAATGACCTCTGATTATTAGGCCAAGTTCAATCAATCATCATCAACTGATATGTATCTTTTTCAGGATAGTGGTGACATCTAGTCGCATCTTTACTAGATGGCTACTGTAAAAAGATTTAATTGCTTCTTTTATTATGCTACCTACCTTTACGCTAGCCAAAATTTGTTCCTAGCAATGAGGACCCAGAGAGATTGCAGGGTAGGACTCCTGGCGGTTCCACATTTTATGTAAAAAAAGAAAAATGAGACCAGGCAGGCGCAGGACCGACGACATATCTTGAAGAGATTCAAACGTATTAATTTAATTAATAAGTATTAATGATAATATAATTAATAAATATTATAAACGAGAAGGAGTGTCTGTATGTCTGCTACGCTTTCAGGCCCATCTTTTTAACCGATTTTGATGAAATTTGTTTCCCAGGGAAGGACATAGAATTTTTATTAAATAAAAATTAAAGAGTTCCTGCAGGAATAAAAATACCTAAATCTACGCGGACGAAGTCGCGGGCATTATCTAGTGTGCCATATTTTTTTGAAAGAAAGACGAAAATAATAGTAATAACAATAGTTCCTCTTTCCACAGTAATGGCCGGCAAGCAGCACAAGTACAGGAATATCAGCCAGCTGGAGTGGGACAACAGCACAATGTAATGCGCACCCCCTCTCCCCCATCTCCCCCTCGCTCTCCCTCTCACTCCCCCTCACTTTTACCCCCTCGGCAAGCGCGCACTGACTCATGGCAACTTAACCTATCGACCGCATTTGATATGACCACTATTGTTAGATTGAACGGTTTTTCGGATTTTAAACAATTTTTGTGTGACAGTATTTAATTAATTACAACTTAACAGAAGTGATATTATTTGTGGCCTTTTCAGGTTTTTCGAGTATTTCTGTTAACGATAAGTACGAAATTATTCTAGGATTGCTGGCCGATTTCCAACCGCTTTTAGTATTTTAGTAGAAAAACGAGATTATTATTATTGTTGCTTATGATTTGTTTTCGAACGTTAATCCAGAATACAAGTTTACATAAATTGCATATCATATACGTGGAAGAACGTGTATTATATAAAGATTTATTTTAATAATAGTGGTCACATTACAAGGCTTAGAATGCGGTTTCTAGCACAGTTTTGTATAGGAATTGATTTCCGATTAGAACAAATTTGTAACACATGAAATCAATTTGTATAACTATAAGTTTGAATGTTTAATAATAATTGTAATCGTAATAAGTGGCACAAAATAAAGACTTCAAGTCGCATATTTATAATAATTTTTTAAATGCCGCATAAATTTTGAATATGTACTATAAGTTGAATATGATATTTTCGGTACAAATTATAGTCATTCAAGTTAGGAAAATAGCGACAGTATGTTAACATGACGTCATTTACAAAAACACTGAGGATGATAACTAACGACACATACTTTGCCAAAATATAATGAGTATAGTTTGAGAGAAATGACGGAAAAGACAGATTAACTTACTTGACTGTCATCATGACATTCATTTTCTTGTTGCCTAAGAGCAGAGGAGTTTTGAGCTCCTAAAACCTCAAAACCTCAGTGGTTCTGGGGATTGAAATCTGAAAGATCGTAGGTTGAAATTCTACTTTTTGGTCTATACCTACTAATTGCACAAAAGAAAGAGGTTATAATGAAAAAGGAGCTTGACAATTTCGGCATAGAAGTTGGCCTTTTAAAAGAGATGGGTTACTATTTTCCTAAATCGAATGAAGCTATAAAATAAACTCGAAATAAAACGCAACACTTTTAACGTCATTTTACTGTAGAGATGTCATCTCGTAGCGCACGCAGGGGGCCCTAAGTAATAAGTCTCAAAAAATGAATCATATCAAATTTATACGTAAAACATGATTCCCCTCGCTTGCTTTCGTAGAAACGACTGGTGTTCACTGCATAGCGGACGTAACCTTTTCTATACTTCTACATATAGCTGATTTAAAACTGATTTTAACGATATAGCCCTGTTTTATGAAATCAACGTCTGAATATTCAATATCAAAGCAAGTGAGAAAGACAAAAGTATAATATAGACGGAGCGATCCTAAAAGAGAAGCCGATTCTGTGTGACATTAAATTCCGTCTTGAAAAAATGAGTAGGAAGACAGTTCAGAAGAGAATACTCACCAAGAGCTACTCACGAAATACATTTGTAACTACGATATTGATGCAAGAACTGTTATTTGTCTTTGCAAATTCCAGTCTGTATTGCCTTGATATTACTTTAGGGGTCTGTTTAAATAATGATATCACTAATTTAGACAATAACATGATTGTCAGCTTAACTTAATACTCATCTATTATTTTCTCAAGTCAGTGATAAAAATAAAAAATTTTTGAGGTATCGTTAAAATCAGTTATAAATCAGTTTTGCTATCGTGAAATAAAAACAAAAAAAAATGTACCTATGTATGAAACAGTAGTCGTTATATTTGGTATGGAGTCGATCTATTCTAATCTAAGTGGGTTTAGTGATAAGTAAAATACTATGTATTGTATATTACTTAACTTGTAAGACGCTTCGCCGTACAGCAACTATTTTACTTTTTTCTTATAGTTTTTTTGTATAACCAGTGGCGTCATCTCTTATTCGATAGTTATGTAACAACGCCATATTTGTTTTAGCATTTAAATAGTACAAGAGTTAAAGTTAGGGCGTGTTTACATTAGGGTTATTACCGTTGAGAAAACGTTACAATTTTGTCGATTTTTATTTGCTATTTTTGTGGTATTAAATATTAAGATCTGAGTAAGATTTTCTGCTTTATCTGCCAAAAAAATAGTAAAAAGCCTGCGATATTTGCAGAGCATGAGAAATAAGTATTTATTGGATGTATTATTGTATTGTTTAATTTTTTTGTATCGCTCTTGAGTTGATTAAATAATTACAATATTATATAAATTCTTCAATTTTATTTCAAAAATAATATTTTAAAAAACGTGTGAGTCGTTTAAACTAGTTTTTTTAGTATTAGTTAACTAGTATATTTGTACTTGGGACTATATAAAAGTCGACCGTGTCTCGACGGTATTAGGCTCGTGTGTAAATACGCTTTTATTTAGTACAAGAGCCAAGATAATATAAGTTCAAAGCATTTTTACGTAACGGTACAAAAACACTTCACGCGTAGAGATTAAAGTTTAATTAATTTGTATTAAATAAAATGTCCACTTTCACCCCTTACGAGCTTCTCAAACAAAGAATCGGCTTAAATGTATATTAGGCACAGAGTTATTTGAAAAAAAAATACATAGATGTACTATAACTATACACTTACTTATACAAAATATCGTTTTAGGATCAGCTACTATATAATTGATACTAAGTACATAATATATATAATTATATATATATATATATATATTTTGAATGCGTTAAGGGATTTTTACTAACATTTAGGTACTAAGCTCCGTGGTAGGTTGCGCATACACGCGCTGTTTAGGGCTTTTGAAAACCGTAGACTTTTTATCGTACGACAGTTCTGTCGCAATAATTTTACCTCTTATCAATTTCGGACATTGATTTTAGACGTCAAATTTGACATAAAACTAGGACTATTGATTTTGACCAGCAAGCTGCGATTTGAATAACAAAAATTAAGTGTACTATTTTGTCAGCAATTTGACTAATGATTAAGACATGAAGTCCTCTTATGGTGTAGTCAGTCGCGTACATCTGTCATGCTTAAGACCACGCATTATCCCAGTGTAAGCTTTTTATTTTTTTACTTTTAGTCATTTATGGCGCATGATGTGACACCTATCATAGATTGTACATCTAACAACGTGTTTAATTATTATTTAGTTTTTAAAGTATTATTTTTCAATATATCCATTTTTTGGTCGTCCTAAATAAATAAATAAATATTACGAGCTATTAAGCACCTCTTATTTGGCAGCATAGCAGGTATTCGTACGCGCGACCGACATCAGCGTACGACAAACTATCGTATGAATTTGACTAGTAGTTACAACTTTTCTGTCGGTCATTAAAAACCTATTGGATTTACGCACGCCAGTTTTTATTCTACCTTAAATCATGACCTAAGAAGTCAATCTAACTACATTAGAAGTTTATATTATCTAAACTTGGTTACTGTCGGCCGATGAAAAGTCATTGGTCTGCAAAAGCTCATAGTTTTAAGTGTAGTTAAGTTTCATTCCTTCATTTCCGGCGCGGCGGTGTTGCCGTCCCTCTCGCGCGCCGCCCGCCCGCATCGCTCTGTCCCTCTCGGAGGTTTTGCATATCAGGATAGTTTGCCATACTAGTTATAGTGTTCGACACTCAAAAAGTTAAAGCATGGAAGGTGTCTTAATATTTTATTCATCCCTATTAAATTTTGCTTCAAAAGTTACTCTTCGGTATCAAAAATTTTACTTTTTGCAATATTTTTTGTCGTTTATATTTAATTCCAATTTTTCTCCAGATTTGAAAACCAGAAAACTTCTTAGGGAAAATGATTTTAATAAGCAATATCTGTGAAACTACGTATGAAAAACGAGAAATTACACCTTTTCTAGTCTACCATGTACTATTTTTGCAATGTTTTGTAAGCTTTATTTTGACTATTTTCGCCGATCTACGATTGGCGAATTAAATTTTGGTGTGTGGTCTTAAAAATCACCAATAAAACAAAGAAGATTAAGATACATTCTATGCTTCAGTATGTCTGTTTGTCGGGCTGTACACTAAGCAATTGTGACATAATCATTGGTGTTCCGTGGATAGTGAATTGTGGTCCCTTTTTCTCCTGTGTAAAAGCGCGTTGGTTTGTTGGAATGTCTATTGTGTGCTCGTTCTGACGAATTGTTTTTTTTTAAATGTGAATGGGAGTGTTTTTGAAAACGTAATTTGTAATAAAATCATCTTGAATGTGTGTATGAGGAATAAAAAGTTTTTGGTATGTATAAACATGAAAATTAGAAGACATTACGAACATTAATGTATTTTCACGTGAACATTATCAAGTAACAAGCCGTTCAGACTTCAGACATATTGTTTTGTTTTAGATTTGACAGTGTTTTTATTAAATAGTCTTTTATTTTTAAAAAAAGTGTCAAATTTGACACCAATGAAAGCAAGTCGTAGATTTAATACATTACCATTTGAATATCATAAAATGTACTCATAAAAATGCCGGAATAAAGAATCCTTCATGGAAGGATTCTTTGAGCGACCGGCTTCAAAATATTTACAGATTGCGTTTTCAAAATATGCTCAAAGCTTTAGGATAAGATGGGTTGGATTCTGGTAATAAGTAATATCAAAATGGGCACACAAAGATTGTTAGGAAGGCATGCGTTTAGGAATTTGTTTTGACTATTTATTGTTTTTCATAGTGCCATTGAAATGTGTTTTTTAACGAAACTTTGTAGTGTAGCATTCCTAAACGCAAGGCTTATTTGTTTGTTTGTTTATTATTACGTTTCCAGTTGTTTCGTTGAGTTTGTTTTTACTCGACAACCGTCCATTGACCAATCCCAATTTTTTTTAATTTTTAAGATCTGACTTGTGACACTAAGAAATTCTGCCACGGCTCAAAATAGCACAAAATGCTGGCATTTTGATTTTAACTCTTAACAAAAATGTACTTTTGAAGTAGCTACTTATCTATTTTATATTATTTACACGATTAATACATTATTTCTTTTATTAATTTCGTATTAATGCGGTATTACTACTGTACACTTAGGTATCTTCTTTGATGTATGAATTATTATATTTTAGCTAAAAATAAAGTTGGTTTAAAATAATTTGTGTTTTATTTGTCCTTATATCTATTTACATACGAGTTTCTTATTAGTTCTGCTCGGTAGTACCTACGTACATTCCAATCCATTGGTTGAATCATTAGACGAATAAAGCGCTTATGTACCCTTACCACAATAGGTAGACGTTGAGCGTATTAAGCGTATCAGATTAAAATGGATCCAACATCATTGATTTAAAATATGGCAATGTAATGATTTTTTTTATTGAGTTTTAGTGCCACCGGTCAGGTAAGTGGGACTATGTTTGGAGTTATTCTACTTCAGCGCCATCTATTAAAAGTATAACCCACTATCTTGCTAACTCAAACTGCTGCTAACCTCAAAAGCATGGTTCTTACAATACTGCCCAAGGCCGATAGGGGAAGACCGCAATCTATCTCAGAAACACTACTAGATGTCGCTAGAATAACGAACAAGAGATATAAAATAAATATTAGGTATAATATGTTCGTTTGTCCTTCATCAATCACCCTGCAACGGATCAACGGATCAACGAATTTTTTTCACGACTGCCCAAAAAAAGCAGTATGTTTTCAAGGTTCATGCACCTAGTGTACTCATAGTATGTGAGTTTTATCTATTCTACCATAACTTCTAAATGCCTGAAAAGATTTGGATGTATGGCCGTTAAAACTTACTTAGAATCCTTGAATCCTCCCGAGTTACATTGGCTATAAATTGGAAAAAAAATATATAGGTAGGGCTGATGTGTTTTTAACATTTTTTTTAAATTAGGTTCACTTGTTTCCATATAAAAGATCTGGCTCACCTTAGCTCTACTTACTGTTTATCCCGGAAAATAAAAGGTTAGTTACCTGCACGCGATTTTAAAAAACCTAAATCCATTCACCGATTTCACTAACACCGAATATCTAACATTTAACCTTCGAATAAATCTGAACATTTTGACAGAATACCTTTATGTACCTACAACATTTTTTTTTAATGCGAGATAATCTTGCGCTTGACGATGCTTAGTGCAAAGCAATGGTGAGGACTAGGTTGCAGCGCGTTTGCCTAGAAGATGCCTATTCACTCTTGCCTTGCAGGTACCTACTTAAATTCTATGTGGCAGGGAATAGGTACATGCGCTGGAAGGTCATTCCACATCCTAGCGGTTCGAAATAGGAACGTACTTAGAGCATAACCCTTTCGTTCGAGCAGACTGGATGTCAACCACATAAGAATGCCAACATTAACGGTTTCTTCCTGCTCTTAGGTAGAACGGTGAAGGGGGAAACAAGGTTGGTTATTTGACGTCTATCAAAACACCAAGTATAACGTTTCACCTTCGAATATAGGTATATACGTTATACTCGGAGATGTAGAAGTCGGCCACAAAGTGTTGGTAGGTAGAGCTAAAAATAGAGTTAAGTTTTTGATTCCTTTCAAAATATTATACTTATTCTTAATTCTTATCCATAATTCCTTACTAATATCATAAATAGCGATAGTGTATGTTTTTTTTGTCTGGTAGTTACCTTTCATGGACCATTCGCTTCCCCTCTATAGGTAGGTAGCAGGTATCTACTATACAGAGGGCCTAGTTCAAGAGACCTATGTGCAAAGACGGGCAATGGGCATAAGCTACTTTTAATCTGGGACAATCAAAGAGTTTACTAAAGAAATTCTATCTGCAACGTTATCAGGTTATCTCGCTTTTATTCTTATTTACCTACTCCATTATCTAAAAGCTCTACCCGTTCTCTACTCTATGGCACACTGCGCAAACCTCATAAAACGATCCACAAACACGATGCATAATGTACCACCCCCTTAACTGGAGCGAAAGAGACGCATATACCCTTACACCGTAGGAGTGAAGGACGCGACAATAGTCACTGCGGAAATGCGCAACGGAAGCGAGCAGGATGGAGTTATATAAATGCAATAGGAAGAATAGAGATGGCTATAGTTGCTCTGAATATTGTTGATATACATGCCCAAGATATGCAGTGCCACAGAGACCTTAAAGATAATGATATCTTTGCCGGTAGGGTAACAAGTCATAGCCGAAGTCTTCCACCAGATCATTATCTTATTTATTACTAGTTGATGCCCGCGACTTCGTCCGCGTGGAATAAATTATTTTAATCTCCTTAATATTCCAGAATAAAGAGTAGCCCACTCTCCGGGTCCCCAAAATACCTATTCAAAATGCAAAAAAATCACGTCGATCCGTTGCTCCATTGCGAGTTGCAAGTTGCAACGTGATTGATGGACAAGCCAACTTGTGGTGCTTGCTTGATGATGCTTATGAACCAATTTGCTTCCCAGTTTCTAATACGAATGCGCGGTCTACCGGCTACATAAGTCATAACCACTTGCCAATTAGTCTGATAAAAGCCAGCGAAGCGCAAGTCTGTAAATTAAAAAAAATATCTCGCACGTCTTCATAAAGAATATCTTGGTATCGGTGTATCGCCGGTGTAAATGCGCATCGCATCAGAGCGGGACGGCGGCGAGGGCGGAGTCGTGAATAATTGAAGGCGGCGTCGACCTTTTGGCTGCGAATGGCGACAGAGACAACTTGGCTGCCGGGGGGCGCGGGGCCGGGGCGCGCCCCCCACGGGCCCTGTTTGCCCGGGCCACTTTCCGCGCGCCTTTTCGGCCAGAATTTTCGCGTCCGCGGCGTTCCGTGCCGGTGCAATGACCGTGCACCGATGCTCACTTGGTGGTGTGATGTGATGTGATGTGATACGTGATAGGTGATAGGATCGCAGGTGGGTGATCATCACTTTTTTTGTTAATACTCACCTATTGTGAAATTGATTTTGACGAGATTTTAAAAAACCAATCTAACTTCGTCGGTGTTTAATATAGACCCCAATAGGCAAATGGTTGAAACTGCCTCGTTGGTCTAGTTGCTGCCTCGTTGGTCTAGACTCTAGACCATCGAGGCACTCTAGAGGTTATCATGTTCGGCTGCAGCTGACGAGGTCCCGGGTTCGAGTCCCGGGGTGGGGCCACAATTACCTAAGTGTTGGGTTTTTCTGATTAGAAATTCTGAGTACTAGTCCGGAGTCAGGAAGTTGGCGGTGTATCATCCCCGTGCCTCGGAAAGCACGTTAAGCCGTCGGTCCCGGTTATTATCACTAACATGATAATAGTCGTTAAAGCCCGCCAACCTGCATTGGAGCAGCGTGGTGGGTCAAAGCTCTAATTCCCTCTCTCCTATGAGAGTGGCCTGTGCCCAGCAGTGGGACGTTAATGGGCTATAGTGATGGTTCAAAGTATGTAAAACTAGATCCTGTAAGTACTTACAAAAGTATACTTCAAGCAATTTTAATTTACTTAGTTGAAAAGAGCGACCGCCTAGTTTCGTGAAATAAGTTTTTAAATTTCCACGGGAACTCCGTAATTTTTCGGGATAATATATAGCCTATGACACTCACCAATAATATGGCTTTCTATTGGTACCAGAATTTTCAAATTCGGTTCATTAGATCCAGAGATTACCCCCTACAGCCTCACAAACTCACAAACTTTACCTCTTTATAATATTAAGTATAGAAAGTATAGATAGAGCATTTACTACGTCTATATATTATACTTTAAAAAATAAGGCAATAGGCGTGATGACTGATTTTGAAAAATGGTCAGATTATGTTCGGAAGTATCTACTATTTCGGAAAAATGTCTTATTTCAGTAGAAAAAAAAGGTTTGGTAGATAAAATTGGCATTTGAAATTTCAATTTTAAAAATAACGCCAAAACGCTAACGTGTGTCATGGCGTCGTTTGTGACGTCACTAATGCTTTTATCAATGTACTCTAATGTACTGTGTGCAGTAAACACTAAGTCTTCGTACAGCAATTTAGATATTTTGTGTGAATAATATGAATTCTAAAGTGTGTAAGTCGTGTGCGGTCCCCCACGCGGTGTTGATTTTGATGTGATAACACATCAAAATTAACTCCAAGCAAGTTATTTATTCATCCGCCACTTTAAAAAACAATGCGATCTAAGTAGCTTAATCTTGCACGGCGAGCTGGTGCCCGCGACTTTGTCCGCGTGGATTGAGGTTGTTTGGTTCCCGCGGGAACTCCTTAATTTTCCTGGATAAAAAGTAGGTACATATAAATCTTCCTCTTGAATCACTCTTTCTATTAAAAAAACCGCATCAAAATCCGATGCGTAGTTTTAAAGATCTAAGCATACATATAGACAGACAGCGGGAAGCGACTTTGTTTTATACTATGTACCTAGTGATGCTGTTTTGCTTATTACACAAATAACTGCAAAAAGTTGAGAGATGAGTACCAAGAATCGAACCCCATACGCCCCTAATAGGAGGCAGACGTCATAAAAGGCAATCACCGCTCATATTAAGTTATACGGTATAGTTTTAAAAAACAACATTTCATACCTCTAATACCTATCATGAAGTGCTTAATATATAAAATAGCAGATTTTACGGGTTTAGAACCTATAAATTATTATGTTATTATTGGATGGAAGTTTTGACGTTGCGAAATTCTGCTGAAGAAAAGTCTTTGTTAGATGCAAGATACCCAGCATCAACAAAGCAATCCTGGGCCAATTAGAGCTAGTAGCTTTGGTAAATCCTTGATCCATGGCTAACGATTTTTAATTTCATATCTTTGGATTCGGTAAAACTAGATTAAGGAAATGATCTTTGGGAAACAAAAAAACACGAAAATACTTGATAAACATTTAAAACACCTGTACTTATAGAGATTGTTGGTCGATTGTCAAAGCTCGAAAACAATAGTGACGTCATTCGCTTCAGTGGTGTTTTATACAATATGGCGGATTGCTGTATTTCATAGTTTTATTTTATCAAAATAAATAACTATCTCACTCGAAATAGAAAAATAAATACGTTTTTTATAATCCATGAATCCTATTTCATTAGATAAATTCATAATTTCATTAATTCTTGGATACTGTCATCATGCCTATTGTACACGCAGCGCGGTAAACAAAAGACTTCAACGATCACTTGGCATTACCTAAATATTAATTTAATGTTTTTCTTGAAAATTTTAAAATGTATACTTTTTTAATGATATTTTTAAATGATAAATATTAAAATGATTTTAAAATGAAATAACCACCTATTCTACCATCGATATCGTCCCATTAGCCAAATAAGGTAAAAGCTTTTTATATCGTTAAATCGAAGAGTTTCTAATACATATAGAATACAGCTTATCAATAACATTTTGAAAATGCAATCCTTTCAACCAAACGCAAAAAAGCAAACATATTACCAATTCTAAACAGCCTATCGACACAGGAAGTTTGTATTTAATCCTCTAAATTCGAGTTCCTTTCTCTTGCTTCCGAATTCATGTAGCTTTGTCGTAGAACCGTATTTTATAACCTTGGTTCCGTCCCAATACTTAAAAAAGAGGCTCTAGATTTTGATTCATAGATCGAGATAAGCTTTCATTAAAGTTATATTTAGTGTTTACCGCCGCCCATCAACAAATAGGTACCTACCTACTTACCTACCTACATCCCCGGATCTTCAATATTTCGATGCAAACCTTACCTGAATAATTTATTAAATCTTAATTTATAGAAGTTTCGTAAATATCTTGTCCCTGCATTAGGTATACTTATTTGCGCAAATCACCTTAGATTCCTAAGTAGGTAAGTAAAAATTACCTATTCTTTTGACTCCTTTAGGTGATTATGAAAATACCAAACTTATCTCCAAATGGATGCGAAGTGGGACAAGTTTTCGCAAGAAAAATTCATTTTATTTAACTAACTAAGTACCTATGTAGGTTCCCCAGGTAGGTAAAGATAGCCTAACCAACCTATTAGACACACTGAAAGTAATTCCTTTATTGTAGAGCAGAAAAATAACGTTTTCCAATTCGAGAGCGGAATTCTAAATCGTTCCTAATCCTTCCGCAACTGACTACTAAGACTAAACCCGTCATCACCACTAATCTCCGTTGATATGTTTGTACACACAGGCATCAGAGCAAACAAACCACACAAACAACACCGACACAGGAAGTTTAACACAAATTACCGCTAAGCCGCCACTTCTTAACACTTTTGTTAACTTACTTGTTATTCAACTGACCGCCTATTTGCGATAATGATTTTTTTGGACGAGTACAGGTCTGATAACTTCTTAAAGGTGAATTCCAAATCCTTTTAAAATCATTGGGAAGTTTGTCCGGGTGATATATCCTACTAAAATAGAAATGATACGATATAAGAAATGTGAAAGTTTGGATGTATTTGTATAGTTTGTAAGTCTGTAAGTTTGTTTGTTACTCTTTCACGTCGCAACGATTGAACCGGTTTGGCTGAAATTGGGAATGGAGATTGCTTATAACATGAATTAACTCATAAATTTTATCCCAGAAAACTTATCATAACTTTCCCCTTACGGCTTAAAAACTTATTAACTTAATCCATAACTAATATTATAAATGCGGAAGTGTGTCTATCTGTCCGTCTGCCTGTTTGCCCGTTAAGTTTTCATAGCCCATCTTTTCAGTTAATTTTGAAGAGTTACAAAGATAAAGACAGAAAAAGATTCAAATAAGTATACGCGGATGAAGTCGCAGGTAATCATATTTTATTAAATTACTTTTTAAATAATAAACGGTCGCCTCCGACCTATGACCCTAGCTATAGGTAATAGTCATAATTCCCTCCCAATGAACACCTCTTCACAGCAGATAAGCAAACTCAAAGATACATCAGCGCCGATCCGTAGCTAATCCAATAACCGCCCTATCCGCCCGCCCTCCGCCCGCCCAACGAGCGTGACGACTGTGTCAGGTGTGAAACGCGTTAATTGTTAACGTGACGCGTTTTTAAATGCGCTCTTTGTATCTGTTTACAATACATTAACGTGTAGAGAGGCCGGAGGGGCGACTAATAAACGTCCCCGATATCGTCAGTTTAGAAGAAACAGGCTGATGAAATGGTTTTTACTTATGATGCAAACGCTAACTATACTTAATTGTCTCAAATACCTATCTAATGCCAGTGCGATTTTCTTTGTTAAGAGGAAACCCGGATATTTGTCACATATATCGCAACGTATATGTACTCCTGTTTTCTACGTGGATAATAATAATACTTCGCAACAATAGCACAGATTTTTCGATCCCTGCCATATCCCAATGTTTTTTAATACCATACTATACCATACTCCTTTTTTTCTTTTTTTTTATACCATATATAATTCTTATAAGAACCTTCAAAAACTTTTAAACTGGCGCAGTATTACCGCCATTATCAGATTTTTTACCAACAAATTAAATATTAAAATAATAAAAAGAAAACCGACACAGCCAAAGTCCTTCAAGCCAGCCAGATACTTTCATTTCTATTATATATGATATAAACCGCTTCTTAAACAGTCCCAGTGGCTAAGTACCTATATTTATAGCTCGCCTTTGATAAGGCCTACTTCAAAATTACTAAAAGAAAACCATATATGTACCTACGGCCTACCTATGCATAACTTAGTACTAATTCTATGATACCGCGACATCCTTAACATTAGGGTTGCGCCTAACAGTTGGAAGACTCAAAACTCTTATTAGGAACGAGTGAGCGCAGCCACCTCACAAATAGGGTGAGTTGTCAACCCTTGTCCGTGTCACTAGCACTTGCTGATCCCGTCTGAATTATCATGACAGCTTTTTGTTAAGTAGACCGAATAAAAGATCTGAATAGTCCTACAAAATTATAATTTATATCTTAAATGGGGTCCACGTTTCTAGTCTAATTTGTTAATAAGCTAAGTCAGTCAGTCAGTATCTACTTATATAATATAAGTACTTCATATATACCTTATTTGATCAGATGAAAAGACAATCAGGATTTTTGAAATCTTCTATTTATAAATAATATACCTATTACCTAGTACCTGGATGACCGAGCTTTGCTCGGTATTTTGTTGGTAAATCGTGTTTTTTGGAAATTAGGTATATCTAAATACGAATTACATACTGATGAAATATGAACAATATTTTTCGATCTTACCGATATTTAATAACAAAAAAATATGAACTGGTTATTAAAATAAAAAATCACGAGTGCAATTGGGTTCCCAGTACTATTACTGGGAGCCCAATTGCACTCGTGTTTCTTTTCTCTGAAAAGAAGGAACTTGAAAAAAAGGAAAAAAAAAAACGGACTGGAGACATCTGGACTCGAACCGGAGTCTTTTGGTTTCGGGACCGCCCGATATCCAACCTGAGCTATTATAACCTTGTAGATGGTGACGATATTTACCTTCGTATTCTAATGATATTGTAGCAGTTTTTCATTACCTGAAAACACGGATAAAACGACATTTTCTAAAAATGAATCCTAGCTAACCGTAAACCCCCTGCATTCATGAAAATCGTTTGAGTCGTTTCCGAGATTTATGTATATATATACCTTCATAAGTACGTACTTCAAAGCCTTTCAAGATTTCAAGATTCCTTGTTCCATGGTATTTTATCCTACCTATTCTTTTTCCCCATGATAATAACCAAAATACCCAATTACCAATACCAATTTCTGTACATTACCACCACTCTACAAACAATTTGCGGCTTACGGTAATAGCTACAAATACTGCTACACCCCTCCCATGCTAAAGACATTATTGTCCCATTGATTTTGGAAATAATTTATAATTATTTCGTTAAAACTCTGTATCGGATTCTGAAAATATACCTACTGTTGAATGAACTGAACTGAAATATTTTAAGACAGATCTTTGATACTTGAAGTGTTAGGAATTACATAAACAGGACGATGCCCGCGACTATAGCTAGTCTTCTATCATTTATTTAGAACATAGTTCTTAATATACCCAAAATATATCATGCGGTTATAAAGGTAAGGTAAGGTTGTCAATAACACTGCAATAGTTAATTAGAATGTAAAGTAGGTAAATACCAATATTCCTATCACAAAAATGAGGAACTACCTACATTAGTTAGCGTTCTTGAAAAAGGCGAATCTAAGACACTAGGGACCGGACAGGATTTAGTCCTGTCTGATTTCTGGTCCGCGAGAAACATCCGTGTTATCACGATCACTCATATATGGAGCGCGCACAGTAGGCGACAGGATAAACCGCGTTTGACTCCCAACATGGAAGTTTTGTACGTAAGTACAGTCGCTAATATGTTCTTGCCGTAAATCACCCTGTATAGGTACAAACAAATCAAAAATCGTTTACGCCGCAATAAACCGTGTCAACACCATAACACAAATCAAGGAGGACAAGTTCCCTCTGAACGGTGGTAATCGCCAAATTCCGGATTATGGGATTGGAAGTGGGACAGACATACAGCCGGACACGAGACAGAGAGAGACAGGGAATTAATGATGTTTAGGGTGTATTTATGGGTGTCAAAGAGATGAAGTGTGTTCCCCTCCCCACGCGCCCAGTGAATTATAAATTAATTATTTATTTACTATACCATGCTCACGACTTCTTCCGCGTGAATTATGTTTTTCGAAACCCCGTGGAAACACTTTTCCGGCAAGTAGAAAATATCCGTCTCCGGGATGCAAGCTACAGAGCTTGCATCTTGGACCCTATAAAAACGATAAAATGGATACAAAATCCCTTGTATAAAAGTCGCAAATTCAGTACAACCGGCATTATTTTGGAAACGTGTCCTCACACGAAATTGAGCTCTATATCAATGTTTTAAGGGCATTTTGCTTTGACGCTAATAACTTCGAATACGATCAATAGAATTGACACCTTGGGGTCCCAACGTCTATGGGTATCTATTTTCAAAGTATGTGTCCCGCCCATTGCCACTACAACTTTGCAACCTATCGAGATAAATCTCTTTTACGGATCTCTTACAGTCATTATGTCGGAAAAACGGGTTAGAAATGCATGTGAACCGAGAAGACAAAATTTTTGATATTACGTGGGGGAGGCCTAGAAAAGCATAACTTCAAATTGTCTATCAAGATTTCCTATGTGCTTTTTCCGCCATCTTGAAAAAATGGTTAAATTCAGTTTTTTCACAATAACTCGATTCTCCGTTGAGATACGAACATTTTGATGCAATACTTTTTGGTTGCATTTTTACGATCTAGTATTAAAGTTCTTATATTTTTCACCTATCGTTCATCTGTAATGAGATAACCGAAAAAAACATAAATTTAGATAGTGAAATTAGTTTTTTGCTATTTTCTTTTTTCTCGTGAAAGATATCGAAAAAATGACTATTGTCAAACTTGTAGAGCGTATTCAGACCTACAATTTTGTCTTTTAATTTTTTGTTTTTGACAAAAATTACGACCTCTAACGCGCCGCAAAGTTGGTAAGTCAGTGCCCAGTTTTGGTTTATCCGCTCACACGGTTGTATCCACACGTCAAAACAAAAAGATATGGTTGGTTTGAGTTGAGTGCGACACACCCCGGCGCTAATGATCGGCGTGGTAATGACGTGTCGCGGCGACAGACGTCGCGTCGACGGCCATTGACGTCGGCGCGCTTTGTGCCCAGAGCGGGAGATGCGATCTCTTATTTGGCATTTTTTTTTTTGAGGAGTTTTGCCGTTATTTTTATAGGAGCTTTTATACTCAATATCATTTATTCAATATAGGTACACTGTAGGTACACTTATTGACGTTAAAAATTACTTACTATTAATACATGATGGTGATGGTATCTTAAAACTAAAGCTTGACTTCGGCGCGCTTTGTGCCCAGAGCGGGAGATGCGATCTCTTATTTGGTTTGGCATTTAGTTATTTTGAGGAGTTTTGCCGTTATTTTTATTGGAGCGTCATATAGGCCTATTACACTGCACGTTTATACTCAATATCATTTATTAAATATAAGTACACTGTAGGTACACGTATTGACGTTAAAAATTACTTACCTACTTATAAAACATGATGGTGATAATCGGTAACGGTATCTTAAAACTAAAGCTACGATGTATCACAGGGACCCTTACACTTGAATCAGTGTAGTGTAATAAGATCTAGGTAGAAAGGGTCCCTAATTAGATCCTTATTGCAGTGTAATAAGTGACGCTATCTAGCGGCCACGCACACCCTTCCACAGGGCCTTATGAAAAGTGCAGTGTAATAGGTCCATTATGTTTGTCATTCTCATAAGTGCCTTATTACGTAACAAGTCATTATTAATAAAATTAAGAAACACGACTGCCCTGCCAAAAAACGAACTAAAAAGTTAAAATTCTAAACGAATGTAGTTAAATTAGAATCTTATTCACATTTTTATTAAATGATATTTTTTGTGAATCACTGGATATTGAACTATAGTGTTATATATTTTTGGAATCTACTCATCATTTCCTAGATGATGATTACATAGTTAATCTTATTATCGAAAAAAAAGTTCTACTTTAGTCTTTAATACGGGACCATGGTCACCCCAACATTTTTTTTTAATTTTACTAGCCTATGTCACCCGGAATAAGCTAGGGATTCTAACGATACTAATTTATCAAAATCGGTTCAGGCGTATAGAAGTTATGGTGGAATATACAAACTCGCGGAGCCACTAAACAAAAGAAGAAGAAGAATATACAAACTCACATACATATATACATACATACCTACATACATATATACGTATATACATACATACATACATACATGATCCCTGAAAACAATATACTCCTTTTTTCAGGCAGTCGTATAATAAAAATGACACCTAAAGTGTGAAGATCACAATCACCTTTGATTTGTTGACATTCTGCCGCTGTTGGCCAAAATCCATTAACGCTGCGAGAACACCATAAATTCAGTCAATATTAGGGTTTTCTAACAGAAAATTCTCAGTACGAGGAAGCTTTCGGTATTTAACTCTCGTGCCTAAAGCTGTCGGTCCTGCGCCTGATCTCTCTCCGGTCGTGTCGGAATTTCCGTCCTCATCGAGCTGTGAGAGTAAAGGAACAGATAGTGCACCTGTGTTTGCGCATATACACTTACAATAATATCTCCCGCGCAGATAGCTAAACTCTATTGGAGATTGGCTGCCGTAAACGAAACCCGTTCGGAATGACATTATTATAATATATTAGGATCTACTTTACTGATACACGCGACATTGTCCGCATGGGATGATGTATTTTTGGTCCCGCGGGAACTCTTCAATTTTCCGGGATAAAAAGTAGCCTATTAAAAGAATAGAAAATATTACGTTATTCCAGACCATAATCTATCTCTGTGCGAAATTACATCAAAATCCATTCAGCCGTTCTGGCGTGATAGAGTAACAGACATCCATCCATCTATCCGTCCAAACTTTCGCATTTATAATATTAATATGGAAGTATAGATACCTAATTAATTAGGATACTTATTATTGTGTCGTATTCTATTCGATATCCACTGTTTAAATTAAAAAAATATCAGGCAATGAGAGACTTTATGTAAAATCAAAGAATTACTATTACCATAAAATATAATGAAGAGATTTCGCAACGTTTCATTTTAACCCGAGAATGCTCGTGTCGAGATCTCAAGAGCACCATCATGGTTTAATTATAATAATCACGTTCTTGATTTCGAACTTTAAACTCAAACATTAAAGTCGGTTTTCCTGTAACCGAATTTAAAGTGAAGACAGTATGCGACTAATCTGCGTTATCAACTGAAGAGGATGTAAAGCTGGACCAGATTAGATGTGATTCAGATAAGACATAGGGCGTTTGGAGAGCGTCATTATGATATTGAGAGAGATTAGTGTTTGACTCAGCTTATTTGATAATGTGATGGTGTGATAGTGCGTTGAGTGAAGGGTGAGGAGTTTACCTAGGTACACTATCAGTTTTACTACTTACTGAATTAGATAGGGCATGATTGAACTGATTGGAAAAAGGATAGGCCTGTACTTTTGTAAATTGATCGTTATCTATTAATTTTTATGAACTCGGTTCGTTACTAGCCACGACTGCATCTGATTAGTCTGAGTCTTTGAACTTCTCTCTGCGTTGTATTCCTCATTACTGAGGGTCGTGACCCCATTCCATTAATCACATAATGGTAGGGGTTTTCTTGAGATAATAATGCGGTGGGTTCTAGCGTCCTTCCGCAAGAGTATTTAAACTCTTGGGTTTGTTACGATTATTATCAGACTAGGTGATGCCCGCAACTTCGTAAACGTCGTTTAAGTTTTTTTATTCCCCCGGAAACACCTTAATTTCTAAATTCTTAATTAATAAAATTCCGGAACAAAAAGTAGCCTATGTCCTTCCCCGGGATAAAATATATAGGTAGATATACAAAATTTCATCAAAATCGTTTGAAAAAATGGGACGTGAACGCGTAGCAGACACACAGACAGACACCTTTTTGCATTTATAATATTAGTATGGATTTAGTGATAATAACCGAAACGCACGGCTTAGCGTGCTCTCCGAGGCACGGAACAGACGAAAAGGCCTAATTTGAACCTCCAAATCATGAAATCATGTAAACCCATCCAGTTACCGACTTGGGTCAACGTTGCTTAACAATCGTAATCGGCTGATAATGCGTTATCACGGCTAGGCCATTCGTCTTTGAACTTATACGTTCCCAAATTGCAACGTGTCGGTAATAGAACCCGAAACCTCACCACTAGGTACACCAGAGAGCTCGATACCTACCTAAGAATAAAACTAAATCACGTATTAATTTAAGAAAAACTGATTGTTCAAATTATAACGACAAATTAAAACAAAAAGCTAACCAAAACAATATTGCTCTCACAACGAACTTGAAACTACATTAAATACCGGCCGTTTAACGTCAAGTACATTTTAAACGAGAAAAATACAATGATTCCCTCTCGCGCAAACTAATAAAAGCTCTCGACTTGCCTGGCTATTGTAATAGCTAACATTGTTGTACCAACATTGCACCTGGCTTTTCTTGCGAACTCATATACAATTTAGGGGTCTACCTTTTGACAAACGGTGACTTAGGCCTTCGTTCGCGTTGATTAAGATTTTTGATACCCGCGGGAACTCTCTCATTTTCCGGGATAAAAGTAGCTCTACCATCTAATCTATACTAATATTATAAATGAATAAGTTTTAATGGACGGATGGATGGATGGATGGATGGCTGGATGGATGTTTTTTACTCAAGCACACCCCAACAGCTGAACGGATCTGTATAAAATTTGGGACAGAAGAAGCGTCTGGAATACACTGGCTACTTTTTATCCCGAAAAAGGGTTCCTGCGGCAATCATAAAAACGTAAACCACGCGGACTATGCGGGCATCATTTAGTAAATTATAATAATGAATTAAGCTAGTAATGCTATAAAGTGATTAACCATGGGTAAGGAAAAAAATAGTCGCTTCATTTCATCATATCGTGATTATTTTATCTTGTATTGAAGTTCTACGTTTTAAATGTCACTTGTTGAGAATAGAGTCAAAACTCCTATAAAAATTAAATCACTCGAGATTCCATCTCGTAAATGAAAAATAATAGTTAACTTAGGAAGAAATATAAATAGGTAAACTCTAGAAGAGTATCGCGTTGTACTGCGATTCTAAAGAACTTTTCAACAATTAATTTAAATCATACCTCGACTAAGACAATTAAACTATAACCCCGAAATCACACAATAACCCGGGGGTGACAAACACCGGTCCAATTACCCCGCCGCCCTCCATAGCTGCCCACACGAGCATGGGTTAACCCTGCGCCGCCTCGCTAATAATAACCCTCCCGTGGGCACATATTGTTTTTAAATTTATGATAGGGTGGATTGTTTTAACCGTTTGGCCCGTTTTACCGATTAATCTTTTCTTGCATGGGGACAGAAATTCAGTGAAATCTGCTCTTCAATCTATTGGTAGTCTAACCACTAATTGGCCTTTGTGAAATAAAAATATTTGAATTTACAAAGACTTTGACTTGGGACGATAACTACTTTAGAATGACTTGTACTGACTGACTGACTGTCTAATTTACTGATCTATCAATACACAGGCTAAACCGCTGGGTCTAGAAACTTGAAATTTTGAGAGTAGATTCCTTCCTATATAACTTAAGCAATTGGCATACACTAAGAAAGGATTTTTAGAAATTCCACCCCTTAAGGCAGTTAAATAAAGTTTGCATGAAAGTCCGTAAGTCCGTTTTTTTTTTATCCATTCATGTTAGCCCTAGCCCTAAACTGATGGTAAGTGATGATACAGTCTAAGATTGCAGCGGGCTAACCTGTTAGGGGCATGGTATATTCGGTTTCTACACGGCATCGTACCTACCGGAACGCTAAATCGATTGGCGGCACGTCTTTGCCGGTAGGGTGGTAACTAGCCACGACCGAAGCCTCCCACCAGGCCAGACCAGGGAAAATTCAGAAATTATAAATTCCCAAATTGACCCTGCCGGGGATCGAAGCCGAGACCTCCGCACGTTAAGACAACAGCGCTATACTGCACTGCGCCACGGAGGTCGTCCAAACGTCAATCCTTTCTGACTTTTCGGTTCAAAATAATACAATAGAACTTAATGGTAGCTAGCCTAACCTAATTACTATATAAATCATGCCCACGTGGAATGGTGGCAAGAATGCTGGCTGCATTTCCGCGCTGGACAGCCAGGCTGATCCTTTGCGCAAAAAATGAGCCAGCCCTTCTGTCACCAGATGAGGCAATTAACCGCGGTGAAATATCTCGCAAAAAATTTTTGGCACTAAGACTCCACGGCCCAAGGGTCTCCACGGCAAACGGAACAAATATGTAACTCTCTATGAGAGAGGCATACTTCCGCCGCTTGCCGGTTTCAGCCTTTTCTGCTGCGGCTCCCGGCCTTGATGCTGTCTCCCTGATATGACACGGGGCCAATGTGTCTACGCATGTTGCGTCCCACATTAGCGCCCGTCCCCGTTCCCAGGGAACCAGCGTCAATCCATCAGGTCTCTTGCCATCATCCCGACTAATCCCTGCCGGCTCAATGAGCGCAGGAATATCTATGGTGGCAAGAGCCCTTTTGATCGTATCATTGAGAGAGCCATGCCGAAAAAGCCTACCAGCGCTCCTTTGGCAAGAGAGTCCGTGAATTCCAAATTTATCGACCTCTTTTCCACACGGACATCTGTGCTCGAAGCACAGGGGTGTTCCCAATCTGAGACCTAGAGCCACACGAAAACTTTCATTATCTAAAAGAGTGCCGAGATTTTTCGATGGCAAGGCATGAAGCCAATACCCGGATTCTTTTTCAGATAAGGCTAGAAGCCTTGCTCGATCTCTTTCACTTGTAAGATTTTGAACCAAATTTGTATGTGTCAGCCGAACCAACGGCACATCCCAAAGTTTTTGTGTGAAACATTCCTTCGGGATATCGTCATTGGGACACCTGACCTTCCAACTCTCTAAGGCCTCTGTGGCATAGGTCAGTGAAACTGAATTAGAATTAAGAATCTGAGAACTAAGCTCTTTTATACTATGCACAGAGGACAGAAAAGCCGGAAGAGCAACACTGGAAATTTTTCTCACGCCGATGCCACCATACTTGACCGGTAAAGTAGCTTGATTCCAAGACTGATCATCAAAAGATAAATTTAGAATTTTTTCTAGCGTATCTCTTAAGGTGGCATCCATGATATCGAGTAGTCCAGGAAATTTCCAAATTGGGCTCGCACGGAGAATATAAATTAATTTAGGTACAAAAACGCAATATTTTAGGATCGAAAATGCAATGTGAGAATTTAGAGCGCCCAATTTGTCAGAATGTGCCGAAAATGTTCTGACTTTTTTGTCCAAGATTGGTTGTATGGCTTCGTTAAAAAGAGGAGCACCAAGAAGACAAAGTGAATGTTTATCAAGAATCTTAATATTAGGGGCAATTTCATTAAATAATTCGGAGGCCGATGATATTCTATCTTGCGATAGCTTTTCTGTGAAAAACAGTTCACATTTGGAAAAATTTAGTTCTAAACCAATTTTGCCAAATTGCTGCTTAACATTGTTAAGATCTTTAAGAACGTCATCCACGTTGCCTCCAATGGTTCCATCGTCAAGATACCATATGTTAAATTTTGATGTTAAATTTGAGATATGGTTGTGGATCCCTAAGCTGAACAGGGCTGGACCTAAAGGATCCCCTTGCTGAACACCTACAGAGGACTTAATATCGCCATCTCCAAAAAATAATTTAGAAGCAGAGCTGTAACATTGCCAAACATACGGGTAAATTTCGGGAAGCTGTGTTGAAACTTCGTTAAGCAGAGTTGCCCTGTCCAATGAATTAAAAGCATTCTTTACGTCTACTTTCAGCAGTACCTCAACCTCGCCATTCGATAAGAAAGTACGAGCCGAATGCACCGCTGCCTCACAACCACCTTTACTGCCAAATCCAACTTGAATGGGTTGGAATTTATCCTTTAGGGTCGAAACTATGTGTCTACACGCTAATTTTGATGCCAAACGGCGAAAAGTGCAGCCAACAGCGATGGGCCGGATCCCACCGTCCTTTTTATTAAAAGCACAGAGCCTCGCGCCGTAAAGGAATGGCAAAAAGGATGAATTTACCTCGCCAGATAACATAAAATTACAAAGTCTGGTAATGTCGCTCAGAAGCGCCTTGCCGGCGTCCCCAGCAGTAACACCCACAAGATCCTTTAGATGTTGTGGTGTTATGCCGTCCATGCCACCAGCAGAGCCACTGGAGAATGACATTATCGCAGCGTAAGTTTCTTCATCCTTTATCTGTAAAAATGAAACGTTTGAAGGTGGGTCTGGAAGTAAAGAGTCGGGATTTGGTAAAGGATGCTTGTCACGTAAGGCTTCTAGCGTTTCATCATTAAATGGAGCCAGCGTATCATTAGAAAACAAAATGCGGGCTGCGTTTTTAAGATCCCCATCCATAACCTTGTTTTCCACAATTTTTTTCAAATTGTAATTTTGTGTTCGAAATGAGCAGTCAGGAATTTGGAAAACGCGATCAACCGAACAATTTTTTTTCAATTTTGAACATAACGACCCGCTTTCTGATTTATCTACTGAAAAATGTTTATATGAAAACAAAAAAAGATTTTGCCAAGCCAAAAGTGAATTTGATAAGACATTTTGGATTGTATGTGATAAGGATCTAGCCAATGATATCCTCGCCCCTCGCGGAATGCGTTTTATTAAAGGAATATTTTGACTATACTTGGATAATAAAATTTCGAAGGTTACCTGGTTTTGACTTCCTGTTTGCGTTTGATCGCACATGAAATTTGGGCAAGTTAAAGGCCTTGCTGGTGGTCCGTGACATCGTGCGATATGTATATTAAGGCCTTTACGACCTTTAAACAGCCTGCCATCGCTACAGTGTGGGCATTCTATGTACTCAACTTGAGAAGCACTAGGGATCATACTTCACAACACAACAAAAGAAAGAAAAAAAAAAAAAAAAAAAACTAAAACACTACACAATAGCGTCTATAAGCGCGCGAAGCCCCGGCAACGGCAACCAGGAGGCCTGCAGAGCAGGCGACTGCCCGCTGAGGCCCCTGGAAACCGCGACACCGCGTGGCAACGCCTCGCTCTGAAACAAAAACTACTGTTAATATCCCATTTCAAAACACAATGAAAATAATACCACGGGGTATTTCGCGAATAAGCGCCAATTTGATGCCAATAATAATCCAAAATACCGAGCCCAATATTTATAAATAAAAATTTTGAAGCGAGCAAAATTTTTTCATTGACATCTCATTGACATTCTTGTCTTAACCGTAGAGTTCAAACCTGAGCTATAATTTATTTTCATATCTTTTTTATTAAAGCAAACTTTGACAAGTGCTTTTGAATCGTCGTTGAGTGAATCTACCACTAATTCTGAATTCTTTCCCAGTAAGAAACTCGGTGGTTACTCTTTTGAAAAATCAATTTAAAATTACTTACATGTGTAGATACTTAGGAACAGTTGACCTTAGCGAGAGCGATGCAGCGAGTCAAATCCATGCTCTTTTATCATTTACCTTCAATTAGCTTTTTCAAAAGCATATTTTTCAAAAGCAATTAAAGCTCGGTTGGGTTGATTACTTATCTTTATTGAAAGTGGCGATAAAAGATAAACTGAAAACTTTGAGCTTATAAACGTAAAGTTACAAACGAACTTTCTGTCATTCCAATGTTGATGATTGATTTGAACAAACCGATGGGATGTCAAACACAAAAATTTTCGAAATCAAAAACAAACCGCTCTACTTTCTTAATTAGTAACGAAAGTGGAGTTGGAATTTGAATGGGTATTCAAGAGTCCTTTTCCCTCGCGTACGTACCTCAGGGTGGCATTCACAGAGCGAATGTTTGCAAACGATTTCTCCACAAAGCAGCCGCGCCGGATCGAAAAGGGTACGCCCCATGCAATTTGCTTAAAAGTTAAAACAAGCGGCGGCGGCGGGGTATTGTGTCGTAACCGCCAGCACAATGACACACTCACGCGATTGAGTCGTGACATAGGGCAGCATAGTCGCTAAAGCTTTAGCTTGCTATGGCGTATGCGACAAGAACTTAGGACAGAGTACCTATTATTTTCGTCGAAGCCGTTTGCTATAGAGTAAGTGACAAAAAAGAAAAATAGAACCGTAAACAGATAAATTATAAAGAAGTATCTGATATTATGAAGATAAATCTTTCTGACCACAGAAAAATAGATCTGCTTATTACTTTCTGACACAGATGTGCCTTGCTCGGAACTTAAAAGGTTCTGAGGCAATCACTGCTTCAGCTGGCATTTGGATATACCTATAATATTTAAATTATTTATATTTATCATAAGTATAAGGTTCAAGGTGATAAAGAAAGCCGTGGTAGATTCACTTTACGATTCAAAAGCTCTTGTAAAAGTTTTTCTCGAAAAACAGATCTAGAATTTGATTTCGAAGGCATGTCTGAGTGCCCTGGATTTTCTCTCAACTTTTAGTATTTTAAGTACCCACCCGATATACAAAATTTAAAAGTTACGGGTAATTAAACTGGTAAAAAGATTTAATGACTGAAATTTTGCTAACAATGGTTTCCTCCGCAGGTACTTGTCGACAATGCAGCCCTTCCAATCGACGGCGCGCCCCGAGGGCCCGCGGGAGTCCTCCCCCGAGAGGGCGAAGTCCCCAGACACTCCTACAGCACCTGTCCTCAACTTCTCCATAGCGAGGTTGATGGAACCAGACAGGAAGAAATCCGTGTCCCCCGAACTGCCGCCACCACCTGGCTTCCTGTCCTATGGAGCTCACCTCTTGGACTCAGCGTTCAAACAGTACATCCCAGCTGCAAGAAGACAATTAGCGTCCCACTACCCACTGCTTTACTACGGACCAGACCTAGTGTCTCTAACATACGCTCACCAGTTACATTTACCAAGGCCACCGCCTGTGCAGTCTCCTCAAAGACCTCCAAGTCCTAGAGCACCAGCAGCGGACCACGCGGTATCTTCCACAACAGGACCGACCCCATCTCCAGCGAAGAACAAAAGTTTCGCTTGCGGCGACTGTGGTAAAGTATTCAATGCCCACTACAACCTGACAAGGCATATGCCAGTTCACACTGGAGCACGACCGTTCGTATGCAAAATCTGTGGCAAAGGGTTCCGGCAAGCATCAACTCTGTGTCGACATAAAATCATCCACACATCAGAAAAACCGCACAAATGTCTCACTTGTGGAAAAGCTTTCAACCGATCCTCTACCCTCAACACTCATGCACGGATCCATGCAGGTTACAAGCCATTCGTGTGTGAGTTCTGCGGCAAAGGGTTCCATCAGAAGGGAAACTACAAGAACCATAGACTAACCCACAGCGGCGAAAAGGCATACAAATGTAGCATATGCAACAAAGCCTTCCATCAGATTTATAATTTAACCTTTCACATGCACACGCATAATGAACGGAAGCCGTTCACGTGCAGCATATGCGCGAAAGGGTTTTGTCGAAATTTTGATCTCAAAAAGCATACGAGAAAACTACATATGGGGGCAGGTAGCTCCAACAACGATTCCTCTCTGGATACTCAAGATGAGTCCACGCAGGAAGCCACCACGAGTCCGACTGAGGAAGCGAGCAGGGCTGCTTTTAGACCTTTTCTAGGAGCCTCCTACCCTCGGATCTTGGACCCCACAAGGATGACTGCCCCTAACACATTTTTCTCAAAATTATTGTGACCCGAAAGTTATTTCAAAAAGTTTAGCGAAACTGATTAAATGAATTGATTATGGATTTGATAGAGTGATACTCACATTGTAGCTAACTGAATGTCTATATTTTGTATATATTTTAGATATATTACTAGGTGTTCATGTAGTACAATAGTTGCTGAAGTTATTTATATTCTAAGTCTTGATGTGATAAACAAATAATAATTGGATAGTTTTGATCTTTACAAATGTGGTAAAAAAATTGTAAGATAATAAATGTTTTAATCTTGTCCATTGCCCATTTAGAGAATAAACTTACCTATACACGTATTTATTTCAATTTGTAAATAAAATAAGTATATCAATAGTAGTGTGTGTTATAGAAGTACCTATCTATAGGAAGAAAAATCAATAAGAAGTCGGAAGTGCATCGAGTCGGGGACAAATGCGACTTTCGATTCGATTCGACGTGATTCGGCTGTCGACGCCGGTTTTTAAGTCGTTAGGTACTTGACATGTCGACGCCGGTCTTTAAATGAAATCGTACAAGGTCACAAAATCTGTATGTAATTATGTGTTGTAAATATTATTTGTTAATACAAAATGCAATATTATGAGTGTACCTATATCATCAAATTATAAATGCCTATTGAGAAAATTTATGTAATTTTATTAATTCCGGGTAGAAACTCTATTTAGTAACTATAGATATAAAGTTGTGAATTTCTTGAGCGTAGATACCTGAAAATCTGAGTTAAATAAACAGCTGCCATTGTACAAAGCAATGTCCGGGATGAAAGAGTAAGTATACTTTTAAAAATAGTAAGTAGGTACATAAGAGGTTTTAAAATGCACCCCGGTATGATGAGAAGTCCTACCTCTGTGCTTTTTACCATTGAAAATGGTCTAAATCAGATGCAAATCGCCTGAGACGTATTTTTGGCCATAGCTTTTGCGTTAGAATTGGCGTTTTTGGGAGGATCGAGATAGGAATAGTACCAAGAGTTGAGGAATTTATTGAGACACGTGTGAGCATCTGAATTTTGAAAATCGGCTGGTAACTTTGTTTTGGAATTTAGAAAAATGTAAAAAGTCGCTTTTTTGGGGATGTTTGTTTAGTAACTTGTAAATATTTCGGAAAAACCCGACTTAAGAAAAATTTAAAAAAGGGTCCTAGATTGCGATCGTTAAGCTGTAGCTGTCATTTTTAGACAATCGTGTCTGGGTTTTAGTATTAGATGATCCAAAACTTTCACAAAAATATCCAACAAAAAAAAACCGGAAGTTAGGTATTTAAGTATACCTAAAACTTAATATTTATGACTGAATAATTTCTCGATTTCTTTTTAAAATAATTACACTTATCTTCTCACTTTCAGTATTATAACGAAATATCAAATGAAATAATCATGCAGAACATCGATATTTAAATCGATTTTATGATTTTATGATGACATCTAAACTGCGTCGCGATAATGTACCTTCCTGCATTAACAATTGGGTATAGCATAAAAAAACCTTTCTTTTCTGATTTTTTGGTGGATATTTATAATATACGTTTAACTCAAGATACTTTAACATGCTATAAAGTTTCGTCGGCTGAGGAATTATTGTTGGGGTCAACTAGCTTTATTGCCTAGACTAGATAGTGACATTGAACTTCAGTCAGCCTTGAGTAATGAAAAGTCAAACTAACGGTTAAAACGGTAGGTCACTTTAACCTGTTATCAGCCGCCCAGTGGGGGTCAGAGTTGTGCAGTCAGCGGGTTCGATGCCTGCTGGCGCATTGTCAACTGAACAGTCGCCCAAATTGCTGGGTTCAAAGATTTTATAGCCCTTGTAGTTGCGAGCCTGGACTTCTCAAACTTTTGTCATGGCCTAACATTTAGAAACTTGTGGGAATCGTTTCAAAATCAAAAATTGTAGTTTCTAATTATTCTTGAGAAAATAATGAATTTTAATTATGATACAATAGTTGATGCCCGCGATTACGTCCGCGTGGATTGAGGTTTTGGTTCCCGCGGGAACTCTAACTTTCCGGGATAAAAGTAGCCTATGTGCTATTCCAGACTATAATCTATCCCTGTGCAAAATTTCATCCAGATTCGTTCAACCGTTCTGGCGTGATTGAGTAACAAACAAACATCCATCCCCATACATCCATCCATCAAAACTTTTGCATTTATAATATTATAAGTATCGATAAAATCCTATTCCTATGAGATTAATAAACGTTTAGCTTAGTACAGTATAATATTTAGGTAGGTATACTGAAATTTAACAAAGCTTAAATGAAAAACTTATTATAAGGAATATAAATTGGTTAAGAATACGATTTTAGGTTGAGATTGCTTTAATTATTCCAGTGCCTACTGCCTAGTACCTTCAGTTTGAAAAAGGACAACGACATATTATTATTTTTAGTAATAACACTTTCATGTTACGAATTCTTTGAAATAAAAATCCTTCAAAGCTCCAAATCAAACAAAATTAAATTTTGTAAACGTACCTAACTAGTATTAGATAAAGAAAGAAAAGAAAGAAGAAAGAAAAGAAAGAAAGAAAACGTTTTTATTTGATCACAATATTTAGTTTAAGAAACTATCAAAATAGATATAGCAACAGAGTTGTGTGAACAAATATTTTATTTAATATTATTAAATTAAATGAATCTTCCACCATTTATAACAGCAAAAACTACTTAAGTATGCTATTTAAAGCCCTGTAAAATAATTTTTCAATAATACAGTAAGTATTTTAAAATAAGTAAGTAATTAAAAAGTTCGATGCAAGGAGTTAAAACCGTTAGTTGGTCTAGCAAGGTACACTTTGGCAACCAAAGCCCCGAAAAGCTTTAAGCGTCAACTACCGTAATACGAGCCTCTCTGCAATAATAATTATTGTTCGTTTATAAATAATAGCATATCGCGCTGCGTCTTTGTGCGCGCCGGAAGCGGGCGGCGGCGCGTGCGAGTGTGCGCACACCTTAATTACAAATATAGGCGAACAAAGCCACCAACGAACTTTCTGACTCACAAAATGAACAATGGCGAAAAAAACAGATTTTATTGTTCATCAAGATTTGCTCTCGAGTGACTTGCATTGTCGTTTGAACATACATTAGGTACATTAGGTTAGGTTCTTATAACGATTGATGAAAGTATAAGTAATTTTACTTAAAAAATTGCTCAGCCTTATGCGTAAAAATTTATAATAAGCTGCCAAAAGGCATTACCAATTAAATTATTTAAAAATAAGTTGTATAAATAGCTAGTAGCCCATAACTTCTATTCTTTAAAATAATTTTTGAATTTTAAAATTAATCTCATTAAAACTCATTAATTTAAAATCTGGCTGCATGGCTGTTTGTAACATGCTCACCTTATAACATAATAACATCGTACTATGCAGGTACCAACTTACAATGTTGGAAATAAATAAATATTCTATTCTATTCGTTTGCAACTCCTCAGATTTGTGTGTGAGTACAAGTTAACCCTTTACTGCTATCATATCTGTACCTAGGTGATGATGCAGTCTTAGATGGTAGCTGGCAAACTTGTTAGGGGCACAGCAGTTATATTAAACCCATGCTTACCTATATCGGTTTCTGCACTAAGTACATGGCTGAATCATGCCCAAAACTGGTCCGCGCTGATTTATGTTTTATCTGGTGAGACCTCTTTGGTATTTCGGGATAAAAAGCTTATGTCTATCTCCATGATGCAAGCTAACACTGTGCTAAATTTCGTCAAAATCGGTTAAACTAAGTAACGGCGCGTGCTGGATTGAACCCGTGCCCCGTAGGAGACCGAAGTCTTATCTTTACCACTAGGGGATCAGTCATCGCTACTACATTAGGAACTGTTTCATATTTCATTTTTAAATAATATAACATAAGTTCCAGACTTATCAAAGTTTCATGAATAGTTGAAAATATCCGAGTTTGATACTCAATACTCAATTTATTTTTAACATGTAGGACATACAGCCGTCTCTTATTTATTTTACGTCATGTTTTGACTCTACCACCGGTTCGGAAAACAAATTCTACTGAGAAGAGCCACCAATAAACTTTTGCTCTTTTTAATAACAAGATATTACAATGAGTTGTTATATATAATACACAGTAGTGTAAGTTATTATACTATCCTGTGGAGTACAACTGGAAACAAAGTCGATGGATTTGACGAATTTTTTAATGACAAAGTTGAATATTATGTTATAATAGCCTCGACTCAACAAGTGTTCCTTTTATTAAAAATATACGACTGTTTTTCTACCAGTCGTAGTCGTAGTTAAAGGTGTGTATTTAGAGGTACATCAAGTTCACGTGTGGCACCGTAATACTTGCATACGACAGCAGTGACAGGCAATCTAGTGGAGTGGAGTGAATCGTGACATACAGCCAGTTATCAGCGGGCCCCCCGACAGAGAAGACGCCGCCCTACCCGCCCGCCCGCCGCAACAACGATTGGGATATGTTGGCTAAGGATATGTATGTATGTATGTAATATGTATGGGATCATAAGGTGTAACATACACCTTACATATATTATGATCCTTAAAAAAGTGAACTAGGTAGCGACTTCGTCTGTGTGTGTGTGTTTTGAAACATCCCGTCTAAAAAAAGCCTACCCGGAATGTCATTACCCGGAATGAATTCTTTCTCTGTACCAAATTTCGTCAAAATCGGTTTTAAAAGCCTAGCAGACATATAAATGCACTTTCGCATTTACAATATTGACCTGGTATGGATTATGAGCTATAAGTTAAACAATGTAAAATTGAATCTATACTAATATTACAAATGCGAAAGTTTGCATGGATGATTCTTACTCAACATCCAGCCAGAACGGCTGTTTGGATTTGGGTGAAATTTAGCACAGAGGTAGATTATTGTCTGGAATAACACATAGGCAACTTTTTATCTAGGAAAATTAAAGAGTTCCCGAACAAAAGAACCAAAAACCTCTAGATTTAAAAGGAATCTATTCATTAAATTTCAATATTCTATATTGTTTAGATATTAAGAAGATCTCTAAGTCACAGTATCTTACCTGAGGAAGTATTATATAATTTTTATTTTTATTCCACCATAAGTAAGTAGTCGTTATTTTTATTCCACCATAATAAGTAGTCCTTGGTTCCGATCTCACTTGGGTAGCAAAGCAAATAAGTAATGATGCGGCCAAGATGGTAGTGGGCTAACCTTTTAAGGGTATGTCAGTTATATTAAACCATATTGCTAATTGATTTTGGTTTCTCTTTTCACATCCTCAGGTACGCATCTCGGTCGGTCTAAGCATTATATTTATTGTGAAGAAAAACCGATTGAAAAACTCCTATTCGTTCTATAGAATATAGCTTATTACTTTAATAGAAAATTCACTACAAAAAATTGATAATCCGTACTAATACCTCTCATTGCATACCTACTGATTTGTATCGACACCCACAAATATTGTCCAAGAATACTCCATAATACGTTTTGTGTAGCTGCAGAGTACAGACAGACACACGCCGCGTCTTTATCTAATAACAAAACATTCCGACGATACGACAGACAGACCGACGCCCGCTCTCATAGGTTTTTAATCCGGACATTGGGTTACTTCCAATTCTTTTCCGGTTGCACAAAAGAGTTTCCGAGTACTGCGGAGCAAATACATTATCTGTATTTACTTGTTACGGAATTCCGGATCTTTAATCAGGATGTATTGATTAAACCTCGAAGATATTATGTGTTATTCAACAACTGAAAAAAAATACAACAACTTAGTGTAAGAATTGTTTTAAACTTTGATGTAAGCTCATCATGATGATAATAAATTAGTGGTATGAACATTTATTACATTACATGGTATTAGGTATGTTTTAGATATAGCAGTAGTTTTGCAGTAGTTTAAGTTAATAGGGGCAAATCAGCAACACTTTATCAAACTTAAAAACGCGCTTATAGTATGGAAGTTTGTATGAAATAGGTACATAGTTGTGAGTTGTGACGTCATTTTACAACGCACTTTTTTCTATCTATAGTTTAAATCATCTAACTTAAAACTAACCGAGGACGTGAATTTTAGGTCTTTATGACGCTCTATTTATTAATTATCATATTATTGACTTGGTATCATTTTTAATGTATCAAATTGAATTTACTAGTTTTAAAATTCCCTGACGAGTACTTTAGTTAATTAATTGAAATGAACTTCTATTTAAACTCAAACTCAAACTCAAATAATGTTTATTCAATTTAGGTAGGTATATACTACACTTATTGAAGTCCAGTAATTTATAAAATATAGTGGTGATAATCAGTAACGGTATCTTAAATCTAAAGCTACTAGGGTCTAAACGCGCCCTGGTCTGAGAAGAGCCCACAACAAACTCAGTCGGGTTTTTTTTTCATTATCACAATTTCACAAATTATCTTAACCAAGGAACTATCAGAGCCAATAGATCAAATCATTGCCAAGCTTCCTTGTAATTTAAGTAATCCTTTACATGGTAATAGGATTTTTAATGAGTTTACGTTTAACATTAACTTTGAACTTATTCAGAGACATCTTCAACATGTCTTCTGGGAGCTATATTTATTTATACCTATACATTTCGAACTACGTGGCGTAGGTAAATCATAGTGCTGTAATCCGCGCAAATCCGTTGCTTTGTGTCGTAGTGTGTCTATGAGTTTCCGGCTTCCTCACCAGTCACCGCACAATACTCTGTGGTACCTATCGGCGCAGACAAAGCGATATATAAGCATCACACGAGATGACAGGAATGAGCTTTGAAGACCAACGATACGAATCATACGCATATGCATACCTAATTTTTGACAATATACCTATAACTCATAGTTATAACATAAATAAAGTAAGAAAGCTTTGAAAGCAACCATTAGGCTTTCACAGTTTGAGAGTGACAGGGAGAGTTAGTCGCTTTTTGTCAGTTACACTTCAAAGCTAGGTCATTTAATAGGGATGATGACAACTCATTGAAATCAGCAACTCTTTATGAGAAACACGCTTCTAGTATGGAAGTTTGCATGAAATACAATATAGTTGTGACGTCATCAAATTTCAACACACTATCAAACTTCAAACTAACGGAAGATGTTAATTTTAGGTCTTTTGAAAGAACCTTTATGGACTAATAAATAAGAAATAATTTATTTTTGGCATACCTAGGCACCATCCCTATTGTAGATGAGTACTCCAAGTCATTAGGCCAAAAATTACAATTCAACTCAACCTGGAATCGAACCCGTGGCATCCGAGTTACAAAGCCTCCTTGTATCTCTACACCACCGAGGTTTCTTTTGAGCCAATATATTGAGGTAGTTAGGTATCGCCCAATTTGTCAATAAAAACAAACTGTCCGTCCGTCCCCCGCCGGACGCCCGCTAATAGGCTTACACCGTATTGTGACACACAGACAGACGGATTACACCATTGTCAGTAGATTTGCGCAGAAAACTCGTGTTTTGCACAATTTTCCATCGCAAAGGGATTATGCTTTTATACTGGCTACTATTCTTTGATTGTGGTACAATAGGATTTTTTTTCCGTAGGCAGGACCTACCTACCTACGATAGACTTATCTATCCGAGCTTATATATAACTTATCATAAATGCGAAAGTAGGTTTATTTGTTGGTACGTTGGTTTGCCCTGCAGCTGATGACCTCCGTGGCGCAGTGTGTAGCGCTGTTGTCTTAATGTGCGGAGTTCCCGGGTTCGATCCCCGGCAGGGTAAATTTAGGAATTTATAATTTCTGAATTTTCCCTGATCTGGTGGGAGGCTTCGGCTAGTTACCACCCTACCGGCAAAGACGTGCCGCCAAGCGATTTAGCGTTCCGGTACGATGCCGAGTAGAAACCGATTATCGGTATGGGTTTAATTTAGCTGCCTTGCCCCTAACAGGTTAACCCGCTACCATCTTAGACTGCCATAATCACTTACCATTAGGTGAGATCGCAGTCAAGGGCTAACTTGTAGTGGATAAAAAAAAAACTAATCGAATGGGCTGTCAAAAATAAACCGATAGATATTATATTAGTATGGACTACGGAATATAATAAAATCCATCATCCCAATCACCTTCGACTCACAAGCACGAATCTCCTCTCATACTGAGAAGGGTTCAGCAATAATCCACCGCACTGGCCTAATGTGTATTTTGTAAGCGACATCACACATACAGAACGTCATGAAGAACTCTCGGGTATGCAGATTTCCTTCTGCCTGTTTAATATGTGCTTTTCCTTCACAATTAAATTATGTGATATTTAATTTCTTAAAACGCACATCTGGGTTATGTGCTCCAAGATTGAACCAAACCCGGACCGCCCGACTAGAAGGTCGAACCTCTCGGCTATTAACCACCTATTATTAAAATTTAATTTCTGTAATAAGTGCCTACTTACAAACACTCAATAAACCTACCTGCATCATAAAACTTTCCAAACATAAACTAATAAACCAATCAATCCGCTCAAGTGCAGTGAAGCGCCCTCGTAGAGTTAGTTTAACAGTTCGTAATGAACTGACCGCGCCCGAGCCGAGGGCGGGGTCTTTACACAATGTAGCAAAACATTGCGCGCAATCATATAAAACACACGGGAAAATAATCATAGCGGCATAGACTAAGTACACGCGGGAGATGCGACATGTGAATTGAATTCCTCTGTGAGCCCATGAGTTTTTTGCACTACAAATATGAGCTACTTAAAAAAATGAAAATAATAATAATGTCTTCCCGACCGAGTTTCGTCCACGGCAGCCTATCTTCAGAGAGATTAGCCATCTGCGCGGGAAATTTATAGTGCACAAGTGTGTGCGCATACACAGGTGCACTCTCTGTTCCTTGAGTGTCATAACCCGATGGGACGGAAAATCCGACACGAGCGGTGAGAGGTCAGGCGCAGGACCAACGGCTTAACGTACTTACTCTCCGAGGCACGGGGGTGAAACAACGCCAACTTCCTAACTCCGGGCTAGTACTGAGAATTTCTCTATCAAGATCTAATACTTGTTATGGCCCGACCCGGGACTTGAACCTCGGGACCTCGTCTAACCATCGCCTCGTGCTAACCACTGGACTGACGAGGCAGTCTTATACAAACTAGGCAACATTACAAATGGAGTGTCTAAAGAAAAAAACCCGTAAATGATTAGTTACCCCCAATAGATTTTGTTTTTTTTTAAATCCATGGGAACTGTATTGATTTTATGGGATAGGTAAAAAGTTGATTTAGTCCGTCTTAGAAATGCAAGCTATCTCTGCTATTAGCTTAATTGCACAGTTTTGGGAGTAACAACATTTTAACCAAAAACATAATTTGTGATAATTTTGTCAGTAGATGCTGAGTGAAGATTTGAGCGTCCAAATCTCAATCAAAAGACAAAAAAGATAAAAATTAAAAATCTAAATTTAGTTAATTAGAATCTTATTCACATTTTTATTGAATTATATTTTTTGTGAATCACTAGATATTGAACTATAGTGTTATATATTTTTGGAATCTACTCATCAATTTCTAGATGATGATTATAAAGTTAATCCTATTTTCGTTTTTTTTTTTCAAAATTAGTCTTTAATGCGGGACCATGGTCACCCCATCAATTTAACCCCATCTTTTACTAGCCTATGTCATCCGGAATAATTTAGGGATTCTAACGATACCTCATTTATCAAAATCGGTTCAGGTTTATAGAAGTTATGGTGGAATATACATACTCACATACATACATACATACATGAAGTACACTCCTTTTTTGAGGCAGTCGTATAATTAAAGAAAGTTAAGTATCTACTTATTCATATTTAGTGGCACATTCGCGACGCCCGCGCCGTTTACTCTTTGCCCCGGCCGCGTCACGCCGGGGGCCGCGCTAAGAGATCGCAGATTTGTTTTATTGTTCCTCCCCCTCCGCCCCTCACCCCCCACCACCGGGGCACCGCACAGAGGGTTGCAAAAAACCCGCGCAATATGCTCCTCATAAACCTCTCCCAGCCGTCGCGTCGCATCAGGCTAGCACTCTGAGCTTTGTAGGGCTAACAAAAGTTGAATATCTCGATGAATACCACTAATTTCGAATATCGAAATGCTAACTGAAAATCGGCGATAGTCTAGTGGCTAAGCCCTCTGGCGAGAATCCATCGGCATGCACCTCTACCTTTTCAGAGGTAAAATTGAGCGTTTTTAAATACTTAAGCAATTAATTATGTATCACTTCCTATATTAGTGAAAGAAAACATCTCGCTCAAAGGTCTCAAAGGTATAGGTGGAGGTAAAGTTAAAGGTAAAGTCTGTTAATTCGCACTCACCCAGCTTGGTGGACTTTATGGCGTTAGTCCCAAAAAAAGGCTCGTGCTGATGCGCTGAGAAGTGAGACGATGATGGTAAGAGAATTAAGATGACATTTGATAATGATGATGATGTGTGGACAAAAAATGGACCTTCTAATGTATTTGCAAGACTATCCATACTAATGTAGTTAGAACTCCACTCCGCGTACTAAACGAAGTAAAAACAGTAAAGTATGGAATGTAAAAACCTAGAATAATCAGTTTTAGGTCAACTTTACAATAACTTTAATCTTATCGATACTCGAAATCTACCAGCGTTTTAAAGAAGTTCAAACTCGAACTAAGGGCACTAGATCCGTTATATTTATTGTTTTGACGGCTCCAACGTTGGAAATGTGGTACGATTTCGAATCTATTGTGAGTTTGTAGGGCATAAATCGCTTTTGTTTTTACATTTTTATTGTTTGGCAGATTGTATGAGGTTTTGTATAAGAAAAAAAGGGTTAAAAGTTTGCAGTTTTCTTTTTAATTAATATAGACTTTCTTAAATTCAAATTTCAAAGTTGTAAGGATCAGTTTAAACTGGTAGATTCAAAAGAATAAAACAATGTTTTGACGGCGCTACCACTTTACCTTATTGTAGGGCTCATATCGCTTTTTGTATAGGTATTTAATGGGGTAGAAAATTTGTACCTACATTGCATATTTTTAAGTTTTTGAAATAAAAAAGCTTAAGTTTATTTAGTTTTCAATTAAAACGGATTTGTTTAAACCGACCTTTGGTATTTAAAATAATTGAAAAATAGATATTTTTGCTACACTCTACCAAATATACAAAAGGAAAAGGTGACTGACTGATTGATCTATCAAAGCACAGCTCAAACCACTGGACGGGCATACAAAATAGCTATTATGACGTAGGCAAGTAGAAAAAAATTCAACCATTTTGGGGGAAATTTGTATGGAAATCGAACCTAACGTGAACGAAAAAAAGCTAGTTTAAAAATAAAATACGAATCAAACAAAAAATAAACATAAAATTTAAAAATGAAAAGCAGCGGCACTTCTACTTTGACATTTCAAATGATAAAATAATAATGACAGGAAGGCTCGAAGTAAATTTTTATGACAAATCAGTGGGCCGAGAGAGCGTCCTCGCTAACGTTGAGCTCTCGAGATGAGCCTTCACAATGAGAGCGCGGACAAAGCCGGGGAGATAATACGCCTTTGTGCAAATATTGTGAGGATTATTAAGTATATTGGACAGATGCCTGAGTATAGATCCACGAACTTATCTGACCTGGAGACAGCGCCGCTAGTAGATATGAAAAATAAAATTTTGAAAAAAAGCTTAGCATAAAAATGAGTTCAAATTATGGCCAGCGGGTCAGATATGTTTGTCAGACTAATTGGGTATTTGACAATTACTTACTAGTTATATAAATTATTTTTAATGATGATAATACAAGGACCTGCCAAAAGAATTAAAATCACAAAAGTGCGTTGGCTTTCGATGACGTCACAATTCAGTATTTCATAAAAAATCCTACAGGTACTAAGAGTGCGTTTTGAAGTTTGAAAAATTGACTTGACCTGATTTGACTAGTTGTCAGTTTTTTAAAGTCAATTATCGGATTTTTGTATGTTTCCATCATCCCATTCAGCCTGTGAGCATGTCTATGTCCACAGCTGGACATAAGCCTTCCCTGAAGGCCATGTTTCTTAGGTAGGTATATCCGCTACATGTTAGCCCTTGACTCACCTGATGGTAACGCTAGTGTTGATGCAGCCTAATATGATAGGCGATAGCGAGCTAACCTGTTAGGGGCATGGCAGTTATGTTAAACCCATGCCCCTAATCGGTTTAAACACGGTATCGTACCTACTGGAACGCTAAATACCACTCTACATAATTAATAACTAGATGATACCCGCGATTTCTTTCGCGTTTATTTTATTCCCGCGGGAAGATTTTAATTGTCCTTTCCCTAGATGAAACCTATCTCTATACCAAATTTCATCAAAACCGGTTGAAAACATGAGCCGTTAAAGTTCTGCTTTTCAGACAGACACATTTCCGCATTTATAATATTAGTATGGATTTTCATGTCATTTTTAATTCTTTGCCTAATCTTTGGAATTGCGCGTGGCTGGATGCGAATCATCCACGCCATGACACCACAATTAAATAATTAGGATTTCGTCGAGATGCGAGATGACAATTGAATATAACAGACACGTCTATCAATGGAACGGGTCGAAAAGGATGCGATTGTGGCCAAACTATAGATAAGCCGCAGAATAGATGCGAACGGAAGTGATTGTGCAAGGATTACACGGCTTATTGCGTTTGAGAGGAATCTAATGTGCGAAAGGCTAACTAGCACCGGCCTGTCTACCTACATAGAAATGGATTACGATGACTAAAATATTTTTTTAATTTCAAATGTTGGAATCGTACGAATAAGAAATCTTTGGTTAATTCAGTATTAATGCTATACCGGACTAGACTGCCTCGTTGGTCTAGTGGTTAGCATGTTCGGCCGACGAGGTCCCGGATTCGAGTCCCGGGTCGGGCCATAACAAGTGTTAGGTTATTCCGACAAGAAATTCTCAGTACTAACCCGGAGTACGAAGTTGGCAGTGATTCACCGCCGTGCCTCGGAGAGCATGTAACTCCGTTGGTCCTGCGCTTGATCTCGTGACGGATTTTTCGTCCCATCAGAGAGTAAAGGAACAGAGAGTGCACCAGGGTTTGTTTGTATTCGCACACAGGTCTTGTGCACGTCTTGTGCGTCTTGTCTCCCTCGCAGATGGCCAAAATAGGCCGCCGTGGCCGAAATTCGGGAGGTGAGAGAATAAGGAAGTATAGAGAGTCCGTATCCATCACTGATTATCAGACACCTATTCAGTGGTAATAATATAAATGCGAAACTGTATCTGTCTATCTGTCTGCTACGCTTTCACAGACCATCTGATCAACCGATTTGACGTACAGTGATAGGTGACCCGGGGAAGGATACCAGGCTACTTTTTATGCCGGGAAATTAAAGAGTTCCCGCGGGATTGAAATGATTTATGATAACTGATATGATATGATTTTAAAACATTTTTCCTGGGTGTATTTACATTTTAAGTATATACGCTAGCTCATGCCCGCGGATCCGCTCGCTTCGATTTTCATTAAAATTTCAGATCTCTGTTTCACCCATCCAGGGGTTGAATTTTCAAAATTCTTTTCTTAGCAGATGCCTACGTGATAAAAGCTATCCGATAACAGCCGATCTGTCCAGTGGTTTGAGCTGTGCGTTGATAGATCAGTCAGTCAGTTTATGTTTTTAGGTATTTTTGTTGTGCTCTGTAACAGTAACTGGAAAGTTAATGAGAGCAGTTTATGATGGCGTTACATATTGTAACATCCGCGAGGTCCCCCGGGATGCGAGATACCGCGGCATATGCGTGACTCCCGGCGGGACGCGCGTGTTTACTCACGTAATTTGATCAAATATTGGCCGATAATTATAACTGTTTGACAAGTGTGACTATAATAATAATCGGTAGTCTAACTACCTACTCGATACTGATCCTTTTGTTAAACTGAATACAGTTTGGGACCAAATCGATGCACTGATCTTTTAATTTTAGATATATAGGACTTTCGTGATTTTTAAGAACCATTCGTTTGGTTCCGCCGACGTTGATGGTAGCTTCTGCATCGTGCCCTTATACCTAGGCTCAGTATACTTTACACGGAATTTGCAGTCCATTGATTTGTTTTGTGGTAAATTGCAAAAAATCAAAGACAAGCCATGTAGGTACCTAGGCTCCTCAGTGGGGGCCATTCAGTGATCCAATATGTTAGGGTCATCATAGTTTCGTGCATTTATTAACAATTTTATACACAAATTCAAGATTGTTATTCAAGACTATTAATTAATTTTTTAATGACATTTTGGAATTTTTAAATTATTATTTTGATCCTGTTTTTTTAATTTGAATAATTTTATAATCTCATTTAAATTATTATTTTATGATCTTATTGATATTCGTAATAGCTGCAATTGGGTATTTGACAACTAGTCAAATCAGCAACTTTCTTTTCAAATGTCAAAACGCGTGCTTAGTATGCATTTGTATGAAATTTTAAGTTGTGACGTCATCAAAGTAGACACTTTTTTTACTTTAATCGATAGTTTAAAATGGTTATTCAAAATAAAACTAGCAAGGGACGTGGATATCAATTACGACTTTTGGGAGATCCTTTATTTAATAGTCACTAAAAATTAATTTATTTCACTAGTAGTCAAATACCCAATACCTAAGCCAAAATCTGTTTCTGTAATTATTAAAATTACGTATGGCGATGAGAATCAACCAAGTCGCGACAGTACTCATTACAAAGTTTCTCATGGTAAAACCAAAGTAATTTCCTTCGCCCACGGCTCACGCTGCGCCGGGCGAGCGGTGACGTCACGGTAAACGATTCCGTTTACTGAGGGCGAGAAAGAGCGTGAGAAGGATTCAGATATTCATATTTTCTTCATTTTCATTTACTTGCTCGAAAATCTCTTCATTATTTAAAAAAATCGCAAGTAGGTACATTGGCTCTTTGCAAGGCGCGCGCCAGCAATTCCCAAAAATTATCCGGAGGACGATAATAGAAATCGCTGGACAGTTGTGAAGCATTTAAAGGGCACAAGTAACATTAATTAGGTGTTTTGTGATGTACATTTCATTCGTTGAGAATATTGGAGTCTAGTACCTACTATACAAGTCTCGGATGAAATCGAAATTCACGGCCTCGTTTACGTTTCCTACTTAAAAAGGACTCGGCTGGCGTCTCGCCTTTTCAAATTATTTGAGTACAACTGAGTCGTGTCGTGCCGTGTCGCGTTTGTAACTCACGTAGTACAGCGGGTGAGGTAGAGTAGCGAGCGAAAGCTATAAAATATAAACACCGATTAACAAAATTCGCAATCACGTTCCGACCCAACCACTCGTCGCTAACCAATAAATTGAAATCGCTCAGTTCAACTGTTTTAATAACCCATTACGCCGGTTCGATTCCCGCCCGCATCCACCCACTAACCACCGACCTAATTACCAAAGGGAAATCAACTGTAATTTGTTCATGATAAGGTTGCTTTTAGAATAAGTGTGGCAGTAATGTAATTTGTGGATAAGTACAGGATGTTTCGATATCGAGGCACGTTTCATTTAATGGAAACATTCGCTCCTTATCGGTGCTGCCATCTGTTGAGGGCGGATTTTATTGATAAGTCGGTATATTCATACCTATTCATACGATTGGTTTTTATGATTAACTTAATGAAGGAACTGGAAGTTAAATTCGCTATCCACCATCACTACAGCCCATTAACGTCCCACTGCTGGGCACAGGCCTCCATGTCATAGGAGAGAGGGTATTAGAGCTTAGACCCACTACGCTGCTCCAATGCGGGTTGGCGGGCTTTGACGACGATTATCATGTTAGTTATAATAATCGGAACCGACGGCTTAACGTGCTGTCCGAGACACGGGGGTGAAACACCGCCAACTTCCTAACTCCGGGCTATTACTGAGAATTTCTAGTCCGAAAAACCCAACACTAGTTATGGCTCAACCCGGGACTCGAACCCGGGACCTCGTCAGCCGCAGTCAATTATGCTAACCATTAGACCAACGAGGCAGTATTCGCTATAATCCGCCACAATAGGTAAATATATGTGTTACAGTGCGTATCATGCGATATCCACCACACCACAGCATGTTTCCATATTATTCTCATCCGTACGATCTCACTTCGATAACGGAGCATCTTCAGGAGATGTTGTTCGTGTTGTATGAGTGCAATATATATCCTATTATATTTATAGTTACTACTCTATTTTTTTACTAACCTAACCTATCAAATTGTTTTATTGCTTTTTAAACTCCTAATTTAACAACCAATAATGAAAGATCGACTTAAACCTATCAATCTCATCACTTTATTAACTCGTCCAAATATAAAACACATCCTAATTATGTTTGATGGGATCGATTAAAGCCGTGTTTCCTCATTCAGCGGGCACGCGGCCGGCGTGCTCCGGCCGGCAATAAAGCGCCTGTAAACTCATTATCGACTCATCGCCGCTGCTCGTTATTGCCTGTTATTGCTTATTGCTTGACGGCGGACGCGATGTCTGTTGCCTTGGATACCTGCTCTATTTATGTTAAACTAGAATCTAAATGTTGCCCGCGGCTTTGTTCGCGTGGATTTAGATTGAAGTGAATTTATTTGTCTGAATATGTGTTGCAATGATGGTTAGGTAAGTATCTAATAGGTATAGTATGAAAAGTCGCAGCATACCCAGTCAGGCAACTCTGACGTACACAATTTGATGTAATTAAATATTTAAATAACAAACAAACCTCATAGAAATTACATCGTATCCAATAAATAACACGTCTTACGTCAGGCGTTGTAGACACTGCAGGCTTAAGATGCCTACAACGAGATATCTCGCGACGAGAGAGAGAGAGAGATTTTGTCGTTGCCGACTAATTTTTCGTTTGTCTAACATGCTCATAATCCGGTATATTACGAGAAAATATTGTCACCATGAAAGGGTTCGTACAGAAAATACACTACTCTTGTATTATTACACTATTATTAGTGTTTACTTTATTCTATAATGGAGAATTGATATATATTTATTTATATAGGTATATATTTATATATGTAGTTGTGTAGTAGTAGTATATATTTACATCTATTTATTGGTCTAAAATGTATGTACTTTATTATGTATGTATGCATTTCTTATCTATTTTTTTTTTAATACAGCGTTTATTTATCCTTTCACCAAAGGTTGTCTGTAAGAGATTGCTTTAGCAATAAGACCGCCTTTGCACATTTCTAGTTTTACTAGTAATTAATGCTTTAAAACTGTAATCTGCATATTTTGTGTGTGCAATAAAGATGTCTAAATAAAAATAAATAAATACTCTTGACATAACGAGACAAGTCATATAGTGTAACCATGAAAGCTTCGGTAGCCAAATAGAGATAACTGGTAGACATAATTTTAATCGTTGTGCGCATGCTAGCCCTACAGGGAACAGTCAAAATATTACTCTAATAAAATAAGTACTATTACTGCAATAAGTACGTACAAATGAATGGCTATAATGTCATGATAATATTAATAAGTAGGTAAGTAGATACAACAATGCTTCATCAATTAAAATGTCAAAACCAAGTCTATGAATTATTAATTCAATAATTTAGTACAAATTCCGTTGGATTTTTGATTGATTTCTAGGTGAAGGAGAAAACCATCAAAAACAAGCATATTTTCGCATTTATATTATTTAGATAGATGCCAAGTAGAAACAAATTTGGGTTATGGGTTTAATTTAGCTAACCCTAACAGGCTATCCCGCAACCATCTTAGGCCTCATAGCCTGCATCATCACTTACCATTAGAGATCACAGTCAAGGACTAACTTGTAATGAATAGGAAAAGGAGTAGGCCTGTAATATACAATTAGCAGATCTTAATAAACCCAAGCAAATACAAGTATAACCCACTCGCCCAGATTACACATGCAACGCTCCGCAGGGCGGAGGGCTCTGTCCGCAAATATTTGACGAGTGTAATCGGTTTGGGATCGCGGGAATCGAAGCCGGGACCCCGCGTCATCTCGTCACGACAGATTGTGGCATGTCTATTTACGTAATTAACTAGGGGTGACTTTCATACGTGCAATATCCACTCGGCTTTGGAGGTCGGATGTAGATTTTAGATGCCTCCGTTCTCCGTATTTGTTTTATTGATATTGGCTTTTACGAATACATTTTAATCTTATTAGGGACTTGTTGGAATCTATATTCTACGAGTAACCATTTGAATTACAAATACTCACCTACGTGAGCAAGTTAGTACTTATTCTATGACGTACCTAAGCATATTAAGTGGCAAGTATTTTGTTAAAGAAAATTTGAGTTTGAAAGATTTCACCTAGATAAACGATGCAAGTAAGAATTTAAGTATATTTTAAGTATGTACTATGTAGGTATCTACTAGGTATATAGGTAGTTCATATTTTCTTCGTGACACCTTTTGTATCATGAATTTTGAACAATATATTGAGTAGGTCTTATAATAGATGTAATAGGTAGGATATTTTATTTTATTTTTATTGCAAAGATACACAAAACAGATTGCCATCTAAACATTGTCAAAATACAAGAAATTAAAAACAGGATCCAGACAACAACCCTACTTATGTGTACACAACATTATTTAGAAAATACAATATATTATATTAAAATCACAATAATAGATATAGTTAACATGAATATTACTTAAAAATTAAAAAAAAATAGAGTGCAGTTTTAAAATATATATAAAAAAAGGTCTTAATACGATTGTCAAAGTTTAAAATAATTACAGTAATAAAGATATAAAAAGTCAAGACATGCATGATTATAAAGTCGGAAAAAAATTATGAATTTGTTTTTTAAATAGGTTCAGAATATTATTGAAAATGTCAATATTACGGTTAATTAAGATAAGATAATTATATAGGCGACACATACGAACAATGGGATTATAGAATGAAGTATTATTTTTGTGGGCACTAAGGGTGAAAGGTTTAGGATTTCTCAGTCGAAAGTTATAATTTATATTGATCAATGAAAGTAAAACGGGAAAATCGATTTTGGAATGAATAATCTTATGTAAAATGATCAAATGAGAAAACTTTCGACGGAATTCTAAAGTTTGCATCCCAAAATGTGTAAGTCTATCTTGGTAGGGTGTGCGTCTGTGACCGAAGTGATACCGAAAAGATAAAATTCTTAAAAATTTCTTCTGTACGCTTTCTAAGCGATCGCAATGAACTGCATAGTACGGAGACCATATTACAGAGTTATATTCCATAATACTCCGAACCATGGTTTGATAAAGATTTATCGAACTAGATGGTTTTTTAAAACTTCTTGTAGATCTCAAGATAAACCCTTAATATAGTTATATATGTAGTATAGGATAGTCGAGTTGCCTGGAAGAAAGTGTTCTTTGATTTTAGAATTTTTAACTATCTTATCTTATCTTACTTCCTACTATCTTACTTCTTACTAATGTTATAAATGCGAAAGTTTGGATGGATGTCACTCAATCACGCCCCAACGGCTGAACGGATCTGGCTGAAATTTGGCATTGAGATAGATTATAGTCTGGATTAGCACATAGGCTACTTTTTATCCCGGAATATTATGGAGTTCCTGCGGGAACCAAAACACCTTAATCCACGCACACAAAGTCGCGGGAAGCAGGTAGTTTAAGATAATTAAAGTAAGTAGGTACTCATTCACTTACAGCAAATAGGTGTCCTAATCTTAGAGAGTAGATAATAAGAGAATCTTTACTAATATTATAAACGCGAAAGTTTGTGGGATGGATGTATGGAGGTTTGTTACTCTTTCACGCCAGAACGGATCTGGATGAAATGTGGCAAAGGAATAGATTATATTCTGGAATAACAATTATGCTACTTTTTATCCCGGAAAATTAAAGAGGGGGAACCAAAAAAACCTCAATCCAAGCGTACGAAGTCGCGGGCATCAACTAGTATTTGAATTATTTAGTGAATAGGCAAGTATATATGTACCGAGTAAAACTTTAATTATTAATTTACAAAGGGATCTACGGAGCTCGATGTAGAGTTAGATATGTCACCGTAAGAATGTTAAAACCGTTAGATTATAATCTAACTCGCGAAATTGCAAAGTGTCGAAAGATTACAATTTAACTTATTATTTTCCGGTAGATTGTAATCGGTTATGTTTATTAACCCAATAGAACCTAAACTACCTACACTGCCTGTTTATTTATCTCGAATACTAACCTAACCCACATGAAGCAGACAAGAAAACGTAAATACAATGCATATTTCAAAAATTGACACTCAGAACATTGAACGGTTCACAATCTTTCGACAGTTTACAATTTCGCGAGTTAGATTATAATCTAATGGGTTTTAATGGGTAGTACGGACAGATATATACGTTGCTACGATATTTCGTAGCAACTGCGTAGCAAAAGAAAGTTATTATCTGTATGCTTCCAAAACGCAATTTATGTTGGTATATACTCAATACCTGGGGCCTAAACAGCTTGTCCTACATATAACAGGTACTTATAGGCCTATTACACTACACTTTTGCAAGGGACCCTTACACCTGAATCAGTGTAGTGTAATAAGACTTAGGGACAAAGGGTCCCTGTTTTGATCTTTATTGTTGTGTAATAAGTGGCGCTAAAACTAGCGGCCAAGCCCACCCTTACCACTGGGCCCTGAGAAAAGTGCAGTGTAATAGGTCTAGTAGTACTTACCTAGCCGGATCACAACAGGTACCTACTTACAAGTCTATACGAGCGCATTGTTTATATCAATTTCAATTGAAGTTAATACTCCTAGTCCTACAAACCTAGGTACCCTATATCTATGTATATGCCTCACTACGATAGTGTTACCTACTAACCACCACAGAGACGTTTTTCCTACCAGTCACTAGTCTACAGTCTGGTTACTAGATAAAACAACGCTGCGGGGTGACAGGTAACAGAGGGAACTGGCAGAATTTGCAATACAAATTTCTTTCACTGTAATATTAAATCTGTATGAACAGTACATTTTTGCTATGAAATCCTGATGAATTATCAAATGTCAAAACAATCTGACCAACGGGAACAAACATTCCCATTGGTCAGATTAGTCTAACCACCAGTCCGATCAATGGGAAGTCCTGGTTTTATACTGCTCTGAAAAATAGGAGAGGGTAGGTTCTGCAACTGTGGTAGCCGGATCTGTCACTTGTATGGACGTCGACCGACTGTATGAATAAATTTGACGACGATTTTTGACGACCTCCATGGCGCAGTGTTGAGCGCTGTTGCCTTAACGTGCGGAGGTCCCGGGTTCTATCCCCGGCATGGTTTGGAAATTTATAATTTCTGAATTTTCCCTGGTCTGACCTGGTGGGAGGCTTTGAGCGTGGCTAGTTACCACCCTAGCGGTAAAAGACGTGCCGCCAAGCGAATTAGCGTTCCGGTACGATGCCGTGTAGAACCCGAATAGGGGTAGGTACTAGGTATGGGTTTAATATAACTGCCATGCCCCTAACAGGTTAGCCCGCTACTATCTTAGACTGCATCTTCACATTAGGTGAGATCGTAGTCAAGGGCTAACTTATGGATAAAAACTTATTTAAAAAAAAGATTTAGGTATCTACGCTGTGGTATAACTATAGCTATACCTACTATCAAGTATCCAGAAACTGAGCTCTTAACTCGAGAATCAATACCCTCGACACCACACTCCACCTATTTCCAAGAAATAGCCGAAAGCCTTTACAAATACATACATATAGCTTCATATTATACAATGTCGGTTGTGTACCCAAATACCATTACCAAAGGGCGTGCGCTCTTAAATTATTACTAACCTAGCAACACTGAGCACCTATACTTCACTCTTTCCTACTTGCAATAAACCTATTAAGCTATCTCGTTTTTGTGTCAATGGTAGGTATGACGTGATATTGCGCTTTCGTCTGCCGTTGTGTAGTCGTCTCGCTCGTTCGTATTGGTGTTGTATGGTGGCGTCTCACTCGCTCTCATTAGGTTAGTACAGTCATGTTTGCTGACGCTTGCCAGTCGCATTTTGTTTTGTGTGGCCTTCCCGACACAGAGTAGCTTGATACATTCAGACTTCAGAGATTACAATCAACGGATGAAGATTATTTAATTATACGACTGCCTGAAAAAAAAGTATATTGTTTTCAGGGTTCATGTATGTATGTATGTATGTATGTGAGTTTGTATATTCCACCATAACTTCTATAAGCCTAAGCCGAATTTGATAAATGAGGTATCATTAGAATCCCTAGCTTATTCCGGGTGATACAGGCTAGTAAAATTTAAAAAAAATTGATGGGTGACCATGGTAGGTACCGCATTAAAGACTAAATTGCAAAAATATATAACTCTATAGTTCACAAAAAAGTATCATTTAATAAAAATGTGAATAAGAATTACGATGGTACTTAAGCCAATTAAAGTGGTTATTAAATAGAGGATCTCCAAAAGGAAGGAATATCCACGTTCCCTATTAATTTTAGGTTGAATATCCATAAATGAAAACTATCGATTACATTAATTAAGTGAGTCGAACTTTTAAGACGTCACTAGAAAGTTTGACGACCTCCCTGGCGCGCAGTGTTGACTGTTGAGTGGTTGTTTATAGCGGGTTCGTATTCTGGCAGAGTCTGACTGACCGCTCCGAGGGGCACGCACACTTACGCAATGCGCATAACTACAAGTAAAGTTCACGCGCACTCGTGAATTGCATAAACTATGATAGACTACTTAAACGACAAGGAAACTTGGCAATAATTTCCTATACGGCTCTGATAGTTCCTTAATTAAGATGATTTGTGAGATGGTGATAATAAAAAAAAATACCCGGCTGAGCTTGTTGTGGGCTCTTCTCAGACCAGGGCGCGTTTGGAACCCTCGTAGCTTTAGTTTTAAGATACCTTTACAAAGAATGAATCTGGTGTAGGTGCCGCTATATATGATCCGAATTGTAATAGTAATAAAATATTAAAAGTTGATATTAATATTAACGACTGAATTAATAGCAATATTTGAAGCCATTAAGTATATTGTTGACCTTAATGTGAGGAAGTCAGTTATATTTACAGACAGCAAAAGCGCACTGCAACATATTATTAAATGTGTCAAAGGTTGCAATGGAATATCGATAGCATATTCCATACTTAGAATGATACAGGGATGTAAAGACATGGGTATTTATTTAAAATTACAGTGGATTCCATCCCATATTGGGCTGATTGGAAACGAGGAGGCTGATCGATTAGCAAATTTGGCTCATTTAAGTGGAAATATTTATAGTATTAAACCACATTATACAGATGTTTTTTCAAAATTCAAAATCATTTGTTTTAAGATTTGGAAAGAGTATTTTAACGAAAGATCTCTTGATAAAGGTATATGGTACAGATCAATGCAATCCGAGCCTCCTCGTATACCTTGGTTCGTAAATAGCAAGATAAATAGAAATAAGTTAGTTATAGCATTGAGACTTAGATCCGGACACATGCCATTAAGCAAGTTTAAAGATCTTATGAGGAAAAGCGACTCTCCCAATTGTGAAGTATGTGGGCAAGTTGATGGTATTTTACACTTGCGATTGGCATGTGTCCGTAACCGCAATTTGAGAGAAACACTGACGTGTGAACTTAATTAAAATTTAATGAATATTGGTGTTTTAACTCTATTTTTAGCGAACCTCATGAGTGTTTCAGCAACGAAAGTATATAAATGTATCAGTGATTCTCTCAAATTGCTATAGATTTAGAATTAATTATAATTAGGATTAATGTATGTATAGCGTGTAACGATAAGGCTGACATATAGGTAACCTATAAAAGCTCTTTAAAAACTAGTCTTGCAAATTTCTAGAGGATACTTGAAGAAGAAAGACGTAAAAGCTCTCCTGACTCATTTATTAACATGAACAATAAAAATATTACAGCGAGAAAATAAAATCACACAAGAACGATACGCAACGACGGGTGAGAATGTAGTCCGCAGCAGATGCGCACGCATCCTTTTATAACCTCGTCTCTGACACCATCGTTACTTTTCTTAATCGCAGGGAATGTATTCCATTCTTGAATTTCATTTCTTTATCCTGAAACAAGTATCTTATGTTAGTAAATATCTTCAATACGGCCAGACTGACCCGAGACCGTCCCCGGGCTCCTCCTCTAGTCCAGCAGTGGCATTGCTTAGACTCCGTTGGACACAGACCAGGATCTTGAAGCTCTTAAATGGCAGGCACAACAGAAGCACCTGCAGGCCTCGGCACCACAGAACGTTGTTGGTTGCTGGCAACCCGGACATCATCTCATGTCCTTGTCTGCACCTGCGACATAAAACAACAAACTTCACATATCTTTTTACGGCCATTACCGAATACAACGCTTCAAATTTCAGAAGACACGTTAGAAGTATAAATAAAATTCGAAACATTACGGCCACTGGTTAAGTCATTAAGCACGACGTTAACATGACATACCACGACAAGACAGTGGCACAACGTTATACCCTATCTGGTAAGCAGTGTTAGAACAACTTGGGCCTAAGTCATTAAGCACGACGTTAGCATGACTTAGCCCGGCAAGACAGTCGCACGACGTTAGCTTGTCTGCCCGATACGATGAAGAGTACACATCTAAGTCATAGGCACGACGTTCGCAATAACTTAGTACGGCAAGATAGAGGCCCGACGTTAGCTTTTCTGCCCAGAGTGTACAGACAGCACAGGCCTAAGTCATTAAGCCCGACGTTAGCATGACTTAGCCTGGTTAGACAGAGGCGCGACGTTAGCTTGTCTCGTTGCGGTATCGTTGAGAAAAGTATAAAGAGCAACTTCATGGGATAAGACATAGGCGCGACGTTAGCATAACTCAGCCCAAACAAATAGTACACTCGGCCAAACCTGAAACGACATCAGTCACCGCATCCTTGCACGCAGTTAGTCGCGTAGCGTCACACCTCCCAGTGTGACTAGCGAACACGCCTTGTCACGCCTCGCAGCGCGGCAGGCGAGCGTGAAGTGTCGCGCACTAGGCGAGCGCGTAACCCTGCGCGACCAGTAGACGCGCAGCCGCAGGCAAGCGCGCAGCCCTGCGCGACATGTAGACGCGCAGCTCGGCTCAGCAGGCGAGCGCGCAGCCCTGCGCGACCAGCAGACGCGCAGCAGCAGGCAAGCGCGCAGCCCTGCGCGACGTATAGACGCGCAGCTCGGCGCAGCATGCAAGCGCGCAGCCCTGCGCGACATGTAGACGCGCAGCTTGGCTCAGCAGGCAAGCGCGCAGCCCTGCGCGACCAGCAGACGCGCAGCAGCAGGCAAGCGCGCAGCCCTGCGCGACGTATAGACGCGCAGCTCGGCGCAGCATGCAAGCGCGCAGCCCTGCGCGACATGTAGACGCGCAGCTTGGCTCAGCAGGCAAGCGCGCAGCCCTGCGCGACCAGCAGACGCGCAGCAGCAGGCAAGCGCGCAGCCCTGAGCGACGTATAGACGCGCAGCTCGGCGCAGCAGGCAAGCGCGCAGCCCTGCGCGACATGTAGACGCGCAGCTTGGCTCAGCAGGCGAGCGCGCAGCCCTGCGCGACCAGCAGACGCGCAGCAGCAGGCAAGCGCGCAGCCCTGCGCGACATGTAGACGCGCAGCTTGGCTCAGCAGGCGAGCGCGCAGCCCTGCGCGACCAGCAGACGCGCAGCAGCAGGCAAGCGCGCAGCCCTGCGCGACGTATAGACGCGCAGCTCGGCGCAGCAGGCAAGCGCGCAGCCCTGCGCGACATGTAGACGCGCAGCTTGGCTCAGCAGGCAAGCGCGCAGCCCTGCGCGACCAGCAGACGCGCAGCAGCAGGCAAGCGCGCAGCCCTGCGCGACGTATAGACGCGCAGCTCGGCGCAGCAGGCAAGCGCGCAGCCCTGCGCGACATGTAGACGCGCAGCTTGGCTCAGCAGGCAAGCGCGCAGCCCTGCGCGACCAGCAGACGCGCAGCAGCAGGCAAGCGCGCAGCCCTGCGCGACGTATAGACGCGCAGCTCGGCGCAGCAGGCAAGCGCGCAGCCCTGCGCGACCAGCAGACGCGCAGCAGCAGGCAAGCGCGCAGCCCTGCGCGACATGTAGACGCGCAGCTTGGCTCACCAGGCAAGCGCGCAGCCCTGCGCGACATGTAGACGCGCAGCTCGGCTCAGCAGGCGAGCGCGCTGCCTGGCGCGTCCAGAACGCCTCACGCCGTGTTGAGCGCCGGATATGAAAGAGACATAGAACAGATAATGACCACACCACACAAGTTTGTCACAGGTTCTGAATACCTTTACAAGCCATATCACATGAACCACATTTCGAGTAATAACTTCGTAACATATTCATTGAACGAAACTAACTTGAACAACATTCTCTAAATGTGAAAAAGTAGAAATGTTCCTTTTTGGTGCTCTTTATAAATGTGAGCAGTATCAGCGGTCCATTATCCGTGAAAGAAATACGAACAAACAAACCAGACTATTCTACGTAAACAACTTTAACAAGATCACAAAACGACCAAAAATTAACAGGTCAAACTTCAAATAATTTTACACAAAGTAAATAAACACAAGTAGACAAATAACTGACACGACATGACAATATGTCATGGCTGATATGCGCAGAACAGAGTAAGAACCTGAACACCTAATGTTTACATCTTCAGGTTACATGGCAAAGACGACAATTAGACTGCAATCCAGTTTTTCAAAACATCAATTACCCAACACTGAGCCCTCTCACTATACGCAAACGAAGAAGTGAACGACAAGCATAGTCAACATATGTGCTGTTACTATCTGAACTCTTACTCGTTACCTCAAACAAAATGATTGCATATCCGGCATCTTAGACCACAAAGATTTTCAAAGCACCTGACGCGAACTAGTATCGCGTCCACCTCATGCATCAAAAAACCATTATGACGAGTTCTACGACATTCACGCGATCACAATCAGGCATTCTGGCCTTCCTTCCTCAAGTATAGAATTATAGAATCAGAATAGCCGGTAGGATTAGGCATCACGTTGATACCGAATCCCACTTCTGATCTTGCAAATTTCTAGAGGATACTTGAAGAAGAAAGACGTAAAAGCTCTCCTGACTCATTTATTAACATGAACAATAAAAATATTACAGCGAGAAAATAAAATCACACAAGAACGATACGCAACGACGGGTGAGAATGTAGTCCGCAGCAGATGCGCACGCATCCTTTTATAACCTCGTCTCTGACACCATCGTTACTTTTCTTAATCGCAGGGAATGTATTCCATTCTTGAATTTCATTTCTTTATCCTGAAACAAGTAGGTATCTTATGTTAGTAAATATCTTCAATACTAGATTAAAAAGAAGAAAAAAAGATACCGTTACCGATTATCACCATCATATTTTATAAGTAATTTTTAATGTCAATAAGTGTACCTACAGTGTACCTATATTAAATAAATGATATTGAGTATTGAGTATAGATACCTACTTACATACAGATAGGTATGAACTATGAACCTATCTATAGGCTATAGGTGTCGTGTGCGCGCGGAGGAGGGATGCGGAGTGACACCGAGTGGGCTTTGATCAGACTCGCTCTTGCTTCCGGTTGTTTGCTTATTAAAGGATTTATTTAATTTAATCGATTTCTTGCCCGCTTTGTCGGCACTCCGTCTGACAACCGTCAACCGACGGCGGCGTAGCTTAGCTATCGTACAGTGGAATTAACAAATATGCACTACCGAAGCCAGGAAAACAGTTATCAAACAAAACAATGTATCGCCAACCAAGAGGTGATGATCATCCTACTAATCGTATCTTTAGTAGGTACTATCTTACTTCCTGTTAATATTATAAAAGTGGATGTTTCTTTGTTAGTTTGTTGGATGCTGCATTCACGAATTTTCTGCTAAGCTAGCTTCTAAGTACCTAGGTACCTACTGAAAATTCGTTTGTTCGTTTCATAAACTACTTAGGTACTATTATGAGTTATCTATATTATGAAACTTTCTAATGTTTTTTCTCTTTTGAGTTGAGAACTTAAGCCACGTTGAGAACTTTTTGGTAGGGGGTAAACTTGTGGATTCGCGTGACCGACATGCTCGCGAACACCGACAAGCTCGCGTGGTTACGAAGACAAAAGGTCTTAAATAGTATATGTATTCGTAATTAAACTGTAATGCCTTAGTGTTAAGTTTTATATTTTAATTAAAAAAAAAATTAAATAATCGTTTTCACTTTTATCGGCAATCCCTATGACCGCCATTCATTTCAAAGCTTTTTACATTATACTTATCCTGCCCTCCAGATTTCGTCAAATTGTCAAAAGCTTGCGAAAAGTAGCTTGAACCTATTGATCCAGATATTTTTGAGATCTGCAAAATTGGAGGGAAAAAAAACCATTTTCATTGCCCAGTAAGTACCCAAACTTACTAATCTCTTTCGAGAGCTTCCGACATAATATTTGGTTGATACCTATTATCGTGCTACAATCGTGTGTGTAGTTGAATCTTCAGAAACAGGCAAAAATACAATTGGGACACATCTTCGTGCACGTAATTAGTATGGTACAGACTACAAAGGACGATCTAGATCAGAGATGGCGAACCAATGGCACGCGTGCCATTGGTGGCACGCGACGCAATATTTTGGGTACTTCACCGATCACAAAATTCATTATGCACTAAGAAAAAAGTGTTAAGTAGGTACCTATTATAATATGTCGAGCGAACGCGAGTGATCCTACGCGAATATTATGTTGCTATGTGTAATTAATTTTACATTAATTTAAATTACGCGTATAATTGAAACATTGCAAAATGTATTTTTTTTGAGTAAATGAAGAGTTTGGAGTTGATAGTATTTATTATTATTATTTTCCCAATAAATATCACAAAGTCAAAATTATTTGATGGCACGTCCATGACCTCATTAAACATTTCTTTAGAAAAAATGGCACGTAGAATCATAAAGGTTCGCCTACCCTGATCTAGATCGACTGTAGGTACGATAGCTAGATTACGTCAGGAGCGACCCTCAGTCGCGGACGCGTCGCCTTCGAGTGCGCCTTTGTTCGAGAATCACTCCAATTTGACTGCGTTGGTGTTCGTCTTACAATGATAGATAGATAGATAGATGAACTCTTTATTGCACTCACTTATAAACAATAACAATAAAGAAAAACTTAAAAGATAAGACCGAAGGGTGCAAAGGCGGTCTTATTGCTAAAGCAATCTCTTCCAGACAACCTTTGGGGAGAGGAGATTATAAAACAAGAGCGCAGGATAGTGCAACAACTAAAAACTAAAATATATAATATATATGTACATACATGCATACATCCATACATACAAACATACATACATACATACATATAAAAATACATATAAACATAAATACTAAATAATTCGAAATAAAATATAGCACTAGTGAATTAAAATTACTACCTGATAGGAAATGTTTATGCAAGCGACTTCTGAAGATAGAGAGTGACTTAGACTGTCGTATATCCGCTGGTAGGCTGTTCCACAATAATACGGATTTACGGGTAAAAGATTTATCAAAATATCCTGTGCGACTGACAGGAGTGTGCAATTGATTATCCGTACATAACCTTAGGTGTTGTAGTTCGTTGTTAGAGCCAAGAAAGGAGAAGAGGACTTTTTATAGCGGAAAATGAAAGAGTTCCGGCGGGAATAATCTTAATCCACGCGAACGAAGTTGCGTACATCATCTAGTAACTAGGTAATAGGTATAATTGCTGAGTTTGTTACGGGCTCTTAAACCAGGGCGCGTTTCGAACTCTCGTATCTTTAGTTTTAAGATACCGTCGTTAATTATCACCATCATGTCTTGTAGTTTGTACACTTGACTTCTAGAAGGTGTACTGTGTAGATACCAATTGTGAATAAACATACTTTGAGTTTGAGTATTATAAATAATATAAAGTGCCCATAAAATTATGATAAATAAGGATAAACTCATTGAATAGCTTAAAATTATTCACTAAACAGATAAGGTTACATTCAGTAGGTACATTTAACCCAGGTGCTCTCACTTATTAAGACCACGGTGCTCCAGAGGGGTTCAACTTGAGCTTTCGGTTTATCTAATATCAAGTAACATAAGTCCTTACCTTTACATTACCGTCGTTTAGAAAAAAGGGTTAGGTGGTTACCTACATCGCTTGACTACCTAACTCGCTTAGCGACAGAGCTCCGCCGATGGGCGGTATCTAGAGGTGACCGAAGCCTCCCAAATCCCACTACAACAGCCCTAAGAATATTCAGATTAAATTGCCAAATTGAATCAGTCAGGAATTGAATCCGGATCATCACATTACTGAGTAATAAGACCACAGAGTCAGAATCTTTACTCATGTGATAAGACGTAAGGCCCAAACAGCCTTTTACCACTGCGCCAGGAAGGCCGTCAGTAAGGTATGTATTGTAGGACCGTCAGCCGTGGATCTAACAACTCGTAACCTGCGATCTACGCGATTGATAAAACATACCTTTTAAAGTGCATAGGTACTTATTAAAAACTCTCTAGACTGGTAGCACAGTAAACTGTGCTAGTAGTTAAAGGTACCTGTATTGGATAAAACAAGCATATATATATATATGTACCTACTAATAAGTAGGACGCTATAATAGTAGTTGTGCCTGTGCATACTGCATACCTATGTGCTATTTAAATTAATCGTTTTGTTTAATTCCATAAATGTTATAATTTTAATCATTTAATTTCCTTACGTAATTACATACATACTCCACGTTATGCAGATCGTTTTCAAAACTCCTAAGCCCATTTATTCTGCCCAAGAGAGGTGTTATCAACTGTTTAGCATGTGAAGTGGCGGCCTCTAAGCTACAGTCGCCGCCGCCCTGTTTCCTTTGCGATGCAAATGATCGCAGGTGTCGGCTCGTTGTTATTCCACGCTCCCGGGTACGTTCACCAGCTGATGAAAGAATGGAAAAGTTCTGAGAAAAGACCTGATTTTTATCAAAAAGTGCTAAGATTTTGTTACGTGTTATGCTGACTCATTATTCGCGCCACGTAAACGTAATTGTACTCGTATGTTTCTAAAATAATATGTTAATATTATTTTGCCTAATAACATATTGTACTTATGTACCTATGTATGTAAAGTCCCACAAACTTAACTGACCCAGTGGCCAAATTTGGAACTCGTTTTTCATGCCTGTTTAGTTTTAGCTCTAATTTTATTTTTCATAAACACTAGCGACGCTGTCACCGGATCATATAATTTTGTCGGACTTTAACTAACAATTAACTACTTTATTGTTACACCACAAAAACACAAAAGAAACAGGCAACCAACCACAAAACTTAAAACGTACGTGCAATAAAGCGGTCTTATCGTTAAGTAGCGATCTTTTCCAGACAACCTACCGTTGATTTTTGCCTATGGTAAAAGTTTATGTTAATTATAACATTCAAAAAACATGAATAATCTCCTGTATTTTATAAGAAAACTAAAAATCCTGAAATTTCCTTATTCCTTTCGAAATAGAGTCCTATGAAAATCCTGTAATCTCAGAACAAATCCTGTTACATGGTGACCCTACTCCCGTGTCCCTCCGCTCGTCACAATAAACTGCGCGTTTTTATAAAGCGTCCTCGTTAATTTACTTTGTTGTTTGCTGACTCAGTAATTAGTAATAAACTCAAGGTCGTATCTTGAAATAGTTACCTACCTTAGTATTAATGATAGGTAATAGCCTACGTTAGATTTAACTAAGGTAAGGTAAAACTACTAGTTCATTCATATTCGCTTTAATCCGCTACAGTAGACAAATCTATGTGGTACAGTGCGTGTCTTTCACCTGCAGCATGCGACACCCACCACTCAGCAATTCATACAGGCACAGCACCACACCACACAAATCCTCCAAATCACTCTCTATTAAACCTGCCGACCACGGCCAGTCATAAGCTAGGTCACTTTTAGTCAATCAGATATCACAAGAGAAACAGGCTATGTAAAAACTTCAAGCTTTGATTGCCTGGATTGGAGGTAGCTAGTTATTTTTAAAAAAGCCTTGGGTAATTTGGTCTTAAGTCGCCGCTGGAAACAAGCAATTCGAATTCGCGTCGTCACCTCGATCTCACTCACTCAGAAGACCTACCTACTTCAAACGAACACGACTTGCTTCCATAATTATTAAGGTTGGTACTTAACTACTGAGATAATAAATCGAAAATCTACCTAAAAATCTACCTGAGTAGGTCTAGCTACCGACTTCACTCATTATTATTATCTACATAACTATATTATCTATATGCGGTGACAGCCTAGTGGTTGAGAGGTTTAACATCCTATTCAAATGGACGAGGGTTCGATCCTCGGGCACTTGTCTGATTTATGTACTTATGTGCGTTTTGAGCAATTAAATATGCTTTAACAGCGAAGGTGTAACAAAACAGCTCTCGAAAAGTTGTGTGAAGCTGCAAATCCGCACTTGGTGGACGGCAATTGGTTGGGTTGCACGTAGTTAAGTACCTACAGTACCTACTTAACCCAACATTTTTTATCGTCATAATTATTCACAAATGCCTGATAAAATAATATCCTACTTAATAAATATTGTAGGTAGGTACCTACCTACCTTGTACCAACGAACAGGAATCGGAAGGCATATCAAATCCTACTTCCTGGCACTCATACTGAAGAGCAATCATTATTTTTCCATCAAGCACAACGAATAAAGGAATGACAATATTTCAACAGCATCGGCATTCCTCTGATGTGTTTGATCTCCCCCCTACATCGAGTGGGGGGTGCACGCATGACGTCACGTCGAGAGCGGCGGCGTCGATTGATCGCGTTATTTTTGCCCAACTCCGAGTGCGGCGTGACGAGATACGTGCTCAAGGGTTCGGTAACTGGGAGAGTGATTAACGATCTGTGATCTTAACCCGCTTGATTCATTACCGACGGAGACTTGACGTTAGTTTTCACTAAAAAAAACTACTCAAAACATCCATATCTATACTAATATTATAAATGCGAATGTGTGTCTGTCTGTCTGTCTGCTACGCTTCCACGGCACAACTGTTCAACTAATTTGTTGTAGGTATCCCGGGGAAGGACATAGGCTTCTATTTATTCCCGAAAATTAAAGAGTTCCCGCGGTAAAGAAGAATACTTAATTCACGCGGACGAAGTCGCGGCCATCATCTAATTTTTTAATATTTACTTTAAAAAGAATTTTAGAAGAATAGGTATATTGCATCACGATGGGGCACAGGTCTTCTGTCGTACGTCAACGATAAACCACTACAGCCCATTAACGTCTCACTGCTGGGCACAGGCCTCCACTCTCATAAGAGAGAGGGAATTAGAGCATAGACCCGCCACGCTGCTCCAATGCGGCTTGGCGGGCTTTAACGACTATTATCATGTTAGTGATAATAACCAGGACCGACGGCTGAACGTGCCTCTCCGAGGCACGGGGGTGAAACACCGCCAACTTCCTAACTCCGGGCTAGTACTGGGAATTTCTAATCAGAAAACCCCGATACCGATTTATTTAGTGACCTACCCGGGACTCGAACCCGGGACCGTGTCGGCCGCAGTCAAAGATGCTAACTACTAGACCAACGAGGCAGTTAAACGATGAACAACGATAAACGCATCGACGCAACTCGGTACGACGCGACAATATCAATTCAAACCGCCAGTAACACGTTTAGGTATCATATCCTTCATATCTTCTACGTATCAAACAGTAGCTAATACGTTGTCCTATGTAGATGAGTCACAGAAGCGATGCGACGCCATAGAAAATGACAGTATCTACTCTCAGATTAAATACCTATACGTGCCTGTACTGAGAGGAGGCCGGGCGCTGTACGAGGTATACCTATATGTGTCACCGTAAGATTGTAAAAACCGTTAGATTATAATCTAACTCGCGAAATTGTAAACTGTCGAAAGATTGTGAACCGGTCAAAGTTCTGAGTTTAAATTTTTGAAATACTTATTCATTGTATTTACGTTTTCTTGTCTGTTTCTTGTAGGTTAGGTTAGGGTTCGACATAAACAATCAGGTAGTTAGGTTCTATCGGGTTAATATACCTAACAGATTACAATTTACCGAAAAATAATGCGTTAAATTGTAATCTTTCGACAGTTTACAATTTCGCGAGTTAGATTATAATCTAACGGTTTTTACAATCTTACAGTGACATATGCATAAGTATGTTAAGCGTAGGCAGTGAAGTAATGATTTTGTTCCTATGAGGGTGTCATGTTCAATACTGAACAAACCCTCTTTAATAAATAGAGATTTAAAAAAAAATACTTAAACTAGTATCTATACGCGACAACGTAGGCGTAACGTCATTTTCTATAGCGTCGCATCGCGTCATGGAGGTAGGAAATTAGTACGTTTAATAGGTACCTATTGTTTTTTTTGGAATAGACATGCAGGGCGATTGGCTAATAATTGTAGATCTCTTTGGACTGCACGATTGTAATTATCTACCTAATATCACGAGACTGTCAATTTTAATTTTTACCATTAGATACCAATAATACGGATGCTTCCGCCCGTAAAAGGTGGGTAAGTTCAGTTGGCAATCCCTGCAGACCGCTGTGAGGTGCACGAGCCGCAATTCGTCCCGAGGTAATGTAAGCTCTACAAGTGGCTACAGACTGGTTGTTGCCAGTCGCTCCACAATGTACTTCGACTTCAGAAATTATATTTTGTCCCTACTCCAGAGTCCTGCGTAACGAGTTGTACAAAATTCCAGTGTTGGGTGTTTCTTCGTGATTCTACTAACTAATCGTTTTAGTAGGAATTATTTAGTAGGAAATTGGAAACATTGCATAGCGACTGCAATGTTTCCAATTTTGCAAACACAGCAATTCTGCTATTGTCCAGCTTGAGTAAAAGGTTGAAGAGAGCGAAACAAAAAAAAACTGGCACACATTTTTTTGTAATTTCTTTATTTTTCACCATTTATCGTAAAACTTTCCTACGGCACACCGCGCGTCGCAGTCGCGCGCCAATATTCCGCCTTGTGTATGTCGAGCGATGCCATTCCGTCACTCTAGCCTTGCGGCTCTAACTCCTAAACCTTTGCCAACAAATCAACATGTCTCTCACGTCACGATGGCTCACATACGAGGCTCAAGAGTAAGTTAGAGTGTAAAGATGCCTGTCCATTGAACCGAAGCGGGGCGAAGATGTGTTTGGAAGACCAATCGTATTGTTGTTTGACCACCAAGACTAATTGTCAGGAATCTGATTGGTCTTTTTGCTACATATCCGCTCCGCTCCGCTTTAATGGACAGGCACCCTAAAATTTGTCGCTAGAGTAAGTGTTAATCAATTTGCTGGCACTAAATTTGACACAATTCATAACTTTAATATCCTTCCAATTAGCTGTCACTTCCATTATTCGCCTAAACACAAAAAAAAGATCACCATTATTATTTAAATTCTTCCAATAATAATTGTTATAATCATTTGGTGCCAGTCATCATCTCATGGTCTGCAAACGGGATATGGGATGTTTCGCTATCCCGTTTTTATGTTGACTTTTAACGCTTACTCTAACGAGCGAGTTTCTACACAAAGTTATCCTTGAGACCTTATTTTAAGCGTTAATGAAACGCACAACACGTGTTTCACCAAGAAATTACTATTATACTAATGGTAATTTTTCTTAGTAAAATTCGTGTTGCGCTTACAAAAATGTATTTAGTATATAAACATACAAAAATGACACAAATCATAGTACTTATAAACAAATGGCGTAGGTACTATATACGCCGGTTAGAATTTTACATAAAAATAAAGCGAAAAATGTATATTTTTACATATTATATAGAAATTATATAATACAATACGAATATGTCCATCGTAAGTACACAAGCACCAATCGCAGTTTGACTGCCTTACCATTTACCAATACGATTTCCCGTGCACAAAATATAAAATAGGAAACGGGAGTTTGTCCAAATCCGGAATTGTCCAAATGGGGCAATATCAGAATTTGGAAATGTCGAAATGTGGCAATGTCCAAAAATGGAACTGTCCAAGTATGTCAATGACCTAAACTATAACAAATATTAAACGAGAAATTTTATTGCTCGATTTTTTTTAAATGTCCATTTGTGCACGGGAATACACTGTCTTTCCCACTCCGATTAACACAAAGTATAAAACCAGACACTGCGTACATGCAAACTTCTTACACTGTAGCCGATATTACGAAAACAAGATAGTTATAATGAGTTTAGGCGTAACTAGAATAAACTCTTCTATATCGTTTTGAAAGGTCGGAATTTTTCTGAAAATAAGGCATATTGAACATGTCCCATATCGCCATTTCTACTAATACTCTAAAGCATAAAGGAGCGACTTTTGGAATTTTAGACCAGTTATGATTGGACTATTGAGGCCTCTGAAATTGGAGGTACTACAAAAGTAGTAGTTTTATCCCAGTTACGCCCAAGGTGTTATTGATCCTAGTATCTTTTGCTTTAGAGCTAATTTCACTTCCTCTTTTCATACACATAAATATAGCGGATCTAAATATAAACAAATTCGATGAAGATCTGTCAATGTTCCGAACATCACAAGCTTAGTGCCGAACAACAGAAAACAACAATCATATAATAATTTTATTATATTATAATATAATATTAGATATACAATACAATAAACCTATAGGAAAAGTTCATCACACTTTGCTATCTTTGGATACAAAATCTCAGATGCCCTTGACATGTAATATGACACTACTAGGGAGGCTTAGATTAATAGAGCAAATACTTTACTTTACTTAATGTGAGAGACATAAAATATTTATGTAAGTCAACTACTATTGAATTAGCATTTTCAGTTTACTTTTGGAATCAAAACGTAACTCACTCAATAATTTCATATTTACATAACAAGAGCTCCTAGGACTGCAGAAAATGGGGCTAGATTAAAAATGGCCAAAATAGTTCTAAAATATTACTTACATAACATAAATTTTTAACATATTATTATTGTTTAAGATTATAAGGTATAATAAGTCAAGGTCATTTAAATAACCAAGATCAACATTAATGTCATTTTCTTAATTTTTTTAACAAAATCTAACCCCGATTTCCGTTACTCAAAACAATCTGTACCAGTCTCAAATACAAAACAATGTGTTCGTGTTAGACACGTGTTGGGAAAATTTTCGAAATGATTACAGTCCAAACAATTATTACTACCCTCATCACATGAGCCGATCAGTCCCACAGTTCCAAACATTACGATACCATTACCATCTAACACCTCCACACATTGGGTGCACAGTCTTCAATTTTACATAGAAATGCCCAGACAATTCAAATTCTAACAGCCACGTCCTTGCGACTGTTATCAACTTCACTCGCAAGTTCGTCACGTTACCAACATGATTGACGTTAGCAGGAAGTTGTAAACCGCGCCTATTAGCATTTGAACATAAATAATTCATCTATAAACTAATTTGGCAGGTCCTAAAAAGAGTTCTGATGTTGAGAGCATGACAGTAATTAAGGTCGTATCCCTCATCCATTAGTCACATAAATAGCGGAGACTTTCTTGGTTTAATAATGCACTGTTATGGGTCCGTACTATTTTTAACACCTGTCAGTTAAGTTTAGAGATTCGCTAGTGGAGACCTTCCCGAACTTTCCCGCTCCATACACAACACCCAATATACCGTCATCCTCGTTCTTTACACCACAAATTATATTGCAATCTATTTTTTTTACAACTTAGCTTCCCGCGAAATTCACGGCTAATTTACGCTGCGGCCATCTTGCGTTGTCACACTTCGACAAAATAGCGGATTGAAACTTAAGTACAATAAACACAAACGTAAGGCGATCTATAGAGCTTACTTTGACTTTGCGCAGACTTTACTTTCAGTTAAAAGGCCCTTTAGCCATTGTTCTAAGGATTTTTCTTGCTAGACAAAATGGCGGCCAGCAATCAGCACAAGATGGCCGCTGCGTCAAGTGCAAACCTATCTAGACAATGCCCTGTCGCTCGGTACACTACAGAACACAGTTGTATCCTTCATCCTCACCCTAGGGAAAACATTTACATGGTGATAGATCACGACCAGGCGTCATTTTATTATATCTGTGTTGTTTTATAGTCCTCGAAAACAAATCAAAGGTCGAAGTCTTAGGTCTGTAGAGAAGAGTTTGTGAATTAAATATAAGTAAGTAATCCAAAATGTACGACTTTAAACCAAGGTATTAAACCTGCAATCTTACAATGCAAATTTAAGCTGTCCAGTGGACCCCGATTAGGAATATGTAGGTAGTTCTAAGACGTCTGATCATGATCACACCACCGCATGTACCGAATACTATACATAAAATATAATATTATCAGGACATAATATTTCGAAATTGCTTTTAACTCTACAAAATCATTATCCATATTACTTTAATATTATAAACTACATCGATTGGCAGTATTCGCTCACCTCCTCATCTCTCGTGATATTTTACCTTAGCGTATCACCCGTGACGTGATTCACGGTGAGTACACACTGGCGACAACTTTGTCTCATTTCCATCATGCCACTACCACTTGCGACAGTGTTGTCACAATAATATGCGCTGAATAATACAATACAATCAATCATACATCTAATTTGCTATAATAATTCAAATCGTACACGAACTTGTCAAACCTGACAGATCTTAACGTCACTAAATGAAATTTGCGTCTATTTACGATTTCAATATCACAGCAACTAAGACGCTACATACACTTGAGTTTTCAACATGGCAAATGGGGTGTCTAGCTAGTTTGTTGCAAGTGTGTTCTCACTCTAAGTCGAACGAGTCCGACTCGACGTACAATTTTCCCCCGACCTATACAATACACACTTAGTACTTACAACGAATTATACAGCTATACACCGATGTTATCAATTTTATACAATTATAACAAGCCTTTATACATGATTATCTCCTGGACGTTATGCGGTCTTATTGTACAGTCGGCTTTAAATATCTGAACACTAAATATTGTTGTTTTTGAAAATTTTAGTTGCTACGATCAGGAATTGTACGCAGGAATCTAGTAGCTGACATATCTGTTTGCCGCCGACTGTACTTGTACAATCGTCACGCATGGAGAGTCACATTCTCAGCGTAGGTGGCAGCACCTGCGCCTTATAACCCTATTCACAAACTTTATACTGATTCGGTCACACAGTAACTATGTATCACGGCATTTACTATAAACAAGTACTGCTTACACAATTTTCAGTCACACATTCAAAGATTGTCATGTATATCTTTTATCATAGTATGTCTTAACATGGAAGAACTATAATAGGATGAATCTAAAAAGATAGGTTTAAAAGTATTGCTATTCTTACAAACATACACACTTCTATACAGAGTAGGACAGCATTATCAATTAGGTCTGAAATTGTTCTACGCTGAAAGTTTGGTACGCGAAAGAAATCGGACCAATACGAATCCAGTATTTGTGTAACCGAATCAGCACATTTATGAAAATGTGTCCACGGAAACACGCACATTTCATAAATTTCACGCTCCCCGATATCGGATCGTACGGGAACGCCTTACGTATCGCCTCAGATAAATTAGATAGAGTTCCCTAGACGAAGCTAAAGCTAGAGTGCAAGTTTTTGAGTAATTGAACACACACATCAATGCGTTGTGTCAAAGAGTGGTCATACATACACACACACATTTGTTCTGACGCGATGGTGCTAGATTCACCCTAGGATTGGTCGGTTGAAGCACCAGCTTGGGATGTGCCGTTTAAGATTATACTCACTGGAATTTGTTAAGTAATGTTTCCTTTTTAAAATATAACACCAGGGGCAATATAATTCGCTTTTAAGAAATATTTCTCAAAAAGTTACACTCATAGCTGTAGTACAAGCGAACACAGCGTCAGTTTGAAGTTCGTAGCATACGTAACGGGAAAATCTCTGCCCAAGTATAATTTTATACATAATATTTTTGAAAAAAAAAATTACTAGAAATTGGTTTTTCAATTAAATATCCACTTTCCAAATTGGCTAGCAATGTTTTCTTCATTAAACAAGGCGTGAAACTTGTGCTATCCATCTTCAATCTTCAGATTTAAATGGGCCCAAAAATCTCGCGTCAGTGGAGTAGACCTCCCATGTTTAGTGTGTTAGAAAGTATACTCAATGAGAGGCAAGGTATGATGATTCTACGTACTTGGCATCTCATTGTGTGTACCTTCGAACGCCTCGTCCCATCTTCGCCTCGACAGTGGCTAAATGTTGGCACACACGTGAACGCCGTGATTCAGTTGGTTGTATAATGCAGCTCATAATTCATTCACCCTTTTAAAAACCCCATACCCGTTTAATAGTATTTTGGCTTTAACTGTATAACGCCAAGCTGCCGAGTTTCTTGCTGGTTCTTCTCAGAAGGTAATATTTCGAAACCGGCTGTAATTTCACTTGTAAAACTAACAATAAATGTATTTTATGTAGGGGCTTTCCCGTGACATATGCTGCGAGGCTGAGTCGTTTCGCCCTTGCGGCTAACAGTAATCGCTTCGATGTGATCCCTTCAACCGTTTAACTTTACCCTAACTCCGAGGCTCTAGCAACGAACTTTGATAACGACATTATTACTTTAATAATTGCAATCACTTTCGAAGAAGGACACTGTCCAAATTCGCCTAAGAATCAACAAGGAATTGAAACACACAATAATTCTCAATTTATTTTATACCTTTAATTTTAATTACTAGAATTTAACGGACACTTCTAAATAATAATACTGAAAAAATGGGAATTTAATTGATTTCCTGTCCTTTCCCTTACCTCAAATTCTAAAATCACCGCTTGAGCGCTGAAAACGTCAAGTAGGAGTAAGAAACAAAACAGTTTAAACCGCTTAGTGCTAACCGAGAAGGAAGAATAATATTGAAAATGGCTGTCTAGACAATACGAGCAGGAAACAAATATATTTTGTCTTGGTGTGCGAGTGAGAGATAAAACACCATCTTATCCATTTTGTTAGTGTTGAGTTTGACAAAGACATTGTTTTATAGAGATGGCAAAGGAAAAAAACTATTAAAAATCGATATTTTTAATTAGTACCGATAATTATTATCGAGTGACTTACTTTATTTACTAAGTCGGCTGTACCTGGTTTACTTTTCGTGACAATTGTGTGGTTGCTATTCTTGAAAATAAAAAGTGTAGTTCGATTTAGCTTAAAGCTGAGCTCCGTATAAAAAACGGCCACTATCACCATATAAAATGAACCACCTGGGAGCTAATTGAATAACCTGTGTATCTTGTATCAACTCTAAATTGACTAACATGAAAAATCTAACCTCAAAATATTATCGGTAATAAATAAATTCTCTGAAGTGTCCGTTGTTTAAATCTACTTTCAATAGTATTTATGTGTTATTTTGAATCCGTTAATGTATGTTTTATGACTGTTGGTTCCTAGGCGAACTTTGTATGGGCGCTGGTCAATGTCCTTTTAAATATTGTTAGTATATGGAAATCTGGCGAAATCTCAAACTATTCTCGTGAGTTCATTTGGCAATAAATTCAACCCTTTATACACAATTGTAACAAGAGTATCATTGACACAGCAATTGCGATCTGAATATAACAAGTTCGGTGCCAGGGTCCCCGTACTCGAATGCCCGTTCGACAACCGGCCAATCATGATAATAATCAATCAAGCTCTAGCCATATGGAAAAATCCAAATATTACACAGAAAATCATTAAAATAAGGCAAACGTTATCAATATTTGGGAGGTTTTCATGAAAGTTTATATATTAAGTTATATGAAGTATTTTTATCTTTCTCGTAAACTATATAACTGAAATATTGGTACATTATATGCGAACTGCTTACTCTTTCCTGCGCTTACTCAACAGTGATCGTTCTGATATCTAGTTTTTGGAGTCCAAGCCACTATTGCCTTTCTATTAAATTTTTTATATATTCAATTCTCAGGTACTGGTATTGCTTAAATGTAGTTAAATGAACTCTTTTTTTTTTGTTTAGGTCATTGGTGAGGTTAAGGTGATTGAAGCCTGATCGGTAATATAGCCTAGCTTTGAGTGTAAGTTTTTTGTTAACTCGTATGCGGGCTTGGCGAAAATCTGTCAATGTATCATTTAACTTTGTAATAAGACACATATTGGTTATAACATTAAACACAGTTTCAATAATCAAACAATATTATTAGAAATTCAGGCAGTCACATTACAATACTATTCGCAGTGTTTGGTAATGATATGGTACGGGAGCATATAAGGGAGCCGAGCTATTAAAATGGGCAAATCAGGGCTGTATTAATATTTTCTCATAATTTATTGACAGTATTCACCAAATCTGCCGAGCAGTTACCTCTCAAAAAGATACACTCAACGTCTACCTCAAATAAAATTTTGAGAAATGATGATCCTATAATATAAATCTCTAATTTAAGTATTTTAAAAGCATAGAATGTGTCAAATTAAACTGTGTATGATATGAGTCCTAAAGATTTCGAAAATGATGCTACACCAAAAAAATATGTATCCGGTCAGGCGTCTGATTCAATGATATAGTCGTATGCTGAGGAACTTTCTATTAATCAATGGTTAGGATTCTACGCACTGCCACAGCCACAAAAGATTAACATTTCTGGAATCTAATTTTGAGCAGAATTTTGTGCTTGAGAAATCGAGAAACTGGGCAATTTATTGAACATTAGAAATAAAGATATTTGTCATATTCATCATTCATTGAATTAATTATGTAAGGCATGTTGTTAACTTAGAAATTTATGCTGTTATGCTTTAACAAGTTTTCGACCTTTTTTGGAGAGGCTGCTGGGAATGTTTAAGTCTTGATGAAATAGGGCGATATTTTTGTAATGTCAGCCTAACATTTCGCTTTGCCCTTCAAGTAAATGTTAAGCTTGTACTAGAAGCAGACACAACAAAAGACTCCGACTGGGTTATAACACTTACGAACTTTGTGATTTTAGGCTCCGTGACCCTTCAGTTTAATACCATTCTGGTTATTATAGAGGCTTGTATAGGACGACAGAAGGCCAGTGGCAGTGTGTAGAGCGCACTATGCGGGGCGGAGGGCGGAGGGCGGAGGCTGCGACGCCAGAGCGAGCTCCACGCGACATCAAACATAACGCACAGATAAATTATCTTTTAGCAAAACATCAATCAATATCAGAAATATAATTAAAACTAACGTACTATTATAACTCTCTGAACTATTTTATTTATTCTTTTTTTATTTTTACGTTTCCAGTATTCGATCAGTATTCTAATAAGTGCCTATGAGGAGCGGGAGCGGCGCCGCCGCTCGTCGACGTCACAATGCGTTATTTAAACTTTCTTTTAATGGCTTTTAGGCTGTAAATTAACTACACGTTCAATCTAAGATTCCAATCGATATCCAAATTACGCACGCCGTCTGCATAATTGCAGTTCCGTAGCAGTTTATGTGCGAACCGAATGCGCAGGTTCTGTGCAGTTCTATTGCAGTTGAAATGCAGGCCAACTGCAGGAAAACTGCAATTTTGCAGTCGGCGTGCAGTCCGTCTGTGTAGACCCTTAGGTAGAATTCTAAGAAATCTTTCGGAGCATCGATGGTATCGATTATTTTTCAGTTTTGGGGTTTCGGTCCATACATTTTGGACCATATCCTTTATTATGACGTCATGCATTTCGCGCATACGATTTTAACGCCATAGAGCTCTAGATGTGATTCTTGCAAATCGGACATCCATTTTCCGGAAACCTTAAAGAGAGAATTACTTTTAATTTACCTTAAACCTTAAAATCTATACAAGCTACTTATTTAACTTTTTTTTTTCAAATGCCACCTATTATCTTGTAGACTTAATCGGAAGCGATTTGCAAGAACAACTTTACATAAAATATGTTCAACAAAATGTGTAATTAAGAACTTAATAGTGAAACGCGAATTAAATTTTAGTAAGGCATTCTGTTTTTGCAGTTTTTTTATTGAGGGAACTTTTTTTTATTTGTGACGTCGACGAAGCGAATGAATAATGAATATTTATAATAATTGACTATCACTTTAGCCTACACACTCACGACCGGACTCTCAAAGTAACGTTCCAAATGTAAAAGAAACATACTTAAAACATGCAACGCAGAATTCCAAACGCAACGCGTGTTCAGCCAGATCCTAAAACCCTTGCTGAATTTAACAGTGATATACATGCAGATTTTATCCGTTCGAAATCGATTGGATCTTGTGTTGGTCTTTGGGTCTATAATATAGAACTTAAAAGAATTGGGGACCATATTCTATCGTCTATGACGGATTATTTAGTTCTGTGGACGATCGAATCGGGGGGTAGCGATGGGGATGTTTTGTTGGATTTCCACCAAACTGATACTAATGTCGTAGTATTTTCTATACCAAGAATGAAGTGATCCTGGACGTAGAAAATGTTCCAATTTATTCTGTTTTTCGTTTCGTCGGGCGCGTTGCTTATAAGAATGTTACCACTTTAATTCTATCTGTCTTTTAAACCGCAAACATACAACTCAAAGCAACACATGATACACAATATTGAAACTATATGAAATTAGATTTAACGCTTAATATATTAAATTAATGTCTTTAGCGCTGTTTTGTTCGTAGGACCATCATTGGCAGTGTTTAAGCCTTACAGTGTGCCAAACTTAAATACGTCCCGAGTGATTACTTCTCTTCTAAGGTTTAATGATGAAAATGAGATATGCAGATTATGCTATGACTTTTAATAATGAACTAAGACAAACATCAAACTCGTAATTTTTTTCAACATCACAAAATCCGCTTTTCCGATTACCATTGTCGTAGAGAATAAAAATTTAGGATTTATAGACAAGTCAAATTAGATGTTTGCATTCCATATTCTCGAAAGGAAAACTTTAAATTAACAACTTATTTTTTCGAGTATAAACTAACGCAACCTAACCTTATGGTAAGGAACAATAGAAGGAGAAATAATCACGTAAAATGATGACTATTTCATGGTATTTTAATTTGAAATATAGGTATTACGAATAAGATAAGAACTGAATAAAAATTTGGAGACAGTTGAAGTGCATTTAAGTTTGACAGAAACTGGAAAAACAATTGCACGCACAAGTAAATCGTGATATTGGACGTATACTCTGAGAGCCGCTAAGATGGAATACGTTCCAAACTGATTTCAACGAGATGTTAGCATCCAAACAGTTTTTTTTTCGATTTGAAGCTCTCGTAAACTTGAGTGAATGGAAATGCTGTTTTGGCTATTGCCTTCAGAGAAAAGTCCTTTCTTTTTGTATGTTTGTGGGATTCTCTTGAGTTGTATACTTTTGTCGTAATGGTGGTGTAAGTTTGACATAAGACTATTAAGTTAAATACGTATTGCTTGCAAAAATCACGACAGGTGCGATCTTACAGAAAAGTTAAATTCACTCAGACGTTTGGTCACTCTCCTTCTTTTTCTATAATCTTCCAAATTACAAGTTAGCCCAGGACCCACAGTCTATTGACTGCGATTGAACTTGGTTGGTAAGTAATGCAGTCCAAGATGGTAGCGGACTAACCTGTTAGTGGTATGGCAGTTACATTCGACCCATACCAGTAATCGGTTCCTACACGGCATCGTACCGGCTCGCTAAAGCTATGATGTTTTTTTTTAAATATATAGGTTAGCGCTTTACTGCAATCATACTTGCTTGCAAGTGGTAATGCAGCCTAAGGTGGAGCACCTAGAAGATGAAAATTCACTCTTGATTTGAAGGTACCTAGGGATGCTAACACCTGGCTTCGAACACTAAAACCAATAATAAAGCGATGCGTATAGCCGGGAGGCGGATTATGCGGTGTGCGGGGGGGCGGGGGGCGGAGGCCGCGGGGCGAGGTATCACAGGAGGCAGCTTCGAGCACTCAGCGCCGCCGGCGGGCCAGCGCGATATACCGTGGGGAGTTGGGGACTACTGTGCGATAGTTGTCCAAAACTGCTATAAAACTATAGCACGCTACAGGCTATAAACTGTAATTTTTCAGCATGCTTTTAAATATGCTTTACTATATCACGCATGAAAGCATATGACATACGTTCACAGCAACGCGTTACGCGAAACTTAACGGTCGGCCAGCGCGCTACCGGCAGGCGGGCGCCGCTACGGATGCTATTAGTGCTACGAAGAACTATGAAGCTCCGCGCGCGCTCGCGCGTCATAGCACCGTAGCAACATTCTCGGATAGCATCCGTGCTATGGAAAAGCGTGCTATGCTTTTGCGCTAAGTGTTTTATTAACCACCTCTACTGTGGAATATATAGTGGGAAGTACACTGGGGACGGATGAATTCCAGCCCGAATTAAAACGAAAAGTAAAACCTCTATTGATTCTCCTCTGCAGCTAGCTGATTTAGGGTCTCCTCAAATCTATCGACCCGGACCCGGGTTGAGCCGGTCAGGAATAGCTTTAAGTATACGGTATCAGGGGCGAAAACGACGTCAGCTAGAATTTACGTAGTCAGTTTTATGAACGACTAAATGGAATTGGAAAACGAAGAAAGGGTTTTCACGAAGGAATATTTCGGGCTTTCCCGAATTTTCTAAAGGATGTGCCACCAAATATTATCGTAGGTTTCGAGCTCAAGCATATAGAATTTGACAATAGTCTATAGAAGAAAATTGATTAAATCCTTGCAATAAAAATCTTAAACCAATACTCAAGCTGTTATAAATTACTTAGTACTACATTTTGCAATCTTGGCACTAAGAAAAAGCTAGAGTAAGCTATTATAGTGGAAAATCGGAGACAAATCAGTTTCGAGGCGAGGGTAGGGGACGCAGCGGGCCCGCCGGCCGACGGAACACAAATTCCGAAAATCAAAATCCCGTAGCGTTTCACCCACAACACACTATACTGCCCATTGCCAACGAGCAACCCACGCGACGCTCACGCTACGACGATACGATACGATATATATATAACCACGCCAACGTCTCCACAATACTATACACTTCAATTGAACCACATCGTAGCAGCGACGAATATATTATTTCTTTTTTTATTCTCATCTAAATATAAACTCTGTAAATCTTAAACCTCTATGGAACTAAAATTATTTATATTTTGTACCATAAATTGTTGTTAAATTAAGCCACTAGTCGCGGGGAGGCCCCCGTGGGCCAGCAGGGGCCTGGGGGAGTCCCCGCGAGCCCTCAACAGACAAGCGGTACGAACACCGGACGAGGTTCGCAGCGCGGCCCGCGCCCGCCGCCGAGCGAGACACCGCGAGCGAACGCGATCACACACGAGCCACGCTCGGCTCGCCATTGCTCGCCCTATACGCACGGTTCAACCGACTCCCGATCGCAAACAAAACTATCCTAAACTTATGAACGAACGCCGCTCCGGCTCCGAAATATATTAACTATTTATTTATTCGTATAGTGTAGTGATTTATATAGCTATTTTTTTACTTTTTTCATCTATATTTTAAACGTTATCGGACGTCACCAACTTATCCCACTCTATTAAAGGGGTTCGAGGGAGAATGTACTGTAAATTAACTTAACCGAAGGACCGTTTTAGACTGCACCGTAGCCGGTCTTACTCTACCAGTATTGTTCTGAGCCGCTGTTGTAACTTTCAAGTTGAACAAACGTGACAATGAATTTAGGGTAAATCTGTCATCTGACAGCTTCACACAAAATTGACAGATTAACTCAATTCCAATTTCACATACGTTGACTTGAAATCTTACAGTGGCTTTATGTGTTTCTTTTTTATGTTTCGAAGATGCAATCTAAGAAGTCGAACTATGCCTATGAATCATTAGGGCGACGATACACTAAGTTACATTTAAAATCCTACCGCAACGGCTTCCACAGTTGACCAAGTCAAGTGTGGAACCGCCTCGCGGGCAGGCTAATGCTTTAAAATTACACATTACGATGCGGTCGACAAAAAAATATTATCAAGAATTAAAAATCTGTAACACATGTCTTTAGTCCCTACAAAGAGAAAACATGAAATATAGAATTATCTCTATACTTTTACAGACCAAAAAATCTAGACAACGAATTATAATTATAATAGCTGCTAAAACGGGACCGAGTTTATCTAGAGTATGTAAAACAATTATATATAATATGTATACATAATAAGTCAGTATGTACTTCGTAACCGTTACACGGTTGATATCGTTTCGATGGTCAAGTACAGGCTATAAAATAAAATTATACAATATCGATTAAGATTCAGAACATACCGTAAACTAGTTAAAATATAAAATTAAACTCTACATTGGAGAATATACTTTCTAATAGAATAACAAGCAGAAATTGACTTGAAATCTGCAAGTTTAATTGCCAATATAGCACCTGCCTGCAACATCATTTACCAGCCCGCATAAGTAAACCATAGACGAAGCGTCATGGGCATCGGACGAGTTGAATAATGCAGATAGGTACTTTGACGCAAAAATGCAATGCAGTGAAGTATACTCGAACTCATAATTAGATGCAGTAGAGTAACGTTTCAAAATGTCATTTCAGTAAAAAGGTTTCAAAATTCAAAGTATAGGTGAAATGACATTTTGAAATGTCTGTTTAGTACACCTGTAGGATTTAGTTTGGTTTTATTTAACCAGTGTACGCTATTTTGAATTCTGTAACCTCCACTGTATACAATACAGCGATATAGCTGCATACATATATAGGTTTCATCATCATACTTATGTTTAATCTTTATCAAGAACAGTGTCGCGGTCGACTCGGGAACATAATATACGGATGACATTATTTACATTGTACAATGAATTTAAAACTATATCAATGTTGTGATAAGGTTCAATTTTAGTCGGCAACCGCGAAGCGATGCGAACCGATACGAAACGAAGCGAAGCACGGGAAAGCGTAAATTAATCAACTTAACAACAATCACCCGCTGTTTCCGAACGTGGATTCAAAATGGCGGAAATTAGCCCATTAGGACTTAGTGACGTAGAATACCAAAAATGCGATTTACTTCATTATTAATTTTTAAAAGCATAAATTCATTACAATAATTGCTCGATAATCTTACAGTTAGAAATAAAGTTTATCAAGTAATTTTATTGCAAAATGTTGGTCAAAATTCAACATAAGAAATGGGATTTTCTGTCTATAGAAAATATTGGTACCCTCAAATTGGATAACCCAAATCCACGATCCGAAGCGACGGACGAAGTCCTTAACATGTATTAGTAAAATATAAAACGAGTTTATCACTAACTGACTCACTGACTGAGTAGATAACTACGTACCTACTAAAATGTAAAACCCTTAACAGCCTACATTTTTTTTGCTGTATTTTTGTATATTTTTTCATTTATTTATTTATCATTTTATGTGTACAAAAAGTTACAACGTCGCTACCAAAACTGCAAGAGTAAACGCGCATGATCGATATTTTTTTACATTATTTCCTTAGCAGAATTGAATTTTCGTAAAATATTCCATTAAATTCATTCGGATAATATAAACTAAATCATAAAATCGTCAAATATTTTCGTAACCGATGCAGTTTCGATTTACGTATCGATTATATCGATACATCGTCGTCGTACACGTTCAGTCTAACAGATTAAACTTGCGGCGGCGCGTCGCAACGATTAGACTGACAGACAGACAGTCACAAAACGATTAAACGAAATATAGATGCATATAAATACATTAGTAAGAAGTAGGCACGCCTAACTCTGGCACAAAAACTAGCTTACGCGCACGCACACATACACACAATATATACACACGCATACACGCTGGACGCTGCGCACTTGTCGATGGAATCCAATGTACAACAAAAATAAATTTATTTTTAATAATTTAAAAAAAAATTGCGTATACGCAATGTATTTTTAAACAGTGGATATATTGAACAAGGTTAATATAAATATAATAATAACCGCTCAGGGGTGACTTCTGTACGTAATAATGAACAACTTTTGTTCTAAGGCTTTTGATCATTCCAATATTTTTTTTAAATCTCTTAAATCATCGCAGGGCTCCGATTTATAATCAATTGTATGTGATTTTTTAAATGTCTTTTAACAGCTTTGTAGCATCCCAAATGTTTTTCAATTTAAAATTGCTCGAATACGTATTTCAGGATACTGTATAAAACGTACGCAAAATGTAAAACAACTTCCCATCTTCTTGGGATTACGCTAAATCGAAGGAGAAAAAAATGTTTAGAAATAATTGTTTTATCTACATATGTATGAAAATGAAGGAAAGAAAATGGAAAATATTTTTAAGGTTCCACCAACAAATGGTAACGTCCCACCCGGGGTGCTCACGAACCAACTTAACCTACCCAGGGGTCGCGGCCACGGCCAAACTAGGCGGACAATCGACCGACACATCTAACCCGTTGTCCTAAACACTCTTTAGAAAGTGATAAGCTTGTCTACGCGACAACCGAGGTCACGTGAAGGGTCTCAACTACTGTGTGATACTGTCGCGTCGCGTAGTATATAGAGTCGCGTTGTCACGTTGGCGCTGACGTAGGACAGGGCCTAATATCGATAACATGTTACACTGTGAAATATTTCTTCCACGTTGAAGTTTTCTTTTTATTCATTTACTGTTTATTTGCCAACCCGCAATGGAGCAGTGTGGTGGGTCTAAGCTCTAATTCCCTCTCTCCTATGAGAGTGGAGGCCTGTGCCCAGCAGTGGGAAGTAAATGGGCTTATGGGTAGTGGTTATTTGCCAAAGGATTTTTTATTATCTCATCTCAATTGTCTCACGACTGGCTTTCTTTTTATACGACTGCCTGATTTATGCTTTTAAAAGTAATCATAAAAGTAAGTTTAGTTTAAGTTAGTTAAGGTTTATTTGTTTAAATAAACAATCTTTAGATTATGATTTTCAAATCATCACGTTCATCATGACCATTTTCAGTTATATGATCTATAGTCAAAGATCGTTCCTCGACATCGACGTACAGGTTTTATGTCTAAATCGCAAATAATGTTTAGTTTTGGAGAACAACCTACATGAGTTTGGACTGATCATGTATACCAACTGACTATAATAGAGCAAAATCTCTGGATCTGGATTTCAAAAAAAATCCAAACAAAAATTCGGAGATGGTACAACGAAATTTATTGAACAGAAATATTTCACTGTGTAGTGTGTCTTAAGCTAAAGTCAAGAAATTGTTAGCGATCATTAAGAACTACCCTCAAAATTATAGTTAGCTTAAAATTATTTATACACATTTTTTTGTGTCCACCCATTTATTGTTTTATCAAAATTTGTTAGTCTTTTTAATTTAGAAATCACCAATAATTAATTGCCAATGTGGAAAATTTATTTCCAAATTTTATAGACACTTTGGTCTTTCTTTATAAAATAAAAATAAAACGCTTCCACGCTTGGTATATAGCACTAGAACTATGTAAAAGATTTATTTTGTAGATGCATCTAAAGTTCTAAAGTTGGTACTACAATACAGTAACTTAAGATATTATGCTTAATAAACTAACTTTAAAGTATTTAATATAATTTTTATAAACACTTTTCTTATTTTTATTAAACACAAAATTACCATAACTAAAACCCCTTTCCCGTGTTTTTATTATGCCAGTTTTAAAATAATTTTGCTACTTTAGATATTCTTTAACTGTCTCTTCATTTAAAATTAAGGAACTCTTCGAGTTTTACTTTTTAATTTATTGCATACATTATAACGTTAAAAAGCATGTCCTAATTTCGAATAACTTTCAGTTCAAATTTTCAGCTACCATCAAAAATTGCCAAAATATCTCACTACCAAATTTTTTAGACGTTCGTCTGTTTGAAGTACAAAATGAAACTCTTGGAGTTTTTTCGCCAATTATATTTTGCGCTCAAAGCGCTCTGGATTAGATCCGGGATGACGTCAGACGTCGGAACTTAAATAAAGTTAGGGTATAAGTTATATATATGTAAGGGTATAAATTTATATATAAGGGTATATAAAGCTACAATGCGGCCGCGACCCGCCCCGCCTAGAACGATATCACAGCAGTACGCTCCCCCCTGACGATCGAGTGTCGCCGCCTTGCCGACACTCTCCCCTCTACTATCTCCTTTGGACAATCCCCTTTCACTTGACAACAATACATACCCTTCTCAATCACTTCTCTTAACATCATTTCACTCCCCATTACTCCTCTCCACTTTCCGATCACTCCTTTTCACTTTCCAATCACTCCTCTTTCCTCCCCAATTCACTCCCGAAGTGTGTCGACAAACAGCAGATGTATTACGCGCCTGCAAACACCCGGTGCCAATCTCTCCCCCAGGGACCGAGGTTAGAATCATTTCAGATATCTGAGCGTGGTGCATTTAAGCTCTATAATCTAAAAAGCTACTGACAAAAAAATATTCTTAGAACATTGAACTATGAGTGAATTTACTGCCCTTTCCATGATAATTGAAGCTGTACACTAGTTTTAGTCGTGTTAATTTCGTTTTGTATTATTTTTTTGTAAAGTCGAATTACCCCATTCGGGCTCAATGTTTTAGTCAACTTGACGTTTAAAAAGCAAGCAATGATTCTACCTTCGGAAACCCCTCTACCGTGCCTGTTAAAAATATTTCAAACAGACAAAAACGCTATAATTAAATAATTCATAATAAAAAAAACACGTACACCTACAAACTAGACAAGTGGCATAATATTACATTATTTTATCATCCGAAAATTTTATAATTTCTTATATTTTTTTTACAGAATTAACGCCGAGGATGCATCCGTTATGATAAATCTTTAGTTTTAATTTCGCACAAAACCGAACCTTTTCACTCCTTAGAATTAGTTCCCCGAAAAAAATGAGTTGAAACTTAACAAAACAAAAATGAAATATATAATATGACTTATACCGAAATGTCTTCGGTAGCTAAATTTTACATATAAAGATACGGCCCTAAACGTCTTCTGTGGGTCGGATGCGTGCGAACAACTCGTACTGCAACTCTATATTTTACAAAAATCGTGTTTTCAATGATTTCATTGATTTAGTATTAGTTCAAAGAATTAAGACTTTATTCGTCATCATTGGTCTCTAATTAGTCCTAATTAATTAATTTGTTTATAGACTTATTGTCCGAATCGGTGATGAATTGCATGGTTTTGTTTTGATTTTATTCCACTACGCGTAATAGGCGTACTGCCTCAATTTTTATGGACTAACGCCATTTAGGCTACTATTTAAAATATTGCAAAATTTTCAAGGTTTTATGTCTTCAGTTAACTGACACATTCGCACGCGACGCCTTTACGCATAAAAGCGATAACCGTGCGAATTTGTCGATGTGCGTGAAGAAAACGCTGAATCCTAACACATGGTACATTTCGAGACAATTTAAAACATATATAACTTATTTATAAACGCAGTTTTATCGAGTCAATAATTTTACAACTACCCTCAATATCGAGTTGCGAATAATGTTAAAGTTCCAACGCATCCGATTCACAGAGGTCGTCCGCCGTGTCGCTCCGAAAAGATCGTCGAATGCCCGCCCGATGCGTGCGCATATTGACACGAAGGAGTGTCGTCTGTGTGAGTGTGTGTGGGTGGGTGGAGGGGGGCGTGGGGGTCGGGCGTCGGCGCGACGGGGCTATGTACACGCGGCGAGGTCGCGCGCTCAGTGCGGCAAGCTGTCGCATCAAATCCGCGCGCCCGCCGCGAACGGCTCCTGCAAATGTTTGTAACAACACCGATGAGTCCTCTCCCCAGGTTAGGTCCGTTCAGTAAGTAAGTTTATCACGTACAACAGACCTCCAAGTGGAGGTTTAAGAGCGGAAACCTGCCCAGTAGAAAGAAAGAAGTCAGTTTACATGGGTAAATTACAAGGTAATCGAACAAGTCATAATTTAAAAAAAAATAAAAAACATGACTGCCCTGCCAAAAAACGAACAAAAAAAATAAAAATCTAAATTAATCTAGTTAAATTAGAATCTTATTCACATTTTTATTAAATGATATTTTTTGTGAATCACTGGATATTGAACTATGTATATAGTGTTATATATTTGGAATCTACTCATCATTTACTAGATGATGATTATATAGTTAATCTTATTTTCGAATATTTTTTTCAACTTTAGTGTTTAATGCGGGACCATGGTCAACGCATCAATTTTTTTTTTAATTTTAATAAAAGACGTCTGAAAAAGTCCAAATCTTCAAATGTATTTGACAGCAACTATTGGTGACATCAAAATGCGATTTTAAAATTTCTATGTAAACTGACTTTTTGAACAGACTACCTTTCTTAGCACAAGAAACAAGTGTCTAGTTTCAATACATATTACATTATACAATTTCATAAACACTCTATTCTAGAAATTTATTTGAATTAGTGCAATTATGTGTGTGCGTAACGCTGCCTGTGCAATAATTTAAAACAGTAGGTAAAATAGGGCCCTACACCCACCAAATACTGAATAAGCCTTCCTAGTGATAGTTACCAAAAGTAAGTCTTAATCTAGTGTAGCCAACGACCTCAATTTACATAGACGGGCCCTGTCAAACAAAGAAAGTGGACCTATTTTACTAACGCCATTTAGTCTGACAAGCGAGACAGCACTATGGTGGGTACAAGGACTGGGCTATACAGGTTAGGAGTGTGCTCTAAAGGTTGGACGCCCAATTTTTTTCTATGAAAGGGCCCATCTAGTCATACATATATATCTGTCACCGTAATATTGTAAAAACCGTTAGATTATAATGTAACTTGCGAAACTGTAAACTTTCGAAAGATTGTGAACCATTCAATGTTCTGAGTGTCAATTTTTTAAATATTCATTCTATTTACGTTTTCTTGTCTGTTTCTTGTAGCTTAGGTTAGGGCTCGACATAAATAATCAGGTTCTGTCGGGTTAATATATCTAACAGATTGCAATCTACCGAAAAATATTGCGTTGAATTGTAATCTTTCGACAGATTGCAATTTTGCGAGTTAGATTATAATCTAACGGTGTTTACAATGTTACGGTGACATATCGATGAGTATAGCAGCGCAACTCACCGCGTCCCTGGCGGGCTGAGCACTGCCGGCGCGCGGGCCGCCCGCGCCGTTGCCGCCCTGCAACCGAGGAGGAACACGCGTGAGCAATGGACGCAAGGCTTCGGGGGAATCCCACAGAAGCGAAGCCGTACTTTGTTCGCCACACTTGGATACGCGATACCCAGCCACGAACGGTCAGAAACATACTGTTCTCAACCGAATACCGTTTATTACATGCAACATTTCAGCGTAAGATGACGGATGACGTGTAACTCTACTCTACTTTTCATAGCTAAACTCTAAATTTTTTCCCATTTAGTGATCCCAATCGTTCGCTTCAAAAGCCCAGAGTCATAACTTAAATCAAGTGATAGACTGACCAAGCAACGTATCACTAAACACAAAAGTTTGGCGAGAAAATTGCACGCAAAATGCACAGTACCAAGTCAAACTTTCTACTTCTAACATTAGTTGAACAAATTCTTTAAAATCAAGTGAAATACCTCATAACCGGCAAAATATTCTCAACACATTCAAATACTTTAAGATAAGAAATGCATCTTGAGGCTTGAAAATTTTCGGATTTTGTCTATGAATTTCCGTACTGACAATCTCGGCATTCTTGCAGAGGATTGTCTAGACTTATGAATTCAGTTTAGAGCCAATCAAGAATTTTAGCTAAGTATAATAAAATAGTAAATTAGTGTCTCTCCTCTCCTCCTCTTTACGTCGTATTCCTCATTACGTCGTGACCCCTTTACATTAATCACATAATGGTAGTTTTCTTGGGATGATAATGCGGTGGGTTCCCACGTCCTTCCGCATACGGATCGATTAAGAGTATTGAAACCCTTGGGGTTTTTAACGATTATTATCAAATGAAAGTGTTAATAATCGAGACCGACGGCCTAACGTGTCGAGGCCAGTCGAGGTCGAACCAAAAGGCCAAATTTGAACCGTGTCATCAATCCGTTTACTGACTTGAGTCAACGTTGCTTTACAATCGCAACCGACTGATATGCGTTGTCACAACTAGGCCAGCGAACAGGAATTAGTGAGTAAGAACAGTAAATTAGTGTCATTTGTCTTCAGGGAGCTAACAAAGGGGGTATCAGCATAACGGCAACGTCCCCGCCTGATGACAACCGCAACCGACTGATATGCGTTATCACAGTCAAGGCCACTCGTCCCTCGAATAGGAATTAGCGAGTAAAAACAGTAAATTAGCATTGGATAGAAGCAGGCGTTACTTTGCGGAAGTCCGCCACAGTATCTATGTATGGGTACTGTGTACTGTGTATCTTGCAATATTCACCACACCACACAAATCTTCCAAATTATTCTCAATGTACGTTCCACTCCGACACCGGAGCATCTTCAGGAGATGTTGACTCGACAATGCACGTACGTTTCACTCCGACACCGGAGCATCTCCAGGAGATGTTGACTGGACAATGCACGATTGTAAAGTACAATCGTGCATCGTGCAATAGATTTACCTACTGTGGTGGAATATAGCGAATTAAATTTCAAGTTCTTTCACAGTAAATTAGTGGCATGTGTCTCAAAATTACGGTCTCAGATAGCTAACAAAGGGGTATCAGTATAAGGGCACGTCCCCACCTGCAGGTGTTCGGCGGAGTCGTGGTGCGCGCGCGTCATCTTGTCGCAGTAGTCCGCGAGGATGTCACGGAAGCGCGTCCAACACTTCTCCGGCACCGTGATGGCCGTGCGGAAGTTGCTCTTCACCTGTGGACAACCAACCACAGCGCGTCGAGAATACCGCACCACTCACCGGCGTGACGACGTTTGTCATTCCGACCCAGTGGCAGATTCACTCGACGATTCAAAAGGGGTTATCCATAATGTATGTCACACTAATTTTACCCCTCCCTCGTCCTGTCACAGTTTGAGACTCCCCTCTTAATAGTGTGAAATGTGACGTCACGAAACTCAGGACACCTCCCACCCTTGTTACACAATCTCACACTTCGTCGAAATGGACCGACGACTTACTAGTACTTCTTAAATAACTTACAGCTATAAAATAAAAACGTAAACAAAACAATTAGTTATCATATTATGTAAATAATTGTAAGCTCATGAACATGAGTGAATGAATTTATGACTGATCGTTAATTGAGAACAAAGAATCTCTTCATTATTAATGGGGTTGCATTTTTACAAAAATCTAGCCTTATTCTGCCTAAGTTAGGTCACGTTGGAATTCCTCAAAGACCATTTTCAGTGAGGGTCTATTTCATGGACGATTAGAGCTTTACGATGATATGTCAGTCGATCAATCAGTTTCTTTATTCTAAAAGGAGGAACCGAATCAGTTTTCTGACTGACGAATTTAAAACATAAACCGTAATCAACAACCGAAAACGGTTTGGAATATTAACTCTATTATCCACTACGGAATTTGGCGAGATTTGGTTCTATACTAATAATTGTTTATAATTTACAATGAAGTTTTCGGGTTAGAACTCCCTTTTCCGACTGACATATTTCAATATATGAAATTAAATTTTTAAATTTATTTTATTACTCAAAAAATATAAAGCTAATTAGTCAACTCTTTTTAATTTATAGCCATTTTTGCTTTCAACAATCTTTAATAAAAAACGAAAAAGAAATGGAGCCATGCGGGTAGAAACAAAAAACGGATACGTGTATGAGTGGTGGGAATGTTGCGTACGGCACGGGAGGGTATAATGAGTCATGCATAGAGTCACGTGGGCGCGCATTACTTGCAACGAAGGTACCACCTCGCTGACTTTCATGTAGATGCCGCGGTTGTTCTGCCCGATGTCGAAGTAGAAGTTTTTGTTGTCGACGCGCAGGTGCCGCCCCTCAGGCAGCTCGCCCTTGAACCTGCACACACAATTACACTCTGCACCCTGCGCTCTGCACCCATCCAGCCCATCAACCCATTGCAATCCATCAACCCATCACCTTATTTAGATCTTTGACGACAACAACGGCACACTTTTCAGTTTTTAACACTGCATCTTAAAAAATAACTATCTTTGATCATACAGTACGTAACGAACGTATGCATTATATATAATTTACAAAATGTGACATTTTCTGTTCATAAAAAGAGCAACTGCTGAGTTTCTAGCCGGCTCTTCCCAGTAAAAAGCTGATTTCCGAACCGGTGGTAGACTTTTCATAAGAGGCACAAGTCGCAGGTTCATTTCATTCTTTAATAAATAACTACCTCTAAGTAGTTCTGCCAAAATATGTAACACGTAAAACATACGAAAAGTGGTTTTATTTTTCAGTCCTCTTTTGTGCAAAGTAGTACTAATCGGCTTTCAATATCCCGACATACCATCGAGACAACTAATGTATGTCTCGTTATTATTTATTATAGTTGTGGTCTGGTCCATAAACATTTCGAGGAATAATAATAAAAACATCAATTCGCATTGCTTTGCACACTAAACAATTCACAACTCATTATTTTACTAATATGGAAATCGGATGACATGAGGAAATACTTTGGCATGCTATGATGCAATCCAGGTAACAGGAAATGTAAAGGAGAAATGGTAGACTGACAGCAACTTGCAACAAGCAAGAGATATTGAGAAACAGAAAGAAGGATAGAGGGATTGGAGAGCCAGAAAGATTGATTGGCTGTAAAACAATGAAGAGGCATTTGGAGTAGACTGTTCAAGACCATAGGGGGCGTTGAGAATATATTTAAGAATAATAGAAGGGTGGGGAGCAACAGGACAAATTAACCTATTGCTCAAAAGACGCATAGAAGTAGGCAACAACGAAAACATGAAAGGGGTGTAGCGGGTCATTGAGCAGCCATAGAGGGAATTGGGAAGATCTGTAGAGCAGTAGAAGTAGTGATGGATAAGGGCAGGGTACGAAATTGGAGTTTCGAGAGGAAGTGGAAATCTTATCAGAAAAGTTGAAATAGTGAACGGGAAGTGAAGTGAAGGGAAAGGGCACAAAACTAGCACATTGAAATCTTATTAGAATAGTGGAAGTAACGTGGGGCAAGTGGAGTGGAAGGAAAAGGGCACGAAACAGGGCAAGGGAAGTTTTGTAAAGGGTGGACAGGGCACGATACTAAAGCTTTGAGAGGAAGAATGAAGTTATGTTGGAAGGAAAGGACACGACACCGAAATTTCTAAAAGCAGTGGGGTACTTATTTGAAAAGAGGTCAAGGTTCAAAAGGCTCAATAAATAAGGCTCAAAGGTTGGAAAGGAAATGAAATGCGCTCCACCTTAAGCTGCATCACTACTTCCAGCAAGTCTGACTGCAGCCAAGCGCTAGTCTACAATTTATTTTTAAAAAAAGGACACGACACCGGATCTTTGAGAGGAAGCGGGGTACGTATTTGCAAGGGGGGGAAAGGAAAGGATACGACACCAAAGCTTTGAAAGGAAGTGGAGTATAGCCCGTCAAACTTATCTGAACCGGTGGCCAAAATTGGAATTAATTTTTATGCCTGTTTAGTTTCTGTTTTTATTTTATTGTTCATAGATGTATGTGATGCAAAGGATTACTTAAATGACAAGGAAGCTTGGCAATAATTTGCTCTAATGGCTCTGATAAGTCCTTAGTTTAAGATGATTTGTGAGATGGTGATAAGTAACAAAAACCCAGCTGAGTTTGTTATGGATTCTTCTCAGACTAGGGCGCGTTTGGAACCTTCGTAGCTTTAGTTACGATACCTTAACTGATTATCACCATCATGTTTTACTATAAGTTATTAGGCGTCAATAAGAAAACAGTGTACCTAATTTGAATGAATGAATAGGCTTGATGACAATCAGCAACTCTCTATCAAACTTAAAAACGCACTTCCAATATGGAAGTATATGAAATTCACAGTTGTGACGTCATCAAATTTCAATGCACTTTTGTCTTTAATCTATATTTTAAAATGGTTATCAAACTTAAAACTAACCGAGGATGCGAATTTTAGGTGTTTTGGAAGACCCTCTATTTAATAATCAGTTAGAAATAATTTATTTTTGATATAGGCATCATCCCCATCGATTTGATCGACGCTAGCAGCGCTGTCACCGGGTCGGATAAGTTATAGGCCTATGACACTGCACTTTTCACAGGGACCCTAACACTTGATTCAGTGTAGTGTAATAATAGTTAGGTAGTAAGGATCCCTAAATTGGCCCTTATTGCTGTGCAAGCGACGCTGTAACTAGCGGCCACGCCCACCCTTAAACACCACCACCATCACCACTACAGCCCATTAGCGTCCCACTGCTGGGCACAGGCCTCCACTCTCATAGGAGAGAGGGAATTAGAGCCCTTAGACCCATCACGCTGCTCCAATGCGGGTTGGCGGGCTTTAACGACTATTATCATGTTAGTGATAATAACCGGGACCGACGGCTTAGCGTGCTCTCACAGGCACGGGGGTGAAACACCGCCAACTTAATTATGGCCCGACTGTAAAAAGTGCAGTGTAATATGTCTATTAGCCGGCTAGGCAAGGGGTCACGACACGGATATGTGGTATGCCATAGTCACTGTTGCGTGCGCACGGACCCGCCGTCGTCCGCGCCGAAGTCGTCGAGCAGGTCTGTGAGCGCGTCGCGGAACTCGATCATGCCCTGCGCGGGCAGCGCCACCTGCGAGCGCGGTCCGCCGCGCGTCACCGTCTGTGACACGCGCAGGAAGCGACCGCGAGAGTTCTCCTTCAGGTCCAGGTAGTACCGCCGGTTGTCCTGAACAAACAATATTATTGAACAAGCTGTTGAAGGATTAGGATTTTTTTTATCCGCTACAAGTTAGCCCTCGATCTCACCTGATGGTAAATGATGATGCTGTCTAAGAAGCTGTTGAAGGATTAGGATTTTTTTAAATCTACTACGTGTTATAGGCCTATTACACTGTACTTACTACAGGGCGTGGACCAATTTAAATCCCAATCCCTAAATCTTATTGCACTACACTGATTCAAGTGTAAGGGTCCCTGTGAAAAGTGCAGTGTAATAGGCCTATTAGCCCTTGACTGCGATCTCATCGTAAGTGATGGTGCAGTCTAAGATGGTAGCGGGCTAACCTGTTAGGGGCATGGCAGTTATATTAAACCCATACCCCTATTCGGTTTCTACACGGCTGAGTACCGGAACGCTAAATCGCGGCGGCACGTCTTTGCCAGTAGGGTGGTAACGGCCGAAGCCTCCAAGGCCAGACCAGGGAAAATTCAGAAATTATAAATTCCCAAATGGACCCTGCCGGGGGTCGAACCCGGGACCTTCGCACGTTATGACAACAGCTCTACACACTGCGCCACGGAGGTCGTCAAAATGATAAAAAAGCATGGATTTGACTCACTCCAGCAATGCTTAGGACTGCGGTTACTTATGTATGTACATAGTAGCTGATGCCCGCGACTACATAGAAATTTAATCAGCCATAAACACTAGTTATTTTTTTAATCGACTTTTAGTCCAGCACCCTACAGGATAGTATAATAACTTACACTACCGTATATTATATGCATATAACTACTTAATGTAATGTCTTTTAAAAAAGAGCAACTGCTGAGTTTCTTGAAGACTCGCCTCGGTAGAACCGTCTGGTTCCGAACCAGTGGTAGAGTCAAACCATAAGAGTCACTTGTATGTAATAAATAAAATGAGTATCGAGTAATAACTAGTTTAAGCTATGTTTCAGGAAACGTTACCTTGAGCATCATCTCAGATTTGAGTTTGCCGTCATCCGGCACGTTGTCCGGATTGGGAGGGCCGAGGGACGAGTAGAAGTCACTAAAACTGGACAGGTGGTCGCGAAACTCCGCCGCTGTGGACATCGCCAGGAAGATCTGGCTTCGGCGCCCGTCCGCGCCGATCTGGAACAACCATCCAAATTCATTGTGCTGTAGTTTTCATTTGACCAATCATATACGCACTATGCTCAAATGAATTGACTGATTCGCTGAAGAAGTAAGACTAGTATTATTCTTTTCCCATCCATCATTCATCCATCAGCCTGTATGCGTCCACTGCTGGACATGTGCTTTTTCGAGATCGCGCCACCAAACACAGTCCTCCGCCTTCTCATCCACTATTTGCCCATCTAAACTGATTGATTGACACTAACTGTTAAAGTTGTACCGGTTAAATGTCAACAGTTTTGAACAAATATTTTTGCCAAGCACAATCCTGGGGTGCACGAGGTGACGTCAAACATTGAACTGTTTCGCCACAATCACTGCTGCTTCATGATTGGTGAATAATCTTGCCGGATTAAGCTTTTTTTGATTCCCGTGGGAACACCTAAACTTGTTGGATACAAAGTAACCTATGTCTTTCCCCAGCATGTAACTTAACCCAATACCAAATATCGTCGAAATCGGTTGAAAAGATGGACCGTTAAAGCATAGCACACAGACAGACACAATTTCGCATCTATTCTTTACTAATATTACAAATGCGAAAGTTTGGATGGATGGATGGATGTTTGTTACTCAATCACGCCAGAAGGCTTAACGGATCTGGATGAAATTTACAGAGATAGATTATAGCCTGAAATAACACATAGGCTACTTAAAAAAAAAAATCATAGTTTCCGCTGGAACCGAAAAGCCTCAATCCACGCAGACGAAGTCGCGGGCATTAGCTAGTTATTCATAAATATAAGTATGGATGATGATGACAGAATCTATCGTGTTGGACCCCTGGTTATAACACTCTCCAAGCAATAGTACATAATCAGAATGTCAGTTACTCAGTATTATTTGCCGATTCATCTCAGTAATTACTCTGTAATAAGCAAAGCACAGAGTAATTAGTTATTATTCAATGCAACATGCATTACGCGCTAGCGACTACCAGCTGCGGCCGATTACGTGAGTAGGCCATGAGCTTGCAGTCGATTGCTATTAATCTATCGTCTTTACAAATCCCTGTCCCTGTACATGGAAAGCAATTTACGAGGCCTATTTTGCACACTTGCTTAGAAGATGCCGTTTCACTCTTGGCTTTATTAGTTAGGCAAAATCTTAGTGGTTCGTATCAGAAACATTGAGCTAAAACATCTGTGAGAGTAGATTTGGACATATTGTTTACTATCAGGAGCCGTAAAAAAAGTAACAGAAACTCTTACACTTTCGTATTAGTATTATTTTAGTGCGAATGATTATAAGCAACTTTCAGTTAAGTTTGTTTATGGTGATACTAAAAAACCCGGGTGAGTCTGTGGGCTCTTCTAGCAGGGCGCGTTTGGAACCCTCGTAGCTTTAGTTTTAAGATACCGTCGTTAATTGTCACCATCACGTCTCATAATTTGTATACATAACGTTCAATAATAAACCACCAACAATAACCAAAATGACATGCTAACAGAGTAAACAAAAGCTATAACTTTAATATTGACATTTTGATTTAATTCGGACATTTTAATATTCAATTATATTTATATTGCACCTAATTTATTTGAATTGAAATACCTACTGTTTGCGTCTTGTGTTATATTGTCATATATGAATAATTCAATTTTAACTACTAACCCGTTTGTAAAAATTTTACATTTGCATGCCAGGAATGGCTGATCATAATATAATATAAGTATCATGCACTGTACTTGTATTCATGCAAATAAAGGAAATTGTATTGTGACTGAAAAAATATAGCTTGACGTGACTTGACTTTTGAATGTGAGCTCACATATTTTATGTCAGAATATTTTTTGTGTTTCAAAAAGCGGTTCGGCATTGCGATCATCTCTCGGCCTACGTTACCCAAACTTGCTACAATCGATTACGATTTAAGTATTACCGATCACCTTTATCTCGATAGCTGTTATATGAACACTCTTATCACTGCGTTACATAAACTGATAGATACCGATCATTCAATTGTTTAATGGACAAAATACATTAAAACGCCCATTAAAAGTAACTCATATCTTAGTTAAGTCAAGTCTTATCAAAATCATCAATCTCAAAAATATTTATGTTATGTAAATATATATGTTAAAAATATATACGTTCTAGAAAGAGTTACTGCTTCACTGGCCAACTCATAATATACACGCGGAATATATTATAATATATAGAATTAAATATATTTATTGTTGCGAGCCCAAGGTTACTGGTTACCTAACTATTTTTGCAATTCAGGTTCTAACTGTAGATACTAGATAAACATAGCATTGCATGTGTTCGCCGTAGTTTAGGCCAGGAAAGTCCCTTGTACCTACTTGTTGTTTGATTTTGTTGCATTAAAAAGGTATTGATTTCGATCAACTTTTTTTAATTAAAAATAATCACTTAGTTCTAATCGCGCTTTAAATCGCGTGTTAAAATCAGGTGATTTAAACCATCAAACAATAAACAGAAAAGTCCTGGCTCACTGAGTACTGACCGAATCATCAACGTCATGTACAAACTCTTGGACACAGAAAGCTGAAACTTTTCAGAGGTACCATTTGCACCTCTACCTTCAGCTGCGGTTGTTACGGCTAGTAGTGCTAGCGTCTTGATAACAGGATCGTCTTTTTTTGTAATAACAAAAATCTCATATTGTACCGATTCACGAAGATGAGTTTCGCAAGGCATTCATCAATCGCGGACCTTTTCATTAGCCATCGCTATGGAGAGCGATCGACATTTTGCAATTTCCTCTCGCAACTGGAGGACAAAGCACTGCTATTAAAAGTATTAAAAAAAACACCTTATACCGGTGGTATTACTGTACCCACCTCTGCAACTTTGATGAAACGCCCCCTCCGGTTCTGCTTCACGTCGAGGTAGAACCTCTTTGACTGGATCTGTAACATTTTTGTCGCCAACTCCTGCTCCTGGGGCTGTTGACCTGCAAACAGACAAACAAACAAATCATTTATACCATTGATTGTAACACTTCCTTCAAGACGCATAGATGATGGACAAAGGTTTTATTCCGCAAGATTATAGTTCACACGAGATTTAGAAATTCTTAAAAAACTGCACACAGTTAAACTTATAAATTGTTATTGTAGTTACCAGTATGTTGTTGTAGTATAGGAGAGACCAGGTATGAAAGTAACACGGGATGAACGTAACAAATAAGTTTTTGAACGAGTTTTGTTGGCTGTATCACCAAATAGCACAATAATTTTGAACCCCTCCCCTAACCTCAGTTGCGCTCACGGCGCTGTGCCAATGGTTCTTGACGTAAAGAGTAGGTGCCGCAAAAATACGTCCGAAGTTTTGTAAATTTTTTTCAACTGCGTTTGTTTTTATTATAATAGGTTTAGGCGTGCGAGTCAAGTGTCAGTAAATTAGTATAAGTATTCATCTTTTTAAATTGGCATTTGAAACTGTATATTTTTATCGGATTTTTAGTTTATAGGCATGTGTTTGCCAAATTTGGTAAAATTTTTAGTTAGGGATGAAAGTAACAATATATTACTTTCATCCCGATTATGATCGTGACATCTCAAATCACGTTTTATATTTCAAAGTATTGCACAGGTTCTTATTTTCTTGTTCCAGAATGCCTAATATATACAAACGAAAGGCCAGTAAAGGTTTAGTTAGTGCAAAAATTATGGCATAAAATTGTTACGTTCATCCCTGGCCTCCCCTAATATGTATTCTGATTTGTGTATCACACGGTATCAAGCAACATATTTCTTACACCTGCTTGCGATATGTCGCCGCTCCAAACCACATTTTTGCCGCTGGACGACTTTAATTGATATTGACAGAGCGGAAGAGCTTACTCGTCACGTAGATCTAGACTTTGTAGGTGTCAAGCGTATCTTTTGAAGTTTATTGGAGTTTACCTCCAGAAGAATCGATTTTCATATATAAGCCCGGGGTATAAAAATTGATGGGGAGAAAAATCAAACTTTCTTCGTTACGTTGTTTACTTCATGTTTCCACTTTTCGTTCGTAAGGAGTAAACTCCAGTCGTGCGTCGGAGCTGACACACATATTTTTTTAAATGTATTAATAATATCGAGTAAAAGCAGACGAAACACCCGATGATTGACAACACCCTGCATAAACATTTGAAAATCCACTGATGCTGCAAATGCCTTGCATGCTTATACGCTTGCTTGACGGCGGCAGAGGAGGGGGTTTAGCAAGTCAAATGTAATTGATTCAAAGTGTGCTAAGGGGCCATACTATACCAACGCTTAAAGCAATATTGTTTCATTATTGTTGACTTTCGTGATTTACAATTATAATCCTTATTTTAGGAACGTCAAGGTGACATCAAACTGTCATTTTAAGTATTGCTTTAGGCGTTTGCATTATGGCCCCAGCACTGTATAGTGTACACTAGCTGTCATCATCTCGGCGCGCGAGAACGACCCCATTGCCCGCAGTGCCGAGACGAGACACGGGTCCTGTTCGCAGAGGTGAGGATGTCACCCGCTGTGCGGACCCAACACCGGAAATGACACCCGACCTAGGGGCCCATAGCCTACGAGGCAGGCCCTAGCCTTTTCTCAGGTTTCAAGAACATCCACCGGGGCACAGAGTTGCCCCGCGCCCCGCCCGGGTAAGGAAGCTCAGCCTCGAGGCCCGTAGCCCCGCTTGGCCCACACGGGCCAAACGGAGAAGACCCACACACATCATCAGGTGCGGGTCGGGAGCGGGTCAGGCGCGGGCCAATTCGGTTACGCGGCGTCCATGTAAATACAAGGAACTCAACCCGCCCTGTTGACCCGCCGATCGCGATTTCTAATTACAACCATTTGTTTTACCACACCTGTTGCGATCATCGACAATAGGCATGATGACTGATTTTGAAAAATGGTCAGATTATGTTCGGAAGTATCTACTATTTCGAAAAAATATATTATTTCAGCAGAAAAATAAGGTTTGGTACATAAATTAGGCATTTGAAATTTAAATTTAAAAATTCACGCCAAAACGCTCGCCGGTGTCATGGCGCCGTTTGTGACGTCACTATTGTTTTAACCAATGTACTCTGTGCAGTGTGCAGTAAACAATAGTGTGACTCTCAAAGCTCGAAAACAAACAATTGTGACGTCATTCGCTTCTTGGTGTTTAATCCAATATGGCGGATTGCTATATTTTATAGTTTTATTTTATCAAAATAAATAGCAATCTCACTGGAAATAGAAAAATAAATACGTTTTTTATAATCCATGAATCTTATTTCATTAGATAAATTCATAATTTCGTTGATTCTTGGTTACTGTCATCATGCCTATTACTGATATCATTACATTAACTAGCCAGCGTTTAGCAAAATTGCAGCCATACGATATCTGTAGTTTTGATTTCAGTATATTATGTAATTTTGATGTCTCATGCGATTTGATTGCATTTATGATATTCTTGCTGCTTATAGGATTTTTTGCTGATAGGTATAGTCTGCCAGTCAGCGACAATTGCAGTCGCATATATAACTGTACACTTAAACAGAGCATACTACAATCGCTTTAAACATTATTTAAATATTGTTGACGCTTTTGTTTCAGAATTCTAATCCTTATTATAGGCACGTCAAGGTACGTCATATAGAATACTTCATTAAGCTTAAATTTGGGATCCTCCATGAATTTTCTTTCCGTTTCTGGTGGTCAATAAAATAAATAGATTGGTCATTGAGGTCATTGGTATTATGTTAAGGGTATATCATTTACCTCGTACGTACGAGTAAGAGTAAAAATTTTATGGATTGGCGGAGAACGCAAGAAGCTGGCTTGGCTTTACTTTGTCAAGATGAGGAAGTTTCCTTACCGGAGTCTAAATACTTACCGGAGTCAAAATTATTGCCAGCCGCGTCCATGCCTTGACCATGATATTCTGAAAAATAGAAACGCAACCATTAACTACTTTCATTAAATTATAATCAAATAATCACGGAAAGAGGCTCAATCAAATGAAACAATTGTTTTTTTTTATTTTTTATAACTGTGTATTATTTTCATAATCAAATACAATTACTTACTGCAATTTACACTAATTGTTGAAGTTAACATACTTAAATTAATATTATTCTGTACCTATCTGTAGATACGATCTTCGTTGTCCAGTCAATCAATCAATCGTTTATTTGCAAGCAACATTGTACAATCATGATGACAAACTAAATATAGAACAAACATGTTTCAAATTTCAATGGTAATTTAGAGTGGTAAAGCCAAGTGCACTCGCCCTGAAATATTACAAAATCTCTATCGATCTAATTGTCTTTGATATACAGCGAATAAACGATCTAAAAAGGTAAAATCAAATCGTGTTAATTGGTTGCAATTTTTGCAACACCCCTATCACGCCACGCAAATTACATGCTAGTCAATACCGTGCGCCTTGTTCCTTTATTACGAAACTTGGCAATTGATATTGGATTGATATCATTACAATAGTTATTGTTGTGAGTTTTAGCCAATTGATAAAGTGGCATTAAAACTGTTAGGTATCCTGTTATAGTTAACGGGAACATGCCAGGAATCAGAGGTGCGATTATGTAAGAATTGCCGATTCAATCGTCAAAGTTCGGCGTCAAAGTAAAATAAACCATAACAGCATTGAATTAGAGCTCAATTTCGTGTATCCATATGTTTATGGTATCGTACATACGCATATGCTGTTATGGTTTATTTTACATTGACGCCGAACTTAGACGATTTGATCGACAATTCTTACACAATCGGGGGGCAGCTTCCACCACTGTGTTCAAAACTAAACCCCCCACCAAAGTTCCTCAAAACTATAATTTGGGGCTATTCAAGGATGCTATAAACATCCCCTCAAAGTTAGCAATGCTTTGACAGTCCAGTCCCTCTGAAATCTTATCAATTAACGTCACACAACAGCAAATGAGGTCATTTGCTCGCTATTCGCTGAACAATGTGGTAAGCAGAAGATTCCTACAATCTCGGGTAGCAAGGATAGTGGATTACCGTACAGGTTGCATCGCCGGTCCGCAATGGAGGGCCCGCTTCTCGCGATCGTATTATCATCAGGCACGCAACTCGCTACTCGCAAGGCTGTTAGGCAAATGAGGTTATTTTCTCGCTCCGTTAGCTACAACGTAGTGGTATTCAGTGGCAGTCTGCCTTGTAATTGAAACATAGGTATTAGGGCTGGCGTGCCTGAACTGACTGAGACATTTTCTCCACACGACATTGTGGTGAATTTAAGATTGAGAGTGTGGACACAAACTCCATATTCTAACTATGCATGTATGCATAGATATATTCGCATTATGACTAGATGATGCCCGCAACTTCGTCCGCGTGGAATATTTTTTTTAATTCCCGCGGCAACTCTTAAATTTTTCGGAACAAAAAATAGCAGCTTACGCCCTTTCTCGAGATACAATTTACCTCTTTAAGCAATTTCATCAAAGTCGGAAGAGATAGGCCGTTAAAGAGTAGCAGACAGACAGAAAGACACACTTTCGCATTTATAATATTGAAAGTATGGATTATAAATGCGAAAGTGTTTGCAGAAACATCTTTTGCAATGAGATGTTGTTGAAATGTAATTTTCAAGTAGAAATGTTTCAACGTATCAGGCATGCTAAATTACATAATGATTGTGTGTAATGTTTAAAATTTCAAATTCATCTATGGTTTAGAAGAAATGTTTGGTTTTCCGAAATAGTTCGGAAAACCAACGATTATCCTCGGAATTAAAAAAAAATCCAAATCCACGTGTTATTATTTAATACCAAAGTCACACATTGGAATCAGAGCGGTGGGTGGAGTCAATGTGTGCGACCGGACACGGACGAGTTGGCCGATTCCAATTACATGTGACGGAGACCCGGCGCATGACGCTTCATTTTAGTCCTAATACCGACCACAAAAATCGCTATATCGGTGGTAAAGCATATTGGTTCATGGCGCTTGTGTGGCATTACGAAAAGCCATTTACCAAAATATGACGAAGTTGTTTAGATGTTTGCCATAGAGTATAAATACAACTTATAAAATATCTACTCTATGATGTTTGCCCTCTTGTTCTTATGATCAGGGGTGATGCTCGGGCTCGCACTTCTGACTTTTCCGAGTAAAGCATTAGCATTTAACTTTATAGCACTTGAATATCACATGTTATAACGGTGAAAATAGAGAGAAACCAAAATTGCAACATAAAGAAACCGATAGGTAACACACTAAGTACATAAACAGTACAAGTTGGTTACTTGAACCGTATTATCAAACCGAATAGAGAGTAGACTAACGTTGTTACGAAGGAAACTCATGAATTACGAGTAGTTAGGTAGTATTCCTAATTATTAAAACGGACGAGAGTGGTGTCTCTACGAGTACATCAGATTCCACAAAGCTGAGGGTAACTATAAGTGGTCTCGTGAACTCATTATTAATGACATAACATAACTAAGTAGTGGGGTCGTCTGGCAAATCCGCCTACATTCTACTTGATTGTGAATCAAATTCCGATTTGGAGTCCTAGGTTGATACTTGATCCTCAGATGTTAGTGATCATAATTAATCTAACTTGAAGGTTTAACGTGCTCTCCAAGGTACGGAAGACACGAGTAGCCCACATTCGGTCACCCCTCAACTTACACTCTTGAATAAACTTTGCTTACCAAACTCAATCTAGGTCACACGACCACATGAGTGCTAATGGATTCTTATTATAAAACTTAGCACGTGTCGCCTCAGAACTGGCTCTGACCTGCAACCAGCCACTTCACCGAGACAATCAGGTCACTTGGGGCACCGCAGAATATATTATTTACATTTCCAATCGATATTCATATCGAAGTAATAAATTACATGGCACAATAGGCCGAGCAGTCTTTGTAATATTTTCAGCTTTAATTTATAGTTCAACTCGCAAGTCTGGGCCCCCTTTAGCATGAAAATAAAATTGCAATTGTTGTCATCGCTGAATTTATGGTATTCTTACTAACTACAAGTTAGCCATTGACTGCGATCTCGCCTGATGGTAAGTCATAATGCAATACAAGATGGTAGTTTGCTAACCAGTAAGGGGCATGGCAGTTATAATATTAAACCCATACCCTCGCCGGTTTCTACACGGCATCGTACCGGAACGCTAAATAGCTTGCTGGTACGTCTTTGCCAGTAGGGTGCTTTTCAACTAGCTACGGCGGAAGCCTCCTACCATGCCAGACCAAAGAAAAAATTCAGAAATTATAAATTCCAAAATTGAGACCTGCTGGGAATTTAACCCGGGACCTCCCTCGTTATGACAACACTGCGCCAGGGAGATAGTCAAAAGAGCCATCGGCAAGAATGTGGTGTGATTAGGTACCATTGTTACTGTAGCTGTCAAACTAGGTAGGCCCACAGGGCTTTAGGTGGTGCACCTAGTCTTTGACTGGGAAAACTTTAGTACAAAATTCAAAATTCAAGGCCCAGCGAATAGCGTAAGATTTTTTAGGCCCAAATAAATAATTAGATTATAGTTTCTTAGTTAAGATGATTTGTGAGATGGTGATAATAATTTTAAAAAACCGGCTGAATTTGTTGTGGGCTCTTCTCAGACCAGTATGGCTAGCATGCCCATAACGGGTAAAATTATATCTACCCGTTATCTCTATTTCTATACCGAAGCTAACATGGTAACTTTTCTCGTTACGCCAAAAGTAGGGATAAAAGTAATATTTCTTATCTGTGGTATTTTTCTCTACGAACCTTTAAGTATATGTCGACTATTTTTTTTCTTGTAATATACCGCATTTTGGGCATGTAGGGTAAATGATAAATTTACCGGCAACGACATCATCTCTCTCTCTCGTCGCGAGATAATCTCGTTGTGCGCATGTTAAGCACACAGGGCGCGTTTGGGACCCTCGTAACTTTAGTTTTAAGATACCGTAACCGATTATCACCACCATGTTTTATAAGTAAGTAATTTTTAACGTCAATAATTGTACCTAATTGTACCTATATTGAATAAATGATTTGATGATTGATTGGTTAATTAGCGGGACTATAGTGGGTAGATCTTGGGGCGTCCCAAGGTTCAATATAACTTGAGGGTTGATCTGGGGGTAGGTTATGTTTGTTTTTTTCAGGATAGACTTGCGCATGATGGCAATAGTGCGTTGTGGAAAGCAATAATAAGCCTAAAAGATGCACATTAATTCTTGCTTTAAAGCTTTAAGTACAGCTTTAAAGCAAGAATTAATGTGGGTGTAATACTTGGGCAACACGGACGTCGTGTGTTCCATACTTTAAACTTTTCCAGATTGAGTTTGTCGGTAGATTATTCCCATTAGCAGCAAAACCACAAGGGCCCACATGCCACGCTTAACGAAAAGGTAAACGTTGTCTGACATGCGTAGCGAATTTGAATTGTATAAAACAAGAGCAATAACTACATATCTGAAGCATTAAGGAATTTGTCACGCCTGATTCAGTTTTATTTAGATTTGAATATGAAACCTAACTTATCATTAGTTACAAGGAACACAAACAATTTTCACAGTATGTACAAGAAATTTAATCGCCATAGCAACTCTACCGCTCTACATGACTGTACGATTTTCTCAGAGAACGCCCAATTTTCTGAACGTGCGTCACCCTCACGTAAATCCCAAAAAAGTGTCTATTAAAAGAATTACAGTGGTAAACCGGCGCCGTAAGGCTGGCCATGTAGAGAACACTTGCAGAACTATCTCTTCTAAGAATACAGTCTTTCGAGGTCACGCGTACTATTATTATATTACTTACGTAGGCATAACTATTTTAATACTTTACCCTATGCCATATGGTAATGGTAATAAAACGTCGTGATCTTTTTTATTACAAGAGTTTTTTATGAACTCTTTGTTGATATATAGAGATCAGAGATTTCAAATGCTTGGTTTGGTACTCTACAGAAGAATAGTCCGTATTTTAATACTAGGGGTCCGGTCCACGCAATCAATTTTCAATTTTCAAGTTTGGAGAGTAAATTAGGATTTTAGGAACCTCGTGCTAGCATGTTCCCGACGCAATTTATATGCCTTGTTGCGTGGGCGAACCTGAGCACTACACGGAAACCTTTTAATGTTTGTCAAAGTCTAGAAGAAAAACTAAAATGTAGAAGGTGCAGAAGCAATTTCAAACTGAGTTTTAAAGCTGAGAAGAGAAGCAATTCAGTACATCTTAAGTTCAAATATAAACGAAGGTTGTAAATCAGCTGTCATTCATAATTATTGATGGTCTATAACCAAGAGTGGCTATTCATAGAATGATGATAATATAGATGATAAAACCGCTTTAGTGAGTAAACTAGATTGTTAAAAATCCGGGCGTCAAAAATTATTAGCAAAACATGCTGCCGCAAATATTTAGCGGGTGTATGAACGGTTTTGTCTTCCAATCGGGCCGAATTCCAGATATCGACGATAAAGGGCCGCGCAGACATTTGAAGCCATATAAAGCTGATAGTGACCAGACCTTAGAGATTATATTGATGTTTATTCAATTTTTTTTTTGGTTAGAATTAGTACCGGGTACAAGGTATGCTGTATGCAGTCGAGATCTTTAACTATCAAAAACTAAGATGATTAAAGAACTTACATTACATCTACATTGTAAGTAAATCCCTGTACGATTACCAGAAATCAAAAAAACACCCTTTGTCTAATTTTTGACTATCTAACTTTACATAACTTCTTGAACTTTTAAGTATAGCTCTTTTGATTTTGAGTTGGTAAGCTGAATTAACAGAGAAGAACTACCCATAAAGGTACCGAGCTATAAATAGTTTTGGTCTTTACAAAGATACTAATTTGGTATGGTTAGTGTTTTATAAACTATGTGAAATTACTGAAAAAGACGTTATATTCAGATATTTCAGACGTGCAGTTGTTAAAATAATGTTTTAAGTAGGTACACATTATAATATGTTCACAAACTCAGTTTTGCATGCGATTTTCAATTTTAATTCAAAGGGCATTTAAACAGGAATTACATAAAATTAAAGGTGGACAGGACGTGGCCAGACAGATGAACCTAAACCGTCTGATAATAATAATTACTTACTTATTATGGCTCAGAAGATTTAGTGTAGTAAGAAAACAGTCGGAGGCCTTTCATGCAAATGACACAATAAAATATTAAGTTATATGTAAATAAGTAGTTATAAGATTTGTAAAAAATGGCGTATAGTAACAAAGCAGCCTTAGCCTTAGGCTGCAGAATTTCGATTACTATGAACTCTTAGGTGTCAAATGTCAATACAGATTTTTCTACGTTTCGCATTTTTCACCGCAAAAGCAAGTGATATTTTTACTACAGTATTACATATAAATGTCTTCGATTTTACATAATTATGTACTCAAACGCATGTTAGTTGCTGCTAATATGGTAATACTTAGTATGCGATGAAAATATATGGCACATAAGCAAAGGGTTATTTCAGCCTTTCTCAAGAAATCAGGAAGACTTAATTTGCCTCCCACCATTGCACCTCAATTGTGGTCAATGTCAATATTTGAGGGTACAACAATCGAATTGTACATAATGATTCTAATGTTAGTCATAGAATAGACTACCAATAAATGTTTAACTACAGTGCAAAATGAACTCGCACATATCGTTTTGTGCAAACAGTCTGAGCTCTGGGGCACTCGCCGCCCCATTAGCGCCAACAGATACGTCCTACAAATTCCAATAATTGTCTAACAATATTCGGCGCGTGGTTCGGTTGGGAATGGCAAATAAATGTAACAAGGCGTCGGGGCGCGTCGGTGCGCGGTTACGTAAGTGGTTCAAGGCGGGTCATTGACAGCAGACATCATTTAGCCACAGACACCAGCCAGACGCACAAAAAAGTGAAACCCATAATTTTTTCTTGAGAAACCACTGCCTTCGCCCGCTCCGCGAGAAGGGGCCGTCTACGATACGTCTCAATTTTAACGAGTTAGGTACTTTTTATGGTTTGAACTTTTGCTTTAAACACCTTTATTCTTGGGTGATGATTAATAAAGTTACATAAGTTACGTCTACGTTTTCTTTGAGGCATGATTATGAATTTTTTTGTAACTTGGACAACTTATTACGGTCCGAGTTATAAGTTGGTGGATTGTCTGAATAGATTGTTCGATTGATATTGCTTTTTAATAACTACGGTAGTTTTCAGCGTTCTTCACCGATGTCAAGAGTACTTATCTTTAAGTTTTACCAAAATGCACCTCCTAACGTGTTATGAAACGTGTCAATCCATAAAAATATTATAAACGCGAATATTCCATCCATACTAAAATTATAAATGCGAAAGTGTGTTTGTCTGTCGATTTTGATGAAATTTAGTAAAGAGGTAGGTTGAATCCCGTGGAAGGACATGGCTACTTTTAGCCCGGAAAATTCAGGAGTTTCCGCGGGAATCAAAAAGCTTTAATCCACGGCTTTTTGGCCTTTATTCAAAGTTTGGTACAGCTGGTATTCAGAACTAACAATGGCCAGTCCCGTTGGCCGTTGCTCTGGTTGACGAATGTGGTTTAGATTCAAATCTCAATTTGCTTGCCAAAAGAAACATTACCTATTCTGTCATCGAATTCGTGAATTGGGGGGGCTTTGGAAGAACGAATGACGCAAATGCGTCAAAGTGTTAGCAGATGACGTGTACAATCATAACGAATGGGTTCAATGTCCTTGCGTGCAGAAGAATTACCAACCTATGGAAGGTTCTCTGGGATGCACCAATAACCTCAGCTGCCTTATTTATAGCAAACGCTACTCGCGTATGGTTTATCTTGCCCCCAGTAGAACACTGTGTTGCTTAGACAGTGCTCGCATACCTAGTTCACTGGCTCGCCGCACTGACAACACTGACACACTTCTGACAAGATGAAAAGGCGATAAGGCTTAGGCTTCAGACAGGATGATTAGTTACTATTATCTAGTTACTTTTTCACCCCCATTGTCTTAGTCTAAGGATTCTAACAAAATTGAGAAACATGTTAACAATTGCATACTTCCATACTAATATTATAAATGCAAAAGTGTGTCTGTCTGCTACGTTTTCACGGCTTATCTGTTTAACCGAATTTGCTGAAATTTGGTACAGGGATAGGTTGTAACCCCGGGCAGGACATAGGCTACTTTTTATCCCGGAAAATGAAACAGTTCAAACGGGAATCAAAAAACCCTAATCCACGCGGACAAAATCGCGGGAATCAGTTAGTAATACATAAATGACGCAACGACAAAGTAAACAAAGCAAAATTCGCGGCTTGCGAACGCGAATAGTTCCGTTTCACAACAGTTGGCCAGCGCTGGAAACAACGATAGGCCGATGTAGAAAGTGAATCGATTATAAAATCAGTTTCTATGCATCGATGAATTATGATCAGTATGATAATCGATTTGTTTTAACAACCAGAAACACTTGTTTTTTTAGGACGAAGGCTTAATAATTGCAAGTAGACTTGTGCTTGCCGGCAATCATTCTTGATGGGAAGCTGATGAGGCCTAGTTCTTTGGAATGATTAAAAAACATAATTTAATACAATAGCCGACAGAGTCCGGGTGACAGTAGAGGCTTTACCAGCAGACTTAGCATGCGCACTACGAGACATCACGCGACGAGAGAGAGAGATGTTATCGATGGCTAATATATATCGGCTAATTTCTCCTTTACCCTAACATACACAAAATCCGGTATATTACAAGAAAAAAATAGTTGGCATATAAGAGTTCGTAGAGAAAAATACCACATAAGAAATATTACTATTATCACTACTTTTGACGTAACGAGACAAGACATATGTGTAACCATGTTAGCTTCGGTAGACAAATAGAGTTAACAGGTAGACATAATTTTACTCGTGCGCATGCTAGCCCTACAGGGCGTGGCTATATACGGCCAGCCGAATTTCGGACAAGGCGGCCCATTTTCACAGATTAGCCATCACTGCAGGAGACAATATGATAGTGCTCAAGGGTGTATATGTCACCGTAAGATTGTTAAAACCGTTAGATTATAATCTAACTCGCGAAATTGCAAACTGTCGAAAGATTACAATTTAACTGCACCGGCAACGGCACTATCTGATTATTTATGTCGAACCCTAACCTAACCAACAAGAAACCGACAAGAAAACGTAAATACAAAGAATATTTCAAAAATTGACACTCAGAACATTGAACGGTTTACAATCTTTCGACAGTTTACAATTTCGCGAGTTATATTATACAACAAACAACAAATAGCCTTATATGCTCTCTATAAGGCACAGAATATTTTGATATAAGGTCCTTACATATGAAATTGGCGTTTTGTAAGGGAGGAGCATAAAGTAGGATTTTTTTTAAATATAATATATTTATATTTTTATTTATATATATATTGCTATCTATGCCCTTTGGCATCTCATAGGTAGTTCATTGATCCCTTTACTAAAAAAACCATTCAGACGGGAATTAATAAAATCTTTGAAGGCGCTTTGGACTGCCCCATCGGAGTTATTTATGCGTTAGTTATAATATATAATATTTCCTGCCATCTACCCAGCATATGCCTTATTTATATATTGAATTGGGTACAAATGATAGCTCCGCAGTATCTTACATTGTTTTATAAATATTCGCATCAAATTGTTTTCTTTAGCTGATAGTACTTAGTACTTACTTAATTGATTTCAGAAATGGCTGTGAGAATTAAAATTATTTGATAAGTAAGTACTTACTTACTTAAGTAAGTAGTTAAGTACTATGATGAAAGCCTTGTTTACCTTCATAGTTGAAACTTGGAAGATTTGGATTTGGAAGAATTTGAGGAACCATGATGAACCAGGGTATGAAAACGACTACTGCAGATGTAAGCTCCATGGAAAAATGTCATAATATCCCAATTCCCAAGGAGTTAAGGAGTTTCCGCAGCAATAAAACACAAAAATTCACACATGCTAAGTCGCGAGCATCATCTAGTTACCAATAAAGCAAGATATAGCTGTGTAAAGTCTCCAATAGTGCATAACACTCCCATATCCCATATGAAAGATCACATACCCATACCAACTTTTTAGTAACACCAAATCACAAACCTTTAGTCTTAAAAGACTATAGTCTGTAAATTTAAATTGTCTGTTAGGCAATGGAAGTATCTACACACAGGTTTTATATAAAAAGCAAATGGGTGCTCTGATTACACACATTGATGTTATGACAAAGCTAAAAAACAGAAAACACAACAATCAAACCAAACAAAAAAATTATGTAATGGATATTTTTACTCTGAAAATAATTCTAGTCCAACAGGTATGGAAAGATGTGAAAGAAATAAATCATTACACTAGAACTTCACATAGGTTTAAACATGTAGCCAGAGAGTACATAGTAAAGTACTTGAAATAATTTTACACAAATATGTTAAGTAATAGGTATTTCAAAAATAGCCAGCTTGACTTTTAATTCAAGGCCAGCCTTGAAAGTAACCTTTGTTAAATTAACTGTAATCTAATCAATTCAATTTATAATATTTTAAATAAATAAAATTATTGCTTGGTTACAAGAAATATAAGCTGCCTAATTTCCTTCATGAGGAATTTGTGAGGATACAAACTACCTAGCCTAGCATGTATTTGTATTAGTAATCCAACAGCCAATAGCATGATCATGTCATTCCCATACCACATATTTCCTCAATCCCATACCAAATTTCATCAAGATATCAAGATCTGTTGAAAATATGGGCCTGAAAAGCATAGCAAACAGGCACATTTTCGCAGAGAAATAAAAACCAATATTTTCCCTAAAATCATTGAGTTCCCATCAGATACTCAAAAAACCTAAATCAATGCAAAACAATATTGCGGGCATCATCTAGAGAGTTACTAAAGAGTTACTTAACATCAAGAGAGTTGTGAACTGTAATAGGTAATAGGTATACACTGTGAAGCCATGCATGTCCAGTTTAGCTAGTTCTCTCACTTGAGCATAATCCTGTATCCACACTGCTTACATTAGCTATGTCACCATAAAATTGTAAAATCTGTTACATTATAATATATCTCACGTGATTGTATGCTGTCCAAAGTTATTTTTCTGTAGACTGTAATCTGTAAGGTATATTAATGCATTATTTTTCTGTAGACTGTAATCTGTAAGGTATATTAACCCGATAAAACCTAAGTGCCAGGCCGGCCTTTATTAATTGCCTGATTATTTATGTAGAACCCCAACCTAACCAACAATAGACAAGAAAACATAAATAAAACAAATATTTCAAAAAAATACACTCTGAACATTGACATCACAATCTTTTGACAGTTTACAATCTATTGAAATAAAAAACGTTAGATTACAATCTAATTGTTTTTATAATTTTACAGTGACAGATATGACAACTTAATGTTAGTTACTGTGAGGGTAGGCTAATCTATACTTCTATACAATTTTATAAATGCGAAAGTGCATCTGTGTCTGTCTGGTACACTTTCACAGCCTATCTGTTTAGATTTTGATGAAATTTGGTACAGGGCTAGTTTGTATCCCGGGGAAGGACATAGGCTACTTTTTATCCCGGAAAATTTATGAGTTCTTGTGGGAATCAAAAACCTTAATCCACGCGGACAAAGTTGTGGACATTATCTAAAATTCAAAAGTATGGATGAATGGAAGCACAGCTGAAAGGCTGAATGGATCTGGATTAAATTTGGCACAGAGATAGATTATATTGTGGAATAAAACATAGGCTACTTTTGAAGAGTTCTTGAGGGATCCAAAAAACCTCAATTCACTTGGATGAAGTCACAGGCATCAGCTTGTATATTATGTGTGTGTAATTTCAAGTTGATCTAGAATAAATTAGTACATGCCGAATGCCCCTCTTTGATTGATACGTCCTTTACATGGTGCTATAACTGCATAGCCTTAGCCCTTATAGTTTCTACCATTTATTCAAATCTTTTCATTTAAATATTATAATAGGCCATAAAAGTGACTTGAATTGTAGACACAATGCAAAGGATTTCAGTAACAATCAGTGGTCTAGTTATCATCATCCCAACTGTGGTAGTCCATAGCCTTACTATGTAAAACCTGAATCTATCATTGTAGCAGTATCAATTGTTTTGATTAGCTGAATTACTTAATGGCATTCTTGCTGTGACAATGGATCTTGTCCAATAGCTGAAGAGTGTTAACCCATCAGAGGTGATTACCATTGTTACACTGTAGCAATAATTTTTATAGGCCCCTGACATTATAACTTATGGGACACAAGTCATCCTAAAGAATCTGTTAATTTTATATCCAGGAAAAGACCTGTTCTTAGATTTAACAGATCAGCAATATTTTTAAAATGTATGCACACCCATAATCAGCACATAAGTAAATCCTTAATAAGAATTGAGTAACAGTTACTAGGTTTGAATTTCACATTTCACACCTCATTTTAGTTGAACAGGACTTGGCCCTTAGCATTTTAGTTCACTAATCTTACCTTCTGTCATAATCAGCTGTTAACTTACTGACTCCTCACAGAAGACACTAGCTTGATAATATAAAAAATTACTCAACTCTTGCTCTTAATCACACATATTGTTTAATATTTCTTGATTTTACTCATTTTATTTGCACTTTGCTGGTAAAACTTCCAACTCTTCACTTATTTCCACCTCTGAAAATTATTTCATCCATTTCTGATTAGAATCTTATTGGAATAGCAATACGATGAAGCCATTGCAGCTTTAATTACAAAGCCCAATCAATAACAAGTTGTCATTGAGTTACAATTATGAGAGTGTATGCAACAGTCAATTCCTTTGTCTTCCTCAGATGTGTTATGTGTTTAATAAAATGTGTTATGTTAACTTTTACAGCTCAGAAACACTGCACAGATGACTGGACACTGCATCACTTGTACTGGCATCTCAGAATGGCACATATCACTTCTCACTGGTTACTCACTTATAGGAACAAAGGAATATAACATTTGGAGTGATAATAGCATGACATATTGGAGCTAGCTGAATTTGCTAGCACTGAGGAGACTGCAGTAGGTGTCTCGAGCGGCAAGACAGGGGCAGAACCCCGGGGGCTGGCTCCAGCGCTGACCTGCCATGGTGACGGCGTCAGCTGAGCGGGTCGGGCCCCGGGCGCCTCCGCCTGCGCCGGGCGAGCTGCCCTCGCACCAGACACCGGCCCGCCCGCAGACGACAGGTCGCAGACGAAAAATCGATAGGCAGGTCGTCAACCTCCGCCGGCGCTGACAACGAGCCGGGCGGGCCGCCGCGCCGTCGCCCGCCGTCGCACCAGAACCCCAGTGAGGCCTCCCGCCTCGTCGCCCGCCGAATAACACTCCAACAGACCCGAATTCGCCATTTTGAAACGGGAACAATGAGATATTTACTTTCGAACGTTAAGACCGCTGAGACACTCGACCGCGAGGGGTAACGGAAACGGCGCGAAACCAAACACCTCGAGGACGCTGCACCGCTGTAAATAAATACGTACTCTGACTAGAAATCCCTTCGTCACCGCTGCCGATATCCGACATTTCAATCCACACACCGAAATCTACACAGGCAATCCACCAGATCCAACAATCTTTTCGGAACCTCTTGTAGAAGTCTAAATGTCTATGGTTTCGAAGCCATCAAACTGAAGTTCTTTATGATGCAATGATCAAATCGAAAACTTAAGAAATATTATTTTTTATAACAGTACATTAAATCTATTATGGTTTCTGAATCAATGTAATAAAAGTAAAAAAATACTAAACATTAAAACAAAGTATTTTTTATTTTCTCGAAAATTGTACAAAGTATATTTCAATTTAAATCATAAAGATGACATTTAAAAAACCTCACAACTTTTGTCGTCAAGTAGATTTTTGTACCTATCTATAAAGTAAAGTAAGTACAAAACTTCAATCCAGCTGTGTCAACCATAGACTTTTGTATTTACTATTTGGTGTCATCAACACTCGACTACAAATTTTAGCTGTGAAATCAGTTTCAAATTCATTCAAGTTGTATGCGTACTGAAATGAAATTCTTCGCTAAACATCGTAACTAAATGTTTAAACTTTTATGTAATACATTTGAATAGGTACCACCTACCCTTAAAATGGTACCACATAGTAGTAGTTTTTGATAGAACGCCTAGATTGGTGTTGTGCTTGAATAAGTGCGAAAGACCAATACGTACAAAAAAACGTAGGTAGGTATAAAAAAAACTAATAATAATTTTGAAATCAGTAACTAGGATTTATAAAAAAAGCTATAAAACTTAAATGCTAGGAAAGGAAAAAGAGAGGCATTAAGCTATGGCAACAGCACGAAGCTTCTGGTATAACTGGTCTGTGTTGTACAGCAAAGTTGTACAGTCTATTTGACGAGGCAAAGTAAATCATGTAAACAAATATGGCGTCAGATCACGTGGTTATAATTGTCATTGGACATATAGTGATGGATACATTGACAGACTAGTTGTGACTGAACGATTGAATGAATACATTCTGAAATCGATTACCACATACAGTCGGTTCTACGGACTGATGCGGAGATCTATAGAGCGCACTTTGTCTTGGCTCAGACTTTACTTAGAGTTAAAACGAGATGGACATAAGTGAGTAACATAAATCTATCTCGTTTTAACCATGTCTAAAGACTAAGCAAAGTCAAAGTTCTCTCTATAGATCTCACTCATTTCATTCATATATAAGCCCCCGATATGAACATTTATGGGGAGTGAATTCAAACTTTCTCCGTTACGTTATGTACATGTTTCCATGGTAACACTTGTTTATGTTTCCATGACTATGAAATGCATTTTGATGAATATAAATTATATAGTTAATATAAATGAATGTATCAAGCATGCTTTCACTAATATAAAAAATGCGTTCATTTACCCTCATTTATTTTATAATCGTTCGTAAAGAGTAAACTCCTGTCGTACGTCGGAGCTGACACACACAATTTTTTTAATAAGTAGGTACTTGATCACTGATCACTACAGCTCATTAACGTCCCACTGCTGGGCACAGGCCTACACTCTCATAGGAGAGAGGGAATTAGTACTTAGACCCACTACGCTGCTCCAATGCGGGTTTAGGCCTTTAACGACTATTATCAAGTTAGTGATAAGATATTAGTGAATGGTTTAATTAATAATAATAATAATATCGTCTTCAACATCACAAGGTAATTTTCTAATCATAGAACGTGGTAATCGATTTTCGATTTTTACAATCGACTAAACCCGCTCCAATCATTCAGTCTATGGTTCACTTTTCATGTCACATCTCTATGGAATCATTCTATTACTATATGTCAAACACCAATTAGGTCATTAGTCTTTGTTTTTATTTTGGGATTCTTGATAAATTATAAATTATTAGCTTCATAATACTTGAATTGAATTACTTTAGAGTATATTAAGAACTTTAAATGTTTTACTTCAGAAAATAAGATGTTTCTGAGTGATTTGTGAAATACAACAGTGAAAATATTGATAGCAAAGTTGAAATGTCGTGACTGGTATGTTTTATTTAAATTTTTTAGCTGCCCCTTCAAATAGACTGAATAGAATCGGCTCAGAAGGGCTGGAACCCAGAGCCGTAAAGCCAGTTAATAAACATAATAGAAGTGAAACTTCTTTAGAATCGTTGTGATTTGAAAATTCAATGAAACCATTGTCTCTGAATGAAACGAAAAAGCGACATCAAAAGGGACAAACATGTAGGATTTAGCCCGAGAGAATGAGATAGATTATAAGTTATATTTATCTCATTCTCTCGTAGGCAACTTTTCTTTTTCACTTCTGCACAAAGTGCACACACACTTTATAGAATCGTAAAAAAAAATATCTTTGATTATTATACTCTTTGTAATTGAGCAAGCACCTTTTTCACAGAGTACATTAAATATACGAAGATATTTGGAGTAGATGGAGTGCGCACTCTATATACCTACCTATAAAATCAATATAAAAGCCTGTCCAAGCTTTGATTTTACTTGGGCAGGCTAGGTCAGCATCACTCGGACTAGATCCCAAATCAAATGATTGGTCACATTATTCAACCTTGATACTTTCTTCCAGTAAAGATTTATAATAAATTCAGAATAGCTGTATGGGAATGTTAGGATCGAATTTAAACAAACGCAATGTAATTTATGAATATTATGTAATATTGAAAGTTGAATATTTAATTTACGTTACAAAAGTCTATTGATATATTATGATAAACGATTTAAAACTCTAATTACGGACTATGGACGTTTTAACAAGTATAATAATTAATTGATTGATATCGAGTGAATTAGCCGGACAAGTTGCATGTACGCAGCCTCCCTGCCTAGGGGTTCAGAATTCACTGATTGGAACGCTCGGGAGAATCCCGACCGAAAGCGAGTTGGATCGGACAATCACGAGGATTCAGTAGGTCTCGTGGGACATCGCCACAGCTGCATTTTTTTAAACTGCGATCTCACTTGATAGTAAGGGATGATGTAGTCTAAGATGGTAGTGACCCTGTTAATTAAGGATATACCCATACCCTTAGGCGCGGGACATATACAAGAGGCGACGGGCGCGGGTGTGGTGAGCAGTAATTAAGTTCCTTGGTAGTGAGGGTGCGGCGCGGTCGCGGCTAACGACGCTGACAAGGCGGGGAAAAGGCAAGGCTGTGATGTGGCAGTGGGACGTATTTGGGGCATACTAGTGTTTGATTTCGATACATGTATTTTTCTTCAGATTGAAATTTGGGTACAGACAGCGTGTAATAAAACGCACTAAATGGTTACAAGATTTATTAATTTAACTAGCTAATGTCCGCGTGGAGTGAGGATTTTCGGTTCCCGCGGGAACTCTAATTTTCCGGGATAAAATGTAGCCTATGTCTTTCCCCGGGATGCAACCTATCCCTGTACCAAATTTCATCATAATCGGTTAAACAGATGAGGCGTGTAAGCGTGACAGACAGACAGAGAGACGAACAGACAGATAGACGGACACACTTTCGCATTTATAATATTAGTATGGATAAGGATTGAAAGAAAGAATAGTACATTATTGCAAAGGCTGGGAAATAAGCAATTGCAGGTCGAGTATGAGTTTGAAGGCCGAGCCGTAGGCGAGGACTTCACTAATACGAGACAGGCAATTGCCATTTCCGCCGAGGCATATATAGTGCTTTTCTCAAAAGAATGCAGGGAAATAAAACATACTTTTTTACCTTTGTCGCTAAATATCATCTGGGGCTTTAATTAAAAATTGCTTTAGGTTTCGCCAGTAAAAATTTTCGATTTCTTGCTTTTGAATCCAGTCGATTGTCGTTTATGAAAAGTAGTTAAGTTCCCATAATTTTTCAAGTTAATGCTGTTTTTAACATGAACTGTACATTTCAGGATGGAATAAATTGCCCATAATGTAGATGGCTTTTTAGTTTTAGCAATCTCATTAAAATACGCCAAACATACTGTTTCGGAGAAAATTTTCATATACTTTCATGTATTTTTCTTCGGACTTCGCTGGAAGCAGGTTTTCCATTGCCAATTTGGCTTCTGATCTTAAATCTGGTGGAGTATGAGAATGGAGTGGTCTCCATTTCACTCTCTGAACCGTTGGAACTCATTTTAATTATTATTAAATTTATATTTATTATGTATGTAAATAACAAATCAAGACGAATTTTCAGCTTTGCCGCCAATTTTTTTTTATCTACTGTGCCGACAGGCAAACGCATTTATGGCTATACAGCCACCAATTTGTACTAAGCAAAGAGACTATGGTATGCCAAGAATTCTCTTGATCGGATCTCAAAAGAGATCCGATCAAAGAGTATTTAATAACCTCAGCACGCAGTTTCATACAACATTGCAGGAGCGTTGTAATGTTCCAAATTCAAAAAAACGCTCCTGCAATGGATTTGATTTTCTTTGTACGAAAATTCTATACTTCGCGTGTTCTTTTTTCGAAAATAATGACAATATTTCCATGCATGTTTGAGAAAAATACCTTTATTCCACAATGGTGACACAGACAAACATTTAACATACAATTGTATAATATAAGAATTTGTTTGCCTGTGACACCACCACCCATAATGGGTGTAGCTCAGCTTTGTACCTACAAACTAAAAAAAAACTCCAAATCGTCTTAGTCTGATATGGATTCTGTATTTTGAACCAGCTTAGCGATTTTATAGTCGTAAAGTTCAAGGTGTTTTTCCACTACCTGCAATTCTATCATGAGTTCATAAATCATGAACAACAGCACGTTAAGCAGTCGGTCCCAGTTATTATCACTATTAAGATAATAGTCATTAAAGCCCCCCAACCCGCATCGGAGCAGCGTGGTGGGTCTAAGCTCTAATTCTCTCTCTCCTATGAGAGTGGAGGCCTGTGCCCAGCAGTAGGACGTTAATGGGCTGTAGTGGTGGTGGAACAATAGCAAAACAATGTTTTAGGGATAAGAGATTTTCGGGCAGAATGAAACATCAGTGTAATATTACAAATGACTATAATTTTGTCACAATTTTTCCATACAATGTTAATAACTTTTTACCTTACACCTAGTTTTATAATACATTACTTAATATTAAGTTGTATTTTATTATTTAAAATTCTCCTGTTTAATTTCTAATTACACCCTACGGAGTCAGTTTCCAATGAGACATACGATATTATATTCCAAATGAAACCTCACGAACGATCTTAAACGAAATTTAGAAAAACCTCGAGTTTACGTTTACTTTATTATGTTACACTAGAATGTAATTCGATTAGATCTTATCATATACTAAAATAATTCTTGCTTAGTTCGCTACGAGAAGTTCGTTAAAAACTGTACAAACATATCGACCGTCACCGCTAGCGTCCACACCCACTCACTCTGGCCGGGACAACAGTGTAGCACTACATAATATACTCATTAATTCATAATAATAATAATAGAGATAAAGGTATATCGATAAATTGTACTTCATAGCGCGATGCGGGACGCGGCGGCGGGCGCAGTAATTGACCATCGACCGTCGACATCGACATCCGCGCCGCGCCCGCCCTAACACAAGCACCGTGGTTCATGCGAGTCACTGCGGATAACAAGCGAGTTACAATAATAAATTACAATAATTAAGTATCGATAAAATTGAGCTAGATTCCAACTCCGCCACCTGTCGGGGCTCTGCTGTTCGCGAGAGGAGTTCGCCTCCCGAGCGCGTCCTGCACAGAGTTCGGTTTGCATTTGGACATTAATCGATGTAAGTCAATGAAATTTTGTATACACGCTCTATAAACTAATAAGTATTTTTTGTGATTTGATTTGATTAAAATTTATAGCTTTAGTTTAAACAACAACATATTTTTACGAAAATCCGGCAAATCACAGACACAGACATTGCCTTGAACGTGGCTACAAAACTTCATCGAGTATGATTGCTCAATATTCAAATGTGAATCAAACTCCGTTTGTATGGAGCGCTCCCGAGTCCCGGCACGCTTCTCTCGACGGTATCGCGCCGTCCCGTGACCGTGTCTCTGTCACTCCGAACTCAGACGCGATGGTTGCCGGATCACGGGAAACGATCAGTTCTCCTACGTAGTTTTTTTTATCCACTACAAGTTAGCCCTTGACTGCGATCTCACCTGATGGTAAGTGATGATGCAGTCTAAGATCGTAACCTGTTAGGGGCATGGCAGTTATATTAAACCCATACCCCTATTCGGTTTCTACACAGCATCGTACCGGAACGTGCAATCGCTTGGCGGCACGTCTTTGCCGGTAGGGTGATAACTAGCCACGGCCGAAGCCTCCCACCAGGCCGGACCAGGGAAAATTCAGAAATTATAAATTCCCAAATCGACCCCGCCGGGTATCGAAGCCGGGACCTCCGCATGTCAAGACAACAGCGCTACACACTGCGCCACGGAGGTCGTCAAATGTACAATCGGAGACGTCGAGTATTACAGTAGCGATACACAGGACGTTGGCAGACGAAGTTTTATTGCTTTTCAATTGAGACCACGTTGTGTTCGCTTTGGTCCGGAGCTCCAGCGCCGGGTACCGTTGGGCGCACCGGTGCGCCAACGCAACGGAGCTTACAGGTGCGCCAACGCAACGGAACGCAACGGAGCGCACCGGTGCGCCAACGCGACGGAGCGACGTTTCACAACCAAGCGCACGCACGGCGCACAACTACGCTACGCGTCCCCGCACACCGCCGCCCGCACACGAGCCGCCCGCACACGAACCGCCCGCTAGTGTCGCCAAAACACCACTTCAAATTTTCATATTTAACACACTTTAAATATTTCAACAAGTCATAATTAAAAAAATTAAAAAACACGACTGCCCTGCCAAAACACGAACTAAAAAGTTAAAAATCTAAATTAATCTAGTTATATTAGAATCTTATTCACATTTTTATTAAATGATATTTTTTTGTGAATCCCTGGATATTGAACTATAGTGTTATATATTTTTGGAATCTACTCTACTCATCATTTTAATTTTATTTTCTGTTTTTTTTTTTCAAATTTAGTCTATAATGCGGGACCATGGTCACCCCATCAATTTTTTTAAATTTTACTAGCTTATGTCATCCGGAATAATCTAGGGATTCTAACGATACCTCATTTATCAAAATCGGTTCAGGCGTATAGAAATTATGGTGGAATATACAAACTCACATACATACATGCATACATACATGAACCCTGAAAACAATGTACTCCTTTTTTTAGGCAGTTGTATAAAAATTCATTTATGTTCAAGGCCATTATCTTGTGGAATGAACTGCCCTCGCATATACATCGAGGTAAAACACTTAATAAGTTTAAAATTGACATGAAAAATCATTACTTGTCTCTCTGTAATCATCAATAGCGACACGTTTAGTTTGTCCATTATTTATATGTGTATTTAATCTTAAGTACGTCTATTTTATTTATTTTGTATATATTAGTGTATTAAAACGTTATAATTTTATGATATTGGTTAGTTTATTACATCTATTAGTATTTAAGTTATGCACCACCTCCCAGTGTCCACTTGTTCATTGTCTCCGTATCGATAGGGTTGTCTAGAAGAGATCGCTAGTTAGCAATAAGACGTTTTAAGTTTTCATGTTTGTAATCTATTTCTTTTGTGTTTTTAAAAAACACTACAACTAGACTAGTGTTGTTTTGCACATTGAAGCCTTTTCAGTTTTCACTAGCAGTTGAAGCGAGTCATGACGCAAACAAAACACGCAAACACGCAGGAGTGTCGGCGTCCGCTTACTTGAAAATGTCTCGATATGCGAAGGCATTCAAACACACAGATATTCTTGAGTTCAAATTTAATACGACGATGTCTTGTGTGTCTTAATATGGCAAGAATAATCTGAAGACCATATTGCGACATTTAAGGAATATTATGGCCTTGCTTATGAAAGATCGAAGCAGAAAACCGACGGCAATACTGCGACAGTCTATATGGATCGTGATAATATCGCCGGTACAGCTGGCGCCATAGGGTTTGTGGACGGAGCCGGTGTGCAGAGACTTCTTAATATTTAGAGTGCGGTGCGAGCTCGCGAGTCGCGCGACTGTGACGCGACGCAGCCGCTTGGCGCGCGACTGTGACGCGACGCGGCCGCTGGTCGCGCGACTGTGACGCGACGCGGCCGCTTGTCGCGCGACTGCGAGCCTCGCCCTAGACGCGCTACTTCCACCGCCAACGAAGCTAACATAGTAGAGGCCGTCTCATCTAAAAACAACCCCAAATTAACGCGCTTCCAATGTCTTTACACAATTCACACGCAAAGTACGCGCTTATAACACGGAAATTAGACAAAGTTCAATCACTGGTTATTTAGACATGATTATGATTTGTAGCCGGATCTTTTGACTAACAACGCGAACGTTTGGACGACCTTTGCGTATTAACTTAACGAGCATCCCAAAGAGTTTATTCGTGCCCTTGGTTTAGTGTCAAATGTTATGACGAGATCATGAAATAGATTTGGTGCGATGCAAGCTGACCTATACACCCTAGCTTAGCTCCGTTCGCGGCAGACGTTGCGCTGTCACAATCGTTAGCGGTGATCCGTGTTTATTACTCACTAGTTCGCGTTACCACTACGCGATTAACGGGAAGGAGCGGTGTTACAAATTAACCATATCATTATAACAATTGTACTAAATATCAATATTAATAGTTAGAGATAAATTTTAAAATTTTATAATATTGCCACAAGTTAGAACGAATTTTACAAAAATATACATACTGTACAAAATAGTAGCGCGAGCGAGGGCGTGCCTACTAGTTAGTGTGGCGGCGTCCCCGCCCGCGCCTAACGCTAGCTCGTTGATACACGCTTACACTAACGGAAACACGCTAGTCGCTAACCTCACCACACGCCCTCCTCATAGGCCTATCGCACTGCACTTTTCACAGGGACCCTTACACGTGAATCAGTGTAGTGTAATAATAGGCCTATTACACTACACTTATGCAAGGGACCCTTGCATTTGAATCAGTGTAGTGTAATAAGATTTAGGGAGTAAGGGTCCCTAACTTGATCCTTATTGCTGTGTAATAAGCGACGCTCTATCTAGCGGCCACGCCGACCCTTACCACAGAGCCCTGTAAACAGTGCAGTGTAATAGGCATATAAACTGTGCCCGCCGTCGCGGGGATGCGAGCGACTGCGGGCCGCCTACGCAGCGCGACGCCCGCATCTCTACTGATATCGCGGATCACAGCACTTCCATTATTACGACGTTTCGAATAAAACAAGACGATAGCGACAAAAGAATTGATTGATATATACAAGTTGATAATATAAACCATCTGTTTCGATGACGATACGTCCGGAATAACGCGTTTGTAAGACGGAATAGGTTTTCATACGCCCGAAGTAAGAAAAAATAAGGGAGGGGATAATTAAACTGATATTGTTCTTTCGGCCGTGCCATTTTTTTCACCAATTGTCTAAACAATTGGGACGTATCGCCAGGATTGATTATGTGTAACAATAGTGGACGACGAATATGGAAATAGCGTGTAATAAATTAAACGGTAAATACAACTCCGACCGACCAGCAGGCGACCGTAGCGGCGCGATCCGCAATAACACAATCAAAACATGTTACAAAAGCAAAAAATACATCACTGTAAGATTAAATTAAAATAATATAGTAATATCAAAAAAGCGTAATAAAGCACTCATTATGTACAAAGGCGATACTATGTGCTCGTCGAGGCGAACTTTTACGCTGCGGAACCAATGCGAATACATATGACTCTATTCAGATGTTAACAGAGGCCATACTGCCAATGCTTAAAGACATATTGTTTCACTAGTGTGGACTTTCGTGTTTTAAAATTATAATCCTTATTTTAGAAATGCCAAGGTACGTGACATCAAACTGTAAGTTTGAGTAATATTGCATAAGTATTGCTTTAAGCGTTGGAAGTATAGCCCCAGTTAGGTGAACTCCCGCTAACGTCTCACAACTTTGTTATAACCCGTGTCACGACACAAATCCCCTAGAGGCGGCGCTAGTAGTCATATTTTCATGTCATTTTTGTATGCAAAATGAATTAGTTCCACTAATGTCCGCGGGACTTCTTTCCTGACACGGACTATACCAACATTATTACAATTTTGTGAGTAAAGTTAGAGGAAGTTATCGAACTGACAGCATATGAATAGGACGACACTATTCGCGTTGATATTAATACATCTAGGTACACAGAATTATTGATTATCTAGAGGTTTTTTACAAACGCTGCTAAGACGTCAGTGCCACTGCCAACAGAGATCTACCTTCACTTTAATGTTTGCGATTATATAATATATTTCAACAATTCACTAAATGGTCACTGATTTGTTGTGGTCTCTTCTCAGACCACCGCGCACTTGGAACCCTTAAGATACCGTAACTAATTATCGCCATCATATTTTATAAGTAAGTAACGTGACGTTAATATGTGTACCTAAATTGAATAAAGGAATATTTGTTTTGATTTAAATAATCACCTATTTGCCGTATTTCTCTTCAATTGGGCAAGTTATACACAGGAGGCCGCTGCCAGTGGAACTGACGCCTAACTTTTACATGGATTAAAAACATTTCATCGCCTTAAGGCTTCATGATGTCTGATCGCAGCAGCTATACAATATAACAAACTTAACATACAATCAATTTCACCAAAAAAAAAACCTTTGCAAAAGTGTTTTAGTCGCAAAAATCGGAAAACAAATCTTAGCAAAACAAAAGTGGTCTAAAATAAAATACTATTTGAAATTATTTCACTATAAAATGGTACCTCAATATTTGTACAACACTGCTCGAAACAGATTACAGTTTGGGCAATTCCATCTCTGTCGCACGCTTACAAAATGTATTGCTCTTTCACTTGCACACCTTTACGGTTGAATATTTTAAGTACACATCTAGTATTTTAAGTAACCAAACAACTCCCATTACTAATATTATTACTTTATTACGACATATTACTATTAGCTTGACTTGCTTTCAAAAGATCACTTAAGATAAGGCCTCAAATTGTCCTTTTGTCTTTATTTATGTTGTGTTTTGCTAATACTACCACCTCTTGTATATATTTTGTTCCTGATCATAAAAATACTGAAATTATTTTTGTAAGCGAGCTCCATTATTTATACTTCAATGTCCAAACTATAATCTGTATCGTGTGCGTACAAAAAAAACATACAAATACAAAGGAAGCGTAAAAGTCAGAATCAACAGGCTCCGCCCTGACACTTATCAACTAAAACCCAATAATATTTAACTAAAACTATGATATTTCCCTCTAACTTAGTGTAAATGCTAAGAGTGAGTTTGATAAATAGGCCTTTCAGGACTCTCGTCTCTGGTTCAATTGATAAAATATACAGTTTGCATTGAGATAATTGTGTAAATTATATCAAAAAAACGTGTCGCAAACTTAAAAGAAAAGAAATATGTACCTAGTCATGTACTTATATACTCACTAATCATAATTAAGCAATAATGTTTTTTTTAAAATTAATATTTGAGATTCCACGCATGCGATCGACGAGTTCTTACTAACTATTGATTTATTTTACGCTTTTATAATATGGTTCCCAAAGAGTTTCTGGATTTGCCATTACATAGATTTAAAGACTGTGTTAAACAGCATTTGTTAAGTCGAGGTTATTACATTATCGATGATTTTATTGATGACAAAGTTGCATGGAAGCAACCGGCCTCGCATCCAGTGACCCACAAGTCAGTGTAATACTTGTAACGTATGTGTTGTGTTGTCTACATATTGTACCCTATTCTTTTCTATGAAAAGAGCAACTGCTGAGTTTCTTGCCGACTCTTCTCAGTAGAATCACTTTTCCGAACCGGTGGTAGTCTTAACGTTTCATAAGTGACACAAGTTGTCCTACATGAAATAAATAAATCATTTATCATTAAATTTGGTAAAATAGATTTCCCTTTGATTGATTCTGTTTTCCTAACTATAACCATCATCTAACAGCTATTTTTAACTTTTTATAGTTCCTCCGATTGAATAGAATAGGGATGATGACAACTCAAAATCAGCAACTCTTTATCAAACTTAAAAACGCCCTCCTAGTATGGAAGTTGTATGAAATTCATAGTTGTGTTGTCATAAAATTTCAACGCACCTTTTTTCTTTAATCTATATTTTAAAATGGTTATCAAACTTGACACTAACCGAGGATGTGAATTTTAGGTCTTTTGGAAGACCCTCTATTTAATAATCAGTTAGATCGTCATCCCTAATGACGAGTGTCAGAGCGGGGCGAACACTTGTAAGTCGACAAACAACATCCGTATAGTTAAGCTCATCCGCGCACCACCGTGCAGTGACCGGACCGAGGGCGGACCGTGATCGGCGCGTACAGGGATTATTAGGCCTATTACACTACACTTTTGACAGGGACCCTTACACCTGAATCAGTGTAATGTAGTAAAGTATTTTTTTTATCCACTACAAGTTAGCCCTTGACTGCAATCACACCTGATGGTAAGTGATGATGCAGTCTAAAATGGTAGCGGGCTAGCCTGTTAGGGGCATGGCAGTCATATTAAACCCATACCCCTATTCGGTTTCTACACGGCATCGTACCGGAATGCTATATCGCTTGGCGGTACGCCTTTGCCGGTAGGGTGGTAACTAGCCACGGCCGAAGCCTCCCACCAGGCAAAAAAGTGTGAATTTAGTGAGAAAGGGTCCCTAATTTAATCCTTATTGCTGTGTAATAAGCGACGCTCTAACTAGCGGCCGCGCCCACCCTTACACACCATCACCACCACTACAGCCCATCAACTTCCCACTGCTGGGCACAGGCCCCCACTCTCATAGGAGAGAGGGAATTAGAGCTTACACCCACCACGCTGCTCCAATGCGGGTTGGCGGGCTTTAACGACTGTTATCATGTTAGTGATAATAACCGGGACCGACGGCTCAACGTGCTCTCCAAGGCACGGGTGTGAAACACCGCCAACTTCCTAACTCCGGGCTAGTATTGGGAATTTCTAATAAGAAAAACCCGATACTTAATTATGGCCCGACCCGGGATTCGAACCCGGGACCTCGTCGGCCGCAGTCAAACATGCTAACCATTAGACCAACGAGGCAGTTCCCTTACACATAGGCCCTTTGAAAAGTGCAGTGTAATAGGCCCATTATAACTGCTCGATACACTTTCTAAGAGTCCACTCACACGGGCACGGTCGTACGCGGACACCCCCTTAAATAACACTACAGAGACGCGCACGCGCGCGCAAAATAATAATAAATATAAAATAATATCTCTTACGCAATCTTAAATACCCTGTTGATTTCATTTTAAAAACTTATCAAATTCCACCTGAATGACAATAAAATAAATAAATATTTTTAAAAATAGTGCAACGATGCGATCTCGACCGACGCCTAAACGGCTATGCGTGTAAAGTTACAACCTACTATAGCACTCTTCAGCAGTTTACACACACCTCCTTACATTTACTGACAACTTGTTGAAAAGCCTCCAACTGTTGGGTCAGGTAAAAAGAGCTCTGGACTGCAGCGGGTGCTAAACATTACTAAGTAACTACATTGCGCGCAAGAAACGTTAGCCAAAGAAACAATCGAGCGATTTCAATAGTTATAAATAGGTCGAGAAATCACCCACTGCGCAAGTTCAAGGCCAGAGCTCTTTGTTCGTAACGCTAACTGTAGCTGGGTAATGGATCCCTCGTTGCAAACATGCCTCAATGCGATAATCGCAATGGGGCAAGAAAGCAGGAGGCAAAACGATTGGTTATAAAACTTCATAGCAATTTTAACACTACCAAAGTGCACCAATTTGACCAGCAAAAACACACGAATGAGCAGTTTTGTTGCAAATACACTCACATTATTCAATGAAATTCTAGAACGAAGTTGTATTAATTGTTGTAACAAATAATAATTTTATTCACCCATAGAACATAATAGATTATGCTATTTTGTTTAAGATTTATGACGCTTTTCTAAAGTACCAACAATGATCCATCGCATTGAAACTCAACAAAACAAGTCAGAACGTAAACAACAAGGATCCTTTCATGCATTACGTCGCATTCTTTAGTTTGCGAAACCCCCTTTTCACTTTTACAATACAAAATATAGTCTTCTCCCCTACACACTGGTGCCATCCTTCAGTTTGCGTGACATCGAAGTCACGCTTTCACTTCAGACACCCTTATACCTACAGTTGGATGCGAGCGATCGCTGCACTATCCGCGCCTCGAACACGAGCCTACCTCGATCCACTCCGCTCCACTTCACATCACTATAATATATATAAATTCTTTCGAGTAAACCTATCATTAACGTATATGTCTTTCTTACGTATGTTATTTCGTTTTCACCTTACATTTAATTTTTTTTACCGTTTGTGCAATGAAAATAATTCAATCGAGATTTCGGGACTCGCAGCCCGGATGCGGGATTGCGCACTTCCATCCCGCAATACCGGCGTCCCTAACACTGGGCCTTCGCCCGTCGAGACGAAAATCGAAAATAAAAACATCAACAACATACTAAAGACTTACAAAAAATAAAACTCACGCCCACCCCATGGCAAACGTACAACGAAACAATCGAACCCTTCAGCACCCGGTGTAAATATTATGCATTTAAAACGTTAAATTAACTTACGGGGCGTAACGAGTAGCCTTAAGATAAGATGGCGCACGATTAATAAAAAATAGATTACATTATTATGTAAAATTATGCTAGTCACTAGCGATCCGAAGCTATGCAACTCATTCGGTAACATTGAGGCGACCCCCGCAAGCGCCGCGCGAGAACAATCTAAAGGAACCTTCGTATTTGTATAATTGAGCTAAGTTTCTCGGCGCGAGCGGTGAAATAAGTACATATTAAAATTTACTGTGTAAAAATGCTTAACTCGATTCGTAAATAGCGTAACCGACTCCACGTAACTCAAACTAAATCTAAATAAAAGTATACATTACACATCATGTAGGCCGCTCCTGTGACTTAGATAACAAAAAAAAAACAAATTTCCGCACGAGCGCTCGCGCGGGAGCCGCGGGGGGCGGGTAATATTGTTTTTTCTTAAAATTTGACTAGCCGACACGAATTAGTAAGTGACTAGAACACGAAACATATCATTGGCAAGACTTTTTTTTTCCTCTTAGGCTCGACCTTTTTAAAGTTCGCATCGAAAGTGTAGAAATGTAAAGGTTTCGCCCGACCGCGGTTCACGCGCAGCGTTTGGCCGAAAACGACAAAAATCACAGACATTCCCAATAAATTAAGTACGTAGAGCCCCCCCTACCCCCACCGCCCCCCCACCCGCCACGCCGGCGACTCCAGCGACTCGCGACAAACGACCGCGCCGCCTAGCGACTCGGTATAACGTGTGATGGATCGAAATAAATACATACAATATTTACAAATAAATCCTAAAAATTAAGCTCATCAGTTTGAAAAAGATTAAATTACATCACTAGCGGCGCCTGCGGGTGGCAGGCGCGGGAGATTCACCGGCGGCGGCGGCGGCGGCGGCGGCGGCGGCGGCGGGCACTAACAGAAGCCGCCGAAGCCGACGGAGGGCACGGAGGGCACGGCGGGCACGGCGGGCACGCCGCCCGCGTGCTCGCCGTTCTTGTGCAGGTCGATGAGCTGCGGCGCCGACAGGTAGTGCGTCTGTCGACACACAGATCCATCTTACTTACTAATACTATAAATACGAAAATTTGGATGGATATATGGATGTTTGTTACTCAATCACGCCCCAACGGCTGAACGGATCTGGCTAAAATTTGGCACAGAGATAGATAGATGTCTGGAATAGCACATAGGCAACTTTTTATCCCGGAAAATTAAAGAGTTCCCACGGGAACCAAAAAGACGAAGTCGCGGGCATTCGCTAGTACATTATAAGAGATCCATACATTGGCAAAAACGCTAGCGGGAACACTCAAAATTTCCAGAGGTCTGCTATTGCGGATTGCGTGTAAGTTGTTGCGAGTTGGAGCAGAATTGACACACACAGACTCGGTGTTGAAATGGCATGTATTTACAGATTAATCCTAACCTTATATACAAAGAAATTAGGTACATTGGAGTGGGGGAAAACCTTGTAATTATCGTGTAGTGCTAATAGGCCTATTACACTCCACTTTTCACAGGGACCCTTACACTAGAATCAGTGTAGTGCATCCCATCCAAGCATTCTATATGGGCATGCATTGTTGTGCAAGACATGTCGCAGACGGCGCCAGTCATCGCTTCACCGGCTGCTACGTACCTGCTGGTGGTGCGCGGGCGGCGGCCCCGCGTAGCCGTTGTAGTAGGAGTTGTAGGGCGCGTAGGCGGGCGGCACGCCGGGCGCATAGCCGTACTGCCAGTCGGGCAGATAGCCCGGCGCCGGCCGCATCAGCTGCGTGCCCCAGCCGCCGCCGTAGCCCACGAACGGACCGCCGTAGCTGCGCACGACACGAAGACCAGAGATAAACATGACGACCCAGTAATGGTCCTTCGAACCGGAGAGATGCGAGCACACATTTTTTTTCTCTCATAGCCAGTCACGAGCTACGGCTTCCAATACCGGGATCCCGGACTTTTTTCGTCCGTTTTCAATACCAGTATTGAAATGTCTCATACCGGGATACCGGTATTGGTGACACTATAAACGAAACAGTGACTATGCATGTCTTGGTACATGCCACTGTTTTTATTCGGCTAAGTTTAAAACTTGTATCTGAAGCACATTAGCTCAATAAGATCACCTAAATTACTTAAAACCAGTGAAGAAAAGTCATTTTTGATCAGTCAGAGGGAAAAATTTGTGTTTGAATTTAGAACTCTGTGGCTTGGCAATTCTATTTCATTGAGTCACGAAACGTTCAGAAATATGTTTTTTATCAAATGCAACATTTTATTATGTTTTATTTTCTTTATTTTTTAAAGAAAATAAATCTTAATAAATCTATAACTATTGAATTTTTAATTAATTTGTGTTTTGACTAAACAATGTATTTTACGAGTGAAAAAATTGGCATTCTTTCATTGAATTAAGGCAGAAAAGTGCTCTTTTGGAGTAAATATGGTGAAAAAAATAGTTTTTTTCACCATATTAAAAAATTCAACTAAATTTAGTTAGTTTTAAGTTAAAAACAATCTATCTAATTTTAAGTTTTCCCCAATACCGGAACCTCGGTATTGAAAAAAATCTTTCCGGTATAAAAAAAACCGTTATTCGAAAGCCCTAAGCGCAACTCACCCGTTGTTGCCGTACGCGGGCGCGCCATACGCGGGGTAGGGCGGATAGAGCGCGGGCGTGTAGTCGGGCAGCGAGGGCGGCGCGGGCGCGTCCCCCGCCCCCGCCCCCGCCGCCGCGCCGCCCGCTCCGCCGCCGCCCGCGCCGCCCTCCGCGATGGACGGGATCTGGTCGACGAGCGACTCCAGCCCGGATAGCGACTTGGACGCCACGTCCTGAGACTTGCTCTTGGGCGTGCCGGGGCCCGAGTCCCCGCCCCCCGCGCTGCCGTATTCGCTCGGCGACCCTGCCCACACGTGACACGTGTTAAACCGCACTTATATTTCAAGCCACCTTAACGTGTGTAACACTCAACAATTTAAGAGGACTGCTTTAATCTTACTAATATTATAAATGCGAAAGGTTGGATGGATGTATGGAGGTATGGATGTTTGTTACTCAATCACGTCCCAACGGTGGTCCAACTTCATCAAATATTTCAACGTGGTCCAAGTTCACAAAAGTTGAGTATGTCAGCCTCGTAACATGCAAAAAGAGAAGGTTCATTTTGGGCCTAGTCTATGTACACTTTATCATAAATAGAGTAAAATACATAGATTTTATTAAAAGTAAAATAAGTTAGAATAGCAAACTAAATAACGTTCAAAAAATAAAAATCTAGTTCAGGTATTTCGATATGCTTCCAAGATGGCGCTCTTCAGCCATAGAGATGTCAGTAGGTGCGAAATGTGGCAAATGTCATTTTTGACAAGTGAGTCATCGTGTTAATTTTCTTTCATAATATTTGACATTTGACAGAAAACGTCAAAAATATGAATCCGCCATTGTTACCTACTCATGTTTAGTGTTGCTAATCGTGGAAAGATTAAATAATTTCACCACTGAAATTACGACGAAAACGTGGATTTAAACAAGCTGGTTTAATATTTTATTTCCTTTATTTTCACTACTTGTACAAGACCAGGCCCACGCTCCATACAAATCCGAACCGTCTCCTTATGCAAACATGGCAAATGCTATGCTACTACATTATGCGACAAGCTTAAGTTCCTATCATTATGTGTTTAAAATGGAAGGGGGTCAGAACCCTCAGCAATGGAGAATACGACAGAATGTCTATTATATAAAGACAGGATAGTCACCGGGCGGGTGGTGGTGTTCGGGGGTGGGCACGGCGCGGAAGGGCCCTCGCGCGAACCCCGACTCGCTCTCGCCCGTAGGGGTCGACCTGGAACATTCAATCGGGTTTAAGATATTTATTGTTTCATTAAGAATTAACAATTCACTTATATGAAACTTACAGGCTAAAGAAATTAAGTATTTTGAGCATACAAGGTTAAGATTAAGATAACCTACAATTAGACACAATTAATTCGATGCAAAATATTAATTTATTCTTTTATTTTATAGTGAGGGTAGTCTTACGACCTATACAATCGTACAATCGAGTTCATCTCTTTTTGTCTACCTCTGTTTTCATCTGGTTTTGTTGTTTTTGTTTTGTGAGTTTTTGACGACCTCCGTGGCGCAGTGTTGAGCGCTGTTGTCTTAACGTGCGGAGGTCCCGGATTCGATCCCCGGCAGGGTCCATTTGGGAATTTATAATTTCTGAATTTTGCCTGGTCTGGCCTGGTAGGCTTCCGCCGTGGCCAGTTACCTCCCTACCGGCAAACCGAATAGGGGTATGGGTTTAATATAACTACCGTGCCCCTAACAGGTTAGCCCGCTACCATCTTAGACTGCATCATCACTTACCATCAGGTGAAATTGCAGTCAAAAGTTTTTTTTTATCCACTACAAGTTAGGCACTTGTAGTGGATAAAAAAAAACTCGTTACAAGTGCACAAACACGGAAATTATTATTGAGGTCGACTACTTTATTACTATGATACAATTGGGTACTTGACAACTATTCAAGTAAATGATTTTTTAGTGATAATTAAATAGAGGATTCTCCCAAGTCATAATATCCACGCCCCCTGTTAGTTTTATGTTGAATTTTATATAGATATAGATAACTATTTAAAACTATCGAATAAACTAAAAAAGTGCGTCGAACTTTGATGACATCAATAAACAATATTTCATACAAAAACCCATATTAAGCACGTGTTTTGACATTTGAAAAAAAGAGTTACTGATTTGACTAGTTGTCAAACACCCTATTGCAGTTACGATATGTACAGCGCAAATTTCAATATCGAGCTCACACGGTGTTAAAAAGCACGGAGAGTTTACTGTTCAATATAATTCGCAATTTTATGCCATTCCCAATGTATGGAGAAAATGTCTTGCAACTGACCTATTATAATTGCTAGGATACATAGAGGGGTGTAGTTGATCTAACCGTGGACTGTCTGCAACACCATTTCCTGAAACAATGTTGTTGAATATATAATAAATATTATAGTTTTAAACTCCAATGGCTAATACAATCTTACTAATCTTACTAATATTATATATGCGAAAGTTTGGATGGATGTATGGATGAATTGATGTATGGATGTTTGTTACTCAATCACGCCTCAACGGCTGAACGGATCTGGCTGAAATTTGGCACGGAGATAGATTATAGTCTGGAATAGCACATAGGCACTTTATATCCCAGAAAATTAAAGAGTTCCCGCGGGAACCAAAAAATCTCAAACCACGCAGACGAAGTCGCGGGCATTCTCTAGTAAATTATAAAATAGCTAGTCCTCTTTCCAGGATATCCAGGACCGACTGGGCATCGTTTTGATTCGTATGTATTAAGCCTTTGTCGCCTAATCTTTTCCCGAAAGTATGCTTAGTGGCGTTTTTTTAATACAAGCCGGGCTTGCGTAAAAATCCTTGCGTTACCTTGGTCTTGCGGGTAATGTTCAGCGCTGTACCGCATCCGCTCCGCCTCAGCGAACAGCGCCGCGCCGAACGCGCCCCCGCCGCCCCCCGCGCCGCCGCCGCCGCCACCCGCGGGCGACATTTCCGCGCCGCCGGGGTTGCTTTGCTGTGGACAATATTGCGAGGTAAGACAAATGCCATTCCCACAACCATACATTCTTTTTTTCCATTAATATGAGTATATAGTTATACAAACTATACTCACTAATATTACAATCTAGCCCTAAAAATGGACTAATGAGTAGTTTTACTTTAACCTAAACATATAAAATACTTATATACTAAGAAGTAATCCATCGACGCATCTTAGTCTTTCTTTAATCAATTTAAAGACACTATGTTCTTATGTTCTTTACTACATTCTGATAAATTGGAGCAGTAGACTACTTGGACGTCAACATTTAGAACCAAATTTTTCAGATCACTTGATATTTTGTTCAGCGGTGGCAACTCAAAGGACGCCTGTTTTTTATCACTGTGTAACGATGTGCATAAAGCTGAGTTTGGGTTGTTTCTAAAAAAAGGCGCTCCGTCTTGGCCTCAAATTTGCTCTCCCACGTTTGGATTGTGCTTCCAAGAGTGGCGGTGCAAGTCGAGTCGAGTGTACCTTGTTGTAGTCGGAGAGCGAGGAGTTGCTGTTGCTGCCGGGGTGCATGTCGGTGCTGCCCATGGGGCTGGTGTCGTCGCGCGGCGGCTCGAAGTCCAGCGCCGCCATGCCGGGCGACACCGGCCCCGGCGATGAGATGGCGGCGCCGATCTCGCTCGAAAGCTCCGCGCCGAACGAGCCCGACGTGCCGCTCTGCGGGTACAAGAAATCAAAATTATTTTTATTTCATCACAAAAATTGCTCAAATACAGGTTTCCATATATATATTTTGTCCATTGAAGGATGAAAAAATATGAAAAAATGAAAGAACATTTCGTAGTAAATCTTCAATGGATAAAAAATATAAGTCAGTGGCTTTCATTTTTTGATAACCACTGAGTTACAGAATCGGGCTGCAGGATAGTTTAAAATTTACTTTAAACTGGCCTATGCACCAAATTTTGGAGACATTTGGGAGGCAGGAACCAAATCTGCAAAATTCATTTTTGATCGACTGGTGGTTGTAGGGCGTGTGTGTACCTGCGTGTAGTGGTGCGAGTCGGCGTAGTTGGCGGGTGTGAGGGGCGCGGGCGCGGGCGACGAGTGGTGGCTGTAGGGCGTGTGCGCGGGCGACGGCGTGTACGAGTGCAGCGCGCCCGCGGGCGACGCGGCCGGGAACGGCGTGCTCCCGCCGCCGCCCACCGCGCCCACGCCCGCCGGCGCCGGCGAGCGCGCGAACCCGCTGTTGGAGCCCTGCAACAGACGCATACTCAATACTCAATATCATTTATTCAATATAGGTACACTGTAGGTACACTTATTGACGTTAAAAATTACACATGATGCTGATAAATGGTTACGGTATCTTAAAAGTAAAGCTACGAGCGTTCCAAACGCGCTCCGGTCTGAGAAGAGCCCACAACAAACTCAGCCGGGGTTTTTTTTTATTATCACCATCTCACAAATTATCTTAACTAAGGAACTATCAGAGCCATAGAGCAATTTATTTCCAACATTTAATACCAAACCAAACTTGTACCAAAATAATACCAAATGTGGACATATTTTTTTGAAGTGAAAACTTCTTTAGGCGCGTTGAGCACTTTTTGGTAGGGGTTAAAAATGTGGAAACGCGAGGCTGACACCGTTCTTTTTAAGACAAAAGATCTTAAGTACAAATAGTTCATTCGTAATTAAACTTCAACGCCTTAGTTTTAAGGTTTACATTTTAATTATTTTAAAAGTGCCGTGTTGTTATTTTAAAATATTTATATATTAGTTTTCTCTTCTATCGGCAGTCCCTATGACTACCAATATATATATATTTTTCGTTCATAACAGGGGCATATCCTATTGTGTCAGATTTCGTCCTAATAGGGTCAGGGTTGTCACCTGTGAGTCCCTCGCGAAGGAGAGCGCATCGTGCGGGAAGCGCGGCTGCGGCTGCGCGGCCGGGCTCGGCTGCTGGCGGTACGCGGCCGGGCTGCTGGCGTACAGCGGCGAGCGCGCCGCGAACCCGCGCCCCGCCGCGCCCGCGCCCGCGCCGCCCGCCACGCCCGGCGAGCCGTAGCCCGCGCGCGGCGGCGACGGCGCGGAGAACGGCGCCGGGCTCGACGGGAACTGCGACAATAGACAACTTGCTGTTCGCTCACCTCCATTCAATTCGTAGCGACCAGAGGTGCGATTGTGTAAGAATTGCCGGTCAAATCGTCAAAGTTCGGAGTCAATGTAAAATAAACCATAAAGGCATTGAAATAGAGCTCAATTTGGTGTATCTGTCACCGTAAGATTGTAAAAACCGTTAGATTATAATCTAACTCGCGAAATTCTAAACTGTCGAAAGATTGTAAACTGTTCAATGTTCTGAGTGTCAATTTTTGAAATATTCATTTTATTTACGTTTTCTTGTCTCTTTCTTGTAGGTTAGGTTAGGGTTCGACATAAATAATCAAGTAGTGCCCGGCCGCGAGCCGGGCACTTAGGTTTTATCGGGTTTAAATACCTATCAGATTACAGTCTACCGGAAAATAATGCGTTAAATTCTAATCTTTCGACAGTTTAGAATTTCGCGAGTTAGATTATAATCTAACGGTTTTTACAATCTTATGGTGACATATCCATTCTCATACGTTTAGGTATGTACGATACCCAAAGTCAAGATTCAAGTGTAAAGGTATGTTTAAGGTTTTGACGACCTCCGTGGCGCAGTGTGTAGCGCTGTTGTCTTAACGTGCGGAGGTCCCGGGTTCGATCCCCAGCCGGGTCAATTTTTGGGAATTTATAATTTCTAAATTTTCCCTGGGCTGGCCTGGTGGGAGGCTTCGGCCGTAGCCACGGCTAGCCAGAAACTAGCCAGTTACCACCCTACCGACAAAGACGTGCCGCCAAGCGATTTAGCGTTTCAGTACGATGCCGTGTAGAAACCGAATAGGGGTATGGGTTTAATAATAACTGCCATGCCCCTAACAGGTTAGCCAGCTATCATCTTAGACTGCATCATCGCTTACCATCAGTTGAGATCGCAGTCAAGTGCTAACTTGTAGTGGATAAAAAAAATGTCCAAATACACAAAGGGCGCGAACCCTCAGTTCGGGTGCAGCTCACCTGTGGCTGCGGCGTGTTGGCGAGCCGCTGCGGGCCCGGCGAGTAGGGCTGCGAGCGCGGGGACGCGTAGTGCCGCGGGGACGCCGCGTAGCCGCCTGGCGACGCGTAGCCGCGCGACAGCCCTAGCGCGCCACCCACCTCCAGCGGGGACTCCATGCCGCCTGCCCGATACCAGTTATAGGCCTATTACACTGCCGTGGCCGCTAGTTAGAGCGTTGCTTATTACACAGCAATAAGGACCAATTTAGGGACCCTTACTCCCTTTTAAGTACACTACACTGATTCAAGTGTAAGGGTCCCTGTGTAATAGGCCTATTACTTACACATGCATATTATACGAAATTATTGAAGTGAAAACTTCTTTAGCCGCGTTGAACACTTTTTGGTAGGGGGTAAACTTGCGGATTCGCTTAACCGACATGCGACATGCTTCGCGCCGACATGCGACGTGCTCCGCGCCGACATACTCGAGTTCTTAAAGACAAAAGATCTTAAATATAAATATACTACATTCGTAATTGAACTGTAATGCCTTAGTTTTAAGGTTTATACTTTAATTATTTTAAATATGTTTTTTTTAATTTTTGTTAATAAATATTTTAAATATTCGTTTTCACTTCAATCGGCGGTACCTACTGACCTAGGCACTACCTACCGACTGTCAATTTTTTTTATTTTTTTTCTCCTGTCTATTTGCGTGTCTCGGCAATCTGTCTTGCGACATTGAGCCGTGCGGTTGTGGGTGGCGAATTTGTGTGTCAGAGTAAGGAATCTACTGACGGAATTTCCTTTTAGCTGAAAAATCTACAGGGCAGATCCGAAACATTATTTTAAATGAAATGATTTACTTATTTCACGTAGGACAACTTGTGTCACATGATAAGTCAAGAGTCAAGATTTTACCACCTGTTTGTAAAGCTGATTCTACTGAGAAGAGCCGGCAAGAAGTATAGGCAGATTTTCACACGCAAACACTTCTATATTCCTACAATGTCGCTAATTACTCCAATATCTCCCGTATAATTTGTTCGTTCTTACTCAGAGTACCGTACTCAAGTACTCAAGTACCAATTCGAAGCATTAGACTCAATAGATCGTTGCGCTCAAAGAATTATTATTGATGATGTGACACAAACTCAGTGTCAATCGCTTACGCTACAAAACCGTCGCAAAATCGCCTAACTTTCGGTTTTCTATCGGATACTTTGGAAAAATTGTTTATAAACTTTATAAACTTGTTGTTGCTTGCTTTATTAATTTGCTTGCTAAAGGACATTGTTCCGTTCCCATACAAAGTTCGCCTAAGAACCAACAGTCATAAAACATTGATTACTGGCTTCAAATAAATACCTTTTTATACTTGAGAGCAGATTAAAACAACGGACACTTGCTAAGAAATGACTTATTATCAAAATGCTTTCAATTTTGAGGCTATTTCAACTTTCACAATCAATCTGCTTGAATAAATAAATACCATCTTTATCCGTTTGTAATAGAGCTGTAAACAGTATGTAGATAAGAAAAGGTTCGCCGTAGTTTATCAAAAACATTACAGATAGCGGTAGATATATTAAATTATTGTACTTTCAATAGATGGCGTTGCGAGATTCAGAATACTAGCGCACTTAGCACTTTAAGCTGCTTTTATCTTGTTTCTTACGATACAGTAATGGCGCTCAAGCGGTGGTATTGCATCTTATTTTAACCTGTAAGTTATTGACCTGAAGTTAATAATCGAGAGACGGAAGCGTATAGTAATCAATTTAATAACCATTTATTTATTTTGTAATTAATTTGAAGTGTCCGTTGAATTTTAATATTTGAAATTAAGGTTATAAAATAAGCTAAAAATTACTGTATATTTTAAACACATGTTAATACTCAGGCGAATCTGGTCAATGTTGTTCTATTACACCCAGAGATAGTGAGCGTTGGCATGATGCGGTTTTTTCCAACGTTTCTGGATACGAATCGAATAATACTCGAATACTTTATACAAATTATTAATCATATTTAAGTAAATAGAATAGAACACAACACTGCACTTATCAAAGAGCCCTGTGGTAAGGGTGGGCGTGGCCGCTAGTTAGAGCGTCGCTTATTACATTATAGGGACCCTTTCTCTCTAAATCTTATTACACTACACTGATTCAAGTGTAAGGGTCCCTTGCAAAAGTGTAGTGTAATAGGCCCATTAATGAGGGAATCTAAATACATCTGTCATCTGTCAGAGCATGACGTTTGACAAGTGACAATGTAACGTTCCGTCCCTACGGATAGAGGTCGCGCGTCAACTGACCGTTGTTGGGCTGGTAGTAGGGCTCCGCGTCGGCGAGGTGCGGCTGGTGCGGCTGCTGATGCGGGTGCGCGTGCGGCGCGCCGTACAGCACGCCGCCCGCCAGCTGCGGCGCCGACAGCGCGCCGAACTCGCCGAACTGCTCGTGCGACAGCGGCGCCAGCAGGCCGCCCTGCGCGACACCACGACCCGTCAGACACCCCTCCCCAACATACACAGATACAACGATACCCCGGACCCCATCGACACATATACACCCCTCCCCGACATGCTCCACTGCGGCGATACCCCAACCCCATTAAACGTCTATGCCTCCAACCGTCCCCAGCTTTACTGGTGGCGGTAAACACGTTACAAAATATACATGTCACCGTAAGATTGTAAAAACCATTAGATTATAATATAACTCGCGAAATTGCTAACTGTCGAAAGATTACAATTTGACGCATTATTTTTCGGTAGATTGTAATACAAGGTTTATTAACCCGATAGAACCTGAGTGCCCGGCCTGATGTCGAACCCTGAAAGATTACAATTTGACGCATTATTTTTCGGTAGATTGTAATCTGTTAGGTTTATTAACCCGATAGAACCTAAGTGCCCGGCCTGATGTCGAACCCTAAGAACTACTACTAACTACAAGAAAGACGCAAGAAAACGTAAATACAATGAATATTTCAAAAATTGACACTCAGAACATTGAACGGTTCACAATCTGTCGACAGTTTACAATCTCGCGAGACAGATTATAATCTAACGGTTTTTACAATCTTACGGTGACATACATATGCATGTGATGTCGCAATGACTCCAATGTCGAAGAATAATAGTATATTGCGGTGATAATCACATAAACATAAAAAAGTTTTGAATCCTAGATGACCGACGTCGTTGTGTCGAAGGGACCGATGTGGGTGTCGTGTCCAAAATTTTCGGGTTACTAATTAAACAGTTTGCTTATCACTATCACTTTAAGTGGCAAAATGAGTGAAATCTTCGTTTAAAGACATGAAAATCCAGGTGAGTATTCTTTCTAAGGGTTTTTGGGCGCTGATATTGAAAATAACGCATTTTCAATCTATCTAGTGTTCTAGCAACTCGCTCATTTCTGATTGAAAGAACGATAGGATCATGAATAAAACTACGAATGACTTGAATAATATAGGAAACAAGTTCACGTCATTGATCGAAGGTATTTTAACTTTTGAGACAAGAACTGACGTTGCTAATTCAAGCTTACCTGCTGTTGCTGCTGCTGTTGCTGCTGTTGTTGTTGTTGTTGCTGCTGTTGTTGTTGTTGTTGTTGCTGCAACAAGAACTGCTGCTCCTCAGGCCTTATCTTCTTTGGCCTCCCCCTCTTTTTCTTAGGGGGATTTTCTCCATTGGGGTCTAAGGTGGGGGGCGGCCGGGGCGCTCGAGGCGCTCTCGGCGTAGGGGGCGCTACCTCCCCGTTCTCTAACTTCACCTTCTTTGGCCGCCCGCGCTTCTTCTTCAGCGGGACTTCCGTACCATCTTCGAGGATGATTGTGTCTCCCGGCTCGGGTTCCATCGTTAGCCTGAAAGAAGACTCCCTTTGGTACAGTATTTTTAATCTGTCGTTTACGAGTCATAAGTTATAGAAGCACATCATTTCGTTAGGCGATTACAGACTTATAGGAAGCTGTTAAAATTTAAGTCTTAAGTGTTTTGTCAAAAACTATAAGTTAAAGAAATTTCAGATTAATTTTACCAAATTGCTTCATATGCTGATAATACAAAAAACCCCTGTTGCCATTTTTAGTATACATCAGAATTTTTGCAGCCACTGTAGAGTAGCAGAATAGAAGTTCAGAAGAGATGAGAGGGGGAGGGCGTTCTGGAGGTAAAAGGCATGAACGACAGTGGAAACGGTCGTTAGTAAGCAGATAATAAAAATAATATCAGTAGAGATAAAACAATCTAGTGATAATAAACGAGGGAGAGAGAATTCAGAAGTCTTTATATGTAATGTACGTTAATTCTAATCAGACAATGAATAAAACGTAGCAAGCCGTAATAATGGGAAGATCTTCCTCCGAGCGGATTTTATTAAGCTCGGGGTCACATATATCTTTGGAAGTTGTATAAAGAGCTAGATTATACAGCATTAGAGCAGACGTGGTTTGTATTTGTTCTTGTGCCGCCAGTAGCGCCACCCGGAGAGCAGCACAGGGTCGGTGGTGTCAGTGGTCTGTTACCTCCGGATCTCCATCTCCTCGTGCGGACGGCGGCCGGTGGTGTCGGGGAACACGAGCTCGGCCTCGTCCACGTGCGGCAGCAGCCCGTTGAGGTAGTCGCGGAACTTCTTCAGCGCCGCGTAGAACGGCACCTTGTCGGCCGCGCGCGGCAGCTGGGCGCAGCGCGCCGACGATGAAGGCATCACCCACATGTACTGTTGACGAGATGGTTCAGTGTTATCATGTCGCTACCTCGGATGGACCGGCTTGTCACCAAAATTTAAAAGAATCTAGACATTTTCTACCAATCTATCAATCTGCATGCTAAATTAACTAAATTTAATGCCATCTTAACCGTATTTAAAGTTCTCCTGATCATTGATGTTAAGCTAACTATATCCGCTGTAACAACAAAGTCTGTCTTTTAAACAATTATTTGTATCCCCCCCCTCGACCCCATATCGGAGCATTTTGGGAGCGCTGCAAGGTGCACATGAAGAGCACAGCACAGCACAGTGGGGCACAGTACTCACGGTGTTGGTGCCGGCGATGGTGTCGGGCTGTTTGCCGAAGCAGAAGTCCTTCTTGCCGGAGAACACCTCGTAGATGAGCTTCCCGTTAAACACGGCCACCTTGGGGCGGAACGCCTGCAACTTCTCCAGCAGCACGGCCGAGCCCTCCTTGATCTCGCGCCGCGTCAGGTCCGCCGAGCCCTTCGTCGGCCGCGACACCATATTCGTGAAGCCGATGCCGAAGTTCAGCAGCTGTCACACAACACAACACAACCACGCTACAGCCTCACACTAATATGTTTTTTTCTTTATAACTTAGCAAATAGACTGGGATAAAACATTTTCTTTTCATTAAAATATAAGACAAAGGCGTTCTTTATGAAAGATGACGAAAAACCTACAGTAGAAGACAAAATAGAAAAGAGGACAAAGTGGAAAAGTTGTGAAAAAGAACACAGCGATTAAAAGTTGAGTGAAATTTAGGTGACAATGTGCAACACCCAATATTTGATTTTAAATATTTCCCTAGCACCGACAGTGACAATGGACGCCACAGGGTTAATTAACCAACCCTTTTTCTACAGCACCGATATTTAACATCAGAGGCCCAATTGTCTAAGCCAATCGTTATCGTTTGATAGTTCATAACCTATAACTCGGACTGTTTAAGGAGTTCATACATGCTTTTTGACGTGCAGGCATCTATGAACTCCTTAAACAGGTCGGTTTATACGTTTGACAAACGTTTACGATTACGATTATCGTACACAATCGAGGGGCAGATCAGTACTGTAATCGCAATGTTATCCGATCGATTTCCCGACACCTTTTTTTCATTTGCTGAAAAGAACAAATTTGTAACCACAAATACAGCAAAAAAAACTTATTGCGATGATCGCAAGGTTACAGACACTAGTTCAGTGGCAGGGGCCAGAAACGCCAGTGTCAAAATCGATCAATAGTTGTAAAAACGCTCTAAAAATACCGATTTTACCTAATCTCCGTACACAACGGAGCTATTCTCGTCACCCTGAGGCAAAAACTACATTTGGCAATTCATCAGTCACGCTCTGATCTAAACAAGCCGTCAATCAAAGTTAATTGCTAAAAGCACTATTGTAAGTCGCCACCTATGATCTGTGATTTTGCTATGAGGATCAATCTTTAAAACATAATGATAGTGCAGAAACAGAAAGGGTCTTATTTCTTATCAGGATTAGCAGGAGTCAGATAGTTATTATATTTTATCTCAAGGATTGCAGGCTCAAATTTTTGAGCTCAGATATTCGATACCTCAGATATTTTCAGGAACTTGGCATGATATTCTCCTAATGAGACCTTCCTATGTAAGTACCAGAAACCTATGTAAATACCAGAAAACCCGAGTGAACCCAAGCTGGAAAATCGTTTGCTATATTCATCTTGCAGAAGGAAAAGGGCCTATTTTAGGGTGTTGTAAACTAACCCAATTTTTTTCTCAACCTCAATTTTGAGGGAATTCTATGACATGAATTGGAAGCTTTCAAAAATGCCTCTGCATCCTATGTATAATGTGAGGGAGAATGTTTCCCTGCGCGTGTTTACTGACCTTGTAGTCCTCGTCGGCGCTCATCTGTTCCCGGGTGAGGCCGGACAGGTACAGGCACTTCCAGAAGTGGTTCCCCGGGCCTGCGTAATGGTGCCCCTTGTACGCCGCGAACAGCCCCGGGTTGATGCCAATCTGCGAACACACCACCCGTACTATACACCGCTCCGAACAACGACAACACCCTTGGACTTGGAACATAAACCTATAGATTTTTTTATTAGTAAATACGTACTTTATATTATAAATGCGAAAGTGTGTCGTGTCGTGTCTGTGTGTCTGCGACTAATTTACTACTAATCATTAATTATTGAATTAATATATGCTAGTGCACGTATGGGCGTGATCGTACTCACAATGATGATGTCGAGGTTCTCGGATAGGTGGTTGGGCAGCGTTCGGCGTGACACTTCCTCCTCGCTGATGTCGTTGAAGCGGTCGCGCTTGTTGCGCTCCTCAGCTATGCTATAGCTAGGCTAGTGTACGTATGGGCGTGATCGTACTCACAATGATGATGTCGAGGTTCTCGGCCAGGTGGTCGGGCAGCGTTCGGCGCGACACCTCGCTCATGCCGTTGAAGCGGTCGCGCTTGTTGTGCTCCTCAGCTACGCTAGGGCTAGGCTAGTGCACGTATGGGCGTGATCGTACTCACAATGATGATGTCGAGGTTCTCGGCCAGGTGGTCGGGCAGCGTTCGGCGTGACACCTCCTCCTCGCTCATGCCGTTGAAGCGGTCGTGCTTCTTGCGCTCTTTCACCACGCGCGGCATCCCCTCCATCACGCCCTCCACTTTGATCTCCATGCTGGAAGGACCATGTTCATATATTACTCATTATACTAAATTTATTTATAACATGTAGGACAAAAAGGTGTCTTTTAAGTTACGTCATGTTTTGACTCCACCACCGGTTCGAAAAAAAAATACAACTGGGAAGAGCCGGCCAGAAACTCAGCAGTTGCTTTTTTCATATTCATTTATTTTGCATTCCAATACAATTATTATTTTATGTAATTTACGTAATGTCAATAGAATATATTAAAGTTCGTGTTGCAATATTGGAACCCCGGTGGGGCACTGTAAATCAGTGGTAGTAGAGAAAGGGCGCCTTATTCATATTCAAAAAGTCATTTAATTTGTAATAGGCTTTATCATAAAAGAAGCGCGGCTAGTTCGCTAATTTGAATTTAACACCTGTCGCGGGTAGGCCCTGACTTATCTGAAAATCAATTTGGATTGGACCCTTCCTGTGGAACGTTGCTTACGGTGCAGTTCTCCGTGTTGCTGTCCCATCGGGAATTACCATAGTCTGCTACGCAGATGACACAATGGTGCTAGCAGAAGGCAATTCTTTCGAAGAGACAGCAAGGCTCGCAGTGGTCGGCGTGGCGTGCGTAGTGGACAAAATCCATCAACTCGGGCTTAGAGTAGCACCCCATAAAACGGAAGTTCCATGGGTTGCCTAGGCGACTTGAACCACCCAGTTCGTCGATCCGCGTCGGCGAGGTAGAGGTTCAGGTGGGAACATATCTCGAATACCTTGGACGGAAGATGGGGATTTGAAGAACATTTCTGGCGCCTGGTCCCTAGAATTCAAAAAGTAGCCGGTGCTAGTAACCTTCATAACGTACAGCGCAAAGTGGCTATAAGAGTTGCACGAGGATATCACACGATATCATTTGAGGCGGCCACTGTCTTGGCTCGAACTCCACCCTTAGAAATACTGGCAAAAATGGACGCAGGGGTTTATACCCATCCCCCGCGCAGTACGCCAGAGCTTGGATGGACAAGACGTCGGGAATTTGCGACAGCAAGCGCACCGACAGGCACTAGTGAAGTGGCGTAAGCGCTTGGAAGAGGAAAGGAATGCACGCCAACGCACTGTCGGGGCCATCTTGCCAAACTTTGAGGCCTGGCTGGGGAGGGACTATGGCAACGTAACTTCAGACTGACCCAGGTACTTACCGGACACGGCTGTTTCGGTGAGTACCTGTGCCGGATCGGTCGGGAAGCGACATCACGGTGTCACCACTGTGACAATGACCGGGATTCCGCACAGCACACATGCGAGTAGTGCCTTGCCTGGGAGCCCGAGCGCCGCGTATTGGTCAGCCACGAGGGAAGAGACCTGTCGCTGCCAGCTGTTATGCTGGCGGAAAATGAAACATGGAGGGCAGTGGTCTCCTTCTGTGACCTTGTCATGTCCAAGAAGGAGGCCGCTGAGCGAGACCGAGACCGATTCGATCTCGCTCGGAGACGGAGGCATCAGAGTGGCACTGGTCAACGCCCTGGTCCGACAGTCCAATAGTCCCGGGTGAAAGAACCTCGGGTTTGCAAGCGGCTGGAATGGGGGCTCCGGCCGCACTTCCTTCATCTTTATAACAAACACGCAACCCAGGAAAGACGACAGCTTGCCGTGGCACAAGCTACCGTGCAAAATCGAAAAGGGGATTATATCGCGGACGAGCCCAATGTTGATGAGACGGTGATGATAAAAAAAACTCCCGACTGAGTTGGTCGTCAGCTCTTCTCAGACCAGTGTTTGGAACCCTCGTAGCTTTAGTTTTAAGAAACCGTTGTTAATTACACGACTCTCCAAAAAAATGATCGTTCTTTGTCCTAAAGTTTATTTTATGATTTTTCGGTTAATTATGAACAAACATGAAAAGAAAACACCTTTTTTTGGTATAAAGTTTGCCTTTGTGATAGTTATAGTAATAATATATCATTTACATAAAACAAAGTCGGGTTTGTTCGAGCACTTATAACTCTAGAACGGCTGGACGGATCTGGATGAAATTTGGCACAGAGACAGATTATAGTCTGGAATAGCATATGTGCTATTCCAGACTATAATCTGTCTCTGTGCCAAATTTCCTATCTCGGAAAATTAAAGAGTTCCCGCGGGAACTAAAAAATTTCAATCCACGCGGACACATAGTAACACGTTGACATAGTGCTGCTAGATGGCACTCGAGTTATAAACAACGATCAAGTGTTTTGTACAAGTCTAGAAAAATTTAAAATGTCGTCGTGAACGTAACGTAATATATGATGCTGATAAAAACTAAATCTCCTATATACAAAAGCAAACTTTTTCATGACATAAATTTTTTTTCGTCTAATTACGACCTAAAATATCGAAATTTTATGCTTTAAAGTCAAAGTCAAATTTTGTGTTGACCGGTGTTATCACCATCACATCTTATATTTTGTATACTTGACGTTCATTAAGTGTACTGTGTAAATACCTACTTTGAATAAATATACATATTTTGACTTTGACTTGACTTTGATACAAGACCTTTATTCACTGGCAAACAGAGGATTCGAGAGGAGTATCGTCACTCGAATTTCAATTGGGACAGTGGATAAAGTCAGGTCCGGCTTAGGGGAACTACACATTTTTGAACCTGTTGTAACGCCAGTTGACTGTAGAAAATCGGGTCATTAATTTGGGTTCTATAGTAGGTATACCGTCACATTATATTAAAATTTTCATTTGAACTCTTGTTTCAAGATCGATGAATAATAATAATTACCTACTCTTTAGTCTCTTGTTCTAACTTCTAAGCATAGAAGGTAATAACAATACCGCTGTATTGTAAGGCAAGTTTAATTATAATGTGGGTTAATCACGTTTTTATCGTTTAGTAAAAACCAGCGGCACTCGGTATGTGACTGATTAATGATTAAGATAAAATTTGTACGCAAATTATTTGTCGTAGCAAGTCTATCAGTAAAGTCGGTAACTATCTTACGACCGCAGCTGAAACACTTATTATTATTTATCTAATATCTATACTAATATTATAAATACGAAAGTTTGGATGGATGGATGGATGTATAGATGGCTGGATTGATGCTTGTTACTCAATCACGCCTGAACGGCTGAAATGATCTGGATGAAATTTGGCACAGAGATAGATTATACAATGGAATAGCACATAGGCTACTTTTTATTCCGGAAAATTAAAGAGTTCCCGCGGGGAAAAAAGACCTCAATCCACGTGGACGTAGCTATCAGACGAAACAATGCCCACGTTAGCCCCCAATTATCAAGGTAAAAGTCTGTGAAACCGCACCAACAAAATTTCTAGGCCTGTATATTGACGATTGCCTCAATTGGAAGATACATATTGACTATTTGTGTTTAAAATTAAATAAATTCTCTTTTGGCTTTCCAAAGTTGTCAACCGTCATCGGTGATAATAGGATATAATGCATACGTAAAATCTAATTTACGATATGGGATAATATTATGGGGGAGCTCGACCGACAAAGATAGGGTATTTAAATGTTAAAAAAAATGTTTAAGAGCTATATGCCATTTGAGCCCGACCGATTCATGTCAACCCTATTTTGATAAATTTAAAATTCTTACATTCCCGTGCCTGTACCTGTACCATGAGGTGCTAATATTTGTTAAAACTAATTATCAACTTTTTAAATTTTCGGATAGTGACCGTCGGAAGGACAAAATATGTTTCATGCAGCAGTCGAATGCATATTTTGGTAAAAGCATTTTCAATATGGCACCCCTGATTTAGAATAAACTTCCAGCATCATTGGCCGACCGTAAACTGAATTGGACTAGTGGTTAGCATGTTCGGCTGCGACAGACGAGGTCCCGGGTTCGAGTGCCGGGTCGGGCCATATCAAGTATTGAGTTTTTCTGGCAAGAAATTCTCAGTACTAGCCCGGCATTAGGAAGTTGGCGGTGTTTCACCCCCGTGCCTCGGAGAGCACGTAAAGCCGTCGGTCCTGCGCCTGATCTCTCTCCGGTCGTGTCGGATTTCCGTCCCATCGGGCTATGAGAGTAAAGGAACAGAGAGTGCACCTGTGTATGCGCACACACTTGTGCACTATAATATCTCCTGCGCAGATGGCTAATCTCTCTGGAGATTGGCCGCGGTGGCCAAAATTCGGTCGGGACGACATTATTATTATTATTAGTTAATTATGAAGTAAATAAAAATTAGAGAATAATAAATAAGAAAGATGCTTAAGTGGAATAGATATGATTAGGTATATAAATTTGGTAATTAATTTTAATTTTTCATTGTTATTGTATACCTATTGTAATGCTAATATTGTATTGATTAAGTATTATGTTAAGCGTAATAGTAATATTGTCTGAATTTTGCATGCCATTTAATGGAAGATTGTATTCTCCTGTTAAAATATATAACACCTATCTCCTATCTTCAACCTGAGCAAATAAATAAATGAAATGAAATGTTAGTTTTTCTATATTTATCCATATTTTAGAAGTTCTTTTAAACCTTTTTGTTGAAGAATTCTTATAATTCTTTTGGGAAGACTATGGTACATTACATAAACTACGCTGCAATCGGGTTCTAGGTTCAGGGCAGGGCAACGTCTGCCAGGCCCACTAGTTTTTTCATAAAAATAAGTTTGGATTATTCTTTGAACAGTCCTTTGCAGGCCTGCGAAAAATACCATCAAACCGGTTCGACAATTTCGATAATTTTCCTGGGATTTTTTCTTTTATAAAAAACAAGTCAATGTTCATAATCATGAATCACAGACATCCACTATGATTATATCTACTCGTATCTGTGTTTAATTGTGTTATGGCACATTACGTTCGGAATGCGTTTGCACGTGAATATAAAAACGTGCTCCTCGTTACCGATTTATTGCGAGATACTGTTCCGCTGTGATGAAAAACTGCTTTTAAACGTAGTCCAGCAACCGTACAGTCGGGTAATGCGGGGGACTTCCCCGGTGTTGCCCGTGATGTGATGTCGTGAAGTTACCCTGCGCATCGCAAACTACTCATAATAAGCAACACAGACTCGACGGTCGGAGACCAATAGTATATTGGCTTCTTCATAACAAAATTTCAGTAAAGTTGACAGAAAAGAGACCCATCATAGTGATATCATTATTCATTTATTTTTATATATTAATAGTCATTTACTGTCGAAGGACTGTTGGCAAAAGGGGCGTACGATGCCCCCTACCAAGAAGGAGCGTCGATGTCATCCGGGCGGTGACTGGCCCCTGGCATCGACTACACGCGAAAGGGCAAACATAGAGTACGTTATCGCCATTTAAAGCCAGAATCCAACATTGGGTGAGGATGAGCCAGCCGTAAACAATGATTGATGCAATGTGAAAATCAAACTCTCATGCCAACTGCTAAAGTGGCTAAACTACCTAATTTCATTTATTCGAAAGTCAATTTTGTAACACTCAAAACGCAGACACAAAAAGTAGAATCGCATAAAATATTACCTACTTAGGCTACTTATAGTCTAGCATAACTACATCAGGAGCGGACGCGGTGTGTTTCAAGCAGATTCCAAAATATGATAATTTTTTGCTTTCAAGACCTCGGCAGCGTTGCGTCAGCGGCTGCTGGCCAGTGGTCGGGTGCCATTTGCATGCTAATTATCGGCCAGGTACATGTAATGTGAGCTACGAGTTATTGTGGACTAACAAAAAATTAATGGCTTTATCAATCTCATAACGAGGAAATTCCAATAGGGATGATGACAACTCAATCAAATCAGCAACTCTTTATCAAACTTAAAAACGCACTTCTAGTTTGAAGGTTGTACGAAATTCGCAAATTTTGACGTCATCAATTTTAACGCACTTTTTTTCTTTAATCTATATTTTGAAATGGTTTTTTCTTAATCTATATTTTGAAATGGAATACTTAAAATTAACCGAGCATATGAATTTTAGGTCTTTTAGAAGACCCTCTATTTAATATTCAATTAGAAATAATTTATTTTTCATATAGGCATCATCCCTATTCTTTATGGGAAACACATTTTTACAGTGTGATGGTACCTATACAGATTTCTAGTAAAGCGCAGTAGTAGTAGTGGCGAAGTGCTTATGATTCGCGTCAAGCAGGGTTCGATTACCAATACGGGGTAAAACGTTTGGCTAGACTTCAACTAGATGCTCGACCTTCGTTTCACTTAATAGCCTCGCTTCGTTCGCTTCATTCAAGAGCTTCTTTACGAGCGCTGGTTCCATGATTTTCAATAACACATATTATGGGGTAGAACAGATAAATCTGGGTAGATCCTGCGTGATCTTGAATTCTAGGCTACATTTCACCTAATGCAATGGATCACCCAAACTATTATGGCCAAGCCTACGAGAACAAATGGCCAGTACAAGTTGTCAATATCATGAAATGCCACCTTTTCAATTGCCAGGTGGTGTGGGTAATTCTACGATCGGGCTACGGCATACACAATCAATTTATGTATATCACGTGGGAATTAAAAAAACGCGGGCATCATCTAGTTAAACTCATGAGTCTTAAGTATCTTTTAACCTCTTATCGCTCTCCTATCGCACCTCGCTCTTCGCACTTAATAAAACATTTTTGATTAATATTGATTGACGACTCCACTCGCGCAGTGGTGATCGCTGCAGTATAAATGTGAAGGTTTCGATTTCAATCAATCAATAAATTTCAGTAAATTTGGAAGTCTATGAAAAATTAAAAAATGTTAATTTACTTTTTCTTACGTCCAATGGTAATCCAGTATAGTGGGTATCAATATCGAATTAGACATGAAAGATTTACCTACAATACTTAAATATCGCTCAGTAGTCTCCAGAGATAAATTATGCATATTTTTAAACAACATAATTTCTAAATAACAATGCTAAGTGCCCTTATTTAAAGATGTAAGAAAAGTTTTTCTGTTGCGTCGTAATTCAAGATGACTCTATAATTTGGAAATTGTCTCCGCTCTGGTAGCAGGCGTTTGCAGTCGTTAATTGGTTTTCCCAACGCTCGGCGGCAACGTGTCTCGAGCCAAGATAGAAGAATGAATAGCCACGTGAATGCCAAAGGGCCTAGATTACATCATATATTTCCAAATTGGCAGCCTCCACCAGAAGTCCAACCAACCAACCAAAATGTGGCGTTGCTAGTTTGGGATAGAAATGAAACCAGAAAGTCAACACAATTGCGTATTTGACTACTATACTCAAATAAATTATTTTTTAGTGATTATTACATAAAGGATCACCCAAAAGTTGTAATATCGACGGCTCCTGTTAGTTTTATGTTGATAACTATTTAAAACTATCAATTAATTAAAGAAAAAAAGTGCGTTGAACTTTGATGACGTCACAATTCAAAATTTCATACATACTCCCTTTTATTTGCACGAGTTTTGACTTTTGACGTTTGAAAAAGTTGCTGATTGGACTAGTTGTCAAATAGCCAATTAAAATAAGTACCACGGGCGGGTCGTGAACTAAAAGGTTGTATAGGAAATAGGTATAAGACCCTTACCAATGCGTCAGACCGGCTTGGGACCTAATTATAAGATGACTTCAAACCGTATAGTTACAAAGTTTTACGACTTAGCCGAGAGAAATTGCATTGGACGCGGCCAATTTCCGCAATCGGCTGCGATGATTCGAAGGTCGCGACCGTTACCAGCATGGCTTAATCGCTAATGAGCGATATGCCACCGTTACACTACGCGAGCTCACAGCTGTGACGGTGATTACTACAGCACCTATAGCTATTCCACCTTAATATCTTCTCAAACCGATACACGTCATCTGCTGGACGAAGAATTTCCATAGAAAACGGTCTTATGCTGCTTGCTTACTAACTCTAGTCATGAATAAGAATTAAATAGGCAAGAATTGATTTCATTAAAAGTGACTTGCCTCCTTTCTCTCTCAATAGTCATTATATTGCGATATTTACAGTTTTTTTTAGTGCCTGAATTGATACTACTTATGCGTATCGTTACAATTGTGAATTTTACTGAAGTGTCAGCCAATAAAAGTGATTGTGTATGTCCCATTGTAGCAGCTGTCCCATTGTAACACTCCAAATAAAATAAAAGAAAAAAAACTTTATTGCAGGCAATGTGTTAGCCCAGATTATGTTAGTAACAATCCCATATCCTACGCTAGCAATCCGCAGGGCGACCCCGTGTCTCTGACAGCTACAGTGTAACGATCGCAATCACCTCTGCCCCCCGATTATGTAAGAATTGTCGATCAAATCGTCAAAGTAAAATAAACCATAACAGCATTCAACTAGAGCTCAATTTCGTGTATCCATTCTCATACGTTTATGGTATCGTACATACCTAATCGCACCTCTCATTGGATAACACTCTTCCACTATTGGACAAAATCCATTGACGCAGCAAGAATACCATAAATTCAGCCAAACACAACATTGATACTGTAAAAATGATATCCCATCAAAAACATAAATGTGAAATGAGAGCCAAGTTCAAAATTGTGATATATATGCCTTGGTTGTTGACTTCAGCGACAAAAGAAGTGAGATCTAAATGGGTACCAAGTTCAATGGTCAGTCCTGAAATTTATTTATAACAACATATAATATTTTATAACAACTTAAAATATCATTTCTTCTTATAACTTAGTATAAAATGTTGAAGACTAAGGCTTTGGCTTGGCTAGTTTGGGATGTATCTCAGGGGTCTCAATATATGCGCCAAATTTGACATGTTTATGTGAAATAGTTTTTAAGTTATGAGGGGGTCAAAAGTGGCTCCAAATGGTTCGTGTAATATTACACACGGTGCTGCTCGCCAGTTTTTTTGAACTTTGGCTGGACACGCTTCCGCGTGTCTTGATTGATGCAGAAGATACGCGGTCGCCCTGCCAATTACGTCTCGGAGAACACTATAAGTTTCTTTGGGGCCTCCTAGCGCGGATGTAGTCGATAGCCGGCACATCATAAACGCGGCGCGTTTGCGCACGATTGCGTAGAAGTAATCCACGCGAAAAATCAAGATCTGCTTGAGTTGAACATAAACTGTTAAAAAGACGTGTTCAATGGCAATCCTTCCAAAGAGATCCATGTCCAGCAATTGGCTATAGTTTGAAACGACAGAGCACTTCTTTACGTGTCATCAATCACATAATTAGCCAGGTGCCATGACAGTAGCTGTCCGTGTCCACTGTGCGGCCAGCAACTCGCGCGGTGTAACCAAGCTACCAATGAGCCAATTTCGCATGGACTGACACATTGATTGAAATTAAGGGTAGTGAAAGGAGTCGGCCGCCCGAGAGCAACCTTACGCTCTCCAATGGCCGAAAACGAGTTGCGGCAAGTGTAGAGGATTTGATACAGTACTGGTTGCCCCAATTAACTGTAAACCACCGCCGTAATCGTTGCTATAGTATTTGACCTACTTCTGATGTATTTAGTGACTTTTTATACGACTGCCTGAAAAAAGGAGTATATTGTTTTCAGGGTTCATGTATGTATGTTTACCTCTATACGCCTGAAACGATTTTGATAAAAAAAGGAATCGTTAGAATCCCTAGCTTATTCCGGGTGGCATAGGCTAGTAAAATTTAAAAAAAATTGATGGGGTAACCATGGTCCCGCATTAAAGACTAAATTTGAAAAAAAAACTTAATTAAGATTAACTATATAATCAGCATCTAGAAAATGATGAGTAGATTCCAAAAATATATAACACTATAGTTCAATATCCAGTGATTCACAAAAAATATCATTTAATGAAAATGTGAATAAGATTCTAATTTAACTAGATTAATTTAGATTTTTAACTTTTTAGTTAGTTTTTTTGGCAGGGCAGCCGTGATTTTTAATTTTCTTAATTATGACTGTAAGTATATTGCTATTGTTTTAAGTTCCAACCGAGCACCAGTCTGAGCCGGAGCCCTGTAAAATTACCATACAAACAAATAGGTAAACTTTCACAATTCATACTCATAATAATTAATAACTATAGGGCTATAATTATCGCCTGAGCTGAAGGTTTCAACGCTATAAGTAGGTAGCTGGTAGAAAGTAATGTCCTAATTTAGCTCCGTCACAGTTAGGTCACCCATCCGGTTACAGGCCTGACCTTACGTATATGAAATGCAATTCACCATTCTCGTGTAACGCTGCCATTTGGGCACGTATACACTCTTACGCACCTGATCGCAACAAATCAACACTACTTATTGTGAAGTGAATATCATACTTAATATTATAAATCTTTTTCTTTCTTTTTATCCACTACAAGTAAGCCCTTGACTGCGATCTCACATGATGGTAAGTGATGATGCAGTCTAAGATGGTAGCGGACTAACCTGTTAGGGGTATGGCAGTTATATTAAACCCATACCCCTATTCGGTTTCTACACGGCATCGTACCGGAACGCTTAAACGCTTGGCGGCACGTCTTTGCCGGTAAGGTGGTAACTAGCCACGGCCGAAGCCTCCCACCAATTAATTAATATTATAAATGCGAAAGTGTGTTTGTTTGTTGGTTTATTGGTTTGTCCTTCAATCACGCTGCAACAGAGCAATGGATCGACGTGGTATAGTTGAGGATCTGGAGAGCGGCATAGGCTACTTTTTATCCCCGAAAATTAGGAAATTGCCGTGGGAATTAAAAAACTTATTTCTCGCGACCGAAGTTGCGGGCATTAGCTAGTGCTTAGATACAACTGTTAGGTTGATTCGGCGTATAAATATAAAAAAATTATAATTTGGGTTCGACCCACTCGACTCACTCAATCAAAAGTACCCCCTTTCTAACTAAACCTTTAACAAAGTTTATTTAATAATGTTTACGAATATAATACTTTAGAATCGTCACCTCATCCACCAAAGTATTTAGCATTTCGGTAACTGAGACAAGAGAACCGCTAAATATAGTAATCATATTTTAAAACATGCACCTCTCAATTCTTTCGCTTGTAATGATGCAAAAAAAGTATAGGACGGACAGTCAATAAAGCATTTATTAAAAAGTATCCACTTTAAAAATATTTATGGAGATCTTTTTAACAGCTAACATTATTTTAGTAAGCACTTATTGTGGTCAATTATTCTGTTTCCGACAGTCTAACTTTCCAAACTAAAATGACAACTCTAAATCTAGTAATGTCTCTTTCCGCAGGTAGGATAGCAATACAATTAATGCTGTCATTTTAGTTTAGAGATTGTGTACAAGTTGTTAAAATAATTAGGGGTTCATTTTTGGAAATAAAGAATCTGTTAAAGAATATAATAACATTCATAAAATAAACGAGTATTTAATAAATAATTAACGCACTATCACTTATCATGTTAGTGTTAGTGTAATTTAGTGTATTGGAGGTCCGTGAAAATGATTAATATAATTGGCGTATTTGAATAACGCGATGCGTGGCCGTGCGTGACGATCGCTTGGCGGCTAAACGTGCGTATAAACTATTATACATTTACCTTCTATGCGCTAAATAGTACACTTATTATTTGAGTTGATGTCCATGACTATGAGCTCTTTGATTTTCCAATGGAAATCTTAGGTCGGTCAGTAAATTATAGCATGTTTTAAAACATTTATTTCACCTGCCTAAATCTATACTAATATTATAAATGCGAAAGTTTGGATGGATGTATGGATGTTTTTTACTCAATCACGCCCCAACAGCTTAACGGATCTGGCTGAAATTTGGCACAGAGATAGTTTATAGTCTGGAATAGCACATAGGCTTATTTTCCGGGATACTTTTTATCCCGGAAAATTAAAGAGTTCCCGCGGGAACCACAAAACCTCAATCCACGCGTACGAAGTCGCGGGCATTCGCTAGTATTACCATAAAATTCTGTGATATTACGGTAATGATTGTGATGATCACAATTAAATCTGACTAACATGGTGGAAGCGGTGATAGCCTAGTGGTTAAGACACCCGACCTCCTGATTATCCCTGTTATATTATATTATAAATAACTGGACGTCAATAAGTGTACAGTTTATTTGAAGGGGCAGAGTAAATCATGTAAATAAAACATACCAGTCACGACATTTCAACTTTGATAACAATATTTTCACTGTTGTATTTCACAAATTACTCACAAACGTCTTATTTCCTGAAGTAAAACATTTAAAGGTCATAATATACTCAAAGTACTAATAATTTATCAAATAACTAGCAAGAATCCCAAAATAAAAACAAAGCCTAATGACCTAATGGGTGTTTGACATATAGAAATGGAATGATTCCATAGAGATGTGACATGAAAAGTGAACCATAGACTGAATGATAGGAGCGGGTTTAGACAATTGTAAAAACCGAAAATCGATTACCACATTCTATGATTATGAAATTACCTTGTGATGTTGAAACCGATATTATAATTAAACCTTTCACTAACATCTTATGACTTATCACTAACTTGATGATAGTCGTTAAAGCCCGCAAACCCGCATAGGAGCAGCGTGGTGGGTCTAAGTTCTAATCCCCTCTCTCCCATTGGCGTATCTAGGGTTATTTTCCAGGGGGGGCCTGGGCCCCACTACTACAAAAAAAAATCTAACTATGACAGAGTGGAAGTTCTAGTTTCGTATTTTGACATTTATCCTACGAGGTTATGTCAAATCATGAAACAAATGGTGCAGATTCGTCATCTTGCCGTAAGGCCTTGGTTCCTGAGATGCCATGGTCGATGATCGCAAGGCAGTCGCAAGAGAGAGAGTTATTTAACTCTGAAGCCTACTGAACCTAAGACTTTGAAAACATCCTAAAAATGATTACTTAAAGATTACAGGAAAATTTATAACTCAAAAGTCTATAGTCTTAAAGTAAAGATTTTCTCAGTATTGTTGTTGTAGTGTACCTATCAGTTGGTATAAATTTACTTTTGCAGTTAGAATTTATAGGAGAGCACAAGTCAAATTTTTTGCCTACACTGTTGGAATAAACTGTTAAAAAAACAACAGTTCGTTAATCATGTTTATTGATTAGCTAATTAGACCAACTTTAATTTACGTTTTGTCTCTGTAAAAACATTTAAAACTTTTCCCGGCGTAACGTATTTCTTAACATACTCATTTTCTATATGAAGAAGAGTAGTGCTTGAGAACCTTTCTTCTCCCATAGTAGATCCCAGCCACGTCTTAATTCTCCGCATTGCTGAAAAGCTGCGCTCGCATCCGGCTGAACTGACTGGGATCACAATTGCAGCTTGAATTAATTTAAAAAGATTTGGGAAAAAATCTTGTTTAACGTGTTCCCTGAGGACTTCAATTTTGATATTCTTTTCTTTTATTACGTTTTTAATAATTAAGCACTCTGCTTCTAGAAGAGTCCTATCAATTTGAAGAATTTCTTCGTAGTTATCTATAAAAGCCTTGCCATTTTCGAGATCTATGTTTAAAAACGCATCAATCGATTGGGCTAGAGGTATACTTTCAAATCTGCATTTCATGTTAACTATTATAGTATCAATAACTGAATAATAAATGTTAACTTTCCAATATTCACTGGTGTGGGTATCAGATGGTAAATCAACCCAATCTTCCCTGCCAAGTGTGGATTCAATATAAAAGTCGCTGTCTCTGCTAGTGCTACCTCTGCCAACTCGGTTGTATTTTCGTTTGCTCACTTTCGTGGGTTCTAGAGAAATTTCATGCTTTTCTGCAAACTCTTCTATTTCCTTCCAACGTGCATCAAAATTGTTACGGTCTTATTCAAATCTAGAAATGACTCCGGTTATCATACTTGTCCGAGAATGGCATTTTTACCTTGAAAGTATTTACTTAATACATGTATAATTAATAATGCCGAATGGAATACGTGTAAACATACTATGAATTCTGGTTTTGATATTGCAGTCAATAGACCTACGGCTTCCGCCACATGCTTATCTTTATTTTGACAAATTTCTTCCTCCAGTGCTGTTCTAATGGCATCATAACTATTTATGATAGCTTTACAGTTTTCGTACCGACAGCTCCATCTCGTGGTACTTAAACTACCGATTTCACGACCAGCTTTTATACCAAGTGAATCTTGGATTCTCTTGAGATGGGCATGATTGCCAGGGTATGAAAAATGGATATATAGTGCTTCCAGATTATTAAAAACTTGGTTACTGATGACACATTAGCGCATGAGTCTACAACAGCTAAATTAAGCTTATGCGCCAGGCAATGCACGTAAATGACATGGGGATACTTTTCCTTGATGATCGCTTGCAAACCTTTGTGTTTGCCGGACATAACACTTGCGCCATCATATGACTGTGCTATTATGGGCACATTATCCAAACCATATTTTTTTTTTAAATCTAATATCATCGTAGCCAGACTGTTTGCATCTCTACTAGTAGAGCCATCCATAAATCCCATGAACGACTCTTCAATTTCCAATCCTGCTACGTATCTCAAAACTATCGACATTTTTTCTTCTTTATAACATCTTGCTTCATCTGCTAATATGGAAAACATACCGCATTGTTTAATTTTACTTACAACTCCTTCTATTTTGATTTGATTCATTATGTTGATTAATTCGTTTTGTGTACCAGCACTGCAATAGGTTACATGTTTTTCTAAATGTTTGAAAAATGTTTCATCATATTTAGCGAAAAGTTCAATCATTTCTAAAAAGTTGCCCTTATTTTTTGATTCAGCTGTTTCACGGTGACCCCTAAAAGGCAATCCTTGACGTACTAGATATAGTATGATGTCTATTATTTTCAATAGATTTTCTTTATTTTGCTCAACTTCCTTTTCATGTTGGGTGACAATTTGCTCATGGACACTTGATTTGTGATGTAAAGATGTATAATGCATTTCCTTACTTTGGAGATGTACCGCAGACTGCGCGTGTTTTTGAAGAGCCTCTGACAACTTCTTCCAGTTGCTGTATCCGGTGCTTGTAAATTTTTCACGATCACGCATATCTTTTCCAAATTGCCTACATACAAAGCAGTATACTTTATTTTCATTGATGCTATATTCTAACCAAGTATATTTTTCATAGTTTTGTGCGTCGAATGCTCGTAGCTTTGCTCCAAATTTTGTGCGAGGAAAGTCAATTCGAGGTTGACATGGTCCAGTCTGAAGTGAACTAAGTCATTTATAATCTTTGACTGCGAAATTAAACAATTTAATAGCACTGTCTAATGACGAATCAAAAGACGTACTTGGTATTAAGACTGGCACTGGGACTGCTGCTGGGGAAGTGTGTAAAGACTTTTCATTCGTGTTCGTAATGCTCTCAGTTTCAAGAGATTGCTGATCGGTTTGTCGAGTCGTGTTAAAGAAAGATCGGATATCTCTAATTTTCTTCATTTTATTACTACTAATTCACTTTCCTTTTTTTTTCTTCAAGACTTCGTTTTATTAAAATAATTCACTGCGTAACAAAATTTTCAAGTCGCCCGAAATCTTCGGCTTTTATATGGCTCGATGTTATGCCTGTCCCTTACTTCCCTATACATCCATCTTTTTTCTTCCAATGGTCCAGTTTGTACGAGAAACAGCTAGAAGTTTCGCTATTGTTAATTGTTATTTTTTCCCGCAATGACGTAGTGCCGCCTAGGGGTGCTCGATATATATCGATGTTCGATAAGATATAGATACTTGCCCTCGATACATCGGATCATTCCATTTTACTCGAATCATCAGATATCGATATAAAAATCGATATATTTTATTCAATGCATCAAAAATCGTATAACTCAATTCAATTTAATGTTTATTCATTCAAATTAGATACTCTAAAGCTAAAGAGAGTTCTTAACGCCCCTGGTCTGAGAAGAGCCATCACCATCTCACTAACCATAATATATGATCTATGCTAATATTATAGTTTTATAAAGAGGAAAGATTTTATTGTTTGTTTGTATGTTTGCATTGAATAGGCTCCGAAACTACTCGACTGATTTTAAGAATTAGAAAAAAGAAAAAAAATGAGATCCCTACGTAAATTGCAATAATGTGAATGAAGTCGGAAAAAATCGTCGTGCGTGTGAAAAAGTGGCGTGCGCTGCGCAAATAGTTAAAGTTATACCAAAATAATGTATGGTGGAGTTGTTTATCTCAAAAAGTTCTAAATAAAATTCTGCAATAGCATATGGTTGACTCACAATAACCATTTTTATGATTTTAAAATGTGTTCTAAAACAATGCTTCATATGCGAGGGTGTTTTTACCAACATAGTATTAATCCTTATCAAAGCAAATATGTTATTCATCTCAAGTATTTAATTTAGACCAAAATTAAAATAACGCAGTACTAATGTAAAACCTGATGTGGTGCCCAGGGCCCACTGGCTATATAATATGGACGATAACGGATTGCTATTTGCTAGTCTTTATCTAAAGAACTATCAGAGCCGCAATAACAAATTACTTATTGCCAAGCTTCCTTGTCATAAGATATCTGAGGGTTATAAAGGGTTCCTTGTTGTCTACGGTACCCTAAAAATGATGGGCTTTTATATAAATTTTCACTCTCTAATTTTCACATATCATTAAAGCCGTCCAGTGGTTTGCGCTATGAGTTGATTAAAGTTGATTATATATGAATCTAAATATTGGTTTCACTTATTTACTTTAAAAAGTCTTTTCCTTTTATCTTTTCGTATTGGGTGATAAAATAAAAATTACATACGATATATCGAAAATATTGATACAGCGTTTTGATATGTAGGCCGCCTACACACGTTCTGATTGGCGGGCTCTATTGCTTCGAGAAATTTCTGACAAGTCACTTCGCGTTGTGGCGCGAAATTCAATTGTACCTACTCTAGCTTAGTACGTTGTGTATTTAAAAGTAATTAAACGGAATGTACTGGATTATAGAATGTTTACAAAAACTAAGCATGTACATTAATAGGTATCTCGGTTGTAGATATTTATTTGATTTCAATGATTTTTGTGTGATGTTTCTTACGCGTCTTAGTGTCCAGCCTAGAATTTCGAATCGGTAACCCAATATCCTGGGATTCCTGGGGTGGGCACTAGACCATTCTGGGGTGGGCACGGCCCTATATACGGCCAATGCTCTCTCCTATGAAAGTGGAGGCCTGTGCCCAGCTGTGGGACGTTAATAGGCTGTAGAGATCAGTGATTATGTACCTACATTATAAAAAACCTCATTGTGTCACTTCCGACATACGACTGGAGTTTACTCTTTACGAACGATTATAAATTATATCGATTAGTAAATGAGGGTAAATAAACGCATTTTTTACATTCCTGAAAGCATGCTTGATACATTAATTTATAATAATTATATAATTTATATTCCTCAAAATACATTACATAGTCTTGGAAACATAATCAACTCTTGGTTACCATGGAAACATGAACATAGCGTAACGGAGAAAGTATAATATTGTTAGCGAAGTTGAAATGTCGTGACTGGTATGTTTTATTTACAAGATTTACTTCGCTCCGTAGAAGCTGTATATGGTACCTAATTGATATCAGAATGTATTCATTCAATCGTTCAGTCACAACTAGTCTGTCAAAATTTCCATCACTACATGTCCAATGACAATTATAATCACGTGATCTGACGCCATAATTGTTTACATGTTTTACTTTGCCCCGTCAAATAGACTGTAGTGTATCTACCTAAATTGAAATAAACATTATATGACTTGACTTGGGCCAAACCCATCTCATTCCGAGAGGAGTCTTGTGCTCAGCAGAGAGCCGGCGATGGAGAAGATGATTGATGCATTACAATGGAGGTTGTTACAATCATTATTGACGCAGGTTCTACTTAATATATTGGCTGATTTCCACGTGGCTCTCAAACACCGAGTCCCAGGTGGTTAAATGATCTGTGCTCTGAGTTTCTGACATAAAATCTAAGTACTTTTGACTGTGTCTTTTGACAGTCAAAACAAAGTGCGGCATATCCCTTACACTGCTGAATGTTTTTTTTTGCTGCAATCAGACCTTTTGTGCAAGGAAATCGTAATCGTTTGTCAAACGGGTCATTCCACCTGTTAAAGGAGCTCATAGATGCCTGCACGTCAAAAAGCATGTATCGAACTCCAGTACCTAATACGTTTCACGCCGTCAAATGATTACGATTTGCTTCGACAATTTAGGCCCTGCTTGCAAGTGGTGATGCGGGACATGCGGCACGCGCAGGGCACACCGGCGCACGCGCAGCGGCCGGCATCTCGGGAGCCGCGTGTTTACGTCGCAAGTATTTCGGTACCGGAACCGAAGCGCGCGCTATCGCTAGCCAAAAATCCGAGCGAAATAATCAGATCAAGGTGGAATCCCGACTGTGTTATAATGCGTTCCACGGTGGAATCGTTTTAGCCTCAACTGTGCATCAGTCCCGATGTCGCCTGCCGCTAGCGAAAAACACCGAAAAATTACATTTGCCACGGTTACTTTTTTATTCGACGCATCTGTCAGCGGGCGATGGAGAAAACTATGCTGATTAAGTAATCAAAAAAAAGACAAAAATGAGGAGATCCGTACCTACCTACTAGACCCTAGACAGACGGGTATGGGTTTAATATAATTGCCGTCCGCTAACAGGTTAGTCCGCTACCATCTTAGACTGCATTATCACTTAGGTACCAGTTACCACCCGATGAGATCACAGTCAAGGGCTAACTAGTGAATAAAAAACCAAGAGACACGTATTCGATGATTAGCCGGCGCGTGCGATACATTATAATGACGATGAACGTCATACCCTCCCTCGCCAAAGCATTGTTTATTGTACGCGCCAAAGAACCCTGTCCCTCTCATTACAGTTCCCAGGATACCGGGTGGCACGTTAACTAAAAGCAGTAGGTACCTTCATTCGGCGCACAGTAGCGGGTCTAACGGGCAGGCGGTCGGACATGAAATCGATTCTGTGTGCGACACGCCGGACACGACACGCGACGTGCGACGCACGACACGCCGCCGCCTAGCTAACCGATATAAAATATACTTAACTATTTGATGCCCGCAACTTCGTCCGCGTGGATTGAGGTTTTTCGGTTTCCGTCGGAACTCTTTAATTTTCGGGGATAAAGCCTATGTGTTATTCCAGATCCAGACTATATCTGTGCCAAATTTCACCCAGATCCGTTCAGCCGTTCTAGAGTGATTGAGTAACAAACATCCATCCATCCAAATTTTTGCATTTATATATTAGTATATTTATAGATATTTTGATTGATTCTGATGGCTCTGATGGTTACCGAGTCAAAGATGTGCTCCTAATCTGACATTAGAGTAACAGAATTTCGTATTGAAAATCCTGCCACCCCACCCCTCTCCCCCCTTTCTGTCACCTTTTCTGGCAAAACTTCCAACTCTGGATCACCGCCGTAAGGTAGCTGGCCTATCGGTATTCTAAAGGATATATTTCGGTGAGTGTGCTCAGGAGCTGTTCGATCTTGTACCTCCTTCACCTTTCTACCGCCAGACGTCGTGCGAGTTTTCACCCCTACGTCGTCAACGTTCCACCCACAGGCACGAAGCGCTTTGCGTCTTCATTACTTATTCGCATGGCTAGGGTCTGGAACACTTTACCAAAAACTGTGTTTCCCACCAATTACAATCCAGGTATCTTTAAATCAAGAGTGAATAGACATTTTCTAGGTAAGCGCGTTCCACCTTAGGCCGCATCATCACTTCCCATCAGGCGTGATTGTGGTCAAGCGTAAGCCTATAATGAATAAAAAAAAAACCTCGCAGCATTTCTCTGCCTAGACGCCTCCGTTGAACGACTGATACGAAGAAATCTCAGCAGTACTAACACTGGGAATTTCTTGTCCGCAAACCTCAATAACTACCTAATAGTAAAAAAAAACTCGCAGCGTTGCTCTGCCTAGACGCCTCCGCCGAACGACTGATACGAAGAAATCTCAGCAGTGCTAATACTCGGAATTTCTTGCCCAAAAACCTCAATAACTACATAATAGCCCTGCAGTGCTCGGGAGTCGAACTCGTGGGTCGAGCACGCTAACCGCTAGAGCGACGCGGCGGCGAAGTGTCACCGGTCACGATAGCGTGCTCTCATATCAGTAACGCAATCGCAGATCTTTGGCAAGGCGGTGCGGGCACGTAGCGAGCACGTAGCGAGCGTGCGCCCAACGGCTTATCACACAGCTTAACTGATTTATCTAACTAAACAGGGCTCAGACGGAATACACTTTCTGTGAAAAATACTGCATCGATCTGTACGTTATAGACTCAAGTTTATTTCACACTAGATGATGCCCGACTGCGTGGATTAAGTTTTTTGATTCCCGCGGAAACTCCTCAATATTTCGGGATAAAAAGTAGCATAATTCCTCATGATTCAACCTATACTAAATCTCTTAGATACAAAATTTCATCAAAATGGTTTGAAACCGTTAAAGGGTAGAGACAGACTTTCGCATTTACAGTATAATATCATTCTGTTATTCTGTTTACCACACTGTTTCTGCAAATAAATGAATTGAATTTCTATTAGTATGTATGGAACATACAGGTTTCGCTTATACGTCATGTTTTGACTACCACTGCACCGGTTCGGAAAAAAAATTCTACTGAGAAGAGCCATTAGGAATCTCAGCAGTTGTTCTTTTGAAACAGCAAAATGAAACATTAAGTAGGTATCCCGTGGACCGGACTAACACTTACCAATAAATCAAGACATGAAAGTGTATCCAGTCTAAGAGATTAGTCGACAGACTGAAAAATGTATGTCACATTTTTCAGTCTGTCGACTACTGCAGAATACTGAATACATTACAGTTTTGTCCATCCACCGTAAAATGCATTCGGCACATATTTTTTTTTAATTTAAATAACGGTGCAAATACTAACAAAATTATTAAAATAGCGTAAATTTTTAAATCGTGCAATTCAGCGTAAAAAACTAGCTCTCCAAGTAGACAAAATCGTGATACTTTACAATAGCGTAAAGTTTTCGAAAATTAGTAAAAAAAATACGTAAACGATTGCATCTGGGCGGTTACTAAACTGATAAAATGAAGTGTCGACAAAAAGTGTCTCTTTTGATGGACAAAAAACGTCAACTCGGCCGTTGCTCGTTGCCACTCTGTCACGAAACTAGTTGACACCCGCGACTCCTGTCCTCGTGAATTTATTTATTGTAAAAATGTCGAAGAAACGCTTTGTTTTCTTATGTCAAAAGAGCAACTGCCTGAGTGTCTTGGCGGCACTTCTCATTAGAAACATATATCATATGTGGCACACACAAGTTGTCCACGTGAAATAAATCATTTCATTTCATGGCACGGGATCCATCAACCAGCTTATCTCAGTAGGTACCATATTTCGTCAAAATCGGTTAGTAAAACTTAAAAGCGAAGCAGACAGACGGAAAGGCAGACACATTCTTGTATATTAGCATGGTTTAGTTGCAACTCGCACTCATATCGGGGAAAACTCGTTCGTTGCCAAACTTGATATCTAACTGTAGATACAACAAAATATATATGAGTAGGTATATTATTATGTTTAGTAAATATTCAAAAGTATGGCTTTTATTTCAATATAAGGTTCCGTATAAATGCAGACTCCACCTTTTTGTTAATTTGATACCATTACAGTCCTTACATAGCGGTGATAGTCTCGTATTTAAACGCCGGCTTCCTATTCGGTTGGTCGGGGGTTTGATCCTTGAGCACCTAACTTATTGAAGTTATGTGCGTTTTAAGAAATTAAATATCGAGAAACCTGCCTGCCCGCATCCATATTATCGGTACAGGGATAGGTTGTATCCCGGGGAAGGACATAGGCTTTTTTATCCCGGAAAAGTTAAGAGGCCGGCGAACGCCGCTCGCAACTTCTGTTCAACCCGCAAATATAAATTTGCCGGTGTGTTGCTATCTCTACTTGGCTGATGACACATGATCGCGTGCAAGCGCGACAGCAATATGAGCGTTCAGAATTTGTTATACATTTAGTCTTGTTCCGTAAATACCAAAAATGATAATGAAAACTTGTTGTGTTTTTAACCTCCTGTTGTTATTATGTAACTTGGCAATAAAGGCTATGTTCCTGATCAATTAGTACGTCGTTTTAATATGAAACAAATAAGGAGAAAAAAAGTCATTTATGTCGTAAAAACCTGCCAAACGCAATGCGCTTAAATTTAATTTTGGGAAATTATTTTGAAAAATAATTATCCTAGAACCTAGATAAATACAAGTTCGAATCGAAGTCTCGAATTACAAATTATTTTGGTATTACGTTTGTATGGGCAATTCATCCTCGGCTGGCACCCACGGGAATCAAAAAAATTTAATACATGCGGACGAAGTCGCGGGAATAATCAAGTTCTTGATAATTTTCACTAAGTGTTGTGAAGTCTACAAAACCTCACTTGGCTTCAATAAAAGAAAAATAAATAAATACAATTAGTCAGAGTTTGTTAACTCTGAATGAAAACTGACTTCCCCTTTTTATTAAGTGGTAAGTTTAAAAATAACCATTACGTAACTAATCGCCTGATATGCAACTGTTCATAAAGCCGCCCGCTTGGCCGAAATTTTGTGAGAAATCACTACGATTGTTGACGTTTTGAAGGATTTAATGAATACGGGGCACTTGCAGACTATTTCCACGGCGTAGCCTCGACAAGTCGGCACTGTACCACGCCTGTTAGCTTTCATCTTGACTCCATGAGCTCATACATGACTCACGCTACGCAGGCCCTTGACTGCCCACCATTGACGCTTATAGAGCCAAGGCGATGCAGACTGTTCACTAGAACATTCACATTTGTGGTAAATGAGGACAGTCCACAAGCATGACCTGTCCTGACGGCAATTCGTCAATAAATTCACTTCAGAGATCATTATAGTTTAGCAGCGGTATATTACGAATTTGAAACTCTAATGATGCCAGAGTTGTCTGTTTTACATAGTTCCCAACCAGGAAAGACCCCGAAGATATCCCGCTAATAAATCTAAACATGTAGAAGGAAAAGGTGAATGAGTGACTGACTGCACAGCTCAAAACTCGGGAATTGGTTTGTTTGTTAGTTACGCTGCAACGGATCGACGTGATTTATGCATGGCTATCCCGGAATATCAGAGTTCCCACGGGAGTTTTTAAGGTCTACACCCATGTGGACGATGTCTCAGATACTTTTCACCAAGCCATAAATATGAAATAACAGTTGGGAAGTAAGGTTAGCTTCAGTGGCGGTGCTGAGTCGCTCGGTCGGGCGGCGGCGTGGGCGCGCGGGCGCTGACCCCGCGCCGGATTTAGTCGACCCACATCCACCACGCGGCGGCGCCCTACCCTCTGGGCTCTAACCTAGCCGACAGGCGACATCCATTACCCGTCCCATTGCAGTGAGAAGAGTTTCGCCATAGTCCACCATGCTAGCAAAGTGTGGATTGCCAGACTTCACATACCTTTGAGAACATTTTAAAGAACTCTCGGGTATTCAGGTTTCCTCACGAGGTTATCCTTCACCGTTACAGCAAATGATATTATATTTAATAACTCTAAAAAAGTTAAAAGTACGTGCCCTGAATTGAACCCGTGACCATCCGAATAGGAAGCTGGACGTCTTAACACTCTAAACCTCTACACTATCACCGCTTTATGGAGAGAAAATACATTCAAAGCTGTGGAACGAGTAGGTGATGCGCTGTACACAACTATAGTGAAATCTTCCTTACTTAACTCTAACTACGTAGGTACCGAAGTTGAAAAAACTATTCCGTGTCTATAGGCAGCTAGCTAACTATAAAAAAGCAATAGAAAACTCTTGTAATTTTTTGCGGCGCATCAATCCATCGCGTTCAGTCGACTATGAAACATATTTGTCGCGGTGCAAACCTAATTTCGATTTCACGCGAAATTTCGATCAAGTAGGTACCTGCAGGTGGTCGTGATACCCGCAGCCACACTCACAGCTGCTGTGAGGCCAAAATAAGTCAAAAATAGAACTAGGGACAGCTGACACACGAGCTCGTAGACCAACCAATTGTAAAGGTAGCATTCATCACTTCAACTCATTACCGACTCATTACTGATCACGAATGGCGTATGAATTGAAGGACGAGTGGCCAAGTAGTGACAACGCATATAAGTCTATGGCGATTGTTAAGCAACGTTAATCCAAGTCAAGTGGTAACTGGATGGGTAACCGAATTTGGAGGTTCAAATTTCGCCTTTTCGTGCTCTCCGTGCCTCGGAGGGCACGTTAAGCCTTATTACTCGGACCATAATAATGAACCGATTGACACATAATTCAACAAGATCGGCTCAGTAATTTTGGTTACAGTTGAACATACATAAATACAAACAAACATTGACTGCTAAAATCATAACCCTTTCTTTAGGCTTTGTCGAAATTGGACAAAAACTAGCATTCTAGGCTCTGGCTGTTTCTAATGGCGTTCGAACTTCCCTTCCACATTGTGAAGGATGGATGTCATCCATTAGTGATTAGATCACCATCATCAGCAGCAAACTCGTATATTCGTATAAATGGCAGGATTGTGTGTAATGTCTCGGCCTCGGCGTGTCATCGCCACGAGCCGGTTGCCTTAACATATGCAGTTTTTTATACGATATTATGCAAATGGGACCGGCTATTTTAGGAGTCGTAGGTACAGACTACAGTAACATCCTATTAAAGTTTGGAAGACATTATAAAACCTTAGATTCCTGAATTAGTGCTAATCGTTATACATATAATAAAAATTGTGGTTTCAGCAATTAAATGACTCGTTTAAACGGCTTTCCTGTATGCCTGTCAATTCTCCATTCCTCTATAATGTTCTCAAAGATGTGTGAAGCTGCGAATCTACTCTTGGTCAGCGTGGTGGACTATGGTCTAAAGCCCTAAACCTTTCTCGTTTTGATAGAACACTCGTGTTCGGTAGTGGGCCGTCGCGGCAATGAATCGAGTTCGAAATTATCATTATGAAGTTAAGATATGAATCCCACATATTTTTGACAGCACTTACAACACTTGCGTCTTTGACACTTGACAAAGATTGCGGAGTGCCTAGTGGGAGATTCTCTTCCCATTCGATTGCGATAGCCATAGTACAATTTCTTTGGAATTGTCAAGCGCTTGACAGCTGGCGCTCGATCAATTCCATATAAAATATTGTAGTTAACGGTGTCGCGATCGAATACGTAAAAAAACTCCCACTCAGGCTGTAGATTACGGATTTATCAAATCAGAGATTCTTAGAAGCCCACCAAGCAATATTTGTTTACAGGACAATAGTGTGTTACATAAAGTTGTTCTCTTTTAAGTTCCCTAATCGTTTTTTCTTTACACTAGCCAATGATATCAGCAACTCTTTATCAAACTAAAAAACTCGCTTTCGTATGGAAGTTTGTATGTAATATATAGTTGTGACGTCACCCAAATTTCAAGGCACTCTTTTTCTTTAATTTATAGTTTAAAATAGTTATCCTTAAACTTAAAACTACCCGAGGATGTGAATTTTAGGTCTTTTGGAAGACCTTCCATTTAATAATAAGTTAGAAAAAAAAATATTTTTGATACAGGCATCATCCCTATTTAAGACCATGGATTTGACTCGCTCCAGCAATGCTGACGACATGCAGCGGTTACTTATGCATCTACACATTAAGTAACGTAATTGTAAATGAATATTTTCTTTTGAAGCATATTTTCTTTTGAGCAACCACCGAATTTTTTGCTGGTTCTTTTCGGTAGGAATGCCTTTCCGAACCAGTGGTAGATTCACTCGACTATTCAAAAGCACTTGTCAAAGCCAATTTGTTTTTTTTTAACCACTACAAGTTAGCCTTTGACTGCGATTGCACCTGATGGTAAGTGATGATGCAGTCAAGATGGTAGCGGGCTAACCTGTTAGGGGCATGGCAGTTATATTAAACCCATACCCCTATTCGGTATTGAATAAAAAAGATTAGTTTTTTTTTTTAATTTTGCAGATACATCAAGGTGAAGAAGAAAGAGAGAGCAGCAGAAATCCTAACAATCGCTGAGCAGTAGCCAGTAAGTAAAGTGTAGAAGTGAAGGTCTCCACTCACCCATTCTCGTCCTTGATCTTCTTCTTGCGGCCGCGCTTCTTGGGCTGCGCGAGCATCGCGTGCTGCGCGTGCGGGTGCAGGTGCGCATGCGCGTGCGCGTGCGCGTGCTCGTGGTGCTGCAGGTGCGGCGGCAGGTGCTGCTGCTGGCCCAGCATCGCGCACATGGCCTCCTCCTCCACGAACGAGTACGGGTCGTCGCACTCCCGCTTCACGCCGTTGTACAGGTCTTCCTCCCGCTTCGGCGCGCCATACTGGTGCTGGTGGTGCTGCTGGTGGAGCGGCTGGTGGTGCTGCTGGTGCTGCTGGTGGTGCTGCTGGTGGTGTTGCTGACTCATGTCGTAGGGCGCGTCGGGTTCCCGTTTGAACGCGTACGGGTCCTGTGGGAACGGACGGATCTTCCATGGTAAATGACAACTAAAAACAGCGTCATTTCTTGTGATATTTCATGTTCCTTATCACGCAATAGCGGAAAGGATACTCCAAATCTTTAAAGGTTTATACGCTTGAGCGAAACTTGACTCTATATTATTAATTGAGTACTTGTAATCTATACTAATATTATAAAGAGGTAAAGTTTGTGAATTTGTGACGTTGTAGGGGGTGATCTCTGGATCTACTGAACCGATTTTGAAAACTCTGGTACCAATAGAAAGCCGCCTTATTTGTGAGTGTCATAGGCTATATATTATTCCAAAAAATTTGGGAGTTTCCATGGGAATTTAATAAACTTATTTCACGCGGACGAAGTCGCGGGAAAGTCTGCTAGAATAAGAGCACTCTGTACCCAAATTCGCAATAAAATTTATTGATTGATTGAAACAAGAAATTGGATGCCATCCATATAAACTACAAATTACCACGGTTTCTCACCTTCGATTGTTCTCGAGCCGGTCAGAAAACCTTTATGTAGTTTTACGGCATTAAGTGTGAGATCTATAGAGCAAACTTTGACTTTTTTTTAATTCATTATAGGTTTATGCTTTACCACATCACACCTGATGGAAAGTGATGAGGCCTAAGATGGAACGCCTAGAAGATGCCTATTCACTCTTGATTTAAAGATACCCGGATTGTAATTTGTGGGAAACACAGTTTTTACTTAGACTTAAGTCATGGTTAAAACGAGACAGATTTAAGTTACTTACATAAGTCCATCTCGTTTTATCTCTAAGTAAAGTCTGAGCCAAGTCAAAGTACGCTCTATAGGTCTCAGCATAGGAGCGAAACGCAGCAAAACTCTGTGTTCGCATCGTGCAACGTCTTGTTCACTCTAAATAAAGCTTTTTCTGACCGGCTCGAGCCGATCCCGCTTCGATAGATGCGGTGGAACTCTTAGGTCCCCAGAAAAAAGATACAACGAAACAAGCGGCAGTGTATGTACCTGTGGGTACTTGGGGAAGGGGAAGTGCTGATAGGGCTCGGGGTCGTGGTGCTCGTGCGGCGGTGGCGGCTGCGGCGGCGTAAGCGGCGGCGGCGCGGGCGGCGGCGGCTGCGGCGGCGGCGGCTCGAAGTGCCGGTAGGGCTCGGGGAAGGCGTAGGGCTCGGGCGCGTCGGCGGGCGGCGTTGGCGGCGGCGGCGCGGGTGACGCCTCGGCGCTGGACGGCTTCCGGCGCGCCTCGCCGCTGTTGCTCGTCTCGTAGCCGTCATCCTGGCTCTCCGCCGCCTTCGGCTTCTCCTCGCCCTCCTCCCTGCGCACGGAACACACGCGCCAGTCAACACACGCCTCTAGCAGAATATCAAAGAATCACTTATTGTGTGGCATATTTAATCACAGTCCGAAACAAACTTCTTGTCTAATAAATTCTACATATCCAAAAAATGATGTAAAGAGGTTTTATGCCCATTTTTATAGTATGTAGCCCAAATTACCACCAAGTTGATACGTCTTAAATCTTTATCATTGAACTTAAGCAAGATCATCAAAAGGCGCAGAATTAGATCAAACTCCTAGGTACACATATACACGTCAGAAGTTTAGGAACGCCTTATAGACAATTCGTCAAACCAGACAATTGTGGATCATGAATAGTGCACTCCGATTTCCCACCTTCCAGTAGAAAAATAACTAATCAAGCAATAATTAATACGAACCTCCACAACACAACACCTCAAAAGACTTAATTTTATTTTCTTTTAAACTCAAAGTATATTTATTCAAAACTAGATGATGCCCGTGACTTCGTCTGCATTGATTAAGGTTTTTCAATTCCCGCAGGAACTCCTTAATTTTCCGGGATAAAAAGTAGCCTATGTCCTTCCCCGGGATACAAACTATGTACCAACTTTCATAAAAATCAGTTGAACAGGTGGGCCGTGAAAGCGTAGCAGACAGACAGATGGACAGACTGACAGAAACACTCTCGCATTTATAATATTAGTATGGATTGTTACCTACATAGTACACCTCCTGAGCGTCACGTTTACAAAGTATAAGACGTGATAGTGATAATAATTAACAATTCGTATGATCTGTGGCGGTGGTTCTTATTGCCTGTTTTTGTATCGGAAGGACAAATGGTGCTTAGCACATACTGAACTTTGATCCATAGAGATTGATCTGGTCTTCGATTGTAGCAGAATAAGCTCGTCCTGTATGTCAGTAACAGCGAGTACAGCGCCAGAGGAGCTCCCTCTGACGCGCGCTAATTGGCGTCCTCTTGTGTAACACGGGTCGATACAGTTCGTACCTACTACACTATTACCTATTCTGTGCTACTACGTGGCCCTACTGCCTGAATCCTGATACTGGTGGATGGGACAGCGTTGTAGTTACTTGCTATTTGACGTTATCTTACAAACGAAGATTTTAGTGAAATTGACCTATTTTTAAGTCTCTTCTGAAACCTTTTATTGCTGACGTAAAAACCTTATGTCAGAAATCGTTAAAAATTGTGTCAAACACAACAATATAAAATAATACAGACTTTCGAAAAACAGAAATGTAAATAAAGGATCGAGAGCTAAACTACACAATAACTGACATTTGAGAATGATCCGTAAAACAAAGAAACTTCAAAGAGAGCGAAACTTAAACATAAATAAAGGTAGACAAATAAGGGCCAAGTTCGGTTGCCAATATGGGATATAGCTGTAACCACACAAACTTGCCGTCACGATATAGAAAATGAATTTCCGTGCGATTGCAATGCGATTTCATTCACGTAAATATTTCAACTAACATCCCCCGATTTTCCATGTTGCTGGTATAGTAAAACTACGCACAAAATCTGTAAATATCTAGTTGTGTACACATCTATCTATCTATTAGAGAAAATAAAACTCTCTTAATCTGTGAAATGTATTTAATGACGTCAAAATTGTCACTGACCCGCAAAAACTATTTCCCTTCCAGAAATTGATAGTTAACCTTAACTAGAGACCATTTCTGGAATTACTGGAATTCGTAATGCTCAAGACCGCGTTTCCAGTGCAGCATATTATTATCATTATTGCATAGGTATTATTGTCGCTGCAGTATAACAGCCTTTAGGGTGTTTTGAAGAGCAGCCCCTTTATTCTCTAACTCAATGGCTTTCATATAATTATAGCAACTGAATATTCTTTTTATCCGTTGAAGGTTTGCTATGAAAATGAAATTTTCATTTGATAGCAAACCTGCAATGGATTTACTGACACTGATATATACAAATTTTTTGACCGCCACTTAGTAGTGAGAGAATAGGGCTGCCAGTCAGGCTGCCAGGCTGTGAGTAGTCAGTAGGTAAATAATTAATGAAAAACCACGGTTTTTCTGGTAGTGTTTATTAGTCGGCCACGTTAATTAGCACATACAAGATTACACACGAGTCAGACGCAGGTCGCTGGTGTTGTTTCACATCAGTTAATTAACTCCTCCGAGAGTCGTGTGTAGACAGTAGACACAGCCGTCAACGGCTCTATGTCTATAAATCTAAATGTGTGGATATCTGATGCTTGCGGTGAGATCCATGTGCAGGTGCGCCGTACCTAGTATTCGTTAATAGAAACGTCCCATCGGACATTTTCCACTACAAGTTAGCCCAGACAAAATTCAGTAATTACAAAGTCCCAAATCGAACCCGGGCTTCCCGCTTATAAGACAACAGCGCTCACTACTAAGCCAGAGGTCATCAACTGTAAACTTCGCGATTCGGCTATTGTTTATAGTTTTTGTTTTCCTCCTCTTGTCAGTAGAATTTTCTTTCAGTGTCGCCGGGATGAAACATATTCTTGTTGTCTTCATTATTGTTTATAGTAAGTACTTCCTCATCTCAGTAGAATCAGTCGAATCAGTGGCGTAGACGTGTTAGCGTCATACTCACTACAGAAAATCTTGTCGTCTTAACAACACGCTGTATAAAGTTGTTCTAGTGGCAATAGACATAAGTTACGTTCCTCAGAAATCGAGATTTTAAGTTTCCTTGTATCTTGTGTCTTTTGTGTTTTTGTGGTGTACAATAAAGTATATACATGCTTTTTTTGTATCCACTACAAGTTAGCCCTTGACTGCGATCTCACCTGATGGTAAGTGAAGATGCAATCTAAGATGGTAGCGGGCTAACCTGTTAGGGGCATGGCAGTTATATTAAACCCATACCAATATTCGGTTTCTACACGGCATCGTACCGGAACGCTAAATCGCTTGGCGGCACGTCTTTTACCTGGAGGGTGGTAACTAGCCACGGCCGAAGCCTACCACCAGGCAAAAAGGTATGTATGTATGTATAGACATAAATACATACAATACATAATACATAGATACGGTGAAGCATCTTAAAGCAGGGAATGTCACAAGCTCGTCGTCAATGTCCTTCGTTGTCTATCAATCAGTCTATCCATCAGACGGTAGCAGCAGTCGGCAGTACTGTCACCTGTCCCCGTGACCTCGCGCGGGGTCGCGACCTCTGAACAAAAGGCTCCTCCGCGCCTCGCACGCAGCGCTTGCCATTAGACGACCCACCGCTACATGTGCGCTTTAAAATCCCTATCGCGCGGGAGGTGCTATGGACCGGACGTAACGTTCCCCTCTACCATAATACCGGCCTATTGCGTAGCAAAAAATTATAAGAATATAGCGCGGCCCCGCCCGCCGTTTAGTTAGGGTATTCTGCATTTAATTAGCCTCTCGTGCAGCGCTATATTCGCGATAAATGTGTATTCGATCCAAAAGTGCAGCAAGCGCGTATATTACATAGTCATTAAGGTTTTCGAGAATGGATGGACACAGTATGTAAATTCGCTCTCGATTGTGAAGCGAGCTTCTACTAAATACTATTCAAATTAACTTTAAATTACTTAGGGCTATCTTTTGTGGGTAGTAAAGTATGTACATAAGATTGTGCGTTATCGATTATATTTATGTCCGACTACCTTCATTCACCTACGATTTTTAATAATCCCATCGGAACTCAGGCATAAAAACCTATATCCACCTCCGAGATTGAAGCTCTCTTAACCAATAATCGGTTAAGCAGATGAGCCGAGAAAAGGTTACAGAGAGGCAAACTTTTGCATAATTTACAATACAAGTATGGAAGAGTCGATCTGTCACCGTAAGATTGTAAAAACCGTTAGATTATAATCTAACTCACGAAATTCTAAACTGTCGAAAGATTGTAAACTGTTCAATGTTCTGAGTGTCAATTTTTGAAATAAGTATTCATTTTATTTACGTTTTCTTGTCTCTTTCTTGTAGGTTAGGTTAGGGTTCGACATAAATAATCAAGTAGTTGTCGGGTTTAAAAACCTATCAGATTACAATCTACCGGAAAATAATAGAAAGAAGAATCTTTCTAATCTACCGGAAAATAATGCGTTAAATTGTTATCTTTCGACAGTTTAGAAATTCGCGAGTTAGATTATAATCGAACGGTTTTTACAATGTTACGGTGACAGATCTATTTTATGTAAGTAGTGACCAATTGCTCCAATTTTAGAGTTTACTTAATATTTTGCAATTTGCCGTCGCATAAATCGTTTTGTGTGGAAAGAGAGCGCCATGTCCTCTCCCCGGGGCCCGGGCGCGTCGCTCGGCGGTGGCGAGGTAACTTTCCAAAGTGACCTTTATGAAGCTCCAAGCGGCCCGCACCTAACGCAAGGCATGCAACCCTACGTGCACACATCACTCGGGTTTGAACTTTCAACGATTCCATCAGCTTCAACACATTCTAGACTTAAGTTTTGTGAAGGATCTAAAGGCGTCTGTCTGTAGTCGATAATAGACTCCTCTTGTAAATATCACAGTAAGATTGTAAAAACCGTTAGATTATAATCTATAAACTCACGAGATTGTTAACTGTCGAAAGATTGTGAACCGTTCAATGTTCTGAGTGTCAATTTTTGAAATATTCATTGTATTTACGTTTTCTTGTCTGTTTCTTGTAGGTGACTTCGACATAAATAATGAGGTACTTAGGTTCTATCGGGTTAATAAACCTAATAGATTACAATCTACCGAAAAATAATGCGTTAAATTGTAATCTTTCGACACTTTGCGATTTCGCGAGTTAGATTATAATCTAACGGTTTTTACAATCTTACGGTGACATATACATAGAGATAGTATGGAGCAGACACTTAGGGGTCCCTATCCAAGATATTCGTTTTCTTTTACCGGAAATGCATAGTAAACTATAAATCTAAATTTCAGCACGTAAATCCTCTCAATTCAGGTCCTCTATTCTATCTTGAAGCCTCTTAGTAAAGATCACAGTCTTCTCAATAAATCATTGAACTACCTATATTTGTTCTAAATTATTATGTGAAAGTTTGGATGTTTGTTACGCCGCAACGATTGAACCGATTTGGAATGGAGGTTATAATTTGAGGAGCTTATAATTTCATTACATAATACACTTTATATCGGAAAATTAAAAAGATCCCGCGGGAACCAAAATACCTCACTCCACGCGGACGAAGTCGCGGGCATCATCTATTAACAAATAGTTATTATGGCAGAATAGGGATGATGACAACTCAATCAAATCAGCAACTCTTTATCAAACTTAAAAACGCTCTTCTAGTATGGAAGTTGTATGAAATTTGCAATTGTGACGTCATCAAATTTCGACGCCTTTTTTTTCTTTAATCTATGTTTTAAAATGGTTATCATACCTAAAACTAACCGAGGATGTGAATTTTAGGTCTTTTGGAACACCCTCTATTTAATAATCAGTTAGAAATAATTTATTTTTGATATAAGCATCATCCCTATTTAAACATGAATTGCTTAACTATAAAAAGTACTTAATACACTAATGCTGAATCAGTTCAATCGTCAGATCAGCGCCGGCGCCACGGGTGCCGACCGGAAGCATGCTGTCCACTCGTTACAATCACTGAAACATATGCCAATAACAACGACAAAACTTCCGGTGGGAGACATCTACTCAACTTATTGCGAGTGTGCCAAAACAATACGATAATTACACTTTTTTATTTCTAGGACGTTACTATTACCGATTACCGTTGCCGGTTCAAGAACTTATCCAGTTCAATCGGTTGCGTTTGGGACAGTAAAGAGAACCTTTTCAGGAAACGACCACCTTCTATTTCTGAAAACGATATCTCCTGTTGGATTGCGGTCACGACAGCTAAATCTAAAATGAAACTAGCCAACTACAAAAAGATAAATTATACCCGATTGTCAGTGTGCAAACCTTGATGTACAACAGGTAGAGATGCTCTGTAGGTACATCCTCCCAGTCAAAGTCCCATGAGAGTTGTTTTCCTATAAAACAAGTGATTTTTAATTGTTTAAAACGCCCTTATAAACTTCTTTCTTCTTTTCCATGTCATCATCCCATTATAGGATTGAGGTCGGGCCTCCTTGTACGTAAGCGCCATGACTTCCTGTCCTGGGTTGTCATTGGCGTGATGTTAAGGGCTCTAACGTCCCCCTCGACATTGGACCACCATGTGACTGGGGGTCTACCTCTCCCTCGTGGTTTGGTGGGAATATATGTCCGTAGGTAAGATCGAAGCCTACTCTCCTTAGCTTTTCCTGCACTGCTACCTTAAACGCACTGTTATAAAGTGCGTTATAGTTTAAACAACATGCTTGTTTGCTGCAACGAACAGCTTGAAGTGTTAGCAATCATAACAAGTAAGCTATCACCGTTTTTTTTCAATCTGATAATAATGAAATCACAAAGCGAACTAATTAATCTCGTTTGAAAGCAGTAGGTATGATTGCGGCGCGAGGCAAGGGCTGTGACCCGCTCCTCGCAGTTTTCCTTATCGCGCAGGCAACAGCCTGGCGTCTCGATAGGCATTAATCGCGAATGCACCTGATATACCTATCAGCGACGCAGTAAAACCGCTACCAACGCCTCAAAGTCACACCAATAACTCTGCGGGTGCAATAAACTAATTTCCTTGGTATTCATCTATTATACAAGTACTTATTAACTTGTTGTTAAAGTGATTTTTTGCACTTAAAGTGATACAGGTTCATCCTAAACTTCTAGCACTGGTATGATGTGGATGAAATTATTTTCTAGGTCCATCTAGTTTAATCCAAAGGGTGTGTTTAATAATATAAAAGTTGATTATACAAAGTCAAATAACAAATATCGAACATAGCTTCATTTTATTTACACTTTCGATGGTACAATAAGTCAAAATTGATAGCGATAATTATTTATTTAGACTTGGGAATAAAGCTACGACGACGCGATGGTTATAAACGCGACCCTTACAACTTGCAGAAATTATATTTGGAAAGAAGGGAAGCGTTCACTGTGTAGCAAAATATACACTTTAAGATAGTATTTGTTAGTGCTTGAAATCAGTAGCTCGTTAATAGTTACAGATAAGTTTGTTTGGGGAAAAACCTCTAACAATCGACTGTTCGCAGTATTCTCAGATGCACATTAAGTTAAATTTGAATACGCTATGAGTGGTTATCCTCAACACGAAACTCCTTTTTGTTATCAGATCATCGCGTCAAGGTTTATGAGGTGTGCAACCGCTAACCGCACTACAAAAAGCCGGCCAAGTGCGAGCCGGACTCGCACACGAGTGGTTCCGTACCATCAAACAAGATTTAAAACACTATTGTATTTTTAAATGTTTTCGTAAAAGAAACAAGAACATGCTCTACATTCATGTATGCCTTTGCTTTTTATTTTATTTTTACACACTGTGGAAATTTAAGCTGTTTACCTATTACGGTCCATGAGATACAGCCAGCTTGAGATAAACGAAGGGACACAGGGGGCTTAATAATAAGGTCCCGTTGGCAGCCTTTGGGTACGGAACCCTAAAACGCATTGTGTTTGAGCGAGTAAGGAAGCAGACCATTTCGTGTGACAATGAGGCCAAAGGTTTCAGTGTTTGTGTTGGTAAACATTAAGTGATACGTAGACGACATGCATAATGTAATTATTTCGTTGTATTGTCCCTAATGCAGTTTAAGATAAGATAGACATGTCAACAAGAGTTTTAATTTATGAATAATTAAAACTTGGAGAACTCAAAGTTCTTCAGTACAGCTATATCACAAAGACAAATCTTAACTACTTACTTCTACTTACTAAAATTACAAATGCGAAATTGTGTCTGTCTGCCAAGCTAACCGCCCGTCTTTTCAACCGATTTTGATGAAATTTGGTATCGATATACACGATTACATTCCGACGAAGAACCTAGGCTACTTTTTATATCGGAAAATTAAACCAACACGGCCTCATCTAGCAAGGATTAATGCGAAGCGAAGCGAGCCATGGAGTTAGTTAGATCATAAGACAAATAACTACACCTATAATAGCGGTTACTGATGTGTGTGTCAGCGTCCAGCGATCAGAGCAATCAGTCGACTAATAATTACGTAACACAACACACAAACTGGATCTCGCGAGGTCGCTCAACACTTAACGTGCAAATCCCGCGCCGAGGCCGACGGTGACCGACGCAAAGACACACTACACTACTTGCCTACACTCTAACTACACTACACTACTTGACTGCCTCATTGGTCGGTTAGCGTAGTCGACTACGGATCACGAGGTCCTGGGTTCGATTCCCGGTCGGGCATAAAAAGGTATTGGGTTTTTCAATTAAGAAATTCTCAGTGCCAGCCCGGAGTTGGAAGTTGGCGGTGTTTCACCCCCGTGCCTCGGAGAGCACGTTAAGCCGTCGGTTCAGGTTATTATCACTAACATGATAATAGTCGTTAAAACCCGCCAACCCACATTGGAGCAGCGTGGTGGGTCTAAGCTCTAATTCCCAATCTCCTATGAAAGTGGAGGCCTGTGCCCAGCAGTGGGACGTTAATAGGCTGTAGTGGTAGTGGTAGATGTAACTGTGCAGGGCAGCTTGTATGCTCCTGAAAGCTTAATAATAAATGCCAAATTCACCCAAGTCTCTCATCGCAGGTTTTTATATCTCACGTACAGCCAATCTGAGTCTGTAATTTTCTAATGATCGGATCGCCATTTTTTTTAAATTATAAATTAAGTTTATTTCCCAATTAGTTATCAATGTTTGTAACTCTTTCATAAATATTAATTATGTGCACGTTTGTTTATAAAAAGGTCGCGCTTCAGTCATTGTTCTAGGTAAGACAAAAGTTCTGGTTATCACTTGGTTAATCTTTCCAATCTCTCGAATTTAAATACGTTATCTAGTAGGTCTAGTACTATTATAAATATGAAAATGTGTCACTCTGTCTGTTACATTTAATTAAGTACTATTGATTTACTTACTTTAGTGAAACAAAATTTACCTAGCTAGCAACTAAAATATTATAGGAAGTAGGAACAGAATCTGAAATTTTTAAATCCTATCAACATATTTGAGAAAAATATGGAAAACTCAGACTAGCAAATTAGAAACAAAATAGAACCTGGATTCAGATTCCAGAGGATGCGAGTATGCGACGAGAATCGAGATAAGAGACCCTAGGCACGGATCTAACTAGGTAATTACATTACCAGTAGGGCTAGCATTCGCAAAACGAGTAAATTTATGTCTACCCGTTATCTCTATTTGTCTACCGAAGCTAACATGGTTACACACATTGTGACTTGTCTCGCTACGTCAAAAGTAGAGATAAAAGTAATATTTCTTATCAGTAGTATTTTTTTCTACGAACAGTTAAATGCCAACTATAGTAATATCATAGAATAGGGAATAGTACTTTGTACAGAAAAGTTACGTCGTAATAAAGCCCAATTCAGCTCGCACAGCGCTGCGAGTGAAAATAATTAAATACCTACCTCTATATATCTCTTTCTATCGCGTAACTCTTGTCCTTTTAGACGCGGAAGCACAAACCATCAAACAAACACTTTCGCAGTCATAATTCTAGTAGGTAGGATTTACTATCTATACTAAAGTATACGTGTATAAACACATTGATAAATTCAAGAAGAAAAGTGATTGTCATAATGTCAATACTAGAAATAAAAATAAACTTGTAATGACTGCTAGGCTTAGTAAAACTAGCAATTCATTTGTTGGAAATAGTGTCCGCTTCCACAATAAGCTCCCAGAAGACATGTTAAAGATGTTTCTGAATAAGTTCAAAGTTAATGTAAAATGTAAACTCATTTAAAAATCTTATTACCATGTAAAGGACTACTTAAACGACAAGGAAGCTTGGCAATAATTTGCTCTATGGCTCTGATAGTTTCTTAGATAAGATGATTTGTGAGATGGTGATAATAAAAAAAAACCCTGAGTTTGTTATAGGCTCTTCTCAGACCAGGGCGCATTTGGAACCCTTGTAGCTTTAATTTAAGATACCGTAACCGATTATCACCATCATGTTTTATAAGTAAGTAATTTTTAACGTCAGTAAGTGTACCTACAGTGTACCTATATTGAATAAATGATATTGAGTATAGAGTATTGAGTATCATTCCATGTCCAATTTTTAAAGTATTATTAAGTACAGGATTTCAATTTTCAAAGTTCATGATCCTTGCAGCATTAGAGGCATTATGCCCCTTTTTAATAGCGGCTCCTACAGCGCTTTAACTAAGTAGGCTGGAGTTTCACAAGCTCGCCTGAACAAAAGTTCTCAAAATTAAAAGGTTCTTTTAAAACTATCCACTTAGGGGTGAACGCTGAAACAAAACTGTACTTTTTTTTACTGTACTTTTTTAGTTAGCCCTTGACTGCGATCTCACCTGATGGTAAGTGATGATGCAGTCTAAGACGGTAGCGGGCTAGTGCCCGTAATGATGTTAGGGGCATCGCAGTTATATTAAACCCATACACCTATTCGGTTTCTACACGGCATCGTACCGGAACGCTAAATCGCTTGGCGGCACGTCTTTGCCGATAGGGTGGTAACTAGCCACGGCCGAAGCCTCCCACCAAGCCGCACCAGGGAAATTATAAATTCCCAAACTGACCCCGCCGGAGATCGAACCCGGGACCTCCGCACGTTAAGACAACAGCGCTACACACTGCGCCACGGAGGTCGTCAAACTCGTCGTATTATCGTCTACTAGTTTTCAAATGCAATGAATTTTATCAACAATAGCTTTTGCTAATAAATCTCCGATCTCTACCCGTTATTTTTTTATGGTAGAGAATACTACAGTTTTAACCCACCTACGAAACCGATTTTTTATAATATTAGGTATACTTACTTAGTTATTATGTACTACTGGGCCCGGCAGACGTTGTCCTGCCCTGAACCTAGAACCCGATTGCAGCGCCCCCTACCTGGTCCAATTATGAATATACACCAGCCCCGGACCCACTCAAACACACAAAAAACTCCATCTAAATCGGCCCAGCCTCGAGTTTTAGCGAGACAAACAAACAGCAATTGATTTTTATATATTATTATAGATTGTAAATACATAAATAGTTTAGATTAAGGAACATAGTCTAGTGCAAAGTGTTATAACACCACGGGTGATAAAATAATGTCAAGGTAAAAAAACTATCGTTCGTTGTTACTAAGTAACCTATCATAACCACAGTTGTAATAAATTAGACTAATTTATTACTTAACTAAGTGATTATAATACAATTTGCATTGAAAACTAAGTAATTAGTGTAAAGTGATTCCCCTAAAACTAGCTCGGATTAATGTCGTTTATTTTTTAAACAAAAATTGAAGTAGGTAAGTAAATAAGTATATATTTCACCAAAAAGTCACAGCGTCTAGCGGCGGTGGGAGGACTACAACAAAACAAGGCAGTCTCGATTGTTTGCGAAACTACCTACAACGTTATTAACTTATTATTAAACAGCACGCCGGCCGCCGCGTGTTATGTCTACTGCCACTTGCGAGCCTCCAGTCCGTAGTCCGTACTAATCACTGAACACCTAGGCAATAAAGCTAGTTGACCCCAACAGGCGACGAAACTTTATAGTATGATAAAGTATCATGAGTTAAACGTATATTATAAATATTCAATAAAAAATCAGAAAGGAAGTAAGATTTCTTTATATGCCCAATTGTTAAAACAGGAAGGTACATTCAAAATCGGTTTAAATATCGATGTTTTGCATGATTATTTCATTTGATATTTCGGTTTTGAGTGTAAATATACTACCTACCTACTATTATTATAAAAAGAGATCGAGAAAATATTCAGTCATAAATATTAAGTTTCAGGTATAAATACCTAACTTCCGGATGTTTTTTTGTTGGATATTTTGGATCATCCAATACTAAAACCCAGCCAAGTTTCATCGACTGAGGATTTAATGCGGGGGTCTCCATACAACGGACCGCCCCATTGCCTAGACTAACCGCATAATTATTGTTTATTTGTTTAACCGTTTTAAATTTCAGCATTTAAATAACAATACAACTGTTCGCTATTTTAGAATGATGTGACACTTTCAACGGTTTCCGCATTGTTTTGAATATTAAAGTGTATCTTTCTGTTCGTGACCTTTTCTTTCGTTTGTTTTTATTGCCAGACTAGCGGACGCCCGCGACTTCGTTCGCGTGGCATAAGTTTATTAATTCCCACAGGCACTCTTTAATTTTCTGGGATTAAAAGAAGCCTATGTCACTTTGGAGTGTCCTCATTCCACCCATTGTTACCCATGCAAAAATAAAGTCGATCCGTTGTTCTGTTGCGGCGTGATTGAAGGACAAACTCTCTATTTAACGTTCTTAGGGATAGAAATTTCAAAAACTGTGTAATATGTATTTTATAATTTTAAAACAGAAGCCCAAATACCAAGTTTCTTTGCTATAACTTGAAAAACGACGGAATTTCATAAAAACTTTCATCCCCTATATAACCCCTTTGGGGGTGGAATTTCGAAAAATACTTTCTTAGTGGATCCTACTCTTCAAAAAGAACACACACTCCAAATTTCATGTCTCTAGGATCGGCGGTGTAGGCCATGCGTTGATATAAGTCAGTGAGTCAGTCAGGGAGGACTAAATTTTTTATTATTGCTAGATAAGCTTGCAGCTCGCGCTTATATTATATGGAATATAAATTATATGATATGGAAAGCAATAGCCGGGTGTCAGGTACAGATTGGACCGCGGTCCGCGCTCGCCTACAACATGCCTGTTGGCTGTTGCCTGTTCAATCTAGCCGTGAATGCACTACGTGGCTGCGCTTTTCATCCTAGAAGTCAAGAAGTTCCTTGAGGTTTATAAACCATCCTAAAAATCCACGCGGAAAAGTCGCGGCCTCTTCTTGTAAAATACATACTATAGGACCGTTTGCGTTTAAACTAGGAATAAATTTCAAATTTTGACAGGTTTTATACGAATTCTGTCAAAATAGCATCTAACTCGTGATTAAAAGGATAACCCGGCTTTTCTGCACGCGTGCCTGTCTGTCTGCTACTCTATAATGATCGATCTTTTCAATAAATTTTGATCCATCGATGATTTTAACGAAAATTGGTATACATAATACAGATAGGTTCAGTTTCAGTTTCTATATTAGTTGCAATTCCATAGTTACATTATTTCATAATAAACATATTATTATACCTAGTCATTTGTAAATAAGGCATGCTATCATGCCTTATTTACAAATTCTAATTTGTTTCTATCCGGGGAAGAACATACTTAGCCTACTTCCTAGCCCGGAAAATTAACGAGTTGCCACAGGATTAGAAACTCTAAATCAACATGGACGAAGTCGCGGGCATGATAGTAAATCCTTATAGTAACTCCATTCTGATGAACATAAACAAAGTAGGCACTTAACGCCTATTCACCGTAAACTAATCAATCAAAAGTAACAAATTACACTGTAAGAAGCACTCCGAGCGTGAACCCGGCAGCCGAAACAAAAATAAACTAACTTTTAATTCAATAACAACATAATGACAGTGGAATGAAAATATGCTAAATGAGCTCATAATATTCGTGGAGCTGGCGGTGAATGGAGCCCCGGCGCCGCGCCGTACCTCGTAGCTCGTAATAATTGAGCGCGCAACAAGTTAATAAATCAACCGCTCTTATACAAAACAAACTCAACGGGACCTATCGTCAAAATACAATCGGAATCCGACTTCAACGGAAACAGCTGATCGACTTGTGACTTATAACATTACTAGCGAATGCCCGCGACTTCGTCTGCGTGGTTTGAGGTTTTTTGGTTTCACCAAACCAGAAATGAACGAATAGGACCAACCAAAGCATATTATTTATATCACTAGCTAATGCCCGCGACTTCGTCCGCGTGGATTGAGGTTTTTTGGTTCCCGCGGGAAATCTTTAATTTTCCGGGTAATAATAGCCTATATACTATTCCAGACTATAGTACATCTCTGTGCCAAATTTCATCTAGATCCGTTCAGCCGTTGTGGCGTAATTGAGTAACAAACATCCATCCATACATCCATCCATTCATCCATCCAAACTTTAACATTTATAATATTAGTAAATATAGATACTAGAATACAATTGTTATGAATTATGATTAAATTATGTTGTTGTCTTCACAAATCTGGTCTTTAGTAATAACCAACCACAACTTCGGAACACGTTCACAGGTGCAGTAGCAGCAAAAAAGGATAGAATTTGGAAAACAAAAGGTATACTTAAACGAAACAAATTACAATACAAAAGGTATAAATCTTATATATCAAATTCTCGTGTCACAATGTTAATTACCATACTCCCCCGAAACGGTTTGACCGGTTTTTATGAAATTTTATATGCATATTCAGTAGGTCTGAGAATCGGCTACTATCTATTTTTCATACCCCTAAAACACCTCAATCCACGCGGACGGAGTCGCGGGCATCAGCTAGTAATCTTTTTTTTATCCACTACATGTTAGACCGTGACTGCGATCTCACCTGATGGTAAGTGATGATGCAGTCTAAGATTATATTAAACCTATACCTCTATTCGGTTTCTATACGGCATCGTACCGGAACGCTTAATCGCTTGGCGGCACGTCTTTACCGGTAGGGTGGTTACTAAACACGGCCGAAGCCTGCCACCAGGCCAGACCAGAGAAAATTCAGAAATTATAAATTCCCAAATAGACCCTGCCGGGGATCGAACCCGGGACCTCCGCACGTTAAGACAACAGAGCTACACACTGCGCCACGGAGGTCGTCGAATCTATAAGAAGCTCCCGCATGAGTGAACGACTTGGCGGCCATAAACAAAGCCTCAACCGGCAGTCGGCATCGGTATCGGCATGGCGCGGCGGATCGCGATCGCGATCGCGCCGTCACGTCCTCAAGTGCAGCGATTCAATTTTAGTGCGATATACACTAGGAGCTGGCTAATCGATTTGCACCATATTTAAACAATCATAAATTAATAATAGTTAAGGACGGCGAGTGAGGTAGTCACGTGCGCGTTAAAAAGAAAAACTAAAATATTTAACTATTTAAAAAGACTGATAAGCATAATAAGCCTGCAAGTTCAAAACTAAGTTAAACAGCGCTAAAGGGTAGGTAGAATAGCCGAGGACAACTAACTAAACTTGACCTCGCCTGAGACCTGAATCAGATAATTTATGACCTAGAAAGTTTTTCTTCTCTAGAAGTAATAGTAGGAGGTCAGATAAGATTGTTATACATAACTACTTAATGCAATGCCAAGGACATTCCATTAGTAATTTATTTAATAACTAGCGAATGTCCTCGACTTCGTCTGCGTGGTGAGAGGTTTTATGGTTCCCGCAGGAACTCTTTAATTTTCCGGGATAAAAAGTAGCCTATGTGCTACACCAGACTATAATCTATCTCTGTGCCCAATTTCAGCCAGATCCGTTCAGCCGTTAGGGCGTGATTGAGTAACAAACATACATTCATCCATCCAAACTTTTGCATTTACAATATTAGTAAGATTAATTAATATAGGGTGAGAGTCTCGTCTTGACATTTTGTCATACAAGACGGTGCCCGTGACTTCACATGGATTTAGGTATTCAAAAATGCCGTGAGAACCTTTGATTTCCCGGGATAAAACGCAAATGCTCAGTCTCCATCATGCAAACTAGGTTTAGTGGATGGGCCGTGAAAAGAAAAAGGACAGGCACATTTAGGTATTCACAAGTAATGGACAAGTCCCAAGATGGTCTAGTTAACTACTTACTTATTTGAAATAAAAAATGACGAGTTTTAATTTCATGTTTCTTAATATGTAGTTATGTAACTAAACTTGAAACCTTTTAAGTAAGTAGGTACGTTATAAAAACACTTCTTCTTAACAGTTCGCCAGCTCCTCGCCTACAATGCCGCAATAAACATAAACGGCTCGTTCGGGCGGGCTTCATTCATAAAATGGAGTTGAATTATTACTCGCGCGGAGTAACGATTGTAAACAAAGCGGCGTGCGATAATAACACCATTACAGTGTAGTGGATGTGGATGTGTGTCAAATTCAACGTGTCAATTGGATCGAAGGAAATACGACACTGATTTGTATGAGCGACGCTATCTAGTTAGGGATCTCCCACACTGGCGATTTTTTGTATGCATTTACACAAGATCATCATTATAGCGCCCTCGAGTCGAATTGAGGCAGGTTAGGCCATAGTCCACCACGCTTGCCAAGAATGCATATTGGCAGAATTCAAACACCTGACAAGACTGAATATTGTGGTGAAATGGCGTAGAAGTGTGTGTAGAAGTTAGGAATTTTATTGCATTTTGGCCGAGGAATTTAATCTTAAATGTTATTGTTGAGATTCAAATTGAACAGACACGATGTGGGACTTGAAAAAAAAATGTATAAACGGAGTCGATTGGATCCAATGAAATACGAGAGTGACTTGTATGCGCGATGCTACCTAATTGGGTATCTGATCACACTGGTGACTTTTTATTCTGCCTTTTCACTGACAGCTGGGTATTTTACTACTAGTGAGATAAATTATTTTTTAGTGATTATTAAATAAAGGATCTCCCAAAAGTCGTAATATCTACGTCCCCTGCTAGTTTTATTTTGAATAACCATTTTAAACCATCGATTAAAGTAAAAAAAAGCGCGTCGAAGTTTGATAACGTCACACCTTAAAATTTCATACAAAATCCATACAAACACGCGTTTTGACGTTCGATAAAAAAGTTGCTGATTTGACTAGTTGTCAAATACCCAACTGACAACACATGAGCATTGTGGTAATAAACATGTTGGGAATTTTGTTTAATTTTGGCCAAGGATTTCAATCTTAAATGTAAAAGCTCATCATTTATTTACAACTATAAAAACTTTTAAAAGACTTCGTTCGGGACTCTGCTCTACACAAGAAATAAATTCTGTAGAAATATGAATTTATAGAGTCGGAAAAACGAGATCGATCATCGAACGACGGTCACTCATGGTGACCGTGACATATACTAAGTACATTTCGTGTGATATTTTGTGATCATAAAAATAAGTAATTTAATCAGGTTAAAACCGGGGTCACACAAATACGGCGAAGAGAAACTGGCCTAAATAAATAAATAAAAGTTTAGTGACCAACTGTGGCGTTTTTATAGCACAAGCCAAAAAGCTGGGCTTGCGCTGCGAAATCCTAAGATATCCTGTCAATTATAAAATTATTATAAAATATTTAACTACTTTACGCAACCGATGTTTAAAATTCGCGCGCAGTGATCTGTCAAAACTAATTAAAGGTCAGTGCCCCGCTAGCATGAAGCCGCGCGCCGATCGTGTCCGTAGAGACGCGAAGTCCTCCGATAGACTACGGTTCCGATGTAATGTCCCATCCCGCTCGCTCAAATTGGCTTGTAATGGGGCTTTCAATTCTTTCTTTCAATTCTTTGCTCTTGCTGAGAAATGATAAAATCGACTATAAATATTTTAAGTACCTAATTATAGTAACTTTGTATGCAGCAATAATCCTGGCTTCGCGGCAAGCTAGTGAACTTCGTGAGAATTGTGGCGCGAATTAGTGTGAAGTACGTCTAAGTGACGCCTTTCGAATTGGAAACAGCGAGTTTTGTTTTTGGGTAAACAAACAAAAAACGGTAATTAGGTTTAAAAGCATGGAAGTTTAACATTCGCGTTTAGATTTTGTGATATTCATGTTTCGATAAAAAATGAGTTCAGATGAAATAAAAGTTCTCGTATCGTATCTCATAGTCAACTCATTAACTATATATTCGAAAATCTGTGCAAAAAGAATGGTGAACGGATTTTTCTTTTGAGGAGAATACCACTGAACGAAAATCAGTTTGAAGCCTGAAGGTAGGCTAGGAACCATACCATTTTTAAAGTAAATTTGCAAGTAAAATGCATAAAATACAATTGAATAAGATTAGCGTACGAAACTAATTACTTAACTTGCTTTGATTGGTGATTGCATAGGTAGATTACTAGATGATGAACGCGGCTTCTTCGGCCGTGTATTAAGATTTTTGATTCCCGCAGGAACTCTTTAATTTTCCGGGATAAAAAGTAGCTTATATCCTTCCCCGAGATACAACCTAAACCTGTACCAAATTTCATTAAAATCGGTTGAACGGATTAGCCGTGAAAGCGTAGCATACAGACAAATAGATAGACAGACAGACCGACAGACAAACTTTCGCATTTATAATATTATTATGGATTCTGTGATTATTGGTAGGTATCTAATATTATGAATTCAGCTGGCTGCTGTTTCGGTTTTTTTTCGTAATATAAAGCGCTTCATTTCAAAAATTTACAGTAGACAGGTACCTACCTAGGTAAGTTGTGAATTATATTTTAATATCCTAGAAAATAAACTCGTCGGCATATTTAGCGGAACATAAAAAAAGGTCCATAATTAAAAAAATATGGTTTTATTTTAAAATCTACTTACTACACTTCTTTTGTTATTTAAAGTTTCAATTGTTTTACTTAAAATGAGATCACATTAATTTGCGAGTAAAGGCTATTTGTGAAAAATGGTACATTTTTGAACTTTTCATGTAACCGGGAAAAGTAAAATTTAATATTAAAATAACAATTAATTAAATTAGAAAAATGGTGATTAATATCGCTTATTTCCTCCACCTGCTCTTATTAAAGTTTCTACCCGTCTAGGCATACTGAGAATAATGTTATCGATGGTCTCCTGGGATAGTCTCCGCCATTCCTCAACTACGGCGATTCGCAGTTCTCCCACGTTGGCAGGAGCTGGAATTCTGGACTTAACTTTTCTTTTCAGCAAGTCCCAAACGTGCTCTATTGGGTTCATATCCGGTGATCTCGCCGGCTACTCCATAACAGTGATATTCATATCATTACGATAAGCTTGAGTTACCCGAGCGGTATGCGGCCGAGCATTATCCTGCATAAAAACAAAATCTTCACCGATATATGGGGCAAACGGTACGACATTTTCTTCTAAAACTTCTCTGATATAGCGGTCTGCAGTCAAACTCCCTCTGTCTCCCTCTGTATATTCTTTGCCTGGCGTCAATTTGATTTAAGAGAATTCTGCACTCATCACTAAACAATACCTTAATTCATTGGTCCGCGTTCTAAAGTCGATGTTCCTGAGCAAAAGTTAACCTGTTTCTACGATGATTTACCTCGAGCCTTGGAGCCTTGGCGGGCACAAATGAACCCAAACCAGCTTCTTCGAGCCTTCTTCGTACCGTACGCTCACTTACGGTTACACCCCGCACTGCTTCTAACTCATGTCGGGCTTGGACGGCCGTCAAACGGGGGTTCCTACGTACACGAAGCCGAATGAAACGATCATCCCTACTCGAAGTGCGTCTTTTTCTGCCTTGTCCTGCTCTTCTCACATAAGTACCGGTCTCCCTGAACCGTTGGATACTGCGATGGATCGTTGAAACTGGTCGACGAAGATCTCTGGATATCACTCTGTAGGTTTGACCATTTCTTCGCATTTCGAGTGCCCTGGCAATCTCCGTTGAGGCTAAGTCAGGCATAATTCAGTCATCAACTCCATAAAGATACGCGATTAAAAAAAACTAACAAAAAACGATTTCAATGAAATTTTAAATCAAACTCAGAAGGAAGAAATACTCGAAGTTCGCTCCAGATAAGGTGTATTTGAATAATATTAAAACAATTGCATAAAATGTGATGTTCAGTTGTTTTCTTAATTTGAAAATATTTCTTTTTAAATTAAATGACGTATAAACCAGCCAGCAACCTTATATGATACTGATATCAAACCTTTTTTTATGTTCCGCTAAATATGCCGGCGAGTTTATATAGGAGGCTTGACCTGGTTTTGGACCCTAGTCACGCCACTGGTGACCAACATTACAATTCATTATACTATTAGTATAACTAAACTTACAGAATTACAATTTAAACTTATACTACGTGCGGTCAATGGGCCACCTCCTCAACCCGTGCCACAGCATGAGAGATAGGTATATACCTACCTAACATACTGCAACGCTGATTTTCAGGAGGGGCCCAAGGGTCAAAACTTCACGGACCATCACTTACACCTAATAAAATTAAAATCAAAATAAACTCACTTAATTTAACTTAAAATACATCATTGCGTATCATTAATTTTACGGTACTAAATTCCTACCTACATGACTAAAGTATCTGTGTATAGTCTGTGGTGATTCTTTATAAATGTCGTTGCCTAGGCCTAGAAGGGTTGTACCTTGCGTCAGTCTCCAGTGTGCGCGTGCACTAAGCAGCGACGAGGCGAGGTATGCGTATCACTCGAGCGGTGTCGTGTGTGGTGCCTTTTATTTTTTATACCTCTTCATAATTGTTTAATAGCTCGTAAAGTTGTTTCAAATGAGCGGCATTTTATTTATGTCGTTTTGTTTTTTTTTATTAAGCATTCGTTTAATGAATTTACGCGCGTTTTATTCAATTTGTATAATTCTGAGGTGTTCATCTTTATTAGTATAATTTAAGTGTCATTTTATTGGAAGCTTAACTTTTAATTCGGTATTAGTTACACGCGGGTCTTCGACACAATTCCATTTTTATGATTTCTTGTAAAACACTTTATTTTATGAGCTGAATATTACGTTATCACCTTTCAGTATTCTTTAACAAAAATAAAGTGATATTGTAAAATTTAAAGTAGTTTAGTTAGTTATGACCTTATTGGAGAGCTTGTTGGAAATATCTCAAAACTTAGTCGGAAAACTTAGTAGTCAGGCGGATCTATCTATGGTCCATCTATGGTCTGATTTCCTCTACAGCGCCCTCGACCGTGACGGGGGATTGGAGCGGTGGAGAGGGAGAGCGGGATGTAATGGTGGTACATAATAATCTATGTTGTAATGTCAAGCGATGGCGGTACAGTGTTTGTGTGTAAATTGCTAATAAAGTATGATTAAAATAGTTATCGAGTGCTTATATCTATTAGTACCTACCTACAATATCATGAGAACAACCTTTTTTTTGAAGTAACTAAATTATAAGTAAATTTCGGTAGTATTATAAAATATTGTAAGTACCATAGTTTACTTAATAATATTACTAGATGATGCCCGCGACTTTGACCGCGTGGATTAAAAGATTTTGGTTTCCGCGGGAACTCTTTAATTTTCCGGGCCTATGTCCTTTCCCGAGACCTCCTTACCGAATTTCATCAAAATCGGTTGAAAAGATGCGGCGAGAGTGCGTAGCAGATAGACAGACATATTTTCGCACTAGATGACGCCCGCGACTTCGTCTGCTTGGAAGTGTTTTTATTCCCGCTGGAACTCTTTAATTTTCCGGGATAAAAAGTATCCCTGGGATTTAACATATCCCTGTACCAACTTTCATCAAAATCGGTTGAAAAGATAGACATATTTTCGCATTTAAACTAGTCAAAACAAAATAGGGCCCACTATGCTTTTACACTATAATCTCAAAATACCTCAAATTCTGTATTTCTTTTAAATTGGTATGTTTAAATTAGGGAATAAGGAAGGTGAAAACACAAAATTGTTTGAAAAAAAGTTTATGTTTGTAGAACTACAGACAAAAACAAAAAAATAACAATTAGTCTACAAAATCGTTATGTTTAACCTGACACTGATGTTTAAAATCTTTCATTTAATCCTTAAAAAATTTAGTTTTTAATAGCGGGTAGGGTCTCCTCTGCTTCGTTCACACTCCCTGAGCCTGTTTGAGACACTCAATCAAATGGACTACATTTTCCTGGGGTATCCTCTCCCAATAGGCTTTTAGAGCATTAATCAGCTCCTGCTGGTTATTTATGCTTGTGTAGCTCTCTTTTAAATTTCTTTTCAATTGGTCCCATAAATTTTTATAATATTAGTATGGATTTATTTACAAGCTTCCATTTAATTTCACCAGTCTCATGTCTGTCACTAGTCACTAGTCACCCGGTTACCGATTGACGTGAAATTTTGCATACACTTTTTGTTCAGTTAACAATGCATGGATAACTAAGTGATGTCATATTAAATCCAATATATCAAACTAAACTTTTTTTATGCACCATGATAGGGGTATCAATAAAAAGGGTTTACTGAGAAGAACAAGAAAACTAAAAAGACGTCACGCTAAATTCAATATGGCGAATGATAAAAGTTTTGAAAAATGTAATTTTTTTGTTTGATTGATTTAATATTATTTTGTTGTAGCAATATTTTTGCCTCTACCCCTTTTCATGTATTGTGTCAAAAACTCATAAATCATAATTTCATCATAGCTATAATAGTTAAGTAGTTGTTAATTAAGTATTTACTAAACACTTTGTTTTTATTAACTTGAGTTTTTTAATAGGATGACGATTGACACGACAAATAATTTTATTTGAATACAATCCTTATTGTATACAGTTAGGTTCTTACTTAACTATTAATTATTATAATATAATAAATTAATTACGTAATAAATGCTGTTTCACACATAAGTAATATCTAACAAGCACTTGTAGCTAATGAATACTTTTTAATACCAATGCAAGCATCTTTCGACAGTTTGCAATTTCACGAGTTAGATTATAATCTAACGGTTTTTACAATCTTACGGTGACATATACATTCGAATTTCCTTGAATGAATTGAAAAATATGGAGCCAGTTATGCACTTGCATAGCTACTTATTAAGTATTCAGTGGTGTTTACAATGGTGTATAAACTGCCTCGTTGGTCTAGTGGTTAACATGTTCGACTGCGGCCGACGAGGACCGTTGGTGGTGGTGTTTCGCCCCCGTGCCTCGAAGAGGACGTTAAGCCGTCGGTCCCGGTTATTATCAATAACATGTTAATAGTCGTTTAAGCCCGCCAACCCGCATTGGAGCAGCGTGGTGGGTCTAAGCTCTAATTCCCACTCCTATGAGAGTGGAGGCCTGTGCCCAGCAGTGGGACGTTAATGGGCTGTAGTGGAGTGGTGGTGTTTATATTTTTCTAAAAACACAGCTGTTTCTCGCAGTCACATGTAAAATATGTAAATGTGCAGACGAGCGGTTCCCGTGTGCCTACAGGTATGCACATGTATGTATGGAGTAGCTATGGCAGGTAGTAATGTGGTTGGCATTAGGGCGGCCATGAACGGGCAGTGTTAGCAGTTAAACATTGAACAATTTCTTGCTGGTTCTTCTCGATAGGAATGGCATTCCGAACCAGTGCAGTTGCAAATGCAATTTTGACGATTTAAAAGCACTTGTTAAAGTTTATTTGAATAAAAATCATGTGAATTGTGAACAGGCCAACACTGCGCGCTCATAGAGCCATTGTCAATTGCTCTAGCAATCGTTTTGGAAAATGTGACAATGATTGCGGTTGCAATATGGAAATCGCAGTGTGATAACTTTGAGAAACTCATTTCACGTTATGATACCGAACTTCCCTCCTCCGAACCGACCTCACTAATTCAGTCGACATTGGGCTCATGAACCGAATATTCGGCTTCCTAGAGTAATTTAGTGACCTGTTGCCTTCCGTGTTTAAGTGATTCGCTGAAATTCTCTTTCGCAAATTAAAACAAAGTTAAGTAAACGAATGTTCGGGCAGACGCTTTATCACTACTTGTTTAGCAATTTAAACGGTATTTAACCATGCTGCTGATCGCTTCAGCAGTCGCATCTGCGCAAGCTATCTTGTGTAAGGCAATAAAAGTCAGGTTTTATTCGCGATGCAGTCGTATCTTGGAAGCGGTCAGTCGTGACTGCTTTTCGCTGCCGGTGTGCGGCCGCTCTTAGATAGAGCAAGGTGCACCTGCCCGCGCGACGCGCGTCGCATGTCCGTCCGCGGTGATACGTACCTACCTACAGTTAGGTATATCTACTTTTTTTTGTTTTTTATCCACTACAAGTTAGCCCTTGACTGCGATCTCACCTGATGGTAAGTGATGATGCAGTCTAAGATGGTAGCGGGCTAACCTGTTGGGGGTATGGCATTTATATTAAACCCATACCCCTAATTGGTTTCTACACGGCATCGTACCGGAACGCGTAATCGCTTGACGGCACGTCTTTGCCGGTAGGGTGGTAACTAGCCACGGCCGAAGCCGTGGCTAGTTACCACCCTACCGGCCGAACCAGGCCAGACCAGGGAAAATTCAGACATTATAAATTTCCCAATTGACCCTGCCGGGGATCGAACCCGGGAACCTTCACACGTTAAGACAACAGCGCTACACACTGCGCCACGGAGGTCGTCAAAATACTTATAATAATATATTAGTTTTGCTGATCGTCCAGGTGCAATGTCTCAAGCGTACTTTTCATTTGAGAAATTACTAAAATCTCACAGGTGATTCCAAATACCTGCATGCGGAGTTCGTTTTGTGCATCTTCACATTTATGTCATTTCAATAACTAATCACCGGATATCGATCCAAATTTAGTACACGGATGAACTATATAGTTCATTTAATTTGCTGAGATAAGCCAACTGCGCGGGAGATATAATAGTTAGTGTACAAGCGTGTGCGCAAACATTAACTCTACTTTACTAACATAGCCTACTACTATTCATTCTATCTCATATCTTGTTGTACCTATTCTTCCTCCACAACCTTTCTCACCGCCAAGGGTGAGGTAGAGATCTCATAAAGAGATAAGTGCTTCCTTGTCCACTATGTATGTTTTTCTTCTTATTTTATAACTTTTTGGTACTGTTAGACTGACATTGACAGATCCATCTATGGCCGTAGATAGCTACGGTCTGACAACACTACAGCACTCGACAGTGACGGCGCGATGGGAAGCGCTTGGCGAGAGATCGGTGAATAATGTCAAAATGGCCGTAAGGAGTTTTGTGTGAAAATTGATAATAAAGTGTAATTAAAAGTGTTTCTACTTACTAGTACTAAAAAATATAGCCCGATGGAACGAAAAATCCCACACGACCGGAGAGAGATCATTCGCAGGACCGACGGGACGGCTTTACGTGCTATCCGAGCCACTGAAAATTTCTCAGAAAAACCTAGTAAATGCCTGACCTGTGAGCTCGTCAACAGTAGCCGAACACGCTAACCACTAGGCCAACGAGGCAGTTAATTAGGTGCCTACAGTTTCACGCGATAATGCAATTTTCCGGGGATTGAACGCGCCCTGTCCGGGGTCGACGCGGTGTTCCCACCCTTGGGCCGGCAGCCGACACGCAACCATTTTTTGCTCGCGGCGATTTGCACACAGTGGCCTGCGCAGAGGTTGGATGTAACCAACTTTCCTGCTCGCATTACTTAGCAATTGACTATTCAGTATAAACAATAGATATTATAACTTTACTAGCTGATGCCCGCGACTCCGTCCGCGTGGATTAAGTTGTTTTAGGGTTATGAAAAATAGATAGTAGCCGATTCTCTACTGAATATGCATATAAAATTTCACAAAAATCGGTCAAGCCGTTTCGGAGGAGTATGGTAACTAACATTGTGACACGAGAATTTTATAAATAAGGGATAAATAATTAGTGACCTAGTTTGAACGTCAGGCATCTGCGGGTAGGCCTCATATTCGTGTGGCCGGGGGTTCGCATTTCTAATCTTTTCTGAGTTATGAGTAAATTACTTAGCAATTAAATATCACTTGCTTTAAACGGTGAAGGAAAACATATTAAGCCTGCTCCAATGCGGGTTGGCGGGCTTTAACGACTATTATCATGTTAGCGATAATAACCGGGACCGACGGCTTAACGTGCTCTCCGAGGCACGGGGGTGAAACACCGCCAACTTCCAACTCCGGGCTGGCACTGAGAATTTCTTAATTGAAAAACCCAATACCTAACAATTTCTATGCCCGACCGGGAATCGAACCCAGGACCTCGTGATCCGCAGTCGACTACGCTAACCGCTAGACCAACGAGTCAGTCAACAAACATCCATCCATCCAAATTTTCGGATTTATAATATTAGTATAGATAGGTAGTTTGTGTGGGTCTGGAGTTTGGACACAACTAGCAAGCTTTTACTTAATATATCTTTATTTTAGTCATTTAAGTAAGACGGAGCGAAATAGCATATAATATAATTAATAGACTACGTATCTAACTATCAAGAATCATTAAAGGATAAACTGTGTGACTGACCAATTTATTTCCACTGAGTTCAGTTTAAGCCTGGGCCTAGAAATTTGAGACTTTGCACTTAACTAACTAGTGAGGGTATTCTCTTTAATATAGACCACCCTAACGAAGGGTTTTCACGAGCGGAGCTGGGGCGGGTCGGCTAGCAATAAATTATGTATGTACCTACAATCAGGCAGGGGTTATTTACGGTTTATTTTATGGCTGAGAAGCGGACGGTAAAGAATCGGTACGTACTTCTATAGGTACTCAAACTCGGTGAAACTTTTTTTTCAGACAGCTTTTATGACGTAGGCAACCGCTAAGAGATGTTTTTTGAAAACTCAAGGGGCTCGAAAATGTTTATGAAAATGGAACTTTACATGAGCGAAGCTGCGGTAATAGGTAGTGGCGAAATAAGTTTCTTGTTCCTTACATTATTGTTGGTCAGTCCATTTTTATTGAACACTAGTTGATGCCCGCGACTTCGTCCGCGTGGTGAAGTTTTTTGTTATTCCCGCGGGAACTCCTTAAGTAAAAAAGTAGCCCTCAACTATACTCATGCCAAAAATCACGTCTATCCGTTGCGCCGTTGAAGCGCGATTGCCTTGACAAACAACTGACTACCGCATTTATAATTTTACTAGCTAATGCCCGCCACTTCCTCTGCGTGGATCGAGGTGTTTTGGTTCCCGCGGGAACCCCTAAATTTTTCGGGATAAAAAGTAGCCTATGTGCTACACCAGACTATAATCTATCTCTGTGCCAAATTTCAGCCAGATCCGTTCAGCCGTTGGGGCGTGATTGAGTAACAAACATCCATCTATACTTACTTTGATATTATAAATGCGAAAGTTTGGATGGATGTATGGATGTATGGATGTTTCTTTTTATCCCGGAAAATTAAAGAGTTCCCGCGGGAACCACAAAACCTCGATCCACGCGTACGAAGTCGCGGGCATCAGCTAGTACATCCATGCATCCATCCAAACTTTCGCATTTATAATATTAGCAAGAAGTAAGATAGTATGGATGTACATACAGATGTGAGACGGCGCCGCGTGCGTTGGCCAGTCCGTCACGAACGGTCGTTCACTGCAAACGTGTTCGTACGCGGCGGCCGCGCGGGCGGATCGATCGCGCGACCTCCGCTCAGCTCCGAGGATCACGGCAGGCGGCCCCCTCGCAACACACACAAGCGCCCGACACGCCACGACAACACAACACACATAATAGTTACGTTGGAGGCAGGACAACGTCAAATATTGAATAGAAGCATGCGTTACTTTGCGGAAGTCCATGATAATGAATGAACTAGAAGTTTAATTCTTTACAATCGTGCATTGTCGAGTCAACATCTCTTGAAGATGCTCCGGTGTCGGAGTGAAACGTACGTTGAGAGTGATTTGGAGGATTTGTGTGGTGTGGTGCTGTGCCGAATGACTGGGTGGTGGGGGTCGGAAGCAATAGGCGAAAGACACGCAATGTACCACATAAGATTTGTCTACTGTGGCGGATTATAGTGAATTAAACTTCCGGTTCAATCAGGACAACGTCAATTTCACTTTCATCACAAGGCTCCTCTTCAAGGTTAAATGGCAACAGTTTCGAGATTCGAAAACCGAGTATTGAGATTTGAGCCTCGCGCTCTCATGGAAGCGAATGCGAAGTAAAATATTTTTATAGCGTTACATAGGGTTGCGGTATATCATTTTAAAGATAATTAGGAATAGAGCCCAAAAATATATTTTCTTTAATTTTTCCCCTAAAATTGACGGAAATGGGAGGCTTTCAAAGTGGAGATTTTTTAACGTCCAAAGTTGACCTCAGAACTCACAATTTCTGAAAGGCTGAGCCTGAAACTTGATCAATTATTTGATTTATATCCTGTGCTTGAACAACAAATACTAAAAAAACTAAATTATTAAATTTTTAATGAGCTTCAGTATTTTTAACAGAACTTCACAATGATATCAATAGATGGTGCTCTGTAAAAGTTTATTCGTTTCTCCAATAACTCTTTAGCTCTTTTGCATCTAATGTTAAAAGTTAACTATTACAATATATTGTTAAAACTATCTTATGGATACCGCGAGATCTCAGTTCGGGGCGAACCACTAGTAATATTAGTATGGATTACTCGCAGGTCGCACTAGACTGCGAGCCACAAGCGAGAGCAGAGAGCCGTTGGTAGAGAGCACTGAGCAACATCAATAAACATACCCTTTCCCTCACAGGGGGACACGGGGTGTTCCATTCCAGCCGAGCACGTTAGAGTTAATTTCTAACGAAAATAATAGCGCGAGTCAGAGTTGATGTGCAAGTTTGTCCGCTGTGTAGCGCCTAGTCGCTAAACTAGCGGCACGCTATGATGGCCGGTTTGACGTTTGTCCGCTCATGAAGTTCCGTATTAATTGATAACGACTTTGAAGGAAATAATTGTATTACTTTATTGACGATAGTGATGTGCAGAGATTCATAAATTTTATCGAATGTAGTTTTAGGTTTAGGACTCAAAATTTATTTATTAAATTGATTTCTTAAATGTATACAAGTGTAGAAAAATCAGTTTGCACCATTTAAGGGGTGAATGTACTTGTGAATATGAACAATTTTCACTATGTGGACAAACCTCTGAAATCGCAAAAAAATATCAATAAATTTTTAAAAATGGAATCTAATACGATCGTCACATAGGATCGCTGGCTAGCACAACTACTACCTCCGGCAAACTCGCGTCAATGCTCAATGCAAAACAAAGCAGTTTCGAATTGACGTTGCTTCGAAAAGTATAAACTGTCAGTGCAATGCGATTGTGATATAGTTTTGACCTGGCTTTGGATTTCAAATATTGATACTGCATTACTGTTGACGCTTGCTCGTTAATTTGGACTCTGTTCAAGCCCTTTGTTGTGGATTTCGTCGATATGACCGAACGTACGCAGAGAACTGTTCTAAATAGTCAGACACGTGAGTTCGTAATACGCCTTCGTAACTATTTCGATCGTGAAGCTCAAAATGGAGGGCCAATTTTACCTATAACGTCAGTGGTTGAACGCGTAGCTGATGCGCTTAATATTGGACAACGAACTGTTAGACGGATAACTAAAAAAAAATATGGCGAGACTGGCACAGAAGAAAATAAACTTCACACACCAAAAAAGAGAAAACGAGCAAAACCAGTCGTAGGCATCGATAGCTTTGATGCCGATGCTATCCGAAGACATGTTTACGGCTACTATTTACAGAAGGAGTATCCAACAAGAAAAAAGTTGGTGCATTCACTGAAGGAAGCTGGATTATTCTTCGGTGGGGAAAGTTCTTTAACGAAGATTTTGAAGACCATTGGATTTCGATACAAAAAATGTAACAAACGCAAAATATTGATGGAAAGATTTGATATAGCGATGGCAAGGTATACTTTTTTACGGCAAGTGAAAGAAATCAAAAATTGGCAAAATGTTGTGTTCTTGGATGAAACATGGCTTAATGCTAACCATACTGTAGGCCGTTCTTGGAACGATGACACAGCAGCATCTACTTCCAAAGTTCCTGTAGGAAAAGGATCGCGACTTATAATTTGTCACGCCGGAACCATCAACGGGTTTGTCGAAGGTTCTCTCATGGCTTTTGCGTCAAAAACCACTGGAGACTATCACGAAGACATGAATGGAGAAAAGTTTACTGAATGGTTTACCTCAATGTTGTGTAGCCTCCCTGAACCATCTATTATAATTATGGACAACGCCCCATACCACTCGATGCAAATTGACAAGCCACCTGCCCAATCCCAAAAGAAAGCTGATATCGTCGCATGGCTTCGTAAAAATGGCGTAGATGCAAACATGAATATGTTAAAAGCGGAATTAGTACGTCTTTTAAAAGAAAACAAACCAACCAAGATCCGATACGTCATTGACGAAATAGCATTAGAACATGGGCACAGAGTTATACGGTTACCGCCTTACCATTGTGAGTATAATGCGATTGAGTTGGTGTGGGCTCAAATTAAGGGATATGCTGCAAGACACAATACAGAACCCCCATTTACCACAAAAAAATGCTAAAATTATTAGAAGAAGCTTGTGAACATGTGACTAAAGGAGACTGGGAAAAGGTTGTGAATAGAACTGTTAAATTAATAAGGGAAGATTATGAAAGAGATGTGAAAATAGATAATATTATAGAAAACGAACATATAATTATTAATGTATGTGATGATAGCAGTGACGACAGTGAAAATAGTAGTATGGACGAATCTGATTAATTATGGCCTTTTGTGGCACCTTTTTTGGTATCTTTTGTATTCATATGTTTCTTGTGTGCATATAAAGTATGTATATTCATTTTCGTTCAAATATTCAGTTCGTTCAAATAAATTAAATAAACATATACATTTTTGTTTTATTAAACCTATTTAATCAGGTACAAAAACAAAACTTAATTGTTTTTTGTTCGAGAATAAATTGACATTCCACATCACTATTGTAATGTGTCAAACCGGCCATCATAGCGTGCCGCTAGAGTAGTCGCACGATACCTACTCCATCGTGCACGTTCTCCGCTGCGCCCACTCAGTACGAATGACGTCACTGCGCTCACGCGGCTTGTCTGCCAGCCCTTTCCAAGGATAAACTAACTGACTGATGCATCAACGTACAGCTGTCGTTGGGTCTACAAGCTGGAGACTATACATCTAGGTTATCTTAAAAATATAGACCAATCCGAGTCGATTTGACGACCTCCCTGGCACAGTGGTGAGCTGTGGCTTGGTCCCAGGTGCAATTTAGCAATTTATACTTTTCCTCTCTATCCAACTAAATTGTTGAATCTAGTGGGAGGATCGGCCGGCGAAGAAGGGATTTTTTGTAGGCAATTTTAACAATAACCGAAATAGTGTCCAATACCCGAAAGTAAAATCTACCGAAAGTGCAATTGACCCAAAGTATCATGCAATTTTTATTCAATGGCAAGATGGCGCTTCTGCATATGTGTAAAATGGATTGCACTCAATCTAGACGGGGTATGGCAGTTTATTAAACTCATCCTCTAATCGCGTTTACAGGGCATCGTATCGGTAACTACGAGTATGCTAAACCGCTTATCTTTGAAACATCTGTAGACAGCACAGCTAGATTGGTCGACAGCCTAGACATTTATTGTGTAACCAACGTGCATCATAGTCACCATTTCAACCTATAATCAGCTCATCATTGAGCACATTCCTCTCAGAATGGGAAAGATCAGGCCATAGTCCACCACGCTGGCCAAGTGCGGAACTGGCGGGCATGCGAGTGTCCGTTTTTCCTTTACCGTTATATAGCAACGAAATTTTATTTCTTAGAACACATGGTTACCTAAAAAATAAACAAAAAAATATGTCTCCTTTCAAATTAATTTTTCAATACGTAGAAAAATTAATTTGAAAGGAGAAATTAAAGGTGTTTGAATATTTTTTATGCATTGAATATGTTGAATTGTGTTTTGGGATCCGTCAATGGGCTCAAAGGTCTTAAAAACCATCATATCAGGCTATCGCTGCGGCTGACTTGCCAAGTGCTAATAGGCCTATTACACTGCACTTTTCACAGGGACAGCCCGCCAACCCGCATTGGAGCAGCGTGTGGGTCTAAGCTCTAATTCCCTCTCTCCTATGAGAGTGGAGGCCTGTGCCCAGCAGTGGGACGTTAATTGGCTGTAGTGGTTTCACAGGGACCGTTACACTTCAATCAGTGTAGTGTAATAAGATTTAGGGAGAAAGGGTCCCTTAATTGGTCCTTATTTTCTGTGTAATAAACGACGCTCTAACTAGCGCCTATAAGTGTAATAGGCCTATAAGTGCTAACTATTGCCAGTAGGTACTTATTGTGTGTGACCCGTGTAGACGCGTAGGTATGAGAGATACCGCAGGATTGTTTTCAAGGCCTCGCCGCTTTAATGCTTGGACTTTTATTTTTCTTTCCACTCCTGCTTTTGTTGCGTCACCGTTCCAACACGACCGCAGCACAGAGCACACGACGAATCTACATTTTTAATTACAAAGCCCGTCTTTCCAATTTAGCCGCGTAACCTTTTAATCGTGGAAGGATAAACGCAGAAAAGGCTGATAGAAAAAAAAATTGAAGTGCGTTTTTATTCATGAGTTCGGCTTGATAAACAAGTACGAGTTTTTATCGTTTGCGAAAACGAAGTTCGATATCCATCGCCCCTGATGACAACCTATACCTAATGTTTGTTTGTTTGTTGGCTTGCTTGCTCGAGTTGATCCCAACTTTTTTAATATTAGGTATGAAAGTATTTTTTGTTTGTTACCGCTACATTGCGCTTTCACGGCCAATGTTTTAAACAGATTTTGATGAAATGGGGTAGGTATTATATAGACACTAAATTTCTATACCGGGGCTATTTACTCCGGATAATTAAGGAGTTAAATTTTACATTTTAGAGCGGGAATTTTAAAAATACTTCAATCCACGCGGACGAAGTCGCGAGCATCACCTAGTGGTCTAAGCGACACGGCTCGGAAGCCAAAAACCTGGAAAGCGTTGAATGCTGGAGCAGAGGTCAAGCTTTTCGCAAGTCCTAGAAATGCTCCCAGCATGTGGCGTGTCGCTGTGGCCCCGGGGAATAACTATTGTCAGCTTTACGTTTAAAATTGAATAGAATTTTTAGAAATGATATGAGTTTATTAACATCTTTGTTTAATAGAGTTTATTTTAACTTATATTTGACTCATTCCATGTACTTCACTCGGCCAGTTCGTTGGTGGGGACGCCATATTGGAATAATTTGCATAAATACTAGTATTTTGACAATTGGAAATTAGTCTGTTACCGACAGACTCAGCGATTATTGTATACTTTTGTGTTAAGATAGCAATTTGATTTAGAGCTTAACGATGGCAATCGTGGCCGGATCAAATGAATATATTCTTTAAAGTTTAATCAAGTTTTTACATTAATTCTCTCGTGAACTCGCTACACGTTGTGCCCATTCGATCGTGCATGTTTTAAAAAGAGTATACAAATATATTAAAAAGCAATTTAATTATTCGCCCACTTCTGGAATTATGCTTACACTATGGGGCTAATAACCAAAATATACAAACGATCGGTGCCTACTGCAAATGCTATCGAATCTAACGAAAGTCGAGATAACAAAACTCGTTCTAGGCCATGATAATTTCACAATTACAAGTGTAATCGTGGCCTACGAATAAGCTACAAAAATCTAAGGGCTTATATAGACACTAGAGGTCGCCCGCGACTTCGTCCGCGTACAATTTCTGATTTCCTATGAGATTATGAAATTCTCCCGCTGCAAAAAGCCTACTATGCGGGTTTTTATTATTAAAAACTTATAATCTAAATTTTGATCTGATTTGTTTAATTCGATTAATCTGATTTTCATGTCTATACTGCAAAATCATAGAACTCTTATGTAACCTTCCAACCCCCATCGCACCCCTTTTGGAGTGGATTTTCGCAAAATTGCGTATACAGGTTATTATTTTTATAAACTAACTAGCTGGTGCCCGCGACTTCGTCTGCGTGGTTTGAGGTTTTTTGGTTCCCGCGGGAACTCTTAATAATTATAAATAATTAAATTTCCTGCGGCCGGGCACTACCTGGTTAAATATGTCAACCCTAACCTAACCTACAAGAAAGACACAAGAAAACGTACATACAATTAATATTTTAAAAATTGACACTCAGAACTTTGAACGGTTCACAATCTTTCGACAGTTTACAATTTCGCGAGTTAGATTATAATCTATCGGTTTTTACAATCTTACGGTGACATATATAAATTAACTAGCGACCCGCCCCAGCTTCGCACGGATAGCACTAATAATCATAATTATTAATCCATACCCAATGTAGGTAGGCAGTGGGCACTGGGCAGAATTTTTTTTATTGTATTGTATTTTCAAAACCAACTAAAATCTATATGGTGACCCTCAGTGACCATTGACTCGCAAACATTTGTAGGTAATAATATTGCGGCTATAAATTAAGATGTAAGCTATCCTATCTTTCAAGTTGGATCAAACTGCACACGGTGTGCAAATTAAAATTAAAATCGGTTAAGTAGTTTAGGAGTCCATCGCGGACAAACGACGTGACACGTGATTTGTATATATTAAGAAGATATGTACAGGAATCATGCCCAACTTAACTACTACTCTACAAGCTCTAGAGGCGCCAACTAAAAGTTATCCCTTGACTGCGATCTCAACTGGTGAAGAGATGATGCAGTCTTAGATGGTAGCAGGCTACCCTGTTACAGTCATACAAAACCCATACCCCTAATCGATTGTTAGTTGCTTTGCGTAACGTGTTTGCCGATAGGTTGGTATCCATGGCTTATCCTTCCCACCAAGAAAATTTAGAAATTATAAATTCCCAGATCGACCCTACCGGGGACCTCCCACTCGTTAGACCACAGCTAGCGGTCACCACTGCGCTAGAGAAGTAGGGAGGTCGCCAAATTCAATTCAAATTCGTGGTATTTAGATATCAAGAAAAAAGCCGTGACCTTGAAAGCCTCCAACCGGATGGTTGCACCAGCGAGATGCAATTTATGAAGAACAACACATCTTAGAAATTTACTTACAATAGCTTGTAAAAAATTTCAATTAAGTAAGAACTACTTGGAAATCCGACATGTTGAAGTCTTGCTCAAATTCTAGGTTTTGTTTACGTCTATTTATGGAACTTAAGCCGTTTGAGAAAATATCTACCCTATAGCGTAAAGGTACTTCGGGTAGGTAATTCCTATAATCCAAAAACAACTTCAAAACCGGTTCAGTAATTCTACTTATTCGTACTTAAGTTGTAATGAGCCAAGGGAGTAGGGACTCCGCTTTTAGTCATTTTTACGTGGAAATGAGTAAGAAAATATTTTTATCGATCAAGCGATTCGAATAATTTTGATGAGAGCTACCTATCCAATTAGTTATTTATACATACAATAATAATATTACAGTTCGCGGAGTTACAGTTTGTGAATTTCTTATTATAATCTTGCCTAATTAATTAAGAACTAATTATAAATGGAGTTTTATACAAGTTTCACATGTTGTTTTAAGATTACAAGTAAAGGTAAGTACCTACTGAACCATGAATGGGAATGCACATAAAACGAAGTACCAAATATAGGGAAGTACAACTAAAGTAGGTAGGGGATAGTTAATAATGATTTAAATCTGCAGCCCCCCGAAATGGTACAGTGGCGATGCTATGATAATACTTAAGTGAATGTCACCTTAAGATTGTGAAAACCGTTAGATGTGATCTATTTAGCGAGATTGTAAACTGTCGAAAGATTACAATTGAACGCATTATTTTTCGGTAGATTGTAATCTGTTAGGTATATTAACCCGATAGAACCTAACCTACAAGAAAATATAAATACAATGAATATTTCAAAAATTGACACTCAGAACGGTTCACAATCTGTCGACAGTTTATAATCTATCGAGAGAAAAAGCGTTAGATTACAATCTGACGGTTTTTGCAATTTTACGGTGACATGAACATTAAATATATTAAATCTACCGGTCAATATGGGATAACTTGCAGGCCCCTCTTTCCCACTGGTCACTCTGGGCACGTGCCCAGGGCCCCGTGATCGATGGGGGCCCCCTAGTTACTGCAAGATCACCAACCTATAGATAATCGATATTCATTTACGATAACTATACACTTAAACCTGTCACGTTCAAAATATTATTTTACATCTATATATTGATCTTGAAGTTTTTTTTAAAGTAAACGTTTAAAATAACAGTTGAATCAATCTAGAATAATGCTTATCTACTCTTTTGTTTTATGACTATTTTGTTAAAACAGGCATTTGCCTTTTAATAGGAGGCCCCATTATCCTAATGTGCCCAGGGCCTCCACTAGGTTAAAGACGGCCCTGATAACTTGTACACGGCACCAGAGAAGGCTAGTGATCCTACAAATAGTTATTACAAAAGCGGAAGTGTGATTGTTTAGTGGCTTGTTCTTATATCGCGCCACAACACAGCAACGGAGCGACGCGATTCTTACAAGAGTGAAATACCCATATTTTTCTGTTTATCCCGAAAATTCCCGAAAAGTCGCGGGCATCGGGTAGTAGAACAATAAATTAGTAAGAGTATCTATTATTTCAGTACAAGTTAGCACTAGACTGCGATCTCAACTGATGATGCAGAATAAAATGGTTGGGGGCGAACTAAGCTATTGGTAGGGCATGGCAGCATGGAAGTTATCGGTTTCCACACGGCATCGTGCCGGATTGCTTAATTGCTTGGCGGTACATCTTTGTCGGTTGACTTTTATAGGGGGAATTAAAGACTAGTTTTCGGTCAATGCCGCAGGTATAGGTCTCTATAAGCTATAGGTAGTATAGGGTAGTAAATCTTAAGTCAAAAAGCCCTAAAAGGCCCCAAATACTTTTTTTACTGAAAGAAATCACTAACAATAGCCCTAAAACATTAAGGGCCCTAAAAGAAGCCCTTCGCATTTACGCCCTAAATTTTGGGCCAATAGCCCTAAGTTGGGAACCATGGGTCTCTATAGGTATCTAGGTATAAGCGCGCGGCTCGGAGTCGGCCGGAGCACGTCGCGGCCACGAAGCGTGCAATTATCCGCCTAATTATGTGTTTAATATGCACGCGCCGCACCAGCGCGCTGGGGTCGCCATTGGTTTATGTTTAACTTGCAGAACTACGACTGAAACCCTGCAATAAGGGTGCCTGTCCATCGAAGCCGAGCGGAGCGACGTACCAAACAGGACGACCAGATTTCTGACAGGTGGCTAGAAAAAAATCCAGCGTCTTTGAACAACAATCCGATCGGTCTGTCCAATATATCTCCGCTCCGCTTCGCTTGAATTGACAGGCACACTAAGTCAGGGCAGAAACGCTGGGCAGAAAACGTCCCCATGAATATCGGTCCGGTCGTTCTTCGCGGATCGAGATTAGCCACCTGCGCGTGAGATACAGTGCACAAGTGTATCGTAAATGCACTCTCTACTCGTAAGTCTTTTTAACTATTTCCTTACTGTCTCACTCGATGAGCTCGATGGGACGGTAATAATCCGACACGACCGGATAAAAATTCGACGCAGTGAGATCGCAGTCAAGAGCTAACTTGTCGAATAAATCAAACATGTGTGTTGTACATCAGACGTTCAATATAGTGGGCATGTGAAAAAGACTCGCAGGACGTAAGATACCTAATTAACAACTCAAATATTGCAAGCACTAACACACAAATAAGCAGCCTTGAAACCAGACAACGGGATCTCTCAAAATAAAATAAGTAACCAAAAGTTAGAAAGTTCGTTAAATCTAGATTCTAGACTAATTTAATATTCAAACACCGATTCGCCTGCGGTTGCGTACGTTATATTTTTTTCGTATAGGTTAATGCTCAGCTTAAACACAAAACATTATGTACATGCGCTACAACTTGCTACGTACTTAGTTATTAATTATATTATGGTAACCCTATCGAAGACATGAGGTGACCAGGCATGAAGGAAAGCCACGGAAAAACGTGCGACCTCAGTATATTATGAAACGGGACGAAGCTACTGACAACGCACTAGTGATGAGTGGATAACTAATTTTATCGAGATCTGATACTTTAGCAGTCTAGCTCATATCGCTAATTGTAAGTTACAGTCAAGTCTAAACCTGCTTTGACAGCAAGTCAACTGCATAGTTGCAGTTTTAGTGCAGTTGACACAGCTGCAAAAAAACTAGCAACCCACTGAGCAGTCTGCGTGCTTCTGTTATTTACACTGTGTGGTTAGTTTAAAGCAGATAACGAGTAATATTTATCCCAGATTGTGTAAAAGTTACCACCTTAATATCTGGGGAAATGATACTTCGAACTTTTATCTTGGATTACGTGTTCTAAAAACACGATTGGTCAAAAGTTTCTCGATACGTACTTAATAATATTTTTTTGAAAAATAAATACATGTTTTGCACACATTTTGCTATTTATCTCAGGAAGAGCATACAGTTTCTGTTGAGTTTTTGTTTTGTCAAGAAACCTACAAGTATTTCTTCAGTCACTTATTTTAATTTTTCGATTGGTTGTGTAACACGACATAATTAATCTATACCACATTATTGCTTTATGCGTAATATCCGTGGTATAATCTATGGTTAGTTACTAGTCGGTTGCCGCCATTTTGTTGAATTCAGTTTAGAACGAGGCCTACGGTAAAAGGGTGCGTGATACTATTGTATATTTATAAAACTGAGATTTATTTGATTAAAGAGATATTATTGTTATGCTTAACTATTAGAAAGATTATAAAAGTGATACCACATTGTAAATTCATACGAATTCCATAAATATTGATTATCGAGAGAAACTTGTAAAATACCAGCTAATAAATGTCAGAATAAACAGTTTGATTTTGTAATTGTAACCGATGATTTCATTTTAATTGACCCTTTCTGAGATGGCGTATCAGTTGTTAATCAACTTACAATTAGTTAAAAAGAGTTTTGGCGCTTACGTCATTAAAAAGTACGTTGCTATCGCTCAGTATTTCTCACTTACGAGAAAACCATAATTCGACAACCGCTCGACGATGACTGACCGACACGCGACGCCCCGGCATTGGTGCTTGACCCTAGTCTATCGTTATTGCACACTCATAATATAATATTGTCTCAAGAATATGTCCCACAAAACGCACGCTAACAGCTGGCCACCCTGAGTTGGTGCGCTGCGGCGTGCCGAGCGCGGCGTGCAGAGGATCAAGTACAACGACCCAGTTCTGCAGATAACGAGCCGGCGATATCGACGCGATACCCGCCGTGCCCGCCCTCAGACAGCCGCTACCCGCTACCCACTACCCACGACCCTACCGCTACCCTTCCATACCTAACTATTATCATACTGCACCTAGTATCATAATCATCTGTACGACCTAGTTACACAATGTAAGTACGCTAAACAATGCTTTAGCGTGAATTTTTTTTTTCAAAATCCTGTGGAAATCTGACTGGGATAAAAGTAGCCTGTCATTATCCTAGTCTTTAATTGCTGATTATTCATCCGCTGCTCCGATGCGCCGTGATTTAGAGACTCGCTATCAAACACACTTTCACTTTTAAAATATGGGGTAACTAGTGAAATAAGAACGATTATATGTATATAGATATACGTTCAGGTAAGCTTTTACCCAATTCACAGTTAACTCATTAGCAGGATTACTTGGTTCGAGTAGCTTTTTAGGGTTCCGTAGTCAACAAGGAACCCTTATAGTTTCGCTACGTCCCTCCGTCCGCGGCTTAGCTCAAAATATATGTAATTTAGATATACAAGTACATATTACTTAATCACACCAACAAAGTGGTACAAAAAAATGTAGTTTTTTTTTGGGTAAGTACATAAATATACGTAAAGTGGAGATGATTTATTTTCTCGTCTATTCCATAGTATGGTATCATTAGACAGATCGTTCAAAAATATTATGGGTGTGGGAACACCAGTTTTTGTGAGAGGGAAAAAGAAAGAAAAAGTGGTGGCCACTATACGATACCGATGATTGCAAAGCTTTCCAAATCTATAACTACTTAATCGTTACTTCCGTAACATTTTTATTATAAACTATCTAAAATCCCGCGACTTCGTCCGCGTGGATTATAAACACAATAAAAAAAGAATAGGTGCAGCCGTTCTGAAGTGATGCGCTTACATACATTCAGCGATTGTTTTATATTTATATAGAAGATAATAAGTACACGTTCCGTACAGTTAGTCACATAGGTCCTTCTTGTAACTGGTACGAAAATCTCCGACTCAAGAATCAGAATCGTCACCAACTTTTTTTTTACTGAGTAATTCGAGAAATAAGTCATCCAAAAACATCCATCCTAACAAATGGCGTGCGCGCTCCATTGACTTCGGCAAGTTATTAATACCCAGCGTGCTTAATCTGCGACATTCGGGAAAAAATATTAGGCAAGACGAGATAATTGTACCGAACCGTTCAACCTTATCGGGTAACAGTACTCAGAGATCATTAAAACTAGCTTCTTAGAATGACAAAGGTAGACTTGCCTAAAGTATCCTTTCCAGGATTGAGCCAACGTGGTGGAATATGGCCTAGAACCTTCTTATTCGCATAGTGCTAAGCCGTCGATGTGATGATGAAGGCAGAATTTAAGTTTTAGAAAGTGTAATCACATAAATACGCGGTGATTTGATCAAAGGATGTATCCTCGACTGAATAAAACTGCTTAGCTTTGCTTAGTAACTATAGAAAAGGCTAGATTTTGAGGAAAATCTGATTTAACCGTGACTAACTAACTACTTATCATTTACTATTAAATCAGTTACTTTTGCCAAGCATGAAGATCATAGAAATATTAATAACTACCTTTTATCCGCGGCTTCGTCACATCAGATTTGATTTTCATACAAATTTTAAAGCCCTATTTTACCCCATAAGGGTTGAATTATTAAAAATATTTACTTAAGAGGATGCCTACGTCATAAAAGTTATCAGTATGCCAAACAGCCCGATCCGTCCAGTTGTTTGAGTTGTGCGTTGATAGATCAGTCAGTCAGTCACCTTTTCCTTTTATATTTAGACAAGTACATTAGCACATTCCTATATATCTCTCTCTCTTATCAAAGCATTGCCGGCTCTCTACATACACACTGAACACGAGTCTCCTCTCGGAATTTAGTTAAGTACTTACTTATTTAATTATTAAGGAGGTATGCTAATTAAACAATTATTCCTATTTCTATGATAAGCAATTTCCTGTTCTGTGGGTTAATCTGGATTGAGAATGAGAAGAATGTACAACTAAATGGTCCAAAACTGGTCCACGACACGATAACTGATAACACGCACTGGAACAAGCAAGGCAACCTAGCCTTTGGTAACTTTGAAAGAACAGAACTTAACAAGCAGTGGTGCACCACGTTTTTTTTTTTTTATAGACTAGCACTTGGCTGCAGTCAGATTTGTCGGAAGTAGTGATGCAGACTAAGGTGGAGCGCGCTTGCCTTGAGACTGGTTGGCATGTACTTAGCTGGTAACCGCGTTAGATGTTAACAAAGGTGCGACATTTGAGAGCGATCGCGCACATTTTGACCTCGTCCCGTCATCTCGCGGCGCTCACGTCTCGCGGACTCGAGTGCCATCCATTCAGCTTGTATCCACCTACACGTGCCGACAAGCCTGCGCCGACACGTGCCCACTTCTCCAATAGTTATGAAGTCATGAAGTCAAGGAGCTGCATAGCTGACTTGGCTATCAACCCAGCCGCTTGAGATTGTTTTGAATGGAATAGTAGGTATATTGTGTGTAAGACTTCGGGTTATGCCAGCCCTCACTTCGCTCAGGCAGGCAACTTCACCCTCGTCTGAAATCGTCTTGATTCATCCCGCCGCCCGCCTCACATACTATAGTTTACATATAATCCGCATTAAAAGAGTGCACGATGTTCGCTGACAACATTGTGCTTGTCGGAAGGCGTCCGAGGTCCAGAACAGACTGGAAGATTGGAGAGTGTTGGCCTGAGGATCGGGCGAGGATGAGAACGAAGACAGAACATCTGTTCTGTGATTTCGGTGGCCCCTCCCGTTTCTATGAAATTGCCTTAGATTGAGAAAAGAATGAACGCGGGATGGATGAAATGGCGACAGGTCTCAGGTGTTATATATGCGACCCACGAATGCCTCTTAAACTAAAAGGGAAAATATATAAGACAGCCGTTACACCTGTCGCATTATATAGTTAAGAATATTGGGCGGTTAAAGGGACGAATTAAAGAAAAGTACATGCGACCGAAACGCGAATTTTGAGATGGATGTGTGGTGTGACTAGAATGGATAAGATTAGGAATGAATATATCAGGGGAAGTTTGAAAGTAGCGCCAGTGATAGAAAAGATGAGGAGTAATAGGCTAGCATGGTATGGGCATGCATTGCGGAGGGAAGAAAGATATATTACGAGAAGAATGATAGATATATCCAAATGGAATGAAAAACGAGTAGAGGGAGAACAAAGAAAAGATGGATGGATTGTGTGAAAGAGGATAAGCGGATAAAAGGGGTGAATGAGAGGTTGGCGGATAACAGAAGTGAGTCGAAGGAGAAGACATGCTGTGCCGACACCACATAGCGTGGGAAAAGTTTAGCAGAACATTAAAAGTGCGAGTTTAGCAGAGTGCTTTATGAGCAAACATAAAGGTTTGAAATAAACAAAAGAAACTCTGAGAGGATCGAAAGGAGGGCTACAACGTCATTCAGCGGGCAGAAAATCATCGTTTTCTGCTCGAGGGCAGAAAAAAACTAAATCCACGCGAAGTCGGGGCATCATCTAGTATTCTAATAAAATGTATGTTTCGGCAGTTACAAATTTCCAAGTCAACAGAAGGCAACTTTATACTTGTGACGGCTAAGACCGTTTAGGTGATTGCTTAAATGACCGACACAGCTCTCTCATTGGGCTGGTCCTGTGTATCGGAAGGTTGCCGACTGGGTGGGGACCGTGTCTTGGTTAACGCGTAACTAGGGCGCCCCTCAGTTGGAGCGCCGATATCCGAAGGGTGGCTGGCATCGATTGGATGCGATAAGCCGAAGATGAGCATATTGGCGCTACTTGAGAGGCATACGACCACCAGCGGATTGTTTTTTTTTTATACTTTTGGTTGTGCCATCACAGCAGTATTTAGTTACTGACTACGCCAATATTGCGTCACTCGTAATGCTTGGAGAAAATCAGAAAAAGAGATGGTTGCTACTGTATGTTTATTCAAAATGGATACCTACACGGTACACTTTCTAAACGTCAAGTATACAAAGTATAACACGAGCTGGTGATAATTAACAGTATCTTAAAACTAAAGCTACAAGGGTTCCAAACGCGCCCTGGTCTTTCGGTACAATAGTAGGGTTGTAAATTGGCTGATAGACTGATTAAGTCGTAGTTAGTCAGGCAAAAGTGTCGTTGTCAATCGGAGTAGGTGTGGAAAGATCGTAGGTATGTTAGCGTCGCCGATAGTCACTAGATGTGTCAGTAGTCAGCAGTCAGCGGGCACTATCGCGAGGGGTCGGGGGGGGCGAGGCGTTCTGATTGCTTCACTATCGACGTGCCTCGAGACGAACGTGCGAATGAACGTGTGCTCCGATACAGTACAGATTGTAGTGAGCAAACATAAAGTACGTATAAGAGATATAGCGATTCATGTTGAGCATAGAATTTAGATCAAGTTGACGGGATCCATTTTGAAAAGCGACTGTGTATACCATTGATGTACATAAATGCCAGAACATAGGGATATGGTGTATAAAACGCTACTATGATATTCTATACCTAGTAGGTTGCACCAGAACAAAGATGAATAAACAAGTAATCAGAGGCTCTACCTGAGTTAAAGTTAACTGTGCGTAAAACTGACATTGAAGATTCCATTACATAAGATTGTACCAATTTAAGTACTTAGGTCTAATTACTCAACACACTGTTACTGTTACTGTGACCGTTGTTGTCAAAAACCACCAAAAGTAAACTAGGTTGCATAAATCAGTATTGTCCCACAAAGTTATCTGATCTCTGGTTATAATTGGGTAGAATAGTTACCTACCTGTAATTTCTTTCTCAAGGGCAATTACTGAAACAATATGTTTATCAGACAGACACTTGAAAGGCAAGCCCTCAGTGGACAACTGGGAAACACCCTTGGACTGAAAAACATGGGACAGCGATGGATGGAGAAACAAAGTAGTGCAGGCCTGGGCCCACATAGGGCTGCAGCTCCAATGATGATGTTAGATGACATAGAGCCTGAATAGATTTAGATGATCTAACTTAAATCTGTTGCCTTTATAACTAGTTGAGAAGCAGGGGAACAAACCCAAAATATAGTTACTGTGTGGAGGAGAACATCTTTGGTATAGGATGAACTAATCTGAAATTGTTTTAAAACTCACTTTTTAAAGCAACTTTTGTCCTACTTAGAGCTGGTTATCATTGAAAATTATTACAGTTGTTGTGTTCAAATTTTGGTGGACTACTCTGGTTTTGTTCTCCAGTAAGGAACTGTAAGAATTCCAAGAAATTAAGTACAGAAATGGTTTGCAATCTCAGCATCCACCACTTTCATTTGAAGGCAAGGAGCGAGTGCATGAAATTAATTCCCTATTTAGTCAAATAACTCAATTACCAGCTAGTTATGACAGTACAGTATGTTATTACAGCATTAAAAATATTGCTAACCCTATCATAATACTCCCTGCGGAAAGGGACAGAAGCAGGTTTAAAGCTGTCATTTTTAAACGACTGCCTGAAAAAACGAGTATATTGTTTTCAGGGTTCATGTATAGGGTGTATGTATGTATGTGAGTTTGTATATTCCAGCATAACTTCTAAAAGCCTGAACCGATTTTGATAAATGAGGTATCCTTAGAATCCCTAGCTTATTCCGCGAAACATAGGCTAGAATTTTTTTTTTTTAAATTGATGTGATGACCATGGTCCCGTATTAAAGACCAAAATTGAAAAAAAAAAATCGAAAATAAGATTAACTATATAATCATCATCTAGAAAATGATGAGTAGATTCCAAAAATATATAACACTATAGTTCAATATTTAGTGATTCACAAAAAAATATCATTTAATAAAAAATGTGGATAAGATTCCAAAGGCTATATATGCAAATCGCTTCTTATCGAAGTAAACTCCAAAAATAATATGACAGGGCAGTCGTATTTTTTTATTCGTTAAATTAATTTCACTTCTTAGTTTAATTTAGAAATTAAAAGCCTTAACAAAATAAAAAGAAAAAGAGATTGTGTTATGACAGAATTGGCCACATTGTTTGTTATTTGTATCTTGTTTTTATTATAGTTGTAATTACAAATGTGGAGCAATTCATTCATTCATACATGCTATTATTATTCCAATTATTCTAATGGCATGGTAATATAGCTAACATCAGTTATTGAACTTTTATCTTTTGTTATGAATGAGTTATACATTGTGGTCATTAATAAATCATTATTGTTAACCTATTTTTAGTCTCAGTTCATAAGTTAGTTCTTCAAGGTCTTTAGGTCATTAGGACTGTAAGTTTATTGAATCTTTAAGATTAGTGTAATTAGTTGTTCCCTAGTTTTATGTTTACTCAAATGAAGAGAAAACTTCAATCTTCCTCAATTAGGCTCAAAATAAATAGAGCAAATAGATAGGTAACATGGACTAACCTAAAGCTGTCATGTCAAAGGGAAAATTTCAGGAACTAATAAATCTAATCAGTTTAAGTCATTCATTATTGTTCTAACTCTACTTCAATCTAAATAAGAGATTATCATCATCTCAACCCATCCCTGGACCACAGTTACTGAGCATGGGTCTCATCGCATCTCCTACAGTACTTGCAGGTTTCAATTTTCAACCCCAAATCCAAATTCATGACTTTCACTCATGAATAAAAAGCCAATGACTTAATCACTAGGCTATCACACCTTTGGTTATTTAACTTAGCAACATACTTTGTTTAGTTGACAACATACTTTCTTTATTTCTACTATAGAGAACCATGGAAAATCTAAATCTAAACTAATAAATTACTGTTAATGATTGCCAACTTATGTGACAAGCATAATGTTACTGTCAACTGATGAGTCATGGGCAACTATACGCGCAGTTATATAGTTAGCTATCTGAACCACATACATAATACATAGTGACAACTTAACTACATGGAGGATAAACAACATGATGAGAAATATTTCAGTATGCCCAATAAAACCTTTCTTGTAAATGTTGGTGAGTGATATTTTAACTCTCTTGAGAAACTTATTGTCATGTGCAGCACTGAGGGCAAAATTCTATAACATCCTGAGAATGGCCACCTACAGAAGCCTGTGGGAGCAAATAATCCGTTCGAGGGCAGGATCTGTCCAGGACCACAATCTTCAGCAAGTAATGACCAGGGAGAGAGAGAGAGAGATTCTTTAGTTACACAATACTTTGGCTACTTCTTTTGTTTCTTTTGTCAAATTACTGAAGATAGAATAAGAGAAATCAGTTTTGTAATTCACCTGCTAACTCACACTCCATAACTACTATAATATTATAAATGGAAAAGTGTGTGTCTGTCTGCTACACTTTCCCGGCTCATGTTTTCAACAGATTTTGACAAAGATTGGTATAGAGGTGGGTTGCATCCCAGGGAAGGACATAGGCTTTTTATTCCGGAAAATGTAAGAGTTCCTGCAGGAATCAAAAACCTTAAACCACCCAAACAAAGTTGTGGGCACCATATAGTTATTAATAAGTAAGGTCAAATACTAACTAACTAGTTACTGGATAGTTATGTAGTTAATTGTGTCTATTTGGGAGGGCAGGAAGCCATCAAAGCAACAAAACTACTGTTCAGTAGTTAATTTAAGTAAGTGAGTTTGCTGCAAGTTTCATGGGGTCCACTCAAATCAGTAAGAAAATTTTACAGATTTGATATTCATTTCTCTTTGAGCCATACAACATAATTGGTGTGCACATTATTGCTTCTGTAGCAGGACATTAAGCGGACAATTAGCGGGTTAGTCAGTTTTTACACAGAATCATACCAGAATGCTAAATTGCTTGGTATGTCTTTGCCAGTATAATTATGGATTTGAGGTATTGATGCTGAACTGCATTCCACCACTACCACTACAGCCAATCTGACAGGAGAGAGGGAATTAGAGCTTAGACCCACCACACTGCTCCAATGCGGGTTGGCTGGATTTAACAACTATTATCATGTTAGTGATAATAACCGGGGCCGACGGCTTAACATGCTCTCTGAGGCACAGGGGTGTAACAAGGCCTTACAGAGGGTATTACACTGTAGTGTCAACTGCAGTGTTGAGGAGGCTAGATCTCAGTGCCTGTCTGGTGGCCTGCTAAAATGATGCAATTGAAGATCTAGTGCTGGGTTGATGGATTTTATAACCCCTAATCATCGATGTCTATCCCTAATAGTTCGTATTTTAATTTAAGCAGTTACACTAAACTAAGAACTATAGCAGATATACAAAAAAGGGTCATTTAGCAGTAGGTAAAGTAATTTGCAATGCAGATTGCCAGATTTTCTCAGTTTTGAATCTCATTAGCTATATAAATATAATAACTGCGAAATTGTTATGATTTTAGTTTCTGAGACTATTAAGGAGTATATTGTAGTATAACAGTTATTATAGAGTAATGTCTGGCATGCATTGCAATGCAGCTACCTGTAAGAATCTACATCCAGACATTGTGTAGTATTTTAGTGTAACTTAGTGCATCTTTACTCAAGGAGAAATGGGTTTATTGAGCTGAACTTAGTAAAAACCAAGAGAAAAGTTACTGCTAATGATGTTTTCCTTATCCATGCTAACTAATAGGGGTGGTTTCATACAAGAGGCACTAAAGCGCTAACTTCACACAACCTTATTATGCTCCTAACATTTTGGTACATTGCATCAAATCTCAAGTGAATTTGTAGTATGGGTAACTATCAAAGTTAAATATACTTAAAATACTATACAACTAGTCAAATGAATCTTTCATTAATCAATAAACTACTAAGTTATCCATCAAAATCATATGATTTTGATGGATAACTTAGTAGTTTGTATTAGTTTAGGACTATCATAAATAAAGCACACAGCACATCTCTAACCTTTGGTTTACTATCACATATTTTTCAATTGTTTTGTTGATGGATTGGTTTCAGATTAGTTTGACCCATGTCAACATGTGAATGTCAACTTCCATACAGCCTGATTGTGGAAACAAATCAAATTTTTATGAATTGCACTCCTATTTGTATTCATTGTTGTTGCTTATATTATGAACTAGCTGGTGGTAAATGTGAGTTACCAATGCATATTATTCTATTTTAACCCACTACACATCACAGGGACACAGCAGCAGTGTGGTTTACGGCTGAGTTGATCCATAGCAGGTCACAGGTGCTATTGCAAGCTTACTACAACTAAGTCATTACCAGTGTGCTTCCAACTGCTGCATTGGACAGCTCGCAAGGCTGCTCAGACAACGGGCTCCTAGGCAGCCAGCTCACTACACACTGCACACATCCCGTTGTCCACACTACACATGGGGCACTGACAGTCAATACTGCACCACTGCAGCCCCCATTGTCTACTGCACAACACTCTCAACACACTTTTGGCACAAATCACGATCTAACCTCAAAATGCACACTTTAATTGAACAATTGACAAACACAGATGTTTCCAAACTTATAAATTTTTGCGTCGACGTAAACAGTCGTCGGGCGGAGCACCGTTTTCACAAAGAACGCGGATCGCAACCGTGTCGGGTTCGCGTTATGGATTCGTGGGCAAATGCTTTGTTTGAGTAGGTACGTAGTTACAGCCTTCGCTGCACTATACGTGTGTACTGTATAGCGCGTACGTCGGGTAGGTATGTTGTGTGGTTAGTGCACGGCGTGCAAACAGCCATAACTCACTCGGCCGTCTCGTGAGCGCCAGGCGAGAGCGAGCGTAGGGGCTGCGACCCGCACAAAGGGCGGACGGTCCGCCCGTGGGGCCGCAAAAACTGTAAACACGGGCCTAATTGACGGCGCTCGCTCGCGCAGCCGAGTGGCGACCAGTCGCGAGTCGCGGAGACACTCGCCGCGGTCACGCTCGGCCGCCGCGCTGCCGGAGCGCGATCGCGGCGGCGCCCTGCCACCCGCCCTGCCGCGATGTGCCCTCGCCTCGCTCTCACGGACGATCCGATCACCGAAATGGCGCAACGGTGTGGAGGCCGTGACGCCGTCGGCCGAGAGAATGTCGACTCTCCGCCGAGGCAAAAACGATCGCGCTGTTTCGCAACGAGCTCGCGGGGACCGAAATAATCCCCGCGCGCCCGACGCGAGCTGGGACTTGGGAGCGGGCCCTCGGGCTCGGACACGCGATACTCACGGCCTGCCCGCTCGCAGCGGATCGGCGGCGGCGTCCATGGCGCGCCCAGGCCCTGGCCGCGGCCAGGCTCCGGCCGTCGGCCGAGCGACGCGACACTCTCTCCGATCTCACTTGGAACACGCTGAGATATACCGTAGCACCATCTCGACGACACTACACTTCACCTGCACTTCGACCGCGGCGCTTTATTTCGCGTATAAACACTCCGCGAACGGTGTTTTGTTACATCCGTTGACTTTTCTTTGAAAAATCAATATACATTTTCCCGAGTTAGATAGGGACGAGTCGATGTCCAGCGCAGGTTATGTGCGTGAAGTTTGCAAGCTTTTTTAGCGCACCGGTGTTACCATAATTTTTTTGCCCATTTTTTTTGTCGAGTGTTGTGATTTTTTTAATGATTTGTGGCGCACTTCAGCTTGGTTTGCGTAGCATTGGGTCTCTCGTAATGACCGCATATCTATGGCATGCGCAGTGTAGTGGCGCCCTCTATAACTAGAACGCCAGCGCGTAATATTCAAATGGTAAAATCATTTGAGGATGTAGGGGAAAAATCATTACATCAGACTTATTTTATTTCAATAAAAATTGTAGTAAATAAAACCACAACTTAAAACATTTAATAATTTTAATATCATTCATTATAAGTTACGCAACATTTTAACAAATGAAACCTAGTGTGACATGAAAAAAACAGATATTAAGGAAAATCACTTGGCAATCAATGGCTTCACGATGACTTCACGATGGATGAAATTGCGATTCAGGGTTAAGTTGGAGGAGTTGAATCTCACTTTAAGCATAAAAAGTGAAGAGATCACACCTCCACTTAATCCTTAACGCTAGTAATCTCTCTTCTTCTAGTTCTTGATAAATCTGCGGGTAAGCTGAGCAGCTGTTGAAGGAGGTTCCACGCGTGAGCTGGAAAGATAGATCTGGCAGCAATAGTTATCAAACTGTCAAGATCCCCTGTCCAACTCAGACGTAAAGCCTATCACGTGTCCCCGCTTCTGAAACATAAAATTGAAATATTAAACTACATAAATGCTGGTACGAGTATGTTTGCTCGGTTTGACAGTTAAAGTGCGCGAGCCCGATGTAGAGGCTAGAGCGTCTGAGCGCGCTATCACCACTTGAAAAGGTGCGGCTGACGTTGTGATAAGACCACCGCTTTTCCCCCTCGCGTCAGCGATCCTACGCTACTCAATATTAAATGTATTCGCTGTTTCTCAATTAAATTAAATGAGGATAAAATATTTAGTCGTAATAATAATGCCAGTCGGCCGCATGGGATAACAGAACACATGTGCCATTGGACCACCATATGCTGTTACGTAATCAGTGGTTATAAAATAATAATTTCAATGACACTTTTTAAGTAGGTACCTACCTAACTAAATGAACATTAGGTATAATATACGCAACACTTTCAAACATCAAGAAAAACATCTAACTTTTAGCACTAAACTTTTAAGGACTGATTGAAAATTAGTAGGTACCACGTCAGCAAATATAAAACAGAACTTTAGTATTCGAAATAAAATAGGTTCCGCAATTTAAACCACTAGTAAGAGTAATATAACGGACAACAGGCACCCAGGTTACCAAGAATAGACCAGGAACTCCAAAAAGCCACTAAATTATGAATTTGAATGAATACAGTCAATGTTAATCACAGTACAAACTTCGATAGAGACCCGATCGATCGATGGTCCCATATTTATACACTCGATGATATCTCCAGATACGATATCAGGGGACCGACAAGAGGTACGAATGTCCACCATGATTGTGATAAGATTCGATGTAACGGGGAATCGATTGGTCCTCGCAGGCCGATATCAGCGCAAACACTTCACTCCACCAATCGGCAATGTATCGACGATAAGCGAGTTCCGAACACCCGATGACGCCGTACGTGGGGCTCCATCGCCGGCCCGGCACGGCGCGGCGCTCCGCTTGCGTCCGACCCGCCACCATTCGGCCGTTATCTCCAAGCGACTGCTCCATCACAATGGATGAATGTTTACTATGGAAATACACCTTTATTACGTTATATCTCGTCGGTAATAGATAATTTCACTATTTTCTAGTTCGCGAGCACATTTTGAGCTGATTTATAGTTATTATGATTTAATTGTATTTGCCTCTAACATACAAGGCATGTTTCATGTGGGTTCCAATTATCTATTCAATGACACCTATCATAATTAGGTACTGGATGCTAAAACTAGATTTCAAATAGGAGCAATCTTTATTTGTGTTAAGTATGTACTAAGTATGTATATAAACTCCGACGTTTCTGTAAGCGTACTACTTAATAACAAAAGGATTATTGCGATAGCGTACCTACTTAAATACATATCACATACAGATCAAGCCTTATCGATGGAATATTTGATTTAATAAATATATATAAATGGGATTTTATAGTGACTATCTGTTCAAATAAATTAACAGCAAATAACAACAAGATTTAATAAGATTGTTGTAAAGAAATCTGAATAAAATATCATCGAGAGAAATTCCTTAAATATTAAGACAGGAGTACTTATTTCTTCTTGGGGGTCTGCTTCATAACTAAAAATCGAGTCCGCCGTTTAGTGCCCATGTTAACTACAAAAAAATAGAAATGGCCTTCCACCTTGTTCGCTCCTCGGCTTTTGAATGGCGGATTGTGGATGCCAGTGGGAAAGTCGGGTTATGTGACTAAAGTAACTTAAAAATCTCTGGTAACGTCGTAGTGAGACGAAGCTATTTCAAGATTGATTTGTTGGTTGCGATCCATTGTATCCGAAACATCCTTGTCCAACACCACATTTGGTACGCATAGATCCTTTTTTGGTCTGCTACTCGAATCGTCCATGCTTCTGAACCATAAAGGAAGATGGAGAAGTCAGAAGACTACATGCCTATCGAGACTGGCGCACAAAAGATAGAATATTTGATTTAATAAATATATATAAATGGGATTTTATAGTGACTATCTGTTCAAATAAATTAACAGCAAATAACAACAAGATTTAATAAGATTGTTGTAAAGAAATCTGAATAAAATATCATCGAGAGAAATTCCTTAAATATTAAGACAGGAGTACTTATTTCTTCTTGGGGGTCTGCTTCATAACTAAAAATCGAGTCCGCCGTTTAGTGCCCATGTTAACTACAAAAAAATAGAAATGGCCTTCCACCTTGTTCGCTCCTCGGCTTTTGAATGGCGGATTGTGGATGCCAGTGGGAAAGTCGGGTTATGTGACTAAAGTAACTTAAAAATCTCTGGTAACGTCGTAGTGAGACGAAGCTATTTCAAGATTGATTTGTTGGTTGCGATCCATTGTATCCGAAACATCCTTGTCCAACACCACATTTGGTACGCATAGATCCTTTTTTGGTCTGCTACTCGAATCGTCCATGCTTCTGAACCATAAAGGAAGATGGAGAAGTCAGAAGACTACATGCCTATCGAGACTGGCGCACAAAAGATAGAAAATCTTATGAGTCAAGTAGTAGTCACTACAAAATTATAGGTCCACAATTCGTTGAAAGAATTGAATACAGATTTAGTTTAAACTCGGCAGAATCAAATACAGTTTATAGTCTCCATTCAATTTTTTATTAAAAAAACAGTGCTTTTGAATTGCTAAAGAATAAAGATAGGTATAGAACTGAACATAAAAGATCATCTTAAAAGTATTAAAATTCGATTGAATTGAAAAAATATTACTATCACGACACTTGTGATATCCAAAATGTGTTTGCTGGAATAGGTATATGTGATAGTACGTGGAAGAATTTCGACATGACAGATAAGGTGGCAAATGCGCGTATCAAACGGTGTCATTTGATAACACACGAGGTGTGTGCTTTCTGGAACACTTACAGACAGGTGTTACTATAATTTTAAACTTTACATTAAGATTTGGCGAAATTAGACTGAATTTTTACAGAATTCCTTGATCCGTCCGAGAAATTATTTTAGTTATGAGGACCAAAGGAGAGCCCAAATACTTACTATTCTTTATCATTTTTTGCTGCTTACGCTTGATTTTATTATAAGTCTTTTTCTTGCTGTATTCATTCATTCATATATTCAATATTATTCATATTCAAAGTAAATACTCTCCAATAAATAATTTCCATCTCAAGTGTAGCACTCCTGGCTTTCTTATCTTCCACTTCTGGCTCTATTACTCTCATCAGTCAGACCCTTAATCTAACTAGTCCGACTGATGTTGTGGTTGAGAGTCTGGTGGAGGGGAGGTTGGCGGAGTGCATCTTGTCCTGGGGAGAGCTTTCCTTCGGCTGTGGAATGTCAGGGTCTTTGGGACAAACAGCGTGTTGTCCTGGCGCCTAATTAGCCATTCAAAGAGGTAATAGCTCCTGTGTTTTGAGCACCATACCCATTAATGATCACTTGGACGGCGTGTATTTTTTGTCAATATAATTACTTTTTAATTTAGATTTTAATTTATTTCTTAGTTTTAATTAAAATAATATGTATGATGTTAAATACCCTATGTAAATTGCCATTTTTCTTTTATATATTTAGATACATAACGGAGCATAAACATAAAGATTAATATTTGATTGATTACCAAGTTTTAGCAAGTAAATACTTGAATCTAATTCCAATTCCTGAACCATTCCGAAATTTTTAACGGGACCAATCGCTTATCCATTCCAAGCTGGGCGTGAGACAATCTTATTAAACCTTCCTACACCTACCTTTTAACAACCTTCCTTCTAAAACAATATATCTTAAGGTTGCCTGGAAGATATCGCTATAATTAAGCATTAAGGCCGCTTGTTGAGTTATGTCTGTCACCGTAAGATTGTAAAAAACGTTAGATTATAATCTAACTCGCGAAATTGTAAACTGTCGGAATATTGTGAACCGTTCAATGTTCTGAGTGTAAATTTTTGAAATATTCATTGTATTTACTTTTTCTTGTCTGTTTCTTGTAGGTTAGGTTAGGGTTCGACATAAACAACAAGGTGGTGCCTGCACTTAGGTTCTATTGGGTTAATATACCTAACAGATTTCAATTTACCGAAAAATAAGACGTTAAATTGTAATCTTTCGACAGTTAACAATTTCGCGAGTTAGATTATAATCTAACGGTATTTACAATCTTACGGTGACATATCCATTAAAATGAATGTTGTGTTTTTCTTTTAATGTTGTAGGTACTTTAAAGTATTACTATATTTACTTTTTACTTTACTTCACTTTCATAATTGGTTGATAGTATGATAGTAGTCCTGTAGGGGAAGAAAAGAAGTTGCCTAACAATCGCAGACGGCTGTGGGCGGCTGAGGCGGCACCGGCGGCGGCGGAGGAGGCTCGGAGGCGCCGGGAGGGCCGAGGAGGGCCGCGGAGGGCGGGCGCGACGCCGGCCGTCGCCTCGCGGCCGTGAACTGGAACTTCGGAAACTTCGCCGTATTGTGTTTACATTGAACTTTGTTATGTGGGTTAAAGTTAAGCCAGAGTTCAGAGGCGTGTGTGCTCGTTTCACTAGATTGCAAAGTTGACTCGCAAGTTTATCGTATCGATTTTCATCTTATGTTTATCAAATGTTTCAAGGTTCCCGGTTCCAGAGTTCATGTTTGAGGTCGCATAATATTATATCAGGGAGATGTTTCCATTGTAATAATTCATTGCTGTTTCAGAGATACCAAAATATCTAGTGCTGGCTGGCTGGCAACCACTGGCTGAGTCTAGAAACTTTGGATAAAGGTGTTCTATTACACTTCTAGATCGTGCCTCTTTGATTGGATTGCAGAAATTCCGACACAGCCTACCTACTAGTAATGCATATTACTAATTTTAATTTCACAAAACTCTACTTCCAGTGACCCTACCATTGGTTTGAAGCAGGTTCTAGGCTAGGAAAAAGACTAGGCTTCAGTGTTTTTTTTACTGCTAGGTTAAAACTGTTCCTAAACTACTGCATCGATTAGATAGGAGTAACTGTTGTGTAGGTGTAGGTGTTGTTAAGAACTCTACCTTGCAGGGGAGATTATGTATGGTTGTAATAACTCGAATATACCGAAACCATACGATAAGACTTGCATAAGGAGGATATGCACTCAAGATATGCCTGAAGCTCGATGAAATACTTATCTTCACTTGGATCGGATTAGCAAACTCCATTTTGTTAAATATAATTTTGTATATTTGATTTCAGGCTCTAGGTACATGCAGTGAAATGTTTGCCAGCTGTCATCAAGCCTCGCGTTGCAATATCTGACGCAACATGCGAATGCCCTTTTGGCCTCCGCGCGCAATTGACAACCATCCAACGTTAGAACGTACGGTAACGGATTCTTCAACAATTAATCATTGTTCTATGTCTTTGCTCACTTTGCCGCAACTCCACGATGAGCTTATCTTAAATATATTATTAACTTTAAATTATCGAATACAGAAACTCAACAGCCGAGAAAACCTAAAAATAATGATCTTTGTATAAGAAGTTAAGAGTTAAGTAGATTGCTGCTGTACTGAAAAAGGATATTTACCCCAGAAGCAATGTAGCCTTTAATCTAAAATGAATGAAAAAAATAGAAACAATATAATAAATGAATTTTCACAATCCACACGCACAAGATGGCTATTTTAAAGATCCAAATTATTATTGTTACTTATTTAGATAACGAATTTAATGACAATAAACAACAGAAGCAAGGATTTTCCTCTAGGTATGGTTGACGTAAGCCCAATTGAATTCCTGCGGAACGGTATTATCACAGGCTTTTGACGCATCGCATGCTCAAATCTGAGGCTGAGAGCAAATAGTTACATATTTTACCTACCACTCAAAGGTTAAATGAAGACTTGGAAACCATGTTTGACGAGCAAAACGTGCATGGAAGATGGCTATCTGGAACTACTTACTATCGGCTATTCGGCCGTGGCTAGTTACCACCCTACCGGCAAAGACGTGCCGCCAAGCGATTTAGCGTTCCGGTATGATGCCGTGTAGAAACCGAATAGGGATATAGGTTTAATATAACTGCCATGCCCCTGACAGGTTAGCCCACTACCATCTTAGACAGCATCATCACTTACCATCAGGTAAGATCGCAGTCAAGAGCTAACTTGTAGTGGATAAAAAAAATACTATATTGATTAGAGATACAAAAGTTATAAACAAGTATTGATTAATCTAAAATTTGTTTTCTAAACAATTAAAATGTTAATTTTATATTCGTTTGAGCATAAACCAGTAAAAATATAATCTTTCGGTTCTTGGGAAGTAAGCGCTGTTATTTTGGTCATGACATTTTTTAACAAAGATGCATTACTTAAATGGTAGGTACATATTTGTATGACCTAACATAATAAATGAGTGACATAACATTTTATGGTAGGTATTTTTAGTCGACTACTCTGCTCGAGCTGCTAATCTCTATAAAAATATAGTTTGAAACTGAATAGTAAATAATTTCTTACGATCAATGACACTTTTAACATAGTCCGCAGTTCTTTCCTTTGTGAATAATAATTGATTCAATAGCAGACACTACGAAAATACGTACCCATTTTGTTAATATCTTTCTATCTACGTTGTATTCCTCATTACTGATGGTCGTGACCCCTTTTCCATTGATCAAATACTGATAGGAGTTTTCTAGGGATAATAATGCGGTGGGTTTCCACGTCCTTCTGCATTTGACTCGACTTTTAGGTTTTTGTAACGATTATAATCTGATGTTAGTGATAATAACCGGGACCGACAGCTTAACGTGCTCTCAGTCTCCGAGGCACGGAAGAAACGAAAAGGCCAAATTTGAACCTCCAAATTCGGTCACCCATCCAGTTACCAACTTGGGTCAACGTGGCATAACCTTCACAATCGATTGATATGCGCTATCACAACTAGACCACTCATCCCTTCATCCTCGTTTGTTAATCTATTAGTAATTAAATGCGCACGTTCGTGGGTAATGATTGTAATCAGTGTGTATAATTAGAACACCACATCATAGATTACAGTTTGCAAGCAAATTACACAGTTGCTCAGATTATTAAATGACTTGTTGTGATTCGTCTGAATAAAACTATTATATATTTTTGTAAAGTCTAAAACGACCGACTGACATGCCAACGTACCGCCCCAACCACTGTGTGCATAAACTTTTTAAGAGATTTTGTCTTAATGATCCTCTGTCTGGATAGCATAATCCTTCCATTTGGCCGTAATTGGGCAATAATATTAACTCAATTGAGAACCTTCTACTTCTTCTTATTCTTCAGTTTTCTAGAGATTTACTTAATTTAAAATTGATTTCTGCCAGGTCTCTTATTGCGTTACTTAATAATGAATAAAATAGATAGAGTTTTAAGCCTGACTTAAGGAACATATTATCTATAGGTACTTAGTATTATAAAGAGGTAAAAGGACTTGACCGGTGGAAATATGGCAGCTTGCCTAGGTGTCAAAAATCAATGTTCAGCAATGATTTCTTTATTATTGTAATTGTAATATTTCACTGTTTTCAGATAAAAAAGTTTCAGGAGTCTGAAGGCTCGGAAAACTGCGAAAATGAACAAAAAAAGTTTCACCAAAAGACTGCTTTCCCACACTAGATGGCGCTATTTATTGTGTTGAGCGAGTCTGAAAAATTATTTTCAAGTATTATTTCTTTATTATTGTAATTGTTATATTTTATAGTTTTCAAATAAAAAAGTTTCAGGAGTCTGAAGGCTCTGAAAACTGAGAAAATAAATAAAAAAAGTTTCACCAAAAACTGCTTTCCCACACTAGATGGCGCTAGTTATTGTGGTGAGTCTAGAAAATATTTTTAAGTATTACTCACTACTTTTGGTTAACAAGTTCAACTATTCGACCACAGATGGCAGCATATGCAATGTGAAAGGGCGTTCGTTTAAACGCAGTATTTCAAAATGCTTTGTTCGATCTATTAGTTTGAGACTTGTCAAAAAATAAAAATAATTATAAACAAAACATACATTTCCTTTTCATTAAGTACTATTTAATTGATCAAAAATAAATATAATGACTAAGGTACTTAAATGGTATTCATGTAGGGTTACAAGATTATTAGTGCTTAAAGAGGAAAGCGGACGCTCAAGATTTAAACAATAAACGTACTGTTTTTTTTGTCATTTGAACCCTGACCTTATTTGTAATAATAAATCCATAATAATTTCATTTTGAATTTTTAAACCTTACTTTAAAAACGGAAATCCTGTGCATTGTCCCGAATCGGAGGGCAATTACTGGTCATGTCCTTTGTAAGGTTGTAGGGGGTAATCTCTGGATCTACTGAATCGATTTTTTAAATTATGAATTCTAAAAAATATACCAATAGAAAGCCACTATTTGTGAGTGTCATGTTAACCCGAAAAATTAGGGAGTTCCCGTGGGAATTTGAAAAACTTATTTCACGCGTATGAAGTCGCGGGCATCTGAATCTATACTATACTTAATATTATAAATGCGAAAGTTTGGATGGATATGTATGGATGTCTGGATGTATGGATATTTGTTACTCAATCACGCCCCAACGGCTGAACGGATCTGGCTGAAATTTATTACAGAGATAGATTACAGTCTGGAATAGCACATAGGCTACTTTTTATCCCGGAAAATTATAGAATTCCCGCGGGCATTCGCTAGTAAAGAAATAAGTGTTGAATAAAGAAATTTAATTTCATTAAAATAACTCTTAAACTGGTCAAACCTTAAAAGATCGCCCATGAACATTTTAACGTTTCCTTCGAATAGCAAAGTAGATAAACTTGGTGACAAACGATTAGTTCATGTCAATAAGGTCATGGGAAATAAGTGACCTATTAATCTACTATCACTATTGTACTCTACATTTCCAAATGTCTCCTCGACTGTGGTTCCCTGCAACTCGAATCACATACTCTGTCTCATTACTGGTACTTTTACCAGCGCCGCATCTTCCTGGCTCCAAGGTTCCCTGTATGGCACTGCCAGTATTTATGCATACTTACTAGAAATATTCGTTAACACCTGCTCGATTTTGCCAAGTTAGTTTTTTAACCTTTAAAATTATTTATCATACTATAACCTGCGTGTGTGAAATATAGCGTCTTATCAAGGACCTATTTGATAAGAAATTGAAAAGAGATTCAGGTGTGGCTATCAGTTATGGGTCTCAGGGACTAGTAGTTTAAATGTACATCGGCCACTCCTCGATGCCAGTATTGTGTTCATTTCAAATTTATATCTTGTATTTCTAAATTATAACTAGATAGGTAACTAGATAATGCTCACCACTTCGACCGCTCGGACTGTTTTTGAATTCCCGAGCCAACTAATTAATTAATGTTCATCAAAATCGTTCGTAAAGATGGGGCGTTAAAGCGTAGCAGACAGACAGATAAACCGGCAGACATACGTACACACTTTCGCATTTATATTATTAGTAGGTATGGAAGTATGAATTAATTTTTTGTTTTCCTACGCATCAAGATAACATTTTCATATTTCAAAAGCTTACCGTTTAAATATGTAGGTAAGTATGGTTCTTCATTCAGTAGAACTAGGTGTAAGTACATTTTTACAAAAAGCCTTGCATTCGAAGTCAAGGTAGCTGAGCAGCTATAGCTAAATATCTCTAATGAATTCAAGATTCTCTGTCTGACTGTTGGTTAACTTTTCAAGGCTAAAGCGTTATACTCATCTTGATGGAAATTGTTTTCGCTCTAATATGGACTTAGTTATAATTTAGACTTATGTGGTATCGTGATATCCAGTATCTTACATATCGACACCTGATATGAAGAACATTGTATCTGATTTTGTTAAGTTTTCAGGAGAGCGTTTTACAATTTTGTTGCACTTAAAAAGTGGCCTAGTGATATTGAATAAAGCCGCATCCGTAATGAAGTAAATTGTTCTACTATTATTTTTTGCGTTCTGTAGTATGAACTTGACCACGTTGTGATACATCAAACGGAAAGCTGTTTTCGTTCAAGTTACAATGATTAATAATACGATTGTTTTAGTTTAAAAACATTGTATCAACAGTTCCAATAATGTAGGGTCCATGGCTTTATGAATTATATACAGTGAACAAAAATGTAATTATAATTACAATGGCGTTACATGTGTATTTCAGACATTATTGTATGATAATAAAAATGACAAGAGTTCTTTTTCGAATTAATTAATTTTTATTCGAATTAATTTTAGTAGTATTTATAATAAAATAAATCAAAAAATATTTATCATCGTTTATTCAAACAAACTTACGCTAACATTAATAAGATCTGATAACATTGCTGTATTACTAATCATATTATTTTCTTCATAACTTCTTTTTAACCTAAGAATCAGAATTATTTTAATACTTAAGATAAAGAAAACAAATTCACAATCAAACTCTTATTGAGCTCTTATTCGTCACTGTCGGTTGAAATATTATTATCATCTACAGCATCCGAATGAGGTTTGCAATTTTAAGTGGTCTTTTATATGCTAAAGGTAGTTTAATATCCCACAGAGAATTTAAGGATTTGGTGTTAGATTTGCGCCTAGTTTTCGCAGATGCCTTACTCTCCAAATCGATTGTACTGTACCTATCATCGTAAAAATTATATTGAAAATTCAAAATATTTGGGAAGTAACTATTTATGTTAATGTGCTGAATTTTTGACCACATTACTTTTTTATTGTTTTGGTCGATTTCCGAATTAGGTAGGTATTAGGGTAAGGAGAGATTTTAAATCGAAAATATCCTTTCGCGTAACTTCCTTCAATTCGTATGGTTTTCCTGTCGTTTTCGCACATTGAATTAACGTGTACCACTGTTGTGGAATATAAATTGTTTGGTTTTTTTTTCGTCGCTCTATCAGGGCGTGCATAGAGTCCCCCTCCGACTGCGAGTAGCCTACCTCAAAGAAATTGTGAGAAATATTTAAGCTAAAAGTTTTGGCTGCGTAAACATACATTAGGAATATAATCCTATTCCTGTTCTGCCCTCCACAACAATCAGAATAAAACCTGAAGTCAGTCACACATTCGGATGCTTTTAACCTTATATAGTCGAAAATTGCACTGCTTATTTCGTTTGGCCCTTTTTTCCCCACTGTTTCGTCCCATACATAACAGTATCCCTGTGCTTTTCCTAAGTCGTATATAGTAAAATTATACACTAAAAATTTTCTTTTATAATAAAATGCTGACACTCCGACTGTGGTGTAGTTAAAATATTTTGTAAGTCGAGACATGCAGCCGCGACTGCATTTGAGTTCAAAGATTCTTCTTTGTCTTTCTCTTTTAACTGTCTTACAATAATTTTATTAGATACTGCTGTGATGTTGAAATTTGAGTAAAAATATGGTAATTGTTATTACAATGTTACTGTGTTCAAAGAAGACCAATATTATCGCTTTTATTTTTTCGTAACCGAAAATACAATATTTTTTTAGCAGAAATCTGGATTATCTTAAATTACAATGAAATTTTTTTTCATTTAAAAATCGTTCTAGTGGTCATATAAATACGGTTCCTGGATTGAAATATACCTCTTTTTCCCCTCAGTATTTTCATCGTATAGTTAAAAAACATTGTTTCATTAGATACAATGTTCTTCATATCAGGTGTCGATATTGCATTGTTAATAGAAAGAGAAGCAAGTGAAATTGAAGCCAACGTCGCGTCAGCCGCAATGGTACTTGGGCTTTATCTCGTTTTTTACACTTTATTTGTCGAAGGCGCACGATAAAGATAAAGATAAGTGGCAGTCGACGGTTATCGTTGGCTATCGCGCGAAAAGAGCTCGCTTCAGGAAGTCACGGTATGCCAATCTAATAATATTATGAAAATAATAGATTACTTATTACAATTACCTATTATGTAAACTGTTTAAACCAGAACCACCCACGTCCATGATCTGCATCCTCGTTTCAAACTCCTGGATCCTCCAAGTCTTGCGCATACAATCCTCAATAGCGTAATGGTGAGGGCGGAGACTGAAAACTGAAACGTCAACGGTTCAAACCATCTACTGCACTATCTATCTTAGCTACTCCTTACACAAGCTTATTCAGTTGGAGGGGACAAAATAGGTACACACAAGCTTACAAGTATTATACGTGGACTCCATTCTTGAACAATTATTGGGAACCTTAGTACCAACCAATGCTCCTACTGCAAGCTTGTCTTACCCACTGTCCACTGTAATTTCAATATTTTGTTGATTTGGGCTAAAGATACAAAAGTTATAAAAAACTCAACAACAACAACTTTTCTACTCATATCTTCACTTTCTCGAGCTGATATCTGTCGAACGTTCGAGCGCACTTCTTAAGTACCTAGCTAGCTCCTTCGTTCACAATAGTCACGTCATTTGCTTAAAGTCCCCCGACTTCAATTCAATCGCAGATCCAATAGGCCTATACTATATATACTAATACTAGAGAATTTGTTCTTAGCTTTAATCGGTTACCTGGCATCATAATAAGACCTTTTCTGCTTGACACAATCTTTGTTATTTCTTAATTCAGATATGAGAAATCAAGCATAATCTAGAAAGAACAACTCCGGTGTAAATAATAAATTAAGGATTCGTTATGGATGCGACTTTTAAGTCTTTTATAGACAGGCTATTATTATTATTTTTCATTTAAAAACATAGACCTATGCAAAACACTTTTGTATAAATATAAGTACAAAGAATACTAGCTATACACATAGGTAACTACATAGGTAATATCATTACGCTACTGAAGCCTTATTAATAAAGTAACATACTTATCCATATTATTAATTAAATATTATAAGTATTAAGTAATTCAATAAATCGTTAACGGTAGACATGAACTTGTCTGAAATTCTTTAATTGAATCTTCATTATTCTTAGATTCAAATAAAAAAATTCAGTCAAGTTATTAATGAATCTAGTTTAATTGAAGGAATGGTTTTGCCTGGGCTATTTAATTTAATTAGCAGATTTACTTCCAATTGTTTTGGAACTGACACTTGTCACGTGTAGATTATGTATTATTAGTATTTATAGTAGTAATAAAGAGATTAAGTATTATTTGTGAATTGATGTTTTGTTTCAATGAATATTAAATGCGATAAGAATTGAAAAGCTTTTATTTTTCTTAAATTTCATATGGGGTTATATACTCAACACAAGTAGGAAATTACATCATAATGTTCCCTCATATTCAGATGACATAAATTTTGCGTAATCTAGGTTTACTAAAACTTGTAATGTATTCGTCGTAATGATGAATATGCATTAAGCACGACTGTAACCATTACACATTTGTTGAGCTTGCATTCATTAAACAAGAGCTAGACTGGAGCTATAATACATGTCTAGCGTGAAATACTCGTATTCTTAAAATATCACATTAAAATGAATACATACAAAATAAAGAATGCTAAACGCCAAAGTCAAGTTTACAATGTTTTGAATATTTGCAATTTAACTGGAGTAAGTTAACTTTACAAATGTTGTGTTCATTAATCAAAAGTTTGGCGCAGGCCCCTGTCGCGCCTGCCTTCTCCACCCACTCTTTAGTCTGGTAAAGTATCTACTACAACATACATTTATAAATATGTGTGAAAATTGGGTCTCTCATAATGTCCATAACTTGCGTGAAGCATCTGGCAACACTATGAAGGCCATTATTGACAAATGGCCGACGAACTGTCACTTTTCGTCTTTTCGTACGAAAGTGAATGAACATGGTGGATGGCTCATGGAGTGTATAATTTAAAACTTAGTCTTGTGAATATTTTCCCAGAAAATGGACGATATCTGTCGTCTATGCTGTTCCTCAAAGTTTGTTAATAACTACATTTTCGATGACGAGAACGCTCTGTTTATAAAAATGTCACTGTACTTGCCAATTAAGGTAAGGTGGAATTTTGTTTTCAAAACATTATTGAATTGTTCGATATTTAGCCTAATTGGTATGCTTTTGCTAGGTTTTTAGGGATGATAAGCTTCCTCAGAAGATTTGCGACAGGTGCAGCTGCAAAGTGAACGATTTTTACCAGTTTTGCAACGAGACCATCGAAGTTCAAAACAGGTACCTCATTCCATGAGTTTTATTACAATTAATATAATATTATTTGTTTATATCTTTGCAGTGGTTCATTCATAAAAAGAACAAACTTTGACATGCTCAGTGTTGAAGAGTCGATCTAATCTGGACCAGAATTTGTTTAGATAATGATGTTTGTTTTATAGTAACATTTACCTAACTTTGAATATGATTTGCGTCCAAATTTAGATATTCAAATATTCAGGCATTTACAATTTCTATCATGCATAGGATATGAGTGTGTATGAGCTGTACAATATTTATTATACAAGTTTAATATTAATGATGCTTAACCAAATATTGAAATTGTATGCAATCATTCATTAAATATGGAAATTTTGTAATCGCTCTTGGTTAGTGATATCCATAGCTGGGCACCGTTAATCAAATAGTTAACTTCGTTAATCGTTAATCCGCTACAAAAAAAGTTAGCTTCGTTAAACGTTAAAGCGTTACATTTCAGAAGAATTAACGCAAGTTAACGTTAATCGTTAATCCGTTAATATGTGTAAAATTGCATCTTTATATCGTTGCGTTAGTGAATTTATAAAACCTGTTGGTTTAGCCTTTAGGTTCTGGAAGTTAACAGGTTAGGAATAAAACAAAATACGCTGGAATCCGATCCGATTCCATGTATTCCAACATCTATCGACTATCATATGGTTTTATAATTTATTTTAATAATTACTACACAGTACCACAGCACAGTACATTTTTTCTCTCTAACTAAATTACACTGCACTCTTCTTTATCAATTATCAACACGCAAAATATGATCACTGACAGTAATTTATAATAACAACAAACAAACAAACAAAACAGTAAACACTCGTCACTCTAAGCACCGGCACTAAGTAATGAAATGATCAAACGAAACAAATCTCTTCACAGTTTTCTTTCTCACTCGCACGCGCCGGCAAAATATATCTAGTTTAGTTTCTGTTTCACTCACTGCCACGCGCCGCCCGGCACTTGTCTTGTCAAGTTGTCGGTGCCGTGCGGTAACTACTGACTATTAGGCATTGGATTAACGATTAACGGACTTCTGCATGTTAACGGAAGTTAACGTGTCCGTTAACATTTTTAAAAGTTAACTTAAAAGTTAATCCGTTAATCAAAATGTTAACTTCGTTAATTAACGATTAACGGATTAACGAGTTAATGCCCAGCTATGGTGATATCCAGCCTCTAGGTGTCATTTTAGTTCTAACACTTTAAAAATCTGTTTTGGTACATGAAAGTTAAAACTAACCAGAATTCTAATTGTTTATACATTGCAGTTTAAAGCTTACTTTATTCAGATGATGTGGCTAACACTTGTAACTATCTATTTTAAACAAATCTGAATTGAGAGGTTACTTTAAATCTAGTCATAGCTCCAAACTGAAAATGAAATACCTACCAATATAGTTTGGAGAAAAAAATTGCCTAAATGACAAATAAATAAGTCTTTTAATTCCCACAGGAACTCTTTAATTTTTGGGGATAAAAAGTACCCTATGTCACTCTCCAGCTCCTCACCTATACCCATGCAAAAAATTAACATCGATCTGTTGCTTTGTTGCGGGGTGTTTGATGGACAAACCAAGAAAGAAACAAATTTATAATATTTATAAGCCTCATTCCTGGGTTATATTTTCACAGATATTTTTCTTTCTGTAAGCTTCAAATTGCAGGTAATCATCAAAGGTAATTATATATTTTCAGACTGAAAGGCCTGTTACAAGCAAACATTCCTGTCAACCGATCAGTTGACCTGACGCTCGTCAAGCAGGACACAGACAGCCCCGCACCAGCGTCGTTGCTGCTTGAGAAAAGCACACAGACAGATGGCAGCAGCTGCGGTGCAGCTGGAGATGTGAAGCCGGAGCCAGCGGCCTCCCCTGGGACGGCTGCCTCACCTGGTTTTATTAAAAAAGAGAATTATGACTCTGACGACTTTGTTTCACAAGATGTGCCTTCAGGTTTGTCTATATGTCTTCTGCCCTAGCTTTCCGCATTTAGCCACAGTTGTACTGGTACAGAAATCTACAATGCGAAAGTTCGGATGGATGGATGTATGTTTGTTACTCAATCATGCCAGAATAGCTGAACAGATCTGGATGAAATTTAGCACAGAGATAGATTATAGTTTGGAATAACCGGCAGGAACAATAATAAAATCCATGTGGACAAATTCACAGGCATCAGTTAGTCTATACACAATATAACAGATGTCACTGACTGAGAGCTGATCACTACAAATATGTCAAGCATAAGTTCATCCATAAGCTCCTCTGTGAGTTGGGTTCCACAACATTTTTTGACAGAGCATTAAAATGCTCTGTCAAAGAATGTCTCAGCACAATACTTTTAAACTGTGAGTTTTTCTTAATAGTTAATTCTAATTGATTTTGCATGATGTAGAAACATAAACAATTTTATACAATTGGCTTCTTGTGAAAATGCTGTATGGATCAGTGCTACTACCTCAATTGTTGTGTTTGGCTGAATTTATGGTATTCTTACTGCGACAATGGATTTATTGATATTGACCAATATCAAAAAAGTGTTAGCCAATCAAGGGTGATTGAAATTGTTACACTGTAGTTATCATTTTCCCAATATAAGGCCCTGGTTACACATTGCTTAGTTACTTAACTTATAATTTTCAGATGACAGTGAAGATGAGCTGTTGATAGATCTTAAGAAAAAGAAGAGGGGGAGGAAGCCCACCAGGAATGGAGAAGTTAAAGAAGTTAAAAGAGGGAGGAAGAAAAAAGAGAAGCATGTCAATTGGGATCTAGGAACCGAGGTATTTGCAAAGTAAACCACCATTTCACTAAAAACATATAAATTATTATATTTTATAAATGAGGTAATGTATAGAATTTTATCTGTTATACGTTTTTAATTGTTATACGTTTAGTCTTGTTCCGTAAATACCAAAAATGATGAATGATAACTTGTTGTGTTTTTCACTTTGTGTTGTTATTCGGGAACTTGACAATATAGGCTATGCTCCTGGTCAATTAGTACGTAACATATCGTCGGTTTTAATATGATACAAATAAGGAGAAAACATGTCATTCATGTCGTAAAAACAAGCAAAACGCTATGCGCTTAGATTTAATTTTGGGAAAATATTTTGAAAACATAATTATCCAGGGGCCTAGATAAATACAAGTTCAATCTTAATAATCGCATAATCTGGTGGAAATATTCTCGAATTACGAATCATTTTGGTATTAAGTTTGTATGGGCAATTCACCCTCCCCTGGCACCTTAATAAGGGTTTGATGTGAGATGGCTGAGACACCAGTATGTATATTATATGTTTATATTTTATTTCATATTATTTTAATTTACATTACTACCTAATAGTAAGTATATATTTTAGTATACTGTATGTTTTGGTGTACACTTAAATTCTTTATTCAAGCCATTAAGTAATTGCATAATATTGTCATACTTCACTATATTACCTACTACCTAAAATATGTTTCTTCTTTCCCCAACTTTTCTCATTATATTGTACGCACTGTTATTTCAACCCTGTCCCCACTACCAAAGGTTAACTGGAAGAGAATACCATTAGGTATTAAGTCGTCCTTGTGCATTGTAATTTTATATGTGCAATAAATAATTTAAAACAAACAAACCTTTGAGAACATTATTAAGAATTCTCGGGGGTGCTTATTTCCTTGCGATGTTTTCCCGCCGGACGCCGATCTGTATAGTAGGTCTGTCCCCCGATTATGTAAAAAAATCGTTATGAGCTGTCAAATGAATACGATTGGCTTAGACAATTGGGCCTCAGATGTCTTGACCACTAGGCTATCACCGCTCGTAAGCTATCGCAGCTCATTTAAACTAGTAGCAACTATTTTTTTTTATTGGGTTTTTGACAACTAGTCAAATAAATTATTTTTTAGCGATTATTAAATATAGGGCCTGCCAAAAGTTGTCATATCCACGTCCCCTGTATGATTTATACTGAAAAAGTAATAACCATTTTAAACTATCTATAAAAGTGAAAAAGCGAGTCGAACTTTGATGACGTCACTTTTCAATATTTCATACAAAATCCTATACTAAGTTTAACTATTGTTCTATTACTAGTGATTCGCCCCGAACTGAGACCTCGCGGTATCCATAAGATATTTTGAACTATATATTGTAAGAGTTAACTTTTAACATTAGACACAAAAGAGCTAAATAGTTATTGGAGAAACGCATAGCTGGGCATTAACTCGTTAATCCGTTAATCGTTAATTAACGAAGTTAACATTTTGATTAACGGATTAACTTTTAAGTTAACTTTTAAAAATGTTAACGAACACGTTAACTTCCGTTAATATGCAGAAGTCCGTTAATCGTTAATCCAATGCCTAATAGTTAGTAGTTACAGTGAGTGAAACAAAAACTAAACTAGATATATTTTGCCGACGCGTGCGAGTGAGAAAGAAAACTGTGAAGAGATTTGTTTCGTTTGATCATTTCATTACTTAGTGCCGGTGCTTAGAGTGACGAGTGTTTACTGTTTTGTTTGTTTGTTTGTTGTTATTATAAATTACTGTCAGTGATCATATTTTGCGTGTTGATAATTGATAAAGAAGAGTGCAGTGTAATTTAGTTAGAGAGAAAAAATGTACTGTGCTGTGGTAATGTGTAGTAATTATTAAAATAAATTATAAAACCATATGATAGTCGATAGATGTTGGAATACATGGAATCGGATCGGATTCCAGCGTATTTTGTTTTATTCCTAACCTGTTAACTTCCAGAACCTAAAGGCTAAACCAACAGGTTTTATAAGTTCACTAACGCAACGATATAAAGATGCAATTTTACACATATTAACGGATTAACGATTAACGTTAACTTGCGTTAATTCTTCCGAAATATAACGCTTTAACGTTTAACGAAGCTAACTTTTTTGTAGCGGATTAACGATTAACGAAGTTAACTATTTGAGTAACGGTGCCCAGCTATGGAGAAACGAATAAACTTTTACAGAGCGCCGTCTATTGACATCATTGTGAAGTTCTGGTCAAAATACTGAAGCTCATTAAAAATTAAATAATTTCGTTTCCTTATAATATTTATCTAACTTTAGTATTTATTGTTCAAGCACAGGATATAATTCAAATAATTGATCAAGTTTCAGGCTCAGCCTTTAAGAAAATTGAGAGTTCTGAGTTCAACTTTGGACGTTAGAAAATCCCCACTTTGAAAGCCCCCTATTACGTCAATTTTAGGGGAAAAATTCAAAAAATATATATTTTTGGACTCTATTCCTATTTATTTTTAAATGATATACCGCAACCCTATGTAACGCTATAAAAAATATTTTACTTCGCATTCGCTTCTATACGCCCCTGAAATAAAGATTTTTATAACTTTTTAAGCCATATTAGGCTGGAGGCCATCGGTTAACGTATTATATTTAAATTTGAAGTGATTACGTTCAGTAATTCAGAAGTTATAAGGCTCTGACAGACGGACAATTGTTTTGGGAACCCTAGGACGGACAAGTGCAAATTCACTCAAGTAAACTGACTCAATAGACTATTCACTCAAGTAGATCTCCGCTTCGCTCGGTCAAATACTAAAAAAGTTGATTTGACTAGTTATCAAATACCATATTAGAGATAATCGATATGCCTAAAGCATATATAATATAACTAGTGTGTGTTGTGCAGACGAACGGGCGCGTTCACACAGACAACGGCTTCACCGGCGCAGTGCACGTGAAGCAGGAGGCTGACTACACGGCGGAGCTGGGCGCGGCGCTGAGAGGCGCGGGGCGGGGCGGAGCGGGGCTGAGCGGAGCGGGGCGGGGCAGAGCGGCGCGGGGCGGAGCGGCGTGCGAGCGGGAGGCGTACAGTTGCTGCATGTGCTTCGCGGAGTGCGACTCGCGCGCGCTGCTGCTGCTGCACTACCAGTGAGACCCCGGCCTTATACCGACCACATGCCACACACATAACCCAACTAGTGATGCAGACATTAGATTTTTTTTTTAACCATTATGAGTTATGGGCCTATTACACTGCATTTTTCACAGGGACCCTTACATTTGAATCAGTGTAGTGTAATAAGATATAGGGAGAAAGGGTCCCTAACTTGGTCCTTATTACTTTGTAATAAGCGACGTTCTAACTAGCGGCCACGCCCACCCTTACCACAGTACCCTGTAAAAAGTGCAATGTTATAGGGCTATTAGCCCTTGACTGCGATCTCACCTGATGGTAAGTGATGATGCAGTCTAAGGTGGTAGCGGGCTAACCTTTTAGGGGCATAGCAGTTATATTAAACTCATACCCCTATTCTGTTTCTACACGGCATCGTGCCGGAACGCTAAATCGCTTTGCTTCACGTCTTTCCCGGTAGGGTGGTAACTAGCCACGGCCGAAGCCTCCCACCAGGCCAGACCAGGAAAAAATCAGAAATTGACCCCGCCGGGGATCGAACCCGGGACCTCCGCACGTTAACATAACAGCGCTACACACTGCACCACGGAGGTCTTCGAAATTTATTTTTGAAGTGAAAACTTCTTTAGGCGCGTCGAGCACTTTTTGGTAGGGGGAAACGCGAGACCGACACCGTTCTTCTTAAGGCCCTGTGTAGCGTAAAAGGGGATTATTAAAAGCAGTGTATCCATCAAACGGTAACATAATATGGATGCTTGTAAAAATAATTTGCTGTTTTCAAGACCTTTAAACAGCCATTGACGCATTTCAAAACACAATTTAAAAAAAAATCTCCATTGAAATTTATTTTAAACATACCTCTTAATTTGCCTTTTAAAGCAATTTTTCTCCTTATTGAAACGAATAATTTGCTCTAGAAATATGTCGGATTATTTTATATTGAACAGTACATATATTTTATATTTTTACAAATTATTTCTTGCATTTTTTGCGACATGCGCTTGCTCGATTTCCCCCCCGCGCGCCTGTGTGTGTGTGTTTTGATCTCGCAAGTTCACAGCGCCTTAAGACAAAAGGTCTTAAGTAGTATATTCGTAATTAAACTTTAATGCCTTTGTTTTATGGTTTATATTTTAATTATTTTAAAAGTGCTGTGTTGTTATTTTAAATATTCGTTTTCACTTTTATCGGCAGTCCCTATGACTGCCAATTTTAGCTGATGCCCGCGACTTGAAGCTGATGTCCCAAATGAAATGAGATGAGGGCATGGGAAAGAAGAAGAGTCAGTAATGAGGAATATGACGCAGAGAGATAAAATTTGGCACAGAGATAGATTATAGTCTAGAATAACGATTGATCGACACGGAGGAATTTGCTTTAATGGCCCTGATAGTTAAGATGATTTGTGAGATGGTGATAGCAAAAAAAAATCTCGGCTGAGTTTGTTGTGGGCTCTTCTCAGACCAGGGCGCGTTTGGAACCCTCGTAGCTTTAGTTTTAAGACACCGTAACCGATTATCACCATCATGTTTTATAAGTAAGTAATTTTTTACGTCAATAAGTGTACCTATATTGACTAAATGATTTGATTGATTGATTGATAACCCATAGGCAAAATTAAAGGGTTCCCGCGGGAATCAAAAAACCTCAACCCACGCGGACGTAGTCGCGGGCATCAGCTAGTATATAATATATATATACAGTGGTAAGTTATACTATTCTTGGGGCGCTGGGGCCAAAGTCGATTCCTTCCATACAAATTTGTCACTAAGAAATTCATCAATTGTATGATAGAGAAACAAACAAATAGTAAATAGTAATAGTAATACAAATATTAGCTAAACAAGTGTTCCTTCACGGATTTTTTGAAATTTATGTTACAATAAATCCGAAAGTCTTTTTGGAAAAACCATATTGTAAACATGGTTCCAAGTATATATTGACGATTCAACAGCGCTTGTTAAAGTTTATGCGTATAAGACAACTTCAATTTACATAGTCCTGTCAAACAAAGAATATGAACTTATTTTAGTAACGCCATCTAGTCTGAAAAGCGGGACAGCGCTATGGCGAGGACAAGGACAGGCTTATTCAGGTGAGGGGCACGCCCTACAAGTCGGACGCCCAACTTTTATGTGGATGATATAAGAAGTACCGTAAAAGAACACTTGTTGAGTCGAGCCTACTATACAATTGCCGAATTTCTTAGTGACAAAGTTGTGTGGAAGCGACCGACTTTGGGTCCAGCTCCCCATAGGATAGTATAATAACTTACACTAGTGTATTTAATTTATATTCTTACGTACGAATTGTACTAGCTTGTTTCAAAAAAAAAAAAAGAGCAACTTCTGAGTTTCTTGCTGGCTCTTCTCAGCAGAACTTCTTTCCGAACCGGTGGTAGAGTCAAAACATTACGTAATATAAGAGACACCAGTATGTCCTACATGTTTTAAATAAATTGAATTGAATTGAAGCGTTTTGCATGTGATCAGGACGCACGCGCCCAAGGCGGAGGCGGACGAGCTCTCACCGCCGCCCGCGCTCGGTGACGCGCCGCGCTGTCTGCGCTGTCAGAAGGTGACGTATACCATATGACATCACTAACACAGAGAATAAAAAAAGTGTGCCTGTGTGTGCAATTCACACACGGCAGAAGTGGAACTCCAGAAAAGTAGCCAACGAGATAATGAGATATATATAACTTGTATTCTCTCATTATCTCGCAGGCTATTAGGCCTATTACACTGCACTTTTTACAGGGCCCCGAGGCAAGGGTGGGCGTGGCCGGTAGTACCCTAAGGATTAGGGACCCTTACACTCTAAAGTTTATTACACTACACTGATTCAAGTGTAAGGGTCCCTGTGAAAAGTGCAGTGTAATAGGCCTAAAAGGACCAATTTAGGGACCCTTACTCTCTAAAGTTTATTACACTACACTGATTCCAGTGTAAGGGTCCCTGTGAAAAGTGCAAGGAAATAGGTCTATAATGACCAATTTTGGGACCCTTAATTTCTAAATCTTATTACACTACACTGATTGAAGTGTAAGGGTCCCTGTGAGAAGTGCAGTGTAATAGCTCTATAAGGACCACTGTAGGGACCCTTACTCTCTGTATCTTATTACACTACACTGATTGAAGTGTAAGGGTCCCTGTGAAAAGTGCAGTGTAATAGGCTTATAAGGACCAATGTAGGGACCCTTACTCTCTAAATCTTATTACACAACACTGATTCAAGTGTAAGGGTCCCTGTGAAAAGTGCAGTGTAATAGGCCTATAAGGACCAATTTAGGGACCCTTACTCTCTAAAGTTTATTACACTACACTGATTCAAGTGTAAGGTTCCCTGTGAAAAGTGCAAGGAAATAGGTCTATAAGGACCAATTTTGGGACCCTTAATTTCTAAATCTTATTACACTACACTGATTGAAGTGTAAGGGTCCCTGTGAGAAGTGCAGTGTAATAGCTCTATAAGGACCAATGTAGGGACCCTTACTCTCTAAATCTTATTACACAACACTGATTCAAGTGTAAGGGTCCCTGTGAAAAGTGCAGTGTAATAGGCCTATAAGGACCAATTTAGGGACCCTTACTCTCTAAAGTTTATTACACTACACTGATTCAAGTGTAAGGGTCCCTGTGAAAAGTGCAAGGAAATAGGTCTATAAGGACCAATTTTGGGACCCTTAATTTCTAAATCTTATTACACTACACTGATTGAAGTGTAAGGGTCCCTGTGAGAAGTGCAGTGTAATAGCTCTATAAAGACCAATTTAGGGACCCTTACTCTCTGAATCTTATTACACTACACTGATTGAAGTGTAAGGGTCCCTGTGAAAAGTGCAGTGTAAAAGGCTTATAAGGACCAATGTAGGGACCCTTACTCTCTAAATCTTATTACACAACACTGATTCAAGTGTAAGGGTCCCTGTGAAAAGTGCAGTGTAATAGGCCTATAAGGACCAATGTAGGGACCCTTATTCTCTAACTCTTATTACACTACACTGAGTCAAATGTAAGGGACCCTTTCTCCCTAAATCTTATTACACGACACTAATTCAAGTGTAAGGATCCCTGTGAAAAGTGCACTGTAATAGGCCTATATGTCCCGCGCCTATCAGTTGTGCAATGTGTTGTGTGTGTGTCAGGTGGTCCCCGCCGGGCAGTGGGCGGAACATTGGCGGCGACACTTCGCGCGCGACGTCCGCCCTTACCACTGCGCAGTATGTTTCCGCGCATTCCGCGACCACTACCAGATACTTAAACACGGTGAGTGTACACACGCATACAGGCTGCTTCGGATATGTTGTGCTAGCTACCATGTCTGCGACCTTAACACGGTCGTCTTTGATTTTCCGAAATAACAAGTCATTATTAAAAAAAATTAAAAAACACGACTGCCCTGCAAAAAACGAACTAAAAAGTTAAAAACCTAAATTAATCTAGTTAAATAGAATCTTATTCACATTTTTATTTAATGATATTTTTTTGTGAATCACTGGATATTGAACTAAAGTGTTATATATTTTTGGAATCTACTCATCATTTTCTAGAGGATGATTATATAGTTAATCTTCTTTTCGAATTTTTTTTTCAACCTTAGTCTTTAATGTGGAACCATAGTCATCCCATCAATTTTTTTTTTAATTTTACTACCCTATGTCACCCAGAATAAGCTAGGGATTCTAACGATACCTCATTTATCAAAATCGGTTCAAGCGTATAGAAGTTATGGTGGAATATACAAACTCACATACATACATACATGAACCATGAAAACAATATACTCCTTTTTCAGGCAGTCGTAAAAAAAGTAGCCTAAATTTGATAGAAGCAGGCGTTACTTTGCGGAAGTCCATCATAATGAAGAAACTTGAAATTTAATTCGCAATAATCCGCCTCAGTAGATAAAGCTATGTGGTACAATGTGTATCTTGTAATATTCATCACACCACATAAATCTTCCAAATTATTCTCAGCGTACGTTTCTCACTCCGACACCTGGGCATCTTCAGGAGATGATAACTCGACAATGCACGATTGTAAAGTGACGATCGTATCGAAAGTTCCGGATTTTATACCGTTTTGGCATGACTCATACCGAAGCCCCGCCCCCTATCCCCCTATTACTACATAAATTGATTAAAGGTGAATTTGATAAGTTTATTTGTTCTATGTGTTATTCCAGACTATAATATATCTCTGTGCCAAATTTCATCAAGATCCGTTCAGCCGTTCTGGCGTGATTGAGTAATAAAAAAGCATTCGGGAAATTCCCATTTTGGTGATTTTTTTTTGTGCATGTGATTTAAAATGAGATATTCCTGTATTATTTATATAATTTTCTTGTATTATTAACAAATATACTATTATTATTAACTATAACTTAAGAGACAGGCACTTCGAAATTATTATTTTTAATTATTTAATATAATTTTTCGGGAAGTACTTAATAATGTCGAATGAATTAATGTTTAAGTCATCTTTGAAATGATTAGTTATAATCTAATAATTTATTTGATGATACATGCAGACTGGCTTCCTATAGCACAGGGAATCCTAGTTTGGGGGCCAGGAACCTTAGCTAGACACAATTTGTGATAATTTTTATAGCTACCTACCACTATTATTTGATTTTCACAATATTATGCTACGATTAAGTTTGTACTTGTATAATATTTTCTCTTAAAAAACAGTGTATATGCGAGTTATTTTTTCATGTATTGGTTGACTCAGGGTTGACGCACACTGCGGAGGAGCTGCGCGCGGACAACGACGGCGCGGAGGACGCGAACGCGGACTCGTCGCAGAAGCGGTTCGGGTGCGACGTGTGCTCCGAGGGGTTCGTGTATATGAGGTGACGCATCCGATCCACCCGTCCTCTGCTTTGATTCGTCGATGCTCGAGACTTCGACAAATTTCAAACAGTTGAATTTTCAATAATCCCTTCGTAGCGGATGTCTACGTCATAATAGCTATCTGAATTTTCAATAATCCCTTCGTAGCGGATGTCTACGTCATAATAGCTATCTGCATGCCAAATTTCAGCGCGTTTCATCCAGTGCTCTGAGTTGTCAGTCAGTCATCTTTTCCTTTTATATATTTATAATATAAAAGCGAAAGGTCACTGATTCATTACGATATCTCAGGACCTATAAAGCATACAAACTCGAAATTTGGAAGGTTCCTTCTATGGTGTAGACAGCAACTAAGAAACGGTTTTGGGTTGAAATGGGTGTTGGAAGTTTATATGAAAGTCCGTCCTGTTTTTAAGTTAGATACATGAAAAATGGCAATTAAATTTTTAGTTATAAATAATTAAAACCTATTGCAATTTTACGAAATCTACCTCAATGGGGTGAAATGGAGTTGGAAGCTTACTTAAGGTCTCCCTCACTTAAGGGTTTTTGAAGTTAGAGACTTGAAAATAGGTTATTAGTTTTGAGTTATAATAAACTGTATAAACAATTTTAGGAAAATCTACCCCACAGAGGGTGAAATGGGGGTTGTTACTTTGTATGAAAGTCCTGTGTTTTTGAAGTTAGAGACTTGAAAATTGGGATTTAGGTTATTCGATTTAAATAATAATAATCTGTATGAGCAATTTTACGAAAATTCACACCAAAGGGGGTGAAATGGGGGTTGGGTCTTTTGCAGCGGAAAAATCTCATACGAAATCAGAAATTGTACGCGGACGAAGTCGTGGGCGACCGCTAGTATATTTATTATTTAGAGTTAGATTTAGTATGAAACTAGATGATGCCCGCGGGAACTATTTAATTTTCCAGGATAAAAAATAAAGTCTGTGTTCTTCCTCGGGCTACAATATAACCCTGTACCAAATTTCATCTAAATCGGTTGAAAAGGAGGGCCGTGAAAGCGCAGCAGACAGACAGACAGACGCACTTTAACATTTATCTTAATAGCTAATGCCTGCGACTTCGTCCGCGTGGAATAAGATTTTAAATCTCCACGGGAACTCCTTAATTTTCCGGTATAAATACTAGAATCTATGTTACTCTCCAGGTCCTCAACTATATCAGTGCAAAAAATCAAGTTGATCCGTTGCACAGTTGCGGCATGATTGAAGGACAAACCAACACACTTTCGCATTTATAATATAAAGTACTAGCGAATGCCCGCGACTTCGTCTGCGTGGTTTGAGGTTTTTTGATTCCCGCGGAAATTCATTTTCGGGGATAAAAAGTAGCCTATGTGTTATTCTAGACTATATTAAATTATCTCTGTGCCAAATTTTAGCCAGATCCGTTCAACCGTTGAGGCGTGATTGAGTAACAAACATCCATACATCCACACATCCAGTGGCGTGCACAGGGCTTGAAGCCAGGATAGGCATTAGCTAGTCAGAAAGCCACATCCACATCATCGTTTTCTGTCTCTCTCTAGGCCATCAAAACTTTCGCATTTATAATATTATAGTATAGTATAGTAAGAAGAAAGAAGTATGTATTAATAAGTAGAAACACTTGTTAACCATTTTAATCATACTTTATTAGCAATTTACACACAAACACCGTACAGCCATTTTTGACATCATGCACCGGTCCCCGCCCGATTAATGGATCTGTCAATGTCAGTCTAACAGTATGTGGTGTGTGACGCGTCCGGCAGATGCCTGCTGTCGCACCGCACGCGCGCGCACCCCGAGGCGGCGGCGCGCGCGCTGCGGCTGCGCTGCGCGGAGTGCGCGCGCACGTTCGCGCACGCCAACTCGCTGCGCAGGCACCTGCGCGTGCACTCGGGCGCGCGCGACTTCCTGTGCAGCGTGTGCGGCAAGGCGCTGTCCTCGCGCGAGCACCTCAAGTTCCATCTGCGCATACACACCGGATACAAGCCCAACGTCTGCAAGTGAGTCTCGCACCGTTTCCTCCGAGACGACCTGTGTGGCGCAGTGTGTGGCGCTGTTGTCTTAACGTGCGGAGGTCCCGGCAGGGTCAATTCGGGAATTTATAATTTCTCAATTTTCTGGCCTGGCTACGGCCGTGGCTTAGTTACCACCCGACCGGCAAACCGGTTCCGGTACGATGCCGTGTAGAAACCGAATATGGGTTAAATATGCCATGCCCCTAACAGGTAAGCCCGCTACCATTTTAGACTGCGTCATCACTTACCATCAGGTGAGATCGCAGTTACGGGCTAACTTGTAGTGTATACAAAAAAAAAGAAATACTCGTAGTCTGCCTGATATAACGGACTCCGGAGTCTGACAGATGGAATCCGGAGACGATTAAATGTTATTAAGCGTCATTTTGATATGGAATCATTATGGTTTCTTTTCATGTTTGAGACATCGTGAATAACCAATCCATATCAATCACTATTTTTTAATTCATTATACGGATTTCTAGGTATCATCATCAGCCGTGCATCCCCTGTTGGATAGGCCTCTTTCAAGTAGCGCCGACGTGCTCTTTCCTTGGCTTTTCGCATCCAATCGATGCCAGCCACCCGCCAGATATCATCGCTCCACCTTGCTGGAGGACGCCCTACGCTCTGTTAACCAAGACCCGGTCCTTTCCAACGTCCATCAGCCCTCCGACACACGTGACCAGCCCACTTTAGGTCGGCTACTCGGTCACTTTAGTTCTTTGGCGAATCACTTCGTTTTTTTTAATCCCCTACAAGCTAGCCCTTGACTGTGATCTCACCTGATGGTAAGTGATGATGCAGTCTAAGATGGCAGCGGGCTAACCTGCTAAGGGCATGGCAGTTATATTAAACCCCTACTTGGTTTCTACACGGCATCGTACCGGAACGCTAAATCGCTTGGCGGCATGTCTTTGCCAGTAGGGTAACTAGCCACGGCTGAAGCGTCCCACCAGGCCAGACCAGGGAAAATGCAGAAATTATAAATTTCCAAACCCAGCCGGGGATCGAACTCGGGACCTCCGCAAGTTAAGGCAACAGCTCTCAACACTGCGCCACGGAGGTCGTCGTTCCGGACATCATCCCCCAAAGAAACTCTGAGTATAGCACGCTAAGTGACCTGGAGTCGGTGTACTAGTCTCGCTGTCAGTGCCCACGTTTCGGCACCGTAATTCATTACTAGTAGGACGCATTGGTCGAAGACCTTAGTCTTCAGGCACTGCGGTATGGGCGACTTACCCCTTCTCGAAGCTGTTTTTATCCATTGGAAAATGTGCGCTAGGTATGTATATTCCTGAACAGTTTCGAGACTAGACATTGATCGGCTCCAGAGCGACAAAAGAACAATTAAAACTAATGAGGGCTACCGTTTTTATGCTCACTAATTGGCGCCACTGGCGAGTAAGGTCCTTAGTATAGCTACAAATTTGGTAAACAAGCATACTTTGGACAAAAAATACGTTTTTAAATAGTAAGCACACCGGAACCACGGACATAATGTCCCTGACAATGGGATTTCTGAAAGCAAACGCAGACAAAGCGCAGAGCACTGACATTCATTGACACGTATCTTACATCTTCATTAATTAATCCGGTATTGCTAAATACATTAATGAAATAATTAGACCCATGATAAAGGCCCAGTGATAATACCTATTTGACATTTTGGAGACCTCACTCTACACTAGCGCCTCTAGCGGCGAATTTAAACGCTGTAGCCCCCATTCTGATGGAACGATTCCTCCATTGCAGGACGTGCGGCAAAGGGTTCGTGAAAAAGTGCAATCTGACGCTGCACGAGCGCGTGCACTCGGGCGAGAAGCCGCACGTGTGCTCGCACTGCGGCAAAGCGTTCTCGCAGCGCTCCACGCTCGTCATACACGAGAGGTGAGCCCGACATAAGAGACGACACTGAGTTAAATGACGGTTCTGCTCAGTAGATTTTTTGGTCCTTTGAGCCGGATAGTGTCTTGATATCTCCATGTCCTCAGATACAAGCGGTCGCGTTCAATCTGACGATTACAATATGTTCCTATCTTACATAATAGTGCCAGGACTGTTTTGTCCCTCAAGCATTTATTTTAAACCAAAATTCCAAAATCTATTTTAAATTTGCCTTTACACAAGTTTAAGAAATCAAAAAAAGCTTATTATACTGTTTAATAAAAGAGCATGGCTTTGATTCGCTTCAGCAATCCTAAAGACAGCGGTTACTTTGGTATCTACACATTGCTGTAATTTTTTTTTAAAAGTGCAACCACCGAGTTTCTTGCTGGTATTACCTTCTTTGTAGGAACGGCATTCCGAAATCTGAAGCAGTGGTTGATTTATTAGACGATTTAAAAGAACTTGTCGAAGTGTACTTGAATAAAAGGTTTGAGGTTTTGACTTCTTTGTTTTTTGGCTTTTGGCATGATGACAGTAACCAAGAATCAATGAAATTATGAATTTATTATGAATAGTTACTAATAGATACTTCCGAACACAATCTGACCATTTCTCAAAATCAGTCATCATGCTTATTAACCTTGCCAACGACCCCAGTCGTCGTCGGGGCGGGATATGAGCGTGGTGGCCCCCCTGCCAACGACCCCGGTCGTCGTCGGGGCGGGCTGTATGTGAGCGCGGTGGCCCCTGCGCAGGTACCACAGCGGCGCGCGGCCCTACTCGTGCGGCGTGTGCGGGCGCGGCTTCGTCGCCAAGGGGCTGCTGTCCATGCATCTGAAGAGCGCGTGCGTGACGTCACCCGCCCCACCGCACCACCACCACCCGCCGCCCCTCGCGCGCTGCCACAGGTGACGCGACACACAATACGTGCGAACTGCGAGGCTTTCCCACTTCACTAACATGGTTTCCGAAAAATTTTCACTTCACTTTACTAATATGGCTTGTTAAATTATTAGGTACTTTAGTGTTCTTAAGTTATTTATTTTATTTTTTTACTAGCTGATAAACTCAAACTCAAAAATGTTTATTCAATTTAGGTAGGTACACTACACTTATTGACGTCCATCCAGTTGTTTATAAAATATGATGGTGATAATCAGTAACGGTATCTTTAAACTAAAGCTACGAGGGTTCCCGCAAACCCGATGCCCGCGACTTCGTCCGCGTGGATTGAGGTTTTTGGTTCCCGCGGGAATAAAAATAATTTTCCTGTATAAAAAGTAGCCTATGTGCTATTTCAGACTATAATCTATCTCTGTGTCAAATTTCATCCAGATACATTCAGCTGTTGTGGCGTGATTTAGTAACAAACATACATACATGCATCCATTCAAACTTTCGCATTTATTATATTACTATAGATATCATAGGAAACTCAACAGTGATTCTAATAAGCGATAATACTCAGACACCAAAAAACACAGGAATAATATGGACAATTACAGATTTTCCCAAAAAAGAAACAAATTACAATTAGTGTGAGTGAGTTCCCTTATAGTTATAGTGAAGTTAGTTAGTTGAATTATATAAATGTTTAATTAAAGATTATAAGAATCAAAGTGTAACATAATTTATGAGCGTATTTACTTATGTATTGTAATGCTTTAATTTGTGAACGAAAAAATTTAAACGACGTGTAGAAAAAAATTCAAAATCCTTTATTTGCAGAATCATTTTTTACAATGAGATGTTATTTGTTAGTTTTCCAGTAGAAATGTTTCACCTTATAATCAGGCATGCAAAATTGGGAATTTGACAACTAGTTAGTTAGTTTTATTCAACATAAAACTGACAGGAGCCATGGATGTTACGACTTTTGGGAGATCCTTTATTTAATAATCACTAAAAAATAATTTATTTGAGTAGTAGTCGAATACCCAATTACACGCGTTTATATTATGTTTTATTTGAAATTTAAATATTCATCTATTGTGTCCTAGTTAGTCCGCGGTTAAGTCTAAACTTAGGTAATCATAATATGGTCTCCGCGATACAGGTGTCCTAGTTTGGAGACCACAGTTAAAAATGACTGTAACTGTTGTGTATTGTCAATAAATATATATTTTATAGCTTCGGATATTGTTTCATACACTTTTCAGACAGGTGTTCTGACATTAAACTTTAAAAAAAATAAAGAGAAAATATTACGATCTGTACTCTGTAGCAATATCAATAATTAAACATTTTACAAATGAATTTTCAGTAATCTTTCTCTTTTCTTGTTGTATTGCAGACTCAGTTCGCGGTAACAGCAGGAAGCAAGTGGATGTCACATTTTCAGTTACATGGTGTATTGCGTCTTTGGTATTGTCGCTATGTGGTTACACAGCGAATCTTATCCTCTATGTGATGTACTTTTAATTTTCGTGAAACTCCTATTTCTATTGTTTAATTCTATCTGATGATATTTGATTGTTTTCTGCTATCGCAATAATATGCCTCGAGACTATACACGACTCCACGCCTCTAGTTTTCGGAAACACACAAACATAGGGGTCCAACTGAGCACAAAATATGTGTGTGGTCACCGCAGAATTCAGAATATTCATAGAAATGATAAATGTATATAAAATTACTCAAAGCCCTGAAACACTAATTTTTTTATGCTTAACCGAAAATCTAAATACTAATTCACATGGATGTAGCTTAAAAAATGAGAGACTTTCGTGCGTACATACTTACATACCTTATTTTTTGGAATCTCAAAAGGAGTGACCTTTGAGATTCCAAACCTTCGTGAGTGAATCGTCATAAAACTTAATAGGAACCTACTATCAAAATTCCAAGTTACTTATGAGTAACTTATTAGTACCTACTTATGAGTAGGTTCAACGCGAGAGTTGCTTAGGTTGCGCGTTCATTGTTAGATCTGAGGCCCAATTTTCCAAGCAAATCGTAATCATTTGACAGCTTAAACCGTATTATTCGAACTGTTTAAAGAGTTCATACTGTATGCTTTTTGACATGCAGGCATCTATGCGCTCCTTAATCAGATCGAATTATCCGTTTGATAAACGATTACGATTATCTTGCTAAATCGGGGGGCAGACAGTCAGTCAGGACAAGTATTTTAGTCGGGTTAGATAGATGAGTGACCGCGACATGTCCCTCTGTGTTAAACACAGCTGGTGTCATTTCTATTACATTATTTACAATTCCACGGTGGTCACGATTAGAACTGAACCAATTTTCCTATTCACATTACCTCTTATGTATTGTAACATTAAAAATAATAATAGACACATAAATATTCAATAAGAAATATGTTTTAAGAATAATTTTATTTGTGTAAAAGCGAACATACACTATGGACCGGACGCACTTTTCCCCATTGAAGGGGATCTTAAATGGAGAAAAGTGAAATAACCAGAGCTCCACGTGTGTCGGACGCTTAATCCTGTCGCCCAGTATTAAAGAGAACGACGCTGACTTTTAGTCCGCCGGGCGGAAAGAAGTGTCTTATCGCTCAAAAGATGAAGACTTAATATAAAACGATTTTATCAATGACAAAGTAGATTTCGCAAATAATGGTATCAATTTTATTTCAGGCTTGTATCAGATTGAATGTAAGAAACGACACATATGAAGGCTATATTATATAGTATTATCTTACATATAGCTATATATCTCGGGCATTATAGGGTCCTCCGGTCGGCCGGTAAACTTATTCTTAAGGTGCCTACACATTGGACTAAATATTTCCAAAGTTCATTCGCACTCAGGGCCACTAGTCTATGGAATGAACTTCCCTCACATATTCATCGTGCTAAAACCCTTAGTAAGTTTAAAATTGACGTTAAAAAATATTATATCTCTCTTTGTTATCATAAGTATCCACATATTTATTGTTTTCTTTCTTAAAAGTACTTATTTATGTATTTATTGGTAACTATGTCTATTTAGTTTATGTATGTCTATTATTATTATTTTGTATATATTAGTTTATCAAAATATGTTATAATATATGGTATTGGTTAGTTTAATTAGCTATTAGTATTTAAGTTTATTATTATTTTTGCACCACCTCCCTTTATCTTCTTTTTCATTTTCTCCGTAACGTTAAGGTTGTCTGGAAAAGATCGCTGCTTAGCGATAAGACCGCCTTATTGTACCTACTTATAGTTGTTTTCTTGTTTGTAACATGTTGCTTTTGTATATTCGTGGTGTACAATAAAGTATATATGTCACCGTAAGATTGTAAAAACCGTTGGATTATAATATAACTCGCGAAATTGCAAACTGTCGAAAGATTACAATTTAACGCATTATTTTTCGGTAGATTGTAATCTGTTAGGTATATTAACCCGATAAAACCTAAGTGCCCGGCCGCATAACCTTACCTACAAGAAACAGTCAAGAAAACGTAAATACAATGAATATTTCAAAAATTGAAACTCAGAACATTGAACAGTTCATAATCTTTCGACAGTTTACAATTTCGCGAGTTAGATTATAATCTAATGGTTTTTACAATCTTACGGTGACGTATACATAAATACATACATATCTTGTAATGTATGGTATTGTATAATTAGCTGTCTAGACGATTTGTGTTGTGATAACTTGATCGTTTTGTCTTACAATCGATTTGTGGAGTTGAACCTGGCGTTGATACGGACTTCAATTATCATAAAATGTATAAAATTTTGTATAATTTTAAGAAAACAATGAATCGTATACAACTTAAAGCTATTTTACGCCGAAGTAACAACATGCGACAATGTGGCGTGCTGCGGCTGTAAAACGGTTTACGTAACATCGTGCTGTGGAGTTGGTATATTACGAGTTTTACAGTCTACCACACGATGTTCAATACTCAATACTCGTCAATGGGAACAGTAGCGTGCATGTTATTGAGGCATAAAAGCACTGCTTACCCTAGTTGTAATAGCTCAATGTTTTCTTTTTCATTATGATTTGCCATTAAGTGGGTTTCTACCCAACGAATGAACGAATGCTTATTTCAAAACCCGTGCACGCCACAGGATAGAATGCACTGACGCGCTCTTAAGCCACCGAGGGGATATTTTTGGGTATAAATCATACCTTACCCGACTTCTCCCCTTGAAAGTTAATTGAATGAGTAAGTTGAATCTTATGAAGATCAGAAGGTTGTACTATTCTAAACGAGAAGAGAAAGATTAAGAAAAATAATTGTCGCGTCGCACCATTGTCGCATGTATGCAGCATGCGGCCCTGTGGCACGCCCCAGTGTTGCATTGCGTCGCTGTGGCGTAAATAAAGCTTTGCGTACTAACAAGTGCCTCAATTTGTGATATCAATTATGTATTTATTGTACAAGTTTAGTGGTAGGAGACGATTTTAAAATAATGAATTAATTACAAAGAATAAAGAAGAAACTATGTTAATTTGTATGATAAGTTCAAATATTATATTATGTACCTAGTAGTAAATAACGTGTTGAATAATTGTGAGTTGTTTTAATAAAATAATTGAAATAATTAAGTCTTTTATGTTTACACGAGGTTTGCGCTGACACTACTTGCTTGTCCGTTGCTTTTGATTGATAAATAATTGATAATTTTTATTTTACCAAATTGTGGGTAAGAACAGTTGTTTTGTAGAAATTATCCAAAATTGGGGGTGGTTGAAGAAAAATGCTATTCTTAGATAACAATATGGCGATTCAACAGAGTTGATGATATGCTGAACTAATTTAAGACTGGATATTCGCAGCGCAGAGCATTTTTCACTGCCAAATCATTATCGACTTAACTGTCGTGGAAGTAACGTCGAAAATCAATTGACACCTCCCAGTACTCGTGTCAATAGTCTCGGAGACTAGTATTTGTATCAATTGATTTTCTATATTATCCCCACGTCACCAGTTAGGTACCAGCAGGGTCTATTTGAACTTTTGAAGTTATACTTTTGGCGCGTTAGGGAAAAATATATAGAGTGAATTTTTACGATGCGCGTGCACACCGATACCCAAATTCGACACCCTGAAGTTAGTTGGTCAACTTCGAAGTCTTGCAGAAAAAGGCTTACCTACAAAATAAAAATACATTTAGTGTATGTTGGGTGAGAACTGATAACTAGGTATATTCAAGATATCTATTAATTGCTATCAAAAAGTATAACTTCTTGCGTGCGTACATAAGTACACACACTTTTTTTTCGGATCTGGACAGGCTTCGACTGTACTATACAGCGGTACCGGTAAAAGATGTGCCGCCTAGCGGTAGGATGCCGTGTAGAAATAGATTAGTAGCGGATTCTAATAACTGCCCCTCAACAGGTTAGCCCGCCATCTATGATGGTAGCATCATAGGTGGCGTCATCCAGGCGAGGTCGCAGTCAAGCTAACTTGTGGAATTAAAAAAATGAGTATAGACTTGAACGATCGTAGTAAAGTTAACAATATACCTATAGTTCGCGCACACATACATTTACTCTGCATTCAACTCGCGCGCGAACTGTAAGTAGTTACGTTTGCTGTTTACAAATCGCATTTTTATACTAATATTAAAAATGCGAAAGTGTGTTTGTTTATTTGTTTGTTGGTTTGTCCTTCAATCACGCTGCAACAGAGCAACGGATCGACGTGATTTTTTGTATGGGTATAGTTGAAGACCTGGAGAGTAACATGGGTTACCCGGCTTTTTATCCCGGAAAATTGAAGAGTTCCTGTGGGAATTCAAAAACAACTTATTTTACGTGAACGAAGTCGCGGGCCTCAGCTAGTTCTCTATAAGAATTAACTTCTTACATTGCAATAAGTAATATTATTTATTATTTGGACAGACAAAGTTTATCTTGAGTTTATTGTTTTATTTCGTGAAATGACCTGTGATAGTGGACGTAGAAATATAATTAATAATGTAACTATACATACATCTCAGTTAATAAAAAAATATAAAACATATTTATATTTGATAGCATAAATTATAAAATAATAGTAAAAATATATTAAATGAATAATAAAATAAAAATAGTATAATTGACCTAGATGAGGAACGATCTTGCATGTCACCAAAGCGATTTCCGTCAATCGGACCGATCGCCAGGGGACAAAGCGAGTAGACGACGCGACGCAAGAAATAATGCGTAGCTGTAGAAGTGAGCGCGGTGTGGTTGTCTTGGCCGCCAAAGCGCACACTATGTCAGGGTCTTCTCCTCCTCATGATGGCGCGATTGGGAAGCAATTCATAGAATTTTAATATTTTATTATGTGCAATTAATGAAGCATTTCGAACGCTTTACATCGTTGGATGCTGTCTAATGTAGGGAGCCTTGGACTATGAGCCTCGTGAACCTGTCTTGGAGAGTATCCGACGATACTTGATCTACCTATGGTGGATCTATATACATACTTAAAATACCACATACTTACACGTATTATAATCACATATCAACCACTATCGCAGGTTGAGTTGGGCACTGTGGAATATAAGCTACTCGCTTCGGCGATGCCTCAGCACAGCTGGTTCTGCCTTGATGTCTACCTAGTTGGACGTTAAGAAGGGACTGGTTTTTGTTGTACCAGAGAGCTTGCTTTCTGTGCGCAGTGCACTTCGTGTGCACTTCTATGTTCTACAGTATGTCTGATTTTACCTTGCGGTCTACTTAAAGACGACTTATGCATACCATATGTAAATTTACGACGTTCGCTACGTGCGAACAATAACCAATCATGGTTGATGGGACGCTGTTTAATATTATCACTACCTATCTTACGTTGAAACAATGTTCTACTACCCATGGAGGTTTCCGCGCTGCATTTTATCTATCTATTACTGAAGGTTGCATCACGCCTGTAGACTCTGTTTCGTTGCGGCGGACTATCCTGCAGAGCGCCTGGTGCATCCTTGAAACCTATTACAGGTATATGTGGGAGTACACCACTCTAAAAATGTAATTATCCAGCTATACGCTGACATAGTGGAACGCACCACTATAAAGTATGCCGCCATACGTTGCGCTATTTCCGCGGTTGATGTCCTAGTGGTTGAAAGGGGGGGGGGCTGTTGACTTTGGTATTCTATGAGACTTATTAGTCCATGCATTAATATGCCTCTTGGGATACCAAGGGAGGGAAGAAGCCTACCGTTGGTGGCGGGGCGGAGCCAGCCAACCATCATTTATTTTTTAGAAAAGTAAATGATGCCATTCATAGTATCTTCCTTATCTTATAAAAGGAAGATGCTACCACTAGGATTAGTTCGTTTCACGGTGACCTTATGGAACAACATTTATGTTGTTAAATAAGATAGAAATCTTAACCCTGGGTTAAAACTTATAGTATAATATAAAATGTCTCACTCTTATAGTCAAAGCATAAATGTCTCGAAGTATGATATGATCCTTTTAATGATCCTATACATAATGACTGGCTCACTTAGTGTATGTGCTAAAGAAGTAAGGTTCTTAGAACGAGCAAAGCGCAGTATACTTGAACTGAAGCATGGCAGTATTGAATCAATACAACACGCGAGTAAAACGCGTGTCATTGTTTAGAGATGAATCAATACTCGAACACGCGGATAAATCGCGTGTCATTGTTTAGACATGAATCAATACTCGATCACGCATATTATTATAATTCATATAATCTCGAACTGAATTTATACATTGAAATTAATCAATGCTTGAACGCGTTTATAGATTTTTATAACTCGAACGCGCTTCTAAAGCCAGTCATATGTAAGCTAAATTTCATCTAAATTAGTATATAATCAAGTCGTTGGGTTGATTGGACTCGAAGCTTCCGAAACTCTAAAAGATCGTGGTTTATTATGGACACAACAATATATGAGGGTCTTACTGCTAGATGATTCACGTGCCATTCTAAAGAAATATTGAATTTTATTGAAAGAGTAAGGTGTAGATTCTTAGGGACCACGGCAGTCTAGTTACAATGGCTTATTGAAATTTTCCTTAAATTAGGAACATGCAATACATCGTATCTCGCAACTTTATGACAAGTGTGTGAATAGGTCGAGTTACTCAGAGCGTCGATAAAACGCGTCAGGAAAGTTGAAAATGCAACGCTGAGAAGTGCTAACCCCCCTTACGCGACCCGACGACGTCAAGCGTATCTCTGGATCCACCACCACTACAGACCATTAACGTCCCACTGCCGGGCACAGGCCTCCACTCTCATAGGAGATAGGGAATTAGAGCTTAGACCCACCACGCTGTTCCAGTGCGGGTTGAGGGGCTTTAACGACTACTATCATGTTAGTGATAATAACCGGGATCGACGGCTTAACGTGCTCTCCGAGGCACGGGGGTGAAACACCACCAACCTCTTAACTCCGGGCTAGTACTGAGAATTTCTATTCAGAAAAACCCAACGCTTTATCTCTGGATCCAGTCAACGCAAACTACGGCGTGTGGACTGTCCCAGTCGGAGGCCCGTGTCCAGCAGTGGTTGTCTATCGATTGACGACGAACACGATGTTTTTTTTTTTACACCACTACCAGTTAGCCATTGACTGAAATCTCACCTGATGGTAAGTGATGGTGCAGATGGTAGCGGGATAACCTGTTAGGGGCATGGCAGTTAAATTAAACCCATATCCCCATTCGGTTTCTACACGGCATCGTAACGCTAAATCGCTTGGCGGCACGTCTTATCACCCTAGTGGCTAGTTACCACCCTACCGGCGTAGGGTGGTAACTAGCCGCGGCCGAAGCCTCCCATCAGGTCAGCCCAGGGAAAATTCAGAAATTATAAATTCCCAAATTGACCCTGCCGGGGATCGAACGCCTCCGTACGTTAAGACTACAGCGCTCAACACTGCGTCAAGGAGGTCGACAAGACGACTCTAACAAAGCTCTTACAAAATCAATTTTCTTTTTGCTATCTCCTTACCGTTTGATCACATGGAGAGAGATGTTTTTGCGCGCACACTTGTGCACTAAATAATTTCCCCCGCGAGGATCGCTAATTTTATAAACTGTGAAAATTGACCACCGTCGCTTTGTCGAAATTAGGTCGTGAGAAAATTAATATCACGAAGGTATGATTTGAGGTATGACGCAAATTCGACGTCGCAGTTTCCGCAAACATCACACGCTCGGCCTAGCTCTATACTAGACCTAACTTCTGATATTTGCACTTTGCGGATGCTTATCAGTACGTTAGGTGGTACATGTTGACGGCCCTGTGTTGACCGATAACGACTTAACAATTAAGTAAAGTTAAAGAAGTTAACATTGAAAAATTTAAACTATCTACCTACTCGATATATTTCGACATTCTCATTGCAACCTGTGATCATATTATGTTAAGGTCACCCACAAGCTGTAGCTATGTAGTGTACGAGCAGCTTTGGTAACGACGAGCCGTCACCTCAGATGGCCCCACCAACCTTGCGGTTGCCTGCAATATAGGACTGAATTGAGTCTCGCCCTTATTGCCCTTGTAGTGTAGCCACAATAACCAGCCGCCACAGGGCTCGTTCCTTCTCCACACATCGTCACTGGGAATCCAATCTGCTTAAAATTTAAAGTTTATATTACGTGTCGGTGAATTTCAATCTGTTTTTCATTACTCGAGCCTAAAATATGGCTCACCTATTTATCTCTTACCGACTGGCGATTTTTTTAAGTAGACATCATACTAATATTATAAATGTTTGACGACCTTCGTGGCGGCGTGCGGAGGTCCCGGGTTCGATCCCCGGCAGGGTCAATTTGGGAATTTATAATTTCTGAATTTTCCCTGGTCTGGCCTGGTGGGAGGCTTCGGCCGTTGCTAGTTACCACCCTACCGGTAAAGACATGCCGCAAAGCGATTTAGCGATGCCGTGTAGAAACCAAATAGGGGTATGGGTTTAATATAACTGATATGCCCCTAACAGGTTAGCCCGCTACCATCTTACACTGCATCATCACTTACCATCAGGTGAGATCTTAGTCAAGGGCTAACTTGTAGTGGATAAAAAAAAATGCGAAAGTTTGATTGTTTGGTGGTTTGATCTTCAATCACGCCGCAACAGAGCAACGGATCGACGTGATTGGGAGTGCATGGGTATATAGGTATAGGACGTGAAAAGTGACATAGGCTACATTTTATCCCGGAAAACTAAGGAGTTCTCGTGGCCCGTGGGAATAGAAGAAACTTATTCGTCGCGGGCGTCAGCTAGTTCTATTATAAACGGTATGGTAAAGCTGGTAGAGCTCATATTATGAAAATGCGACGAAATCATAGCGTTTACTTTTCCATAGGTGATGTAATCATAATCATAATCATAATCATTTTTATTTTGCAAGAAGTAGTACATGCATCACATTATTACGTAGGTGTTAAAATCAAAACTGTTCAACATATTCTGCCAAGCTTGGCGTCCAAAAAATATTTTAAGTTAATTTGAATTACGCATTAAGAATTTAAACGTTTTTTTTTATTGTCGTTGTTGTTTATGTTCGGACGAAAACATCGAAATATTGCATTCTTAAGCTGCTTCAATTAATAACAGGTGTATATTTCTAATTTGGCATGACATAACACCAACTCCGTGTACTATGTATGACAGTGTTGCGACACGGAGTCAACATCATGGGTGTGGCGGCGGGCCTCCAAACACTGACTTATCACAGAGTTTCGGCCGGCGGCCGCTCGTTGGCGTCAATTGTTCAGCCATGTGAGCATTGGCCATTGGCCGGCGTTGGACCAGCGTTTGGGCCAACGCAGTTGGATGTCAAGGGCTATCAACGAGCAGTATAGGTTCGACTGCGGCCGGCTCTGGCTGTACACGACTTCACAACATTTTCAGTTCACGATTCAGTAAACGCGCAACCGTCGTGAAAATAGCACGCGTTTCGGTTTTATTAATAATCTGAAATAATACTATCGCCGGCCTGCTGTTGTCTATTTCGATACGTTGTGCGACAAACATTTGGCCCTTCGACCCACGTGAGTACTGTTTAACTATTTTATTTGGACTGAAAACAGAAAATACCGGTTCAATTACTGAAATCACTTATGTAATTACTTATACTAAGCAGTTAGTTCAATAGGTTAAGTTCAAACCCACTGATTTCATAAATAAGTAAATTATTTATTTGTAAAATTACAGAGGTTCACAGTTATAAAAAATTGTGTTATATTACGGGAGTTAGTGCGTGAGCATTTCCAAAAAAAATAAACTGACTGAAAACTATTATAGGTACTAGGTAGCTAATGTTTATTCATATAAATTAAAGGGTATGTTGCTCAAACAAAAAAAAAAAAGATACGCGCCGAATTGAGAACCTCCTCCTTTTTTGGACGTCGGTTAAAAATAATAATATCTAAAAGAAACGTAATAAAACTTTTGTAACAACTGTGGATGGAGGCTGTTGAATGAGAGGTCATCACATTAAACCGATGCAGCCACCACAAAAATTCCAATGTAAATTTTTACTGAAACCCTGTAAGTTAACTGCATGTACCTGTTTCATTTAAATATTAATCGTAAAGTATAATTATTTCTATTCATAATAATAGAGCACCGACTCTACCCTACCGCGTACTCTGCATGTTAAGTAAACTAAGCGCAAGTGGCAAACAAGCAATACATTAGCATTAATATCGTTGCAATGACGACACGGACGGCATTCCGATCAGGGCGTTTATATTATTAGCTAATATTTGAAGAGGCTTCCGCGGGGGGCCAGCGCCAGCCGTGACAGACTAAATAATCTCTATGCTGAGGTAGGTAAACTGTATATTTTGGTGGTTTTACCGTGTTACCCGCTAAAACCTTTTCAAACGTAACGTAATTTCAACGATTTTTAAGAGTATTAGTAATACGTGGTTATACTGCTTATTTTATAACTAAAAGTAAAACAAAAAGCCGTGAGATATCTAACCTTCCAGCACCTGCCTAATCCTGGATCACCTAACAGAAGCGAAAGGTGAATCTTCAGCCCATGATTTGCGTTCGCCTATCGCCGCGTTTGATCGCTTCTTAATAACTAAAAATTGTTGTTTAGGTCCCTACCCAAAAATAGTTTTTTGAATGATCTCTTAATAGTACAGCTGGACCTGTGTGGCAGCAGACGCCACCCACTAGAATTATTATTGCATTTGTTAGTGTTTGTGCACCGTGACTTACGACAGACAACCTACGTGGTTCCTAAAGTTCAACATTGTAACATTGTTTGTTGATCGCAGCTATAATGTCAGCTAACTATAAACACACGGAGTGACGGATCCTGTTCTTTAATAATGCTAGTACACACAAAATATCATAGAAATGCAGTCATTTGACATAGAGCTCGAAACTCATATTCCCTAATAATTTAAAGGTGTCTGGAAAGACTGCTAAATAGCTTTAGATGAAAGAGTTTCCTAGGTACGTATGTAGGGTGCCTATATCTATTGAGTTGCTTTGCCAACCCTTGTACCTGTTGATCGATTCCTTTGGAATGTACCTTCTTACACAAGGAATAAGTTCCAACGGGAACGCTTGAATATTAACTAGTGGTTCGCCCCGAACTGAGACCTCGCGGTATCCATAAGATCTCTCTCAGAAAATTGAGATTTCTGAGGTCAACTTTGGACGTTAGAAAATCTCCACTTTGAAATGACCATTTCGTCAATTTTAGGGGAAAAATTAAAAAAAAATATTTTTGTACTCTATTCCTAATTATCTTTAAAATGATATACCGCAACCATATGTAACGCTATAAAAAATATTTTACTTCGCATTCGCTTTTATGAGAGCCCCCCTGAAATAAAGGTTTTTATAACTTTTTAAGCCATATTCGGCTGGAGGCCATCGGTTTACGTATTATATTTAAATTTCTGAAAGTAGTTACTTCAAGTAACTACTTTCAGTAATTCAGAAGTCATAAGGCTCTGACAAACGGACGGACGGACGGACGGACAAGTGCAAATTCACTCAAGTAGACTCAGAGACGTTCACTTCGCTCGGTCAATTAGTTAATCGAAAATTTTCGGGCAGTATTTAATTAAAAAAAATATCGACACAAGGATTGTTTACTTGGTAAGTAGGCAGTATTACAAAAAATTCGTAGTGCTGTCTTCAAAACAGTCTATTTTCGACACATTCCCATACCTACCACTAGTTATAAAATCGCGTGCGTTAACATAAAACATTTATGAGGATAAGTTCAGCAATCACATGAGTATTACGCTAGTATTACGTACGTGTTCGTAAAAACACGCGCGTGGTAAACATTTGGGCCCAGCGGTGACCCCCGCGGCGCCCCCCGTGCTGGGCAAAGGGAACAAGATAGCCTTATCGTAGTGAAATCTGTTTGTTGTTTGCCTTCGCTAGAATATTGATGGAATGAAATAGTGCGTGTAGGAAGCTAGGCACCTCCACCAAAACTACTGCTTTGGAATTTTTGATACTTGAAAGCTTTAAAGTTTAAATAAAGCTGTACTAGTTAATGTTGTAAAGGCGATAGTGTGTATTTGCCGGTCACCTACGCGTTCATGGCCCATCTGTTGAAACGATTTTGATGAAATTTGGAACAGAGGTAGGTTACATCTCTGTATCAAATTTCACAGACAGACTGACACACTTTCGTATTTATAATATTAGTAATTACATAAAGATTATGATTTACTCCAAAACTTTACCCATCGGTTAGAAAAGAAAATTTTACAGAGAAGAGCCGCCAAGAAACTTAGCAGATGCCTTCTGACGTTTTAAGTATTTCCCACAATCTCTTGAGGCCAAATAAAGTTAAATAACTTAATAAGCTTTAGACGTAGATCCCGCGTGATTCGTGTATTGTCGCAGTCGTTTAGTTAATTGATGCTACTTATGTGATGTACCTACTCTTTGTTGTTCCTTGCAATGTTATTTGCAGTGTTTGGATTTAAATTTTAAATCTTTGTAGTAGGTAAGTAGGTACTCACAATGTTTCTTACTACATTTCGTGTCCAAGCGACCGCCTGCTGTTTCGCTGCCGTGGTAATTTCGAAAAATCCAGCTTTATTTCTTGTCTTCATCGTAAAGGGAACCACCTAGACCCTAGCCTCCTCTAACCTTGCTTGCACTTATTAATGTTAATTTAAGGTTAATGTGATCAGATTCAGCAGAATACCCGACTGAGTTTGTTGTGGACTCTTCTCAGACCAAGGCTCGTAGCTTTAGTTTTTAGATACCGTTGTTATTTATTATAACCATCACGTATTATACTTTATACACTTGACGTTCATTAAGTGTACTGTGTAAGTACCAACTTTGAATAAATATATTTTGACTTTGATAATAATTAACTTAGTTATATTTTCCTTATACCATTATTTGATCATATTTATAATTTTTAAAAACATTGTTTTGTACTTCTATTGCACGTCTGAAGAGGCAATGTAATAAATGACTTTTGAATTTGACCTTGACCTTGAATATGCACGCGGCTTTAGACTGTACTTACTTAATATATGACAGAGTGTAATTATAAAGATTACAGTCAATGTAGGTACCGCACTTTAACAAGGAGGTAAAATTTTAAAATTACTTGAGTTATAAAATAAAAAGCGGCGTGGAAAATTAAATCGGATTTTAGTATATTTTTGGCGAGATATAGCGTCGCTATCACGCGCATCGTGTGTTCTCCGCAGACTGATAACGAACTCGCGAATGTTATCACTAATCACTATGTAACCATTAATGTCGACTTGTAAACTCGGTTAGGCCTCATAAACATTATTTACGGCCCGTTTTAATTAACCCATCAGTTAAGAACCAGATTTTCAAGTATTGGTCATTCTATGCTTGTCAGTTTTTACCATACATTGACCGCTACTCGAGAACTAGAGTTATCTGGTGTCTGTTTATTCATTTGGGCTTAAGACACCGTCCGTTTGTGAAGAGACATGCTTTTTTAGATCAGCTGACGGAAATATTTTATTTGTTTGCCCGGTCTCGGTTATCAGCAGTAGACATAATTTTTTTCAACGATATCGATACAAATAGGGATCAAACGCCCATCCGACGTCATATTTTCTGCCATCTTCAAGGCATGCCTGAATAGATAGACATCCTCTAGGTAAACGCGTTCTGACCTAAACACCTCACACACCTTCGAGAACATTTTGATCAACTCTCGGGTCTCCCCGCCATGTTTTCCTTCAGCTAGTGACATTTCATTGCTCCAAAATCAGAAAAGTTGGAACTGCGTGCACTGAAATAGAACTCCAGACCTCCCGAACAGTAGGCCGACCGTTGCTAGACGTCACCGCTAACGGCTAGTTAACCACTAACTTGTGACTAAACAAAATACATATGAAGGATCCCTAATTTGGACGCAATTTCTCTACTATGTTAGGAATTATCGTATTTATTTATCAGGGTAAGCCTCGAGATAGTGTTATAAAGAAAGATAAAATATCTTTTCACGAACATGTTTTGGCTAGGCCTCTACACGTTTTGCGATATGATCTTACCTTGTGAATACCTACTTCTTACTACCCACTTTTTAATATAGAGGTACTATCTACAAGTTCTGTTGGTAGATGTAAAAAAATACGAACTTCTTAGGCAGGCGCGCACTATAGACTGAATCCCAGCAGCCGGCATCATCATCTGCTATTTAGCGTGATTTCAGTCACCTTCAATAATAATATTATACATCATAGATGATTTCCGCGAAATCTAGGTCTTTAGATTTTTTTGAGAAAAAAGACCTGTTACGTCTGCAAGTTCGCGGAGCTAATAATATAATAAAACCCTAATAGAAAGAAATATATTAAATGTAGTGGGAAGGGAAATGTTACCTTTGTGGAGTGTCCTCGCCGGTATATCGGGCCCGATGCTTGTTTGTAGAATTTGCACTTCACTTTGTTGGTAGTGTATAAGTAGGTGGTGAATGATGTGATGTGGTATGTACTTAATATTTTAAATAATCCCGAAAATATATGCCAAAATGGGGAGCCGAAAAGGGTTATTCGAACCAAACCGAAAGACGGAAGCGGAATGAATGATAGACAACGTCATCTGGAGGAAAACGAGTGAAATTTGACGTTTGGGGTTGCCGTTCAACAATGAAATACCAAACAAGACCCGTTCTATAAAATTATCTTATGTACCTTACTCAGAGATCTGTAGTAGATATTTTAAAACGTTAGCACAAAATTGCAATAGTCTGTGAAGTAACATGAATCAGTTGTCCGCGTCACAAGGGCTACTGAATCGCTCGCATCCTGCCGCCGCCGCCGTATGCACTGCATCCTCTCACGATGACCTCTGCAGTCTGCACACTATCCTACTCAACTGAACAGACGTAATATAGGTACCTAAGCAAGCTGTCTTCTTGGAGAACTTTCAGTGAAAGCTGTGTGCTGTAATTAAATGTTGGTATTTTCAGTGACTCTATATTTTGTAACTAGCTGATTCCCGCGACTTTGTCCGCGTGGAACAAGTTTTTTTCAATTCCCACGGGAGTTCCTCAATTTTCTGGGATAAAAAATAGCCTACGTGACTCTCCAGGTCCTCAACTATACCTATGCATAAATCATGTAGGCGTGATTGAAGGACAAACCAACAAATCAATTAACCAACAAACAAACACACTTTCGGATGTATAATATTAGTATGAGGTATGATTGTCAAGATTACTACCGTAGAATACTTCTCTCCTCTTCTTCTTTCTTCTAGCTTTTTCCCATTATTTGGGGTCGGCTCTCCTTGTCTTTTTGCGCCAAGACAGTCGGTCATGGGTTGTCTCCGCCGAAACTGCTTCGCGCTCCATATCCTTGGCTACGTTGTCCACCACGTGGCTGCAGGGCGCCCTCTCCACCTCGTGTTCTGCGGGAGTACCAATGCTCTCCGCACAACATGATCCTCTCCTCGCCGCATCATGTGTCCGTTCCAACGACCCTCTACCATTTTGTCCGTTATTGTGGCAACTTTAAAAGTTCCTCTGATGTGCTCTTTGCGCACTTTATCGAGAAGACTTAATAGTACTATCCATTTAGCCACTATAGGCTAGTGGTTTTGACATCCGACTTCATGTACGGGGTCGTAGGTTAGATCATCGGGTACGCACCGCCTACTTTTCGGAATTATGTGCATTTTATGAAATGAAATAGATAACATTTGCTTCAAACAGTAAAGGAAAACAAGGTGAGGAAACTTGTATGCTTAAGATTACTTATTTACAAACTTCCATATTTTGTCATAGGTGCTTGTGATCTGCCATTCCGCATTTGGCCAGCGTGGTGTAAAATGGTTACAATGTCCATTCATATCATCACGCGATGAGTTGCGATAATAATGATATATCTAATTTATATTTGACTAGCTGACGGGTGTGTCGAGTGTCGACGCACGCCAATTATTTACCCATTAAAGTTTATTATATCCTATTTAAGTTCCACGCTCCAGCAAAATATAAGTTAATGTATAAAGAGCGTGATTTACGCTTAGTGGAGAGTCATGGTTTTTAATATTTGCAGTTACTTAGCACTGGAAACAGTAAATAGATAATCGTTTGCGTCGTCAATTACTGGATATAGGTCTCATGTATGGACTTCCACATACTGCAGTCTTGCCTGGATCCAGCGACTCCCTGCGAATCGCTTGGTGTCAGGTAGTCTGTCATCATCATTGCGCTTTTAGAATGAGGTCGCTATTGCAGCACCTTGGAACCCCAACCATCTCCACTCGTGTAGGTACCTGGTACATCTCTCAGGTCATCCAACTATGTGTCCCGCCCAATGATCACCTCTGAATCACTTCATATTCGGACTTCATTAGAAAACTCAGGATCACTCGGCAAGCAATGACAAAGCTTTTGCTCGGAGTTTCCCAACGTGATCAGATTAGAAATTAAGAGATTCAACCAGAGTAACCGACTTAGCTCAACGCGTTACAAAATAGTTAAATGTACCTATTGTATATCTTGCAAATATTGGGAATTTCCCAATAGCCTACGTAGTTAGTACCATGTACCTAGATACTTATTGGAATTTATTGTACCTATGTTAATAGTTACTTTGCATATGGACGAAATCGCCTTTCCAATATGCTCCAATTAGGAAGCAATTTGTTAAAACACGCTCTTAACTCCAAACCAGTTTAATTGCAAGTTGCTAATTATTTTAAATTCGTTATTTGTACTGACGACCGATGTTACGTTTTAAAATAATTAGTAAAGTAGGTATGTGCCTATTAAAATCCCACCGCTGGACGAAGGCCTCCTCCTATAGGACACCATAAAAGATTATTTCGATGAACTCGTTTCTGATTCCAACCGCTAGTATATTGAATGCCCTTCCATTCTCCCCTCCGCTTTTATTATTGGTATCTTCAAATCACTCCACCTTAGGCTGAATCACTACTTGCCAGCACGTGCGATTGCAGCCAAGCGCTAGTCTATAAAAAAAAGGAATTTCTGCTGCACTTTCTTCGACGATTTCTTTCACATTGACGCGCGAAATTTTAATTTTACATAAAAGTTTAAAAAATATGACTAACCGGTGAAATGTGATGTTACAATTCTTTTTATTTTGGTAACGAGTATCAAGTTTGCATGTTTCTTTATCACATTTACCAATTTTTTTCACTTTAAAAACAGAATTTCGGTCACGAGTTCACAATGGGCGCTCTCAGCGCTTGTGTTCGTTTGACTAAAGCGCTTGCTGACGGAACGATGCTATGATCCTACCGGTGCCTACTGTTCCTACTTTGAAACACGCGCTCTTGTTCTATTATATCTACTCTATGATTATATGATATTAGATAGGACGGTAGACGATTGAGGCCCGCATTTTAATATTATACAAATCCAATAATTTTTAATCTTCCACCCACCCCTACCTGACACTTGATAAAGTGGTGGATAACTGACCTCAGGCGATTTTGGGTAAAGATTCGATAATCTTTTTTTCCACGCAATCTTACCCTAATCCACGGGTAACTGGTAAGAAGTCGCGGTCATTAGCTAGTCAAATAAATATTTATGTCAAAGGCGTACGATACAAAAATACTAGAGAAATGAGGTGTGCTATTAATAAAAAGGAAATATACGACAGTAGTTTGTTAGCGGCGGGCGAGGCGTGGCCGGACTCTGGAGGCGTGTTGTTTGGCGACTGTTTGCGTCACGACACGACACCGACCCGACACGACGCCCGACACGACGCCCGACACGGTAAACACTCGGACAATGCAGTTTGTAGCAATTTATGGAGTGCCTTACAGATATTGTAGTTGACTAACTAGCACTAGCTATTCGTAATGCGCAAATCGCATAATCATTTTATGGCAGTAGGTATAGGTATTAATCAAGGATCGTCTATCATTAGCATTTAATGCGTTTATCAGCTGCATAGAGAGTTGAATTATCTAAATAAACGAATATTGGTCCATGTCACCTTAACATTATGTTAAACAAAACTGCGCGCGGTATTCTATTTCTGAAAAAATATTTGGGACGATATTTAATAAATGTTTTAACTATTATTATTTTCAAATGTTAGGGACAATAACCGTGGTCAATAGTGGCATGTGCTTCTCTGACCCGGAGACAGCGTCGCTAGTACCCAATACCTATCTATGAATTAGTACATTACTGCAGCGGCCAGCAAAACAGGCATTGAAGGACGGACATTTATGAAGGTGTAAATGTGGGCCGAGGCGAAGCCGTGGGACACATACGTGAGTCCATCAATGCCTAGTTGTGGCCAAGGCTTGTATAGTGCTTTTCTCAAATAATGCGCGGAATTAAAACTAAGTAGTACTTACCTAGACATAACTTTTTATTTAAAAATATTTGTCTTACGATTTTGGCGGTAAAAAGTTTTTTATTACGGCTTTTGCCGCCTCTTGAATTTTAGATGGCGTTAAAGTAAGTTCATCACACTCATTGTCTTCACTTGAACTCATTTTGTCAAATACATTTCAAAATCAATGTCGAATAACGAACAACAATATTTTTTCCCGCGTTAAAGTGTTCATTTGTTTTTTTTTTCAATAAACAGATTTATATTTGCAAGCTAGTTCGAAATTTAAATAAAACCTTTGATAAGTTACCTCCTTGGTTGCCATGTTTCGGAGTAAAAGATCGTTCCATTTTTAAATTAAACGACAGATATGAATTTACTATGTAATTTATTTGGCCGCTAAACCACGACAGATATGGATTTTCATACAACATTTGCCGGCCGCTGCTCGCATGTGTTTGGCCAGTACGGCAAGTTCGATTTATCTCGAAGAAGGTTCTCAAAATTATGCTCAAATTTCCAAGCATGTTTGAGAAAAATAAAATAAAAACAAAAACTAAACAGACACACAAATTAGTTCGAAATCTTGCCACCGGGTCAGGTAAGTTTGTGGGAAATAAAATTCGGATCTTCAAAGCGGTCACTTAGCTCCGTCGCCGGATATGCACTCTGTCCATATCCCCTTGTTGCAGGGCATTGTTATATAAATCAGTGCAATTTCGTCCCGCGTCACTGGGGACTGCGTCGTCGTCATATTAAGAGCTGATGGATTTGACCGGTCGCCCGCTGCGGCGTTTTGCACCGTCCCCTCGTTTTCTACTGTGGTCCATCTTCATTTGTATTGTTTCTAACAATACTGTTTGCGATAGGTCTACTTTCTATCGGCCATATATAATAATAATAAATAATGCTTTATTAAGGTAAAGACCCAAAAAATACAAAAAGAGTAATTAAATTAGATTAAAGTAGATCAAATAAAATAATTTACTTAATAAGACTGTACACAACAGGTGTAACAGTGTCTATTTCTTATTAGGATTTCGATGCATCGAAATTCGAAGTCCAATGAGTCATCATTGGTCTATGTAAGTCCTGGAAGATGCTGAGTGTTACCAGAGTTACGCAATCTTTCCCAAAAGAAGATATACGCGCTCTGATAAGAGCAAAGAAATCGGGCATTCCCGCCTCGAAAAACATGCCCGAAGCGCTGCAATATCTGGGAAGCTTCATAAGGATGCGGTATGCATTATTTTACTGCATCATTATGGTGCTGAAGGATACCCTTTTGTACTGGTACCATAACTGACAAGTGTAGAAACACTGACAGTAGGCCCTGAAAAGGGTGCCATTGACTTCTTTGCTGCATTTGGAAAATCTGCGCGGAAGCATATTGCACCGAACCGACAATGCCCGCCTTTCTCGCTCCATGTGAAAATCATCTTTGCAATCGGCAGTGACGATGTGACCAAGGTATTTGAACTGCCTAACAACCCGAACCGCTGTTCCATCCAAAAACACTTCGGGAACCCTCTTCGGACCCTTTCCCGCTCTGATAACGAGCATCTCAGTCTTTAGAACATTGTACTTCAGCCCGTGGGATCTTGCATAATTCTCACAGACTGACAGTAAACATATATGTAGGACTAACTAGATTTGATTCGCTCCAGCTATAAGTGGGACTGCGGTTACATAATGTGTATCCAATACAGCCCATTAACGTCCCACTGCTGGGCACAGGCCTTCATTCTCATGAGAGAGGGAATTAGAGCCTAGACCCACCACGCTGCTCCAATCCGGATTGGCGGGCTTTAACGACTATTATATGATGTTAGTGATAATAACCGGGACCGACGGCTTAACTTGCTCTCCGATGCACGGGGGTGAAACACCGCCAACTTCCTAACTCCGGGCTAGTACTGAGAATTTCTGGTCAGAAAAACCCAATACTTGTTATGGCGCGACCCGGGACTCGAACCCGAGACCTCGTCGGCCGCAGTCGAACATGCCAAACACTAGACCAACGAGGCAGTATACATAATATTATGTATACTTTATACTAATTTGATTTTATCAAGCGGTAGATTCACTCGACAATTAAAAAGCTCTTTTAAAAGTTTATTTGAATAAAATTTTAAGAACTTTAAATATATTGAAGTTTGAAGTTTATTGTTAAATTTTTTTATAAAAGAACCAACTGTCGAATATCTTAATGCTAGTTCTTCTCGGTAGGAACGAATTCCGAACCAGTGGTAGATTCATTTGACGATTCAAGAACACTTGTTAAAGATTATATCCGTTTCAAGACAGAATTTTCCATAATTATACGCCTGACACTTTTCTTCGCTGTGTGAGTGATTAGATGAGTCCAGTGCGAAAAGGGGTCGAATTAAAAAAATACGCTGCGATTGAGTTTTATATAAATAAATAAAAATAATGAGAATAACTTATCAGCTATAAGTACGTATTATAGTCTTGAATTGAAAATAATAATTGGCAATCTTAAAATAAGTTATTGTTTTGTTTTCGGTTTTAACCAGTTTAAATGTAAACAAAATATAGGTACACACAATGTGATTAAGAAGTCAAAAGATATAAAGGCATAGTTCAACGAAATTAAAAATGAGACGAAGTGTTACCCAAATATGTACTTATTCGATGAATTTGCATTGGCTTCAATAGTTAATTTGGTCCCAAATGTAACAACGCCAGAGTGTGAAAGAGTAGATTGAATTTGAAGCCATTGTACATAAACGAAGACATACTTGAGTATGTTTTAATTAAATCACTGAGGTTTTTCGGACGGTTACCAACCCTCAACTTTCTCAGTATCTACTAGCTTATTGCTGCCTAATTAATTAACTAATTGTTGTAAGGCGTCATTTAGTGACTAGATACTTATAGCTTTTTCTATGAGAGCGTAGAATGCAGTTACATACCTTACTAGTGCCCGTCTGTGTAATAACCATAGGTACTAATAATATAAATGGGAAAGTGTCTGTCTGTCTACTAGGCTTTAACGTCCCATTTTTTCAACTTTTGATGAACTTTGCTATAGAGGTAGGAGGGCTAACTTGTAGTAGAATTAAAAATAAATAAATAGCTCAGTCATTGCAGCCTGCCTTGCGTTGAGCGCTAAGCAGATAAACATCGTAATAAAATCGTTATCACATCAATAAGACCTAAGATCTTTGACACATAGTTAGTGCCTCTTATCTCAATACAGGATTCGCAGTTAACTTGCGAACATGTTGTCTCAAACGTCAACAGAATTATGCAATCAAATCTAATTAATGCACTTAACTTAGATAATTACCGTATTTAAATCGTTTAATGTTATTATTTCGTTCAATAGCTGTAGATAGAAGCGAGATACACGCGCAAATGAGTGTACTATCTAGATCTATAGCTACTGCAATAATCCATACCAATATTATAAATGTGAAAGTATCTGTCTATCTGTCTGCTACGCTTTCACCGATATATAAATTTCAAAGATAAATAGATATAAATACATCGCAGAGACGGACATAAGCTACTTTTTATTCCAGAAAATCAGGCATTTTCCACAGTATTTTGAAATCCGTTATTTCCATGTAACTAAACGGCGTCGTCGTCTTGTAAATCATTGATTTCAGCTCACAAGCACACGGAGCTAACCACTGCGCCATGGGGATTTCCAACTTCTGCGTACTTGTAGCAATTGGGTATTTGTCAAATCACCAACTTATTGGCAAACATCAATACGCGCACTTATGTATGGGATTTTGTAGGAAAAATGAAAATGAAATGATTTATTTCATGTTTGCCAATTATGATAAGTCGCAATGAATCTACCACCAGTTCGGAAATTCTATTGAGAAGAACCGGCAAGAAACTCAGCAGTTGCTCTTTTGATGAAAGACTGAATTGTGACGTCATCAAAGTTCGACGCACTTTCTATATCGATCAGTAAATGATCGATTTAAATAGTTATTCAACACTAGCGAATGCCCGCGACTTCGTCTGCGTGGTTTGAGATTTTTTGGTACCCGCGAGAACTCTTTAATTTTCCGGGATAAAAAGTAGCCTCTTCTCTCTCTCTCTCTCCTCTCTCTATCTCTGTGCCAAATTTCAGCCAGATCCGTGCAGCCGTTGGGGCGTGATTGAGTAACAAACATCCATACATCTATACATCCAGACAGCCATATATCTATCCAAACTTTCGCATTTATAATATTAATTCAAATAATTAAACTTACAGGGGACGTGGAAATTACGACTTTTGGGAAATAATATATTTGATTAATAGTCAAATATCCAATTAGGTATTTGACAACGATTGCGTTGTGCGTTTCGTCGGTGTTGCAACAAAATAACTATTCCTGGAAAGCGCTCGCGCATCCTATAAATATAATCAGTTGTTTGCGTCCCACATTCGTTTCTGGATCACTATCAAGAGCAATCTACACTCATAAAGTAATGCTCTTCACGATCGCGACTCTTGACTCAATATTTGTTCACCTTGATGCCGTGTAGAAACCGAATAGGGGTATGGGTTTAATATAACTGCCATGCCCCTAACAGGTTAGCCCGCTACGATCTTAGACTGCATCATCACTTACCATCAGGTGATATCTCAGACAAGGGCTAACTTGTAGTGGTTTAAAAAAAAACCTTCACCCATTTCAGGTATTCAGCTTTTACCTTCGACCGACTGGTCAATCTAATCATCTTATCCATCGCCATTAAACTACACTAAACACTAAACACTTAGCTACACTAAACTTAGAACTTAAAGCTAGCGCTTAGCTAATTAATTGGGGTTTCTTGATCATTCAATGATTTTGTACATTTCTTGTGCAAGCCGTAACCGCGGAAGTTTTCCAAACGGCGGGAAATTAATAAATAAAATAAATTTCGTCCTTATCTAGGAAATTCTACATGAAGCGACTTCACCGACGTGGATTAAGTTTTTTTATACCTGCGGGATCTCTTTAATTTGTCGGGATAATACCTATATAGCCTAGTTCCATCGCCGGGATATCTCTGTACCAAATTTTAATAAAATCGGTTGGAAAGATGGACAGTGAAAGATACGTAGCAAACAGCCATACACGCTTTCACATTTATAATATTACTAGATTACTAGATGATGACCGTGGCTTCGTCCGAGTGAATTAAGGTTTTTTAATTCCCACGAGAATTCTTCAATTTTCCGGGATAAAAAGTAGCCTATGTCCTTTTCCAGGATTAAGCCTACCACTTAGTATACCGAATGTCATCCTCATCAGTTGAACAGATGGCCCGTGAAAGTGTAGCAGACAGACAGGCAGACACACTTTCGCATTTATAATAGTTACTAGTATGGAGTATGGATCCTGTAGAAAGACAATAAGCAGGTAGGTAAATGCTCTTTCAGTAATGCGAAGTTACAGTTGACCCAGTGACCAGTAGCGCTATACTCGTCGCCACTGATTGGCCAACAAAAGGGAACGCGAGTAGGTACCTATTTCTTAACACACCAGCAAACACCGACACGCGACCTGGCTAATGACCAACCCCGATATTCTGTACAGCGCTGTGCTCGACGTAAAGGTTTATTTATTTGTTGTTGGTAAGCTACGGACAAGTCTAGTACATTGCTCGCCATCACGCGTGGAGCCAAGTTCAAACCTTCATCACAAAACCGCCATTCTACAGAGATTTGGGATCAATAAACATTCAAATTTGGCCTAGGTATTGGGCCTTTTTTCTTTTTGCTAATGGGGTTCTAGAGATATTATTTCAAGTAAAATGAAAATTGACCATGTATTTGTTGCCTTGAAATTTAAGGTTGCTGAAAATCTCCCTTCTTGCTCCCACCTATCACTAGGAAGATCCAAACTAGTGAAATAAAACATCACCACCATGAATGTGAGGAGGTTCCAGTTCTTGTACTAAACATTAATCACAATTGAAGATTGAAGAATCTTTGAATCTTTGTTCTCAAGCTTTGATAGAGTTGTCAGGGCAACGCTGCGGGGGTGACTGGGATGTGACGGAGGATGATGACGACAGAATTTCAATACTAAATTCTGTTACTCTAATGCAAAAGTGCAGTTTCCTCCCCAAGTGTTCCTCTCAGTTACATTTCAGTAAACTAGCGCTGAAAGGGAGGCTTCATAGATAAACAGAATAGCATCGCAGCGTCCCGCTGACAAGTAGATAGTTATCTCGTATTTTTCGGCGCCGTGAAGCTCGGCCCGAAATAAAAGCGTCAGTATTTATATCCGGCGACGCAGCTCGCGCCATATATTGTTACTGGCGACTTTCATCAGCACAAACTGTATCTTTTTATTAGTTTATCGAAAGATCCGTCCGTGAATTTGCTTGCCAAACGAAGTTTATCAGTTTCCTTTCATTTTGTGCATGACAAAAATGAACGATTCGATATACTTAGATAATAATATGATAGAAGCATGTATTTTGCACTTGATGCATCAAAATACAATTTACTTTACTTTTAGATGATGCCCAAATTGGGTGTTTCTTAGACCGTAGCCTGCTCAAACTATCATCTGAAGATTTTTCAAAAATTACTGTTTCTTACGATTCATATGCCTTCATTATAAATACTATGCGAAAAATGTAGACGTAGCCACTAAAGGTATACTTACTTATGCATAATGGTGTTTATGTACGAATTAACAAGTCCAACTTTTAGACCAAATTGATTCTCCACAGCTAATGAAATGTGAATGTCCTGAGCGTGTGATGCAACTTCGACCCGCTGTCGACATTGACCGTAGCTGCGCCACAGCTGACGCGATAACTACCTATCGGGGATCGTCTGGTCTGCGCCACCGTCCTCCCCCTCCCGCGCCTTCCTCTCCCCCAAACCCCTGCTTATCATCAGAGGTCGCCGATTGCTGTTATCGGGAGGCACGACCCGCCGATAACTCGCAGCAGCGGCTGAAGTCTACCATCGCTAACTGTTAGAGGAAAATTCCAGTTTTTAGATGAAATTGCTACCCATCTTTTCAAAGATTTAATATTAAAATAAATTTTGGTTACGTGTGGATTGTCCTTGACTAGCCATGCCGCGACTCCACGTCTGTGTGGATTGAGGTTCTTGATGATTTCCGTGGGAACACTTTGATTTTCCGGGGTATCCAACTATATATTTTTTTAATTAACAAATTTCAACTAAATCCGTTGAACATTATGGCTAATGAGCGTAGCAGACAGTCATACAGACTGACAGATAGACATGTGGACATACTGTCGGATTTATGTTATTAAGTAATACCAACAGACTTAGTAAATTTTATAACTGAAACATAATATAATACTGTCCAGCCCAGCATCAAGCATTGGCAAATTCAGAACTGTTCCGAGTTTGGAAGAAAATGAAAGTTAAATATTTAGGTATAGAAAAATTGGCGTACCAATAACTTAATAAGTTATAACGCCAATAGTCCAAAAAAGTATGCAATTATGAAAGTTCAAGCTTCAACGATAATAAAGTGATCAGGCATCACGCATTGGTGCATAAATGAATACGACATTACATTTTGTACCTAAATTGTAGTACCTACACGCATAAAACCTTTTGACGATTGAACGCCGCCGCGCTATAGTCACTACTCAGTACTTACTGAAGGGGGCAGAATAGCTCGCGGGAGACGGCAGCACGAGAGGAAATGCATTGTGTTGAGGGACTGTGCTGTAGACATAATGGGCCGTTACGGTTGTCCTTTACAATTATTTTTAAACGAGATCAAGACAAAAATAGACTTGAAACGTAAATCCAAGTAGGAGCACGTCTGCTAGTTTTTTTTCTATTATTTTCCAAATAGATTCAGAACATTGCATTAAATGTTCCTTATTCTCTTCTACGTCTTTATCTGGGTTTATTTTCTGCAACTGACTGGTGCAACTCCCATTCATATTTAATTTTTATTATTTATTTATCATAAAACATACGATCAACGTAATGCACAATCGTCATACGATAAAGTTTTCACATACCTAAACTCAAAGTTACTTAACATACGTCACAAAGAACAAATTTTTAGTTGCTGCTGCACTAGGGAACCTGTGATATTGCCTCCGACGGACCGGTCCAGCCCACCTCACTCCAGATCCCAAACAAACGTCGTCGTCGAAGACGTCAGGGAGTGTCAAATCAATCATAACACTAGGCTTTGTATACTGAAGTGCGCATGTTGTTATCTAATTAGGGGATCTTCGTAATCCACGCAACACCAGATATCGTCACCGGTGCTAATTGATTACCTAGCGGCTATCATCGGCTAAACTAGCGCTCACCTACGACTTGCTAGAACATTCCCACGATTTGCTTGCCGTAGCAACTGTAGTCTGGTCTGTGGATCAGTAATGTTTGAGGATCGAGTCAGTATATTTTTTCTGACAATGACCCCATACATAATGTAAGCCATCAGAAACTGCCATGTCTAGTTATCTGGCGCCATTTCACGCCAATTGGTTCTCTTGAGTCGAGTAGGTCTTTAGCAAGCTTTGACGATTTAGTGATTGTAGAGCATAATATTGTATTAATGTCTTACTTAGCGTTTTATTTTGATTTGACTATATTATCGGTTATTCTACATGGTAACCCAATACCATGACGTAAATAGACTAAACCTTGGTGAAGAAACAAACACGTAAAACCACAGACTTGATAGATGTACTTACACAACGTTGCAGGCTCCTAAGATCAAGGACGAGCGTCAACAGTGATCATGATGACAACTTCACAGAGTAAATAGAGCATAAGATATAGACTACAAATTATCAGGTTCGGGAAAATTTTCATGTCATTAGTATGGTTCTTTGTAGCCTTTCGCTTGATAAAAGTAACAGCTTTATTTCTGATGTAGGGATATTTAAATTAAAAACCAATCTTTCTATCGTTAAATAGTTGAATATAGATACGTAGCCTATGGTTGACTATAATTCTATAAGGTATTCAACTTCAAAGTCAATATCGTTTAGTTTCTAAAATAATACTTTCTCTTTACGCTGCAAGTGAAAACTACAAGAATGTTTGAAGTCACCGCTTCTACTCATTATTCAAAATATTTCGCTTCAAATACATTTACAGATTAGTATTTTATTAGCAATCTATCAAGTTTATTCAAGTATAGTAGCTTCGTCCTTCACCTTCACCTAAGCTCACGATAAGATGCCTAGTTCTAATCACTTCTAATTACGCAGTACTTTCCACTATCGATGTTTGTCGCGGAATCTAAACAATCATAATACCACCATTATATAATAATAAACGCAGTAAATAACAGTTCTCTGTAGAGAATATTTCAATATTTAAACTGTTAAAACACTCGCTTGCTTATGTCAAGATCTCCATGATTTATGCAGTACCTACTAGATGATACTCGCGACGTCAACCGCGTGGATAAAGATTTTGATAAATTCAGTCAGTACTCAGTAGCCTGTGTCATTCCCCGGGATGCAATTTATCACTGTACCAAATTTCATCAAATTGGTTGAACAGATGGGTCGTGAAAGCGTAGCAGACACACTTTCACATGTATAATATTAGTACTCTAAAATATAGTGTCCTATTCTATTTCGAAGCAGAAACATAGACAAAAGAAATAAGAACAAAGAAAAGCGCAAAGGCGGACTTATTTCTGATGCAATATCTTCAGACGACATTTGGCGCAAGGAATTTAGTAAAAATGATCCAAATGTCAGGACAATAATAATTGTCTTGCAGTCCAAACTCTAACGTTAGTGACCCCCTGCAGTGAGTCATGTCTATTATTTATATAGAACGTACATAGAAACTGCGAAGAAACGGATTTAGCTCGTGCTTTGTTGATCCCGATGATATTCTTCGTATAAAAAGATTGATCTACGTAAATTTTACATAGTACCTTCTAATATTTCTTTGTTCTCTAATGAATACATTTCTCAGCCTCCTCATATGATGCTCTTAGCTTTTCAGAGATCATTAATATGGATTCAGAACTTGACACTTAACTAATATTAAATCATATTAGATCCGGGTTCCGTACGTGAATGTCTGGTGATGTTTAATTTTGTAATTTGCATGTCAGATTAATTCCACAGGTCACGTGACCCTAGAGCGGGTTCATTATTTAGTTCAACGGATGGGTAATAACATCAATGTAGTTAAGTGAGCAACATGCCTCAATTTATTTTTAGATTACTTGGACTTAGTATTTTTTTTTGTGTTAGGTTGTATATTAATTTTGAGTGGTAGATTATTCATTTAAATTGTTTATTTTGTATGTAATCCAAACAATTAATATTATAAATGTGAAATTGTGTCTGTCTGTCTATTCATCTGTCTGCTACGCTTTCATGACCCACCTGTTAAGCCGATTTTTATGAAATTCGGTACAGGGATACTTATCTGAATAATCTGAGCACGGTATATTTCACGGTAAATAAACTTAAATCCTAATACCAGCGGCTAACGTAGCTTAAAACATGAAAAATCAAGAGAAAATGGTCAAAGAATATCAAATCGTATTCGTTTAATATAAAGGCATTGTGCATAAAGGAAGGTCACAAGCGGCGCGGCTGTCGGAGGCGCGCCGCCACGTCACAGCGCACCGGCTCGACGTGCGCAGGCGCAGGCCCTCGCCTCTACACGCTAGCTATTTATATACCACCCACCTACTCATGCGAGCGCACACCGCCCTGTTTCATACACGCCTCGCGCTGGAAATAATTGACTATCGTATAGAATTAAAAACATGGAAGAATTCTTTTGAAAGCGAGAGCGTTTTAGTATTTTCATGGATTCCGAAAAATAACCCATTCGGCATCCTTAGAAAGAAAACCAACTAGGAGTTGGACAGGACAAACGTCTGCGCGAAACCTCCATTTCGGAGTGTAACGAGGTATTGTCCTTTTTTTATTCCACTACAAATTTGTCCTTGACTTACGCAGTTCTTGACTGGTGGATGATGTAGTCCGAAATAATAGTGGCTTACCTGTAAGGGGTACGACAGTTATATTACACCTATCACACACGAATTAGTCCAATCGCCCACTTATCTCAATTTCACCTTACGATCGAGAGAGAGATCTGTGAGATCGAGTCTCACAGGAGGCGCCCTTAGGAAAACGTTGCTCGCCGATGTCTTCGAGCCCTAGGACTGTTGGTGCTATCGTTCACTCTGCCGGTGACATTGTAGCTGCCATTATAAAGGCTACGAGCAAACTCCATCCGAAAAAACGATAATAGCGCTCCTTTTTAGTGAGATACTATCTTCGTTAAGTGGTGTGTTTCATCTTCTTCCATTGTCTTTATTTTATTGTGTTCAAGCCAAAAACTAAACTAAAGTATATATTGATTCACTCTGCATCAGATTTAAGACATTATCGGAATCGAAAATAGCTTTGACGCTACAGACAACTTTAACTATTTTATCGTCGGCTATGTTGCGCAATTGAATAGATTAGTTCAAATATTTCGCTATCAGTCTATTTTATTTATAAATAAGTTTCACAAAAGGTCTGTTGGTATGGAAACTGGCAGTGATTTGGAATCAGTGAACCAGCGAAGGAGTCAGTGGAGTTCACAATCACAATATCGTACCGTATCGTGTCGTAATCGTACCTACCGAACAGGAAAACTGAAAAACTTCTACCAAAATCAGAAGAGAAAAAGTTCTCCGTTTTGAATTAAAGCGCTTTTAGAAGGAATACAATAATTAAAACAAATGCCAAGAAATTTATCTCAGAGCTCTATTCAAAAACTTTGCCCTTGTAGTTTTAGTTTATGAGATACCGTTACTGATTATGACTATCCTGTTTTATAAGGTAATGGACGTTAAAATTTTTCAGTTTACCTTATTTAAATAAATAAATATTGATTGATTGATTGAAAACCTAAAATGGGTAGAATAGCGATAGGTTAAGATAAAGATGATGTTGATGAATAACCTTTTTTTATTTCTATTGTTAACAGACATTAATTAATCAGTAAGAAGTAAGAACACACAACAGCCATGTCAGCCGCGGTAGAAAACAGCCCTTCAGTTGAGGCCCTGGTAAACGGGCACGCTGGTCCGTACCTCAACGGTAACGCGACCAATGGAACTATCAACGGTACCGCCATCGCCAACGGTACAGCCATCACCAACGGCGCTCTCACCTGGGAGCAGCAGTTCCTGCCACCGCCGCTGCATCTCGACGACAGAGCTAAAGCTCTCAAGGTAAGATTGCTTTCTATTACTGCAAGTTGGGTATAGATCACATAACTCTTTATTGCACACACGATAGACACAATATACAAAAGGTAAAAAGATTATAATGCAAGGTGCAAAGGCGATCTTATTGCTGAAGAAATTATTGAGACACTAACAGTTAACACCTATATTAAATCTCCTCTTAGTTGTCTTCGCTTTATTGTATACTATATTATAGAGAGAGAAAGAAGGAAGATTGTTCTATAGAAGATAGGTGACGGTTCACAGTGATAATAATTTATTAAATAATCCAATTTTACGCGTCTACCAAATTAATAGTATTTTTTTAAATTACTATTCTTATTCTTTAGATAATATTATGTACTTTATTAACCTTGAGAGGCACGCTGAAAACACTCATATTTACACGCTGATACATGACCTCAATTAACCCCTGCCTATAAATTCGGATCGTTATCAGAACACACAAACAAAACCAGACATCTACAGCTAACAGTTTGACAGGTGACCGATCCGCTGACAATAAGTGTGGAATATTCGGACATGATTATTTGATACAACATACATCACTTATCTCTTTCACGATTGCTTATTAATTTTGTAACTAAGAGTAAGTAAATCAATTAATTAATTTAAACACGACTGCTCATCGTTTCTTATTAATTAACTACTACTATCTATAAACTCAACTGTTTGCACAACAACATATTTTTGACTACTGTTAGGAATTTTGTTTTATAACATACAATTTTATTCTATTCAATCGGTCTTATAAAAAATATGAACACAATCATAAGGGATTATGTTATTATGGTCCATATTCTATAAGTCGTAAATAACTTATTATCTTATTGAATTTTCTTAGAGTTTGCTGCCAAGCGTCTACTTGGTTTCCAATTTTTTCCTGTTTTTAAAGGCGGACTTTACATTTGTACTTTTAGTGTATGTGTTGTCATATATCTGTCACTGTAATATTGTAAACACCGTTAGATTATAATTTAACTCGCGAAATTTTAAACTGTCGAAAGATTGTGAACCGTTCAATGTTCTGAGTATCAATTTTTGAAATATTCATTCTATTTACGTTTTCTTGTCTATTTCTTGTAGGTTAGGTTAGGGTTCGACATAAATAATCGCGGGCGGATAGCCGCGAGGCCGCTAAATGGCCTCAAATCAGTTTTTTTTTATTCAACAACACAACAATATATTTTTACAAATTACATCTTCACGTTCTGAAACTCTCGTGAGTTTATCTGGACATTGCACATTCCTCATATACAACTATATAAAAATTACTTATACAAATCAATAACCTAAAACAACAAATTATCATAGTACTCAAATATTAACTAAAATCAGTAAAAAAGTAGGAAGATATTAGCGTATTACAATTAACAATGGAGCGCGCGGCTACAATCGAGTAACATCGTACCGTGCAAAACTATAGATAACGCCAAACCGATTTTGTGCATCGAGAAACTAATTGAATTGCACGAGGCATTGCACGTGCAACTGTGCAGGGGCTCATTCAATTCTCTGCAATTGTGACAGATTGCATTTTGATTGACGAGAACCGATGCTCGACCGACTAATTAAGAAGTCAACTTCAAGACATATTTTTATGAATGAATATGTATTATTGAAAACTCAAAGAAAAGAATATTCGAGAATATTTCGCGGCGTTTAAGTATTGTTAATTATTTGTACAATTGCTAGTTACGGCCTTGAATTCGTCAAAAGACTAACAAAGAACATTAATCTTTTCAGATAAAATAATAAGTTACTCGATTTGCAATAATATTATGTACTTATTAAGAAAAAAAAAATGTTGATGTTGTTTTGGTATCAATTATAAGAAAAAGTATCTCACAGCTTGTTTTCAAGTCTTTAGTAAATATTGTTTTCATAATGTTTTTACATAACATCCTTATAAATTTATCAAAACAAAAAAATACAGTTTCTTAAACATCGATGATTTTTTTATAGTTATTATAATATTATTTTCATGCACTCTAACAAGTAAACTATTATTATCTTTATTCAACGTTACATTCAGTCAGAGTAAAAAGGATTTTGGATGCAGGCCATATTCCACCACGCTGGCAAAGTGACTGACATTATTTTACGAACATTAATGCAAATTATAAAATTATTATACTCAGTGAAGTTAAAGATATCTTCCTTCTCCATGCGGGTTCGAAGATCTCTCGGGAAATATCCACTAACCTACAAAACACAACTGTAGAAACCAATCATCTATTCGTAGATCAATCTAGACAAATAGTTCCCATCACTATTTGTGTGCAATGTGCGGGTCACAGTCAACGCTTTGATTGGCAATCACTGGCTCCAATTCCAGCAGCGGCAATAAATATTGAAGACGCCAATCAGTATCAACAGTAGCACTACGCTTATTGCTGACGTCAATCGAGACTGTTGATTATGGACTTGTATTGGAAGAAGATAAATAAAGGATGTTGGATCATTCTACAATCATAATTTTAAAAAAGAAGAGATCTTTTATCCTGTCACACAACCATAAAGTGTAATGAAGAAGATCGAAAAAGTGTGGCGTTCGGCGTTGCATATCCTCCCCTAGCCGCGCGTCAACTCTGGCTGCTTGGACGACTTTTAATTTATTTGTTTACTAGCAGACTTGCCCGCGTCTTCGTCCGCGTGAAATAAGTTTTTTTAATTCCCACGGGAACTATTCGGGAACGAATATCCGGGATAATATATAGCCTATGACACTCACAAACAAAATGGCTTTCTATTGGTACCAGAATTTTTAAAATTGGTTCTGCAGATCCAGAGAATACCCCCTAAAACATCACAAGCTCACAAACTTTACCTCTTTACAATATTAGTATAGATTTGAACTCGGAACGAGTTTGAGAAGATCCTACGGCTGCGCCAAATTTTGTCTGATGGTCGATGTAATGCGTCTAGCCGGAATCCCCGATTGTCGATAGACCGGTATTTAAACGCAAAGTGCTATTTCTGCATTTGTGAACATCTTGTTTGTTTACTCGATAAACCAGTTAATATATCCAGTATTTCGTTGGGCGTTTTAGTTATGAGATTTCACTAAGGCACTTAGCCAAAAAGTATGATTCTCAACATTTTATACCAAATAACAGAGGATTGTAGTAATAGAAAACCAGTAGAAGAAATAAATAAAGTATGGTTTTATCTCTGCATAAATGGCAGCTGGCATTTTTTAGACATAAAGCAAAAAATATGTCCAATAGTCGATGCATTATTTACTGAAGAGGATCTCTGTATAAAAGTCATTTGGCTGAAAGGATTAAATTAACAAAGCTATAATAGTTCAAAGTTCACTAAATAACAGTCATGCATTTAGTAACATTCCGAACTATTCCGAAGAGATTCACGTACCGTGTTAGCTTCCCGTGAAAGCAGAATCAAAATTAAGTTCCATTATATTTTATTAACTATATAAAATATGTTAGTTTCGGTCGAGTGCAATAGAGCACATCTAGAATACACCCAAATTACTTCCAAACCAAAATGTACAAGCACATGAATGGAATAATAGATTTAGCGATGAATATCGTAAAATGTAACCGCGGAACGCACATATAAAATGTCATACCTGCTTTAATATTAATAAGGAGTTAGTTTTAGGCGGAAAATACTTAATGCCACTTATTCCAAGGTTACTCATAAATAGTTGTTTAATCGGTTCACGAAAAATAGTGGTCTGGCAGCTTTACTTGTTATGATATTATAGGTGAAACAGACTATACTGCAATATATCTGTCGAAGTAGTCCTATGGTGTTTTTGCAGCAGGGTTTGTGTGTATTATTGATAATATAAAGTAGGATTGATTTGAAAGTATTAATTATAAACTCTAATTGTGTTACAGTGAAGACTCATTTATAAAGGGATTCTTTACTATTTCTCTTTGCAACCCATGAGATGGCTTTTATATTATAGGATTCGCAATTGCATAGTAGCTGAGTTTATGTTTTTTAGTTCAATTCAATTTAATTTTTTATTTAAATTTAATATACTGAACGTCAATAAAATATAAGAAGTGATGGTGATACTAATTAAAAACCAAAGTTACGCTAATTTGTATCAATTGTTTATCATAGTGTTGTTCTGGGTTATTTTAATTAGTTAATTTGTAATGTAGCATTGTTGACGTTAGGATTACATTAATGTACCTTAATAATTATTGTACCTTAATTTATTGTACCTTTCAATAATAAAAGTTTTACGATCGTCATTCGGTGCTTTAGTTGTAAAGATAATGTCGTTTCTGTCACCTCACACGATTGCTATGATAGCAGTTACAGTTCTTAGTTCTCTATGGGTTTATTGTTTTTTATTAGTTTTGGCTTCTTGTGTTTGTTTAGATATATTGTTTAGACAGGATGATATCCACGACTTTGTCAGTGAAATTATTTGTGTTCGAGACAAAAAGTAGCCTTTGCCTATCTCCGAGATGCAAGCTATCTGCACACGTCAGAATCGATTAAGCAAACGATCCGTGTAAAGAAGGCAGATAGACACACTTTCTGCAAATGATATTAATTGCTGCGTACATTATTAGATATAGTTGAATAAAATACTCCACCTACAAAAAAGTCACGTTGCAAAGATTGATTGAATTAAATGATATAATCCTTAGATTTTTAAATCCATAGGAATTCAAAGAATGCTTTAAGATTTATTGAAATAGGATTGTTACCGCTGATTACGTCATTATTATGATTATGTAATTAATTTATTAAGCGACGTGTTTGTGTTTTATGATCGAACCTTATCTTTATTAGCCAATAAACAAGCTCAGGGGGGAATTTAGAATAATTGTGATAATTTAAATATTTATAGAAGTTTTAATGTAATAAATTTTTATGCAGACAGTTATTTAATAAAATGTTGCAAAAATAAACTTTTTCTATGTGAGTTATCAATGCAGCCTCTAAAAATAATATCCTTAGATTCTTTCTATGTCTTTGAACATAAAGCAACAGTAAACGTCCCGGTCCTAGTGATTTATTATTTACTAGCTGCCCGTACTTCGTCCACGTAGATTTAGGGTTTTCAAAGTCCCGAGCGAACTGGTTTTTTTCCCGGATAAATGTTTACTATATATGGCATCAATATTTGTGATCACTGAGTGGGAAATGGGAACCCCAGATATTTTTCTTGGGAAGAATCGGCCCAGCAACAAATCATTCAATCATTGGGGACATCAGATATCGGTTTTCAAAGAAATCTGCCTAGATTCAAAAATAAAATGAAAGTCATGTCATTTTCTAAAGTGCAATTTTCATTTGCAATTTTGAATCGATTTTGAAAGTAGTCGGTTCAATTTAAAAAAAGTATTTCTTTTCACCCCTTCAAAGTAAAGAAGGTCATATTAAGGTATCTTCTTCGCCACACTAACACGCTTGACCGTACCTTAACCAATCTTATGCGTCGCCCGATATAATCAAGATTGTTTAGGCCCTTCCTTCCAGATGTTTTCTGGTGAGTTCCATCTCGAAGCATTTTTAGGAATATGGTTGGGGTACTTGCTGTCTAATATTTGGATGATGTCTATTCTCTCAGTTGTAATAATACAGTCACCTACTTGAAATGTAAGGTCAGTAAGGTTTCATCCCCACCACTCTCTTCTCTTCTCTTAATTTCTTCCTCTTCTCGTAATCCCAGGTCTTTTCTGTCACGTTTAGACGTATCTACTGCATGCACAGTATGGAACCAGCTTCCATCTTCTGTATTCCTTCAAAACGACATTAATATGAGGCTATTCAATTCCTCAAAAGCCGGCAAGGAATTGGCATTTCCTTACCTGTGATAATCTTTCCGAGATAATCACTTAACATCAGGTGAACCTGCCTGCTTGTTTGTATCTATTCTTATAATGTAAATAATGTCAGTTATCTTTCAGCTCAGAGCATGATAATCTCTGTTAAGTCGCAGTTACATTATTGTTTACTTATCAATAATTTGCAAATTGTCATGTTTCGCGATTGTCAATATCACGGCCAGTTGCTATCTGTGTACTATATGCGCCTTGACCTCAGATAACACGCAAATTGACTATATTATTTAATTGCTTTACATAATAATTACTGAATTTAACTAATTAAGCAAAAAATCTTAGCATAAAATATTGCCTACTTATTCATTATTACTTAGGGATATAACTGATCAGATTGCATTGGCAAATCAAAAACCTCTTGGTGGAGATTATAATATACCAAATCAGTGTTTTTTTATTTATGGAATTTTCCAAAAGGTTGATTTTAAAATAAGTGGTAGGCAAATAAAGTCTAGAATGGTGATATAATAGCGATCGGTTACGGAATGTAAATTCCCCAATTCCGGTTGTTATTGTCATTTAATGATAGAATTTAGTGTTTTTATGTCTAAACGGAAATTATTATCGTAACCTGTGTGGTTATGGTCACGAGGAATTAGTAGTGATAATATTTAAAAAAAAAAATTACTGAATTATACAACAAGTTGTTAAAAAAATGTAGCATTTTTTGGGGGGAAAAAAATGCTTAAACACCATAGACTCAGCTAGATCTTGTAACCTTATGAAATAAAACAAATTGAGAGTAATTTAAAAATAAGCAATGAAAAAGATTGCATGAAAAAAGGCGCTGCCTTGTGTTCCAAGATGATTCTATTGAAAGTTTGCAACTTTTACCCTCGCTGTTCACGTATGTCGGCTGTATCTCATTTGTACAATGCAATAGGTACCTTATTATTACTAAATCCGCCGTCCACTCGATGTTATCAGTCGTAATAAGCGCAAATCAACTTTGGACAGCTCTATCAACATTGCCGTCACGTTTTGGTAGCTTTTGCTCGTTTATGATTTCTCAATATTTAAGCAGGTACGTTTCTCTTTCTACTGCATATGTTAATAAGGTTTAAAATAGGTGCGTAATAATAGAACCTGATCATCATGTGATGATCAGGTTCTATTATTAAAGACTTTACAAACCTCTGAAAAACATTCTTCAAAGGTCTGTGAAGTCTGCCGATCGGCACTTGGTCAGCATAGTGAAGTATGTCCTAAAACCTTTCAATTTTGAGTAGAAATGTGTGCTCAGTGGTAAACTAAAATTGTTGAGATGAGATCACAGGGTGAGGCCTGACGAACGTAATTTTCACAGTAGTGAGTCGCGTATTTTCAGTCGCCTAATTTCGGTTCAATATGAGGTTGAGCCTACTTTCCAATCGACGAAAGTGTACCGGACCGATTGATATTCCTCGCAGAAGACATTTCTCATTTAACTTTCCTAAGTGCAATAAATACAAGTGATGGACGAACGCGGTGCTGTCTTATCAGCTACTTAATCGCCCGCCGATGCCACTTACGAGTATAACAATGATGCCCCCTAAAGTACCAAATTTTTAAACTAATGAGGGAAACTTAGGAACCCCAAAAGTTTTTGAAATTAGTCGGAAGTGACGTAGACAGGTTGAAATATTTATAATGTTAAGTTGAAAACTCGTCTCTACTTTTGTCGAAGCTAAACTTTTCACTTTCGATCAAAAGTTTTCCGACTTGGTGGGTTAATGTTATGATGGTAATTATTTTATACAAAGTAGCACAGTTAATGGGAAGCTTGTTCACAAAAAAAAACCGGAAAAAATCACTAAATAAAACGAAAAAAAAATAACACTCACTCACTCAGAAATCTCACGAAAAAACTTAAAAAAATTATAACTACCAAAATCACTGAACATACATGGGGTATTTTCTGATAGGTCAAGGTACGAGGAATCTAAAGTTTTTCTTTGGACGTTACTATGTGAGTCACCCTGTGTATTCAAAATAAAATAAAAACAAAAACTACCTTGGGACTACCTACCTACTTGGCGGGACTATATCTTTAACGTAGTCTTATTGGTTATCCCTTTAGATCGAGAAACGTCTGTCGGGGCTGGCGCTGTGCGGCGCGGCGCTGCGGCGCGTGGGCGAGGTGTTCCAGCGCGAGCTGGAGAGCGGCCTGCGCGAGAGACCCTCCAGCCTGCAGATGGAGAACACATACGTGCCCGAGCTGCCCGACGGCACCGGTGCGTTTACCTTCATTATACTTCTAAAATTCTACTAGACTAGATGATGCCTGCGATTTCGTCTGTGTGGATCAATTTTTTTTATTCCCTCCCCGAGACACAACCTGTCTCTATACCATATTTCATCAAAGTATAAGATGGGTCGTTTAAACGCAGCAACAGACAAAAAGACACGCTGACCGGGTGGCGGACTTTGAAGGTTCAAATTTAGCCTTTTCGTGTCCTCCGTGCCTCATAGAGTACGTTAGGTTAGTAGAGTATTATTATCAGATGTAACCGAGACCAAGCCATCTGATAATAATCGCTACAAAAATCTAAGAGTTTCAATACTCTTAGTCGATTCGAATACGGAAGGACGTGGGACCTATCGCATTATTATCCCAGGAAAACTACCATTATGTGATCAATAGAAAGGAGTCACAGCCCTCAGTAATAAGGAATACGACGCATAGGAATTAGGATCTAGTTGGAGATAGGTCTCTTCCACATTCCACGGTCTTGCGTTACCAGGATTTAACGGCTCTGTGCGACTCGATTGATCTTGTCGTCTGTCAACGCTGCGCTTTCTATTGCGGGGTCAACGTCACTAGCAGTCGAGATGAACATTTTTGACCCGATCTAGAGCCAAAGCTAGTAGTGACATCACTAACACACCACATGTGTGTTTGGTCCGGCAGAGGAGGGCGTGTTCTTGGCGCTGGACCTGGGCGGAACCAACTTCCGCGTGCTGTTGCTGGAGCTGCACGCCGGCCGCCTGCTGCGCGAGGATGTGAAGCACTACCATATCAGGTGAGCTCGACTGCAGACCGACTGTGCGACAACAAACCAGTGGGACGACCTCCCTGGCGCAGTGTTGAGCGCTGTTGTCTTAACTTGCGGAGGTCGTGTAGACTATCATAACTGAGTATACTTTTAGCAGTTAGAACAGAATACTTAGTAATGCAGATCATCGCAGAATCGATGTCTTGCCAAATAGTGTGTGTAGGTGTGTTCTGGAGTGGAGATCGTTCATCAAGGCTGACGAACTCCCTGTGGTCTTATAGTGGGAGGACGTGGGTTCGATTTCCGGCAGGGTCAGTTTGGGAATTTATAATTTCTGAATTTTCCCTGGTCTGGCCCGGTGGGAGGCTTCGGCCGTTACTAATTACCACCCTACCGGCAAAGACGTGGCGCCAAGCGAAGCCACCGGTGGAAAAGTTTTGCTACCAAAAGTGAAATAACGCGTGTCATTTAGGGGTAAAGGGTTCAAGCTGTCTCAATGTGCGGTGGTTTAACCGGGAAAAGGAATCAATTAGATAAACAAACAGAATTTCTTCTTTGTAGTATTATATCAAAGTTTGTTTCTTTTATTATGTCAATATTATATCGACTATCTTACGCTCTTATTTTATGTCAACACTTACCACCGGACCTAATACCACCTTCAGGATTCAAGAGAGAAAACTGTATAGTAACTTTATCAGTATTCCTACTTACATTTATGTGAATACTTACATAGCGTTGCTGTGGGTACTATAGATTATAGAATCAAACATGCAATATAATGTGAGTGCAAGCTCACAGAGCTGACCGGTTCCAACTGGGAGCGTCTGAGCAATACATCTAAGTTCTTTGGAACCTGTATTTGCTACTCGAGAGTTTACTGAGTACCCACTTTCTCGAACACTATTGATTAATTGAAAAGAACATGTTTTACACACGGTTGAGGTTGGAAAATAATTCACAAAAATTATTCGCTTTCAGCTAAAACCAAAACCGACTTCAAAACTATACCAATATTATTAATAGTACCGACTTATACTAAAAAGTTTTTTACTTTTATTACATTATCTGGGTATATATTTTTTTTTGTTGATATTTTCAAAAAGCGCTAAATCAATTTCGATAAAATTGATATCGGACCACCTCTGAAGTATGATCTGCCAAACAAAAAAAGAATCATCTAAATTGATTCGGCGGAATGATCACATAACATAGTAACACACATACAAAAAAAACATACATCCAAATTGAGAACCTCCTCCTTTTTTGAAGTCGGTAAAAAAAAGTGATACGATAGCAAATGGGCAATTGCCACGTGGTGAATACTTCATGACAAGAGCATCTGTTGCGTTTCTGACAACTGTTCTCAGTATTCCGAACTAATGGTAGAGTTTTGAGTTAAGTTAAGAGCCTTGGCCATGGAATAGAGATTTTTTTTTCTACTTGTTCGGAAATTGCTTCATTATTAAAATAAAATCATTACGTTCATTGGCATTTTTTCTGACCGCGGACTTTGCTAAGCTTTCACGGGCCATCTTTTCAACGGATTTTACAGGACATAGGCTGCTTTTATTCCGGAAAATTAAGGAATAGCGAGAATTTAAATTCAAGTTTTTTGAATTTTTTGAGTTTTTCATGTATGTATGTATGTGAGTTTGTATATTCGACCATAGCTTTTGTAAGCCTGAACTTATTTTGAAAAATGAGGTTTCGTTAGAACCCCTAGCTTATTCCAGGCAACGACCTCAATTTACATAGACGGGCCCTGTCAAACAAAGAATGTGGACCTATTTTGCTAATGCCATCTAGTCTGCAAAGCGGGACAGCGCTATGGTGGGGACAAGGACAGGGCTATACAGGTTAGGAGCGTGCTCTAAAGGTTGGACGCCCAATTTTTTTCTATGAAAGCGCCCATCTAGTACCTACATATATATCGATGATTCCAGGTGACATAGGTTAGTAAAATTAAAAAAAAATGATGGGGTGACCATGGTTCCCCACTAAAGATTAACTATTAACTAAAAATACATAACACTATAGTTCAATATCCAGTGATTTACAAAAAAATATAATTTAATAAAATATGATTATGATTCTAATTTAACTAGATTAGCATTTGGCAGTCGTGTTTTTTAATTATTTTTTATTAAAAAAATATGTTTATTTATTCTTTGGTCCCAGTGACGCGCTGCGCGTGGGCACGGGCGAGGATCTGTTCAACTTCCTGGCGGACTGTGTACAAGACTTCGTGCGCGCCGAGGGCATGGAGCACGAGCAGATGTCGCTCGGTAAACTGCTTATATAACGCTGCTTGTAGTTTTTCACGAGAATTATTTGCCATTGATATCTTTATTCCAAAAATTACAAAAACACATAACATATACATTTCCAAACTTCATATATCTTCGTATTTTAATGATAAAAGAGCGTGGATTTGGTCTCGCTCCGGCAATGCTTACAGACAACGAACCAATGAAGTGGTATAGATTAGGAAAAGCCTGTGTGAATAAATAACTTCTTTTTTTATTTAATTCGCCAAAACACATTAAACTTTGAATCTATTTCTAAATCTTTATCACTCCTTTTACTTTTTTGTATTTTTGAAGTGTAACTTCTTTAGAATCGTTGTGATTTGAAAATTCGATGAAACGGATGTTGTTGCCACGGTACAAGTGGCGCCACTGGACAAACGTCAATACAAAGCGTAGTGTAGTACGTATCGTGTATAGTAGGAAATTTGATTTGTTAATAAGCTTTTTATGTTTTATTTTAATCAGTCTCTGATTGATAAAACGAAACCCAAAAAGAGACAAAAATATTCATAATAGGATTTAAGCTGCGAGAAAATGAGATAGAATACAAGTTACATTTATCACATTATCTCGTAGGCTACTTTTCTGAAGTTTCACTTCTGCCGTGCGTCAATTGCATGCACACACTTTTTTGTCATTTCTTGAACACTGGTAGCGATTTCTTATAGAGATAAGTGCTTCCATGTCCACTATGTTTCTGTTTTTCTGTTTTAAAATAAAACATTGGTAGTGATAGGGACTGCCGATAGAAGCGAAAACGAATATGTTAATATATAAAACAAAGTCGGGTTTGTTCGAACACTTATAACTCTAGAATGGCTAGACGGATCGGGATGAAATTTGGCACAGAGACAGATTATAGTCTGGAATAGCACATAGGCTACTTTTTATCCCGGAAAATTAAAGAGTTCCGCGGGAACCAAAAAACCTTAAACGCAGACGAAGTTCGCTAGTTTTAAAATATAAATAAAAGAAAAAAAGTGCGTCGAAATTCGATCACGTCACAACTGTGAATTCCATACAACATCCATACTAGAAGAGCGTTTTTAAATTTGATAAACAGTTGCCGATTCGATCGAGTCGTGTAAAATGTAAGTTTGATAAAAAGTTGCCGATTCGATCGAGTCGCCATCGTCCCTACTGAGTCCGGGGTGCGGTTGCAGGGTTCACGTTCTCGTTCCCGATGAAGCAGCACTCGATCTCGTCGGGCGAGCTGATCACGTGGACGAAGAGCTTCAAGTGCAGCGGCATGCGGGGCGTGGACGTGGCGGCGCTTCTGCAGCGCTGCCTGCGTGCCAGGGGGCTGCGCATCACCGTGCAGGTGCTGCTCAACGACACCACCGGCACGCTCGTCGCGGGCGCGCACGCAGACTCCGACGTCGCGGTGAGACCCCTACCCCACACACATTACAGGCCTCCACTCTCACAGGAGAAAGGGATTTACACCTTAGCCACGCTGCTTCAATGCGAGTTACCGGGCTTTAACGACTGTCACATACTAGTGATAATAAATGGCAATAATTTGCTCGAATGGCTTTGATAGTTCCTTAGTTCAGATGATTTGTGAAATGGTGATAATAAAAAAATTGCTGCTGAGTATGGATATAAATATACTACATTCGAAATTAAACTTTAATGCTTTGGTATCAAGGTTTAATTTTGAATAAACTATACCTAAAAATCTTGCTTTTCGCATTTTCTTACGGACGTTTTTTGCCAGCTAGGGTACCCCTCGGCATCGTCCCATAAGGAACTGATCGTTCCAAAAAAAGTAATATTTATGTGTTCTCTCCACGCTCCAGATAGGGGTGATCCTGGGCACGGGGTCCAACGGCTGCTACATGGAGCGCGCGGAGCGCGTGCAGCACTGGGAGGCGCGGCACGAGCGCGTGCGGGACGTGGCCGTGGACATCGAGTGGGGCGCCTTCGGGGACAACGGCTGTCTGCACTTCCTGCGCTCGGAGTTCGACGCCGAGGTCGACGACAACTCGCTGCTGCCCGCGTCCTTCACGTGAGTGCACGCCTTCGCATGTAACTCGCGCACTGGGAAAGATCCTCCATCCATCTATCCATACATCAGCCTGTATGCATCCCCTGCTGGACATAGGCCTTTTCGAGAGCGCTCCTCCACCTTTCTTATTCACCCACTTCCCGCCACCTTCTTCAGGTCATCGGACCGGCGAGCTGGAGGTCGTCCTACACTGCGCTTACCGGTACGCGGTCTGCCCAACGGCCATCGGTTCTGCGACGGACATGGCCTGCCCACTGCCACTTCAGCTTTCTAACCCTCAGAGCTATGTCGATCACTTTCTTCTCCGAATTTCCTCGTTCCGGATTTTATCCTTGAGAGAAATTCCCAACATAGCCCGTCCGTAGCACGCTGAGCGACTTTTAATTTGTGGACGAGGCCCACCGTCAGTGTCCAACTGTCCACGTTTCCGCCCCATACGTCATTACCTGCAGGACACACTCATTGAAGACCTTTGTCAGGCTTTCCGGTATCGACGAATCGAAGACCCGACGTAGCTTTGAAAATGCTGCCCAGCTCAACTGAATTCTGCGTAGTTTGCTAGTTTTTGTTGCGATTAACAATCGAACTGAGATTTAAAAACTCTAACCATAGACAATCCCTTGTTTATTTCTATCCGCGGTATAAAATGAGCGATCGAGACAGTTGTATTGACTTGGCTATACCAATTATTCGTTCACTAAGATCACTTTCGCTAAGGCATTTTGTTATATAGTCCATAAAACTGACTACAATTGCTTCAGGTACAACGCATAATAAATTAATATTTAGATGTACACAATTGAGTCTTTTAGATATGGATATGGGATGGGATGGGACTAATATAATATATAAATATAAAAGCCTTTTATTCTCATTTCCGTGTAAATACATCATAAATGTTGTTAGATGAGCTAGTAGTACATTTTCCTTATTTCCTAGGTTAGTATGGTTAGTGTTGCTTAATTATTTGATATGAGCCCCTTTTAGGGGTATAGGCCTCCCCCAACCTCTTGCACTTTTCTCTGTCTTTGCCCCACATTCTTCCAGTATTTCCCAGCAGTTTGGACTATCTCATCAGTCTACCGTTTGTTTAGCTTTCCAACCTCCCTTTTTCCTGATGGTCCTCTCCGTTGTGTGGTCTGTATGGTCCATCTTTTATCGGAATAGCGTGTGATGTGTCCAGCCTATTGCCATTTTAGTGTAAGAGTTTGACTAAGTGCGTCAGTCAAGTTTGTTTTTTTCCTAATAATGGCGCTTGAAATTTTTGCATTTTTCTTATGTTCAGCATACTCCTTTCCATTGCTCTTTGGGTTAGTCATTACCTTAGCTTTTGTCGCGCTCATTTCTAAGCCTATTCTGAAACTCACTTGGACGAGAGATTGTATCTGATCTTCTAATTCTTTAGGTGTTTCAGCTAGCGAGACAATATCATCTGCGAATTTGAGATAACTTAGATAGCGACCACATGCCTTTTTGTGACCAGTTAGCTTACTAAATATATTTTCTAGCACAGCGATAAATAGTTTTGGCAATAGAGGGTCGCCTTGCCTGACTTCCCTTTCTATTATAAATGGTTCCTCTAGTCTCCAGTTTTACCGAGCCCATGCCATTTCCGTATATGTTTCTCAATACGTTTATATATATTTTTGCTCTACTTTACACAATTTGAGTGCTTCCCATATAGATAAATGACTAATGCTGTCGAAAGCGTTACTATAGTTAATGAAGCCCAAGTAAAGAAGTTTATTGAACTCCTTGCACTTTTCAATTCCTTGTTCTAATGTGTGTAATCAGTCGTACTGAAGCCTGTGCGGAAGCCTGCCTGATCAATTGGTTGGGAGTCATAATTTTTTTTTGAGATATTTTTTTTTATATTATTGATGCAAAGGGTTTATATATGCAGAAAATTGGTCGGTCTATAGTTTCCTATTTCAATCGGTTGCATTTCCGCTAGAAATGCATACTAATAGGGCACCTTAACTACAACGCAACGCAGCGTTAACGAGCAAGAAAGAGAATAGACACGAAACGTTTGTGACTTGGCTAGGGGACTGATCCCGTATATTGTAACCAAGGTATAAAGAATTCTTTAGTCATTGATTCTAGCGCGTGTATGTGATGTTTCTAGTTTCGAGAAGTACATCGGCGGCAAGTACCTGGGCGATCTGATGTGCTGCGTGCTGCGCGCGCTGTCGCGTGACGCGCTGTTCCCCGCGCCGCCGCCGCCCGGCAGTCTCACCACCGCGCACCTCAGCCTGTTCGAGGAGTGAGTACTGCCGCACATCATTGTTACTGCTGTGCTGCGTGCTGCGCGCGCTGTGGCATGATGCGCTATTCCCCGCGACGCCGCGGCCCGGCAGCCTCACCACCGTGCACCTCAGCCTGCTCGAGGAGTGAGTACTGCCGCACATCGTTGTTACTGCTGTACTGCGTGCTGCGCGGCTATCGCGTGACGCGCTGTTCCCCGCGCCGCCGCCGCCCGGCAGCCTCACCACCGCGCACCTCAGCCTGCTCGAGGAGTGAGTACTGCCGCACATCGTTGTTACTGCTGTGCTGCGTGCTGCGCGCGCTGTCGCGTGACGCGCTGTTCCCCGCGCCGCCGCCGCCCGGCAGTCTCACCACCGCGCACCTCAGCCTGTTTGAGGAGTGAGTACTGCCACACATCATTGTTACTGCTGTGTTGCGTCCTGCGTGCGCCGCCGCCGCCCGGTAGCCTCACCACCGCGCACCTCAGCCTGCTCGAGGAGTGAGTACTGCCGCACATCGTTGTTACTGCTGTGCTGTGTGCTGCGCGCGCTGTCGCGTGACGCGCTGCTCCCCGTGCCGCCGCCGCCCGGCAGCCTCACCACCGCGCACCTCAGCCTGTTTGAGGAGTGAGTACTGCCGCACGTCATTGTTACTGCTGTGTTGCGTGCTGCGTGCGCCGCCGCCGCCCGGCAGCCTCACCACCGCGCACCTCAGCCTGTTTGAGGAGTGAGTACTGCCGCACGTCATTGTTACTGCTGTGTTGCGTGCTGCGTGCGCCGCCGCCGCCCGGCAGCCTCACCACCGCGCACCTCAGCCTGCTCGAGGAGTGAGTACTGCCGCACATCGTTGTTACTGCTGCTGTTGCTGCTATTGCTGACTTACTGAGCGGTGAACGCGCAAGCTGTGAACTGTGAAATATGTAGTGAACAGCCCGATGAATAGCGTCAGTTTTTATACTGTTTACATAGGTACTGCCCCTACTTTAATACTGAATCAGCCTTTCTAGTTATGGTTCAGTTTTGGTAACCATTACACGTCTTTGAGGGGCCATATCTAGTGAAAGGCCCATCCGCATGCGGACAGACCTTCACTATCGTCATCAGTGGAGAGCCCTACACCCACCTAATACTGAATCAGCCTTCCTGACGATAGTTACCAAAAGTGCAGCTAAGTCTCATAATATATGTACGTCTTCTATTTTGGTTCTTCTGCGGATCTCCCCATTTCTGATTTAATCGCGTAAAGAAACTCCAATTATAGATCTCTAAATCACCCGCTGTGTGACCCTGAGCCCATAATTAGTGTCAATATCTCGCATCCGTATGCCATTATTGGCAACAGACACTGGTTGAAAACTTTGATCTGACTAAAAGAAATGTTTTTAATTTCTTAAAAACATTTCTTAAGTCAGATCAATATAGGAGTAAGTTAGTAGATAGTACTAAGTTTTGAAATATGCATCATCATCCGTATTATGTTTAATATGTGCGTGTCTGTTATCAGAGAAAACCTGGTGGGCGCGTGGTCGCAGACGCAAGCGGCTCTGCGCGCGGCGCTGGGCACGCCCGTGTCGCGGCACGACGCGCTCGTTGCACAACACGTGGCCCGGGTCCTGTCCAACCGCGCCGCGCAACTCGTCTCCGTCTGTAAGTACCACATACTGCCTCGTGCACTTCACAACTTAGTAGAGTGCACAATAAATAAAACACTGGTTCACTTCCATATCTCTCTCTATTTATCATCACAGACCGATTCCTATTACTAAGTCAAAACCAACATGTGCCACTGCGACTCAGCCTGCCTACAGCACCATCTAGTGTCAGAAATTAACAATCCTGCAATTACAAGCTATTCCTTGGCATGTGGGAGGATTGAGGTGAAAGTGACACGGCCGCACTGATAGGAAGATCTTCCTCCGGGCTGGTTTTGTGCTCGGTGATCTTTTCTGGTCCGACCGTTGTAAGACGCTCTATAAAACTTCGTGATGCAGGCTTGTAAGTATGTGTCTTATAAGTATTCCGTCGATTATATATCCTGTGATGTAGATACAATTAGCGCCATCTAGTTTACACTGTGGTAACCGTTATAACCACTAACACACTGAGTGATGCAATCTACGAAGGCATCCTCACACAGCGATAACCACTTCGTCGAAAAGGTTACATTAAATGGCCTCTGGTTGATTGTGGGGATGTTTCTGTGTATGTTTATATGGTGTTAATATATTTAAGTTCTTCCTGTTATGTACGAGCTATGTGCAAGTAGTGACGTGTGTGTGTTGTGCTGACACAGGCATCGCCACGCTGCTGCGGCGCATGGATCGCGCGCACGTCGCGGTCGCCGCGGACGGCTCCGTGTTCAAGAAGCACCCGCGCATCAGCTCGCTCATGGAGAAGTACATCACACTGCTCGCGCCGAACCACAAGGTAACATTCAGCTGAGTGTAGTGAGGTATGATGTGGCGGAGCAGGCATCGCCACGCTGCTGCGGCGCATGCAGATGGGCCTTTCACTAGATATGGCTGCTCAAAGACGTGTTATTGTTACCGAAAGCCATAACTAGGAAGGCTGATTCTTGTGTAGTATTAAGGTATGCGCAGTACCTATGTAAACAGTATAAAAACTGACGCTATTCATTGGGCCTTTCACTAGATATCACCTCTCAAAAACGTGGTAAACTTACAAACTTTAAATAATTTTTAGCAATTATTAGATCGTATATAATATGACGTATAGTCACGTTGATTGCTATTAAATATTATGACGGCGTAAAATAATTGCTGTCCTATTCTTAATACACTTGTTTAATTATGCCAAATTTAGTTTTCCTATTTTATGTTAGTATTTGTGTGTAGTATTTAAATATCTCGTTACAATTAATTTTCCTGTTTCAGATTGTATTTACGATTTTTGTACTATCTTACTTAAATCGTAAATACAATCTGAAACAGGAAAATTAATTGTAACGAGATATTTATATCTATATCTAGTGAAAGGCATATCCGCATGCGGGCAGACCATGGAGAGCCCTACATCCACCTAATAATGAATCAGCCTTCCTGGCGATAGTTACCAAAAGTGCAGCTATCTCTTAGTGTGAATTTGATCTTGTACCTCACAATTATGTCTACCGCCCAGAGCCTCGCAATAGCTAAGTCCGCCCCTGACTCTGTTAAAACCCAAGGTTAAAAAATATTTAAGTACACATTTATTATTTATTTATTAAGTACACATGTTTCTTGCTTTTTCGAAGTTCTATTCTCTGAACAATTTTCGAAAATTCCACTCTCTGAATCCCGGTTCTAACTATTTTTATTGCATTTTGCGATACAAGCAGTTTTATCGGCAAGTAAGCGCACTGGCATATAGTATAATTAGCAACAAAATTTTGACTTACCTTTACGTTTGTAAACTTAACCTAAAACAGGGCTGATTGGAAGACAGGAATACCCATTCGATACATCATAACTGTTCCTTCTAGTTCACGCTGCAAGCGGCTGAGGACGGCAGCGGCAAAGGCAGCGCGCTGACCGCCGCCATTGCTGCGCGGGTCGCCGCACGGACTCCTTAGACCACCGTCCACTTACACGTGTGACGTGATTCACCTCCTAGTGTCACATTCACGGATCACGGACTAGTACTATGTATCAACATCAGGATGGGGATTATCCATCTAAGAATCTTTATATGATTTTCCACTCAAAGTGGTAGCTTGTTGGGCGCTAGAAAAATTTGAGAGAAGTCACACTTCAGTCGCGCGCTCATATAAGTAGCGAAATATACGCCATAGTTTTACTGTTTGTTAAAATCATAGTTTTTATCATGGATTTAAGAGATTCCTCCTACTTGCATGGTTTTTATTTTTATCATCTCACGCATTTCCATTTAATGTTACAGGAGTGGTAGGAGGAGGAGTTATGTTATGATATTATAAAACTCAATGATTGCGGCGCCAAATCAATTCATCTTATTCCAATTACGTGTAGGTACTTCTGTCAAAGTTTTAAGTTACCTCTGATAAAGCTAACGCCAAATTAGTTGCAATTTAGCGCATTTCGAAATATTTAACTTGCAAGATACTTTGCATGTTTGCATTCCATGTTTATTTTAGATCTTTAATTATGAGGTTTGTCTTGTTTATCATTATATTATGATAATCTGTAAACATTCTGTAATGTGCATTTTTCATACAGAATATCACACAATCTAATATTATATTTATATCGACAAGAGTGTTTATATAATTTTAATTAAGCAACATAATAAATAAATGTATCACATTACATCGAAGACATCATATTTACGAGGTTGTTTTACCCTACAGCCATTTTTGGCTTTATTTTCTCATTCATTTAATAATAATTTCGATGTTCATTATTTACATCATCATTATTAGCAAATGACGTAGAAACTGAACATAATTAAAGATCACATCGTGACGTTTTAAAGCTCAGACAAAATTTGTCTGCAAAATTGAAGGCTGTTTGTGAAAATGACTGAAAGTGTGTATTAATTGTTAGGGCTAGTGTTTAGTGTTGTGTATGTGAACGTTGATAGGAGATTAGGATGTTTAAGCCCCGACTTTAGCTCAAAGCTGTCAAAAGGCATTTTGTGTTCATGGTTAAGAGCCGGATATACAATGACCTTCACCGATCTGTTTACCAGATGAAACCTACTTTTTATATTTATTTAACACTAGATAAATAGGCCTAAAAAAGTTGCCTATCAAAATACGGTCCAGGCTATTTTTAAATTAATTAATTTAAATATTTTTTTAGACAAGTTTATTATAGCCTATTGTATACCATCGCTTTTGTTATAAAATTACATAAATTATATTTTGATAAATAACTCAAGCGGTTCCGATTCGTGAAGTTACCTATGGACTATGGTAACTTACCAACTTATCATAGTCCATACTTCACGGATCTGTTAGTGACCGGATTATGTTATATTATTTTAGACGTATTTATCTAGTAAGTATTAAATAAAAATAAAGTTGTCTACATGGTTTCAACTTTCCTACTTTCAGTAAATATTACTTTACGTAAGTCGGGGTTTAATGTATATAAACTCTTATATTGTTAATTTGTTAGGTTAAATATTACTCGTGCCATACTCATTAGCTATAATAATAATTAATTGTAAACAGGGCGACAGTCTTGCCATTCTTCTCCATATAATTGAACTACTTACCTACGTTTACCTTAACTGCATTGACGTACGGCCAATCGGCCTGGAATTTAATTTTTGATAAATGTGGTGTACAACTTGATTAGCGCTATCTGTTGCTATCTTTGCACCTTCAATAATTATATACCTACTAACTATTCATTAAACTAGATATATAAAGAATTATCATCGAATCGATCGAAGTAAATTTTTAAGATTATCTGATTTAAAGATGATGAAACTGTTGCGCGCACAGGCCTTCATATCGATCAATGGAATTTTCATTCGATCCCAGAAGACGCTTACCTTGTCCATTTTGGTCACAGCCAAATAGTGATAGAAGATAGTTAGTTGCCTATTATATTATCATTTTGTGTGGGTACCTTGTTTTAGTATCGGCGATCAGCAATTATTCGCATTACGTAGGCATTTGAGCGTGAGTATATAAATTACGATTACTATAGCCTTCCTAATTCACACTTCCACATTCGAAGTATTTGAATACCATTTGCAATTATATATAAAATACCATTTGCAATATTCAATAAATGGTACCACATTAATTAATTCATGCGGCAAATGGTTAAAGGTGCGCATGAAACGAGTATTGTATTTTCACTGCATATTATTTACATAACTTCTTAAGCTATGTCTTATGTGCAGAATTATAATTCAATCGCAACCTTCGAATCCGATACTTAATGTATCGTGTCTTCTTTGATTTATTGAAGGTGCGAACTTAGCGTTAACACGCAACGCAACAGTCTGTCGATTCTTTGTAGTGTACTCCTGGCTTTATAATAGTTACTCCAATTTGATTGAACTGAACACATGAAGCGTTTCATCGAGTCGAGTTTCATGTTACAAGTATGTTTCTACCCTGAAACTAATATTATTGATCACTATCGTTTAATCTAATTTTCTATACAAAAATTAATGTAGGATAACAGGGTTGGACGGTTAGATATTAGTTGAAATGAAAAGACTTTTGAAACGGCAACTTTTGTATAGAAACGTTTACTATAATGATAATCGTATTATAACTTATATTAATTTAATGTAATAAATTGTTATAGACTATAGAGTAGAAATATTTAAAAAAATGATGATATTTTTCGAAATAAAATCATTAAGATGTGTAATTCTAATTATTATAGAAGTTATTAAGGAGCTATCTAAGGCGTTTAACCAACAGCGAAAATCGAAATGACAAAATAGGTAATTATAACAAAACACATTTTGCAATTAACATTTTAATACTAAAATGCCTTGGAGAATTAAGTGCCTGTAAGACATTATAATAATTAATTATGATTATTGTTATTTATTTATGAGTAATATTGTATTTACCTAAGTGTAAAAAGGAATAATGAACTCAAGAACCACACATTTGTGCTCATTAGGAATAACAAAGAATTTCAACAGAAAACAATCCATGTATTTTTATACTAATATATTTATTTACAAAAATAAAATAAAATAATAATGGAATATACCTAATTATTAAGTAAAGATTTAACGTACAAACTTAATTTTAATAGTAAATATACAGATACATAATATAATATATTGTTATAGTGATGATATCATGGTTGATGTTAAAAAAAAAATATTTTATACCTTTCAAAACGCGCTACTTTATTTCTAGAGGTATATTATTACTTCTATGTATCTCTATTGTTTTATAATTTTAAGACAGTTTTTAAATAAACAAGTTTAATATGAAAATGTATTTTATTAAAAAAAAAATCGAAACTTTTTAGACATTTAAATGATATAAGTATATAAACATAACAAAAATATATCTTATAAATTACTTAATACAATTGCATTAAAAATATTTGAGTAAAATAATAACAATTGTAGACTACATGAAAATTATTGAAAAATTATTGCGATACACGATTATAAAACGCAATAACGGTGTATTGTCCGTCGAGGTTTCCCGCAATATAACTCTCGCGATCGAAGCAGTCATTTAAAATCCAATAAGTTTTCTTTTATCGACTACAAATTAGCCCTTGACTGCAACCTCATGGTAGCGGACTAACATGTCCTTTAGAATTTAAATCAAATGCCAGATATATCTAGCAGAAGGAGGAACTTCGTAAATATTCAGGAACGCCTAGCGCCTCTGTCGAGTGTTCCGCGTTATTGTCTCGGAGCACATCCTCGTGACGCGCGCGTATCACGACACCTCCACCTTCTCGCGCACTTTGCGCAGGATGCTGGCGAGCTCGGAGGCCGACGTGGTCTTGTACTGCGCGGGCCAATGCCAACAGATACAATTAATATTTTAAGTAAAACAGCTTTTCAGGAAATAAATAAACGGTTTACTATAGAAAATTTATAAAATAGAGATATATGGCGGAAGATATTCTGAAAGTTCGGATTGACTGCAATCTATCTATTGAGAATTTGGATCATAAATAAAGATTTCTATAAAATTTACCTATCAAGTCTGATGTAATGCTGAGATCTATTACTTAACTAGCATATCTACTCAGTTTTTTGGAATAAAAAATAAATAATAATAACGGCCTTTGGCTAATGGAGACCAGCCTGTCGCGTCTCGTTCCTTCTGACTCTTTCTGACAGTGAGAGTGGTACTTACTACGGAACACTCTTAGTCACAAGAGCGATAAACTGTTACAATCGGTAAGATACAACTAATAGCTTTAATTACTCTCGAGTCATAGGCTATGAGCTAATTAGTCGGAAGTACGTCTATGGACACCTTTCCCCAGAAAACCAGCACTGGAGCTCGCTGCAGGCTTATGCTGAGTGAGGATCCTTATTTTAACGCTTAAACTATCGTGAATGATATTCATCCTTATTTCGCTCACGTGTACGTTATTTGAATCGTTAAATGTGTACTGCCTCGTTGGTATAGCAATAGCATGCTCGACGCACTGCACGTTGATAGCATGACCAACGAGATCCCGGGTTCCAGCCCCAGGTCGGTTCATAACAAGTATCGGGTTTTTCAGACAAGATATTCTCAGTACTAGTCCGGAGATAGGAAGTCGGCGGTGTTTCACCCTGGTACCTCGGAGAGCACGTTAATCCGTCGGTCCTGAGCCTGATATCTCTCCAGTCGTTTCGGATCTTCCGTCCCAGTAAAGGAACAGAGAGTGTACCCGTGTACACGCTCGTGCACTATAATATCTCCTGCGCAGATGGCTAATCTATCGAGATCGGGTGGGGGGGTGGGGGCATTATAGTAATGGTGTTACCCCGGAGACGTTCCTCTGCACCAGCACCTGGCTGTAGAGGCGCTTGCCCTCGTCGGCGCCCAGCACGCGCTCCAGCTGCTGCCGCGACAGCGCGAACAGCTGGTGCCCCGACACGCGCAGCTGCCTCACGGCCGTGGCGCTGAAGCCCTTCGCCTCCAGCCATTCCGCCACCTCGTCGGGGTTGGACTTCTGCACACACACGATGGACGGCATGCAGGAGTGGACCCGAAACACGAATGCTCAACATCAAAAGGCATTTCACCTACTGACCACCAATCGTCAATATGAAGACGGAATTTTATTGTCAATATTCAGACTTGTTTAGGATCCACATTGACGATCATGGAAATCATCTCTTCGAGTCGTATTCCTTATTATTTTATCAAATTATTTATTTTATAATTAGCCCTTGACTGCGATCTCACCTAATGGTAAGCGATGATGCAGTCTAAGGTGGTAGCTGGTTAACGTTATGTTGGTGGTTAAAGGATATGGCAGTTAGTAAGTTACCCATACCCCTGGTCGGTTTCTACAATAAAAAAATTAAATAATGCTATGGATTTTACGAGCACACACTTCCGCTTATGAACGAGTAATTATTGAAAAAATATGCTGCTTTTCAATTTGTTCAATTCGGACAGTAACAAATTCTGTTTTGATATTTCAAATTCCACTGATATTGCGATGAAGAACTAAAACTCTTATCGTGACACTAAAAAGTTCTTGTATTAAAGTCCAGAATTCAATTCCATTTTTAGATGTAAATGTGGTGATAAAACACCGTAAACCGTAATGTTTATAGGGGATAGTTATTAATGTGCGTACTTGATGTATGAAGATGTCGGGCGTCTTCTTGATGTCCAGTTTGCGTTGCTGGATCTGTGGCAACACCATCTTCAGCTCCTCGTGCAGCGAACCTACCGACTTAGTAGCTGCAACCAGAAAACCATACGTTTTTTTACGCCACTTGCCGACAAGAAATTACTACAAATAAGTCCTTGACTGCAATCTCACCGTCACCTGATGGAAAGTGATTATGCAGTCTAAGATGGTAGCGGGCTAACTTTTATGGGTATGGCAGTTATATTAAAGCCATACCCTTAGTCAGTTTCTACACGGCATCGTACTGAAGAGTTAGCGCTTTGCAGTACGTTGAGAATAATTTGGAAGATTTGTGTGGTGTGGTATTGTGCAGAGGCGAACTACTTGTTTATTGGGCGATGAATATCGCAAGCTGCACGTACAAGCTACAGATTTTATTGATTTAACTGCTTTGGTTATGCTTCTTGTTCCTTGATCATTAAGGACTTCCGCAAAGTAACGCCTGCTTCTATCCACTACAAATTCTTTATTTTTAACACCAGCTGTCAACTTCTCTTTAATCTAATCCCATCAAAAACATAAATGTAAAATGAGAGCCAAGTTCAAAATTGTGATATATATGCATTGGTTGTTGACTTCAGCGACAAAAGAAGTGAGATCTAAATGGGTGCTAAGTTCAATGGTCAGTCCTGCAATTTATATATCCCATCAAAAACATAAATGTGAAATGAGAGCCAAATTCAAAATTGTGATATATATACCTTGGTTGTTGACTTCAGCGACAAAAGAAGTGAGATCTAAATGGGTGCCAAGTTCAATGGTCAGTCCTGAAATTTATTTATAACAACATATAATATTTTATAACAACTTAAAATATCATTTCTTCTTATAACTTAGTATAAAATGTTGAAGACTAAGGCTTTGGCTTGGCTAGTTTTCATATACGAATTATAGCGTTCACAAGTTGTAAAGCTGTAAGTTCTTATTTTATTCTTCCGAAAATTTGGCTTGCTGGTAGAAACTGTACTTTTAGGTACCTACTTAATAATAATTCGTATATGGAAACTAGCCAAGCCAAAGCCTTAGTCTTCAAAATTTTATACTAAGTTATAAGAACAAATGATATTTTAAGTTGTTATAAAATATTATATGTTGTTATAAATAAATTTCAGGACTGACCATTGAACTTGGCACCCATTTAGATCTCACTTATTTTGTCGCTGAAGTCAACAACTAAGGCATATATATCACAATTTTGAATTTGGCTCTCATTTCACATTTATGTTTTTGATGGGATATATAAATTGCAGGACTGACCATTGAACTTGGCACCCATTTAGATCTCACTTCTTTTGTCGCTGAAGTCAACAACCAAGGCATATATATCACAATTTTGAACTTGGCTCTCATTTTACATTTATGTTTTTGATGGGATATCATTACTTTTTGTACAGAAATTATTGAACTCAATCTCAAACTCAAAACATATTTATTCAAAATATGTACCTACAAAGTACACCTTCTGAACGTCATGCTTACAGAGCATAAGACGTGATGGTGATAATTAACTACGATATCTTAAAACTAAAGCTACGAGGGTTCCAAACGTGCCCTGGTCTGAGAAGAGCCCGCAATAAACTCCGCTTTTTTTTTTATTATCACCATCTCACAAATATTTGAAATTATATATTTGTACTTATAATATAACATTACATAATCAGCCGCTGTAACAATTCATACCCATGCCTTGCTATCATTCAAATAATTCTTTACACTGTAATAGGACTTTTCTATTAGTTTAGTTTACGTTTTACATTAGTAGGTACTTATTATTCGGTGTAAGGTCAGTGTGTCACCCACCAGTAATTCTATTGTACGACTCATTGTACAAGATAATTAAAGACGAGAATTCTCAAGAAAAATATATAGTATACCTAGAGTTACACTGACATTGACAGATTACATCTATGGTCAGACTACCTCTACAGCACATTTCTACATCTCATCAATTTTGATTGCAAAAGTTCAAAATCAAAAGTTTTTTGTGAAACATTGAAAACAAGCACGGTAAACAGTCGATATCACTAAAACCACTATAAACAATGAATACAAATCACAATGACTGACAGCTTGAACTGACGACTTCAAATACGTTTTTTCTTCTTTTCTGTCAATGACGTTTCGTTGCACAAAATGTATGAATACGAAGGTAAGATTTTAATGCAACTACATATATTATTATTCATTATTATTTACATTAAAATAATAATTATGTGTCATTTTCAATAGTTAAGGAGTTACTACCACCGCTTAAAGCAGTATTGTTTCAAAATAACGGTTGAATGTCACGTACTTTGACGTCCTTAAAATAATGATTATAACACTACAACATAAACGTCAACAATATTAAAATAATACGGCTTTAAGCAATGGTAGTATGCCCCGTGTCAGAGTTTTGATCTATACCTAGGTAGATCATAAAAATGACGATTTTTGTACGTGTATATCTAAATAACCATTTGAGGTGTGCTTATGAAATTTGGAGCACATATGTATCTCACGGGTCTCAATATATGCGCCAAATTTGACATGTTTATGTGAAATAGTTTTTGAGTTATGAGGGGGTCAAAAGTGGCTCCAAATGGTTCGTGTAATATTACACACGGTGCTGCTCGCCAGTTTTTTTGAACTTTGGCTGGACACGCTTCCGCGTGTCTTGATACAAAATCACTATAATATATTACTTTGATGACGATTATCACCTATATGATAAATGCGAACGATTATCTGTATTTCTGTTTCTCTATCTGCTACTCTTTCATGGTCCGTCTGCTCAACACCTTTTGACGAAAGGTATAGAGACAGGTTGGACGGGAGATAGGCTATATTAGCTTTTATCCCGGATATCATATTGAATCCATACTCCTAATCGGTTTCAACACTGGTAAAGGGAGCTTTTGACACAGTAACGATGACGATGAACAGATGTAAGCTGACGCAGCTCCGACGACGACCTCCGTCGCGCAATGTTGAGCGCTGTTGCCTTAACGTGCGGAGGTCCCGGGTTCGATCCCCGGCAGGGTTTGGAAATTTATAATTTCTGAATTTTCCCTGCTCGGACCTGTTGGGAGGCTTCGGCCGTAGCTAGTTACCACCCTACCGGTAAAAGACGTGCCGCCAAGCGATTTAGCGTTCCGGTACGATGCCGTGTAGAAACCGAATAGGGGTATGGATTAAATATAACTGCCATGCCCCTAACAGGTTAGCCCGCTACCATCTTAGACTGCATCTTCACTTACCATCAGGTGAGATCGCAGTCAAGAGCTAACTTATAGTGGATAAAAAAATAAAAAAAAAAGCTGCGTCGGATATTGCATCTACAGTACGCGCACTTACACTTCATGGTGTCGGTCTTTGTGGCGGCGGCTTGAGGGGCGGGGCGCGGCGGCTCGGGCGGCGGCGGCGGCGGAGGCGGCGGCGGCGGCGGCGGCTTCTCCACGCGCCGCACCGGCTCTGGAACTGAACAGTGGCTGCAGGTGTTACTCATCAGAAGTACTTCCTCCGTACTTCGGTAGCTATTTGATAGTTTTACTCTAATGTTTGTGTTCAATGTTTCTGTTACATACTGTGTCGTATACGAATCTTCGAGGCTAGTGCACATCCACTTAGCTCCAACTAACAAACCTCAGCGTTGCTTTCCACTTTTAACTTTCCCAGATAGTTTACACGTTTTACTATTTTTACATTATTGTATGTTGTTAGGTACTTTTTATTTTATTTTTATAATTTTTGTATTTATATATTAAGTTACACCATGTATTGACTGGGCAACTTGAGCTTTAATAAAAACCTTAATAAATATATTTATTATTATAAAGTGGCAAGCACTTGATTAACTGCCTCGTTGGCCTAGTGGTTAGCATGTTTGACTGCGGCCGACGAGGACCCGGGTTCGAGTCCCGGGTCGGGCCATAATTAAGTATCGGGTTTTTTCTGATTAGAAATTCCCAGTACTACCCCGGAGTTAGGAAGTTGGCGGTGTTTCACCCCCGTGCCTCGGAGAGCACGTTAAGCCGTCGGTCCCGGTTATTATCACTAACATGATAATAGTCGTTAAAGCCCGCCAACCCGCATTGGAGCAGCATGGTGGGTCTAAGCTCTAATTCCCTCTCTCCTATGAGAGTGGAGGCCTGTGCCCAGTAGTGGGACGTTAATGGGCTGTAGTGGTAGTGAAAGCACTTGAAGACTTATATGATATAATAAACAAGTAAAACACTGACTCCTAGTTCTTTTTTGATTTCTGCTTCCAACCGAGATTACAGAGCTCCAGAGTCAGTTCAAAGGCTGTTATAGACATCTTAACGCTCTTTTGTTTGTTATTTGTAGGACAAGTTTAGTTTTTAAGTTTAAATAGCTACTGAACTTAATTTATTTCATAAAGTTCCTCTGTTAAACACACACAGATGTCTCAAATGCGTCTTGATTTGACTCTATCACTGGTTCGGTAAGTAGATTCTACTGAGATTGGATATTTTAGGCCTGCGGTATTGTATTTAGGTATAATCATATTATTTTGGTACTCATTACTGCGAATGCGACAGTTATTCGTACAAAATAAATCAGTTCACATAGCAGACAATTTAGAAAATCACTATTTAAAAAATCATGTTTTCGAACCCAAGTTATAAAGAAAGTTTTGAATAATCGGTATATAAATTTAAAACAAAAGTTAAAGCTGATTATAAAATTAAAAAATTTACATGGACAACAAAACACACAAACATTGTTAGACACTTACCGTTCACGACACAACACACAACCACAATTGGCACATCGTAGGCGAAAAGCAAAGCAAAACACTCTCATATTGTACTAGTTAAATTAATCCATTCACTCACGAAAGTTGCTTAGTGAAAGATACTTAGTTTTGATTATTTTATAAGCATTAGATAGTAATGTAAAGGTCTCTAAATCTCAAATAATAAGAGTTAGCCGTAAGTTTCTTTTGAATTGAGTGTAAAATAAGTGATAGTGAAGGGAGGCGAAAAAATAGACGTTTTAGTGCACTTTTATATAAAGTTTATTGTAAAGTATAAAATGTAAAATATAAACATGGATACGCAGCGAGCGGGTGCCGTGTATCAACCAAAGGACAAGTTGTATTTATACAAATACTATAAAGTTTAAATACACAACTAATCAATCTATTATTTATTCATCAAACGTTAAGTTTTAAGGTGTTAGTGACATTATGTACATCGTTAAAAATATTATAAGAGTGCCGAAGACGGCCATAGACAATGGCGCCCGCTCCAATAACACACATGAACATACATTATGTACTGAGTTACAACATTAAACATCTCTTACAACTTACATGTTATTTATATAATAATTTATTACGGATAAATAGACTCTATTCTCTTTATGAAAACATTACAGTAATTAATGTGTAAGAATAAGAACATTACGCTGACGTTAATATTAATGCTGATGTTTGCTATACAGTAAATAATAGGTCAGTTGCTAATGTAATTGAGAGTTCCTATCAAACTGTTTATAACGAAGACAAAAATATAATACACTGAAAGCTTTGGAGTAGCAGAAATATTACACATGAAACATTGACATAAAATAAAAGAATTAAAGGCAGGTATCATTCAAAACTACAGTCAAAATACGTAACTCAAACCAACATCAACAATTTAAAACTAATCGACAATTACATTTTATTTTATGTCAATGAATAAAGCTTTTTCGTAGCAACAACAAACCCAAACGATCACTTTCACAACAATATGCATACAATTTAGAATAGGTACATACCGTTTTTTTTTCTGGGACAATAGGTATTCCCTAGTTATTTAAAGGAGTATTTCAATGATATTTTACGGATTATGATTATCTCAAATTAAACTTTGGGTTTAGTAGTGAATTATAGATTATTGTGTTGCTTCATTTGAGATGCTTCCCCAGCGGACACACACACTAGCAGACACGCACACACGAGCGCACTCACATACGCAAACGACGAGTTCCGATACGCTACCGCCATCTAGTGAATGTCGAATACAACTACTGGAAGTGGGTATTTTAATATTTAAAGATCAAGGTGAAGACGCGCAGTAATAAATATCTTAATCCGATACATAAATTATGACTAAGCGATGTCCAGGGGTTCGCACGCGGGCGAAAAGCGCTTTGGTTGGAAAACGGGGACACTAACGCCGGGCTCCACACACAAGTCCCTAATAGCTAAATTTATGCAAAATTTATTATCAGAAATTAAGGTAATAAGACGTAAAAAATAACTAAAATCTATCGTGTGTATGTCGACACACGACAATTTTTAGAGTCCTTTGCGATGCGAACTTCAAACAGTAATATTTTCGGATGAGCCATGTATTAGCATCTACAATAATAAATACACTATTATTCTTATTTGGGGAGTTTAGTATCTTTGAGGAAAAAGCTACTTGTGTAATTTGTGTGTTACACATGTCTGACAATATCCCAATTCGCCAGAATATTGTCAGCATTGAAGACTGGCAAAACAAATTGAGGTTTATTCTCGCGCCCTAAGAAGCGCCAGAGATAGATCTAACCTATCCGGACTCTATGTGTAGAGCTATCAACTTATAGGCCTATTACACTGCACTTTCCACTGGACCCTTACACTTGAATTAGTGTAGTGTAATAAGATATAGGGAGTAAAGGTCCCTAAATTTGTCCTTATTGCTGTGTAATAAGCGACGCTCTAACTAGCGGTCCCGGCCACCCTTACCACAGGTCCCTGTAAAAAGTGCAGTGTAATAGGCCTATTAGTCCGCGTCCACGGCTCGTGTCGATCAGCGTCGCGTGTGGAGCAGCGGCACGGTTGCTCGGCTGTCGCTCGACGGTGTGCGACAGAGCTAGAAGTATCGGAACTCGCCCTTCTTGCCGAGCCGCTCGCGCCGCACCCAGTCGGCCCCGCCGCGCCCCTCGCCCCGCGCGCCGCCCTCTCCCCGCACGCCCCCCTCGCCCCTACCCGCTGCGCCCGTGGGGCTGCTGCCGCCCGAGCCGCGTCCGCCTCCGCCCTCCTGCAACAACACCACTCAATTCCATTCGAAAGTCATTTATTACTAGTAGTTCGCCCCGAACTGAGACCTCGCGGTATCCATAAGATGATTTTAACTATATATTGTAAAATAGCTAACTTTTTTTATTCCACGTAAGATGGTGCTAACGTCTATTGCACAATTATATTATTGTAAGCACAAACGAATAAACTTTTACAGAGCGCCATCTATTCAAACTCGCGAAATCATTGTGAAGTTCTGTTAAAAATACTTCAGCTCATTAAAAATTAAATAATTTCGTTTCCTTGAATTATTTATCTAATTTTAGTAGGTATTTGTTGTTCAAGTAAAGGATATAATTCAAAAAATTTACAAATTTGAGAGTTCTGAGGTCAACTTTGGACTTTAGAAAATCTCCACTTTGAAAGCCCCCCATTTCCTCAATTTTAGGGGACAAAATTAAAAAAATAAAAATTTTGTACTCTATTCCTAATTATCTTTAAAATGATATACCGCAACCCTATGTAACGCTATAAAAAATATTTTACTTCGCATTGGCTTCTATGAGAGCCCCCCTGAAATAAAGAAAAATTTTTAAGCCATATTCGGCTGGAGTTCGGTTTACATATTATATTTATATTTGAAGTAATTACGCTCAGTTATTCAGAAGTTATAAGGCTCTGACAGACGGACGGACAGACGGACAAGTGCAAATTCACTCAAGTACACCCAGAGACCTTGGCTTCGCTCGCTCAATTATACATTATTTTCGGGCGTGCAACAGCAGCACTAACCAATGGGTCGTCAAAGAGTAAAGTGTGAAGCGTGTGTTACCTGGTAGTGTGTGTAGATGGGGTTGGGGTAGAGGTGCGGCGAGGATGGCGCCCCGGGGGAGGTGGGGGAGCCGGGGGGGGTCAGCGCGGGCGCCACGATGGTGTGCGGCACGTGCGCCGCCACGCCGCGACGATTGCGCGCCTTCCACCACTTGCGCGAATCGTCCAGCACCTGAAACACAATACCACACCACACACTGATCACTGTGTTCTACTATAACATATTGTGTATGAGATTTTTTTTTATCAACTACAAGTAATAGGCCTATTACACTGCACTTTTCACAGGGACCCTTACACTTGATTCAGTGTAGTGTAATAATATTTAGGGTGAAAGGGTCCCTAAATTGGTCCTTATTGCTGTGTAATAAGCGACGCTCTAATTAGCGGACACGCTCACCCTTACCACACGGCCCTGCAAAAAGTGCAGTGTAATAGGCCTATTAGCCCTTGACTGCTATCTCGCCTGATGGTTCGTGATGCTGCAGTCTAAGATGGTAGCGGGCTGAACTGTTAGGCGCATGGCAGTTACATTAAACCCATACCCCTATTCGGTTTCTACACGGCATCGTATCGGAACGCTAAATCGCTTAGCGGTACGTCTTTGCCGATAGGGTGGTAACTAGCCACGGCCGAAACCTCCCACCAGACCAGACCAGAAAAAATTCTGGCCTATTACGCCCACCCTTACCACAGGCCCTGTGGAAAGTGCAGTGTAATAGGCCTAGTTCAGACACAGACAGCCGGCGGACAGAGGCGCGTAACGCGTTACCTCCAAGTACTCGCCGCGCACCACGCTCAGCTCCTTGTCGTTGTTGGCGGTGCGCGGGTACGTGACGCGCACGATACGACCGCCGCGCGCCGCCACGCCGCGCGCCCACGCCTCGCCCAGCTCGTCTGAAACGAACCTTTACATTAAGGAATATACCTACTTGTCACCGTATGATTGTAAACACCGTTAGATTATAATCTAACTCGCGAAATTGCAAACTGTCGAAAGATTACAATTTAACGCATTATTTTTCGGTAGATTGTAATCTGTTAGGTATATTAACCCGATAGAACCTAGCTACCTGATTATTTATGTCGAACCCTAACCTAACGTACAAGAAACAGACAATAAAACGTAAATACAGTGAATATTTAAAAAATTGACACTCAGAACATTGAACGGTTCACAATCTTTCGGCAGTTTACAATTTCGCGAGTTAGATTATAATCTAACGGTTTTTTCAATCTTACGGTGACATACTCACAAGAAAGCTCAGGTTCACTCAACGGGCAATGGTGAGAGCTAGAGCCTCGAAGTTCAAAGTCAAATAATGTTTATTCAATTTAGGTAGGTATACTACGCTTATTGACGTCTAGTTATTTATAAAATACTAGCGAATGTCCGCGACTTCGTCTGCGTGGTTTGAGGTTTTTTGGTTTGGTTTGGTTTCCGGGATAAAAAGTAGCCTATGTGCTATTCCAAACTATAATCTATCTCTGTGCCAAATTTCAGCCAGATTCGTTTAGCTGTTGGAGCGTGATCGAGTAACAAACATCCATACATCCATTCATCCGTACATCCATCCAAACTTTCGCATTTATAATATTAGTAAGTATAATGGTGATAATCAGTAACGGTATCTTAAAACTAAAGCTACGAGGGTTCCAAACGCGCCCTGGTCTGAGAAGAGCCCACAACAAACTCAGCCGGGTTTTATTTTATCATCACCATTTCACAAATAATAATCTTAACTAAGCAACTATCAGAGCCATTAGATCAAATCATTGCAATGCTTCCTTGTCATATTTTAAGTAATCCTTTACATGGTAAAAGGATTTTTTAATGAGTTTACGTTTTACATTAACTTTGAACTCATTCAGAGACATCTTCAGCATGTCTTCTGGGAGCTTATTGTAGAAGCGGACACTGTTTCCAACAAATGAATTGCTAGTTTTACTAAGCCTAGAAGCATTACAAGTATATTTTTATTTCTAGTATTGACATTATGACAATCGCTTTTCTTCTTGAATTTATCAATATGTTCGAAATTTTCATATACCTACATATCTTATTAGACGGTCGAATAAGAAATAAGGAGATCCTTAGAAGAACTAAGTTAAATAACATTGCTCTACGTGCTGAAATGGCAATGCGGGATACATATTTCGAAATAACAGCGTAAGTATAATAGTAATATGTTAACCATACGAATTGCGTACCACAGACTCGCCCTGCTTCATCCACCTATACCTTCGCATACACCTCCAAGTGATAAATGATAAATGATTTATTTATTTCATGTAGGACAACTTGTGTCACTTATGATACGTTAAAACTCTACCACCGGTTCGGAAAGATGAAACCAATACTAATGTTGTGCTAAGATGACTAAGTTTAAATTCTGCCATTCTGTACTCTCCCCCGCTACGGCTCTGCCGCCCTTATGGCGTCGGTCTGCCTAGACTAGCCTCCATCGAACGACTGGTAGGAAAAAATCTCCTGATCACTTATTCTGTGCTAATACACAATCTCCAAAAAATATTGTAACACTTGTATTTTTGCAATAAATAAATTCTAAATCCATAAATAAACCGTCCAATCTCACCGTCATCCCGGTCGGCCCTGTAGGGCGGCTCCCTGTCCGGGGACGACGCTGCGGAGATGGAGTCCTCGCGGGTCAGTGGCCGCGTGTTCCTGGGACACAATATCACATCATTTAATTTAGTCATTTATTGATAGCTTTCATGTTATTACATGTAGGTACATGTAACCTGCGGCACGCGATGATGGCCGTTATAACATCCTACAATATTAGTGATGGACACATTTCAAAAGATAATAATTGAGTGGATACTCATATATTACTTTTCAAAATTCATTGATTATTTACATTTTCTACTCAACAGTCCACCACGCTGACCAGTGTCGATTAGCAGTTTTCACTAATCTTTGATACCATTATGTCTTCATCTTTAAGGAATGTAGGTTTCCTAGTGATACTTTTTTAGCTATACAATCGCCACACATACAACGATCAAACATAGCTGGTAACAAATAGCCAACATACACGAAATACATAGATAATAGATACTGAAGGTTGGTTCTATACTAAGAACGGAAACAAGCGCTCTCGGAGCGAATGATGAATGAATGAGCGAATAAAAAAAAGATTGGCGAATGGTAATCTCAAACAAAGATGCGAGTGAATATTCTATTTGTAGGTCATAGATGCAGTACCTGGTGATACTTAGGGGTAGTTCAGGATGTCTGCCTGGTCGGTTGGTTGGTTATTCGCTATGTTCAGCTGCTAATGACGAGGTCCCGGATTTGATTCCATAATTGAACTCTTGTTTGGGGTTCTCTGTCAAGAAATTCCGAGTACTAGCCCGAAGTTTGGAAGTTGGTGATGTTTCACCCCCGTGCCTCGTGGAGCACGTTATGCCAAGACCAACGCAGGAACAAAGCAGGACCTACCTGCGTCTGATCTCTTTCCGGCCATGTCGGATCTTTCGTCCCATCGGGCGGTGACAGAGAGGCAATAGAGATTGCACCTGGGCTCGCGGGACACACTATTACACTATAACCGCCGTCGCAGCTGAAACTTGGTCGGCAGGAGGCTTATTACACTGCACTTTCTACAGGGCCCTTTGGTAAGGGTGGGCGTGGCCGCTAGTTAGAGCGTCTCTTATTACACAGCAATAAGGACCAATTTAGGGACTCTTACTCCCTATATCTTATTACACTACACTACACCAAGTGTAAGGGTCACTGTGAAAAGAGCAGTGCAATAGGCCTAATAACTGTACCTGGTGTAGGGCGCATACTGTTCGCCGTACAAGTCGGGCTCGTCTCGTTCGTAGGCGAACCCCTCCGCGCGCTCCGCGTCCCCCGCGCCGCGCTCCTCACCCCCGCCCGCGCCCCCGCCCGCGCCCCCTCCCCCGCCCGCCGCGCCGCGCGCCGCGCTACACCGCGACACACACCGCACACGTCACCACACGACACAGGTGGACACAAACAATACACGAGTGAAACATAATGATACACATAATTGCCTATATTTCTCATCATACTTTTATTATTATAAATGCGAATGCGAGTTTGTTACGCTTTTACGGCTCACCGATTTTGATGAAATTTGGTACAGACATAGGCTATGCCCCAGTTAGATATAGGTACATTATATACATAGGCTTCTTAACCGAGAAAATAAGGAGATCCCCCGGAAATTACAAAACTTAAAACATGCGAACGAGGTCGCTGGCATCAGCTATTTGTAATATTATAAAACTGCTATAAAATAGGCTTTGAACAATGAGGATAACACAGGAAAAGCATGACACACACACACACACACACAATACATAACACAAAATTTCTTCCTTTGCCCCAAAAGTCCCCAATGTTGGATGAAGATGAAAAATTTAATTTAATTTATATTTTATATTGCAGGCTTGCGTTTGACGACAATCATGCAAGTATGAAAAGCAATGATGAGCACTAGATTGGAGCGCGCTTGCCTTCAAAATGTCAATTCACTCTTGCCTTGAAGGTACTTAATTCATTCAAAGGACGTCGGAGGGGCGTTCCAGACCTTAGCGGTTCGTATTAGAAATTTTGAACTAAAATGAATTAAAAATGTTTCCCTTTCACTTTCGATCTGTACCTTCAAACCAAAAGTGAACAGGCATCTACTAGGCAAGCGTGCTCCACCTTTAGGCTGCATCACTACTTGAAAGCAGCTCTGGGGCCATACTGCCAACGCTTTCCGTCATATTGTTGCATTATTGTTGATTGTTTTAGAATTATAATCCATATTTTAGGAACGTGACATCGAACTGTCATTTTGAGTAATATTGCTTAAGTAACTAATGCTTTAAGCGTTGGCAGTATGGCCCCTGATTGCAGCTAAGCCTATATATAAGAAGAAAGCTAAGAAATAGTTTCGTATGAGTGTATAGCACGTCGAGCACAAACTATATGGTAGGACTCACCGTCTGAGCGGCTGGTCGTCCACCGGGTAGTCCGGAGACCAGCCGTCCATGAACACCGGATGGTACGGCGGGATCGACGTCTTCCACTGCTCCCTGGCCACAACAATATTGACAGTGAACAGAGCAAACTTGGCTCAAATAGGGATGATGACAACTCAATCAAATCAGCAATTCTTTATCAAACTTAAAAACGCGCTTCTAGTATGGAAGTTGTATGAAATTCACAATAGTGACGTCATCAAATTTCAACGCACTTTTTTTCTTCAATCTATAATTTAAAATGGTTATCAAACTCAAAACTAACCGAGGATGTGAGTTTTAGGTCTTTTGGAAGACCCTCTATTTAATAATCAGTTAGAAATAATTTATTTTTGATATAGGCATCATCCCTACTATGGTCCCACAGATTTATATCCAGTGACAGCGTCGTTAGTGTACATTTGAAAAATAAAATAAAAACAATAACTAAACAGGGCATAATGTCGTCAAAGCACCGGTTGATTTATTAAATAAATATTAAAAATGCGAAAGATTGGATGGATGGATGGATGGATGTTTGTTACTCGATCACGCCCGAACCGCTGAACGGATTTGGATGAAATTTTGCACAGAGATAGATTATAGTCTGGAATAACACATACGTTACTTTTTATCTCGGAAAATTAAAGAGTTCCCGCGGGAACTAATAAACCTCAATCCACGCGGACGTAGTCGCAGGCATCAGCTAGTTTTTCATAAATACTAGCGCCCGGATCAGAGTCTGTGGATGTATAGTTACCTGGGCACCAGCCAGGCGTCGCCGAGCGAATGCCACAGCTCGGTCTCCTTGCTGGTGACGCAGTTGGCGAGCAGGTTGAGCGCGTCCCGCGTGAGCAGGGGTTGCACCACGCGCGCCGCAAGCCTACCGTCCGCCGCGTCCTGCGCCGCGTCCACGATGAGCGCGAGCGGCGTGAACAGGAAGTGCACCAGCTCGGGCGCGTTGGGGTCGTGGATGTGCGCGCGCAGCCGCGCCAGCAGGTTGAACGACAGCTTGAACTTCTGCAGCACGTCCGCGAACTCGCGCTCGGGCGGCGGTCGCGTGCGCAACGCCAGCATACCCTCCCCGGCGTTGGCGCCGCGCTTGCCGCCGCCGCGCGATCTCCTCCTCCTCTCCAGCTCCCGGGACGCCGCCGCCGCGTGTTGCAACCTTGAAACAGATTGTTTGATTACTGTACGATGCCGTGGAGAAACCGAATAGGGGTATTGCCATGCCCCTATCAGGTTAGCCCGCTGTCATCTTGGACCTTCTTCTTAGATATCTTGCATCATCACTTACCATCAGGTGAGATCGCAGTCAAGGCTCAACTTGTAGTGGTTAAAGGTTTTTAGTTTGTTTATTGGCAGGGCAGTCGTGTTATTTAATTTTTTTAATGATGACTTGTTTCCAGTTACGCTAAGAAGACTGAAAAGAATAAGATTACATCCAGACGTCGTAAAGAAGGGCCTGAAAGCTTTCTGAGTTAACAATTACTGGCGAGAGACTGATAGGATACATCAGTTTCTTGTAACATATTGCACTCGTGTAAAACTATTCAGCAGTGGGACATGTTTCGTAGCCATCGTAGGTTCACATCATCATCGCCGGCCTACAAAGCACGAGTCTCCTGTTAGTAAGTAGTCCACCTCAATGACCATTAGGATAGGAACATTACGGATAACATTTCACCTTTGGATCACCGGAGTTATTCAGAAAAGATCGTATCCCAAATTAAGTGGACCAGCCTTACATACCTCGCAATAAATTTCTCGATGTCGTCAAAGCACCGGTTGAGTATGGCGATGTCCTGCTCGTACAGTCGCTCCGAGCCCGTGGAGGAGGCGTCGTCCCTCTCTCCCCCCGAGCCGCCCCGCTCCCCTCGCTCGCCTCTCTCGACGCGCTCGCTGCGCTCGGGAGCTCGGCTCAGCTGAGCGGACATTTGCTGAAACGCAAAATATACAGCTTGAAATGGGCTGAAGCAGGCTTATAAAGAAGAAAACAAAAACCTAAACCAGAAGCTGGAAATTGAAAACCAGAAAATTTGACATGTTGGATAGTAATTGAAATTGATTGTATCTGTCACCGTAAGATTGTAAAAACCGTTAGATTATGATCTAACTCGCGAAATTCTAAACTGTCGAAAGATTAGAATTTAACGCATTATTTTCCGGTAGATTGTAATCTGATAGGTTTATTAACCCGAAAGAACCTACCTGATTATTTATGTCGAACCCTAACCTAACCTACAAGAAAGAGACAAGAAAACGTAAATAAAATGAATATTTCAAAAATTGACACTCAGACCATTGAACAGTTTGCAATCTTTCGACAGTTTAGAATTTCGCGAGTTCTAACTCGCGATATAGTGTAACGGTTTTTACAATCTTACGGTGACATATCTAATATAAAAATCTCATCAATTATTTGCAATGCGTTGTTGAGTCATATTTCCACACTCACATTAAATAGATTTGTTGATGGATATTTCCTGAAGATGCACCGGTGTCAGAGTGAGACCACTGAATAGGTTGGTGAGACGTACGTTGAGAGTAGGTACTTTGGAAAATTTGTAGTGTACAAAATAATGAAAAAGGTACGACGAATAGAAGAACGATTTATCAAGATTAGTTTAATGAAAATGAGGAACGAATAATTAATCATGGGGAACGAAGGAACGAAGATCTGTTCTACTCCTGTCGACGAAGGTTGGCATTACATATTAAATATTATCATTGAATTTCGAGCATAATGCCTATACTCATGCTCGAATAGGCTTCATACAATGCGACTTTGGACTTTATCCAAACTGTAATGAATCATTCGTGAGATTAGGGATTATTGATTGTGGAACTGTGATGTCATGTGTATTATATATTTTTGAATTTAATACGAATTTATAATATCTTGCTTGTAGCTCTTGAGTGTCGACAAGCTTACTGTTACCAGTGGACGTCCCAAACTATTGTTTAATTTGTAGCTAGCTTATGTTAATGGCTAGAACCAGAATTCAAACTGAAAGATTTTAATTTTTATGTATCCTTATCACCGCCAAAATTTTTGCTGATTCTCTTGGTTAAAAAACAAGATTATAATAAACTACGTATAAAACGTAATTTATTTCTGTAATGCATATCTCTGCTAAAAAAGAATTTTGAAAAAATCTAACGAGATATAAATAAAAAATTAAAACCACATGAAGTGAGAAAGAATCTAATATGACTATTAATAGATTGGTAGATAGTAATTTAGACAGAATAGATGAATAAGATAGATAGTTATGATAAGACAAGGTACTTACTGCCAACGCTTAAAGCCATATTGTTACAGTATTGTTGAATTTTGTGTTTTAGAATTATAATCCTTATTTAAGATCAAACTGTCATTTTGAGTAATATTGCTTAAGTATTGGTTTAAGCTTCGGCAGTATGACCCCAGGACTCACAGTGAGCACAGCCTCCCACTGCTTCCTCGTGAAGGTGTGGTAGAGAGGGGCCATCGTGCGACCTCAGCGTTGTGGCCTCACTACTGTATTGTACACTGTATACAGTGTTTACGACACGCGGACAGTACCGGCTGTCGGCGCTATCAATGATAAACTGCCCAACTCCCTAATCAATAATCTTTCTTATCTCCTTTTACAAGTGCGAAAATGTTTTATATATTTACATAAAATTAAATACTATGAAGTATGGCTGAGTTTGTTGTAGGCATCACCACTTATACCTACTTCCATTATTGACTTTCAAAAAGTGTACGTACAGTGTATTTATTCTGATTTTGATTCTGGATATTCATTTAGTCCACGTCATGTCACGTCCAGTATTCAGTCCATGTTCAGCTTCGCGTCGCTAAGACTGGACTGCAATGCAGCCCAATAAACGCTAGATACCTCGGACCGGACATTTATTGGTGGAAGTCAAATGTCTCGAAGGTTTGAAATGGCTTGGACATCTTTGCTTGCCTAGCTTGCAAGAAATACTTGGAGATAGGATCAGCACCAAAGGACATTAAATTGGTGTCCAAAGGTTAACAAAGAAGAAAGGGGTTGTGGTTAGTCTCGCGTCCTATGTCTACAGGTTGACAAGGCTGACGACTTTATTGAGGTAAGATTCAGCAGGGCGAGTATCTAAAAATGACAGCTACAGTGTAACGATCGCAATTACCTCTGATTGATTAACATTGTTCCACTATTGGCCAAAATCCATTGACGCAGTTAAAACACCATATAAATTCAGCCAATCAAAACAATTAAGACTGTGACAATGATTAATGCAGGTTTTACATAATCGCCCTGCAGTAGGGGGATTGTGTAAAACCTGTATCAATCATTTTTACAGTATCAATTGTTGTGATTGGCTAAATTTATAGTATACATGCTGTGTCTGCTAATCGGAAAATTGCATCAGGGCCCAGCCACTAGTGTGATTTCAATACAATTCGAAATTGGAGTTAAATTATTACTGAGTAGATCGGGATTTGAGCAAATTATAAAAAATATTCGTCAAGGAAGATTACTTGATCATTCCACCTGCCCTCCAATTGTGTAAGGAAATCTTAATCGTAATCGTTTGTCAAACGGATAATTCGACCTGTTAAGGGAGTTCAAAGATGCCTGCACGTCAAAAAGCATGTATGAACTCCTTAAACCGTTGGATTAATACGTTTTAAGCTGTCAAATGATTACGATTTGCTTAGACAATAGGGCCTCTGACCTGTGAAGAAACTGTAGTCACTAACCATTGCATAAAGTTATCTCAGAGTGTTTACGATCTGTTTGAGAAGCAGCGGATTTTTTTTGTTAAAATGTTATTCATACTAATCAATACTAATATTATAAATGCGAAAGTGTGTTTGTCCGTCTGTCTGTCTGTCTGCTGCGCTTTAATGGCCCATCTTTTGAACCGAATTTGGTACAGGGGTAGGTTGTATACCGGGGAAGAACATAGGCTAGGCATACCTACTTTTCATCTCGGAAAATTAAGGAAAATCGGGAATCGAAAATTCTTTTCCACGCGGGCGGAGTCGCGGGGATCATCTAGTTAATTATAAATGCAACCTATCTCTGTACAAAATTTCATCAAAATCGTTGGAACAGATGAATCGTGAAAGCGTTCTATGGATTTCGTAATACCTGATCATCGTTAACACAAGTGTTATGACTTATGAGGCCATTCAAGGAAATGACTAAGCGACCAATAAAAATGTTATTTGAAAGTCGGAATTTGATCAATTGGTTAGCGCAATAAAATCAATCGATTGTTAGCGCTTATCACGAATTGATAAAACTCTTGATAACGTGCGTGTGATAACGAGGCTCGGCGAGCAGTGCTGGAATCCGCGACATTTTGCATTTCAAATTTGAATTCAATGACATCAGAAATAAGCGTCCCAGGCAAATGCTTTGTTTGATGGTTTGTCCTTCAATCACGCCATAACAAATCAAACAATCTCTTCGATATTTTGCATGGATAAAGTTTAAAAGCTTGGAGAGAGTGTTCGTTTTGAACCCGGGAAATCAGATTTTCTATGAGATTTCCCCATAAAAACCTAAATCCACGCGGACAAAGTCGTTGGCAACAGCAAATAAAGCACGGGTCTTCCAAAGGACCTAAAATTCACATCCGCAGTTATTTTTAATTTGATACCACTTTAAATGATAGTTTAAAGAAAAAAGTTGGGTTGAAATTTGGTGACGTCACAACTAAGTATGTATTTCATACAAACTTTCAACCTAAAATTGCGCTTTTAAGTTTCATAAAGAGTTGCTGATTTGATAGAGTTGTCATCAACCCTATTGTATCCATAAAGTATATTGTGGAGCTGTTACCTGCCGCCTCGGTCTCTCCATGTCGCTCTCCCTCTCCCTCTCCCTCTCTCGCTCGCGCTCGATCACGAAGTCGCGTCCGCCCTCCGGCCCCGCGCCGCCGACCCCTCTGCAACACACGTCACATCACTGTCACCGTTACTATCGCTATCATATCTTAACTTGAGGGTATTGACCATAAGACGCAAGCTTTTCTTCACAATCCATTCATATATTTATTTCATTTTTTTATTTTTATTTATTCGGGACGATTAACAATTACACATTAAATCTAATTATCATAACAAAAATAAAATATTAACAAATGTATAATCCACCACACCATCCACGGGTTAACAATTTAAAACTAAAAAGAAAAAATGAAGGCGACATAATGTACATGAATTGAAATGATCTGAGTTATTTAAATATGTTAAAATATTACACAAAAATTAAATTGACTACTAACAATAAACAAAAAATAAGTAAAAATGATGAGGTAAGTATATAAATGATTACAACTTGTTGGTATATTAAAGTCCAATGTACACTACCATATAAAATCCCTAAAGAACCTTATAAAAATTGTTTTTTCTTTAAAATATTGATAACGGCATCTTTATATCTACCCTCAGACAGAGCAAAGATATCGATATTGTCAAAGTTTCTGTTGCTTATTTATTTGCTTAGACATGGGTTACAGTAGATAGGTAGGTTATAAAAGAATTTTGTGAGTCCAAAAATGTTTTGGCTTATAGATTCGCAAATATTAAATACTTAATAAGTGATCACTACTATAATACTTGTACTGGATACAATTTTTCTTTCTTAGAAGGCGCCACCATCCCAGATATTCAGTCTTTTTCGATCAGTTCCAGTTCAATATAATCTTTCTGGCCGCACAGAAAAACTTAATAAATCTTTTCTAACTTAATATTCTGAAGGTCCTCTAAAAACCACTTTTTTAGACAACGGCGGACTGAGAGTTATGACGATACGATCTTTTTAAAGTTTCATCACCTAAAAACTTCTGAGGCTGCTAGAGTCTATAATATGTCTGTTCAGTCTTGCTTTGAAGATACCTCGATTGTGTTTGAATAACATTTCTCTATTCGAGTGCGCATTAGGCTGCTTAATCATTAATCACTGAGGCAGTTGAGCACAATTAAACAAGCAAGTTAAATATTAATCGGTCTAATATCTTTTGTCTGTTATCAGCTCAGATACTAAATTAAGTGAATCGTCGAAACACCATTAATATTAAAATGTCTGGTTCTAAAATGTTGTGCTCATAACATGTCATGTTGTACTTAGCGTTTGGAGCGCTTTTATGGTCAGTATTCCGCCTTGTTTTGAACACACCTCCTGGTCGCAATAGCGGGCACCGGGAACGGGAACGCTCTGTTGAACATGACGTGACTATAACACACTACCAGTTACCACCGCCAGGCGCCACTCACTGCTGCACAACTTTTGGGGCTGAATTCCTTGATCACATCTTTTCACGGCAATCTTTTGTATCGATAAGATTAAGCGCATTTTAAGTAGATAAATATCACTAATATTAGACGATCAGTAATCAGTTGTTCTCGTGTCAGTCAGAGATAACGGACGCTGTGAAGTTACTGATAAGTCCGCTTAACTGCTAGAACCAAGTTTTCTTTTTATATTCATTATTCATACGTGAGCATTAGTTGAGCATCAAACGTGGTGTTAGAAATGCGATAGTACCTACCGCAGAGCAATGAAATTAAGAGGATAAGGTACTTTAATGCAGAAGTATTGATGATATGAAATAAGGTCAAGCGAGAGGCAGGTCTGCTCTCACTGCGGCGATGTGGCTCAATCTAAAGCACGTTAGGATACGGCAAAATCTATACATTGTACCTACATTATACTTAAGCTGAGATTCCTTCTTGTGGTACTTTTAGCGCCATCTAGTGTCACGTATGTGGAGACCGTCACAAATCTTAGGTTGTATATGTCACCGTAAGATTGTAAAAACCGTTAGATTATAATCTAACTCGCAAAATTCTAAACTGTCGAAAGATTGTAAACTGTTCAATGTTCTGAGTGTCAATTTTTGAAATATTCATTTCATTTACGTTTTCTTGTCTCTTTCTTGTAGGTTAGGTTAGGGTTCGACACAAATAATCAAGTAGTGGCCAAATCTGAAGACGAGTATGGTCACCCATGGGTGGTGGTCGATTTGTTAGTCAGCTGAAGGATGTCTTTTTTTAATATTTTTTTGAGAAATAGGCTTGCGCTTGACGACAATCATGCTATATGTAAAGCAAAGATGAGGCCTAGGTTGGAACGGGATTGCCTAGAAGATGCCTATATATATCGTTGACGTTCCACCCGCACGAAAAAAAACGCATTCGCATCGCTAGGGTCTGGAACAAAATATGTGTTCCCTAACAATCCGGGTATCTTTAAATCAAAAGTGAAAAGGTATCTTCTAGGCAAGCGCGTTCCATCTTAGACCTCATGTCTGGGTCAATTCCCATCAGGCGTGATTATGGTCAAGCGTAAGTCTAGAATGAATGAACAAATGAAGAGTATTAAAAACAAAACTCACTTGAGCGCGTTCAGCTCCTCGACAAGGGTCTGCGCGCCTACGTCGTGACACTGGAAGATGTGTAGCTCCCGGCGGGCGGCCGGGGAGCCGCCGCCGCCGCCGCCGCCCGGCGAGCCGCCGCCCTCGGGTGCGCCCACCACGAAGGCCAGCACGTTGTTGTAGAGCTCGGCGGGCTCCGGCGACGTGAACGCCGTGGGCGAGTGCACCCACGACGCGGGGAACCGCTCCATTATTGACTGCAACGAGGAACAAGAGGAATCCATACTAATATTATAAATACGGAAGTTTGGATGGATTGATGGATGGATGTTAGTTACTCAATCACGCCAGAACGGATCTGGATGTAATTTGCCACAGAGATAGAACATAGTCTGGAATAACACATAGGCTACTTTTCATCCCAGAAAATCTGATCTATGACGCTGGTCAAAAAATCTATAACATTTATATGTACACCTTTATTATCGGTGTGTGGTACCGGTATATATGATGCTAGTGATGCAAAACGTAAGATCATCGCACAGGGCTATTTAAATTACTCCATGGGCTGGGCAATACATTGCTGTTCAATGAGACGGCGAGACCGTACAAGATTTTAAAAACAATGCATGTATGCGTCGCTTTTTTGGATGCCCTACGAAATCTTAGGTCTTTTGAGGCAATCATATAAAGTTATCGCTGCATTAGTAATGGTTTGATTAAAGACGTTTTCTTTTATTTTTATTTGAAAGAGTTATCGCTTACCCCAGTCTCATAGTCCATGACGAGGACCCACTGGTCTTCTAAACATAGCTGCATTTTTTGGCTCCATATTCCTGGAAAGCAGATTAAGACTGTTATGACAGGCTTCTTATTGAGACAAACTGTCCTTATGTAGGGTCCAAAATCACAATAGAATTAAGTACACTAAATTATTTCAACTGGCTTTATTAAATGCAGTAAGGTTTGCATTAACAGTTGCCAACATCCATATCAGTTGATGAGTTGTCTCAAGCCGCGGTAGCTGGATGGGACGCTGTCTTTTAAGCTCTAAATACAAAAAAAACTTTTTTTAAATGTATGTTGGTGTATATCTTCGTGGTTTCTAAAACGATTTGAATACTTTTTGTTTCAGTGAAAATCACCCGGGTCACAGCTAAAAACAGCGTCCGGCAACATGCATGCATTTGTATGTATAATGCCGGACACACGGCTGAGCTGTACACCCATTCCGGATGGTGTCATAGACCAACATACATTTGTGTGAACAGCTATGTATGACAGATGTTTGTCTGTAACACCATTTGTGAATAAATATGTTTTCTTTCTTTCTTTCAGTGATTAAAGGAAGCTCGCGAGGTGTTCCCATAAAAAAATTCTGACTCCAAATTCTCAATCCTGATGCTGTAAGTGTATCGTACTACATGAAATCCTCAAAACTAGGGAGTTAGGAAATTTTGATGGCAAATTCATATAGTAGGTATCAAGTCTCAATTCTGAGTCCCAACTTCTCAACCCTGATGCTACAGGGTACAGAACTCCTTAAAAATAGCGATTTAGGATTTTTTATGGTGAATTCATATTGTAGGTGTCAAGCAACGACTTCATACTTAAACCCAAGTCCCAACTTCTCAACTCTGATGCTGCAGTGTACTGCACTCCTAAGCAATGGGAATTTAGAGTACACTAAAAAGTTAAAAATAAAAACATGTCACAATTATTAACCGATTTAAAAAAAAAACGCCATTTTGTAGCTAAACTAATACCCTAAGATCCTTTTTTAAATTAAGACTTAAGTCGGCTTTTTTCCGAAATATTTACGATTAAGTAAACAAACACCCCCGAAAAATCCCGACTTTTTTACATTATTCAAAATTCCAAAAAAAGTTACCAGCCGATTTTCTAAATTTAAACGCTCACACGTGTCTCGATAAATTCTTAATACTATGGTACTATTCCCATCTCGATCCTCTCAAAATCCTCAAAATCCTCGGAGCTATCGGAGCTCGGAGGTCACGGGTTCGATCTTCATGTACGCACCTCTAACTTTTCTGAGCTACGAGTCATCCGTTTTAAGAAATCAAATATCGTGAGGAGTGAGTTCTTCATAATGTTCTTCAAAAATTGTACAGTTCACTGTACAGTTTGAATAAATAAAGATTAATTGATTAGTGTGCGAAGCTGCCAATCCGCACTTGGCCAGCGTGGTGGGCTATGGCACGAAGCTTCTTTTTCCGAGAGGAGACCCGCGCTCAGCAGTGAGCCGGCATCGGGCTTAAATGTCAGTAATAGGCCTATTACTCAGGGACCTTTACACTTGAATCAGTGTAGTGAAATAAGATTTAGGGAGTAAGCGTCCCTAAATTGGTCCTTACCACCACCACTACCACCACAGCCTATTAACGTCCCACTGCTGGGCAAAGGCCTCTCATAGGAGAGGGAATTAGAGCTTAGACCCACCACGCTGCTTCAATGCGGGTTGGCGGGTTTTAACGACTATTATCGTGTTAGTGATAATAACCGGGACCGACGGCTTAACGTGCTCTCCGAGGCACGGGGGTGATACACCGCCAACTTACAACTCCGGGCTGGCACTGAGAATTTCTTAATTGAAAAACCCAATACCTAACAATTTTTATACCCGACCGGGAATCGAACCCAGGACCTCGTGATCCGCAGTCGACTACGCTAACCGCTAGACTAACGAGGCAATTGGTCCTTATTGCTGTGTAATAAGCGACGCTCGAACTAGCGGCCTATAAGGGTGTCAGAAGAAGGAAGTAAGAAGTGTAATAGGCCTATAAGGGGTGGTACCGTTGGTCTTCTCGAGCTGCAGCAGCCGCCGCATGCCATCCGCGGGGTACACGATGCCGGTCTCCCGCGTGACGGTGAAGGTGGCCAGGTGCTCCAGCACGTAGGCGCTCCGCCGCAGCCCCGCCAGCGAGTCGAACTCGTCCAGCGCGCGCGTGGCGTCGGACGCGCGCCCCCTCGCACCCCCGCCCCCGCCCCGCAGCGCCATCCCTCCGGCGCGCCCTCACCACCACGCCGGGCCGCACTCCCGCATTGTGGCACCAGGGGAATTTACTCTTTTCCACTTCAGTGATATCTGCAACAATTGAAACCAATTGCAGTTAACTTTTTGTGCCGTTTTTAGGTGTAGATACGAGTTTATAATATTGTCAGGCCATCACTAACATGATCCCAGCACCATGATACTACTACTCGTACTAACATGATAAAAGTCGTTAAAGCCCGCCAAACCGCATTGGAGCAGCGTGGTGGGTCTAAGCTCTAATTCCCTCTCTCCTATGAGAGTGGAGGCCTGTGCCCAGCAGTCGGACGTTAATGGGCTGTAGTGGCGGTGCTGGGATCGCACCATGCACTGAAAAACGCAGTGCTTGTAGACTCAGAGCTAGAGGGATCTCTAGCCGGACGGACGGCACTAAGCGAAGTGTGGGAAACTTTGAATTCAGACTGCACCACTTGTGCAGGAATCCGAGGAATATTGAAGCCTATATATTATAAGAAACATCTATGTTGTCTGTTGAGGACATAAATGTGATTTCTGCAAATAAGTTGAGATTGTCACATTGCTCAGTTGCAATCATTAACGCCAATAATCATGACCACAACTAGGTCGAAGTCCACAATGCTGTTCAAGTGCGGAATAGCGGATATCTTTTGACAATGATTATCTTTTCACCGTGTGTGTGATATATTTAATAGCTAACCAATTCATTTGAATAAACAGTGAAGAGATATAAATAGTGCACTAAACCAAGGTATATAATATATATCCAACTAAAGAAGTATCATCCATAGTAGTTAATTGAAAACAACCGCGTCGTGATTCCAGGTCTCGACACATTGTATGGAAGGGTATTGTGTTAAATAACAATCTGTCGCAAGAACGTGACTCCGTGTTTACAATCAACGAGCCGCTCGCAGCTACAGCTAGCACTGGTCAGGTACAGCCGGGTGCTGCGGAGCGTGGACGCATGCCATTGTAGGTACGTTACTATTTACATATAATATTTGTGCAAAAATGTGTTCCTCAATGCGGACTTTTGGCCTGAGCCATAGTGCACCGTCGCTATAGGGAAGCGAGTGAAAAATCCCTACTGAAGTAGTCTTATTATTTTGTGTTTACCTTTGTATAATATTTTAAGTTTGTATTTTATTTTATATTGTTTTAATTTTTTTTGTATTTATGTATTTTATAATATGGGCCTTGTTGCCTGAAATAAATGAATATAATAAACATACTACGACACTGGACATAGTTACAAGAGTAGGTAAAGAATAAAGAGCAACAAAGAAACCGATGTGATCACACGTTGCCTTGGTACCCAGGTGATTTTTTTGTTGTGTTATTGTCTAACTCTAAGATGTTTAACTAAGAGATTCCGGGATAAACCTGTGTCCGTGTTCGAGAAGCAAGCTGTTATAATATCATCAACGCTTCAAGCCATTGCCAGCTTACTACGCACAACTACAAAGTCGCGGGCATCAGCTAGTGTTATATAATTTTCTGACGTCAATAAGTGTACAGTGTACCTACGATACGTGTGCTACGATAGTATCTTTCCAGCTTAACAGCAGCACCATCCAGCTTAGTTTTACCACCAGTGTTAGTTTCATCAGGATGTTTGCGATCGATACATAAGTTCTCTGCGTGAAGTTAGAAATATAACACGTAATGAGTATAACTGCATGGTAAAAGTCATGTAGAGCGGTGCGACGTGTGAACTGTATTGTGTGGGACCGTTTCACTTCACCCGTTAAGTACCGTTGCGTTGTCAACAAAGGGCAAACCATTGACGAACCCGTAACGAACTGCTTGCTCTGTCGTTAACTCACTACCGTACCTGTCCTGTGGTGAATCAACAGGATACTTCCGGTTAAACAGTAACTATAGTGCAAGCATATCGCAATCGCCTCCGGTCGATCTTCACTCTGTCGCTAGTATTGTCGGAAGGATAACCATAAATTCAATAAAACAGTAGCAGTGAAGCTTTTTGGAATCGACAGCAAGCTCTGCCGTCGATTCAAAAAATCCACGCAGAAAAAATCGCGGCCACTATTTAGTTATATATATCTACTAGCTGATGCCCGCGACTTCGTCCGCGTGGATTGACGGTTTTTAGTTCCCGCGGGAACTCTTTAATTTTCCGGGATAAACAGAAGCCTATGTGCTATTCCAGACTACAGACAGATCTGTCTCTGTGCCATATATCATCCAGACCCATCCAGCGTTCTAAGAATTATAAGTGTTCAAACTAACCCGACTTTGTTTTATATATTAGAGATTTCACAGAATAGCGAACAAGGCATAATTCCTTGTCTCAGTTTCGACTTTCGAAGTAATTCCATGGCTTATTACCTTGGTTTTATAATATGACGTACCATGACGTCCTCAATATAAGGCTTATAATTCTGAAACAAGAGCGTCAAAAATATTAAAATAATACTGCTTTAAGCGTTGGTAACAAGCCCCATTAGCCCATTAGCCATAGCCAAGTTGGCTAAGCCCCATGAAGTCGGTCACAGCACACATTCCAGCCGACTGTTTGCGATGCGACACGCGCGGGCCGAGAGGGCGTGTGTGTTTGCTTTGCCGACACTTTCCCCGCAACTCCGGTGCTTGCAGAACTACGCGGAGATGCTCTTCACTTAATAAGGCAGGTGAACGAGTACCTTCATAGCACAGTTTAGGGAAATAGGTTCATTCTTAACAGTCGTTCATCGGAGGCGTCTAGGCAGAGCAACGCTACGGGGTGACGGTGGAAACTGGCCGAATTTTGATAATGATAATTCTTATTTCGCCAAATTGTGGGTAACAACAGTTGTTTTTATAGAAATAGTCCCGTTCATAATTTACTGCCAGTGGCAGTGTGCAAAAGTATACATACGAGTATACACTTAAATAATGTTATTTTTTATCAACTATTATAATATATACCCAACACTAGCTAATGCCCGCGACTTGGTCTGCGTGGATCGAGGTGTTTTGGTTCCCGCGGAACTCCTTAAGTTTCTGGGATAAAAAGTAGCTTATGTGCTATCCAAGACTATAATCTATCTCTGTGCAAAATTTCAGCCAGATCCGTTCAGCCGTTGGGGCGTGATTGAGTAACAAACATCCATACATCCATACATCCATCCAAACTTTCGCATTTATAATAAGATTAGTAAGATTAGTAAGAAGTAAGAAGAAGTAAGATAATTCATATAAGTCAAAAAAAATGTGTCGATAACAAGTTAAATTAGTAAATAAATACGAAATTCTGTCACTTTAATGTCTAATCAGTTTTCTCAACACAGGTACACTAAATTATAAAGTTAGCCGGGCCTGTCATTTGTGTATGCCAATATGGGCATCGACCCACTGTATGAATAATATATACTTACGCTGCGTTCGAAGTATGTGCGTATTTAACTTCTTAATGTGTTTTCTACATGGAAAGTGACTTGTTCACTACAACGTGCATACCTAATTAGGTACTTATATTTAATGCCTAGAACGCGTTTCTGGGGCAGGTGAAAATTCGTTCATAGAAACGAAAATATTTACTTACTTATATTTCTTTACTGATATTTTTAATTGATATACTCGTACCAGTAATACAATATTATAATGACATTTATAATATATACCGCATGATGCCCGTGACTTCGTCCGCATGGACTAAGGTTTCTTTATTCCCGTGGAAACGTTTTCATTTTCTGGGACACAAAGTAACGTATGTTCTTCCCCGGGATGCAATGCAATCTATCTTTGGTTAAATGTGAAAGTGTAGAAAACAAACAGACAGATAAACTTTCTCATTTATAATATGAAGTTTTATAGATTGGTGACGCGGAATTAGGTTTATTTAATTTGACAATGGGGCTGATTCTGTAGTGCACAATCTCTAAACTAAACTAAAATTAGAGCATTATAAATATTGCTAACCCTTTCATAATACTCGCTACGGAAAGGGACAGAACTAGATTTAAAGCTGCCATTTTAGTTTAGTTTAGAGATGTTACATTACAGAATCGGCACCAATATTTCCCACCCACCAGTGTAGTTTAGTGTCTACAGAGACTATTATCAAATCAAATTAAATCATTTTGTATTCAAGTAGACTTTTGAATAGTCGAGTGAATCTACCACTGGTTCGGAATGCCATTCCTACCAGCAGAAACAGCAAAAAAACTCGGTGGTTGTTCTTCTGAACCAAAAAAAAATCCGGTGTCATAGTCTAGGCAGTCCGTTGTATGGAGACCCCCGCATTGAATCCTCAGTCGATGAAACTTGGCTGGGTTTTAGTATTGGGTGATCCAAAACGTACACAAAAATATCCAACAAACTGGAAACATGAAGCTGGAATTTAGGTATTTATACCTAAAACTTAACATTTAATATGACTGAATATCTTCTCGATTTCTTTTTAAAATAATAGAAGGTAGTACTCAAAACCGAAATATCAAACAAAATAATCATGCAGTACATCGATATTTAAATCGATTTTGTTATCAAATCTAAACTGTGTTTACGCGATAATGTATCTTCTTGCTTTAACAATTGGGTATAGCATAAAAAACCTAACTTCCTTTCTGATTTATTATTGGATATTTATAATATACGTTTAACACGTGATACTTTATCATACTATAAAGTTTCGTCGCCTGAGGAATTATTGTTGGGGTCAACTAGCTTTATTGCGTAGAGTGTAGACTATAAGCGGTGCGTGAGTGAGCTAAGCACCGGTTGCCGGGCACCGGATGTGAGCGCGCGTTGTTTCGAAGCCTTCCTTGACAACTGTGCGTAGATGAGACTCAGATCACATGGCCGCCTCGCTCCGTAAAATAGCGCGTTACGTCCGTGAATTAACTGATGGGTTTATTTATCGATGGTATATATGTCACTGTAAGATTGTAAAAACCGTTAGATTACAATCTAACTAGCGAAATTGTAAAGTAATAGATACAAATTACGCGATCCACGCGGACGAAGTCTTTTAAACATGGTACGTATGACTTTTTTTTTGAGTTAGGTACAAGCCGCTGGAAAAAATCATAGTAACGGCTAGCGAGAGAGTTACGAGTAGGTACTTAAGTACCTATTTGTAGGCTTGCAGCTGGCTAGGTAAATGTAAAGTGAGGTAGAGAGGTAGGTATAGGTACACAGTGTGGAGTGCGGACAGGTTTCGAGCCTCGCATTCCGCTGTTGTGATCAATGTAATGAATTATGATAGATAAACGACCTTCGCGCGCTCTGACATACAAATACTTGTAAACCTGAATTTAGTGAATTGAAATGTTTTACTAATTAGGTAGTATATTTGTCTGTTAGTTAGTTGTTCCTGTTGTTCTTGTTGGTACTAAAAATCTATCGGCTGAAGTAAGACTCTAAGTTAGCTACTCATAAGCGGTGATAGGCTAAGTTCTGACCTTGGCCTACTTTTCGTGGGTCCAATCCAGGAGTTTAAAGTAATCATGATAGTTTTCCATTACATTCTTAAAGAAATGTGAACCCACGTCCCTAGTACTCAGTAGTGATAGTGAATCAGCAATGGCTTGAAATATGCGTTTTAGGGCAAGAGCCTAGATAGCCAGCGTGGTGGACCGAAGACACTTGTCCGTGAGGACTAGTGATAAGTAGCCGTCCTCAGTAGTAGCCGGCAACGAAAATGGCTTGAAGCATATGTCTTCTGTGGTTGCAGTGAGAGGTAGGTACTAAAGTACCTACCTACCGACGTCACTTTGGTAATAGGTACCTTATGCCCCCTGTATGGTGCAGTTTATAGTCTGTGATTGGCCTGTCTAGTATCTTCTCACTCAAGACGATAAAACGCGTACAAAACTAATTAATCGAAACGCGAATTGAAGCGAAAAGTTAAATAAATTGATCAATTATTGACGTAACTTCATTTTTTTTCGTTGGGAAACTGAATATACCTAGAGTATATCTCCTCTCCGCGAAGGTTATCTGGAAGGAGATTGCTTTAGCAATAAGACCGCATTTGCCCCCGTGTAATTTTTTTACTTTACGTAGGTACTTTATCAAAATGGTCAATGGCGGCGATATGTATACCTTTCAATATTAGGTAGCTAGATCACTATAATTATTCGACCCATACCTACGTGTATCAAACACGTATAATCAAACCCTTGAATCCTATGATAATGCAGATTACAACTTACAATCTGCGAAATAGCTATCAGTAAATACTTCTTAAACTGTCATTATTTTTAGACGTAAGTACACGTATTAGAAATTCCCGAGCACGTGGACACAAAAACCTTGTTTTTGGTGAACTTACTTTAAACCTCAACCTGAGCCCATATTGGGAGGTTTCGAGATCATCATAGCCTAGTGGGACTTCGACTCGAAGTTGCCAATCTGCAGTTGGCCAGCGTGGTGGATATGGCCTGAACCCATCTCATTCTAAGAGGATGACTCGTGATTCACGTGTTTAGTAGTGGGCAATTAATTGCGATGATAAAAATGGAGACTAAAACTATTACTTGTAAATATAACAAGTGGACAGGTACATACCAAATGAATATAGGAAGAAAAATCCAACACACAAAACAACAAAGCACTTATCAAGTGAAATTAATTGCCCCGCGATTAATTACCGTGTCGAAGCCGACGTGTGTTCAACGAATTAATTAAAGTACACTGACTGACTGACTGGCTGCATGCTGACTGATTGACTGGACCAAGCGAATGAATATTATCTCTTATCAGCTGATAAGGATACGCAGTAATGTCTTTATATTCTTGTCCTGTTCACACGATACTAATTTCCTGAAACCCGACAGACTACCGGACTGTGCCGACTGACTGACTGGTCTATCAACGCACAGCCTAAACCACTGGGGTAATAAAGTTAATAGTTAGTAAGGTCTGTATTAAAGTCAGTAATTTCTCAAGTTATATCAATGGAACTTGATATTTTTCCATTTGTTTCAACAAAACATGGTATTTTGACTTATGGTAAAAAATAAAGGGAAATGTGTATCATAGTTTTGGATTTGATGAAAGTTTGTATGAATATTTCATTCTTTATTTTCTACGTTCTTTACTATTCGTGTTACATCCATGAAAATTTGTATTTGGGTTTTCGGTCTAAATATACGAGTATTATAGGAAAAAGTGACTGGTTGACTGATCTATCAACGCACAGCTCAAACCACTGGATGAATCAGGCTAAAATTTGGCAAACAGATAGATAGCTATTATGAGGTACCCATCCGCTAAGAAAGGTAAGAAAGGATTTTTGTAAAAACAACCCATAAGGGGATAAAACAGGGGTTTAATAAAATTTGTGAAGTCCGCGCGGACGAAGTCGCGGGCAAAAGCAAGTTTCAAATAAGTACATTTTTATCAAGTCATTGAAAAACAATACTCTCAGTTATAAAATTATACAAAAATGAATTCGAAGGAGAAGGGTAGATGCAAAGCAGGTTCCTTGTTCGGTGGGTGGGTGCGGGGTGTGCCCGCGTTGATGTCTTTTGTACGCGCATCTGCATACACCTGTCAACAGCCCATAAAGTAAGCGAAGTTGAATGATCATAGCTCAAATCTAATTTAATGTTGTGTTGCTATGCACGAATGAGTGAATTTGGTAAATTTACCTATTTAGAAAAACAAACCAAAGGCTTTGGCGACATCAAACCCTTGGAATTCTTACCGAAAAAGAAAAAAAAGCGTACGCGCCTAATTGAGTCCCTTTTCAGTAGTCGGTTGGAAACGGCAATAATTAACGAAACTTACAAAGATTAAATATCTTACGTCAGTCACGAGGTCTTCAACTATACCCATGCGAAAATCACGACAATCCGATACTCTGTTGCGGCATGATTGAAGGACAAACCAAAATAACACTAACACACTTTCGCATTTATATTATCAGAATGTAATATCGTGTATAATAATAATAAGGTGGTGATCCCGTGGCTGCCCCGCGTGATGCCCCTCGCCCGCCGGTTGCGCTCTCGCCACGGGCCGCCGCAGTGGGCAGCTTGCCGCTCCAGCTGTTGTGATGTAATGCAGTCTTAACGCTACTCTATAATCTTAGTCTTATGCAAACATCTATAATTGAACGTTTCATTTACGTTATGCTGGTTCTCTGGTATTCACAGTAAGGATTCAAGTCAAGATTCAGGAATACAAGTACCTACCTATTACCTAGTACGTTAATATTGTTGTGTGTTCTGAGCGAGGTCAGGGGCCATACTGCCAGCACTTAAAGCAATACTTAAGCAATATTAATCAAAATGACAGTTTGGTGTCACGTACCTTAACGTTCCTAAAAAGGATTAGAATTCTTAAAGACGAAAGTAAACAATAATGAAACAATATGGCTTTAATCGTTGGCAGTATAATAGTAGTTCTGTTGCCTCAGGCACAAGTCACAACCTCCGTCCCCAGGCGGTAGGCGGCGAGGCGCGCTCGGAATACTAATGACATTTTTTCTATGAAGCGCTTAACTCCCTAAGAACGGTACACTTTCCCCCGGATCTCCCTGCTCTCCATCACAAACGATACAAAATAGAAATCTCATACACGACAACATCTAACCATTAGGTTGTGCCAAGAATTGTTTTCCCCTTTTGAAATAGGTAAAACCTCTTCGGAAGTGACTGAAAGTATCTCAGATTTTTAGTAACATTCATTTCCATTTCCATTGGAAAAACCTAAAAACCGAACTGCTGTTAAAGTCTCAAAACTCTAAGGTGAACTCAACAGTCTAATCCATAGTAATATTATAAATACGAAAGTGTGTTGGTCTGTCTGTCTGATACGCTTTCACGGCTCATCCATTCAACCGATTTTGATGAAATTTGGTACAGGGGTAGGTTGTAGGGGAAGGACATAGGCTACTTTTTATCCCGGAAAATTAATAAGTTCCCGAGGGTAATCCTAATCAACGCGGACGAAGTCACGGGAATCATCTGGTATCCAAATATGGCGACTGATATTAGACCTTTGAGCAAAACTACAAATGACTGCGATTGAATCTTCCCCTAGGCCTAAACCATTACTTGCGGCGGTCTACAATTAATTATTTGGCGTCAGAAGACGCTACTCGAGTCACAACTTTACATGAACAGAACCTACATCGCTCTGACGATGTTTTTATCACGGCGAACTCCTAATCTGCACTACACATCCTGCAGGTTTCAAGATGCAACGGTTGAACTACAAGCAAACATAGCAACTGACAAGCCACCGATATAGAAGCCCACAAAATTATCACCTGCTTCCGTACAAGTATAATATATTTTATGACATCACCTGTTCATTATGGAAGAATTGTTTGGAGTCACAAATGTGCAGTATATTGCTGATATAATTTGAAAGTCTAAGCATGCTTATTCTGTGGTCTAAACTCTAAACGAATGAGACGTGATGATAACATATTAATGCAGAAACCAATCAACAACTTCATTAATATTTGATCTGAGAAGAGTTATTAATTTGATTCCAATTTATATTAACGATGCGTCACCGCGTTCAAATGTTTAGAATGTTCGAGCAGATATATTAAATAGTATATATTGTGCGGATATGCTAAAAATCTCGATTGTATCAATGAGTAGGAATAGCAAGTGTTAAAGGTCTGGGTACACACAACTCGCGACGAAATTTTGGGTAATTTACATTAAAAGATAAGAAAGTACATAATAGTATGTAAAATTAAAGCATATATTATAATGCGGAGGAGCAAGTTAACAACTTAAAACGTAGAAACCGCACTGTTTTAAAACTTAAAAAGTAAAGATAATATATCTCTGACAACACGTAAGCGCATTAGGCACTAGGGCTTTTTATTTTTAAACATCATCTTCCAATTTAGGTCTAAAAGTAACGTTGGTCCGTTGCTCCGTTGTGGCGTGATTGAAGGCCAGGTAAACCAGCAAACAAACACATTTGTATAACAGAGGGAGGATAGTAATATACTGCTACTGTCATAATTTCTGTCACGCGCTGTGTGTGTCCAGGCCTTACACGCGCTCTCAAGGCCAACGGGTAGGGCCCAGAGTCACAGTAAACAGATACAAACAGTAGTGAAACTACCTAGAAACGTTCGAAACAGCTCACTCACATGCGCATCGACGAGACTTCTAAGCAGTCGTCGCGAGGCCGTCAGTAGTGAGTGCCGCGTCATGACGAGTGGTCACGTTTATGTCTATTTCCGCGATCTTTTTAAACGCCAGGAGTGTATTGCGTAGTATACGGCTGTTTGAACTCTGCTGAACTATCGTTTTTTAAATTCGTTCAAAATCGATATTTGGGGCCACCTGGGGTCACAAAACAGGAAACTGGTATCACAATTTTAAAAAGTCAGCGCCATTTTGAAATTCTTTGTTATTGAACCGATTTCTTTCAAAATCGATATCTGAGGACCCCTAGGATCACAAAACAGGAAACTGGTACCAAAATTTTAAAAAGTCAGCGCCATTTTGAAATTCTTTGTTATTGAACCGATTTCGTTCAAAATCGACATCTGAGGATCCCTAGGATCACAAAACAGGAAACCGGTACCAAAATTTAAAAAAGTCAGCGCCATTTTGAAATTCTTTGTTTTTGAACCGATTTCGTTCAAAATCGATATCTGATGATCCCTAGGATCACAAAACAGGAAACCGGTACCAAAATTTTAAAAAGTGAGCGCCATTTTGAAATTCTTTGTTTTTGAACCGATTTTGTTAAAAATCGAAATCTGACGATCCCTAGGATCACAAAACAGGAAACTGGTACCAAAATTTAAAAAAGTCAGCGCCATTTTGATATTCTTTGTTTTTGAACCAATTTCGTTCAAAATCGATATCTGACGATCCCTAGGATCACAAAACAGGAAACCGGTACCAAAATTTAAAAAAGTCAGCGCCATTTTGATATTCTTTGTTTTTGAACCGATTTCGTTCAAAATCGATATCTGACGATCCCTAGGATTACAAAACAGGAAACTGTTACCAACATTTTATTAAATCAGCGCCATTTTGAAATTCTTAAATTGATTTAATTAGGGAATCACAGACCGCTTTAAATAGTCACAATGTTTACATACGAAGTTTTAAACAAAACTTAGAACTTCAGATAACTTCAAGTTAATTATTCACTCAGACCGTACATCACAAACAGAACACCGAGGCAGATATAATGCTCCAACTGTAAATCTATCTACCAGTCTATCTATCTACCCGTGCGAAGCCGATATATATTGGGGCGGGTCAGCTATCAAAAACTGCTGGACCGATTTTAATAAATCTTTCACTTTTAGAATACTTAATTATCCAGAAGAATCTAGCTACCTATTTCTTATCCCGATATCCTCACGGGATCAAGATCTACGCGAGTGGTTAGTTATACGGTACGCTTCAACCCGAAATGCATGACAAACATCCGGAAACAGAGCTCATGAGCCCTGCCCGCGCGCCACCTGCGGCGCCTACCGTGCGCCCAGCCGCAGATCGCGTACACTCCCGCCAAAACATGTAAAAGGTTACGCCATAATGATAAGTTAGTGACCTACAAAAAAAACAGAGATCTACAAGTTATTGTGTGTCAATATTAAACTGTTTTCCCTATTTTAAACTATCAAGATTAACCGACGCCATTAGATACTTATTTAATTTGTATTCGTAAACTAGCTATTTCAATTCGATTAATTGATCACTACAGAACATAGAATGTTTTAATTAACAAAAACAAAATTAAACCATAAAACATTAAAAGTGACAACCCTATTGCTTCAATGGAGCGTAGGTAAATAATTTATCAACTTGGCTTAGTTTCCATACTGGTTGTATCTGTTTACTGTGCCAGAGTGTAGTAGCGAGAAATTCCAAACATTTTTGCTTTAACGTTAGGAATAATTGGGAAATTACAAGACTTGTACTAGATTTCAGACGCTTAGCTATTCGACGAGCCTAAGTAAAGGTATTAAGAATAAAAACTAGTTTTCTATTTTAAGGACGAAACCTGTTCCAGTTAGGTTTTAATTTAGCTACTTATAAGTTCTAGATTTCTTTTCTGCGCCTTATAGTGTTTCTAGTTTACAAATGCGTCATGGAAATGAAGTGAAATAAACTGATTTATTTATTTCACGTAGGACATCTTGTACCACTTGTGATAGGCATTAGGCCGATAGGCCAAGTGGAGTCAGAAAGTACCTAGTTACCGCAAAATTTATTGGCATCGCATGCAGATATAAAGATAATCATGACAACATTGTCACGTTTGTAGAAATATACAAGTAGAATACATTTTGGGGTCGCAAATTTTTCTTATCTGGGTATTATTTTATTACGTCCGATAGGAAAAAATTAAATAACCAAAGATTATTGTGAAACGAACTCAGAGTGTCCCAAATAAAACAGATCCCCAATAAATAGAACTCTAGCGATAAGATATTATCACAGTATATGAGTATCCGTTACGATTATCTCGAATCTCACTATCTTACAGTTTGAAACGAATTGCTCAAGAGGAGTCCGCAAACACGTTTAGCCAGGTAAATATTTACGATCCCGGCCATTTAGAAATAACCCTTAAAGCTTAACGGATAAGAGCTAAAGATGAAGGTTGTCTCGCTATCAGATACCGAGTCGATTCAACATTCCTAACAAATGACGTGTGAAATGCTACACTCATACTTAGGTACCTACTCGTAGTACAAAAGTGTAAGACGTATTCATTTTTCTTTCGATACTCTTCAAAGATATAAGCGCTATATATACTATCGCCGCTCTATACAACCGAACTTCTGAACTACTAGACTCTAGTAGTTCAGAAGTTCGGCCGCCAATTATTATAATATATATAGCTCGATTACCACTCACTCACTCATTGACATAATTGTTCTCCTAGAAAGAGACAGAAAACGATATAATGATGTAAGGGAGATGTGTTCTGGTGGGGGATTCGAGTAGGGAAAAATTATGACATTTCGAAAAAACAAGATGGCGGCCGACGTGATTGTTGTAACTCTTTTGTTTTCCAACCGATTTCGTTGCAATTAGAAACGATTCCCTGGGATCACAATACAGGAAACTGGTACCAGAATTTTAAAAAATCAGCGCCATTTTGAAATTCTTTGTTATTGTTGCGATTTCGTTCAAAATCAATATTTAGGGCTCCCTGGGATTACAAAACCGGAAACTGGTACCAAAATTTAAAAAAACCAGCGCCATTTTGAAATTCTCTGTTAATTGACCGATTTCATTCAAAATCGATATTGAGGACTACCTGGGATCACAATACAGGAAACTGGTACCAGAATTTTAAAAAATCAACGCCATTTTGAAATTCTTTGTTAAAAAAAAATTCAAGATGGCGGAATATTTTTTTTCATACCAAATTATATGGCGAATATTGAATTGACTACAATTAGTGTAGAACTATGCAAGATTTTGATACGGTTGCGTTTTACCCACGACGGGGTTCCCTGGGATTACTAAATAGGAAGCTGATAACAAAGTTTTTAAAAATCAGCGCCATTTTGAAATTCTTTAATAATTGACCGATTTCGTTCAAAATCGATATTTGGGGCTCCCTGGGATCACAAAACAGGAAACTGGTACCAGACTTTAAAAAATCAACGCCATTTTGAAATTCTTTGTTAATTGACCTATTTCGTTCAAAATCGATATTTAGGGCTCCCTGTGATTACAGAACAGGAAACTGGTATCAAAGTTTTAAAAAAATCAGCGCCATTTTGTAATTCTTTGTTAATTGACCGATTTTGTTCAAAATCGATATTTAGTACTCCATGGGATTGCAAGACAGGAAACTGATACAAAAGTTTTAAAAAATCAGCGCCATTTTGTTTTTCGTTTTTAATCACAACCCGTGAGCTGCTTTAGCAGCTCACGCACAGAGCGAAATTATAATATTTTATTATACTATATATAGCTCAATTACCACTCACTCACTGACTCACTCATTGACATAATTGTTCTCCTAGAAAGAGACAGAAAACGATGTATTGATGTATGGGAGATGTGTTCGAGTGCGAGAGTCGAGTAGGGAAAAATTATGACATTTCGGAAAAACAAGATGGCGGCCGACGTGATTCTTGTAACTCTTTTGTTTTCCAACCGATTTTGTTGCAATTCGCAATGATTGAAGAAATTAGGAAAAGATCTATAGAAAAAGTGGAAAAAATTGGGAAAACAAGATGGCGGCCGAGCTGTAGTGTTTTGAAAATTTTGATTTTTCGACCCCGAACCGCGGCGCCACAGATCCGAAACGGCGTGGTCGAGCATAATTTTTTTTTCTATTCCCGCCTACAATTATCCTGTATTTTGACAGAATGGGGGTGGTTTTTAAAAATTCAAGATGGCGGCTGTCACGGCGGCCGTTCGGTTTGAGTTACGAAAAAACGCAATTTTAAAATTCAAATTTCTCGCAGTTGGCAACGTCGGAGCGTTTCGACTTCTACGGGGAGATTGTGTGTGCAGACTCGAGGTATGAATTGGGGAAAAAAAATTACCCCATTTCTCGGGAAAATTTCAAGATTTACCCCAAAAATTAAAAAATCGAAATACGAACTTTTTTAAAATTTCGAGTACGAGCAACCACGTGTCCCACTTGTACGAATGACATTTGGGTATTTTCGTCGCCGAGGTCTGGCAACACTGGGATTTATCAAGGAAAAAGTGATTTTCGACATGGTCTTTTTTCAGGGGCTATCATGTCGGCTGGGTGCGAGCGAGATGAACAATTGAAACGTCGTCAGGAGCGGTGTATCCTGTAGTTCACAGGAAAATTATGAAACTATGCAAAAAGTTTTTGTGAAACGAGGAGGCGGCCATTTTGTATTCTTTTTGTGTTTTTGAAAATTTCAATCACGTCTTAGAGGCGGTTGGCAACATTTGGGAAAGTTGACATGTATGGATCGATTGTGTAACTCGACGGGCAGTATCGAGAAATCAAAACAGTGTTGCCACATTCGGGGTAGTTTTCGAGATTTTCCCTAAAAACTTCCTCCTGTAAAATTTTGTAAAAAAATTTTTTTTTCACTGCTGGCTTCGTATGGAAGTCAGAAAATATAACTTGAAGAAAAATATGGAGACAGCTGATGATTGAGGATTTCGGAGACGGGTAAAGGGCACGGCCAGGATATTGAAGATAGGTGGGGGGTGCTCGAACAAATGTCACTCGGAACCTCATCCAATTGGCGGAGAATTTAAAAAAAAATCAAAAATGGTGGATTCAAGATGGCTGCCATACAAATTTCGTCAGTGTCTATCTCGGAGAGTATAAGAGATGGAAGTGTGGTTTCTTGGCAAGAGATGATCAGGACTGGGGGTTCTATTTGGCGAAATGAGAAAAAATTCAAGATGGCGGAATATTTTTTTTCATACTAAATTATATGGAATATTGAAGAGACTACAAGTGTAGAACTATGCAAGATTTTGATACGGTTCCGTTTTACCCACGACGAGGCTCCCTGGGATTACGAAATAGGAAACTGATATCAAAGTTTTAATAAATCAGCGCCATTTTGAAATTCTTTGTTAATTGCCCGATTTCGTTCAAAATCGATATTTAGGGCTCCCTGTGATTACAGAACAGGAAACTGTTACCAGAAAAAAAACCAGCGCCATTTTTAAATTCTTTGTTAATTGACCGATTTCGTTCAAAATCGATATTTAGGGCTCCCTGTGGTTACAGAACAGGAAACTGGTATCAAAAAAAAAAAAAACAGCGCCATTTTGAAATTCTTTGTTAATTAACTGATTTCGTTCAAAATCGATATTTAGGACTCCCTGGGGATACAAAACAGGAAACTGTTACCATAATAAAAAAAAAAACAGCGCCATTTTGAAATTCTTTGTTAATTGACTGATTTCGTTCAAAATCGATATTTAGGACTCCCTGGGGATACAAAACAGGAAACTGTTACCAAAATTTTAAAAAAACAGCGCCATTTTTAAATTCATTGGTAATTGACCGATTTCGTTCAAAATCGATATTTAGGACTCCCTGGGGATACAAAACAGGAAACTGTTACCAAAAAAAAAAAAAAAACCAGCGCCATTTTGAAATTCTTTGTTAATTGACCGACTTCGTTCAAAATCGATATTTGGGGCTCCCTGTGATTACAGAACAGAAAACTGGTATCAAAATTTAAAAAAAAACAGCGCCATTTTGAAATTCTTTGTTAATTGACCGATTTCGTTCAAAATCGATATTTAGGACTCCCTGGGGATACAAAACAGGAAACTGTTACCAAAATAAAGAAAATACAGCGCCATTTTGAAATTCTTTGTTAATTGACCGATTTCGTTCAAAATCGATACAGTAAAGACTGTGCTACTTGTAAGTCTAACCACATCCCGTGAGCTGCTTTAGCAGCTCGCGCACAGAGCGAAAAACTAGTATATTATACTATATATAGCTCAATTACCACTCACTCACTGACTCACTCATTGACATAATTGTTCTCCTAGAAAGAGACAGAAAACGATGTAATGATGTATGGGAGATGTGTTCGAGTGCGGGAGTCGAGTAGGGAAAAATTATGACATTTCGGAAAAACAAGATGGCGGCCGACGTGATTCTTGTAACTCTTTTGTTTTCCAACCGATTTTGTTGCAATTCGCAATGATTGAAGAAATTAGGAAAAGATCTATAGAAAAAGTGGAAAAAATTGGGAAAACAAGATGGCGGCCGAGCTGTAGTGTTTTAAATTTTTTGATTTTTCGACCTCGAACCGCGGCGCCACAGATCCGAAACGGCGTGGTCGAGCATAATTTTTTTTTCTATTCCCGCCTACAATTATCCTGTATTTTGACAAAATGGGGGTGGTTTTTTAAAATTCAAGATGGCGGCTGTCACGGCGGCCGTTCGGTTTGAGTTACGAAAAAACGCCATTTTAAAATTCAATTTTCTCGCAGTTGGCAACGTCGGAGCGTTTCGACTTCTAAGGGGAGGTTGTGTGTACAGACTCGAAGTATGGATTGGAGGAAAAAAATTACCCCATTTCTCGGGAAAATTTCAAGATTTACCCCAAAAATTAAAAAATCGAAATACGAACTTTTTTAATAATTCGAGTACGAGCAACCAGGTGTCCCACTTGTACGAATGACATTTGGGTAATTTCGTCGCCGAGGTCTGTGAACACTGGAATTTATCAAAGAAAAAGTGATTTTCGACATGGTCTTTTTTCAGGGGCTATCATGTCGGCTGGGTGCGAGCGAGATGAAAAATTGAAACGTCATCAGGAGCGGTGTATCCTGTAGTTCACGGGAAAATTATGAAACTATGTCAAATGATTCTGTGAAACGAGGTGGCGGCCATTTTGTATTCCTTTTGTGTTTTAGAAAATTTCGATCACGTCTTAGAGGCGGTTGGCAACATTTGGGAAAGTTGACATGTATGGATCGATTGTGTAACTCGACGGGCAGTATCGCGAAATCAAAACAGTGTTGCCATATTCGGGGTAGTTTTCGAGATTTTCCCTAAAAACTTCCTCCTGTAAAATTTTGTATGAAAAATTTTTTTTTCACTGCTGGCTTCGTATGGAAGTCAGAAAATATAACTTGATGAAAAATATGGAGACACCTGATGATTGAGGATTTCGGAGACGGGTGAAGAGCACGGCCAAGGTATTGAAGATAGGCGGGGGGTGCTCAAACAAATGTCATTCGAAACCTCGTCCAATTGGCAGTGAGTTTAAAAAAAACTCAAAAATGGTCAATTCAAGATGGCTGCCATACAAATTTCGTTAGTGTCTATCTCGAAGAGTATGAGAGATGGAAGTGTGGTTTCTTGGCAAGATATGATCTGGACGAGGAGGTCTATTTAGCGAAATGAAAATAAAAACAAAATGGCGGAATATTTTTTTTCATACCAAATTATATGGCGAACATTGAAGAGACTACAAGTGTAGTAGTGTAGCAATTGACAGAATTGTTCTCCTAGAAAGAGACAGAAAACGATACAATTATGTTAGGGAGATGTGTTCGGGTGCGGGATGGGAGTAGGGAAAAATTATGAAATTTCGGAAAAACAAGATGGCGGCTGTCACGGCGGCCGGTCGGTCTGAATTACGAAAAAATGCAATTTTAAAATTCAACTTTCTCGCAGTTGGCAACGTCGGAACGTTACGACTCTAACGGGGAAATTGTGTGTACAGACTCGAGGTATGGATTGAGGAAAAAAATTACCCCATTTCTCGGGAAACTTTCAAGATTTACCCCAAAAATTAGAAAAATCGAAATACGTATTTTTTGCAAAATTCGAGGACGAGCAACCACGTGTCCCACTTGTACAAATGACATTTGGGTATTTTCGTCGCCGAGGTCTGGCAACACTGGAATTTATTTATTTATAAGAGACGGAAGTGTGGTTTCTTGGCAAGAGATGATCAGGACGAGGATGTCTATTTAGCAAAATGAAAAAAAAATTCAAGATGGCGGAATATTTTTTTTTATACCAAATTATATGGCGAATATTGAATTGACTACAATTTTTATACGGTTCCGTTTTACCCACGACGGGGCTCCCTGGGATTATGAAACCGGAAGCTGATAACAAAGTTTTTAAAAATCAGCGCCATTCGGAAATTCTTTAATTATTGACCGATTTCGTTCAAAATCGATATTTAGGGCTCCCTGGGATTACCAAATAGGATACTGGTACCAAAATTTTAAAAAATCAGCGCCATTTTGAAATTCATTGTTAATGTTGCGATTTCGTTCAAAATCAATATTTAGGGCTTCCTGGGGTTACAAAACAGGAAACTGGTACCAAAGTTGTAAAAATCAGCGCCATTTTGAAATTCTTTGTTAACTGACCGATTTGGTTCAAAATCGATATTTAGGACTTCCTGGGATTACAAAACAGGAAACTGGTATCAAAATTTTAAAAAATCAGCGCCATTTTAAAATTCTTTGTTAAGTGACCGATTTCGCTCAAAATCGATATTTAGGGCTCCCTGCGGTTACAAAACAGGACACTGGTACCAAAGTTGTAAAAAATCATCGCCATTTTGAAATTATTTTGGGAATTGACCAATTTAGTTCAAAATTGAACTTTAGGACTCCCTGGGAATACAATACTGGAAACTGATATGAAATTTTAGAAAAATCTGCGCCATTTTGTAATTCTTTGTTAATTGACCGATTTTGTTCAAAATCGATATCTGAGGATCCCTGGGATTACAAAACAGGAAACTGATACCAAAGTTTTAAAAAATAAGCGAATTCTTTTTTTTTTAATCACAACCCGTGAGCTGCTTTAGCAGCTCACGCACAGAGCGAAAAACTAGTTATACTATATATAGCTCGATTACCACTCACTGACTGACTGACTCATTGACATAATTGTTCTCCTAGAAAGAGACAGAAAATGATACAATGATGTATGGGAGAAGTGTTCGGGTGCGGGAGTCGAGTAGGGAAAAATTATGACATTTCAGAAAAACAAGATGGCGGCTGACGTGATTCTTGTAACTCTTTTGTTTTCCGACCGATTTCGTTACAACTCGCAGTGATTAAAGAAATAAGGGAACGGTCAGCAGAAAAGGTAGAAAAAATTGGAAAAACAAGATGGCGGCCGAGCTGTAGTGTTTTAAAATTTTTGATTTTTCGACCCCGAACCGCGGCGCCACAGATCCGAAACGGCGGGGTTGAGCATAATTTTTTTTTCTATTCCCGCCTACAATTATCCTGTATTTTGACAGAATGGGGGTGGTTTTTAAAAATTCAAGATGGCGGCTGTCCCGGCGGCCGTTCGGTTTGAGTTACGAAAAAACGCTTTTTTAAAATTCAAATTTGTCGCAGTTGGCAACGTCGGAACGTTTCGACTTCTAAGGGGAGATTGTGTGTACAGACTCGAGGTATGGATTGGGGAAAAAAAATTACCCCATTTCTCGGGAAAATTTCAAGATTTACCCCAAAAATTAAAAAATCGAAATACGAACTTTTTTAAAAATTCGAGTAGGAGTAACCACGTGTCCCACTTGTACGAATGACATTTGGGTATTTTCGTCGCCGAGGTCTGGCAACACTGGAATTTATCAAAGAAAAAGTGATTTTCGACATGGTCTTTTTTCAAGGGCTATCATGTCGGCTGGGTGCGAGCGAGATGAACAATTGAAACGTCGTCAGGAGCGGTGTATCCTGTAGTTCACAGGAAAATTATAAAACTATGCAAAAAGTTTTTGTGAAACGAGGTGGCGGCCATTTTGTATTCGTTTTGTGTTTTTGAAAATTTCAATCACGTCTTAGAGGCGGCTGACAACATTTGGGAAAGTTGACATGTATGGATCGATTGTGTAACTCGATGGGCAGTATCGAGAAATCAAAACAGTGTTGCCACATTCGGGGTAGTTTTCGAGATTTTCCCTAAAAACTTCCTCCTGTAAAATTTTGTATGAAATTTTTTTTTTCCACTTATGGCTTCGTATGGAAGTCAGAAAATATAACTTGAAGAAAAATATGGAGACACCTGATGATTGAGGATTTCGGAGACGGGTGAAGGGCACGGCAAGGGTATTGAAGGTAGGTGGGGGGTGCTCGAACAAATGTCACTCGAAACCTCATCCAATTGGCGATGAGTTTAAAAAAAAACTCAAAAATGGTGGATTCAAGATGGCTGCCATACAAATTTCGTCCGTGTCTATCTCGGAGAGTATTAGAGATGGAAGTGTGCTTTCTTGGCAAGAGATGACCAGGACGAGGAGTTCTATTTGGCGAAATGAAAAAAAATTCAAGATGGCGGAACTTTTTTTTTCATACCAATTTATATGGCGAATATTGAAGAGACTACAAGTGTAGTAGTAGTAATTGACATACTTGTTCTACAAAGAAACAGAAAATGATACAATAATGTATGGGAGATCTGTGCTGGTGCGACATGGGAGTAGGGAAAAATTATGACATTTCGGAAAAACAAGATGGTGGCCGTTGTGATTCTTGCAACTCTTTTGTTTTCCAACCGATTTCGTTACAACTCGCAATTATTGAAGAAATTAGGAAACGTTTAATAAAAAAAGTGGAAATAATTGGAAATACAAGATGGCGGCCAAGCTGTAGTGTTTTCAAGTTTTTGATTTTTAGACCCGAACCGCTGCGCCACAGATCCGAAACGGCGTGGTCGAGCATAATTTTTTTTTCTATTTCCGCCTACTATTATCCTTTATATTGACAGAATGGGGGTGGTTTTTAAAAGTTTTTAAAAATTCAAGATGACTGCTGTCGCGGCGGCCGTTCGGTTTGGGTTACGAAAAAACGCAATTTTAAATTTTTTATTTGGCACAGTTGGCAACGTCGGAGCGTTTCGACTTCTACGGGGCGATTGTGTGTACGGACTCGAGGTATGGATTGGGGAAAAAAATTACCCCATTTCTCGGAAAATTTTCAAGATTTACCCCAAAAAGAATAAAATCGAAATACGTATTTTTTTTAGTTTCGAGTATGAGAGACCACGTGCCGCACTTGTACGAATGACATTTGGGTATTTTCGTCGCCGAGGTCTGGCAGCACTGGAATTTATCAAAGGAAAAGTGATTTTCGACATGCTCTATTTTCAGGGGCGATCATTTCGGCTGGGTGTGAGCGAGATGAAAATTTGAAACGTCATCAGGAGCGGTATATCCTGCAATTCACGGGAAAATTATAAAACCATGTTATAAACATGTTTCTGTGAAACGAGGTGGCGGCCATTTTGTATTCTTTTCGTGTTTTTGAAAATTTAAATCACGTTTTTGAGGCAGTGGGCAACATTTAGGAACGTTGACATGTATGGATCGATTATGTAACTCGACTAGCACTATCGAGATATCTAAACAGTGTTGCCACATTTGGGGTAGTTTTTGAGATTTTCCTCATAAATTTCCTCCTGTAAAATTTTGTATGAAAAAATTTTTTTTCACTGATGACTTCGTATAGAAGTCAGAAAATATAACTTGACGAAAAATATGGAGACTGATAATTGAGGATTTCGGAGAAGGGTAAAGAGCACGACCAAGGTATTGAAGATAGGTGGGGGGTGCTCAAACAAATGTCACTCGGAACCTTATCCAATTGGCAGTGAGTTTAAAAAAAACTCAAAAATGGTGGATTCAAGATGGCTGCCATACAAATTTCGTAAGTGTCTATCTCGGATAGTATGAGAGATGGAAGTGTGGTTTCTTGGCAAGATATGATCAGGACGAGGAGGTCTATTTAGCGAAATGAAAAAAATTCAAGATGGCGGAATATTTTTTTTCATACCAAATTATATGGCGAATATTGAAGAGACTACAAGTGTAGAACTATGTAAGATTTTGATACGGTTCCGTCTCAGCCACGACGAGGCTCCCTGGGATTACGAAATAGGAAACTAATATCAAAGTTTTAATAAATCGGCGCCATTTTGAAATTCTTTGTTAATTGACCGATTTCGTTCAAAATCGATATTTAGGACTCCCTGGGGATACGAAACAGGAAACTGTTACCAAAATAAAAAAAACCAGCGCCATTTTGAAATTCTTTGTTAATTGACCGATTTCGTTCAAAATCGATATTTAGGGCTTCCTGTGATTACAAAACAGGAAACTGGTACCAAAATTTAAAAAAAATCAGCGCCATTTTGAAATTCTTTGTTAATTGACCGATTTCGTTCAAAATGGATATTTAGGACACCCTGGAGATACAAAACAGGAAACTGTTACCAAAATAAAAATACAGCGCCATTTTGAAGTTCTTTGTTAATTAACCGATTTTGTTCAAAATCGATATCTGAGGATCCCTGGGATTACAAAACAGGAAACCGATACCAAAGTTTAAAAAAATCAGCGCCATTTTGAAATTCTTTGTTAATTGACCGACTTCGTTCAAAATCGATATTTAGGACTCCATGGGATTGCAAAACAGGAAACTGGTACCAAAATTTCAAAAATTCAGCGCCATTTTGAAATTCTTTATTATTGTAGCGATTTCGTTCAAAATCGATATTTAGGACTTCCTCGAATTTCAAAACAAGAAACTGATGCCAAATTTTTACAAAATCAGCGCCATTTTGGAATTCATTGTTAATTGACCGATTTCGTTCAAAGTCGATATTTAGGACTCCATGGGGTTACTCAACAGTAAACTGTTACCAAAATTAAAAAAAACCAGCACTATTTTGAAATTCTTTGGGAATTGACCAATTTAGTTCTAAATTCATATTTAGGACTCCTGGGAATACAATACAGGAAACTGATATGAAATTTTAAAAAAATCTGCGCCATTTTGTTTTTTTTTAATCACAACCCGTGAGCTGCTTTAGCAGCTCACGCACAGAGCGAAAAACTAGTATAATATATATAGCTCGATTACCACTCACTGACTCACTCACTCATTGACATAATTGTTCTCCTAGAAAGAGACAGAAAACGATATAATGATGTTAGGGAGATGTGTTCTGGTGGGGGATTCGAGTAGGGAAAAATTATGACATTTCGAAAAAACAAGATGGCGGCCGACGTGATTGTTGTAACTCTTTTGTTTTCCAACCGATTTCGTTACAACTCGCAGTGATTGAAGAAATTAGGAAACGATCTATAGAAAAAGTGGAAAAAATCGGAAAAACAAGATGGCGGCCGAGCTGTAGTGTTTTAAAATTTTTGATTTTTCGACCTCGAACCGCGGCGCCACAGATACGAAACGGCGTGGTCGAGCATAATTTTTTTTTCCTATTTCCGCCTACAATTATCCTGTATTTTGACAGAATGGCGGTGGTTTTTAAAAATTCAAGATGGCGGCTGTCACGGCGGCCGTTCGGCTCGAGTTACGAAAAAACGCAATTTTAAAATTTAAATTTCTCGCAGTTGGCAACGTCGGAGCGTTTCGACTTCTACGGGGAGATTGTGTGTACAGACTCGAGGTATGGATTGGGGATAAAAAATTACCCCATTTCAAGGGAAAATTTCATGATTTACCCCAAAAATAAAAAATCGAAATACGAACTTTTTTAAAAATTCGAGTACGAGCAACCACGTGTCCCACTTGTACGAATGACATTTGGGTAATTTTGTCGCCGAGGTCTGGCAACACTGGAATTTATCAAAGAAAAAGTGATTTTCGACATGGTCTTTTTTCAGGGGCTATCATGTCGGCTGGGTGCGAGCGAGATGAACAATTGAAACCTCCTCAGGAGCGGTGTTTCCTGTAGTTCACAGGAAAATTATGAAACTATGCAAAAAGTTTTTGTGAAACGAGGTGGCGGCCATTTTGTATTCTTTTTGTGTTTTTGAAAATTTCAATCACGTCTTAGAGGCGGTTGGCAACATTTGGGAAAGTTGACATGTATGGATCGATTGTGTAACTCAACGGGCAGTATCGAGAAATAAAAACAGTGTTGCCACATTCGGGGTAGTTTTCGAGAATTTCCCTAAAAACTTCCTCCTGTAAAATTTTGTATGAAATTTTTTTTTTCCACATAAGGCTTCGTATGGAAGTCAGAAAACATAACTTGAAGCAAAATATGGAGACACCTGATGATTGAGGATTTCGGAGACGGGGGAAGGGCACGGCCAGGGTATTGAAGATAGGTGGGGAGTGCTCGAACAAATGTCACTCGAAACCTCATCCAATTGGCAATAAGTAAAAAAAAAATTCAAAATGGTGGATTCAAGATGGCTGCCATACAAATTTCGTGAGTGTCTATCTCGGAGAGTATGAGAGATGGAAGTGTGGTTTCTTGGCAAGAGATGATCAGGACGAGGAGGTCTATTAAGCGAAATGAAAAAAAAATCAAGATGGCGGAATTTTTTTTTTCATACCAAATTATATGGCGAATATTGAAGGGACTGCAAGTATAGAACTATGCAAGATTTTGATACGGTTCCGTTTTACCCACGACGAGGCTCCCTGGGATTACAAAACAGGAAACTGATACCAAAGTTTTAAAAATCAGCGCCATTTTGAAATTCTTTGTTATTTGACCGATTTGGTTCGAAATCGATATTTAGGACTCCCTGGGGATACAAAACAGGAAACTGTTACCAAAATAAAAAAAACCAGCGCCATTTTGAAATTCTTTGTTAATAGACCGATTTCGTTCAAAATCGATATTTAGGGATGCCTGTGATTACAGAACAGGAAACTGATACCAAAATTTTAAAAAATCAGCGCAATTTTTAAATTCTTTGTTAATTGACCGATTTCGTTCAAAAACGATATTCAGGACTCCCTGGGATTACAAAATAGGAAACTGTTACCAAAATTTAAAAAAAACAGCGCCATTTTGTAATTCTTATTTAATTTACCGACTTCGGTCAAAATAGATATAAAGGACTTCCTGGGATTACAAAACAGGAAACTGGTACCAAATCTTAAAAAATCAGCGCCATTTTGAAATTTTTTGTTAATTGACCGATTTCGTTCAAAATCGATATTTAGGGCTCCCTGTGATTACAGAACAGGAAACTGGTATCAAAATTTTAAAAAATCAGCGCCATTTTGAAATTCTTTGTTAATTGACCGATTTCATTCTAAATCGATATTTAGGACTCCCTGGGGATACAAAACAGGAAACTGTTACCAAAATAAAGAAAATACAGCGCCATTTTGAAATTCTTTGTTAATGGACCGATTTCGTTCAAAATCGATACAGTAAAGACTGTGCTACTTGTAAGTCTAACCACATCCCGTGAGCTGCTTTAGCAGCTCGCGCACAGAGCGAAAAACTAGTTATAATATATATAGCTCGATTACCACTCACTCACTCACTCATTGACATAATTGTTCTCCTAGAAAGAGACAGAAAACGATACAATGATGTAAGGGAGATGTGTTCTGGTGGGGGATTCCAGTAGGGAAAAATTATGACATTTCGGAAAAACAAGATGGCGGCCGACGTGATTCTTGTAACTCTTTTGTTTTCCAACCGATTTCGTTGCAACTCGCAGTGACTGAAGAAGTTAGGAAACGATCTATAGAAAAAGTGGAAAAAAATGGGAAAACAAGATGGCGGCCGAGCTGTAGTGTTTTAAAATTTTTGATTTTTCGACCTCGAACCGCGGCGCCACAGATCCGAAACGGCGTGGTCGAGCATAATTTTTTTTTCTATTCCCGCCTACAATTATACTGTATTTTGACAGAACGAGGGTGGTTTTTAAAAATTCAAGATGGCGGTTGTCGCGGCGGCCGTTCGGTTCGAGTTACGAAAAAACGCCATTTTAAAATTAAAATTTCTCACAGTTGGCAACGTCGGAGCGTTTCGACTTCTACGGGGAGATTGTGTGTACAGACTCGAGGTATGGATTGGGGGAAAAAAATTACCCCATTTCTCGGGAAAATTACAAGATTTACCCCAAAAATTCAAAAATCGAAATACGCAGTTTTTGCAAAATTCGAGTATGAGCAACCACGTGTCACACTTGTGCGAATGACATTTGGGTATTTTCGTCGCCGAGGTCTGGCAACACTAGAATTTATCAAAGAAAAAGTGATTTTCGACATGGTCTTTTTTCAAGGGCTATCATGTCGGCTGGGTGCGAGCGAGATGAACAATTGAAACGTCGTCAGGAGCGGTGTTTCCTGCAGTTCACAGGAAAATTATGAAACTATGCAAAAAGTTTTTGTGAAACGAGGTGGCGGCCATTTTGTATTCTTTTTGTGTTTTTGAAAATTTCAATCACGTCTTAGAGGCGGTTTGCAACATTTGGGAAAGTTGACATGTATGGATCGATTGTGTAACTCGACGGGCAGTATCGAGAAATAAAAACAGTGTTGCCACATTCGGGGTAGTTTTCGAGATTTTCCCTAAAAACTTCCTCCTGTAAAATTTTGTATGAAATTTTTTTTTTCCACTTATGGCTTCGTATGGAAGTCAGAAAATATAACTTGAAGAAAAATATAGAGACAGCTGATGATTGAAGATTTCGGAGACGGGTAAAGGGCACGGCCAGGGTATTGAAGATAGGTGGGGGGTGCTCGAACAAATGTCACTCGAAACCTCGTCCAATTGGCAGTGAGTTTAAAAAAAACTCAAAAATCGTGGATTCAAGATGGCTGCCATACAAATTTCGTCCGTGTCTATCTCGGAGAGTATAAGAGATGGAAGTGTGCTTTCTTGGCAAGAGATGATCAGGACGAGGAGTTCTATTTGGCGAACTGAAAAAAAATTCAAGATGGCGGTTTTTTTTTTTCATACCAATTTATATGAGACTACAAGTGTTGTAGTAGTGTTTAGTAATTGACCAAATTGTTCTCCTAGAAAGAAACAGAAAACGATACAATTATGTTAGGGAGATGTGTTCGGGTGCGGGATGGGAGTAGGGAAAAATTATGAAATTTCGGAAAAACAAAATGGCGGCTGTCACGGCGGCCGTTCGGTTTGAGTTACGAAAAAACCGAAATTTTAAAATTCAAATTTCTCGCAGTTGGCAACGTCGGAGCGTTTCCACTTCTACGGGGAGATTGTGTGTGCAGACTCGAGGTATGGATTGGGAAAAAAAAAATTACCCCATTTTATGGGAAAATTTCAAGATTTACCCCAGAAACAAAAAATGGGGTATTTTTTGCTAAATTCGAGTACGAGCAACCACGTGTCTCACTTGTACGAATGACATTTTGGTATTTTCGTCGCCGTGGTCTGGCAGCACTGGAATTGATCAAAGTAAAAGTGATTTTCGACATGGTATTTTTTCAGGGGCGATCGTGTAGGCTGGGTGCGAGCGAGATGAAAAATTGAAACGTCATCAGGAGCGGTGTATCCTGTAGTTCATATAAAAATTATAAAACTATGTAAAATGTTTCTGTGAAACGAGATGGCGGCCATTTTGTATTCTTTTTGTGTTTTTGAAAATTTCAATCACGTCTTAGAGGTGGTTGGCAACATTTGGGAAAGTTGACATGTATGGATCGATTGTGTAACTCGACGGGCAGTATCGAGAAATCAAAACAGTGTTGCCACATTCGGGGTAGTTTTCGAGATTTTCCCTAAAAACTTCCTCCTGTAAAATTTTGTATGAAAAATTTTTTTTTTTCACTGCTGGCTTCGTATGGAAGTCAGAAAATTTAACTTGAAGAAAAATATGGAGACACCTGATGATTGAGGATTTCGGAGACGGGTAAAAGGCACGGTGAGGGTATTGAAGATAGGTGGGGGGTGCTCGAACAAATGTCACTCGAAATCTCATCCAATTGGCGATGAGTTTAAAAAAAAACTCAAAAATGGTGGATTCAAGACGGCTGCCATACAAATTTCGTGAGTGTCTATCTCCGAGAGTATGAGAGATGGAAGTGTGGTTTCTTGGCAAGAGAGGATCAGGACGAGGAGGTCTATTTGGCGATATGAAAAAAATTCAAGATGGCGGTTTTTTTTTTTTTCATACCAATTTATATGGCGAATATTGAAGAGACTACAAGAGTAGTAGTAGTGTGTAGTAATTGAAATAATTGTTCTCCTAGAAAGAAACAGAAAATGATACAATGGTGTATGGGAGATGTGTTCGGGTGCGGGATGGGAGTAGGGAAAAATTATAAAATTGTTAATTGACCGATTTCGTTCAAAATCGATATTAAGGACTCCCTGGGGATACAAAACAGGAAACTGTTACCAAAATAAAAAAAAAACCAGCGCCATTTTGAAATTCTTTGTTAATTGACCGATTTCGTTCAAAATCGATATTGAGGGCTCCCTGTGATTACAGAACAGAAAACTGGTATCAAAATTTTAAAAAAATCAGCGCCATTTTGAAATTCTTTGTTGATTGACCGATTTCGTTCAAAATCGATATTTAGGACTCCCTGGGGATACAAAACAGGAAACTGTTACCAAAATAAAAAAAAACCAGCGCCATTTTGAAATTCTTTGTTAATTGACCGATTTCGATCAAAATCGATATTTAGGGCTCCCTGTGATTACAGAACAGGAAACTGGTATCAAAATTTAAAAAAAATCAGCGCCATTTTGAAATTCTTTGTTAATTGACCGATTTCGTTCAAAATCGATATTTAGCACTCCCTGGGATTACAAAACAGGAAACTGATACCGAAGTTTTAAAAAATCAGCGCCATTTTGTTTTTTTTTAATCATAACCCGTGAGCTGCTTTAGCAGCTCACGCACAGAGCGAAATTCTAGTTATAATATATATAGCTCGATTACCACTCACTCACTCATTGACAGAATTGTTCTCCTAGAAAGAGACAGAAAACGATACAATGATGTACGGGAGATGTGTTCGAGTGCGCGAGTCGAGTAGGGAAAAATTATGACATTTCGGAAAAACAAGATGGCGGCCGACGTGATTCTTGTAACTCTTTTGTTTTCCAACCGATTTCGTTGCAACTCGCAGTGATTGAAGAAATAAGGAAACTGTCAACAGAAAAAGTGGAAAAAATTGGAAAAACAAGATGGCGGCCGAGCTGTAGTGTTTTGAAATTTTTGATTTTTCGACCCCGAACCGCGGCGCCACAGATCCGAAACGGTGGGGTCGAGCATAATATTTTTTTCTTATTTCGCCTACAATCATCCTGTATTTTGACAAAAAGGGAGTGGTTTTTAAAAATTCAAGATGGCCGCTGTTGCGGCGGCCGTTCGGTTTGAGTTACGAAAAAACGCTATTTTAAAATTCAAATTTCTCACAGTTGGCAACGTCAAAGCGTTTTGACTTCTATGGGGCGATTGTGTGTACAGACGCGAGGTATAGATTGGGAAAATAAAATTACCCCATTTCTCGGGAACTTTTCAAGATTTACCCCAAAAATAAAAAAATCGAAATACGAACTTTTTTTAAAGTTCGAGTACGAGCAACCACGTGTCCAACTTGTACGAATGACATTTGGGTAATTTCGTCGCCGAGGTCTGGCAACACTGGAATTTATCACAGAAAAAGTGATTTTCGACATGGTCTTTTTTCAGGGGCTATCATGTCGGCTGGGTGCGAGCGAGATGAACAATTGAAACGTCGTCAGGAGCGGTGTATCCTGTAGTTCACAGGAAAATTATTAAACTTTGCAAAAAGTTTTTGTGAAACGAGGGGGCGGCCATTTTGTATTCGTTTTGTGTTTTTGAAAATTTCGATCACGTCTTAGAGGCGGTTGGCAACATTTGGGAAAGTTGACATGTATGGATCGATTGTGTAACTCGACGGGCAGTATCGCGAAATCAAAACAGTGTTGCCATATTCGGGGTAGTTTTCGAGATTTTCCCTAAAAACTTCCTCCTGTAAAATTTTGTATAAAAAATTTTTTTTTCACTGCTGGCTTCGTATGGAAGTCAGAAAATATAACTTGATGAAAAATATGGAGACAGCTGATGATTGAGGATTCGGAGACGGGTGAAGAGCTCTGCCAAGGTATTGAAGGTAGGCGGGGGTTGCTCGAACAAATGTCACTCGAAACCTCGTCCAATTGGCGATGAGTTTAAAAAAAACTCAAAAATGGTGGATTCAAGATGGCTGCCATACAAATTTCGTTAGTGTCTATCTCGGAGAGTATGAGAGATGGAAGTGTGGTTTCGTGGCAAGAGATGATCAGGACGAGGAGGTCTATTTAGCGAAATGAAAAAAAATTCAAGATGGCGGAATATTTTTTTTCATACCAAATTATATGGCCAATATTGAAGAGACTACAAGTGTTGTAGTACTGTTTAGTAATTGACCAAATTGTTCTCCTAGAAAGAAACAGAAAACGGTACAATTATGTTAGGGAGATGTGTTCGGGTGCGGGATGGGAGTAGGGAAAAATTATGAAATTTCGGAAAAACAAGATGGCGGCTGTCACGGCGGCCGTTCGGTCTGAATTACGAAAAAATGCAATTTTAAAATTCAACTTTCTCGCAGTTGGCAACGTCGGAACGTATCGACTTTAACGGGGAGAGAGGTATGGATTGAGGAAAAAAATTACCCCATTTCTCGGGAAAATTTCAAGATTTACCCCAAAAATTAGAAAATCGAAATACGTAGTTTTTGCAAAATTCGAGTACGAGCAACCACGTGTTTCACTTGTACGAATGACATTTGGGTATTTTCGGCGCCGAGGTCTGGCAGCACTGGAATTTATCATAGTAAAAGTGATTTTCGACATGGTATTTTTTCAGGGGCGATCGTTTAGGCTGGGTGCGAGCGAGATGAAAAATTGAAACGTCATCAGGAGCGGTGTATCCTGTAGTTCATATGAAAATTATAAAACTATGTAAAATGTTTCTGTGAAACGAGATGGCGGCTATTTTGTATTCTTTTTGTGTTTTTGAAAATTTCGATCATTTTTTTGTGGCAGTGGGCAACATTTGGGAAAGTTGACATGTATGGATCGATTGTGTAACTCGACCAGCAGTATCCAAGAAAAATATGGAGACTGCTGATGATTGAGGATTTCGGCAACGGGTCAAGAGCACGGCCAAGGTATTGAAGAGAGGTAGGGGTGCTCGAACAAATGTCACTCGAAACCTCATCCGATTGGCGGTGAATATAAAAAAACTTAAAAATGGTGGATTCAAGATGGCTGCCATACAAATTTCGTCAGTGTCTGTCTCGGAGAGTATAAGAGATGGAAGTGTGGTTTCTCGGCAAGAGATGATCAGGACGAGGAGGTGTATTTAGCGAAATAAAAAAAATTCAAGATGGCGGAACATTTTTTTCATACCAAATTATATGGCGAATATTGGAGAGACGTTACAAGTGATACGGTTCTGTTTTACCCACGAAGGGGCTCCCTGGGATTACAAAACAGGAAACCGATACCAAAGTTTTAAAAAATCAGCGCCATTTGTAAATTCTTTGTTAATTGATCGATTTCGTACAAAATCGATATTTAGTACTCCATGGGAATACAAGACAGGAAACTGGTACCAAAATTTTACAAAATCAGCGCCATTTTGAAATTCTTTGTTAATTGACAGATTTCGTTCAAAATCGATATCTGAGGATCCCTGGGATTAAAAAACAGGAAACTGATACCAAAGTTTTAAAACATCAGCGCCATTTTGAAAATCTTTGTTAATTTACAGATTTAGTTCAAAATCGATATCTGAGGATCCCTGAGATTACAAAACAGGAAACCGATACCAAAGTCTTAAAAAACCAGCGCCATTTTGAAATTCTTTGTTAATTGACCGATTTCGTTTAAAATCGATGTTTAGGACTCCCTGGGATTTCAAAACAGGAAACTGATACCAAAATTGTAAAAAAGTCAGCGCCATTTTTAAATTCTTTGTTATTGTAGCGATTTCGCTCAAAATCAATATTTAGGGCTTCCTGGGATTACAAAACAGGAAGCTGATACCAAAGTTTAAAAATCAGCGTTATTTTGAAATTCTTTGTTAAGTGACCGATTTCGCTCAAAATCGATATTTAGGGCTCCCTGGGGTTACAAAACAGGACACTGTTACCAAAGTTGTAAAAAATCAGCGCCATTTTGAAATTATTTGGGAATTGACCAATTTAGTGCAAAATTGATATTTAGGACTCCCTGGGAATATAATACAGGAAACTGATATGAAATTTTAGAAAAATCTGCGCCATTTTGTAATTCTTTGTTAATTGACCGATTTTGTTCAAAATCGATATCTGAGGATCCCTGGGATTACAAAACAGGAAACCGATACCAAAGTTTTAAAAATTCAGCTCCATTTTGAAATTCTTTGTTAATTTACAGATTTAGTTCAAAATCGATATCTGAGGATCCCTGAGATTACAAAACAGGAAACCGATACCAAAGTCTTAAAAAACCAGCGCCATTTTGAAATTCTTTGTTAATTGACCGATTTCGTTTAAAATCGATGTTTAGGACTCCCTGGGATTTCAAAACAGGAAACTGATACCAAAATTGTAAAAAAGTCAGCGCCATTTTTAAATTCTTTGTTATTGTAGCGATTTCGCTCAAAATCAATATTTAGGGCTTCCTGGGATTACAAAACAGGAAGCTGATACCAAAGTTTAAAAATCAGCGTTATTTTGAAATTCTTTGTTAAGTGACCGATTTCGCTCAAAATCGATATTTAGGGCTCCCTGGGGTTACAAAACAGGACACTGTTACCAAAGTTGTAAAAAATCAGCGCCATTTTGAAATTATTTGGGAATTGACCAATTTAGTGCAAAATTGATATTTAGGACTCCCTGGGAATATAATACAGGAAACTGATATGAAATTTTAGAAAAATCTGCGCCATTTTGTAATTCTTTGTTAATTGACCGATTTTGTTCAAAATCGATATCTGAGGATCCCTGGGATTACAAAACAGGAAACCGATACCAAAGTTTTAAAAATTCAGCTCCATTTTGAAATTCTTTGTTAATTGACCGATTTTGTTCAAAATCGATATTTAGTACTCCATCGGATTACAAAACAGGAAATTGATACCAAAGTTTTAAAAAATCAGCGCCATTTTGTTTTTTGTTTAATCACAAACCGTGAGCTGCTTTAGCAGCTCGCGCACAGAGCGAAAAACTAGTTTCATAATATATTGCTATAACGGTGAAGGAAAATGTATTGAGGAAACCTGCATGCCCGAGAGTTTTTCATAAATAATTTTTTTAAGCAAGATTGTTTAAATATGTCACCGTAAGATTGTGAAAACCGTTAGATTGTAATCTATCTAGCGAGATTGTAAATCATAATTTCTGATGTTTTTACTACTTACAATTATTATTAATATCTTACATAAAATATTGAATATTAATATTCTCAAAAGTGTGTGAAGGATATCAATCAACACATAGCCATAGCCCAAGGCTTGGTAAACTTACTATGGACTAAAACCTTCTCACTCTGAGAGGAGCCAGGAGACTCGCGCTAAGCGGTGTGCCGGTGATAGCTTCATTGATGATGATGATGATAGATACGTGGTAATAGACAGTGTTCTGTGGACTTGGTAAAGGATTTCTAATTATGTATTTTTAGAGTGTTTTCAAAATTCATTTTCAAATACGGAATTAGTTATGATAGTTGATCAGTCATCAGTCATATTGTTTTCTACCAAAACATTTTTCTCACTTCCGTTAAAACGTCCCATATCACCATTCGTTTTGAAGGACCCTTTAATTATACAGAGTCTTAAAAGCTGTCTCATTAAACATGGATTCCAATTCTTTTGTATCGCTTTTAACTCATATTCAGCTACAGTCAGCTCATATTCAATTATCTAGCTACAGAAAATTTATGAAATTCCACTTAAAGATTGTGACATCCATAAAAATTATCAAATTAAGTACCTATTTTGAGTTCTTAACGATAGTTTATCAGCAATGCGAGTTGCGACGTCGATATCAATTAAATTATAATGAGGGAATATTATTTGATACATAACTACGTATCTAACTACATCAGTGTTCAGCGAGCCCTTGCGCAACCCAGGATACCTACTCATTATGTGAAAATTGTAATTAATAACCGATTACCAAACTTGTTTAATTAATGTTTGCTTCATTGACGAAACCCGACAAAATCACGTCGGCTTCGGTCACGTTCACACTAACATTGTTAATGCGAAAGGGAGTATTTTGTCTGAAACTTCTGAACTCAATGCTGGTCATAGAAATCATCATCATCAGATCATGGTAAACTCTCAGGCTTACTGGTTTAGTGAGTGAGGAACTGATATTTATTAGTGAAGCACATTACTCCGTATATCGTCTGCAGGATATAGAAATCTGTTATCTATTTATTGTAGACGCAAATGGAGTAAGGACTGAGAAGCATCGCTAATATTCTAATGGGTTTTGAATGGTCCATTGAGGTTATAAAAGGCATTATGAATGGAACCAAATTGACGTTGTGGCATAAAAAGGCATGAACGAAGTTCGAAAGCAACGAAAAATCTGTAAAAAATATGACTGTTTATGATATTAGTTTAATGAGAAGATTTAGGATTAATTTTCTTTATTCTGAAACCAGCTTAACATATCCTCTTCGGCATTTCATTCATTTATCTCTCTCATCGAGAGTTACTTAGTATTTGTCCCGTTAGCCATGCAAAGCCTGGGGCCGCGGAGTCTTAGTGTAAATTTCATCGCTTCGATTTCATCGCTGTTGATTTCCTCATCTGATGTCAGAAGGACTGGCTCATTTTTTGCGCAAAGGATCTGCCTGGCTGTTCAGCGCGACAATGCCATATTCTTGCCACCATTTTACGGAGACATTTGTACAGTCATTAAGGTGGGCTAGCTAGCTATAAATTTTACTGTAACGTTAGCATGCATGTCAGCGAATAAAGAAAAACACTACGTAATACGTAACTTTGAGTTTTAGACCAGTACTGGTCAAAGTTAAAGCTGCAGTTGTAAGTATTAGGACAGTAGAGAAAAGATTCCTTGAGGACGGTAAATTGATATACTTTGAATCATATTGTATGTGTATGGGAATTTCTCTGTCATAAACAGTACAACAGTTTACTGTCACAGTACCACTTTCACACGGCTCGTGTGTCTACGCTCTACACGCAATGCAACTCATGTGTGAAGTTGCATACAGATCACACAGTTGCATAAACCATATTATAAAACTGCGGATCGTATGGCGACTGGCGAGCACCGATGGAGGCCATGCACGCCAACGCCCCCTAGCATGTAAATACAAAAGACATGCCATTGGGCATTGACACAAACCCCCATTCGATATCAAAAGAATATAATACAAAACATCTATTATTGTTATTGCGTTCGAACTATTTTGCACAAATGAAATAATTATAGGTAATAATATGTTACAGGTGATTTCAAATGAAATGTTCATTTCATGTAAGACAACGTGTGCCACATTTGATTTGTCAAGAATATCACCAGTTAGGAAAGAGTTCTACTGAGTATGTAAATGACGCTACCGGGTTGTGATAAAGCAATTGAACAAAATACAGGAATCGTCCCCTAACAGTTTTACAGGTATATAAAAACAGACGAGATCTGTTAATTTGTCTTTCAATCACGCTGTAACGGAGTAATGGATCAACGAGATTTTTTGCATGGATAAATTTGAAGACGAAAGTGATATAAGCTACTTTTTATCCCGGAAAATCAAAGAGTTCCCCCGGGCAAGTAGAAACTTAAACCATGCGGACGAGGTCGCGGGCATCAGCTAGTATCCTAATAAACTATTAGCTTTACGATTAAACGTACCTACTTTAGTCATACGTGTTACAGACCTCAGCGGTTCGTATCAAAGACGTTGAACGAAACCTTTGTCTCGCGTTACTATTTCAGCGTTGTATCACAGTAAATTGTATTCTTGCTTCTGTGTGATATGTTATCTTGTCATTGTTCGTTGTAATTATGCAGGCTTGTGCAATCAGTCGTTACTGAAGCTATGACTCGTACGAGTAGGCGAAACTTTGCATTCATTACCAGTGAAGTGTACTGATGAATCATTATTCATCAGACTTTGAAGGTCTTAGTGATGTCTGATGGATAACTAATTACTGTCACTTCACCAACATATGTTTTCTATAATCTTAAATTTAGTGAAGAAAAAACAATTATTTCAATGAAACAAAACTAGATTTCCAAGAGCTTGTCTAGAAAACTTTATCATTTCTTGAAAAGCAACACTAATTTGTTTATTGTACTTTCAATTTCTTTAAATTTACATTACTTCACTACTGCTTCAATGAAAACACCTAAGTATAGTAAGTGGGGTTGCTACTTTTGCATCAATATCACCATAAATTATTCTGGTAGACCCTAATCACTCTTTTGTGATGCTACCGATGGTCACTTCGCACAAACAGAAACGCGGATAGTCATCCATTATAATCATTAAGTCTACGTGACTGTGTTGTATTTGTATCGATGATGCTAGGTAATTATCTCGACGCTCGCCGATATACGCTATCTTATCAGAGATTAACACTTATAACGATAGTCGAAAATTCCGTCGTGCTTTTGTTCAAATGGAAAATTGACTTCTAGGATTTTGTAATCAGAAACTATTGCAAATTTTTCTTTTGTGTTTCAGAGAGCATCAGAGAGAAATAGTACCTACTTTCATATAAGTTACGATTGTCTGTTGCTGTGCTATGGTGGGCATTTCGAAAAATCCGGCTTCACTTCTTGTCTTCATTTTAAAGGGAACCTCACATTTCAGCTTCAAGATCAACGAGTTTGGGCTTTGATGAGTCATTCAGTGAGTGAGTCAGGGCTTTTCTCTTTATTATAATAATATTATCAAGATTTAGGACAAGCTGCGATAGCTCATAGTCTGGTTTGCAGATTTAAGGACTTTTAACTACTCGGTGATCGGTGGGTCATTACTATTAACCTGGGGTCTGTAACATCTTCGGAAGTTACCTTAGGTAGGTAGGATATTGGGTCGTCTAAGTCATCATTCCTGAATGATGATGAGATCTTTGAATTTTTATAAACATTGTATAAATAATTGAGTATTATTGCAAGTTGTTTTGGTTAGTACATTGCATGTTTTACGTATGCATGTGAATGAAAACGATGAGTAACGTGCAATGCGATAGCGACTTCCTGCGCGGACGCTGTTATTGCAACAGTTACAGTTGCGACTGTAAGGAGGCATCACGTTCCCCGCAGGAACTCCTTACTGGTGCCGGCTATACTACAGGTCCTTTCCGCCTCGGGCGCGGTAACAGGGTGCGAGGCGACGTGTGGATTGTACGCTGAATAGCGATCAGCAAGCGAGGCGCGTGAGAGCGCCGCGTTCAACGACCGTGCGCCACCGCCATCTAGCGACAGCCCTGCTGGCCCCGGCCCCCTGGCCCCGGGGCTCCTTACCACGACACCGAGTGAACGGGCCCAACCTGTGCGCTAGGGTCGCCATGCGAAACTAACAGCGGACGCGAGATAGTTTTTATGGCTACTTTCTTAACTTTCATTCGTTTTAATTACCGAGTAGTCCGACCAAGAGTCGAGACTCGATCTCTATGTGTTATGGAGTACAGTGTCAGTTGATGTCTTATAGACCGGCGCGTGCGTCGTCGCTCATGCACCTGTTACAGGAGCGTCACCGGGTTCCACTCACCCCTCGTTAGCGGAACGATCCTCTGTAGCACGTCACAGTCACTGCACTCGCGGCGGTACTTCGCGCCCCAGCGGCGACCCGGTGTGCACTGGAGGCCGCGGCGGCGCTCAGGTGCGAGGCGGCGGGGGCGGGGGGCGGCGGGTGGGGGGCGGGCTACGGGCGCGCGCGCTCGCACGGCTCACGAGCGACGGCACAGTCTGCGCGATGGCCGCGAACGGGTCGGCGGCACCGGAGACGCGGCTCTGCCACGTGCGGAAGGTGGCCACGTTCGACGGCTACGGGTTTAATCTGCACGCGGAGAAGGGCAAGCCGGGCCAGTACATCGGCAAGGTGGACGCGGGCTCGCCGGCCGAGGCGGCGGGGCTGCGTCGCGGAGACCGCATCCTCGAGGTGAACGGCCACGCCATCGCCGGCGAGTCGCATAAGCAGGTGGTGGCGCGCATCAAGCAGCGGCCCGGAGACGCCGAGCTGCTGGTGGCGGCGCCCGCGCCCGGCGACCCGCTGCCGGACCTAGACGCGCCCGAGCCCGCGGCGGCGCCCGGCGCTGAGGAAACGCCCGGCGGGGACGCGCCGGACGCGCCCGGCGGCGGGGAGCCGCCGCGCCTCAACCTGCACATGACGGCGGCGGAGATGCGCGCGCAGCTCGCCGCCAAGAAGCGCGTCGACCCCAAGAAGGTGCCCATGGACCTCAAGTCCAAGTTCGACATCGTGAAGAAACTGTGATGTGCGAGTGTGTGCGTGCGCGTGACGTCAGAGCGTAGCGCGACCCGCTAGTCTCGAGACTTGCGACAGAATGCTACAATCGTGCCTTCCGTTTATTGCCATTGAATGTTGTACATAGGTACCTATTGTTGAGGAGTTTTATTGCAATTTAATTTTATTATTTTTTATTAAGTATACATAATATAATATTTATAATTGTAAGGTAGGAGCAACGATCGACTATTATGAGATGATTTTATCTAAATGTGTAGTTAGATTTATTAAACATACATAAGTGCAATTATTGTTGAGTGATCAATAAAAAGTTTAATTTTACATTTCTCTGTGTTTTCCTGTGATCGTAGAGTCATACCTACTCGTTATTTGTTACTGCCGTTTATTTATTTTACCTTTAAAATTAATGATATCATTAGTGTGTACGTAGGTATATTATTATCAGTGAGCGTATTAAATCTCGGGCAAACAATAGGTACACGAGTGATAAGCAAAACATAACACAAGTATGGTTCCGCTAACTAAATAATGTAAGTAAATGCCTACCATAAACTATTCGTTGCACTTACTAGTTTCAGAGCACGTCTCATTCTTAATAGAGGTACGAAAAAATTAAAAAACTTTTTTACTTAGACGTCTGTAATTTTATTGTCAATGACTAGGTTTGGCCACATTTGTCGAAAGCATACGTCTTGAGACTTTTATACTTATTGAATACATTATCAGTGTAGAATGCGCAAAAGATAGTGAAATTTGGTTAGATCGCTGACATATCTCACTCATAATTTAAACCATAAAGTTAGCGACCCATCCATACATTTAGTATTGAAGATAACTGTCACACAAGACTGTAAAAATTCACAGATGTCACAGTCACCTCAAGAATCGGAGCGTTGAAAATGAATACAAAAATTTACGAAACACAATTATTCTGAAATAAAAATCTCTTCTACAAAATTTTGTAAAAATTTAAAACCGATTTTCAAATTTCCAACTCGAATGCATTTCTCGCCTGCATCCGCATCTTTTAACAACATTATTGACATGATTATCGGTCAATAATTATTAACCGATTTTCAATTTTTTTGAAACTAAACTAATATCCTAGGACCCGTATTTTAATTTTTTCTTATGTTAGTTTTTTTCACAAATTATATTATTTTGTCACTGATTAAAACCTTAGCAAGACGTATCCCTATTCTTTATGGTTAAACACCTAAATCAATCGACGCGAATAAAATCACGTACATTGTGGTCAATGACAGCTCTACATCTAGAGCTGCCCCTATCCCCAGGGAGTAGTAAGAAAGGGATAGCAATATAATTCGAGCTGTCATTTAAGTTTAGGTAAAAGATTGAGTACAACAAAATTAGCACCAATTATCTAGGTCCTAGGAGCTAATACTGATGCAAAGGACTTGTACCGTAAACTGTTTTCATATCGCGGCATGTACTACAACTACACAGTACATACTAATGATAACGTCCTTGTGGTGACTAGCGAGGCTCGCAGGGCCGCGGAGGCGCGGAGCAGCCAACAGATAGGCATGCAGGTGCGCGCGGCGAGTGAGTCGTATGCATTCTTCGCGCGAACCGGTTCCGATGTTCTACGAAATCGTCGCGCGACAAGCGATGCTACTTCTTAAATGAGAATTATTTGAGGTCGTTATATTATTTTGAACACCCAACATCTTACAAGAGTTTAAGTGAGTCGGTTGCACGTTAGAACGTTATAGTACCGTAACTAGTGTTACCAAAATGTGGTTCGAAAACTTAGAATGTAGGTTGAAAAAATATAATGTTGTATAAACATTGAAATTTCAATTTTATTGTCATACTATCAAGTTACATTAATCTATTCGTCATGGGAAGAATCCTCTGCCGTGGCCCGAGCCAGCTATGGGCGCAGGCCAGGGTAGGTATAGTAAGATTTTAATGAATCCTTGTGGAAATCATTGTTTTTTAGATTTTTGAAAAACAAATGTTTTCTGGGTAAAAGTTGTTAATGATTGTTTTTGGTGAAAATCCCTAAGTTGAATGTCCGAGAACTTTAATGGTTTCATAACGGTAAATAAAACTCTCATGAAATAAAACGCGGATTTGCTTGACTCTTATTTCAATTAATATTTTATATAATTTTACACTACAATTATTTCTGACAAACGTGGCGGAGGTCGGAGACAAAAAAGGGAGGAAGTATGTACCATAGATGACAGATTGAGAAAAGTATATGAAGTTTGGGATGCGTTCTATTTATCCAACACACAGATCCAACACCCTCCTCTGAACGCAGACCCATTGCCTTGGTGAATCCTAGGTGCTTAGGTCGGTGCAGACCCTTGGTGAGGACATCAGCTACCATGTCCTGTGTGCTCTTGTAGGTTATTGAGACTTGCTTGTTCGTCACCCTCTCTCTTATAAAGTGGTAGCGGACGTCTATGTGTTTACTTCTAGCATGGTATGTATCGTTCCCTGAAATACTAATAACACTTTGATTATCACAATAAATAGAGGTAGGTATACCTGACAGATGTGGCCAGAAATCAGTTTCCAACTGTCTCAACCAGATAGCTTCCTGTATAGCAGTGGCTAATGACATGTATTCAGCTTCTGTACTAGATAGAGCTATAGTTGGCTGTTTCTTAGAACACCAACTTATTGCATCACCCTGAAACAAAAATACATATCCGGAACATGATCTTCTGTCTTCTGTATCAGTAGCCCAGTCCAGCACAATATTAGCATCATTTTTCTTGAAGGTAAGTTTGGTATTCAAAGTTCCCTTTAAATATCCTAGAACTCTTTTAACTGCAATCCAGTGTTGAGCAGTTGGGCTGTTATTATATCTACATAACATGTTGACTTAACTGGATCCTGTTTGAATACTTGTATGTATAATAGGTAAATGAATCTGTATATTTTAACTGATTGATACACGAAATGCCCCTGACCGCGATCTCGCCTGGTGGTACTGGTGAGTGGTGATGCAGCTTAACATAGTAGTCGACTAACCTGTTAGGGGAGTAATTGGCAAGTTATGGAATGAGTGGTAACATAGCCATAACTGAAGTGTCCCACCAGAGCCAGACCATACAAGAGACCACCTCGGCCGATCCCAGGGTCTTACACGAGACACACGCTCGCCGCTGGGCCACGGAGGTCTTCAAAACTTAGCAGCGCGGCCTCAATGCTCAGCTGGTGTGCGTGGCGCCTTAGTAACGCGGCCTCAATGTTCAGCCTTAGCCAGCTGGTGTGCGTGGCGCCTTAGCAGCGCGGCCTCAATGTTCAGCCTTTGCCAGCTGGTGTGCGTGGCGCCTTAGCAGCGCGGCCTCGATGTTCAGCTGGTGTGCGTGGCGCCTTAGCAGCGCGGCCTCAATGTTCAGCCTTTGCCAGCTGGTGTGCGTGGCGCCTTAGCAGCGCGGCCTCAATGTTCAGCCTTTGCCAGCTGGTGTGCGTGGCGCCTTAGCAGCGCGGCCTCGATGTTCAGCTGGTGTGCGTGGCGCCTTAGCAGCGCGGCCTCAATGTTCAGCCTTTGCCAGCTGGTGCGCGTGGTGCCTTAGCGGCGCGGCCTCAATGTTCAGCTGGTGTGCGTGGCGCCTTAGTAACGCGGCCTCAATGTTCAGCCTTTGCCAGCTGGTTTGCGTGGCGCCTTAGCAGCGCGGCCTCAATGTACAGCCTTTGCCAGCTGAGCGCGCACCGGCCTCGCCGGCGCGACTCGCGACACAGGTATCCGTGCATATATTTTGTTAAACAGCCTTCTACACATTGGCCTCGCTCGGCCAGTACACTCGGCGAGCGGCTACAGTGCTACGTTAGCCGCTTTGGTTTTGCGGCTAGCATATTCGGCTGCAGTATGCACTTTGCAGGGCATTATGTCCTAGGATTCGACAACCGGCTTGGTTGGAACCAGTTTATTGCTAGAAAACCAGCAATAAACTGGTGCGTTTCGTTTAAATGTTTCCAACGGCCATTATTCTTTATCATTAATCACATGCTGGCCGTTTACTAAAGGTAAGTTGTGAGCTGTTATGATTTAGTTTAAGATGGTAGAGCTAACCTGTTAGGGGGACGGCAGTTATATTGAACCCTTACGCCTAATTGGTTTCTAAACGGCATCGTACTGGAACGCTAAATCGCTTGGCAACACATCTTTGCTAACTAGTCTAGCAAAAGCCTCTCACCAGACCACACCAGAGAAAATTCTAAAATTATAAATTCCCAAATCAACCCTGTCGGGGATCGAACCCCGTACTTACCGTGCACTTTTTAAGATCACAGCTCTTTCCACTTCACCAGCGTGTCAAAATTCCAATCGCCCACACTGAACCAAGGTGTAGTGGTGCGTTAGAGTCACAGTGTTTGCTTCGATGTAGGATTTACCACGAGCAGCTGACGTCATAGCGGTGACCTTGCGCCCGCACACACACACACACAGGCCGATGCGGTCAGTGAGTTCGCTGCCGGCTGTACTCACCACAGTACAATCAGCGCGGACCAGTTATTGTGTTCGGTTATATCATCAATTTTAAAGTTAACTAAGTCTGAGTTAATTCAAAACCACAACACGAAATTCGACGGCTTCTAACACGGTGCACCCAGGAATATTTCAGAAGCGAGGGTACACATTTAAGTCAGTTTAAACTTCTAAATGTGGTCGGTGTAATGAGATTTCGGCCAGTCTCTAGTATATTTGCAATTTATCACGAATTTTTTGTTGAAGGTAAGGGAAAGGAACCTCCATATCAGAGTCGCAAATTATGAAATGCGCAACGTAAGAACACATCGTGTTATCTAGGCAACTGTCTACCCGATCAGCGCCAAAGACTTTGTGCTATAAAGCTGGCCATTTCAGACAGTACTGGATTGGCTTGCGACGTTTACACTCGTAATTATGTGATTACAGCACGTAGGTACCTACGTACTGCAACTATGATTGCAGTAAACTTTACTCGGTGAAATAATATGAGTTTTACTAATGATAGGCCTTTGCCTCTCTTGAAATATCTGTAATAAGATATTTCAAGAGAGGCAAAGGCTTTTGTCAAGAGGAATAAGTATAATGGTTAAAATCAGTAACGGTATCTTAAAACTAAAGCTACGAGGGTTCCAAACGCGCCCTGGTCTGAGAAGCCCTGGCCCACAACAAACTCAGCCGGGTTTTCTTTTCATTATCACCATTTCACAAATCATCTTAAATAAGGAACTATCAGAGCCATTAGATCAAATCATTGCCAAGCTTCCTTCTCATTTATGTAATCCTTTATATGGTAATAGGACTTCTAATGAGTTTACGTTTTACATTAACTTTGAACTTATTCAGAGAACTAATTGAAATATGTCAAAAAAAATTGACAAAAAATCATTTATAGATAGAAACAGTATAAAGATTAATTTTTATACGACTGCCTGAAAAAGGAGTACATTGTTTTCAGGGTTCATGTATGTATGTATATATATATTGTCAGCTAGCTTATTTCGGGTGACTTAAGCTAGTAAACTTTTAAAAAAAGTTGTAGGGGTGACCATGGTCTCGCAATAAAGACCAAAATTGAAAAAAAAAATCGAAAATAAGATTAACTATATAATCATCATCTAGAAAATGATGAGTAGATTCCAAAGATATATAACACTATAGTTCAATATTTAGTGATTCACAAAAAAATATCATTTAATAAAAAATGTGAATAAGATTCCAAAGGCTATACAATGTGTCACCGTAAGATTATAAAAACCGTTAGATTATAATCTAACTCGCAAAATTGCAAACTGTGGAAAGATTACAATTTAACGTATTATTTTTCGTTAAATTGTAATCTGTTATTTTTATTAACCCGATAGAACCTAAGTGCCCGGCCTGCGGCCGGGGTTACCTCATTGTTTATATCGAACCCTTTTTTTTTTTTTTTTTTATCGCTGGGAAATGCGTTTAGGCATCCCTCTCGGAAGCAGGCAGTGTGAAACTGCGATGCTTCCGAAAGGGTATGTGGGACTCACTGGCACTCCAGAATACCCACTAAAACCCAGCGGCGCTCCTGCGCATCGCCTTAAGGCTGGGTTACGGGAACACTTGCGCAATCATCCGCGACCCAGCCAGCGACATCCGCCCAAGCGGACCCTCCTGCAGGGGGCATGCTGCCCCGACTCCCCCTCGTGTTCCTCCGCGACTGAGGCTCAACGGGCGACAACGACGACGACGACGACGAAAACGACGACGACGACGACGGGCTGGCCGCCCGGAGCTCCCGTCAGGGTGGGAGGCGCCGGTCTTGCGCGCGCCTCCTGCGCCCGGCCCTTCGGCGGCGGAGAGGGTCCGCGTTGGCAGCTGCCTCACGCAGCCGTTCCGCCGCCTCCTTCTGGGTCATCACCTCCTCGCAGAAGGAGGCGACGGCGTCCCAGGACTCTTCGCTGCCCACCATGGCTCGGACGACGGCGGGCAGCGAGAGGTCCGGCCCCACCACTGCCGCGAGTGCGGCGCGCTGGGGCGCCCACTCGGCGCACGACTCCAGCGTGTGCTGAGCCGTGTCCTCCACGTGGCCGCACTCGTGGCACACCTCGGTGGGCTCCCGTCTCGCCACGCCGCACAGGTATCTCCCGAAGCAGCCGTGCCCCGAGAGAACCTGCACGAGGTGGAAGGAGAGGGCCCCGTGCGTCCGGCCGGTCCAGAGCTCCAGGACGGGCCGGATCGCCTCGATCGTCCGCCTGCCGGCAGTCGGCGCCAGAAGTCGGTCCCGCCAATGAGCGGCGAGATCGGCCTCCGCCAGCCGCCGCCAGGCGCGATCCTGCGCCGGCGTAGGGTGTTCCCCCCGGATGCGGGCATCCAACCTACGCCAATACGCCGCCGCGAGCACTTCGGCATCGAGGTCCCATGGCGGCGTCCCCGCCAGCACACAGGCCGCCTCGCACGACACTGTCCGGTAACCCCGTATCACTCTGATCGCCATGACCCTCTGCGGTCTCCGCAGCAGGGCCCGAGTTTGGGCGGTCAGAGTGTCCGACCAGACAGGCGCTCCGTAGAGCGCCATGGATCGCACGACGCCCGTGTACAGGCGCCGACACCGCGAGCTCGGTCCGCCCAGGTTTGGCAGGAGCCGACTCAGGGCTCCAGCAGCTCCCACGAGCTTCGGGACGAGACGCCGAAAGTGCTCCTCGAATGTCCACCGGCTGTCGAGGACGAGTCCCAGGTACTTCATCGTACGCTCGACGCCGATGGACACTCCGCCCACCACCAACTCGGACCGGGCGGGAGGCGCCCTCCGAGGCCCGTGAAAGCACAGGGCCTTGGACTTGTGCAAGGCCACCTCCAGGCCCAGGGCCCGAATCCTCGCTACGACGTGGGCCACGCCAGCCGTGGCCCTACGTCTAGCCTCCCGAAAGGTGCTGCCGCGAGCCGTGACGAGGGTATGACGATGACGGGCGTCGGCGTAACATATTACGCCGACGCCCGTCATCAAGGCCCCGCGCAGCACCCAGTCGTACCCGACGTTCCACAGGAGGGGCCCGAGAACCGAACCCTGTGGAACACCGCACGACATCGTCCTCTCCGACCAGTCCGCGCTGGTCGGATACCCGACCGATCGCCCGGAGAGGTAGGCGGCCACGATCCTCTCGAGGTACGGAGGAACCTCGTGGTACCTCAGCGCTTCCCGAATGCAGCTCCAGGGCAAGGTGTTGAAGGCGTTCGCGATGTCGAGCGACACCGCCACCAACACCTCGCCCCGGGACACCGCACTCTCCGCAAGGGCCCTCACGCACAGAATGGCGTCTACAGTGGACCTGCCCCTGCGGAAACCGTACTGGTTGTCGCTGAGGTCCGGCCCCACACTCTCCAGGTGGTGAACAAGGCGAGCGGCGATGACACGCTCGAAGAGCTTGCTCACCTCGTTCAGCAGCACGATCGGTCGGTATGACGACGGCTCATGGGCCGGGCGGCCGGGCTTCCCGATCAGGACCAGTCTCCCCTTCTTCCACTCCCCGGGAAACTGGCCCCTCTCGAGGCAGGCACCGAACAAGGCCCGGACCCACGGCTCGAGCGGCCCCAGGGCGAGAGCCCAGGCGCGACCAGGGATACCGTCGGGACCCGGGGCGGTGTTCTTCGCGCGCATGCGCAACACCGCCGCCGCCAGCTCTCCCTCCACGACCGGGGGCGCGGCCGAGCTCCGGACTCTCTCCTCGGGAGGAGGCGCCATGCGAGGCGCTCCGCGGTCGGCCCTTTCGGGGAACAGGGTCGCGACCACCGACTCCACTACGAAGGGCTCGAGACTCGATGTTATTGGAGGGGCCGCGGGTCGGAGCTTCTTCCGGACCGCCTTGTAAGGCCTTCCGAACGGATCCCCATCCAGAGTCTCGAGCATCTCCTCGTGCGCCAGGTCCATGGCCACCCCGATGGCCTCGCGCAGCGCTCGCACAGCGTCCCTGTAGAGGGAGTAGAGCCGCTCCTCCTCCGCCAGGTCCCGTCTCCTCCGCCGGCGGCAGCGGGTGTATTGGCGTCTCGCCGCCACGCAGGATCTGCGCAGCAGCGTGAGCTCGTCGGACCACCAATACACCGCTCGCCTCGAGGGGATGGAGTGCACCCTCGGCATCGCCCCGTCGCAGACGCTCGTCATGGCCTCGCCAAGACGCGCCGCTTCGGCTTCCACACCGCCCAGACCGCCCTCTCGAGGCGCAGAGAACCAGGCCTCGACAAGGGCAGCCTCGACCAGGAAGTCCCGGTCCAAACGTTTCAGAGACCAACGAGGACCGGGAGGCGAGGGCCGAGTCGCAACACTCGCGAAGGCCGCGCTCGCGGAGACGGCGAACCTGATGTAGCGGTGGTCCGCCAGTGTCTCCACGTCCTCCATCACCCTCCAGCCCCGGACGCGACGCGCCAGGGCGGGGTCGGCGAAGGTGACGTCCACGACGGAGCCGCCCTGCCGCCGCACGCAGGTGTGGACCGACCCTCGGTTGAGGACCGTGAGGCCGGTCGCCGTCGCCCACTCCACCAGCTCCTGCCCCCGAGGGTCCGTCGCTGGACACCCCCACGCCACAGATTTAGCGTTGAGGTCTCCAGCGACGAGCACGCGGCCGGAGCGACTCCTGCCGATCAGAACGCCGACTTCGTCCAGAAACTGTTCGAAATCGGCGAGACTCCGATTCGGCGAGAAGTACACCCCGACGACCAGGATGTCACCCACCACGGCCGAGACATATCCCCGACCTCGGACTACGTCTACGAAGGCCGGAGAACCCACCACGGGACGGGACGTCATCGCCACCACGCCGTCCCTGTCTCCCACCCAATCGTCCCCAGATGGGACGCGGTAGGGCTCGGCGACCACGGCCACGTGGATCGACCACTCCGCCATGCTCTGGAACAAAAGGTCCTGAGCTCTGGCGCAGTGGTTGATGTTCGCCTGGAGGAGGTTCAGGTCCATTACTGGTCCGTAGCCATTGGAACCTCCTCCTCTGCCCCTCGCGGCGCCTCCGCTTGCTGGGATGCGGGGGAAGGCCTGTCGCCGCTCCCTCCTCCCTTCTTCCCCTTAGGCGGGGGCACGCAGGCCCTGCCACCCGCCCGGTGCTCTGACGGCCGCCCGGCCGCCGCGCAGGCGGCGCAGCGAAGCGCCGCGGTGCAACCGCGGGCCTTGTGGCCTGGTTGGCCGCAGCGGTAGCACAGACCGCTGCGGTCGACCCCCTCCGCGCATTGGGCGCCCACGTGCCCAGGTGCTAGGCACCTGAAGCACATCAGCGGGAGGTCGTCCAGCAGCTCGACCCGAGCGGAAACCCACCCCACCGTTAGGCGCCCTCCTGCCGCTATCTTTTTGGCTGCCGCGACGGGGCAGCGCACCAGCACTGCGCCCAGCCCGTCGCGTCTCACCCCCACCGCACCGGCCTTCACCTGCTCCGCGGGGCACTCCCCGGCCCTGGCGATCGCCGCCGCTACCTCCGCGCTGGTGACGGAGTCGTCCAAGCCCGACACCCGCAAGTCGACTGACTTTACAGGTCGGGTCACTCGGACGACCTCGTCACCCAAGACCTCCCGGAGCCTATTGGCCAGGGAGTCCGCCTTCTCCGCACTGGAGGCTCCGGCACCGGGGAACTCGAATATGCGGCCCCCCGTTGCCGCTCTCCGGAACCGGACCCCCTGGGCGCCCAGATCCGCCGCGTCGATCTTCGCCTTCGCGGCGGCGATGACCTTTTCGTAGGTCGCGCCCCTTTCCTCTGCCGCCGGCAGCAGTGTCAAGACCACCGCCGACGACTGAGGAATGCGAAGCTTCCGGGGCTTCCGGGGCTTGCGGGCGCGACCCTTCTCCTCTGGACGCCCCCCAGGACCGACCCTCGTCCACTCCGACGACGGCTGCGACTGTTGTTGCTGCCGCCGTTCTTGCGGACCGGGCATCTGGCCACCCTGCCCTCCCTTCCCTTTGTTCTTCTTCCTTTTCTTCTTCGTCTTCCTCGCCCCCCTCGTTTCGGAAGGTGGGGAAGAAGAGGAAGGAAGCGGGCCCTCCGTCTCCGGCCGAGTCCTGGGTGGCCTCGGTGCCGGCCCCGCTGGGGCTGGGCCAGGAGGCGTGCCGCTAGGCGGGCTATGGGCCGGCGCCGCTCTCGGCGGGGGTGCCCTCGCTCCCGTCGCTCCGGAGGGTCCCGGAGCAGGCCTCGACGTCGCGTCTGCATACGTGGGCCCACCTCTCTTTTTATCGGAGGCCAGAGGTGGCCTCACGGACCGCTCCGGGAGGAGTCTGTCCTCAATGGAGGCCAGACGGGCATTCAGCATCCCCCCGACCTGCAGCATCACCGCCCGGCAGATCTCCTCCACGGAGGTCGCAGCGGCAGCAGCAGGGGTGGGCCCTGGATGTCCACCCCTGTCGCCGTCCTTGCGGGGAGGAGGCCGCGACCCCGAGGGTGCCTCCTCAGTCCTTCCCGGGGGAGTAGGGGCGGAAGCCTGTCTCCGCGCCCTCTCCATCTCCTCCCTCATCTGGGCCATCTCTTTGCGGAGATTGGCCATCTCGGCCTGCAGACGGGCATTGTCCGCCTGCAGCTGCCGCGTCTCGTCCGATACTGTGCGCGACGCCAGAACAGCAACAGCCTCTTTAATGGAGGCCGCTGCGTCCTTCAGGTCGCGCACAAACGTACCCTTCAGGTTGGAGGACTTGGTGGCCACCTTGGCTATCAGGTCCAGGTCCTCCAGTACATTCTCCTGAAGCCGGGCAGCGGTCTGCACATCTACCCGCTGCCCCGTCACCGGCACGCGCGTTTCGCGCCTGAAGCGCGCCACGGCGGCCTCCTTCAGGAGAGCCGTCTCCGCCTGCTCTCTGGCCTGGGCTCTCGCCTCGGCCCTCTTCTCCAGGGCAAGAGTCTGCCGAGCTTTGCCCAGGCCAACGTAACGCCCATGGATAGGCGGACGCCCTCGTCCTCTGACGGCTGGCGACCCCGGCCTCCCCTCATCGGAGGAAACGTCATCTCCCTCGCTGAGGCGAGGCCGTTTCACCCCCGGCATGCTCCGTAACTCCGTCGAAGACGCAGACCCCGACCTGGGCCTGCTGTCTACCGATATCAGGCTGCAGTCGGACTCCGCCGACATCTCCGCTACCTGCATATCCTTCTCCTGCCAAAACCTCCCTGAGGTTCCCTCTCCCTCCTCGCTCCTCGTCTCCTCCACCGTTGTTGGGTTTAAATTTAAATTTTCCATTTGAATCCCACGAGTATGGGGGAAAAACGGTCCATCCGAGTGGTGCCCCCTGCACCCGGATAAGCCTACTACGTCCTGGGGGTCGGCCGGTACCCGGACGGGGGTGCGCTAAAGACTGAAGCCCTCTGAGGTTAGAGCGAATCCATCAGCCATTCATCCTCTCGCCGCGCACCAAAACTTAGGATTTGGATCATTTTTTATAGAGGTTTGTTCCTCGCGGTCCAGGCGACCAAGCCAAGACCCTCGGTCCCAGTGTCGGTCATGAGACATGACCACGTCCGACACTCCTAAGGGGTTCCGAGTTGGTGGCGAGGACTGCGTGAGACTAATTCCCGCGCAGCCCGCTCGGAGGCAGGGTGAGTGCACACCGAGCCCGCCCGAGGACTCCCTCCCCTCCAGAGGGTCCTCCCTCCACCTGAGCGTTTCCCCCGCTCCCTCCCCCCTGAGCGTTTCCCCCGCTCCCCCCCCTTGAGCGTTCCCCCGCTCCCTTGGGCGTCTTCGCCCCCCCTCCCCCCTGGGTTCCTCCACTGTGCCCTCAGCTGATCAGAGGGACACGCGGAGAACCACCCCCTCCCCCCCTGCCAGGTTATTAGCCATGGCTAACAATATCCCATAGAGAGAAATTGTTAACCATGTTACCGGGGTGCACCGGCCCAAGCACTGCCCTTCCCTCCGGACGTGTCCAAAGGGACTAGCAGTGCCCGAGCACACTAGGAGGTTACCTGGCCCGCCACCCCTTTATATCGAACCCTAACCTAACCTACAAGAAACAGAAAAGAAAACGTAAATACAATGGATATTTCAAAAATTTACAGAACATTGAACGGTTCACAATCTTTCGACAGTTTACAATTTCGCGAGTTAGATTATAATCTAACGGTTCTTACAATCTTACGGTGACTTAAGCAAATTGCTTATTATGGAGGTAAACTCCAAAAATAATATGGCAGGGCAGTCGTATTTTTTAATTCGTTCACTTGTTGATTCATAATTTTGCTAAACATTGGTTGTGAAATGAAAATTTGTGATTTGTTTTTTACCCGACTGCGGAACGCACAGGGTTATGTGTTCATCAGTCTAATATATGTTTGTTTGTTCCTTGCAGGACAGCTACAGCCTAAACGCGTGGATCGATTTTGATGATTCTTGCACCAGATTATTATAAAACTAGCTGATGCCCGCGACTTCGTCCGCGTGGTGAATGTTTTTTTAATTCCCGCGGGAACTGCTTAATTTTCCGGGATAAAAAGTAGCCTATGTCACTCTCCAGGTCCTCAACTATACCCATGCCAAAAATCACGTCGATCCGTTGCCCCGTTGCGGCGTGATTGAAGGACAAACCAATAAACCAACAAACACACTTTCGCATTTATTATTAATTATGAACAAGTGTGATTCCTAATACTAAAACTAAGTATTTTTATTTTTATTTGATGATATCTTTTGAATGGAATGTCCGATTTCAATAATTCAAAAAGTAATCATCAGGTATTGAGACAGTCTTGAATATTGAATTATTTATTTGGATAAAAATTTATAAATGGTATGGATAACACGGTCTGATTTTGATCGGCATTTCTATCAATTTGTTAAATGTAAAAAAGTAGTTATAGTGACGTAACTACAATAGTTAGACACATGGTCTCGCGAAGTTTTTTGTAGATATTGATATATTCTATAATATTGTCGAACATTTTTTTGTCCTATCATTAATACTCTTCGCAGCGTATGCGATGAAAGACATTTTATGGCTAATTTTTTTACACCTTCGGTTGGTTTTAATAGGAATTTCTAAAGATTTCTATAGTAATCTAGTACTAAATATAGCCATGTTACTCAGTGATAATGTAGCTTTCTAATGAAAAAAGAATTATTAAAATCGGTCCAGTACTTTTTGAGTTTATTCGTTACATACAAAAATACAAATCTTTCCTCTTTATAATATTAGTGTAGATTATAAGATTCACTACTAGGGCACTTATATAATAAAGTTAGTTACGAAAAAAATTTAAAAATACATATTTAGGTACTTACCTCTCTCTTACCTTTATGACTACGTATGTACCCACATCAGTTTTGTAATACGTGTATCGAAAACTATTTATTTCTGAAGTAGAAGGAAATGGGTGATGTATAATTTTGGAACATTTTAAACATGAGGAAAATGAGAACAGTACCAAAATCATATAAATTATGTTTTCCTGTTGCAACGGTAAAGTGAAACGGTACTTGCTTAAATAAAATCCATCTATATTAATCAATACCTACCAGTTAACATGAAAAAGGAAGTACCTAAGTAAGTAATCAAAGATGTTTTGGAAGTGTCACGTACCTCGTTCTCACAAATAAAAATTATGTAATTTTAATAATTGTAATTTATAGTTGTATTGTAATTTTCACTCACACTAGCCGCGTGGCGTGAAAACGCCGACCACTTAAAATTACTAAATCGTTTAGTTACTACTTTATCACTTACCAAGGCTTTATTCTCTGACTAAATGAGATGAAATTGTTTTTTTCCCCGCAAGAACTCCTTAATTTTCCGGTCTTAAAAGAAGCCTAGGTCCTTTCTCGGGTTGCAAGTTGCAACCTACTCCTATAATCAAACAACATAAAAATCGGTTGAAAAGATGGGCCGTGAAAGCGTAGCACACAGACAGGCAGAATTACTTTTGCTTTTATAATATTATTATCGATATGCCTGTCTTTGATGTAGAAATGCAAAAATTGGAAGTATTCTGAGGAGTGCTACGGTACCATTCCACTCTCTTATCTACCTACAGGTTACAGCCACACTACATCCACGTACGGCACGTTACCGAAAGTAATTTTCCGCTCACCACGTCAGGACCTGATTACGTAGGTATTTTCGCAAATGGAATAGCAATCAAATTTTAGCAAATAGTACTGTACCTACGTAGTTTCAACGGTAGCAATCCTCTCTGATAGGCCAACACCCTTAACCTTCTTGTTCATACTTTATCACGGAGTTCACCAATGCAACGCCTGCTTCTATACAACAGCTTCATTAATACCTAGTCAGGTAGTTGGTGAAGCTCGGCAGTTAATATGTATTGTATTGTGCTCTGTAGTGTACTGTACATTGTACAGTCACAGAATAATATAATAGTACGTACAGTAGCGCGCAGCGCACGTACCCGGTAGGTACCTACTCGTATACCTGCAAGGCCGCTGATAGCGTGATGATGACTCACGGTTACCACTTGTCGCTATTGTGTTAGTACTTATAAAGTAACGTTTTGTCAGCCAAGGCTTAATCATTTAGTGATTATTTCATTTTTATTCCACTACAAGTTAGCCCTTGACTGCGATCTCATCTGTGGTAATATGCGGTATAATTATGACGTAGTATATGGTGATGATGGGGTCAGCCGTTATAAAGATCACAAACTTATTTTTATTAGATCACTTTTAAAAATGGAATTTTGTATCAAAACAGACGTAAATTTACCTAGTTTAACAGCGTACAATGTATATTATTCATGCAAATGTACAAAAAAGAAATCTGACCGACATTGCGGGTGCGGTGCGCGCTGACGATTACCAATGCGCGGTACTTGAACCATGGAATCCAGATTAAAGTAATAGAATAGGTAACTGAACTGTTATTAATGCGGGGACGAGGGCGCTGATTTTGACCGAATCACTTGTGTAAAACTAGCTTTTGTCCGCAGCTTTGCTCACGTTATATTCTATTTTCATACACATTTTAAATTTCTATTTCACCCTATTATAACATTTGATTTTACCCTTTTAGGTGTTGAATTTTCAAAAATCCTTTCTTAGCTGTTGCTTACGTCATAAAAGCTAGGTATCTGTCATATATATATAGGTATGTCTTTCAGCTCGATCCGTCTAGTGGTGCTTGACAACCATCATGCCTTAAGCAGTGAGGCCTATGTTGTAGCGCGCTTGCCTAGAAGATGCCTATTCAATTAAATTCAATTTCGTATCAGAAGAATGGCATTACTTTGTCATCACTCTGGAAGAAGGAATGTCGATGGTAAAACGGTCAAGGTTGCGAACGTTGTGACTTCTGAGAACATTCTCCAAAGTGTGTCCCACAGGAGACCGGCAGGCTGGCGACAATGCGACAGTGCGGTAAGCAGCGATGCATCTTGTATAGTGATAACTTCACCTGTGTACAAGGAGTTGATCATGCTGGAAGATGCAGCGATACAAGCGAATTCCATATGCACCGAGTTGGTACTTGGCAGAGCCATCCCACAGGTGGTAGCAGTAAGTACTTTATGTCAGATCGTTGAGAATATACAGAAGATCTATACCCATCCCAAGCCAAGTAAATTAAGCTTTGACACTATGCAAATAAGTCTAAATTTATAATAAGGTACAGTGGTAGGTCACTGGCATAAAGGCGCGGTGACCATTCCATTTCTTACTACCATTTCTACAGCTACTTATTCTGATATCTGCGACCTACCTATACCTCTAAGATATTCGGCGGCGGACGCGCTTTCCGGCAGTTGCACAGACCACCGACACAGCCGACTCACATCCGACACACGGCCGGGAGCCGACTTCCACTAGACCAACATTCCACTATCTTTCATCATCAGGTGTTTGAGGCTTTGAGTTCTCGAGAGAATCGATTCTTTATTATGTTCCGGGTAACATAAGACAAGACATAACATCCAAAAAGTGGGCTCTCTGAATTTACCCAAGTCGGGTCACAGTTTTAAAAAATAATACCTTACTGCTTGTTCCTATTTCTGTTTTTCACTTTTTGTATACCTCGCATTAGTCTAGTTCGTTTGCCATCAAATTATTAACCATGTTATTCTAATCGGTTTGGTAATTGGTCACAGCGCAGCGCGGCGATAGTCACGAACCCCACCCGCTAGCCACCGTCACACTCCGACAAACTCACCCGACCGGTGACAGCGGCGCTAGTATATATGTCACCGTAAGATTGTAAAAACCGTTAGATTATAATCTAACTCGCGAAACTGTAAACTATAGCTAATAGCTATATATATTATACTTATGTAGCTATGCGTCTTGTAGCTCGCTTGACGTCATCAAGAAGAACGTTGGTTGATCGCAGTCGTCAGTCGTCACGGACGCTGGCTAGATTTTATAACCTATAGGAGAACGATGAACGATTGGTTTGCATAACCAGAGTTTAATGAACAGTATCCAATTTATACTTGATTTTCATTACATCCATATTATGGTATGTTATTACAAATAATAATTATCAAGATGATTGTATTTTTCAATGATGGATAACGAATAATTAATAATATGTTTATTAATCCAAGTTACCAAATGATACCTACTTTTTATATTAGAATCTAGAAAAGTAAGTAATTGTTATAATACTAGTCAATTAATATCCCTAATTACAAATTTTCATCTCTAAACATCCACCTAATATGTGTTTATATCTGAAGAATGAAACGTACGAAATATAATTGATGATTACACGATTATTTTCATAATGATATGGGCAATGGGATCGGAGGGACCTTATAATATCTTCAAATGAAACGTACTCATATAATTGGGATAGAACTTCACTTACAAGTAAGTTCGTTTAATCATCAATTAACGCTGTATTAATGAAACATTATATATCATCGGCTTTATAATATTGCATGCCGTAATTTGGATGTACACAACTATATTACATTAAGACCTGAAATCCCAAATTTGCAATAAATGAATCTTGAATATATAATATTGAATCTATAATTTATCAGGAATCAATATTTTTCTTGCGTCTTTACGAGCTTTTGATACATACAACTAGTATGTATCACACGATAGCAATTTTTCTTGTCTGTTTCTTGTAGGTTAGGTTAAGGTTCGATATAAACAATCAGGTAGTGCCCGGCACTTAGGTTCTATCGGGTTAATGTACCTAACAGATTACAATCTACCGAAAAATAATGCGTTAAATTGTAATATTTCGACAGTTTGCAATTTCGCGAGTTAGATTATAATCTAACGGTTTTTACAATCTTACGGTGACATATATAAGAGAGGATATGTTGCATTTTACTCAATTAAAGTTATACGAAGCATTTTATTATTAAAACATGTAAAACAATGTTTTGACTTTTCTTACTTACTAAAAGCTACGTTATTAGAACGAGACAGGTGTATTAAATTATTGCGTGAACGTGTCGCGCAATTGTCATATGACGTCATCAAATTAAGCAATTGAAGCCAATTTTTTGCTAACTACAAATGGCGCCTGTTGTGCTTCCGGTGTTTCAGTTGTGAATAATTACCTGTTTTGTGAATATTTTCATGTACTTTGTTGTACTTTTATAATAATCAACTATGGTGTAGAGCTCAGTTGTGGGATGTCATAATAATAATAATGTAAAACGCCCAGGAATTTCATTTCCTAAGTGAGTAACAAAGTCGTCTAGTTTTTCTTTTTGTGGCGAATATTTTAAGTTATTTCGTCTAATTATAGCTTAGTTTCTTCTTTGCTGAATCCAAAACACGTCAATTTTTGCGCTGTCCCCAAAAATTTTGGATTATTTCATTACTTTTTGTTTGGAGTGTGTTTATAGTGTGGGGATTGTATTGTTTACAAATAAATTTAATATCGATAAAATTAAAACTTCATATCACTCTTACTGTTTCTTAATCTGAGGGGTAAAGAGATGAAATTAAACAGTCAGCTTCTACATATAATATTGCCAAACTCATTTTAGGCTGTAGCGATGATAAGCTAGTGATTAAGACATCCGATCTCCGGTATGGTGTCTACTATTCGAAAATTACAGTGTCTATTTAAGTGGTTTTTGATCCCTTCACTGCAGTTATTGTGTATCATTTTAACTAATGTTGTACAATTGTTTCAGATTCCCAAAATATCATGAATTAAGGCTAAGATGGCTGAATGCTATAAACAGACCTGCCCCCCGACTGCCTAAAAGTGGTCGATCAAATCGTCAAAGTTCGGCGTCAAAGTAAAATAAACCATAACAGCATTGAATTAGAGCTCATCCGTTAATGGTATCGTACATACTTTGACATTTTACTTTGACACCAAACTTTGACGATTGGATCGGCAATTCTTACATAATTCTACCTCTGAGTACAAGCCTACAAAAGGAAGCAGAATATGTAGTCATCATTTCAATGGGAATGACACTCTAAAGCGTCAGCGATAATGCCTGCCCATTTCTACGTATACCAGTAAGAATCTTTACTTAATATTCTTATTTGTGATGAATAATAAAAACAATCATGTAAACTTCTCAATAATGCTTTTCTCTAATCCAAATAATAAAATTTTAGTATTTCTTTCTTATTGCAGAATTTATCACCTGGGCAACAGGCCATTCAACCCTTGCAAGAGTTGAACCTCAATTTGTGTCCAGAAACTAATAACGATATTTCTCAAAACAGAATACTTACTTCATACTTCAACCTATTGCAGGCTCCAATTTAAGCGTGAGTCTCCTCTCGGAATGAAAACGGTTTGGCCATAATCCACCAAGCTGGCCAACATGGGGGCGTTGCAGTATGATTATATTTTTACTCATCAGCCAGCGTCCACGTAGGAGCCTCCTGTTGGAATGCGAAGGGTTCAGCCATAGTCCACTATGCTGGCCAACAAGAGGCCCTCCGATCGTGATTACCATTTTTTTGAAAAACTACTGCTGTTTTTGGTTTTAGATATGCATATTCTTAGAAGTTCCATTAAATGTTTCAAATTTATGGGCACAAAGGAGAGCTGCAATAAATAATTTTTAAAATCAGTATATTTTTGTTATTGATATTATTATTATCACGTCATTCATTAACATTTTTCCATAATATCTAGATATTCCAACTAATATTATGAAACAGTTTTGTTTGTAAGGTTAACATTGAACTGCCCCCAGATTGTGTAAGAATTGACGATCAAATCGTGAAAGTTCGGCGTCAAAGTAATTTAAACCATAACAGGATTAAATTAGAGGTCAATTTCGTGTATCCATTCTCATACGTTTAGGTATGTACGATACCATAAACGTATGAGGATGGATACACGAAATTGAGCCCTAATTCAACGACTTTATGGTTTACTTTACTTTGACGTCAAACTTTGACGATTAGATCGGCAATTCTTACATAATAGCACCTCTGATAATATAAATTTATACTAATATTATAAACGCGAAGTATTGGATTTATGGATGGAAGAGATAGATTATAGTCTGGAATAACACATCGGCTAGTTTTCTTTCCGGAAAATTACAGCGGGAACCAAAAAACTCAATGCACGCGGACGGAGTCGCGGGCATCAGCTAGTTAATTATAAAATACTAATTCAATTCATTTATTTCAGGTAATGTGAACCCATATTAAAATACAATATCAACATTTTAGAGAGTTACCAAATGTCATTATTAAATTAAATTATACAAAAATATTATAATATTAATTATTAATTATAAAATTATGAATTTTTACCTAGTTTATGAAATCCATATTTAGACGTTAATATATTAAATTATACTTAAATACGGTTAAATGCACTAAGTTAAATTATTACATAAATATACAGCTTAATCCCCTCTACGAAGATGATTGCGGCCAGTCTCTAGTACCTTCTCTCCGGCATTCGTACTGCAACATGTCTATCGCAGCAATGCCTAAGGTAAGGACAATCAAGTCTGTCGGTAACCATCCTCAAAACTATGTTGGAGCTGCCCCGCACTCTGCGCACCAAAGACGCGCACCGCTTGCGCATAGTAGTGTTAAATTAACAGTCGGTGCGCGCTTCCGCAAACATGCCTGAGGCGCTGCAGAATCGGGGCAACCCCAACAACGTGCGCAAAGCATTATTGTAGAGGACGCGGAGGTCACTGTACTTTTTCTTTGTATAATTATATACAAAGAAAAAGTGAGCAGATAAGATTTTATGAATTGGTCTCCGAAGCTGTGATTTTACATCCAAAAGACACATTTTTGGTGGTAGGTGACTTTAATATTCCTGCAGCGAGTTGGGTCGCTTCTCAAAATGGTCGGTGTGCACAACTTATTGATGGGTCACAGGTACTTGTCAATGCATTATCAGCATTCTTATCTCTGAATAATTTAAGTCAATTTAACCTGATCCCTAATGCTAATAATCGGTTTTTAGATTTAATTATTAGCAACATTAGCTCCGTGCTTATTACGCATAGTGATTCACCATTGGTTAAGGAAGACTTACATCATCCGGCTCTCAACATTGAACCTCAACCTAAGTGAAAATATATATACCAAATATCTTACAAAGACTCCGAGAACAGTTAAATTATTTCATAAAGCCGATTATAATGTAATTAATAAGAAACTATCCGAGTTTAACTGGTATGACTGCTTTAAAGGCCTTGATGTCGACAGAGCCATTGGAGTATTTTATGATATTTTGAACAATATTATTGCTACTTATATTCCCACTAGAATAGTTATCGATAATAATATATATCCGGTCTGGTATTCAGCCGCACTTAAAAAAATCATAAAAGAAAAACTAAAATTTCATAAAAAATGGAAAATCTATAACAATTATGCGGACTACTGTTCCTTCCGGTGCCTTCGCGAAAGGCAGAAAAGGGTTGAAGCTGACTGCTACACTAGATACCTAGAACATGCGGAAAAAATTCTCCTTAAGAATTCTAGCTACTTTTGGACATTTGTTAAATCAAAAAAACAAACTGTAGACTTACCTGAAAGACTATACCTAGATGACGCTACTGCAAACAATGGTCAAGAGATAAGTGATCTATTTAATAAATACTTTCATTCATCCTTTGAACCAGATTTATCTTGTTTAACTTCTCCCGTTTATAATCCCTGTAACTCCACAAATGAAACGTGTATCAGCCTGTCGTCGGTCAGTATTTCACTGTCTACTGTTAAAAAGTACCTAAAATCACTTAATGTCAATAAAGGGGCTGGACCCGACGGAATACCGCCCCTTTTTCTAAAAAAATGTTTTTATTCAATATGTGTTCCATTATGTATTTTGTTTACTTTATCTTTGGAAACAGGTAACATGCCCACTTTTTGGAAGCAATCATATGTTGTTCCTTTCTTTAAAAATGGGGATAAGCATGATATTAAAAATTATCGCCCTATTTCCAAAATTAGTTGTATTCCTAAATTATTTGAACATATAGTCTACGATATAATTTTCCCAATTTTACGTCCTCTAATAATAAATCAGCAGCACGGTTTTGTCGACAGAAAGTCAACAGAAAGCAACTTATGCGAGTTTACTGATTTTGTTACTTCGGCTATGGATAAAGGATATCAGGTTGACGTCGTGTACACAGATTATTCAAAGGCCTTTGATAAAATTTCCCATAATATTCTTATTTCTAAACTTATGCATATTGGTGTTCATGGGGACCTACTTCGGTGGATTAAATCATACTTATTTAATCGCAGTCAAGCCGTTACAATTAAAGGTTACTGTTCATCGTTCATCCCTGTCCCTTCAGGGGTTCCTCAGGGCTCTCATCTTGGTCCATTATTTTTTAATGTTTACATAAATGACATTATATCTGTATTAAAACACTCTAATTTCTTGCTTTATGCTGACGACAATAAGATTTACAAAGTTATAAGTAGCGTAAAAGATTGCGTTGATTTACAAAATGACTTAGACTCACTCTGTCATTATTGTTCCCAAAATTCACTATTCTTAAATATAAAAAAGTGTAATGTTATAACATTTACAAGAAAACGTAAACCAATAACCTATGATTATAAACTAAAAGATGAAGTTTTGAACAGGGTATCCTCGGTGAGGGATCTTGGCGTAATACTAGATAAAAAGTTACTTTTTGATGAACACATCAACTACATCTCTAGTAAGGCTTATAGGATGTTAGGATTTGTTTTAAGGGTCTCCAAGGAATTTAAACTACCTTCAACACTTATACTTCTCTATAATTCGTTTGTAAGATCTATCATAGAATATGCTTCCACAGTTTGGAGTCCTCGGTATAAGGTACATATAGAAAAAATTGAAAGAGTACACAATCGGTTTTTAAAACGGCTTTCATATTGTATTTCACATAATACACATAATACCATATATGACAGCAATCTTGTTCCTACACTTTCAGCAGCTAGCAGACGTGTTCAAAGAGATCAAATCCTACTTTTCAAACTCTTGAATAATGGTGTTGACTCTCCATATCTTATTTCTAAAATAACTTTAAGATGTCCACGGATTAACTCTCGACATCCTAAACTGTTTCACATTGCACCAAGCAAGACAAATTATGCAGAAAATACATTTATAAAAAGATGTTGCAAGCAGTATAACCAGTTGTTTTCTGACAAAGACATTTTTCATCTTTCTCTCCCTAAGTATAAGGTGAGTATTAAAGATAGTTTGGCAAAAACCAACTAGCTCATAATTTTTTCATTTTTAATCAATATGTTTTTCTTTTTCTCTATTCTAATTTAAAGTAAGTATAATAGCAAATTTTGTTTTTCGTCTAGCGACTATACCCAACTATTCATTTGGAAATTTTTTATACAAAATGTGCAAAAATACGTTGAAAACTTTTATGGTTTAAGTGTAATGTTATATTTGTTTTACCTATTGTTTTTAAGGTTACTGTATGTGTTCAGAATAAAGTAAAAATAAAAAATAAAATAAAATAAATTAGCCCACACGCTGCATGTGAACAAAGATGTACAGTACGCTTTGAAAAGTGTAACTTTGACACTCACTGAGCAACGTGCAAACCTGCGGGCTATCATGTTTGCTCTAATCGAGAGGGACCTCCGCTCCCGTTCAATATCAGCATCATCCTTGAGGACCGCGATGATTACATACTATAGAACTCCTCCACCATGTCTAGAGGAACCCCAGACAGCAAAACAGGTGGCACATTCTGAGGACTTTTTGTACCAGGGGCCTCAAAAATCATGCATTGACTTTTCGCCACATTGTATTTCAAGCCATGACGACCTCACAAGTTTGAACAAGGCTTCTCATTCCACAAATCGAAGCACTCAGCAGCACCATGTCATCTGCGTAAATCAAGTTATTGACGCAAACGCCATCAACATGGCAACCCACATGCTGGCTACTGATCGCGACGATCAACTCATCAATGTACAAGTTGAATAGAGTTGGCGACGTTAACCCACCTTGTCTTACGCCACACTCGAGCTGATATGAATCCGACATTGCTCCGCCCATCGATCATTGTAAGATTGGTGCGCATACCAATACTGGAACATACTGACGAGTTCCTGAGGCAGATTTACGCGCTTAAGTATTTCCCATAGAATATCATAAGTCACGAGATCAAATGCCTTGGATAAGTCGAGGAAACACGCATACACGGGTGTCTTGCGATCTGTACTTGACGGTATGCTTAAGACACAGTATAAAATGTTGAAGACTAAGGCTTTGGCTTGGCTAGTTTTCATAAATATACGAATTATAGCCTTCACAAGTTGTAAAGCTGTAAGTTCTTATTTTATTCTTCCGAAAATTTGGCTTGCTGGTAGAAACTGTACTTTTAGGTACCTACTTAATAATAATTCGTATATTACATTTTATACTAAGTTATAAGAAGAAATGATATTTTAAATTGTTATAAAATATTATATGTTGTTATAAATAAATTTCAGGACTGACCATTGAACTTGGCACCCATTTAGATCTCACTTCTTTTGTCGCTGAAGTCAACAACCAAGGCATATATATCACAATTTTGAATTTGGCTCTCATTTCACATTTATGTTTTTGATGGGATAAATAAATTGCAGGACTGACCATTGAACTTGGCACCCATTTAGATCTCACTTCTTTTGTCGCTGAAGTCAACAACCAAGGCATATATATCACAATCTTGAACTTGGCTCTCATTTTACATTTATGTTTTTGATGGGATATCATTACTTTTTGTACAGAAATTATTGAACTCAATCTCAAACTCAAAACATATTTATTCAAAATATGTACCTACAAAGTACACCTTCTGAACGTCATGCTTACAGAGCATAAGACGTGATGGTGATAATTAACTACGGTATCTTAAAACTAAAGCTACGAGGGTTCCAAACGTGCCCTGAGAAGAGCCCGCAATAAACTCCGCTTTTTTTTATTATCACCATCTCACAAATATTTGAAATTATATATTTGTACTTATAATATAACATTACATAATCAGCCGCTGTAAGAATTCATACCCATGCCTTGCTATCATTCAGATAAACCTTTACACTGTATTAAGACTTTTCTATTAGTTTAGTTTACGTTTTACATTAGTAGGTACTTATTATTCGGTGTAAGGTCAGTGTGTCACCCACCAGTAATTCTATTGTACGACTCATTGTACAAGATAATTAAAGACGAGAATTCTCAAGAAAAATATAATATATTTTTCTTACATTATATTATATTTCTTATATTTTATTATATTTCGTATACTATATTATCTTAGATTTTTCTTACACTATATTATAGTGTACCTAGAGTTACACTGACATTGACAGATTACATCTATGGTCAGACTACCTCTACAGCACATTTCTACATCTCATCAATTTTGATTGCAAAAGTTCAAAATCAAAAGTTTTTAGTGAATCATTGAAAACAAGCACGGTCGATATCACTAAAACCACTATATACAATGAATACAAATCACAATGACTGACAGCTTGAACTGACGACTTCAAATACGTTTCTTCTTCTTTTCTGTCAATTCCGTTTCGTTGCACAAAATGCATGAATACGAAGGTAAGGTTTTAATGCAACTATCAAGACACGCGGAAGCGTGTCCAGCCAAAGTTCAAAAAAACTGGCGAGCAGCACCGTGTGTAATATTACACGAACCATTTGGAGCCACTTTTGACCCCCTCATAACTCAAAAACTATTTCACATAAACATGTCAAATTTGGCGCATATATTGAGACCCGTGAGATACATATGTGCTCCAAATTTCATAAACACACCTCAAATGGTTATTGGTTATTTAGATATAAACGTACAAAATCGTCATTTTTATGCTCTACCTAGGTATAGATCAAAACTCTGACACGGGGCATACTATACATACTATACAGATACAGACAAATTTTCATTTTTAAAATATTGTATTCCCGTATCTTTTGTACCCTTTAAATATTTCAAAATCTTTTTAATATCTATGACATCATTTTTACTAGGGTTTTCTATTTTTCGACTGACATAATTAACCGCTTGAGCTATATCAGGTCTAGTCCTAGTAGATAGATACAATAATCCACCCACACACTCTCTGTAGGGAAAATTTGTTTCCAATGTCTCGTCTTTAACTGTCTGTTCACTACATGGTGTGCTAGTGGGTTTTGAATCAATCATATTAATAAGCTTTAAGCAAATTTTCTGTATAAAGTTCTTGTTTCAATGTTATACCTGAACTATCTTTATAAATTTCTAAACCGATATAATTTTCTTGGATTTTTAAATATTCTTATTTCTAATTCCTTTTGCAAACAATTCAGAATTCTATCTAAATCAGTTTTATTTTTAGCAATTACAAGGCCATCATCTACATAAATTGCTATTATAATATTTTTATTAACATTTGTAAATACACAACGATCAGTTTTGTAGAAAATAAACCTAGTTTTAACAATGTTTGATTAAATTTCTTATTCCATGTTATTGGAGCTTGTTTAAGTCCGTATAACGATTTTATTAATTTACAAACTTTTTTGGTTCTTTTTCAAAACCTTCTGGGATATTCATATAAATATCTTCACTAAGCTCTCCATATAAAAATGTAGTTTTTACGTCAAATGTGACAATTTCACAATAAGCAGCTATAGCAAATAAAAATTTTAGCGATGACTGACTTACCACTGGACTGTATATCTCGTTGAAGTCAATACCTTTTTTTGCTCAAAACCTCTCACTACGAGACGTGCTTTATACATACCATCATCCTTCACACGAAATACCCATTTGTTACTTAATATTTTATGTCCTTGTCCTTGTCTGGCAACTAGTTTCCAAGTATTATTTTTGTACAGAGATTCCTTCTCCAAATTTATGGCCTTCTCCCAATTTTCCTTTTCTTTACCTGTGATGACTTCATTATATGTAAGTAGTACATAGTCATCGAATTTGATTGGTTGAGTTTTCTTTCTCTGAGATCTTCTTAAATCTTCTGTAACTTCTTCATTTCCTTGAGAACTTCCCAGGACTTGCGAGTCTATTTCTTCTGTATCATAATATTGAACATCTTCTTCTTCTTCATGTATTTCTGATTCCATATTAGTTACGCCTTCTTCTGTTTGTATAGCGTTATCTATTTCGTCCATTTTTGTTATGGTATCTTCTTCTATTTGTATTATATTATCTCTTTCATTTTTTCCTTCATTAATTTCTATATTACTTTCTTTTTTATTAAGAATTACTATATCTCTATGGTATTCTACTCTACGACTTTCTTCATTCCATAGTCTATTTCCACTGTTAGTATATCCTATCATTATTAGTTTCTTACTTCTTGAGTCTAGCTTTTTAATTTTTCCTAGTTGTTTAGCATATACAATACATCCAAATGTATGTATGTTGGAAAGATTTGGTTGTTTTCCATTCCATATCTCATGAGGTGTTTTGTTATTAATTGTTTGACTGGGCAATCGGTTAAGAAGGTAAGTAGTACAGTAAACAGCTTCACCCCACATTTCATTATTCAATTTTGACTCAAATAACAATGCTGTTACTTTTTCTAATATTGTTCGATTTAATCGTTCGGCTTTCCCATTACGCTGAGGTGTGTATGGAATTGTATAGTCTAATTTTATGCCTTTCTTTAAACACCATGTTTTAAATTCATTACTTGTATATTCTCCTCCGTTGTCACATCTTATACAAGATACTTTTTCTTTCTTTTCTCGTTCTACTTCTTCTATATAATTCTTAATTACTTCTGAAACTTCATTTTTATGTTTTATAAGACTAGTTTTAATTAAATGACTATAATCATCTAAAATTGTGACAAAATATCTCTTGCCATCATACGTTTCTGTTTCTAATGGCCCACAAACATCTGTATGAATTATTTCGAGTATTCTTCCTGCTCTCTGCCTTTCTGTGTTAAAAGGTAGTCTGCTTTGTTTTGCTTTTATGCATATTTCACACGGTTCTTCCTTACTATTAATTCCTCCTATTTTTATACCTTGAGCTACATTGGGTAGGAATCGCAAAATATCTTTTCCAGGATGTCCTAATCTCTTATGCCACTCCAAAGCTGTATCTTTCTCTTTTGCTAATAGTGTATGCTCTTCACAATTTTCTTCTTTATTTATATAAATGAAATATAAACCATTTTCTTTTTCATCTTTAAGTATCAATTTTTTTAAATATTTTGACACTTTCTTTTGTAAACAAAACGGATCCATTATTATCTGCTACAGCAGTGACTGACATTAAATTGTGTGTTAGGTCCGGAACATATAAGGTTTTATTCAGTGTACAGTTTATACCTTGAATTGTTCCAATTCCTTGAGATTTAATAGTTTCATTATTTGCCACTGATATTTTCGACTGAATGTCTTGATAATTTCTTAAAATTATTAATATTATTTGTCATGTGTGACGTACTTCCAGAATCAACCACAAATTTTAATATTTCATTTTCTTTATGAGTATTACTGGTCGTTACTAAGGCTACGTTCTTGTTGTTAAAAATTTTATTATTTTTATTGCGAAAAAAACAATTTTCTGCTTGGTTGATTGGTTTTCTTACATATATTACAGCCTTTATTTTTATACCAGCAATCCTTTTCTAGATGGTTATTCGTTTTACATGTTCGGCATTTGAACTGTTATTTTTCTACGTTTAGCGCTACATTATCACATTTTTCATTTGTATTACTTACTCGCGTTTCTTCGAGCAGTAATTTTTAAGATTTTTAAGATTAAGTAAATTTTTTTCATTATCTGAGGTACTTTCCCATGCTGTTGTAAAAAAATTGTGTGAATCTGGGAGACTTGTTAGTATCTATGTCATTATAAGGTCTTCACTAATCTCATGGCCAAGATTTTTTAATCTTAATGACAAATTCTATTCTACATTTACTAAATTTTCGTTCATAGGCCGATTGCTATTGTACTTGAAATTAAAAAAATCTTGCAGTAAATTAGATTTGTTTCAATTTTCTGACCCCTCAAAAATGGTACAGATTTTGTTATACATTTCATATGCTGAATAAAATAACAAATGATATTTGAATTTCTTATCGATTGATGATATTATTAATTTTTGTGACTTGGCATCTTTAAGTTCATCAATCTTATCGTCACCCTTTTTTAAAGTATTACTTAACCTATGCACTTTTAAATAAATATTTATTTCGAATTTCCACATTTGAAAACTCTCGGGTCCATTTAATTTTTCGATTTGGATTGTTTCATCCGAAGCTTTCGCCATTTAAAATTTTTATGTGTAATGTGCTTACAGTTTTTTATTTTATACGATTTTTATTTTTCTCGCTTCTCACGTCCGCTGGGCCCATAACCTCTTGAACAGAGTGGTTGTCTACAGTGGATTATTAATTTTATTAAAACATATTCTATATTTTAGGCATGAATGTATTTTTATAAGTACATATCCTTTTCTACACCATTTTATAACAACAACGTTACGGTTACATTATTTTTCTAAAGTTTTCGGTCTACAACATTATGTCAAGGAAGTTTTTATTCAACAATATATTATCAAAGGTTATACATAATCACTTTATATTCAAAGCTCTGAACCCGTTAATATATTGGATATATTCCTCTGTCTATTCAAATTTAATGATGTTACTGCTCTGTGTTTAGAATTTTTGAACGAAGTCTGTATTAGAAAGACTAGAATCCAGAGCCGTTTAAAACCAGTTTTAAAAAAACGAAATTTGAAAATAAAATTGCGAAATACTTTTGAAATAGGTAATATATTTAACTTGTCTCTCTAATAATTTAATCACATTTTAATTTGTTCGTGATTTTTTGTTTGTGCTTAGTTCTAATAGAAGCAGTTTATCATAAATCTATACCAGTTTTTAGTTAGTGGTAGGTACCTTCATAATACATTAAAGTGCTACACTAACCTTACCATAGGCTTATAAAATTTACAATAAATATGAGCTCAAATTAAAATACTTAACATGGTATTATTAGGTGTCGGATGATATTTATTATTTTTAGCATGTGTTTAGCCCTTGTGGTTAATCAAATTTGCAGGTAACACTTATTTAATTTATATTTTGTTCTTATTTGGGTTAAAAAAAAAAAAATTTTATTCAGTTTAGTAAATTTAATTTATATCCTGAATTAGCATGGGGATGTAGGGATGACGCCTAATTGGATTATGTAAAACATTAATTATAAGAGTTCATTCATAAATGTAGAGTGATTTCTGAGCTAATAATTTATTTCATATACCTACCTATCAATAAAACCCATTAGCTAGTTAAAAGTCTATGTTTAGGATATAATAATATTATGTAGTAAAATAAAACAAGATATTTAATCTAGTAACTACTACATATAACAACATTCATTATGGGTTGTGTCTTGGAATGGGTTAGTCTTTTGGAAGTGCAGTCTCAGAGCAGAAGTTTGGTATGTACATGTCACCGTAAGATTGTAAAGACCGTTAGATTATAATCTAACTCGCGAAATTCTACTGTTGAAAGATTAGAATTGTAATCTGATAGGTATTTAAACCCAATAAAACCTAAGTGCCCGGCCGAGCACTACTTGATTATTTATGTCGAACCCTAACCTAACCTACAAGAAAGACAAGAAAACGTAAATAAAATAATATTTCAAAAATTGACACTCAGAACATTGAGCAGTTTACAATCTTTAGACAGTTTAGAATTTGGTGAGTTAGATTATAATCTAACGGTTTTTACAATCTTATGGTGACATACATACTTTGCAGTATGTTTATTCTTTTACAAAACCTATTGGACCAGATGCAAGTTTGGTCAGGTACATATTATAATTTGTCTGCCTCGTTCCACTAGTACGATTTTGATGAAATAAGGTATGGGGATAGTTTGTATCCCGGGGAAGGACATAGGCTACTCTTTATCCTGGAAAATTCAAGAGATCCGGCAGGAATAAAAAAATCATCTCTTTTAAGATTTTGATGAAATTTGATATAGCAATAGTTTGTATCCAGGGGCCTTAAGGACAGGCTACTTTTTATCCCGGAAAATAAACATGTTCCTGCGGGAATCAAAATATCTTAATCCGCGAGGGCAAAGTCGTGGGCATCATTTAGTAAATAATATATTTAGGCACAGCGTAATGTGAGTAAAAATGTTGTAAACATTGTGATGCATCGTATAATACACATGCACATTGATAATTCTCTGCACTGTTTTATTTAAATGTGCACCTCGAGTGTACATAGTGCAGCATAAATAAGTAATTTTTGTCTTGTTTCTCAGCCCGAGTATGGCTAGCGAGAGCGGCAGCGAGCGCGAGGCGGCGGCTGCGGCGCCGAGCGCGGCCCAGCGCGCGCGCGCCGAGCGCAGCCGCCAGCGCGCGCGCGCACTGCGCGACGCGCGCCTCGTGCGCCGCCCGCAGTGAGTGCACACCCGCGGCACGTCGCCCGCTACGCGGCGGCCGATGACATGGCATGTGTGCGTGTCGACAGGCAGGTGGCGGCGGCGGCGGCGGCGGTGGCGGACTGCGGCGGCGGCTTCCTGCCCGAGGCGGAGGCGGCGAGCGGTGCGGAGGCGGCGGCGGCGCAGCGCGACGCGCCGCTGGTGCACCGCAGCGTGCAGCCCGCGTGCGACGAGTGCGGCGCGCGCTTCCCGCAGTCGTTCCTGCTCGACACGTTCGGCCACAGCGTGTGCGACGAGTGCAGGTGCCGCACTACACTCACACGCGTGGCTGCTGCACCGCAGCGTGCAGCCCGCGTGCGACGAGTATTCTCGAACTACTACCGTATTATACTCTATTAGGGTCACCCGCGTACAGTGCATGCTGAACCTAAATGCCCTTTATGTTTTATTTTTAAGGTTTTAACCTCAACAGAACTTTCATGTAGCCTTTCCAGCCCTCATTTCATGCTTTTAGGTGAATTTTCTCAGAGCCGTTTCTTAACTGATACCTAAGAAGAAACCAACTGCAAGTTTGTATGCATTATAGTTCTTGAGATATCGTAAATGAGTGTTAATTTGCTTTTCTGCCCTGGCGCTAGAAACTTCGTTATAGTTTTCGTGTAAAGTTACTATAAGCTACCATCAACTCGAATTATTTCAGATTTTTTACAAAATATCTATCCCTATCCTTCCCGGACAGTGCTTTTGTAATTTTTCACCATAATTCAAAAATTAAGAATCTTAAATTAATTTAACGAATTATAAAATACGACTGCCCTGCCATATTATTTTTGGAGTTTACCTCCCTAAGAAGCGATTTGCATATATAGTCTTTGGAATCTTATTCATATTTTTATTAAATGATGTTTTTTTGTGAATCACTGGATATTGAACTATAGTGTAGTATATATTTTTGGAATCTACTCATCATTTTCTAGATGATGATTATATAGTTAATCCTATTTTAGAATATTTTTTTTTCAACTTTAGTCTTTAATGCGGGATCATGGTCACCCAATCAATTTTTTAAAAATTTTACTAGTCTATGCCACCCGGAATAAGCTAAGGATTCTAACGATACCTTTATTATCAAAATCGGTTCAGGCGTATAGAAGTTATGGTGGGATATACAAAGTCACATACATACATACATACATACATGAACCCTGAAAACAATATATTGTTATATTTTATACTTTTCAGATGAAACCATTTCAGAAGTCTGAAGGCTCACAATAATTAAAAAAATAAAGAAAAGTTTCACCAAACAACTGCTGGTTTTCCACGCTAGATGGCGCTAGACGTTATGGTTAGCGAGTCTAAACGAGGGCTACCGTTTTTATGCTCACTAGTTGGCGCCACTGGCGAGTAAGGTCCATAATATAGCTGTAAATTCGGTAAACAGCATACTTTTTACAAAAAATACATTTTTAAATAGTAAGCACACAGGAACCCGGGACATAATGTACTAGCTTCTGAATTCTTCGTTCAACCTGCTTAATTTTGCACTTTTTTTTCTTAGATCCGCTTTCAAAGCGCCGAGCACTGACAAATTAAAATTCAAATGTTTTTTATTCAAATAAACTTTCATAAGTACTTTTGAATCGTCGAGTGAATCTACCACTGGTTCGGAATGACATTCCTATCGAGAAGAACAAGCAAGAAACTCGGCGGTTGAAAAAAATATTTACAATTTCATTTGAAATTCATATTGACATTCATTGACACATATCTTACATCTTCATTAATTAATCCGGTATTGCTAAATACATTAGACCCGCGTTATAGGCCCAATGATAATACCTATTTGACATTTCGGAGACCTCACTCTACACTAGCGCCTCTAGCGGCGAATTTAAACGCGGTAGCCCCCCTTATTTTCAACTACTCGACCACGTTGTTCAGGAAAAAATTAAGCTTTGCATTATTTGGGCAGGGATGAATCGATTTTGACAAGTGTACAATCCACAATCCAACCGTACGTCTTGATCCATCAGCATTAACCTAGTTTCATAAGACAATTCAATCTAACAATAAATCAGTGCGCAAATCATCACCGCGACCAGCACGCGTGCCATTTACCTATATCATTAGAATTAGAATAGCTTTTAATTATAATTATTTTAATAATTATAATTCTAATTAATTATTAGCAATCAATAATATATATTCGTCCATCAGTCTATCACTTAACGGTTTTAGACCGAACATTTGGTCCTTCGAACCGTCCTTCCCTTACGGCTGACGCTCGATACGTGCCCGGCGTGCGCAGGGACGAGCAGGGCGCGCACGCGCTGCTGCCGCGCACGGCCGCGCTCGCCGAGTTCCTGCTGCAGCCGTGCGACCTGGACGAGCGTCCGCCGCCGCTGCGCGCGCTTTCTCGCCCCAACCCGCATCGCGCGCACGCGCCGCCCATGCGCCTGTACCTGCGCGCGCAGCTCGAGGCGCGCGCGCGCGACGTGTGGGGCTCGCCGGAGCGGCTGGAGCGCGAGCGCGCGGCGCGGGCCGAGCGGCGTGCGCGCTCCGAGCGCGCGGCGGCCGCGCGGCGCCTGCGCGCGCTGCGCATGGACGTACGCTCGAGCCTGTTCGCGGCGCCGCGCGCGCCGCACGAGCACACCTTCGGGCCGGAGACACGCGTGGGCGGCGACGAGTACCGGCGCGAGTGCGCGTGCGGCCACGTCGAGACCTACGAGAAGATGTAGCGGGGGAACTCAAACGCGCCACTGTGACGGACCGTGTATTTGCGCCCCGCGGTGCGTGTTAATACATCGTTTTTTATAAATAAGAGGTATTAATACGGGCGACCGTCGCCTTATCCGTCCCCGCGACACCGCCGTCGATAGCCGCCCGCGGAGACGCGCGCTCCCGGAGCGTGATCTCGAGGCGCGCCGATGCCGCTCCTGCACTATGGCATCGGTTGTCTGTGTCGCGGCGGCGGATGGTACGTCTTGTTTAAATAGTCTTTAAGTCTTCGGGTAGATCATTCTTGGGATGCTTATTTTCGAAATGTTGCTTGTAAGTCTTGGGATCCGGCATCTGAGCCTGCAACCAGAAACAAACTATTACATCTCCCCGACCCTGCCTGAGCTCAGTTGGCCGCAGACAGTGTAGTGTAATTCGCCACATAGGTCACAGCTGTACCTTGCAGACGACACAGGCGTGGACGAGAGCTTTCTGGGCGGCCTTCTTTTGATCTGTCGCACTGTGCCCTTGTTGTTTTTTCAGTTTTGACTGTTTTTCTGCAGCTTTCGCCTGCGACTGAAGTTTCTGTTGTCCTCGAGCCATTCCGTTTTAATTTCCTATAAAAGTATGTACACTGAGTTAACAAATTATATATATAATTAATAAAGAAGAATCAATTAAAATAGTTTTTTTTAAATATGTAAATATAAATTTATAAAGTATTTGAAAAAAAGAATAAAATGTAAAACACTCAATAAGTAATCATGTGAAATTTTTTTATGTATGAGACACTGGCCATATTTTGCTACTTGATTTTTAAAATAAATCTTTTTAAGTATTGATACACAAGTTTTTTTAATAACGTGTAAAAGTGTAACCACATATTATAGACATGGTGGTATCCTGTAGTTCCACCTGTGGGACTAAAGGATGGCACATTATGAAAAATGCATGCCAGAACTTCAGGCAGGAATGAGAAAGCTTAAGAGAGGCTTAAATGAAGGCATCTACAAGGTACTGCTCTATTGCAACATGCACCTGTGAAGCTCACAAATAAGAGATAAAATTATGATTACTTAAAATGCAGAGAAAGAGGTCTGATTCAGACTGAAACTTATATTTCAAAATTGTAATGACTTGAGTAATTTTGCAATAGGAGTGATGTTTTCTAGTTATAGACAACTAGCTCATTACTTCAAAATTCCAAAGGATTCCGTCTAGACACATGTAGACCGCACTCAGCAGATACCTACAAACTGACTTGATTCTTGAAGTCTGTAACTCCTAGTTCCTGTAGTCTGTCTTTTGGTCTCTACTATGCTTATGCATTATCACTATTGGCATATAACTTAGTAACAATGACTGAAAGATAATTCTGCATTTATTTAATTTTATTTTCTGGATGGTAGTTAATATAGTTAAATCAAAGCTATAAAATTACTAATTTCAATCTTGCTATTATTACGTAGATAGGTAGGTAGGTACATAAACTACGGCTATCTATCTTGCGACTTGCCATATTGTAATCAAGAGATTAATACTTAACCTGAGTACATGATACGAGAAAATACCAAATGCCATGTCGACAACAGTATTATCAAAAAATATCGATTAATATACAAGACAATACATACCTGAAGTGTTTTCAATTGAACGAAAACAGGTAGTTACTTTACTAGTTATAATGTAAGATGAACTACAAATTAAACAGATGTTATTCGATTTATGCACGTAATATTGTTTTACCTACATATAATTTTGAAAAGTCTACACAGATTATTTTGTGATATTTTTTGCTGGGTTGAAATTACCCAGTACCAATGTACTTATGTGTAAAGTTCTTTTTAATAACAGAAAGTAACTTTTCTCTGAACAAAAGGATGATTTGATATTACGAGTTCGAACACAGCACCACCGACCAGAAAAAAAAGCACAGGACAGATCCTGTGCACAGATCACGCAGATCACCAGAGACAAGATAACACTAACAGATTCTTTTTCTGGTCGGTGGTTAACAGATCACTATTGTCTCTCTTGTTGGCTGGTCTGTGGTCTCTGACTTCATACATGCTTCAGTTATAGGCCTATTACACTGCACTTGTTTCAGGGACTCGTATCTTTGTATCAGTGCAGTGTAATAAAATATAGGCAGGAAGGGTCCCTAGATTGGTCCTTAATACTTGCGGCCGTGCCCACCCATCTACAGAGCCCTGAGAAAAGTGCAGTGTAATAGGCCTATTACTACTTATAAAGCATAGAGTATTTACAATTTTAACCAAGAGCGCGTGTTTCAAAGTAGGAACCTTTGTTATTATCTAAGGTAGGAATAGTACAGATTAAATACCTACGGAGACTTTGTTCATACCAGTCACAGATTTGTAGCGGAGTATTACGAGCTGGTTGTATTAAGACTCACAATTGTTGATTAGAGTAACGAAAGGAATAATAATTTTATTTGTAAAACTTATCGATATATATACAGAAAACCTTAAGAACTAACAACCAATAGAAAACAAGATTAAATATTTACCATACAACAACCAATGAGAGAGCATACATTTCAACCAATAAAATCGGCAAACAGAGCCGCGCGAAATGCTAGTTCCAGGTAACGCGCAATTTCCCCGAACTATCGATAATGCAATAATAATAATAATGGAGGCGTGGCTCGCGTACGCAGGCGCGGTGTGGCGCGGGGCGCGAAACGCTGCGACCGCGCAAGCAAGAGCTCAGTCGAGCGTCGCATTCCGCAGTCAGCCACGAGCTTCGATAGCGCGATGACGTGCGCCTCAGTGCCGGTCCGCGGATCTGTGGTGTTTCGGACTTTCTTGTGGTGTTTCGACGTGGTTTCGACGGCGTCGCAAAATCAGTGCAGTTAAAACGGTTCTTTTGAGAACTACTCTTTCCATTTCCATAACTGCCCGATCATTCCTTCAGTCTCCAGCCATCGGTAAGTATAACTTAGGAACGAGACGTTGCTTGACCATTCCATTGAATATCCAGCGAGGTTCTGTCTTTTTCGAGATTGAACTCGCACTTTCCTGTTATCTGGAATTCGCCGGAATCGTGTCAGCTAGGCAATAAAGAATGTAACAGCAAATCCGTGTCTTATTTTCCTCTGTGATGATAAAGAGATTTCCCGTGTACGTTGTCTCTCTCGCTTCCATCTTCCTTTTCCTTCCTTCACTTCCTGGTAAAAGGTAGCGCCTCGCGGCGCCGGTAAGGTATGTTTGGTACTCGGTTGGTAAAGGTATATATAGGTATATATATTAAGGAGGTAAAGGTACAGGTATATATATGGAGGTAAAGGTATAGGTATATATAGAGAGGTAAAGGTATATAGGTATATTTAAAGAGGTAAAATGCTGTGAGCGCGGGAACGAGTGACGTAAGTATTTCGTAAGTACCTATATCTATACTTTATGTGCGAGGTACGCACAGATTTATACCAGTATATATAATTTACTCTGTGGTCCATACTTTGCCTGAGGCACAGACACAGGGAGTGAGTGATTTGACTTTGCTCAGACTGGTCAGACCAGAGACAAGTAACATATAGGCAGTAACATATACATAGTAAATAAGTAACATATACATATAGCCAGACAAGACAGAGACAACTCCATAGAAACAATTTGAAATAAATAACGGACAGTAGTGGGAGTGACCTTGAACGTAAATTACATCTATATAATTCATTCATACAAAAAAACACGTCTCTCACTCTAGCCTGTTACGTCTTACGACGGGTTTCATTCATGACCAGATCGACTCGCTCTAACTTTATTTAAATAATTAAATTTCGATGACGCAATTAGCGGAACCGGAAGTAGTTAGGGATGGGCAACGGAAAACCGGTAATAGTGATGTGATTTGAACGTATCGGTTTTAGATTTATTTAGCAAATATCGGTTTTTCTAATTACCGGTTTACTAGTAATTCAGGATATTATTGAATTTTTCAAAAACAAAATTAAAATAAATTTCAGAGATCAAATTTATTTATTATTAACAAAAATCTTACATCGATGATCGAAATCATATAAAAAAACTATAATATATAATAATAATTATATAATATTTAACTTTGTGTTTGATCCAGCAAAATATACATTTAAAAAATATAAATGAAAGTTTGGATAGTAATATGCAAATGTTTTCCATAGGATACTACTGATTTAAATGCTCTCGATTTTATAATAAAGTCATTGATAAAGTATCTTGAAGGAGGTATCTTAAAAAGGAGGTAATCCTTTTTAGTCGGTGGGTACTCGGTAGCATAAAATATTGTTTGTAAGTTGTTTCAAAACTTTGTTTCAATATAAATTACCACTTGCATAACAAGAGCAATTTTTTCTAACTAGTCAAATCAAAACAATGTAACAGAAGGAACCTACGGAACAGAAGAATACTGTGTCCATCAGTAATTGCCATATACCGTGATTTTTATTGATTGATTGATTTGTATTGATCAATGTCTAACTCAAAGTGTATTAAGTGTAAACGTTATACGTGAATACTGCGATCTATTCACTGAACGTCTAACCTTCGCCTATTATGTTTGGACACACCTTAAGGGTCGACCATTTTTCACTGCTACGCCATTATTGACTTTACTAATGTTGATCAATTGACACAGTTACCTACTACTCCCTAACGGCCAGTTTCTTCATGGCAAGTAACAGCCAAAGTAACGGCTAAATTTGTTTCTTCACAATTTTAGCCGGTACTTTTACTGTTACTTTTACCCCTAACCTTTACTGCTCATAGAGCTGCTGTAAAAGCTAAAGTGATTGTTATTTGAACATTTTGTCAAAGTTGTTGGTTATACTTAGTTACTTCACCATCTATTAAATTCGATCAAAAGTTCACTGTGCATTTATCTAGTACCTGGATATTATTTTATTAAATAATAAAAAATCATCCAGAATTTTTCCAGCGAAAGTTCAAGTTGATTATGAGTTGATCATACGATAAACTTACCGGCAGGGTACCTAACGAATAAAAGTAAGGGATTTTATTTGTAAAAATCAATTTTGTGTGATGTTAAATTACGAGATTACTCCTATACTTCACGCACGAGTTGAATGCTGAGCTTATGTATGGTGACACATACATAATACACTGTATTCAACTCGCGCGCTAACTGTACTCATCTTTTTCAACCAGCGATTGAGCATGGGTCCCCACTCCTGACTTTAAGTTAGGAACAATTAACTAAAAATAATAATTATGCTGATATCATAAATGCAAAAGTTTGTTTGTTACTTTTATCCTGAAAAATAATGCTAGTTCCTGCGGGAATTAAAAAAATCTTAAACCATGCGGACGAAGTTGCGGGCAACAGCTATATCTACAATACAATATAAAATAAGGTTTTCTAATAAATAAAAATAGAGAATTAAAAAATTAAAGAATATTCAAAATCTATTCTGCGGACCATAAAACTGCCCCATATAAACAGATAGCTGTGGTATAGTTCCTCAAAAAGCTCCTTGTAAAGGATTATAATCTTTCAGTTAACAATACATAGGAAAGTTTTTAAACTGAACCAGCTAAAGAGAACAATTTCTGCTTTTCCAAAGTCTTCGATACTTCCATACTGAACAACTGCACAGGAACACAGCATACCTATAAATATTGAAATAGTATTTATTTCCGTCATAAATAAACTAATAAACTAAATAATAATGTTATACTGCCACTGTACACTATATGTGATATGATTCTATATACATATAAAATATGTATATGAAATCATAGGTTATACATGTGCACTATAAATAGTATTATTATCTTTTGCATCGTTAGCTAGTTTGGGGTGGTTAAACTTTAGCAACTATAATGTTAATATTATTATACTTACAATGCACTAGTGCCAAACTACACTGCAATGTCAAGAATTTGGTTAGTATCTCGATCCAGAAGCTCTATCATCTCGCATCTTGTATATTTCTATCTCATGCATGTGTGCTGTGGCATTCATGCAGCACTCTATAGCCCATTAACGTCCCACTGCTGGGCACAGGCCTACAATCTCATAGGAGAGAGGGAATTAGAGCTTAGACCCACCACGCTGCTCCAATGCGGGTTGGCGGGCTTTAACGACTATTATCATGTTAGTGATAATAACCGGGACCGACAGCTTAACGTGCTCTCCGAGGCACGGGGGTGAAACACCGCCAACTTCCTAACTCCGGCCTAGTACTGGGAATTTCTAATCCGAAAAACCCGATACTTAATTATGGCCCGACCCGGGACCTCGTCGGCCGCAGTCAAACGTGCTAACCACTAGACCAACGAGGCAGTCAAAATGAAGCATGACATGAAGCACGTTCTTCTGAAAATATTTTTTACAAATGTTATAATTACATGTTTTCAAAAGCATGCCTTAAACTACCATTCGGGGTAGTGTTTTACATTATTTTCTTCAGTGGATAGATCAATTTCACAAGGATCACCAGATAATGCCAACTACTCGTGAATTTAGACTTTCGTAAAATCGAAATATTTCTTTCGGGGAACTCATCACTTAAATTTTCCGAGATAAAGAGTAACCTATGTTACTTTCCAGATCATCAACCATTCCCATGTAAAATCACTTCAATTCTTTGCTCTATTGCAGCTTGATTGAAACAAGAATACAATTGAGACAAACCAACCAACAAAAATACATACCTACCTACTTTCACATTTTAAATTTAATTGTTCATTATACTTAGTTGCTCAAATGAGGATATCTTATTAATATCTTTGATAATTTACCTTTAAATATTCAAAGATTAACCTTACTTACCAATTTTCAAGGGAAAAACAGTCAAACTAACCTCACTAGTCACTTCCAAGAAGTCTTTGTAGGCTTTACACTTTAGACTACGTCTAATCGCTTATCAGTTAAAAACAAAATAAGTAACACAAATCACCGCAATTCATAGTACAACACATTAAACTTTCATAAAACAATTGTAATTAATTTTAATGTTAGGACTTAAGATTTTCATTGTCATTCTTGGCTTGCGTAGGTTTTTCAGCGAAAATGGCGTCGACCAATAAAAGTGAAGTGAAAACCCCGCGAAATTTAAAAATATTTTGTGTGCGTAATTAGAGCGAGAGAACGAGGAGAGCAACGGGGGATACAATGCCAGATGAAAGAGATGGACAACCCGATAACTCTCGGTACGTTGCACTTCGGGACTCGGTAGGGCCGTCAGACCATCGAAATATTAGTATATGGGTCAGACACCTTCTTTTTCTGGTCGGTGGTCAGATACCGGACACGGTGGTCAGACTTATGATATGGTTATAACGAGAGTCGAGACAGATCTGAGTTGATCACTTTATTTATTAATGTACAGACAATTTAATTTATTGGAGGAATTAAAGAAAGGTGAACTGAAAAGCAATGTCTGAAAACTATTTGCCCCTTATATTGGTGAGCGCGGTAGATTTAGCTACAGCTTCGGAATTAATATCAGGTACGTTTCCAATAAACTTGTCGTATGACGCTGTATGTGTAGTGGGTACCCTGGCCTCCTGTAGGCCTCTATTCTTATCTCTAAAGTTCTTGCACTACCGTGCTTAAATGTCTGAGGTTAGCCTATTTGTCAAAAAAAATGTCTGATTTATTTATAAAAAACGAGATAAATATTTAAACTATAATACAAGCCAGATAGATTGCTGGTACCTTCATGCAAAACTGCGCTTTTTAATCGAAACTGTTTTAATATGTCCATAATTTTTTTTTATTTATTGCCTGAAAACTTTAAGAAATTGCCATTCAGTGCATTTAAAAGAAAGCTGCATGAATGGCTCATAGACATGTGTTTTTACTCAATGAAAGAATTTTCAGAATGAATTATTTAGTCTCGTCATTTAATTTCTGAGAAATATAACGCCGTCACTTAATTGTTTTTATTAAATAATAAGACATTATTCATATAAAATTTATCATAATAATAATAATTGTCATCACATGTCCACTGCTGGATGAAGGTGCATGGATCTTCAGTCTTCAGAGATACAGTTTTTGTTGCCTGTCTCCAGCGGCTACCAGTTACACATTTTAGATTGTCACATCACTGGACAACTGTGTCCAACTGATTCACCAACTGGAACTGATGAACTGGTGTTGTCCACCAAGCATGGGGCTGTTCGCTGATGTGTTTTCTTAAACCACCACCACCAACCAACCAACCATTGTCATATGGTGCACGTGCTGACAAATCAAGGCTGTCTTAGATAAGGTTTTAGGATTAGGTAGTTTTAGATTTACTAACATTAGGTTATTGTGTGTTTCTTACTAACAAAATTTTATGATCTTTATGGTCAAATTAAAGGATTTTTATTTTTTAAACGAAGCTGCCATTCGAGCACCTCAGGAGCGCAACGTATATTGGTGTATTCAAACTTTGTGTCCTGTCCATTAAAACCTAAGTTCGGTGACTCCTCGAGCTAAGTCAGTCACTAGTACTCCTCATTTTTTAAATTCCTTCCTCATTTCTGAACGTACCTCTGTGTGAATTGTAGTACTGGTACATTTTGTTTGCAGAGCTAATTGACAACGAGGTGACGGAGGGTACGGCGGACGGCGCGCGCGTGTGGCGCCTCGTCAACAAGTACTACAGCGCGGACGTGCAGCTGCGCGCCGCCGCCGACGCCGCGCCGCCGCCGCCGCGCGCTGCCGACCTGCTCGAGGCGCACGTCATCTACGTCACTGAGCAGGTGACGCGCGCCGCTCTACTATGATGGGGGCTATTCCGACTATACACATACAAATCACCTAGTTGATGAATATTTGTAAATAAAAACCAGTCGAGTGCGAGTTAGACTCGATGCGCTAAAGGGTTCTATACCACCACACAGAATTATTTTATTAAATAACAATAGAGATGTCATATTACTATACATCATCGCCTGTGAAATTACCTGGCTTACGTATGGAGCTGAACCGGTAGCACCTGACCAACAATACAGTTTAAAGAAATATGACTAATTAGTATAATATCGTAGCCTCATTATCGATTGTTTTCCTATACTTATGCTGTGAGACCTTCTTGGCAAATTTCATGATTCTAGGTCAACGGGAAGCACCCTATCGGTTTCGATTTATTGGCGAGTGTCAAAATATACGGCATAAACGTCGGTATCTTTCGATTATAGTGTATCGTATTAGTGATATTGATTTCAACTCGATAGTTCCACGTGTTCTCGAACTCGAACTATGCTGTCGACACACAGATGGACAACGAAGCGATCATGTGGGGGTTCCTTTTTCCTCTCGACTTACAGAACCCTAATAAAAGAAACGAAACAAAGACAAGTTAGCCAGTCGTAACGGGGTGTGTGTGCCAGGGCGCGGCGGCGGCGGCGGCGGCCGAGGCGCGGCGCGCGGCGCTGGGCGCGGCAGCGGCGCGCGCGGCCGTGCGACTCGTGCTGACGCCGGGCGCGCGCGAGCCCGCCGCGCTGGCGGCCTGGGCGCGCCGCCGCGGGTACGAGCCCGTGCCGCTGGCGGAGCGCGCCGCCTCGCCGCCCGGCGCCACGGGCGTGCGGCGCGCGCGCGAGGCGCTGCACGCGCACGTGTGGCCGGGCCTGCAGCGCGCGGGCGGCGCGTCGGCGGCGGCGGCGGACGGCGAGGCCGCGGTGGAACGCGCGGAAGCGTTCGCGGCGGCGCTGGGCGCGCTGGCGGCGGCGCGCGACGCGCCGGCGGCGGACGACGCCGAGCGGCGGCGGCGCGCCGAGAGCGTGGTGGCGGCTTTCTGCCGCGCGCTCGGTGCCGAACTGCCGCGACTGTGAGGGGACGGGGCGGAGGAATCAAAACGCGCTACAAAAATGCTTATTTATTTATTAAAAACGATAAAAAGTCGGATATGTGCGGCCGTAGCGCGCGTGTAAATACTCTACTCTCCGGATCACAGATTGTGCATTATTATCTCTCGGGACGAAAGCGCCTCCGCTCGCGCTCCGGAGCTCATAAATAACTCTCTTATAAATAAGTAACTATACTATATTATTTCCATTATTGTAAATGCTACCCGATGCGGCGTGTCACTTACTCTAGTAGATCATTCGCTTAAAATTAAAACAACAGTAAACGCGGAGCGACCGACGCCCGAATTCGTGTGCGTGTAAATTGTGGTAATACTACCATCGCTTAAAGCCGTAACGTTTTAATAATGTCGATGTCTGCGCTATAGAATTATAATCCTTATTTAAAATATGTCAAGATATGTGACAAACAAATAAAACGCTTCAAGCGACACTAGGAACCTCTCGGACTTAACACTCAACAACGTTTACATCATAAATAGAATGGTCGGAACGCGACGGCGGGCGCTAGAGCGCGTCGGGCGGCGCGTCGGGCGGCACGGCGAGCGGCGCGTCGAGCACGGCGCCGAAGTACTGCGCGGCGAGGCGCGCGATGTAGGTGCGCTGCGGCGGCGTGGCGGGCGGCGCGGGCCACCAGCCGTCCAGGAAGCCGATGTGTCCGCCGCGCGCCGTCACCGCCAGCGCCACGCGCGCGCTGGCCGCCGCCTCGCGCGCCGGCAGCGCCGCCGCCGGCTGGAAGGGGTCGTCGGCCGCCTGCAGGCACAGCAGCGGCACGCGCACGCGCGCCAGCTTCCCGCGCAGCGTGGCCGCCGCGTAGTACGCGTCCGCCGACGCGAAGCCGAAGTGCTCCGCCGTGAAGGCGGCGTCGAACTGGCGCACGGTGCGGCACGCGGCGAGGCGCGGCCACGCGGCGGCCAGCGGCGCGTGCGCGCGCACCGTGCGCCGCAGCCCGGCCGCCATGTGGCGCGACATCAGCGCGTTGAGCGGCGCCGCGTCCAGGCACTCGGCGGCCGCCTCCACGTCGAGCGGCGCGGACACGGTGAGCGCGGCGCGCAGCTGCGCGGCGGCGGCGGCGCCTCGCGTGCTCAGGTAGTGGCCGAGGATGAGCCCGCCCAGCGACACGCCGGCCGCCAGCAGCGGGCCGCCGCCGCGCGCCGCCAGCGCCTCCACCACCTCGCCCAGGTCGCCGTGCGACACGGCGCTGTACAGCCGCGGCGTCTGCGCGACACACGACAACACGACACCGCTTCAAGAACCGCCCTCACTATCGTTAATGATCGTTAATACGATATGTCAAGGAAATTGAAGAAAATCTCTTCGGTTGTACTATTTGTATCTCGCTAGTTTTAATATCAATAAATAAAGGACATTAAGAAAAATAAAAAAAAATTGCCAGTCATAGACTGCCGATAGAAGTGAAAACGAATTTTTTATTTTTATTTAATGTAAAATTATTCATTAAAATTATATAAACCTTAACACTACGGCATTAAAGTTTAATTTCGCATGTAGTCTTATTATATGTTCGCGAGCATGTCGGTCACGGTCACGCGGATCTACATTTTTACCCTCTACCTAAAAGTGCTCAACACGCCTACAAAAATTTTACACTTCAAAAAGTAAACTAGTGGTTCGCCCCGAACTGAGACCTCGCGGTATCCATAAGCCATATTGGAGAAACGAATAAACTTTTACAGAGCGCCATCTATTGACATCATTGTGAAGTTCTGTTAAAAATACTGAAGCTCATTAAAAATTAAATAATTTCGTTTCCTTATAATATTTATCTAAGGAAATTGTTCCGTCCCCATACAAAGTTCGCCTAAGAACCAACCGTCATAAAACATTGATTGCTGGGTTCAAATGAATACCTTTTTATACTTGAGAGCAAGTTAAAACTTCGGACACTTGCTAAGAAATTACTTATTACCAAAAATATTTTAAATTTTGAGGTTATTACAGCTTTCACGATCAATCTGCTTGAACAAATAAATATCATCTTTATCCATTTGTTATTATAGAGCTTTATACAGTATGTAGATAAGACAAGATTCGTCGTAGTTCATCAAAAACATTACAGATGGCGTTATTAATAAGGATGCAGGTATCGTCATAGTTCATCGAGAACTTCACAGATGGCGTTAAAAATATCAAATTATTCTACTTTCTCAGCCTTTCAGAAAATTGAGAGTTCTGAGGTCAACTTTGGACATTAGAAAATATCCACTTTGAAAGCCCCCCATTTCGTCAATTTTAGGGGAAAAAGGACTTGACCGGTGGAACTATGGCAGCTTGCCTAGGTGTCAAAAATCAATGTTCAGCAATGATTTCTTTACTAATGTAATTGTAATATTTCACTGTTTTCAGATAAAAAAGTTTCAGGAGTCTGAAGGCTCGGAAATCTGCGAAAATGAACAAAAAAGTTTCACCAAAAGACTGCTTTCCCACACTAGATGGCGCTATTTATTGTGTTGAGCGAGTCTAAAAAAATATTTTCAAGTATTATTTCTTTATTATTGTAATTGATATATTTTGTAGTTTTCAAATAAAAAAGTTTCAGGAGTCTGAAGGCTCTGAAAACTGAGAAAATAAATAAAAAAAGTTTCACCAAAAACTGCTTTCCTACACTAGATGGCGCTAGTTATTGTGGTGAGTCTAGAAAATATTTTTAAGTATTGCTCACTACTTTTAGTTAACAAGTTCAACTATTCGACCACAGATGGCAGCATATGCAGTGTGAAAGGGCGTTCCTTTAAACGCAGTATTTCAAAATGCTTTGTTCGATCTATTAGTTTGAGACTTGTCAAAAAATAAAAATAATTATAAACAAAACATACTTTTCCTTTTCATTACTATTTAATTGATCAAAAATAAATCATTCATAATATAATAACTAAGGTACTTAAATGGTATTCATGTAGGGTTACAAGATTATTATTAGGCATGGATATAATGGAACGTCAAAATGGAGTAGTGCTTAAAGAGGAAAGAGCGGACGCTCAAGATTTAAACAATAAACGTACTGTTTTTTTTGTTATTTGAACCCTGACCTTATTTGGAATAATAAATCCATAATAATTTCGTTTTGAATTTTTAAACCTTACTGAAAAACGGAAATCCTGTGCATTGTCCCGAATCGGAGGGCAATTACTGGTCATGTCCTTTAAAAAAATATACATTTTTTTACTCTATTCCTAATTATCTTTAAAATGATATACCGCAACCCTATGTAACGCTATAAAAAATATTTTACTTCGCATTCGCTTCTATGAGAGCCCCCCTGAAATAAAGATTTTTTATAACTTTTTAAGCCATATTCGGCTGGAGGCCATCGGTTTACATATTATATTTAAATTTGAAGAAATTACGTTCAGTAATTCAGAAGTTATAAGTCTGACGGATAGGGTTGCCAACTTTTTTTGACAAAAAAAGTGCAGTGAATCGACCATCGGTTCAGAATGATGTTAACGTTAAAAGTTGTATGTGTGTTTGGTGTGTGTCTGTGTGTGTGTGCGTGTGTGTGTGCGCGCACTGACCGTGAGCGGCAAGCCACCGAGGCCACGGTTGTTGAACACGACGCAGTGCGCGCCCAGCTCGCGCGCGGCCGCCACGAGGCAGCGCGCGTAGTCGGCCTGGGCGTCGCCCGTGAGACCGGGCAGCACGAGCAGCACGGGCCGGTCGCGGCGCGCGTCCAGCTCCGCCCAGTCCAGCGCCACCTGCCCGCCGTCCGACAGCCGCAACACCTCACTGCCACCACACCGCCCACTTCATGTTGTGCCAACGCTGCACACCCTAGCCGCTAGCCGCTCGCCGCAGCCTAGAGCCCAGAGGATTCCATTCCTCCGAGAGTTCATTCATTATCAATCGGTCAGGTCATTTTAGTTGCATGTGTATTTTTATTATAGTAGTCTAGTAAATTAATACAGGTTTGAATAATTATTTAATTACAAATGGGCAATTATCATTATACGTATAAATTTAGCTCTCACGCCCATAAATACATACAAAATAAATACATAAACTCGCCGGCATATTTAGCGGAACATAAAAAAAAGGTTTGATATATGTATCATATAAGGTTGCTGGCTGGTTTATGCGTCATTTAATTTAAAAAGAAATATTTTCAAATTAAGAAAACAACTGAACATCACATTTTATGCAATTGTTTTAATTTTATTCAAATACACCTTATCTGGAGCGAACTTCGAGTATTTCTTGCTTCTGAGTTTGATTTAAAATTTCATTGAAATACTGTTTTTTGATAGTTTTTTTTAATCGCGTATCTTTCTGGAGTTGATGCCTGACTTAGCCCCAACGGAGATTGCCAGGGCACTCGAAATACGAAGAAATGGTCAAACCTACAGAGTGATATCCAGTGATCTTCGTCGACCAGTTTCAACGATCCATCGCAGTATCCAACGGTTCAGGGACACCGGTACTTATGTGAGAAGAGCAGGACAAGGCAGAAAAAGACGCACTTCAAGTACGGATGATCGTTTCATTCGGCTTCGTGTACGTAGGAACCCCCGTTTGACGGCCGTCCAAGCCCGACATGAGTTAGAAGCAGTGCGGGGTGTAACCGTAAGTGAGCGTACGGTACGAAGAAGGCTCGAAGAAGCTGGTTTGGGTTCATTTGTGCCCGCCAAGGCTCCAAGGCTAGAGATAAATCATCGTAGAAACAGGTTAACTTTTGCTCAGGAACATCGACTTTGGAACGCGGACCCATTGGTCCGCGTTCCAATACCTTACTCCATTGAGTAAGGTATTGTTTAGTGATGAGTGCAGAATTCTCTTAAGGGTCCTTATACAATCAGACCGCAGCCAACTTTAGGTATATAACTCGCCACACTACAGCATATATCTGTACGCATATATAGCACTACGCTCTACGCTCGATTTTATAGCCAACTAATCAATTTTGTAACTTGAAATATTTGATTATTTATTTACTACATATTATTATCTATGCCTCCGCGCCACATTATTATAGTAAATACTAGCAGACGCACCCCTGCTTCGCTCGGGTGAAATTTTTAAAAATTCCTTGGAGGTCGAATTTCCAAAAATCCTGAAACACGTGTTTCTTAAATCCCTATAGTAAAAATCTGTAGGTATTTAACTCGCCACAATACAAAATATTTCTGCAAGCACGTATACTCTACGCTAGACCACAGTAAACGGATGAAACTACCTAGAAACGTTCGAAACAGCTCACTCACACAAACATGCGCATCGACATTGCCGTCAGTAGTGATTGCCGCGTCATGACGAGTGGTCACGTATAAATCTATTTCCGCGATCTTTTTAAAAATGCAAGGAGTGTATTGCGTAGTATACGGCTGTTTGAACTCTGCTTCAACAAAACCGGAACTATCGTTTTTTAAATTCATTCTAAATCGATATTTGGGGCTCCCTGGGAACAAAAAACAGGAAACTGGTAACAAATTTAAAAAAAATCTCTGTTATTGTACCGATTTCGTACAAAATCGATATATGAGGATCCCTAAGATCACAAGACAGGAAACTGTTACCAAAATTTAAAAAAATCAGCGCCATTTTGAAATGTTTGTTATTGGACCGATTTCAGTCAGCGCCGTTTTGAAATTCTCTGTTATTGTACCGATTTCGTTCAAAATCGATATCTGACGATCCCTGGGATCACAAAACAGGAAACTGGTACCAAAATTTAAAAAAAGTCAGCGCCATTTTGAAATTCTTTATTATCGTACTGATTTCGTTCAAAATCGATATCTGTCGATCCCTGGGATCACAAAACAGGAAACTGGTACCAAAATTAAAAAAAAGTCAGCGCCATTTTGAAATTCTTTATTATCGTACCGATTTCGTTCAAAATCGATATCTGGGGTTCTCTGGGATCACAAAACCGGAAACTGGTACCAAACTTTAAAAAAGTCAGCGCCATTTTGAAATTCTTTGTTATCGTACCGATTTCGTTCAAAATCGATATCTGGGGTTCCCTGGGATCACAAAATAGGAAACTTTTACCAGAATTTTAAAAAAGTCAGCGCCATTTTGAAATTCTCTGTTACTGTACCGATTTCGTTCAAAATCGATATCTGGGGTTCCCTAGGATCACAAAATATGAAAATTTTACCAGAATTAAAAAAAGTAAGCGCCATTTTGAAATTCTCTGTTATTGTACCGATTTCGTTCAAAATCGATATCTGAGGATCCCTAAGATCACAAAACAGGAAACTGGTACCAAAATTTTAAAAAATTAGCGCCATTTTGAAATTCTTTGTTATTGTACCGACTTTGTTCCAAATCGATATCTGGGGTTCCCTAGGACCACAAAACAGGCAACTGGTATTTAAATTTTAAAAAATCAGCGCCATTTTGAATTTGTGTTTTGTGATCCCAGGGACCGTCAGATATCGCTTTTGAACGAAATCGGTACAATAACAAAGAATTTCAAAATGGCGCTGAGTTTTTAAAATTTTGGTAACAGTTTCCTGTTTTGTGGTCTAAGGGATCCTCAGATATCGATTTTCAACGAAATCGGTATAATAACAGAGAATTTCAAAATGGCGCTGACTTTTTTTAAATTTTGGTACCAGTTTCCTGCTTTGCGATCCCAGGGACCGTCAGATATCGCTTTTGAACGAAATCGGTACAATAACAAAGCATTTCGAAATGGCGCTGAGTTTTTAAAATTTTGGTAACAGTTTCCTGTTTTGTGGTCTAAGGGATCCTCAGATATCGATTTTGAACGAAATCGGTACAATAACAGAGAATTTCAAAATGGCGCTGACTTTTTTATAATTCTGGTAAAAGTTTCATAATTTGTGATCCTAGGGAACCCCAGATATCGATTTTGAACGAAATCGGTACAATAACAGAGAATTTAAAAATGGCGCTCACTTTTTTAAAATTCTGGTAAAAGTTTCCTGTTTTGTGATCCCAGAGAACCCCAGATATCGATTTTGAACGAAATCGGTACGATAACAAAGAATTTCAAAATGGCGCTGACTTTTTTAAAATTTTGGTACCAGTTTCCTGCTTTGTGATCCCAGGGATCGTCAGATATCGCTTTTGAACGAAATCGGTACAATAACAAAGAATTTCAAAATGGCGCTGATTTTTTAAAATTTTGGTAACAGTTTTCTGTTTTGTGGTCTTAGGGATCCTCAGATATCGATTTTGAACGAAATCGGTACGATAACAAAGAATTTCAAAATGGCGCTGACTTTTTTTAAATTTTGGTACCAGTTTCCTGCTTTGTGATCCCAGGGACCGTCAGATATCGCTTTTGAACGAAATTGGTACAATAACAAAGAATTTCAAAATGGCGCTGATTTTTTAAAATTTTGGTAACAGTTTTCTGTTTTGTGGTCTTAGGGATCCTCAGATATCGATTTTGAACGAAATCGGTACAATAACAGAGAATTTCAAAATGGCGCTGACTTTTTTTTAATTCTGGTAAAAGTTTCATAATTTGTGATCCTAGGGAACCCCAGATATCGATTTTGAACGAAATCGGTACAATAACAGAGAATTTCAAAATGGCGCTCACTTTTTTAAAATTCTGGTAAAAGTTTCCTGTTTTGTGATCCCAGAGAACCCCAGATATCGATTTTGAACGAAATCGGTACGATAACAAAGAATTTCAAAAAGGCGCTGACTTTTTTTAAATTTTGGTACCAGTTTCCTGCTTTGTGATCCCAGGGACCGTCAGATATCGCTTTTGAACGAAATCGGTACAATAACAAAGAATATCAAAATGGCGCTGAGTTTTTAAAATTTTGGTAACAGTTTCCTGTTTTGTGGTTTAAGGGATCCTCAGATATCGATTTTGAACGAAATCGGTACAATAACAGAGAATTTCAAAATGGCGCTGACTTTTTTTTAATTCTGGTAAAAGTTTCATAATTTGTGATCCTAGGGAACCCCAGATATCGATTTTGAACGAAATCGGTACAATAACAGAGAATTTCAAAATGGCGCTCACTTTTTTAAAATTCTGGTAAAAGTTTCCTGTTTTGTGAACCCCAGATATCGATTTTGAACGAAATCGGTACGATAACAAAGAATTTCAAAATGGCGCTGACTTTTTTTAAATTTTGGTACCAGTTTCCTGCTTTGTGATCCCAGGGATCGTCAGATATCGCTTTTGAACGAAATCGGTACAATAACAAAGAATTTCAAAATGGCGCTGAGTTTTTAAAATTTTGGTAACAGTTTCCTGTTTTGTGGTAGGGATCCTCAGATATCGATTTGAATGAAATCGGTACAATAACAGAGAATTTCAAAATGGCGCTGACTTTTTTTTAATTCTGGTAAGTTTCCTGTTTTGTGATCCCAGGGAACCCCAGATATCGATTTTGAACGAAATCGGTACGATAACAAAGAATTTCAAAATGGCGCTGACTTTTTTTTTAATTTTGGGTAAAGTTTTCTGTTCAGTGATCCCAGGGAACACCAGATATCGATTTTGAACGAAATCAGGACGATAAAAAAGAATTTCAAAATGGCGCTTACCGTACTAAAATTATTGAGAAAAAGTTTGTTAGTAGGATTGTTCTTCAATCACGCCGTAACAGACTAACGTATTGACCTAATTTTTTGCATAGGTATAGTTGGCTATAATAATAATTGAGTGTAGTTAAGGGCTCTGGAGTGTCATAGACTTCAATTAATACATTCTTACATACATCCAACATACATACACACTCACACACACACGCATAGGCATACATAGACTCCTAATCTCGTACCCTTTCCTTTTGGCTTTGCTGTAATCGGGTAAAAAAAAGGGTATTTGAGAACTTTCTTCTTTGTGTCGTAAACAATATCAAGTTTTATCAAGCGCAGTATACAACACGGTGTTAATTTTGTCGTAATAAATTTCATGCAAAAAAGCGATACACCCACCCGTTCACGAGCGCATCTCAGCGCGTACTGAGCGCCAAACGCCAAGCGGCCGGCTTCTTTCCATAGAAAATGTATGAAGAATTTTTTGTGTTGACACATAAATGACAAAGTATTTATTTGTATGCATAATGTTCCAGCATTTGGGTAGAGGACTTTATAAGCCCCACTCTTTTGTTATTTTCAAGTTAAAATATGTAGCTGATCTAGCTTTATGGGTTCCTATCCAGACCCCATTTTTCGTCATTTTCAGCAGTTCTTGCGTTCGTAGAAACGTATTTATTCCGAAAATTTGTATGGGAGTGTGCATTTTTTATGGGGTCTAACTAGAGATGAATACATTACCTTTAATTTAATACCATAATATCCCAACAGCTGTTATTCCATTTATCTATAAATGGTACTTGAAAAAGTATGATATCTGTATAAGGGGCCTTAAATCAAATTGACGGCAGGCAAAGAATATACAGATGCAAAGGAGAACGATACATTCAGACAAATTTTGAAACTACAGTTGCATACGGTGGTTGATCAATAATGGTTTGGGCGGGCATTTGTTTTTGCCTGGTGGGAGGCTTCGGCCGTGGCTAGTTACCACCCTACCGGCAAAGACGTGCCGCCAAGCGATTTAGCGTTCCGGTACGATGCCGTGTAGAAACCGAATAGGGGTATGGGTTTAATATAACTGCCATGCCCCTAACAGGTTAGCCCGCTACCATCTTAGACAGCATCATCACTTACCATCAGGTGAGATCGCAGTTAAGGGCTAACTTGTAGTGGATAAAATAAAAAAAAATAAAAAATAGATTTTGTTTTTATGCAGGATAATGCTCGGCCGCATACCGCTCGGGTAACTCAAGCTTATCTTAATGATATGAATATCACTGTTATGGAGTGGCCGGCGAGATCACCGGATATGAACCCAATAGAGCACGTTTGGGACTTGCTGAAAAGAAAAGTTAAGTCCAGAATTCCAGCTCCTGCCAACGTGGGAGAACTGCGAATCGCCGTAGTTGAGGATTGGCGGAGACAATCCCAGGAGACCATCGATAACATCATTCTCAGTATGCCTAGACGGGTAGAAACTTTAATAAGAGCACGTGGAGGAAATACGCGATCACCATTTTTCTAATTTAATTAATTGTTATTTTAATATTAAATTTCACTTTTCCCGGTTACATGAAAAGGTCAAAAATGTACCATTTTTCACAAATAGCCTTTACTCGCAAAATCTGTTCTTAATGTGATCTCATTTTAAGTAAAACAAATGAAACTTTAAATAACAAAAGAAGTGTAGTAAGTAGATTTTAAAATAAAACCATATTTTTTTAATTATGGACCTTTTTTTATGTTCCGCTAAATATGCCGGCGAGTTTATATGGCCAAAAGAGTTATAATAAACTTACGTAAATAAATAGAAACCAATAAACACAAATAAATACACAAATAAATAGTTGGAGCGGGCGGAGGAATACACGGCCGAGACCAAACGGCCGGGGGTCGGGGGGACAGGTTGAGAAACCGGCGGACTATCCTAGTCTAGCAACACCGCTTTCCGCATCGTGGCTGCGAGCGAGCTGCCACGGAACCCCAGTCGCCTCAAATGGTGAGCGAGGCTGACTGGGATTAAGCCATTTGCAGATATGACGATTGGGATGGTTATTATTATTATTATTACTATTTATAATAGGCTTGGCAGCTTGCACTGATGCGTCTATATCAAATCTTGTGCTTTGTCTTCAATTACTTATCCAGTCTGTTCTTGAACTGATTTACAGGGCTTGACATCACCACATCCTCGGGCAGTTTGTTCCACATAACCACTACTCTGTTGCTCAAAAAGTGTTTAAGGTTTGATGATGCCAATTGATGACATTATTTGAATTGATTGCATTATAATATATTTGTGTTAAAAAAGCAATTCATAACCCTTTCGCAAAGCATTTTTAGGCTCAACTATACCACTACAGCCCATTAATGTCCCACTGTGGGGCACAGGCCAAAAAAAAAACAACTATTATCACGTTAGTGATAATAACCAGGACCGATGACTTAATCTGCTCTCAGAGACACGGTGTGAAACACCGCCAACTTCATGCCTCCGGGCTAGTACTGAGAATTTCTAGTCAGAAAAACCCAACAGTTAGTTACAGGACTCGACCCAGGAATCGAACCCGGGACCTCATCGGCCGCATTTAAACATGCTAACCACTAGACCAATGAGACAGTTAAGTTCAACTATGCTGCAGCATTAATATGCAACTAATCAAGTGCAAGACATATTGTGATAACACAATATTAGGTCTGAATACATATTCTGAATATTATGGTGAATGGGTCACATGAACACGCACAGATAGCCAATATGTTTTCGGATAAGTTTAAAGTAAATCCACGAACAATAAACGGTGATCTGGGAGCCAAACGCAGTCATCCTTCAGTAATGTCTGATAAACATGGGCTGCAATTTACCCCTGACCAGATAACTGAAATAGATAAATGAAACGTGGTAAATCTCCAGGCCATGATGAACTCAGTTTGGAACATGTTCTTTATGGAGGTGAAATTTTACATATTAAGCTTTGTAGGTTGTACAATTTGTGCATTAGATACTCTTACCTTCCTCAAGATCTTATGAAGACAGTAGTCATACCGATTGTCAAAAATAAAACCGGTTATCTGGGTTCAATAAACAACTACCGTCCGATCTCACTAAACTAGCGGCACGCTATGATGGCCGGTTTGACGTTTGTCCGCTCATGAAGTTCCGTATTAATTGATAACGACTTTGAAGGAAATAATTGTATTACTTTATTGACGATAGTGATGTGCAGAGATTCATAAATTTTATCGAATGTAGTTTTAGGTTTAGGACTCAAAATTTATTTATTAAATTGATTTCTTAAATGTATACAAGTGTAGAAAAATCAGTTTGCACCATTTAAGGGGTGAATGTACTTGTGAATATGAACAATTTTCACTATGTGGACAAACCTCTGAAATCGCAAAAAAATATCAATAAATTTTTAAAAATGGAATCTAATACGATCGTCACATAGGATCGCTGGCTAGCACAACTACTACCTCCGGCAAACTCGCGTCAATGCTCAATGCAAAACAAAGCAGTTTCGAATTGACGTTGCTTCGAAAAGTATAAACTGTCAGTGCAATGCGATTGTGATATAGTTTTGACCTGGCTTTGGATTTCAAATATTGATACTGCATTACTGTTGACCCTTGCTCGTTAATTTGGACTCTGTTCAAGCCCTTTGTTGTGGATTTCGTCGATATGACCGAACGTACGCAGAGAACTGTTCTAAATAGTCAGACACGTGAGTTCGTAATACGCCTTCGTAACTATTTCGATCGTGAAGCTCAAAATGGAGGGCCAATTTTACCTATAACGTCAGTGGTTGAACGCGTAGCTGATGCGCTTAATATTGGACAACGAACTGTTAGACGGATAACTAAAAAAAAATATGGCGAGACTGGCACAGAAGAAAATAAACTTCACACACCAAAAAAGAGAAAACGAGCAAAACCAGTCGTAGGCATCGATAGCTTTGATGCCGATGCTATCCGAAGACATGTTTACGGCTACTATTTACAGAAGGAGTATCCAACAAGAAAAAAGTTGGTGCATTCACTGAAGGAAGCTGGATTATTCTTCGGTGGGGAAAGTTCTTTAACGAAGATTTTGAAGACCATTGGATTTCGATACAAAAAATGTAACAAACGCAAAATATTGATGGAAAGATTTGATATAGCGATGGCAAGGTATACTTTTTTACGGCAAGTGAAAGAAATCAAAAATTGGCAAAATGTTGTGTTCTTGGATGAAACATGGCTTAATGCTAACCATACTGTAGGCCGTTCTTGGAACGATGACACAGCAGCATCTACTTCCAAAGTTCCTGTAGGAAAAGGATCGCGACTTATAATTTGTCACGCCGGAACCATCAACGGGTTTGTCGAAGGTTCTCTCATGGCTTTTGCGTCAAAAACCACTGGAGACTATCATGAAGACATGAATGGAGAAAAGTTTACTGAATGGTTTACCTCAATGTTGTGTAGCCTCCCTGAACCATCTATTATAATTATGGACAACGCCCCATACCACTCGATGCAAATTGACAAGCCACCTGCCCAATCCCAAAAGAAAGCTGATATCGTCGCATGGCTTCGTAAAAATGGCGTAGATGCAAACATGAATATGTTAAAAGCGGAATTAGTACGTCTTTTAAAAGAAAACAAACCAACCAAGATCCGATACGTCATTGACGAAATAGCATTAGAACATGGGCACAGAGTTATACGGTTACCGCCTTACCATTGTGAGTATAATGCGATTGAGTTGGTGTGGGCTCAAATTAAGGGATATGCTGCAAGACACAATACAGAACCCCCATTTACCACAAAAAAAATGCTAAAATTATTAGAAGAAGCTTGTGAACATGTGACTAAAGGAGACTGGGAAAAGGTTGTGAATAGAACTGTTAAATTAATAAGGGAAGATTATGAAAGAGATGTGAAAATAGATAATATTATAGAAAACGAACATATAATTATTAATGTATGTGATGATAGCAGTGACGACAGTGAAAATAGTAGTATGGACGAATCTGATTAATTATGGCCTTTTGTGGCACCTTTTTTGGTATCTTTTGTATTCATATGTTTCTTGTGTGCATATAAAGTATGTATATTCATTTTCGTTCAAATATTCAGTTCGTTCAAATAAATTAAATAAACATATACATTTTTGTTTTATTAAACCTATTTAATCAGGTACAAAAACAAAACTTAATTGTTTTTTGTTCGAGAATAAATTGACATTCCACATCACTATTGTAATGTGTCAAACCGGCCATCATAGCGTGCCGCTGATATAGGTACCATCACCGGCAAAATTTTGGAACGCTTGATACAGCCTGAGCTGCTGAAGGATATTGTGATTGATGATGCGCAATTTGGTTTCCGTCCTGGTCTTTCGACAGATGCAGCTATTCTCAGTTTAAAGCATGTCGTAAACTATTATACGAATCGAAAAACGTCAGTAAACGCATGTTTCTTGGACTTGAGCCAAGCTTTCGACCTGGTGAATTATGATATTCTTTGGGCGAAATTGTACAGATCACAAGTTCCCACCGAGGTGGTGCATCTTTTGAGATACTGGTACGGAAACCAAATCAATAGTGTTAAATGGGGCGACGCGACATCTCATTCCTATAAATTAGATTGCGGAGTACGTCAGGGAGGTATTACCTCTCCGGATCTATTCAATGTTTATGTTAATGATTTGATAGAGGAGCTGAGAAACACAAAAATCGGATGTCATATCGGCAACACTTGCGTCAACAGTCTTAGTTACGCTGATGACATGGTGTTTCTCAGCCCGTCTATCAAGGGACTTAGGAAGTTACTTTCGGTCTGCAAGCATTATGCAAATGCTCACGGGCTGAAATGTCACTAAGTCTGAAATGTTAGTCTTTTGAGCAGGCAAGGGTCCGGAGAGGGTACCTGGGGTAATATTGGATGGCTCAGCAGTTCGGGTTGTTACAAAGTTCAAATATCTAGGACATGTTCTAACAGAGCACCTAAAGGATGACTGTGATATTGAGAGGGAAAGGAGGGCACTCTCGATTAATTGTAACATGCTAGCTCGAAGATTTGGCAAATGCAGCAAATCCGTCAAGGTTGTACTGTTTAACGCGTATTGCCAATGTTTCTACACTTGCCAAACTTTGGACAAATTTTCTCAGAAAGTCCTACAAGGCAATACGTGTGCAGTACAATGATGCTTTCCGCATTTTGATGGGTTTGCCTAGATATTGTAGTGCGTCGGGTATGTTCGCCGAGTTGAGAGTGCCTGATTTCTATGCTGTAATGAGGAAAAGAATGCCTTCCTTTTGGGAGAGACTCCGGACACCTCAGAACAGCATCCTCAAGATGGTTTGTAATAGTATGCCCAGCAAAATTTTTACCTACTGGCTATCTGTGCATCACAATAGCAATAGGACATAGTTATAAATTTATTGTGACCATGACGCCTGGGAAGAGTTTTTTTTAACATTCCCAGTTAGTTTATAAGTTTTATGTATAGGTAGTAGTTACTTTTATTTTATTTTATTGTATTTTTAATTTACTATTGTATAACTGTATTGTGTGTATTTTATACTGGGCCCTTTTGCCTTAAATAAAAACTTTTATTATTATTATTATGAATTTAACTCTCACACCCGCATACAAAATAAATACATGTATGAGGCCAAAAGAGGTATAATAAACTTACGTAAATAAATAGAAATAAATAAACTTACACACAAAAATACACAAATAAATAGTTGTAGCGGGCGGAGGATTACACCCCGGCAGGGGAGACCAGACGGCCGGGGGTCAGGGCGACAGGTTGAAAAACCGGCGGACTATCTTAGCCGAATCTAGCAACACCGCTTTCTGCATCCTGGCTGCGAGCGAACTGCCACGGAACCCCAGTCGCCTCAGATGGTGAGCGAGGCTGGCTGGGATTAACCCATTCGCAGATATGACGATTGGGATGGTTTCGGTGGACCCCACATGCCACATGGCGGAAACCTCGTGAGCCAGATCAAGATACTTACGTTTCTTCTCCGTCTCAGCTCTCACAAGGTTCTCGTCATATGGAATGGTGATATCCACCAAAAACACCCGCGACTGTGCTCGGTCCAACAACACGATGTCAGGCTTATTCGCTAGAATAGTCCTGTCCGTGATGATGGACCGATCCCAGTAGAGCCGGACTCCGTCATGCTCGAGTACAGGCACCGGTGTGTACTTGTAGTATGGCAGCCTCTGATCCAGGAGACTGTACTTCAGAGCAAGCTCTCGGTGAAGGATTTTGGCCGCTTGGTTGTGTCTGTGCAGATACTCAGTGTTAGCAAGCGCCGAACATCCCGAAAGCACATGTCTGAGCGACTCACCGGGATGGCGACAGGCTCGACAGATGTTATGAGTGCCATCCTTCAGAATGTACTTTCGGTAGTTCCGCGTCTTAACTACCTGATCTTGTATCGCACAGACAAAACCTTCGGTTTCCCCGAAGAGGTCACCGAAGCGCAGACATTGCACGGACAGATTTTTTATCAACGTGTGGCTCATTAAGAGCTTTAAAAAAGCGTCCGTGCAACTCCTTCTCCTTTCATACGGTCTCCCGGTCACAGGTGCTAAGTACCTTCGGCGATTGCCACCCGATTTTGGCTAAGGATAGGGGAGTGAGTCCTTTATCACATTCTACGAACTCTCTATGCATGGGCGACTCGCTCTTCATCTCGAAGTATGTTGTGAGATTGGCTATCTCCCAGTTATGCATGGTTTTGACGCTTAATACGCCTCAACCACCACATTTCCGGGGGATATACAATCTCATCACAGACGACTTCGGTTGGTGCATGCGATAGAGTTTATTATTATTTATACTGGGCCCTTTTGCCTTAAATAAAAACTTTTTATTATTATCAATACATTTAACTCATATTGATACTCTTTTAAAACTACAGTCATAACTGGAAAGTATATTGTTATAACTATTGTGAATTATGATAATATATGAGTGGTAGACCTAACGTAATAATTGATTTCATTTTATTTTTATCATAATCACTTGTTTAAACCTTATAATTGGTTTTACAACTCTACATGTTAGTGCATTTTCATTAGATATATTTTAAGTAACTGACAATTCTCTTTTTCATACTTTGCACACATACCAACTTAATATAAATTAAGTTACAATGTAAAATTTATCACTTAAATAAATTTAACATTGTAAGCTCAGATTCATGTCTAGAGGCCATAAATTTAATTTTTATCATTTGCACAGACAGAAAATGGTCAAGCAATCATTACAAGTTAACAATGGACAACCAACAAGGTCATAGCAATATGAATGGAGAATGACATCATGAATTTAAACATAGAACACTACCTTTTGTTAAATTAAATAAGAGTAAGTACAGTACAATCCTGATCATCCAAATCAAATAAAACCAGGGTTATTCTGTATAATCGAATATCCGGATAATCGATGTTGGGATAATTGAGATTCTACTGTACTTAATGAATGGTTTGATTGTGGTACGTGGTGGACGGAGGGATGTAGCTCACCGGCGGTAGTGTTGATGCGGCAGCAGGCGCGAGCGCAGCACGGAGCCCAGCACGGTCTGCAGGCGCGCCTCCACGCACCACGGTGTCGGCCGGTACGCCTTCTGCAGCAGCGGCACGCGCGTCTGCAGCAGCGCGCGGAACTCGCCCGCGCCGCAGTGCAGCACCGGCCGCTGCAACACCGCCGCACCGTCAGCCGTCCGTCTGCCGACCTCTGCCCCTCCACCGCCCGCCGGCCCCACTCACCTTCACCACTTCCACCAGGTAGTATATCAGGTACAGGATCGACAGCGAGAAACATACCAGCAACTCTTTCCTTAGTTCGAATATGTACAAAAATACCCCAAGCATGACGAGGACGCTAGATAACGGTCGCCGATAGATTTATAATTACTTTCAAACTTAGATCACACTTAATTAATAGTTATCATATCGCTAGATACTAGTAATGTAGCAAATATCACAGGCCGAGGCTATGGACGAATAATGGCGAAATCAAAAAACATTTTGGACCATTTGGACCTATGACATAGATCAGAGATATTTGACCTAAATGTCGCTATTACAAATGTCAAAAACATATGATCCGCTGGGCGACCGCGTATCTCTGACAGCTACAGTATAACGATCGCAATCTCCTCTGATTGGCTAACACTCTTCCACTATTGGACAAAATTCATTGACGCAGCAAGAATACCATAAATTCAGCCAATCACAACAATTGATACTCTAACAATGATTGATGCAGAAGATACGCGGTCGCCCTGCCGCAGTGCGATTGCGTAACTTCTGCATCTCAGCTCAAAGACCTCTAGATAGACTGATGGTCTGCTCGGTCGTGAGACAGACATATTCAAGCTCTGAGCTTGCTTTTATTCAAGTAGTACATTAAATTAAACTGTCTTTGAGAGGTATATAATAAAATGTTGCCATATATTCATAATTTACTCCCAAAGTGGTGACTCCTGTTATATAGGATAGGAAAAATAGGGAATAAATAAATAAATAACGTTTTATTTGATCAACAAAATTATAAATATAAAATTTTATTATATTATGATAAAATATTAACAATAATTAATACTATCATGCGAATGTTTGAATAAAAACCTATTTATGTAGGTTCATGTATTATTTTATCTGAACTCATAAAATGTTAAAATCGAGACCCTAAAATGTAAGTAACAGGTACCTACATAATAATTTACCCTAAACTTTTCTTGATATTATTGCGTACGTTTCATTGCTATTTGTAGAATGCTAGATGACATAAAACATTTCAAAGTATTACAGAATCAGAAATTATTTATTGCATAATACACATAATAATACAAAGGTGGTAAAGCTAACAATACAAGTGTATTACCATCGTTATGGCGTGCAATACTTAAAAACAATCGATGTAGCAAATCAAGGTATTAATTAATTAGATAAATAGGTGAACAATTAAGAAAACTCTTGAAATATCAACAATACTTACATATTTTTATATCAAATAATGCTGAAATTGAAAATGTCATACATTTAGATTAAGTATTTTCGATAAATTAATATTAAGAATTTTAGTCAAAGAAATAATCCATTATAATAATTATTACAGTCAACTATGTCATTGTATTTGCATAAACCCAGCATATAATTTAACTAGCCGTCATTAAAAAAGGAAGTACTTTGATGCTCATCGGGCAAATTATTATAAACTCGTATGGCCATAATGTATGCACTTTAACGGAAAATATTAGAATTACGTTAACTTTAATTCAAATTTTTTCCTTGAATATAACTTTTGACAAAAAAAACAGAACAATACATTTTTTATGTAAAATAAGGCGTCATAATTACACTGCGCCATAGACCATACCCAAACTCAAACTATCTTTATTCAAAATAGGTACCTAAAAAGTACAACTTCTGAACGTTATTCTCACAAAATATAAGACTTGATGGTTTAACTACGGTATCTTAAAACTAAAGCTACGAGGGTTATTTTAATAAAACAGCTGGGTTTACTACAATAATCGGTAAATTGTCAGACATTATACTTTCTGTTTCATGAAATATAATGACAAATAGTAATAATGCTAACAAATTTAATAATGACCATAATATTTATTCATTTGTGTCGCTTTTACTTTTGTACGTTAAGAGAGAAAAAATCGGCCGTGCGCGCTTGCCCGAATGGAACGATTTGAATTTGGGTCCTGGCAACACTCTAAATATACTCATTTTACTAACAAACTTTTCTAATCAGTTTTACTATGAAAATTAGAAAAAATTCTAATTTTCCCCTATTTCTTTCATTTACTTGAGTAAACATTAGCTACACATGATTATAGTTACTATAATTTAAAGATCCAAAGATTAATTTGTCACTAAATCAAAATTTTGAGCACTTGTGAAACGTAATTTCATCGATTATCCTTTCGCTGCGGCTTTTGCAGCCTAGTATACTGCACAATTGCACAATATCATAACGAAAACAAAATTTCATGAACGATTGCACCCGAGTTACACTTGTGACAGACAAAAGAATTTAACACGCTGCGGGGACAAAAAAATATATTCACTTACCGTTTATTTAGAGGCATTAAACCATAAAGCTATTTCGTCTGAGTATATATTCCTGCTTTATCAAAGATATATTCTTTCTCTATGATTTGGCCGATCATAAAGGATCATGCTTTGATTTTATATCTTTATGAGGATATGTTGCATTTTACTCAATTATAGTTATACGATGCGTTTTGTTAATAAAATATGTAAAACTATGATTTGCCTTTTCTTACTTATTAAAAGCTACGTTATTAGAACGAGATAGGTGTATTATGTTATTGCGTGAACGTGTCGCGCAATTGTCATACGATGAAGCCAATTTTTTACCAACTATAAATGGCGTCTGTTGTGCTTCCGGTGTGTCAGTTGTGAATAATTAGGTACCTTATAATTAGGTACACGGAACCCCAGTCGCCTCAGATGGTGAGCGAGGCTGGCTGGGATTAACCCATTCGCAGATATGACGATTGGGATGGTTTCGGTGGACCCCACATGCCACATGGCGGAAACCTCGTGAGCCAGATCAAGATACTTACGTTTCTTCTCCCCTATTTCTTTCATTTACTTGAGTAAACATTAGCTACACATGATTATAGTTACTATAATTTAAAGATCCAAAGATTAATATGTCACTAAATCAAAATTTTGAGCACTTGTGAAACGTAATTTCATCGATTATCCTTTCGCTGCGGCTTTTGCAGCCTAGTATACTGCACAATTGCACAATATCATAACGAAAACAAAATTTCATAAACGATTGCACCCGAGTTACACTTGTGACAGACAAAAGAATTTAACACGCTGCGGGGACAAAAAAATATATTCACTTACCGTTTATTTAGAGGCATTAAACCATAAAGCTATTTCGTCTGAGTATATATTCCTGCTTTATCAAAGATATATTCTTTCTCTATGATTTGGCCGATCATAAAGGATCATGCTTTGATTTTATATCTTTATGAGGATATGTTGCATTTTACTCAATTATAGTTATACGATGCGTTTTGTTAATAAAATATGTAAAACTATGATTTGCCTTTTCTTACTTATTAAAAGCTACGTTATTAGAACGAGATAGGTGTATTATGTTATTGCGTGAACGTGTCGCGCAATTGTCATACGATGAAGCCAATTTTTTACCAACTATAAATGGCGTCTGTTGTGCTTCCGGTGTGTCAGTTGTGAATAATTAGGTACCTGTTTTTTGAATATTTTCATGTATTTTTGCTTAGTTTTACGTAATCAACTATGGTGAAGTGCTCAGTTGTGGGGTGTCGTAATAATAATATTGGAAAACGCCCAGGAATTTCATTTCATAGTTGAGTAATAAAGTCGTCTAGTTTTTCTGTTTGTGGCTACTATTTTAAGTTATTTCGACTAATTATAGCTCAGTTTCTCCTTTACTGAATCCATTACACGTAAATTTTTGCGCTGTCCCCAAAATATGGATTATTTCATTAGTTTTTGCTTGAGTGTATATATAGTGCGGGGATTGTATTATTTACAAATAAATTGAATATCGATAAAATTAAAATTTCATATAATTCTTACTGTTTCTCACTCTGAGGGGTAGTGAGATGAAATTGAACAGTCAGATTCTACTTATAATATTGCCAAACTCATTTTAGACTGTAGCGATGATAATCTAGTGATTAAGACACCCGATCTATCATATCCTTTAACTAAGAAAAGATGTGGAAAAGATCTCAGAGACAAGTAACATATCTCTGTCACTGTGCATATCCTTTATGTTACTTGTCTCTGAGACTCTGCCTCAGACTAAGTAAGTATTTGGATTTGGCACTACTTAATACTTATCAGTTTTCTGTGGTGTTTTTATTTTTTTCGTTGCTGTTTCAACTTGCAAAGCAGCTACCAGTATATATATATTGTACTCTGTGCATTAGTCTAAAGCAGCTCATCTCGGTGGTAAGCAGTAATAGTGACAACTCGAGATTTTTTTTTAAAACCTGAAATCCAGGTCTTTGACGATCAGTTTTCTATCACGTTTCTATAAAAATATGTTAATTACTAGTAATTGAAGTAAGAGTTTATAGTAAATTTGTGACGAGCAAGCGGTGAACATGAAGGGGAAACAGCTGATGTCTGCGGCAGGGCGCTGCGTCGGCGCAGGCAGGCTGGCGGCGCTCCGCAGGTAGGTCCAGAGCGAAGGCAAAGTTTAAGCGCGACCAAGGTTTCTCGAGCGCTGTTCATCTGAGCGACCTCACCTTGGACTTTGTACCAGCGTCCAAATAGCTAACTAGGGCAACTCAATAACAACAATCACTGTGGTAATTTAAAAATAGAACCCTATTCCTACAGTTTTTACTTTATAATAAAAGTCTGATTAAAATGATAAATTGATGTGGCAACTTACCTTACAACAATTTGCCTACTTAAAATTAAAATTAAATTGAAATTTAAACACCTACTGGTATAAGATAATTTTTAAAGTAAGGAATTTAATATATTTTAAATACGTCAGGGTTATCTCAAAACAGTCTATTCTTAATTTTTATTTTTTAACCAACTTTCAAAATAGGAGGAGGTTCTCAATTCCGCACATATATATATATTTTTAATGTATGTTGGTGCATATCTCCGTGGTTTCTGAACCGATTTGTATTTTTTTTATTTCAGTCTTTAGTGGAAGACCCCTCGACCTCGAGACCTCTCGAGGTGGTCCCATAAAAAAAAATCTGACTCCAAATCCTCAATGCTGATACTAAAAAGTTAAAAATAAAAATTCTTTCCAAAAAACTGACTTCTAAAGCCACTGTAAAGTAAAAAATAATTTTGATTTCTACACACTATGATAAACAATAACAGTAACAATATGTTAATATGGATCTGTATAACAAGGATAAGCAAGGTTGATGCATCAGGCTCATACGGAACTTGCTACAGGTTTGCAGTTTATGATGCAGCAGGCATAATAAACACATTTATTGAATTTAATTTAATTTTTTAATTTAATTTATTTATTTAAGGACATCCAACAGGTTACAATAGAATAACAGGAAAAAATAAAGCTAGTTTAAAGAATAATATGCATTATTGTAAACCCACTTAGAGGCTGCCACAGCTTGCAATATTATATTAAAAACACACTATGGGTCGGAGAAAAAAGAAATAAAGGAGGAAAAGATAAAGAATAAAATAAAAAATAAGCGAACTAATAATAATTAACTTAAATTAGCTGTGACAAGATCCAGCAAGCTATAGCAAACAGCTAACCGTATCTAGGTCCGTTACACAAAAAACAAAAACAAACAAAGTAAACAATTGCACACAACAACAACAAAGTAACAATTATAACAATACAAATTATAGCTTTTACTTTAAATAAAGGACTGATTATGATGTAATCAGAACAATAAATCAATATAGCACAAGTTAAAAGTTAAAAATAGATTCGTTACTATATTGACATTTAAAGTAATCCGTTAACTTCTTTCTAAACTTAGGGAGGTTATCGCCAATTATATCAATGTCTATTTCCTTGCTTATTTTATTGTAAAACGTCAACATCCTGTTGATAGGCGATGAATTCCCCAAGTTAGTTTTAGAGAAACCAGATTTGAATGGCAAGTAGTTCTTAACTCGACTGTACGGCCTAGGTATTTGTACAGAAATTTTATTTAGTAGATTAGATGCGTCGAGGGTCTCGTTCAGTAATTTATGTAGAAAACATAAATCTAGAAGCTTTCTATGGTCTGAAAGGGTCAATAAATTGTAGTATTGCAATCTGGAATAATAACTGGAGTTTTTAGAGTTTTTATGAAACAACTTATCTCCTAAACAAACATGGTGCAAGAAGCGCTTTTGTATACGTTCTATCCTCATAGAATGTACATTATAGTGAGGATTCCAGGCAACAGAACCATATTCCAGAATACTCCTCGTCAGCGCATTAAACAACAGTATTTTTGTGTTCGAGTCCCGAAAATTTTTACAGCTACGTTTAATAAAACCAGTAATCTTTGAAGCTTTTTTACAAATGTTATCTACGTGAGAAATAAAACCTAACTTATGATCGATATGGATCCCTAGGTCCCTAATACAATTTAAACTTTTAACAATATTACCATTTATTTTGTACGTGAAATTTATCGGGTGAACTTTTCTATGAAACGAAATATTATAACATTTTGAATAATTCAATATCATTTTGTTAGCTACGCTCCACTGAGTTAATCGGTTCAGATCATCCTGTAATAAGATAGCGTCATTGACAGAGTTAATAGCTCTAAATGCTTTCAGATCGTCTGCATACAGTAGAACTTCCGAGTTGATGAAACAGTGCACAACATCATTAATAAATATATTGAAAAGTACTGGTCCAAGAATGGATCCTTGAGGAACTCCAGAGTGAGCAATATAGGTAATAGAAGGTTCGAATCCACCCATAGCCACTGTCATTTTCCTGCCAATTAGGTACGAGGCAAGCCAGTTGAGAATGTTTCCGACAAAACCATAATGTTTCAATTTGCTAATCAGTAGGTTATGATCGACTAAATCAAAGGCTTTCGAGAAAAGCCCATCAACCTGCGTATTTCTGTCAACATGCGATGAAATATAGTCTACGTAAGTTACCAGATTATACAGAGTTGACTTAAGTTTATAAAAACCGTGCTGTTTCGTTGTTAAAATAGATTTCATATGCCAATTTATGTGAGGGCAAACCAGCGACTCAAATACTTTAGACAGTATCGACAGCTTGGAAATCGGCCGGTACTTAGTGACATCGCTTCTGTCACCGTCCTTGAATACAGGAACTATAAGTCCAACTTTCCAAGTTTCTGGAAATACCCCCTCAGAGAGCGACCTATTAAATATAGTTGTAAAGGGAGTAGCGAGCGTCTTAGCAAAGTTCTTGATAAAGATAGCAGGAACTTTATCAGCTCCGGCACCTTTATGTGTGTCGATTTTTAAAAGATTTAATGAAAGTTTTGGAAAGATACTATTATTTTGACATATTATGAAAAATATAAATTGCACTCAGGGTGTTTATTAAACGTATCCTCGGACTAATGTATATCCTATGCCTTCATAAATTATTTTTTTGTGGTATCCCGGGCAGTGCCTCGCTTCATATCTACATTGTGAAGTCAGCGTTCGGTACCTGCAATATCGGTCGCTCGTTGCAGCCGCGGTGCGGCCACGGCGGCAGCTGCGGAGGCGCCGCGCGGCGCGCGCCAGAGCGCCTCATTCACGCTGAACCTGTTCCGCGGGCAGTTCGAGCCGGCGCAGGTGTTCCCGTTCCCGGAGCCGCTGAGCGAGGAACAGCGCCAGACGCTGGCCGAGCTGCTGCCGCCCGTGGAGAAGTTCTTCCGCGAGGTGAACGACCCCGCGCGGAACGATGCGGACGCGCAGATCGAGCCGCGCACGCTGCAAGGCCTGTGGGAGCTGGGCGCGTTCGGGCTGCAAGTGCCGGCCGAGCACGGCGGCCTGGGGCTCAGCAACACGCAATACGCGCGCCTCGTAGAGGTGGTGGGCGCGCACGACCTCGGCGTGGGCATCACGCTGGGCGCGCACCAGTCCATCGGCTTCAAGGGCATCCTGCTGGTGGGCGACGAGCACCAGCGCGCGCGCTACCTGCCGCGCGTCACCGCCGGCGAGTACGCCGCCTTCTGCCTCACCGAGCCCTCCTCCGGCTCCGACGCTGGCTCCATAAAGTGAGTGTGTGACGTGCGCCCCCCCCCCCCTCCCCTCCCCGCCGCACCCCGCTGGTTCGCGCCGCTCACCGCGCGCTTCTGGTTGCAGGACGCGCGCCGTGCTGGCGCCGGACGGCAAGCACTACATTCTCAACGGCTCCAAGATCTGGATCAGCAACGGCGGTATCGCCGAGATTATGACGGTGTTCGCGCAGACGCCCGTGGAGCGCGACGGCAAGACCGTTGACAAGGTGACGGCGTTCATCGTGGAGCGCGCGTTCGGCGGCGTGTCGTCGGGTGCGCCCGAGAACAAGATGGGCATCCGTTGCTCCAACACCACCGAGGTGTACTACGAGGACGTGCGCGTGCCCGTCGAGAACGTGCTCGGCGGCGTCGGCAACGGCTTCAAGGCGAGTAGCGACTGCCGCGCCCCTCCGCTTGTCAGCTATAATATCGCGGCACATGTTGCTTTCATTTTTAATGAATCTGAAGATTCAGGAACTTTTCCAGACCTAATGAAATATAGCAAATTGATGCCTCTTTTTAAATCTGGTAGCAAAGCTGACCCAAATAATTACAGGTAATTCCAAATTGCCAGTAATCAATAAATTATCATATCAATCAATCATAAATTCTCTCAGCAAGATATTTGGTAAAACCAACTGTTATGACATTTTAAATAAACTACTCTGAGCAATAGTAGTAGAAGATATCAATGGTCGATCAACAGTCGATGCGGGCGTAATGCTCTTAGAGCGTATTTATATCACCATAAGATTGTAAAAACCGTTAGATTATAATCTAACTCGCGAAATTGTAAACTGTCGAAAGATTACAATTTAACGCATTATCTTTCGGTAAACTGTTATCTGTTAGGTATATTAAACCCGATAGAACCTAATTATTTATGTCGAACCCTAACCTAACCTATAAGAAACAGACAAGAAAACGTAAATACAATGAATATTTCAAAAATTGACACTCAGAACATTGAACGGTTCACAATCTTTCGACAGTTTACAATTTCGCGAGTTAGATTATAATCTAACGGTTTTTACAATCTTAGGGTGACATATATAAGGCATTTGACTGCGTCTAGCATGACACATTTAAAAGTCAAATTGAGCTTCTATAGAATTCTATCTTATCTATCTCTATCTTATTGATCATATTCCGACAGTTTATGCAAACTATATGGAGTCATCCAGATCTCTCTCACTAGCGGGTGTCTCTCGAGGCTTTCTTCTGGGTCCCTTCGTGTTCTCGGTATATATTACTAATTTACCATATTTTCCTTTTGTAACTACTTATTTATTGTATATTACTTTTATTTTTATTAAAAGAGCGATCGCCTGGTATCTCGCTGGCTCTCGTCGGTGGGAATGACGTTTCGAATCAGCGGTAGATTGGCTCGACGATTCAAAGGCGTAAGTTTCGTCGAATAATAAGCGTGCGATCGTAATGGCGCAGGTGGCGATGAACATCCTCAACAACGGGCGCTTCGGCATGGCGGCGGCGCTGGCGGGCACGCAGCGCGCGGCGCTGCGCCAGGCGGCCGAGCACGCGGCCACGCGCGTGCAGTTCGGCCGCCGCCTGGCCGAGTTCCCGTCGGTGCAGGACAAGCTGGCGCGCATGGCGCTGCTGCAGTACGTGACCGAGGCGCTGGCCTACATGGTGAGCGGCAACATGGACGCGGGCGCCGCCGACTACCACCTGGAGGCCGCCGTCTCCAAGGTGTTCGCGTCGGACTCGGCGTGGCGCGTCGTCGACGACGCGATTCAGATCCTCGGCGGCATGGGCTACATGAAGAGCGCGGGGCTGGAGCGCGTGCTGCGCGACCTGCGCATCTTCCGCATCTTCGAGGGCACCAACGACATCCTGCGCCTGTTCGTGGCGCTCACCGGCGTGCAGTTCGCGGGCTCGCAGCTGCAGGAGCTGCAGCGCGCGTTCCGGCGCCCCACGGCGCACCTCGGCCTCATCTTCGGCGAGGCGGGGCGCCGCGCCTCGCGCGCCGTGGGGCTGGCGCGAGGCGCCGACGTGGACGCGCTCGTGTGCGCGGAGCTGCAGCCGGCGGCGCGCGAGCTGGCGCGGCAGGTAGTGGAGTTCGGCGTGTGCGTGGAGGCGGCGCTGCGGCGGCACGGGCGCGGCGTGGTGGACGAGCAGCTGCTGCTGCAGCGGCTGGCGGCGGGCGCGGTGGACGCGTACACGACGGCGGCGGTGCTGGCGCGGGCGTCGCGCGCGCGCGCGCTCGGGCTGCCGGCCGCCGCGCACGAGGTGCGCATGGCGGAGGCGTGGGCGGAGGAGGCCACGGAGCGCATGGGCGCGCTGGCGGCGGCGCTGGGCCCGCGCGCCGTGCGCCAGGACGCGCGCCTCACCGCGCTCGGCCGCGACGTGGCGGCGGCGGGCGGCCAGATTTCGCGCTCGCCGCTCAACCTGTGACAGCGCACCGCCCGCGACCCTCTTAAGTACATGAGCGTAATGTTGTATAGCTTTAAATTATTACACTGATAAAATTAATAAATATTTATTAACACATATATTTTTACACTACACGTCTATTAAGAACATTGAGCAGTTTCATTTCCGATTCCAAATTTGTTTAACTATTGCTATGTTGCTTTGTGTTAGGATTAGTTTATTAGTTTTATATTATATTTATTTATTTAATGTGTTAATAGTATATTAAAGTTATAGTTACTCCAAAAATATTAAGTTAGTTCTTCGTAGAAATCATAGATGTCGCTGTAGTACCATTGCATCGTGGTATTACTTCACGCTGGTCACGTCAGTGGTGTTCGAAAAATGTCTGCTCCTATAAGGCATGCAGTGGAGCTACAGATTACATCACGGTTGAACCTTGGAGTTGGCATGCACCGCATTTGTTAAAAGGCAAGTGACTGAAATTATGCCAGCTGCTCAAATCAACAGTCAAAATTGGATAAATTTCACGGGCTTACAACTCGCTGACCCGAATTCCAACACTTGTAGACCTATAGAAATATTACTTGGAGTCAATGTCTACACTGAAATTTTGGACTAAAAAATTTAAAACAAGTTACAATAGATGAAGCAAAGGAAGGCAACAAGGAAAGAGACCTCAATATCGCACAAGTTGAGCGCCCCATTGCAGCTTATTATCCAAGGTCAAGAAAACTGTGGAGTTCTCCATTTTTAGATGAATTTGTAATTGTTGTTGTATCGATATTCTTTACATTAGATAAAACGAACTCTGAGCACTTGGTTTTCTTTGCATTCAGTAACAAATTATTGACAGTAATAAACCAGTGTGGTACGTGTGATACTGCAATGTTTACATTACTGGTAGCCATTGACTTATATGTGTAGTATACTGTGCCGGGGGGGATAAATAATATAATTTAGAATTTAGAAAAAGGGGAAAATGAAATTAGAAATGCAAAAGTAGTAAATAGTAAAAAAACGTTTATTGCGGAACTCTAAAACGGGCACAGAGATACCGCGGCTTTGCTCAAGTGGTAGGCACACAAATTTGTAGGGTCGTGGTGTAACGTGATGTCTGCTTTGACTTCGGTGGTAGTTAGGTACTCTCCTCGGTGAATGGCCTCGATGGTAGAAGGCGGCCCGGAGGTGATGAGCGCAGCAGATGGTCACGTTGGGATCCCGAACGGTGCTGGTCTGGCGTGGCTGGGTGGTAAGCCATCAAGATGGAAAGGTGCACGTCGCTCCTGGAATTCATAGTACCGACTAGTTATCGTTTGGCATATCAATTCCGTCCTGGATCCGGCCCTGGCCTGTGTAGACCACAGGAAGTACTTTGACGTGATAGAATTGTCTGTGTGGTGGATCCAGAACGGAGTTTACAATGAGTATGAATTTTTATTACTTGGCTGAAGGCCCAAAAATATGAAAAACAATGATAAAATTAACTAACTAAACAAAAGTGAGGGTGTATCGCAAAAAAAAAACGATGCAATCTAATGGAAAGTTACTCGAATGAATTTGCAATAATTTTGATGAAACACTAACACAAAGGTTGAAATGGACAAATGGGATTATGAATTTACTAATTACACTAATAAATGATCAAAATTAAGAATTTATGAAAAAAAATGACTACGATTATGTGTTTTAGGTACCATTCAAAAACTTACCCTAATGCGGGAGAAACGTTGCGCAGAATTTACATATTGTTTAAAAAAAAAAAAAAAAACTAATTCGCGTTTGGAAATTGGTATTTAATAAGCTTTTTTATGCTAATATGTATATAAATAAGATTAGATAAAATATTATTAAAATATGACTTTAGTTAATAAATAATTACGTTATAAATAAATAATACTTAAATATGTATCACTTCGTTACAATACTTAAAAGTCAATGCTGGTAGCTCTTATACCTACCAAGTTTCATGGATATAACTTGAGAAATGACGGACTTTCATACAAACTTTCACCCTCATATGGGTGGAATTTTTAAAAATACTTCCTAAATGAGCACCTCCGTCACAAATAAATAACCGGACTGGTGTCATTTGGACTCGAACTGGGCCTTGGTTTTGGACCACCTATTATCTCATCTGAGCTATTATATCTTTGTAGATGACGGCCAAATTTACCTTCGTATTCTAATGATATTGTAGCAGTTTTCACTGAAAATACGGACAAAACGACATTTTCTAAAAATGAATCCTAGCTAGATCAATTTATCACCACCGAAACCCCCTGCATACTAAATTTCATGAAAATCGTTTTAACCGTTTCCGAAATTCAGATTATATATGTCACCGTAAGATTGTAAACACCGTTAGATTATAATCTAACTCGCGAAATTTTAAACTGTCGAAAGATTGTAAACTGTTCAATGTTCAGAATGTCAATTTTTGAAATATTCATTTTATTTACGTTTTCTTGTCTCTTTCTTGTAGGTTAGGTTAGGGTTCGACATAAATAGTATAAGTAGTTTTATCGGGTTTAAATACCTATCAGATTACAGTCTACCGGAAAATAATGCGTTAAATTGTAATCTTTCGACAGTTTAGAAATTCGCGATTTAGATTATAATCTAACGGTTTTTACAAACTTACGGTGACATATATATATATTATATATATATATATATATATAAACAAGAATTGCTCGTTTTATAAAGGTATTATATAGATCTTATCCGTACGCAATTTAACTAGGCAACCTATTCACGAGAACAGATGAGATGAGGGTATAAATTTCCTAAACAGGGTCTCGTACTATAAATATCATCGCTCATTCCGGAAATAAATCGAAAACACATTTAATAACACGTGTTTATTAGACAATATAACTATCCTACTTACTATTACACTAAGAGATAGCTGCTCTTTTGGTAACTATCGCCAGGAAGGCTGATTCAGTATTAGGTGGGCATAGGGCTCCAAGTTTATCAAGTCTGAGAGGTGATATCTAGTGAAAGGCCCATCCGCATATGGGCAGATCTTCATTATCGTAATCAGTGGGGAGCCTAGGACTTACCGAATACTAAATCAGCCTTTCTAGCGATAATTACCCAAAAATGCAGCTATCTCTCATAATATATGAAGATGTCCATATTTACAAGATTCACTCAATTTAAAATATCGCGATAAAACACGGCGCGGCCCAGCTCACACGTCGATCTGCAGCGAAGCGTCCCACGCGCGCGCGTTCACCAGCTTGAGCGTGGAGCGTAGCGCCGCGCCCGGGCCCAGCGCCAGCGTTAGCGGCTGCGCGTCGGCACGCGGGCGCGCGTACAGCGCGTGCAGCGTCTGCTCCCAGCGCACCGGTGCCGCCGTCAGCCGCGCCAGCCGCCGCCGCGCGCCCGCCGCCGAGCGCACGGCGCGCGCGTCCACGCACGACACCACGCGCACGCGCGGCTCCGCCACCGGCAACGCGCGCAGCGCCTCGCGCACCGCCGCCTCGGCGCGCGCCATCAGCGCGCAGTGGAAGGCGCCCGCCACGCGCACGCGCGCGCTGCGCCGCACGCCCCACGCGCGCCCCTCCGCCTCCACGGCGCGCAGCGCGCGCTCGTCGCCCGCCAGCACCTTGCAGCCGGGGAACAGGTAGTTGGCCACCTCGCACACCGGCTCGGGCAGCTCGGGCGTGCGCGCGCGCTCGCGCGCCGCCGCTAGCAGCGCGCCCAGCCGCGCGTCGGGCGCCAGCCACACGGTGAGCATGCCGCCCGCGCGCTCGGCGGCCGCCGCGCGCATGGCCGCCTCGCGCAGCGTTGCCAGCCGCAGCGCCGCGTCCAGAGAGAGCGCGCCCGCGAACACGAGCGCCGCCAGCTCGCCCAGCGAGAAGCCGGCGGCGGCGCGCGTGCGCTCCACGGCGGCGGGCCGCTCGTCGCGCGCGCGCTCCAGAGCTGCCAGCGCCGTAGTCAGCACGCACACCTGCACGCGCCGCTCCAGCTCGGCCGCCGGGCCCGCCGTGCACACGCGCCACACGTCCCACCTGCCACACATCATAATAATGCAATAAAATATGTGTACACCCCGGGTGATGCATACTCTTAGTTTTTAGACTACTTACATACTTACCTAGAATAAATGATAGCAGACAGGAATGACATGTGTCATCATTAATCCTGAAAAATCAGACTTCGCAAAGGATTTATAAAAACTAAATCAATGCGGGCATTTTGAAATTTATGGTCTATCTAGTACGGTAGTATCCACACTCACAACTTACCCGACAATGCTGGAGGCGTGGTCGTAGAGCTCCCGGGCGCGGGGGAAGGGCTCCAGGCGGCGGCCCATGCCCACGAACTGCGCGCCTTGGCCCGGGAACAGCAACACGGTGGCGTCCGCGGGCGCAATGGCGGCGGCGGCGGGCGCGTCTTCAGCGGCGGCGCTCGCGTACGCCTGCGTGGCCCACCGCAGCTCGCCCGCGCCCTCCGCGCTCGTGCCCACCTCGCCGTGCGCGCTGGCGTCGCGCAGCAGGCGCCGCAGCGGGCTCTCCGGCGTGCCCGAGCTGAGCGCGCGACGCAGAGGCCTCGAGCACGCGATACGCGCTAGCGACTGCATCGCAAATCGCAACAGCTATGACTATATAGGGTCACCTGAATATACAGACAACTTTTCATAACCTATTGCACTCTACTGGCTACATGGCACCCAGTTTAATCTCTTTAGGTGTTTACAAAATTAACCTGTAAAGTAATCGCCATAAATTTATGGTTCATTTAACTCAAGAGAATAATTTAAATATGTTCAGTGTTCACTTCTTATTCAGTAGCAAAAAACAAAATCAACATCAACATGGTACTCAGAGACAAGTAAGGTACTCAGAGACAAGTAACATATAGGATAGTACCAGAGACAAGTTAGGATAGTACTTCTAAAACTTGTCTCTGTTTCTAAAATTACAAACAAAAAGTATTTTTTTTTTAAATTTATTTTACGGCCCTGGATACAAGTCCTTTAAGGCCTTTCTAAAATACAAAAAGTATATACACAAATCCATTAACTGAGACAAGTAACCTTTAGGTAACATATCATAGGATATCTATAACTCACTTTACGGCTCTGGGTTTCTAACATTTGAGTAAGATTTTTTAAATAAGGTTCAAGCATTGTACTAAAATTCTACATCAATGGGTTAAAGTATTTATCGGTTTGATTATCTATCTGTCGCCTTAAGATTGTAAAAACCGTTAGATTATAATCTAACTCGCGAAATTGCAAACTGTCGAAAGATTACAATTTAACGTATTAACCCGTTTATTAACCCGATAGAACCTACCTGATAATTTATGTCGAACCCTAACCTAACCTACAAGAAACAGACAAGAAAACGTAAATACAATGAATATTTCAAAAATTGTCACTCAGAACATTGAACGGTTCACAATCTGTCGACAGTTTACTATTTCGCGAGTTAGATTATAATCTAACGGTTTTTACAATCTTACGGTGACATATAAATAATCAAAGATTTATCGTTATTATTTGGCAGCACTTGTGTTGGTTAGTGTTAATTTGTATTTATTTATTTGTGAGTTATATTGCATTTTTTGTGCCAGCCACCCTACCGAATTACCGAATTTTTAGCATTTAAGCGAGTCTAACCTGTTTATCTGTAACAATCAAGTAAAAATAAGGTCAAGATAAACAATTACGTATAAACTTACGTATTATTTTCGTATTTACATTTAGTTCGGCTTCTGCAGCCTAACACTGCAATACACCATCGTCTATATATTGTGAAAACCACTTTTTCGTGAGCTACGTGAGTTATCACTTTTTTACATTCAGATTTCGTACAAATGAGCGAATAACAAAAACGTCACAGGATTGTTGGTAATACGCTAAAAAAAAAGTAATACGCTGAGCAGGACAAGAAAAGCGATTTTCGCGCTCTATCACCTTGGCATTAGCATTTCTCTCATTTCGCTCACTTGTGGTATTATTATTGCTTTAATATTAATGCTTATTCTTGCTATATATTCTTACCCTATGATCTTCTCTGGTTAACCTAACTCAGAAGAACTAGAATCCAGAGCCGTTAAATCAGTTAAATAAAAAAATGGTTACCTTAAGTTCCTTGGTTAACATTGTCTCTGGCCACATAAAATAGAAAAACATTTGTCGTTTGTCAGTTTGTCAGTTTTAGCTCTGAGTTTTAGTACTAAAATAACATTGAAAAATTATTTCTTTTTCGATAAAAAATAAAAGTTATGTTATTGTTAAAAAACTAGTTTTATCGGAAATAATCGTTTCTGGTTCGGACCCGGTAGCAAGAAATTCATAATTTGTCATGCACTAGGGCTAAAATAAATATCGAACTACTATATAAATACAGTTTCGCGCGCACGAGCGTGATGCCGCAGTAACGGGTGCAGGGTGGCAGGGTGGCTGGGCAGCGGGCAGTAGGCGGCGCCATGGACGGCATGTCGGCATGGGGCGCGGAGGACGAGGCCATCATCGCCACCAACACGGAGGCGGCGGAGTGCAAGCGCTGCGCCGTGGAGCTCGGCTACTGGAAGGATGACTACATCGGCTTCTTCGCGCGGCGCGGCGAGCGCAAGGCGCCCGAGATCAACTGCGGGTACTACGCGCGAGTGCGCGCTGTCGAGATGTTCGTACATCAGTTCTTAGAGGTACGCCACAGGTCCCACTGCCGGGCACAGCCCTCCACTCTCATACGAGACACGCTGCTCTAATGCGGGTTGGGGGATTTAACGACTATATACGTGCTTTCCGAAACACCACCAACTTTCTAACTCTGGGCTAGTACTGAGAATTTCTAGTCAGTAAACCAAAATACGTATTACGTAATTATGGCTTGAACCGCAGACCTCGTCGGTCACTGTCAAACATGCTAACCACTAGACCAGCAAGGCAGCTCAACAAGACACCTTGCTGTACCAAAAATCCTGTGGATCCTTATCTGGGCAAAAGACAATACTCATATTCACAGAATCCCTCAGTAGCATTGATAATATCAGTAGTAATATACATTGTCACAAAGAAAGAATACAAGAACAGATGCAAGAATGCATGCTATTGCGATCTGTAATTCAACAGTTAACAAATTGAGAAAGGTGTTCATAGTAAATATTTTTTCATGAAGAAATACCTATCCCAAGATATATATATATATCAGGGGTTGTATCAGGTCCCATACATTTAGGGGCATTAACCTTTGAATAGTAAAATCACTGCAGACCAACAGACACACTTGCGTTTATAATATTATGGTTACTGGAGCACGGCTCGGGTATTCCTCTTTATATACCGGGTACCTGCCTCCCTGTAATGTAAAGTCTAGAGTTGTGTCTACTCAAATCAATGAGCTGCATTTATATAATTTTATACAGATGCTGACTAAATATTCATAATATTTACAAGTGTGTTTATTTCATTTGGAGAAATTTACTAACTCCACCTAGGCTAGCTGCTAGCTTGCCATCCCGGCTCTGGGTTTTTAAAGTTACAAAGAGTTAGGTGTGTTAGGTTGGTTAGTGTACATGGTACATCTGTGTGTGCAGCGCGCGGGCACCAAGTGTCAGATCATCAACCTGGGGTGCGGCTTCGACACGCTGTACTGGCGCCTGCGGGACAGCACGCAGGCCGTCAGCAACTTCATAGAGCTGGACCTGCCCGCCGTCACCGCCAGGAAGTGCCAGATCATCAAGCGCAACAAGCCGCTGCTACAGAAGATATGCAAGGAAGGTGAGCTCGGTGTGTGTGTGTTGCCTGCTGCTATGTTCAACTAATTCAAAATTATATTCTTAGTCCTAGTTTGGAGTGAGGATTGAATTTGGCAGTGTTCCCCTCATGCCTCTGAGTGTTCAATAAAGCTGTCGGTTAGGCCCTTGATTTCTCTATGGTTGTGTTGGACCGTTTGTCCCATGGGGCTATGAGTTAGTGCACCTGTAGTTGCACATATGCTCGGGACTAATATTTCCCGGGTAGTTGGCAAATCTCTCTGGATCAGCTACGCTTTGTTCAAAATTAAGTCAGGAGGACGTTATTAATGGAGACAGTATCATAAAGCAGAAACTGCTGTCAAAATTATAAAGAGGAGCTGCTATTTTTTTTGGCTTGGATTCTGAACAAAACTAGTCTAATAGCCTAGTCTAATAGTCTAAGCGAAGGTCTCTTGAGTCCACTTGAGTGAATTTGCACTTGTCCATCCGTCTGTCTGTCTGTCAGTCTTATAACTACTGAATTACTGCACGTAATTACTTCAAATTTAAATATAATATGTAAACGATGGCCATATTCAGATATGGCTTACAAAGTTATAAAAAAAAATATTTCAGGGGGGCTCTCATAGAAGCGAATACGAAGTAAAATATTTTTTATAGAGTTACATAGGGTTGCGGTATATCATTTTAAAGATAATTAGGAATACAGTCCCAAAAAATTATTTTTAATATTGATGAAATGGGGGCTTTCAAAGTGTAGATTGTCTAACGTTCAAAGTTGACCTCAGAACTCCCAATTTTCTGAAAGGCGGAGCTTGAAACTTGATCAATTATTTGAATTGTAACCTGTACTTGAACAACAAATACTAAAATTAGATAAATATTATAAGGAAACTAAATTATTTAATTTTTAGTGAGCTTCAGTATTTTTAACAGAACTTCACAATGATGTCAATAGATGCCGCTCTGTAAAAGTTTATTCGTTTCTCCAATAACTCTTTAGCTCTTTTGCGTCTAATGTTAAAAGCTAACTACTACTTACAATATAATAAAACTATCATATGGATACCGCGAGGTCCCAGTTCGGGGCGAACCACTAGTAATAAGGAGTTCCACAATGATGTCGAGTTGAGGGTCCCGGGCGGGCTGTGGTGTGTCGCAGACGGCGAGGTGGTGATCCGCGCGGGCGACCTGCACGCGGACGGCTACCACCTGGTGGGCGCGGACCTGCGCTGCGCGGCGGCGGTGCGGCGCGCGCTGGCGGCGGCGGACGCGGCGCCCGAGCTGCCCACGCTGCTGCTGGCGGAGTGCGTGCTGGTGTACCTGCGGCCGGCCGCCGCCGACGCGCTGCTGCGCCTGCTGGCCGGAAGCTTCGCGCGCGCGCTGTTGCTGGTGTACGAGCAGTGCAACCTGGGCGACCGCTTCGGCGCCGTCATGCGCAGCGCGCTGGGCGCGCGCGGCGTGCCCGCGCCCACCGCGCTGCACGCGCTCGCGCCCGCCGCGCAGGCGGCGCGGCTGCGCGCGCTCGGCTTCGACGCGGCGCGCGCCTGGGACATGGACGCCGTGTGGCGCGCGCTGCCCGACGAGGAGCGCGCGCGCGCCGAGCGCCTGGAGCGGCTGGACGAGCGCGAGCTGCTGCAGCAGCTGAACGCGCACTACGCGCTCAGCGTGGCCACGCGCGGCGCGCTCTTCGCCGACGTCGACCTCAACGCGTAGCGACCGCGTCCGCGCGTTGTCGTTACTGATAAACCTATGCACACTGCACTTTCTACAGGGCCCTGTGTTAAGGGTGGGCGTGGTCGCTTATTACACAGCAATAAGGACCAAATTAGGAACCCTTACTCCCTATTTCTTATTACACTACACTGATTCAAGTGTAAGGGTCCCTGTGAAAAGTCCAGTGTAATAGGCCTATGATACTGCTAAGTGTTAAATATTTATTTATGATATATAAAATGCTTTATTTAAAACTGCTTCTCGTCTTCGCTTTATCCTTATTCCCAACCGAGAAAAAATGCACGTACAGATTTTTAGGGGAGCTTCCCGATTACGAAAGTGATAGGAGGAGGTAGAACGCATGAAACTGGCGTAGTATAATCCGTATACGGTTCTCTGCACGATGGAATGCATGAAAGCGGACTGTATGTATGTTATAACGAAAAGGTTTCGATCTCTCGTTTGGTTCGATGGATAGTAAAATAGTTGTACTGTACCCTGTACTTTGTATTCGCCCTCGATGGAACCACGCACGTCGCAGTCTCCCAGCACAAGTTGGCACAACATACCCCACAGAAGCACAACTGTTCAAGAGTTGATGATTTGACGACACTAGTGGAAGCACGGCATACACGAGGTAAACATTGACAGTATGCGAGTCTGCCTTGTTCGACGTTAGCGACGCAAGTGAAGAAGTCAGATGGTGGCGCTGTCGACCGCAGCGCGTGTAGGTATATTACAATATCCAGTACATTGACTCACACAAAGATATGTTACAACCATTTTCTTATGCTACCCATCAATACATAGGCAAGATCGAACAATCCAGGTTACGAAAGAAGAGTCCCGCGGGGAAGACACGGGGACTATACGTGCTATTTCCATGATAAAACAATTTTCTACGGTTTAAGAAAATATCTACATTATTTTCTACCAGTCTACTGACTGAGACTGAGACATCTAGTTCTAGATAGACTCCAGAAAACAACTCTGCAGGAAGACGATCTCCGAGCTCGCAGTATTAGGTTGCCGTGAAGGTTCGCCCTCAGTAGTACACGGTACGATTAAGTATACTATGGTAATTGGTAGCAGTGCCGTAAATAGGGCGGTGGCACCAGTGCCCAGGCACAGGTCGTTGACTCTGGAGGTTGCAAAAATGGCCAGACCAGGCAGGACTAAGTATTATTTTTTCAGTTTGCTCCTGATAAGTTTCCTCTACGCCCCTAGGGCTTTTCTTTTTAAAAGTAAAATGAAAACGTTTTTTCAACAATTCATACCAATTCATACCTACCTTCCTTATTCAAAACTACCATACCAAGTACTTAAAATTAAATTAATTTACAGTTTACTGAAACTTTGCAGAGTGTTATTTTTTATTAAAGAAGCATGAAGACCAAAGTGGCCCAAAAATTTAACCTGCATCAGGGTGGGCAACGCATTTGCCCTAGTGAACTTGCGTTGAGTTTTAGTGAGTGAGACACAGTGGGTGGTATAATAGGCGAAGGGTCCACTTAAATAGCTCTTTTGCTGGTTGTTTAAAAAAATAGTTTTTTTTCCAAAATATTAGTAGGCATGATGACAGTAACCAAGAATCAATTAAATTGTGAATTTATCTAATGAAATTGGATTAATGGATAATAAAAAACGTATTTATCTATTTCGAATGAGATTGCTATTTATTTTAATAAATAAAACTGTAAAATACAGCAATCCGCCATATTGGATTAAACACCAAGATGCAAATGACGTCACATTTTCGAGCTTTGACAATCACACTATTGCTTACTGCACTGCACAGAGTACATTGGTAAAAAACAATAGTGACGTCACAAATGGCGCCATGACACCGGCGGGCGTTTTGGCGTGAATTTTAAAATTAAAATTTCAAATGTCAATTTTATCTACCAAACCTTATTTTTCTGCAGAAATAATATATTTTTTTCGAAATAGTAGATACTTCCGAACATAATCTGACCATTTCTCAAAATAAGTCATCATGCCTATTGGTCCACCAACACCCGTAAAATATACGAATAGGTTTAGTTTTTTACTTTTTTGTTCGTTTTTTGGCAGGGCAGTCGTGCTTTTTTTTTTAAATTATGACTTGTTTCCATTCCAGTAGTAAGTAAGTATATTCCAAGTTTCAGGAAGCAATCCATTTCAGTACCTACCTAGTAAGTAGGTGTCGACCTAATTACGACATTAATAGCCTAATGCCTATACAGAACGATCGCGCTGGATTTATCATACAGCGACTACAATAGTTAATGTGAATCGGCATCAAATTGTAGTTGTTTTTCATGCAGGAGTTTTATAGGTATACTATCAGACTTGCCCGCGACTTCGTTCGAGTGAAATAAGTTTTTAAATTCCCACGGGTACTCCTTTATTTTTCGGTTTAATATATAGCTTCAGATAATGAGGCTTTCTATTGGTACCGGAAATTTCAAAATCGGTTCAGTAGATCCAGAGACAGAGATCCCCTACAAACGTCACAAACTCACGATTCACAAACTCACAAACCTCTTTATACCTAATATTAGTATAGATTAATGTCTAAGTCATTGTACCTACCTAGAGGTAGAAGGTTAACCTGAGCATTATTAATTATAATGATATAGGTACATACGCGTTCTTTATGGTTGAAAAACAAACCTGTTTTTCCTACATTTAAAACTCAACTAGGTAGGTATTACTTAGTAAGTACAAAAAGCAGCGTTTTGGAACGTGACTGCAACGGTATTTTGAACAAAGGCAATTATTTCGTATTAATTAGGTTTGCAAAGACCGCATTTGAGGTGAAAAGAAATCAATAATCATATCCTAAATATATATTTCGGTTATTAGGTAGTTAGGTAGTTGGCGCATCTCCAAGCAAGCAGGTTTTGATGCAGGGTTGCTGAAGCATTTCTGAATAGTACCCTATAGTACTTACTGCTTAGACTATAGAGGCATAATTACTACATCTTGTTGGTCAGAATAACAATTACTTAACAAACTATTTACAATTATGTTACAATACCATGTGTGGCCATGTTACCTACAACAATATAGGTTTGGTATTTTATTACTGTCCAGATACCTATATTACACTGATCGCCACCGACCGCCTCACTTTTGTATATCTAAGCAGTGCCGGATAAAACCAGCGCGCACGAGTTCCGAGGAATCGGGGTCTGAGGAAAGGACGGCTGTATGCCACCCTCGATCGTCGCTCCATATCCAGCTCGCTCCCAGCATAAGATTCTAGCTTGACGCGTGTAACTTTGCGATAACAGTATTGTTTTGCACTTTAAACAACTCTAGGTCATTACATTAACATTCCATATGATTCCTCAGAGCTCGCGCGCGGACTATAACTAGTAACTATCAACTGATCCCAAAAAAAAAAACTCAATTATATTATATCATATTTGCTAGGGGCCCCGCGGATTATACCTATGTGGGCACAGCTGCGGGGCCCCCTCGAGGCGCGGGACCCGTAGCATTCGCTGCCTCCTACTCGTATATGGATAATCCGGCACTGCTCATACGTTTACTTCTCACCATTATACTGTTTAGCCACAAAGATAACCTTAACCTAATACATCCCGCGCTCGAAGTTCCCCTAACGGTACATGTCCTACGAGAAGAGGTAGACGTAAAGGAGGAACGCGAGCGCGGCCAGCGCCAGCGGCGGCGCCCACACGTCGAGCAGCGCCCGCAGCGACAGTGGGCGCTCCGGCTCCGGCTCGGCGGCGGGCGGCGTAAGCACCGGCCGGCGCTCGGCCTCCACCACCTCGCCCAGCCGGAACTCTGCGCGCCACAACTTGGCATCTTCGCTGTGGCCCACGTCACGGAAGCACTTGGAGGCGTCCCCGCCCGCGTTGTCCAACAGCACGTCCGCGCCGCCGGGGTGGTCGTCCAGGAAGCGCGTCACGTCGTACACCACGTTGTCGATGATGATGGCCGCGTCGGCTCCGTGGTTGCGCTGCGCCACCTGTTCGCGCGTGAACCGCTGCGACATCGCGACACCTCTATCTACGAGCGCCTAACTTAGTGTACTTTCGACTCTACCGCCGATGGTTAGTGCTCCTCGAACAGGCGAATCTTTTATCCCTTTGCCTTTTACAGAAGATTCTTTGACGTGTGAATTCTTTCTGAATGATCTTTAATAAATAGCGTCTTAGGACAATACCTAAACTTGTGTTATTTTTTCTCTGTTTTGTTACGACTTATAACTACAGCGCTAGCTACAGTCTTACTTTTAATTTAGCCAAAAGTGGATACTCAACAGCTGGCCGCAAGGGTCACGATTAACGCCTAAAACATTGTTTTTAGGTGTCAGTACAACGTAAAGTCTCCAAAAAACGTAAGAATAAGTTTAATAAGTAATTGGAGGCACCCGCGCGCTTGCCTGCAGCGTCACTGCGCTACTGGTGACCGGTGAGCGGTGAGCGGCAACCCCGAGGCCGCAGTCCAGCATTGCGGTGCGTGCTTCGCCGACATTTCGCATTGTCCATCGTGACGTCGCATCGGTTAATTTACGTAACTGACACGGGAAATCACGACCTCTATAATTAACTCCATTATTACTGGCTATTTAACTAACGAAATTCGAATAGTAATTAATTGGTGAGTTACTACACTTTGCATACTCTAGCATGAATAATGAATACCTATCTAAGTAATGAATGACAGTCAATTCAAAGTTAGGAGTCAGGACGGTATCGAGTGGACCAAGTATTTCTGCTCTAGATTTTTATTATAATCACAGAACTAACTTACCTATTGAACTAGCTACTCGTTAATGTGTATCTAATTAATAACATTGATTTGATACAATCTCCGTCATTTAACCGGTTTAACGGCAGCGTCTGGAATAACACATTTAGCTACATGGAATATTGAAGAGTTCCTGTGGAAACCAAAAAAACCTCAAGTCCCGCAGACAAAGTCGCGAGCATCACCTTGTTTTTCCAAAATTCTAGTTAGGCCTTTAAGTTTTACATACCTTACTATTACTATACTAGATGATGTGCGCAGATTAAGGTTTTTGTTACTTACTTAAATGTACAACTTAATGCTATGGGTTTTTTCCAGATGACCTTCAGTCGATGAGATTTGGTAGATAGGTGTTACTTCGAATTAATCAAATATGTTTTATAAAACTGATTAATTTGTTGTACCGACAGAGGCCTGGCGTTTTCGCTGTAACAAAACAAAACTCTCTTTGGGCGCACCAAAATATACTTATTAATAAATATTTATGAATATGGATCACTCTGGCGGGAGCAGATCGCTCCTAATTAGCCGGATTTGTGTTTGCGGTGGTACCTTCGCCAATTTCACAGCCAACTGTGTGTATACATTATGACGTGCCCTGCGCTCTTAGCACGACTAACACGAAGTTATTGGTCCGCCTACTTATTTGAACCCTTGATGGAAGTGTAAGAAGCCTGTGGTGTCTGTCGGTTTAAAACAGATTCTCACCAGCAGCTCTCCAAGGAGAGATCAGGCGTAGGACCGAAGAGCTCTCCGAGGTACGGAGGTGAAACTCCTAACTCCGGGCTAGTACTGAGAATTTCTTGTCAGTAAAACCCAATACCTGTTATGGTCAGAGTCCAACATGCTAACCACTAGACCAACGAGGCAGTTGAGTTCCGAATATAGCAAGTAAGTAAGCAAAGCTTTAGTTTAGCCGCAGGTATTGGATATCGCGTAATATTGTGAATTCTGCGCCCCACGGCAGCTACTGCGAACTGATCAGGTTTCAAGTTCACACAGAGCGCTGAGCTCTGAGGCAAGCTCCGACGCACCTCAGCGCGTCTGTCAATTCAGAATTTGATGCCGTACGTTGTTAATGAAAGCTGAAAATTCTTTCAGTGATATTATGTCTTTAGCTTTTGTTATGTAATTCAATATGATGTGCTCGATTTTTTCCTCGTTTGATTACCTAATTGTTGTTAAAAGTTTATATGCTGCATTTTTTTTTATCAACAAGTATTTAAATGTATAAAATACAGTAGATACTTGCCTACACACTAAGCATATATGCTCAGTAACTACTAGACGTTGCCTGCTACTTCGTCCACGTGGACGGATATCGGTTTTGAAAAGGACAGACAATCCTTTCGCTTACAATCCATACATATATTAATAAGCGAAAGTGTGTCTGTCTGCTACGCGTTCATGGCCCATCTTTTCAACCGCTTTTTTTTATGCTTTTTGGTTAAAAGTATAGGTTGCATGCCGGGGAAGGACATCTGGCCTACACATACCTACACGGTTCTGTGCACATGAAGCAATTAGTACATAGTGCACACTCTGTGACCGCCAGGCGATGATGACGGCCATGCTCCTGTCGTAAATCAATATAGGAAGGAACCAGCTACACATAACGTAGGTACATTAGAATGTCGAGACCCCGGGGAGCCCCGGGGCCGCAGCGGGCGCCCGCACGCTGAGGTACACCGTTTTTGCGTTAACGGTTAAGATCACTGTATTATACAAAGTAGCCTTTGTCACTCTCCAGCTCCTCAATTATATCAATGCCAAATCACGTCAATCCGTTGCTCCGTTGCGGCGTGATTGAAAGACAAGCCAACAAACACACTTTCGCAATTTATAAACTAATATGATGCGAAATTGCGCTTGTTTATTGGTTTCTTAGGCATTATCCGGTAAGTAAGTATTGTATTGTACATTATCCAGTAAGTAGGTAGGTTTGAGATTCCAATGGACTTGGATGCATCGATATAATAGGTCTGTACCTATGAAATTGCCGTTTTGTAAGGGAGGGACATAAAGTCGATTTTTTAAAAATATAATATATCTATTGAATCAAAGTATATACCATTGCTATCTATGTACTTTTGCCATCTCATAGGTAGTTCATTGATCCCTTTACTAAAAAACCATTCGGACGGGAATCAATAAAATCTTTGAAGGCGCTTTGGACTGCCCCATCGGAGTTGAATTTTTCCCTTGCAAGAAGTTAACCAAATTTCGGAAAAAATTGTAATCTCTTGGAGCAAAGTCCGGCGAGTACGGTGGATGTCTTAGACATTCCAATTGAAGCTCCTCTAATTTAGTAGCCGTCTGTTGTGCAGTGTGTGTCTAGCGTTGTCCTGAAGCAGCAGTGGCCTAGAGCTATTGACGAGCCTCGGTTGTTTAGCAGCTAGCTTTTCCATCATGGTTTGCAGTTGCTGACAATAGACATCCGCCGTAATCGTCTGGCCAGATTTAAGAAAGCTGTAGTGAACGACACCGGCACTAGTCCACCAAACGCTCACAAGTAATTTTTTTGAGTCAATTTTCGCTTGGGGCAGGATTTGGCTGGTTCGCCAGAGTTCAGTCATTGCGATTAGCGTTTCCGATTATCCTACAGGATCCACTTTTAATCACAGATAATAATTCGATTTAAAATCCCTTCATTATTGTGTCGATTGAGTAATGTAACGCAGCAGTCGACGCGCGTTTGTCGGTTTGCTGCACTCAATTCATGAGGTACCCACCTTTCAAGCTTTTTCACCTTCCCAATTTGCTTCAAGTAGATTTAAACAGTTTTATCACTAACACCGTAACCTGCAGCTAGCTCGGACGTGGTTTGCGATGGATCCGCTTCCACAATAGCCTTCAATTATTCATTATCAATTTTGGTCTTGTTCTGCAGGTCGAAATTTCCAGAACGAAAACGTTGGAATTAAAAACGCACTGTGTTTTCTTTTGCGACACCACCGCCATACACATCATTAATCCTTCGAGCCGTTTCTGCAGCACTGGTACCACGATGGAACTCGTACTCGTAAATAACGCGATATTTCAAGTTTTCCATTTTTAAACTGAGTGACGCAAAGAAAAAACCAAAAGAGGAAAAAACAAATGAATAGGGGTTTTCAAAACACAAAAGCATGAGTAAATAGCTGTATAAATTTGAAATTGAAATTCCTACCCAAAGAGGAGATATTTGAGATCAAATTGGCCAGTACGATAAAACGGCAATTTCATATGTAAGGACTTAATATATAGGTACTATATGGGCCCTTTAATAGAAAAAAATTGGGCGCCCAACCTTTTGAGCACGCTCTTAACCTGTACAGTCCTGTCCTAGTCCCCACCATAGCGCTGTCCCGCTTTTCAGGCTAGATGGCGTTAGAAAAATAGGTTCACATTCTTTGTTTGACAGGGCCCGTCTATGTAAATTTTATTTTTTTTGTTTTTATTTTTATTGTAGTTAGTACACGTTGGTAGATAAATTGAAATGTAATGTGTTAGACTTACTGAAATTGTTAATTTATGATTGTTTAATTGTTAACTATAATACTAATAATTATACAAATTGCAATGCCCTGACGGGGCCTCATGTCATTATAATTAATTAAACATGATAAATTGTATGTACATGAATGCAATGAATAAATGAAATGAAATGAATGAATAAATTGAGGTCGTTGCTTGGATGCCATCCATTTTGGAAATTAATAAAAAAACAATTTTGAATAAATAAATTAAAATTCTTCTAAGAATGAATTATTGGATTTGAAGGATATTTATTTCTTGGGAACATTGTGAGTGGAAAATGGATGATGGCCAGGCGCGAGGGAATCGCCTTTTGGATTTATATTTAATTGGAAATGAAAGCTGATATAAATCGCTTTCAATTTCGGAATCTTCTTTTATAGTTATATTATGTCTTTTGAACAATTAAGTAACAAATGTCGTGAGGTGCAAGCTGCATGCCTCTAAAATGTTTTAAATAGTGAAGTCTGCTATTGCGCGCTGGAACACTTGGTGGACAAATTGGTGTAAAAGTGGTAAATCCTTTTCAATCTGAAGTCCTTAACGGGCTGAAAATATGATAATGCTTGGTGTTTCAAAATTCATTTGAAGAATTATTAACTAATCAATAAAAACAATAATATGGAGTGCACAGCATCAGTGCGATATTTATTATCCCGTTTCCCAAACAGCAATATTCCGGGTTAAGCCGCCGCCGCCGCGCACTCTATTCCGATTTCCTGTTATAAATTTTCCATGAGTTCAAACATCTCTGCAACTATAGGGTTGTGACCAATTTCATCATGTCATACAATTGCCATACGCCGCGCCGATGCCGTTCTGTGGGAAAAATTGCATTGTGAAATTGCGCTGTGCGGTAGGATAAAATATTATTTATCCTACGTGCAATCATTTTTAATCCATTGCCGGCTCACTACTGAGCACTAATCTCCTTTCGGAATGAGAAGGGTTTGGGTATAGTCCATCACGCTGGCTAAGATTTATTTGAGAAGTTAGAGGTGCGTGCCCGGGGATCGGACCCTCAACCCCGGAGGCCAGATAAACACCTTCCTTGCAGAGTGGTGATTGCTATAATTATTAAATAATAGATGATGCCCGTGATTTTGTCCTCGTGGATTACGGTTTTTTGATTCCCACAGGAACTCTTTAATTTTCCGGGATAAAAAGCAGCCTTTTCCTTCCACGGGATACAAACTATCCCTAAATCAAATTTCATTAAAATCGGTTGAATAGATCGGCCGTAAAAGCGTAGCAGACAGAAACATTTTCGCATTTAAAATATGAGGTTCCTGGGCTCGATTTCCGGCAGAGACTATTGTCTCGGGAATTTATAATTTCTGCATTTTCGTCTTTATAATATTATGTTAAGGTTAAAGTTAAATCCCATCAAAAACATAAATGTAAAATGAGAGCCAAGTTCAAAATTGTGATATATATGCCTTGGTTGTTGACTTCAGCGACAAAAGAAGTGAGATCTAAATGGGTGCCAAGTTCAATAGTCAGTCCTGCAATTTATATATCCCATCAAAAACATAAATGTGAAATGAGAGCCAAGTGCAAAATTGTGATATATATGCCTTGGTTGTTGACTTCAGCGACAAAAGAAGTGAGATCTAAATGGGTGCCAAGTTCAATGGTCAGTCCTGAAATTTATTTATAACAACATATAATATTTTATAACAACTTAAAATATCATTTCTTCTTATAACGTAGTATAAAATGTTGAAGACTAAGGCTTTGGCTTGGCTAGTTTTCATATACGAATTATAGCGTTCACAAGTTGTAAAGCTGTAAGTTCTTATTTTATTCTTCCGAAAATTTGGCTAAAGCTACGAGGGTTCCAAACGTGCCCTGGTCTGAGAAGAGCCCGCAATAAACTCCGTTTTTTTTTATTATCACCATCTCACAAATATTTGAAATTATATATATGTACTTATAATATAACATTACATAATCAGCCGTTGTAACAATTCATACCCATGCCTTGCTATCATTCAAATAATCCTTTACACTGTAATAGGACTTTTCTATTAATTTAGTTTACGTTTTACATTAGTAGGTACTTATAATTTGGTGTAAGGTCAGTGTGTCACCCACCAGTAATTCTATTGTACGACTCATTGTACAAGATAATTAAAGACGAGAATTCTCAAGAAAAATATATAGTGTACCTGGAGTTACACTGACATTGACAGATTACATCTATGGTCAGACTACCTCTACAGCACATTTCTACATCTCATCAATTTTGATTGCAAAAGTTCAAAATCAAAAGTTTTTTGTGAAACATTGAAAACAAGCACGGTCAGCAGTCGATATCACTAAAACCACTATAAACAATGAATACAAATCACAATGACTGACAGCTTGAACTGACGACTTCAAATACGTTTCTTCTTCTTTTCTGTCAATGACGTTTCGTTGCACAAAAGGAGTTACAACAATATTAAAATAATACGGCTTTAAGCAATGGTAGCATGCCTCGTGTCAGAGTTTTGATCTATCCTTTGATCATAAAAATGACGATTTTTGTACGTTTATATCTAAATAACCATTTGAGGTGTGCTTATGAAATTTGGAGCACATATGTATCTCACGGGTCTCAATATATGCGCCAAATTTGACATGTTTATGTGAAATAGTTTTTGAGTTATGAGGGGGTCAAATGTGGCTCCAAATGGTTCGTGTAATATTACACACGGTGCTGCTCGCCAGTTTTTTTGAACTTTGGCTGGACACGCTTCCGCGTGTCTTGATTACTCATTATGTTGAGCTCTACATTGGTACTCGAAAATAGAAAAAAGATTGTCTGTGGCTAGTTACCATTGGTAATGGACAGAGCTGGCCGGCTGACGGCACCTGGCGGGATCGGCTATTTCTCGGACCCGTTCAGCAGCCTCCTTCTCAGCCATTACGGTCTCACAGAAGGAGGCCACTGCCCTCCAAGTTTTCTCTCTCACCAGCATAGCCGCTATTATAGCTGCTAGGGAAAGGTCATTCCCCACATGGTCAACGGCAGAACGTTGAACTCTTCGCGCAGGACACTCTTCGAGGGTGTGTTGCGCTGTGTCTACGTCCTCACTGCAATGATGGCTCCGCGGGGTGGCTGTGCGACCAATCCGACACAGGTACTCACCGAAACAGCCGTGTCCGGTTAGTACTTGTGTCAGTCTAAAGGTGACATTGCCACTCTTTCTTTGCAAACAGGCCTCAAAATTTGTGAGGATAGCACCAACAGTGCGCTGGTGTACGTTTCTTCCCTCTTCTAGGCGCATACGACAGTTTACTTGAGTAGGGTAGCCATACCTACCCCTAACAGGTTAGCTCGCTATCCTCTTAGACTGCATCGTAACTTAAAATCAGGTGAGACCGCAGTCAATGACTAAACTTGTACTGGATAAAAAAAGATATAAAATCCTGGTACGGAGTTTCATTGACTTTTAACTAGGACCGCGATTCTCTTGCGAAGACTGGATTTGATAATCTTGCTTGCATATTATCCTTCTAGAGTAAATGTTTTAGAAAATTAAATGTTCAATTTGTTCTCTGAAGGTTCTGCACTCGGTGTAAACACAGAGTCATCTCTGTGTTTACACCGAGTGCAGAATCTTTTTTTTAGGAGTACATAAATAGGCGTTTCCCGTCGCGTCGTTATTTCCCGCCTCGTATTTGATGCACTTAATGTAAAATGTAGCGTGTAGCTTTAAGTATACAGGGAGAGCGTGCTGAGATTCTTAGAATGTGAGCTGCGGTACACACGTGCGCGTGAGAGAAAAAATCAAAAGAATAATTAGTTGATTAAATACGTTCATATTCGTATAGCTAAAAAGTACCCGTTTTTGTGATTGTTGAGTTGAGCTGAGTAAGCTTACTTAGCACCATAGATTTAGAGCTCACTTTCATGTATGCATTCATATATTATGTTTACGTATACGATACGCTTCCAAATTAAGATCGGTTGTACTGAATTTGTGATTTTAAATCAATCTTATCAAGGTTCATTTAAATCTGACGCTAATGTCATCGAAAGCTTAAACGATTAATCGAATTAAAACTCAGGGTAAGTGTACAGGTAGAGCATTCACCCATATTATTTAAAACAAACTTGTTAAGCTGTAACCTCCCGTCGGGGCAGTGTTGTTCACAATAATTCGCGAAACAAAACGAATGCCGTGTATTTATAAAGACTATTTCCTCGGCACCTGATCATTAGGGCAGGAACTTGTTAACGAGTTGTGTAAATGTTCCGGAGCGCCACCGCTGGCGACACGCTATGTGTAGCGACTAGCGCCGGAGCTGAGGGGCACCGAACTTGACGCCAGCTCTGTCGTCTAACACTCGATAGATTAGGTATTAATAATACTTACTAGGTTTCTAAAATAAAGACATCAACTCATAACCGGTTTAGGTTTGGTCCAACACGCTGACCGAGTGCGGGCACTTACAATAATAAGGAGTTAAATTTTGACAAACTCCTGAACGCCTCTACCCGGAATCGAACTCCGTATACGTAACGTAACGCAGAGGATAAGTAGCTGATCACTGCGTCAGGGAAGTTATAATAAAAGAAATAGGTTTATCTCAGCTCTCATACATGAAAGTTGTTCATAATTAACTATTGACGCAGTTTACAGGAGCCTGTTATTGGGCGCCGTAATGCGATGTGGCTCATATTGAAAAAAAAAAACGTCGAGCTCTTTACCCTAGTTTACTTTGGGAAGGTTCATGTGATCATATCACAGCTGCACTTCGGTCTAGGTGCATGTTGATACGAAGTCAAGGATTCGCCTTCTTCACTTGCGTATTCAAAAGTTCCTACTAAACGTATTCGGGCCATTTAATTTGGCGAACATACTGAAATAACTGAAGTAAGTACCTACGCTGGCTTAGTCATAAAGTCTTCTGAGTAATGTGGATTTTTTATTGTAATAGGCTCAAGGAAAATTAAATAGCTGGCCGAGAGTTCTTAAGTTAAGACTTTGATGTATAGTTATCCTTTATAAGTAGATCCTAGGGAATCTAGACTAGAATAAGTATGGCTACAGTGTATTCAGGAGTGGAAAAGACACTCAGGCGTTGTCCGCGAGTCCGGTCACGATCGCGGGCTCAGCTCGGGGCCGGCTGGCGGCTGATTTATGTGGACTGTGGACGAAGGGCGCCGGGCGACACGTAGGCTGAGAGCGTAGTGTTATACCTATCCGTAGGGCGGCGCCACCAGGATGCTCGCAGCGTAGACTCGCGTGTCATCCGCGGCGTCTGACAACATTGTTGTTACATCCCTTATTTATATTCAATTCCCTAACCAATGTGATAAACGTTCGACTTTAGATGTTATCAGGTTGATGTGTACTTATTTCTGTCAGCTATTACTTGACGTTGTTTTAGTACTAGATTACCTAGTGTAAATAGAGACGCGTAAATTTTCATATCACTTCCCTGTCGTTCCGCTATTGACCGACCGCTCTCGTAAACTTCACTGTAGGCTTTGTCACGCTTCACTACATGAATATGAGTATTTCTTTTCTTCACTCGATTGCATCCTCATAGCGACTTTTAGACCATCTGTTTGACTGTGGTATTAATTATTAAACTAACGTGGCTTTTTGGCCATGGGCTATGTACTTACCTACTACAAAATGTTGTGACTTACATAACTATTTTAAAAAAAGCATATAATGATTACGCAGCCGATGTTGTAGGTTGAAAAATCGATGTAAAATAATAACACATTAATTAAATATTAAATATTTTATTTGAAAACAAACTTATTCGATTCATGTATACATAAAGTTTTATGTTTTACATACATAGTCTCCGTATTTATACAATTTAAGTGTCCTGCTCTACTTAAACCAATTTATTGTAAAACTTCTCTTTTATTATCATTATATTTACAATATCATGCTATACAACATTTCACCCCCGTCTCAATGAACGCCAGTATGTTCGAGTAATGTCAGAAGGCTCACGATTGTCTGACGTTGACATCGCAAAATACGCCCAGTTGTTTATATTGCTATTTAGTAGTTACGATTTGAGATGCCAACGAATAAGGACCTTTGTTAACGACACCGTTCGCTTATTTTATGCTCGAAAGAACTTCAATTAGAATAGTTAGTGAGTTTTTGATTTTGAATGTCAACGGGAACCACCAGTCTCCTTACACTACCACTTACAATGGGGAATTGTTAGAGTAAGTACAAAAATAAAATAATACATACCACTGTCCGACTCCTCACTTTCTTACTTTGGATAAAGCAATTACAAGATTTTAAAAGTTTCCTATCGATACACAATACCTCAAAATATTCTTTTACAATATTTTTGTCTTCGCCAGGAAAAACATCACTATATTTTTGCTTATTCAGTGCGTAAATTTCTAAAAGATCAAAATACTTTTTAAGTACCTAATCCTCGTTTATTATAAGACCATGTCTAAGCTAATCCTTGAAGGATAACGAAATTCATTTACAAAAACTGTTGCACGAAACTTTTCCTATAGGTAAGTATTTAGAATTTCCAATAGGTAATAATAGGTTTTTTTCTCTATATTTTATTACATAATATTTATATTAATACTACATAGATAATATGAAGGTATGTTTCTGTATTTTGAACGCTTATATTTTAGAAAAAAAATAATAAATTATGTGTACATTTTTGATAAGAACAATAAAACCATAATATTTTTAAATTAAGAATTAGGGTCTCTTCATTATATTATAAACTTATTTAGTAGACAAATAATTATATAAAAATAAAAAATGTACCTACTTAGGTGTTATACCTATAATATGAAGCGAAATGCATTAGGGCTATAAAAATAATTATCCTCACAGACGTGGTTCTAGCTGTGGTTATATGTTATTTTTATGATAATCATAAATAAGTAATTCCAAGTAGGAACGACGTTATTTAAATATTAATAGAAATTATTTTTATTCATGCTAATGGTCAAAAGGTGACTGAACATTACAGATAGGTATATTACAGAAAACCTTATATTTCAGTGCCTTTTTGCTTTTCACCAATGTTGTGCGAGGATGCATAGGTAGTAAACGTTCCATTAGATCTGCGATCTTAGATCTGCAGGCCGAATGTGAGTATTTCTATGTATTCGTACGTGTTAAAGTTAATTGCCATTGATTGAGGGGGTTGATCGAGCGCCAGACACAAGGAAAGCCTGCTTGCGTCTTAGACTGTAGGTATCATCACGTTCTATCCAATAAAAGCATACAATAAGTACGTTTATCCGTGGTGAAAAAGCAGCTTTACCGAAAGGACACGATTTTTGCCACAATATTAAATTATGATTTTGTTTCTAGAGACATTTTATGTATTTTCCAAAGGTACATAGAGCGATTCATACATAGTAACATTATCAACGGCTCATGGTCGCAGGTAAGTACCTACTTAGATATTTCTTAAAATATTCTGAGATATACGACCGTGAGTGCTTTAGTATTACTTATAAAACATGTAGGCATCTTCAAAATAACAATAGAGACTGAACTTTGGTACTTATTATAAAAAGTAGAACTAAATACATAATGAGTGTTGAAGTTATTATTTAATTATTATAAACAATTTATTAGCTAAGTCTCAATATCAGTTTCTTATGTAGCTAATATTTCATACAATTATTTATCTCTTAAAATATACAAAATGTTCGAATTACACAGTTATCAGAATGTTACAAGTGCTTCAAACTATTCCGTAGTCCTACTTCTCTGGGCTGCATGGCATTTATTCGCGTTATTTCGAAGTTATTAAATATCACTTGCTACAGATTTGAAGGAAACAACTCGAGGAAACTTGCATGCTTGAGAGTCCTTCGTGATGTTCTGTAAGGCGTGTAAAGTCTGCCGATCCGCACTCGGCCAGCGCGGTGGACTGTGGCACAGTGGACCACATTCTGAGATGAGGCTTGTGCTGACCGGTGGCACACAATATTAACTGTTACTGAGTAATTGTGGGCTGACTAACGATGATTATTGATGATGACATTGCGGAAGGCCCGGGTTCGATCCCCGGTAGGGTCAATTTGGGAATTTATAATTTCAGAATTTTCCCTGGGCTGGCCTGGTGGGAGGCTTCTGCTGTGGCTAGTTACCACTCTATAATATAACTGCCATGCCTCTAACAGGTTAGCCCGCTACCTTCTTAGTCTGCATCATCACTTACCATTAGGTGAGATCGCAGTCAAGGGCTAGCTTGTAGTGGATAAAAACAAAAGCTTCTTCAGAGTTGCTAATTAACGCGCAATCAAATTAAAAGAACAGATTTATTTTACACCCATGCCCTTTGCCCACGCCTGCACGGAGCTACTCCAATGATAATTAATTCTATTATTATAACTAATTTTAACGCTAAAAGTTTATAGAATAATAGCTAGACCACAGTCATGTGATTAAATAGTCTAGATCCTTTCAGTTTCGGTGCAAACAGGCACCCATTGGATTAACACCAAATACTGAAATTGTGTGGGTCGTAGCCTGCGCATGGCATAAAACAAATCTACCTTTCGAGTCTGCGTCAAAAGCCCTCGAGAAACGAAAACCACACAGGGTTCCGTCGTTAAGTTGTTATAACTACTGAGTACGGTCCGGGCTCTCGGCAACTAAATGCTTCATCTACGAGTATTTTCCTTAACTGGCATCAAGGGAAACAAGTCGCGTCTCACAACAACGCGTCAACATTGCGTTATGCGCCGGCCGCGGCAGGCAGGCATTACCGCAGAATACTTAACCTTAAAGGAATTATTACCTACCTATTATGGATTATTAACAACCCGTGACATTATAATTATGAGTAGGTAAGTAATAATATAACTCAAAGTTCAGAGTGCTAGTGAGAGATTTCGTCTCATTAGATCGCGACAGCGTTATCTACAACTTCTATGGAGCGCTTGATAGCTGGCGCCCAATCAATTCCATGCAAATGGTAGATAAAGTTGTCGCGATTGAGTACGTAAAAAGCATTCAGGCTGACTAAAGCGCCAGATAAAGCGCGTCTTTTGACAAGTTTTTTTCGACTTTTTGATCTTTTAATTAAGCCCAGGAAACAGGATTTTAGGTACATAACTACATAGGTACACTAGTATGTTAAGACCACATTATTTCCCATAACAACGTGTCCGATGAAGTCTGTCGGTATGTTCACTACGGTATCGGTATGAATACAAACTCCTTTCTTAATATAAAATCGTATTTACAGTGTAGGGGGAGCGAGCGTCGCCTCTAATATTAATGTGAAGTCCACCGCGACCGCTCCCTGCCCGCGTTCACCACCAGTTGTATAAAAACACACACATTTTAACATGAATTTTTGCGCTGTTTATTAATCTTTAATGACTACAGCTCCCTTAGTAGGAAAGTTTTTATTAACGCATTTCCACTATATAATGTATATTGTAGAAACGCATGTTGTGATTGGCTAAATGACATAACCAGTAACTGCCCTCCGATGACAATGTGCAGGACACTCTCTCACCCAGCACTCTCCCTTAAAACATGATACAACAATTGCGTATTTTTCAGGAACTGTATTAAAGTATTAAACTGATTTTAGGCCACTAGGAATTTGACGTGACGAAGAATATTGTATTGTTTTTCATAACGAATCTATACGTAGGCGTGTAGCGCAGACGGGCGGCAAAGACGCAACGCAGGAAAACGGCTCGCTGGCGCGTGACACACATTGTTTACAGTGACAGACAATATTATATACTCGTACGACGCTCGCTCGTAGAAACCTTATTTCTTAGGTACTTAAATATTATAATAAGTAACGGCAGAACATGCTTGAGTTCTATGTTATAATCACAAAATATTAAATAATGTTTGCAATTACTATCACGAATTTCAAGAATTTTGTGAGTCGACTCAGCAATTATATGCGTTAAAATTGTCCCAGGTTTATGTCAAGCTATGGAATTTTGTCGTACGTAGCTCGTACGAAGCTGGCTCGTAGAAAACTTATTTATTAGGTACTTAAATATTATAACAAATAGCGGCAGAACACGCTTGCGTTCTGTGTTATAATCACAAAATATTAAATGACGTTTGCAATTACTATCACGAATTTCAAGAATTTTGTGAGTCGACTCAGCTATTATATGCGTTAAAATTGTCCCAGGTTTATGTCAAACTATGGAATTTTGTCTTACGATTACGAGTATGTTCTGCCGGTATTGGTATTTCAAAAACACGAGAGCGTCGCTCACGAATGAAAGAATTGGTACTTAATTAACGGGAAAGTGTGTTTTCCGTGGAGTGTGTGTCGGTGCGTGTGGCCCGCGGGCGCGCGGCGCATCAGCTGGCGAGCAGCGCAGCGCGCAGGCGCGCGTGCAGCGCCGCGCCGAGCAGCAGCGCGAGCACGCAGCGCCCGCTGTCCGACAAGCCCGCCGAGCCCGTCTGCATCGCCGCCGGCCGCTCGCCTGCGCCGCACACCACACCACACACATGCGTTAAACAATATCACTAATACAGAAGCCGGAAACGTTTCGGATAAGAACCGCTACTTCAGTAATATAAAGTGAACTGTTAGCTCATCATTGCTTTTCATGAGGCATGAATGTGCTCGATCATCTAACTCGTGTTGCTAACAGTTCAAATTAACGAATTTTGTTCTGATATGTTTTATCTTCGTCTCAATCTTATTGATAATAAGTCAGATTATGTTCGGAAGTGTCCATTATTTCGATAAAATATCTTATTTCAGCAGAAAAATAAGGTTTGGTAGAAAATATTGGCATTTGAAATTTAAATTTTAAAATTCACGCCAAAACCTTCGCGAGTGTCATGGCGTCGTTTGTGACGTCACTATTGTTTTTACCAATGTACTCTGTGCAGTGTGCAGTAAGCAATCATGTGATTGTCAAAGCTCGAAACCAACAATTGTGACGTCATTAGCTTTTTGGTGTTTCATCCATTATGGCGGATTGGTGTATTTTATAGATTTATTTCATCAAAATAAATAGCAATCTCACTCGAAATAGAAAAATAAATACGTTTTTTATAAACATGAATAAATTTTAAATACATGAATCCTATTTCATTAGATAAATTCCTAATTTCATTGATTCTGGGTTACTGTCATCATGCCCATTGTAAATATTATTCATCGATCATGATTAGCGTTTTCTTTTACTTATGGTTAAAAGTGAACTCAGTTCGTCGTACCTGTGGGGCACGCCAGTCGCCTGTGGGCTGTGACCGAGCGCGCCTTCGCGTTCACGCCGCTGCCACACTTTTAATATGTGTTGTCTGCGGTGCTACGCTGGTGCACAGGACAGCACACAATGTTGAAAGGTGTGAGATGAGGCTAGAAGGCGTTCCGTTCAGCACGTGCACGCGCACGGCCGTCAGCTCGGCGTCGGAGAGCGCGCACGAGTAGCGTGTGGAGTCTGCGGTGTGAGACGAGGCTAGAGGGCGTACCGTTCAGCACGTGCACGCGCACGGCCGCCAGCTCGGCGTCGGAGGGCGCGCACGAGTAGCGCGTGGAGTCTGCGGTGTGAGATGAGGCTAGAGGGCGTACCGTTCAGCACGTGCACGCGCACGGCCGCCAGCTCGGCGTCGGAGGGCGCGCACGAGTAGCGCGTGGAGTCTGCGGTGTGAGATGAGGCTAGAGGGCGTACCGTTCAGCACGTGCACGCGCACGGCCGCCAGCTCGGCGTCGGAGGGCGCGCACGAGTAGCGCGTGGAGTCTGCGGTTTGAGATGAGGCTAGAGGGCGTACCGTTCAGCACGTGCACGCGCACGGCCGCCAGCTCGGCGTTGGAGGGCGCGCAGGAGTAGCGGCCGGAGTCCGCGGGCGCGGCGTCCTGCACCAGCAGGTAGGACGTGGTGGCCGCGCCCTTCTCCGTCACCACGGACACGCCGCCGCGCGACGAGTCGTACGATATCACCTGCTTCAGACACACCCGCCCGCATTCATACACCGCGCTCGCAGAGCCGCCGGCCGAGCGCGCGCGCGAACCCTAACCGTCACCATTTCAGCCATTTTCTCATAAGTACAAGTACACAATGCTACGAGTTTTTGTAGCACAGGATCTAACTGATATTACTCAACGGTTACGGCTCGCATATGAAGACTCGGCTTAAAAAAATTGTATTGAACTTATTTTTATCCTTAAATTATCATTATCCTCGGTTGAAAGCCTTCAGATGCGGCTAATCCTTTTTATCACCATTTTATACCACAACTTAAGCAAACGTTTAATTATCTGATTGGAAATCAAGTTCCCCTTCTTAGCTTAAATGTCCTTTTGACGGCACCACTTTAATGGTATATTGAAATAATTAGATTCATAATATTAGTAACAGTTTATGCCGAACGGAAGCAATAGAACATCGAAGATATTCTAAGAGAATTTCATAACTTAAAGGCCTATTACACTATATTATTTCAAGGGACCCTTACTCCGAATCTGTGTAGTGTAATAAGATTTAGGGAGTAAGGGTCCCTGTTAGGGAATTCGGGTCGTCCCGGTATGCCGCGCTCTGCCGACCGGCAATCTTATAACACTTAGGGTGGTTAGGGAGCTCTGTCGTCGCACGACCAGCGTAGAGAGAAGTTTTGTTTGTTTACTTTGTGCCACCTAGATGGCATGTCTAGTCTTGTTCATAGTGATTAAGGGCCCCATAGTTAGTGAAGTGTAATAACGACGCCAAAACTAGCGGCCATGCCCACCCTTGACACAGGGCTCTTGAAAAAGTGTAGTGTAATAGGCCCATTAGACGAGACTTGTGCTTGCTTCGGTTTAAAATAACAAAACGTGCCCTATGAATTAATTTTCATTTAAGATTAAATAGCACATGAGTTCGCTTTAGAGCCGTAAAAGTTACAATCGAGTTATATTAACGTAATATGACAGCCCTACGCGATTTGTGCACAATAATTTAAACCGGTTTAAACTGCGTATGGTAATGACCAACGGATAGCTCATCTTACGCTTCGCGGACTGTCATAGTAACCACAAGTTAGCTACATGAAATACTTTGAAAATTGAATTTGTTCTCTTCAGTTTGGGGCCAAACGACACACTTTATATCTATACGCAATGAAAAGAGCTATAATACATTTCTAGCAGCCTTTTCGCAGCATAGAATATACTATACCCACTTAAAGCATTCAAAGTTCAGTCTGATGTCGTATTCATGACAACTTTGCCATTAACGCATGTTTTTGATGTTCTCTTCTGATTGGCCATTAATTGGCGCCTCCTGCTAGTTGCCGCCTATTGATCTTTTATTTGGGAGCAGGTCGGGAGCAGGGAGCGTGTTTCATGACGACATCTGTCTTACTAATGAAGTACGCTATTCCGATGAATAACTTTTTTGCATGCGAATCGTTGTGAATGCAGCGCATGTCGTTAGCAAATATCACCACGATTAATTGTCAAAAAGTACGATTAGTACGCCTAATATTAGTTGGGACTCAGGTTACAAGTTATAGAGAAAGCTTAAATACGAGAAATATCAAGTTAGATCTTCTTAATAATCTGTATTGATAACTTTAAGAGAAGACGTTATAATATTTGTTAGCGCTGGGCGTCGTTAGTGCCTCGCCTCGTGTCTCAATACACACATCATAAACTCATTGTTTACTCATTACCTCGTATGTCATGTTTTCATAAACTCAGTAGTATCCTTCCCCCGGTCACGGCAGCTGAGCCCAAGCTCCCAACTGGAGCTATTATAGTACACCAGTGTTTGCGTACATTCATGTGCACTTTTTGATATAGTCCAATGGGACAGAAATCTGATACGATCGGAGAGAGATCAGGCGCAGGACCAACGGCTTTAATGCTTTACTTTGCTAGACACGGGGACTTTATGTCAACGCCAACTTCCCTACTCCTTGTTGTTACTGATATGTTTATGACAGAAAGCCCCAGTAACTTTTTTGAATGAATCTGCTACTAGAGAAAATAAATAAAATAAATAAATAATATGTTTATTAAAATAAACGTTAAAAGTGCTTTTGAATTCCTACCACTGGTTCGGGATGCCGTCCTACCGAATCGTGTTCCTCATCAGAACATATCATAATCTGTATCTAGCTGAAAAACCTAGCCACTCGACCAACGAAGCAGTACAGTAGTAAATACACCTTAACATTACAATAAACTTTAGCAGAAAGCTCTGATAGTTCCTTATTAAAGATGATTTGTGAAATGGTGATAATGAAAAAAAAACCCCCGGCTGAGTTTCTTGTGGGCTCTTCTCAGACCAGGGCGCGTTTGTAACCCTCGTAGCTTTAGTTTTAAGATACCGTTACTGATTATCACCATTATATTTTATAAAAAACTGAATGTCAATAAGTGTAGTATACATATTACCTACCTAAATTGAATAAACATTATTTGAGTTTTTGAGTTTGAAGCTGCGTTTGCCGCGAACGGTTTAGTGAACTTGTTCTAAAGCAGTATTCGATCCAAAAACTTGGTAATTGAATTATTCAGAGCCGCTACCGACGACACACGTGTGCGCAATAGGCATCTAACGCTCATCGCTCACTACACGCGTTACTTCCACACGTACAAGTTGTTGCTCTTATATACTTGTTTAAAGTATAGCTACTAGTTATATATTTATATATAATGTAGGTACTCGTTGGCGGAACTATGGGCGGAAACCCCGATACTTGAGACCATACAGTAGTACGCTATTTAAAGCCGTAATATGTATAAAGAAAATAATGTACTCTGGGAATGTTCCTCCAGAACAGGTTAAAAAAATCCCGCTGCTAACAAACTTAAAATATTATATATATATATATTAAAATATCAAAATTATAATAAACAACAGAAAATGATTTTGGCTATTCGTGCAAAGCCCGGTCTCGTTACTAGTGCTAGTGTTAGGGGTAGTGTGGGTTGACATAGGGACAGTCGATGCGAACATCGTCTCGGCGATGTTTACGGGTATCATTAAAATGTACACCATTTGGCCGCTCCTTCAATTTATACGTGCCGGCAAGTTGTTGAATTTAATTTAACTTGCGAGCTCCCCGGCTCCCCGGCGGTAAGTAAATGCGGGTCTTTTTATTTAATAAGAAAGTTTGTGTTTGCGGGCTATAGGGCACGTTTCGCTGTTTTAAACGAAGGTTGTTTCAACTTTCAACCGTAGCATGCATAGGTGCTCAGTTGGTTCCTGACGCAATTTCAATATTGTTACACACTTGTTTGTATTTATTGCGTATGTAAACTGCAACCTTGGTTCCTTGATGCGTATAAAGGCACGCAAATAGCAAAGTACATATTAAAGTGAACTGGATTAGTTTGTTGCTTATAGTGATAGTAACCTTGCGTTTAGCGCACGCAACGTGAACGCGTTTCATTTGTATGCATCAAGGGAGGTATCTCCATCACCTGAGGAAGCGTTTACATGCGACGTAATGCCAGGCGCTGACTGTGAGTACCAATGTTAATATAGAGGCAGACTGCGATTTGCGTTCATACTATACCGACAATACGTCGTAGCTACGTAACCATCAACCTTCCCAACGTAGTAGGCGTAGTAGAATTTAGTAATGTGAACTAGAGCTGGTTTGGTACTTGAACTCGGTAGTAGAATATATTGTATGGAAAATCGGTAAGCTGTATTATGCTTGGTCACAGTTGGTGGCTGACAATACGTTACCCTTTGTCAGTGAGTGGCAAAAGCTACGCGATGCAACGCGATGCGATACGACTTCATAGAAGAGGAAAAACTTGACGTGAATGGTCAGCTACTTTTTGATTCTGTCGCGTCGCGTCGCGTCTATCGACTATAGAGTCGCTCGTGAGACAGGGCCTAAGGGCGTTTTGTCATTGGCCGATAATAACGTCATCGATATAGAATCACCGATATCGTGGCACTGAAATGCATGATTCTACTTATGCAACTTTTTAATTGACCTACACCACACTTATATTATACTAGCTAATGCCCGCGACTTCGTCTGCGTGGATCGAGGTTTTTTGGTCTCGCGGGAACTCCTTAATTTTCCGGGATAAAAAGTAGCCTATGTGCTATTCCAGACTATAATCTATCTCTGTGCCAAATTCCAGCCAGATCGCCGAGCCAGGGCGTGATTGTGTAACAAACATCCATACATCCAAACATCCATATATCCATACATCCATCCAAAATTTCGCACTTATAATATTATAATATTATTATTTTCGTTGATATTGTACGTGTTTCGTGTGTCGGCGCTGATATGTCACCATCGTGTCGGCCAATGGTAAAACGTGCTAATTTATTAAGCAGCTAGCGGCTTACAGTAAGTTAGGGGTAGTAATAACGTGGTATAATTACTTTGCGGCCGCTCACCTCGTCCTCGTGGTACCAGAAGATGTACGCGGGCGGCTCCGGGCTGAACTGGATGAGGCAGGTGAGGTTGATGGTGGAGCCGATGTCCACGTGCAGGTCGGGCCCGCCCAGGATGCGCGCCGAGGGCACTGCAACAGTTACAAAGGACAATTAAAAATTCAAATGTTTTTTTATACGACTGTCTGAAAAAAAAAGGAGAAAACAATTCCTTCTCCTGAGAAAAAGGAGAAGGAATAGGTAGATGCAATAGGTTTCAAATGAGGGTTTTTAGACCGCGGGTTATTGGGTTGCATGAGTGAGATTTCGTATTTAACCTCTCCTATCAATACAAGAAAATAATATAATAATACTCTGCAAATAAATAACTATTTACATGACTACCCAAAAAAAGGGAGTGTAATGTTTTCAAAATGTGTAAAGGGTCCATGTTTGTATGTGAGTTTCGTTTAATGCACCATAACTTCTAAATGCCTGAACAGATTTGGATGTATGGGGTATCGTTAGAATCCTTACGTCGTCCTGAGCGACAAAGGCTTTAAATTAAAAAAAAAAACAGTATGGCAGGGCAGTAGTATTTTTAAATTATGTTCGCTTATTTGCTTATTTCTGGTTAGGCAATATTAACCTCAACGCAATATTACTTTAGTACAACTGTCCCATACCTAAGTTAAGATTAAGTATGTATAAAATGATACATGGCGTACATTCATTTTCCAAACGTCACAATCTACTGGTTACTACGTGCCAATCGCACAACTTTATCAGCGAAAGTGTTTGAGTGAATCAAGTTCCCTCGTGAGATACCTATATCTACGGTGGCAACATTAAGAGCATTCCGGAGGCTCGTATAAAACCTTAACACACCGAATGTAATGTAAAACAATTTGCTCGTGTAAAGTGGCTCTTAATGACGCGCCATTCTTCCGCAACACCCGCCCCCCCCACCAGCCCCGCCCGCCCAACTCGCCCGTGGAAATATGACGTCATAAAACAGGGAATTAACTGACACGGCGCCGCTTCTACCGCGGCGGTAAAACCTATTGTTATTGTCTAGTGTTGACACCGACACCGACTCGTGACTTGCTTGAAAACTACTTTATTGCACAAACATGAGAACCTCGGTGGTCTCCACATAACAATTATTATAATGGTTTGTCTCTTAGCTAAGTCTCAACGAAACAAACGATTTCAAATAATAGCCGTGTACAAAAAGAAAACATACAGAAGAGAAGAGCGTAGATGTGACACAAAGTCACATTTTAATAAGTATAATTTTTTTAAAGAATTGTCCTACAAGTTAGTCCTTGCTGCTGCTGAGCGACGATGCATGGTAGCGAGCTAACCTTTCAGAGGTATAGGAGTGTAACAGTTATATTCAACCCATATCCCTAAGCAGTTTATGCAAGGTATCGTAGCGGAACGTTAAATAAGTATTGACGGTATAAGAAAAACAAGCTTTTCTATATTCTAATTAAGAACATCTGTAACGAGAGCATCAAGTCGCATCCGGCTGAATGGCGCGACTGTCTGCGGCCGCTGGCCCTGACAGCTGAAACACTGACATCGTTGGTAACAGCACTGTTAGGTTTTGCGCACCAGAGAGGGTGGGGGGAGGAGAGGAAATGAATCTGTCTAAGCGCTAAGTTAATGCTTTTGTAAAGTAAGTCGATCGGACCTTTGTTTCATTTGGTGGGACCATCAGCTCGATTAGTCAAACATATTGATTTATGAACAAGTTTAATGTTTTGAACTTTTAGATTAATTTTGCTGTTATTTGCAAGGTATGATGCTTTTTGTTAGTTCCGAAACCATAAACTAACATTACGTCTAAAGCACACCTTGGGAGTGAATTATAGAGTAGAGGCGCACAGTTTAGATTACTATGGAAGTAAATATTTATGTGAAGCTCCCATCAAACTCTGAAAGGAGTTGAATGACGACCTTCGTGGCGCAGTGTGTAGCGCTGTTGTCTTAACGTGCGGAGGTCCCGAGTTCGATCCCCGGCATTGTCAATTTGGGAATTTATAATTTGTGAATTTTCCCTGGTCTGGCCTGGTGGGAGGCTTCGGCCGTGGCTAGTTACCACCCTAGCGTCAAAGACGTGCCGCCAAGCGATTTAGCGTTCCTGTACGTTGCCGTGTAGAAACCGAATAGGGTTATAATATAACTGCCATGCCCCTAACAGGTTAGCGCGCTACCATATTAGTCTGCATCATCACTTACCATCAGGTGAGATCGCAGTCAAGGGCTAACTTGTAGTGGATAAAAAAAAAGAACTGACTACGCTTAGAAATGGCAAGTTAGAATTGAGTTAGTCAGAGTCGGTAGCACAGGTTAGGCGATGTGCTCCAGCCTCTAATTGCTTTCATTTGTGCCCGGCTCGGTTTGAGCGCTGTGCTTGGCAGCTGTGGGCGCCTGGCCGGGAACTCGACGGCTGTGTGTTCATCAAGTGCCGGAGGTAACGAGTAACGACGCACATTCGTTGCCTTATCGTTCTCTGTGTAGGTTTTTTGACCGCCGTTTGCTGTCAAGAGATTTATTTTATTTATTTATTTATTTAGTTCACAAATAAAATGTACATTAGGTACTCGGTTTCTTCGAGATCGTAAGCGCTTGACGGCTTGTCTGAGCACCGCACATTCCTCCATGCTTATTATAAATAATATGTAGGTGTAAATGGTAGTAAACATATTAATAACTAATCTAGGGTCCTAAGTATATAATATAATTTTAAAAATTAATAATGTTGTATTTAAACTTACGCTTGAGCGTTAGCTATTTATGGAAATATTAAAGTTAGTTATCCGTTGTGTCCGTTGTAGATACGCGTATGTGAATAATAATCATTTATTCGGTTGGTATAATATTTGGTTTCATCTTTAACTTTCGATACTGTTCTTCTTTTCAATTCTACAAACTATGGCATAGTACAAACCTACAAATGTAACCATTTCTCGAAACATGACGTGAAATCACTAAACTAGTGATGATTGTAGCTATTGCGATCATAGTGACTGTGGCTTATCGCTTTTGGCTGAATAAACTGCACGTTTCAAAAGTGTACCATTGTGACAGTTGCATTTTATTATATTTTCGCCAATTGACAACGAGAAGATGACTGATGAATTGACACCGTGTGATGAAATAGATGGAAGTTGCTGTGAAGAAAATTAAGATAGTTCTTAAAATAAGTTTTAAGTTGATTTATTTGTGTAGGTAGACACTTAATTCGTAATAATTGAAAATTAATATTTTTAGTAGCAAAACAAGGTTCAAAACAAATTCTAAACGTTTAGTATGACGCGATGCGTATAGGAAATAAAAAATTGGCAGTCATAGGGACTGCCAATAGAAGTGTTTTTATTTTAATAAAATTATTAAAATATAAACCTTAACACTAAGGCATTAAAGTTTAATTTCGAATGGAGTATATTTATATGTTCACGAGCATATTGCTGTTTGCGAGCGTGTGGGTCACGGTCACGCGAATCTACATTTTTACCCCCTACTAAAAAGTGCTCAACGGGCCCTTAAGAAGTTTTCACTTCAAGAAATCGTTTATTAAAAAAGCGTAGCGCGCCGATAAATCAGCGGGCCTATTACAAGAGATCCGATCTTTCGGAGTTCCGACACTCGTGAGTACGGAGCTTGGAACGCATGCAGCGCGCCATCTATCACGCCGGCAAGCCGGGGGGCGGAATAAAAGCTCCGCGAGGTTATTGAATAGGCATGATGACAGTAACCAAGAATCAATGAAATTATGAATTTACCTATCTAATGAAATAGGATTCATGGATTATAAAACATGTATTTATTTTTCTATTTTGAGTGAAATTGCTATTTATTTTGATAAAATGAAACTATAATGTATTTATAAAGTACAGCAAACCGCCATAATGGATTAAACGCCAAGAAGCGAATGACGTCACAATTGTTTGTTTTCCAGCTTTGACAATCACACTATTGTTTACTACAAACTGCACAGAGTACATTGGTAATAACAATAGTGACGTCACAAACGGCGCCATGACACCGGCGACCGTTTTGGCGTGAATTTTAAAATTTAAATTTCAAATGCCAATTTTATCTACCAAACCTTATTCTCCTGCGGAAATAATATATTTTTCGAAATAGTAGATACTACCGAACATAATCTGACCATTTTTCAAAATCAGTGATCATGCCCATTGGTGATGTTTCTGTTGTATTTGTTCCATTGTTGTTGTGTGTGAGTTGTTCGCGGAACGGGGCCGCAGCTACGCCTCGCCGTCGACGGCTTAGACCACTCTTTATGCGCCTATTGGGGCAACAGCGACATCTTATTAAATCGGTTATTCCGAAAGCAACAACAGTCTAACAGTCACTCTCTTTTGTACAATTACTAGCTGATGCCCGCGATTTCGTACGCGTGGATTGAGCTTTTTTTGTTCCCGCAGAATCTCTATAATTTTCCGTGATAAAAACTAGCCTATGTGTTATTCCAGATTATAATCTATTTCTGTGCCAAATTTCATCCAGATCCGTTCAGCCGTTATGGTGTGATTGAGTAACAAGCATCCATCTATCCATCCATCCATCTTAACTTTCACATTTATAATATTAGTATACAGTATAATATGATTCGCCAATAAAAATCTAAAAGGTGAAATGCTTAATTAATATTTTCTATAATCCATGTTTTTTTTTCGATGGTGTTAAGAAGACTACACAGGAAAAAAAAGGATTGTCAAAAAAGGATAACTTTGAATAAAGCGGAACTGTAAGTTTAAAAGACTCTAATTTAAAAATTTAATATTAACCTTATGATTACATGACTAAAATATAATTTTCTTTGAAATATAAAGGGATTCAGTCATAATTAGACCTTCATAGCCTCTAAGAGCGACGTTTATTGTTGTTACCGTATCGGCAGGGTGAAAGGTACACTAAAATGACATTAGATGCTACTGTTCATTCAAATGAGGATTGTATCTGACATTCCTTGTTTTTCCCGTGGAGTCCTCATTAGATCTTGTCTATGATATTATATCAGAAGCAGGTCAGCGTAGTAGTTTAATCAAACCAATACCTCCAATTGGTTTCTTTGCGGTGCAGTACCGGAACGCTTGGGTGGCACTTTGCTGGTTATGTGGTTATAGTGTGAGGTAAAACTAACGAAGGCAGCCGAAGTCTCTACAAACAAGACAAAATGTGCACTCAGGTACATTAGTCTTTTTCAAACTTTATGTATATCATCTTACTCATCTAAGGGACAAGAAAACACGGGTGGTCAGTGCGAACTGCGTTTGAAGTTGACGACTGTTTGTTAGGAATTCATCAAAACTTTCGTACATGAAATCCACTTAAGTACCTACTTTTAACTTGTGATACAAAGGCACGCCCCTAAAGTGGCAGTTAAACTGTGTGATAAGCGAGCGGAGAATCTCAGCGAGTGGAAACTGAATGCAACACACAATCGCGAGGTTGGTAAATTGTCGCTGGCGCGGCGCCAGCGGGCGAAGTGGAGCGGAGTGAAGCGGAGCAGAGCGGTGCGGAGCGCATCAGGGGCACGCCAGCCGTGCTGCAGATAACTGAGCGCAGAAGTGAGGCAAAGTGCTTTCTAATTGATCTTTGAGATCGTTACATCTGATGTCTTTGTTACAAACAGTTCTCTCGAATAAAACGCCCCCATTTGTTCAATATGATAATTTTTGTCTTGTTCATATCAAACACACTTTATAGCGCAACTAATTTGACCCTGTATTTTTTAAAATATATATAGCGATCAAACGAGCAGGCGGGTCACCTGATGTTAAGTGGTTACCGCCGCCCATGAACATTTGCAGTACCAGAGGAGCCGCCAATGCGTTGCCGGCTTTTAAGGTTTATCCGCCCTTTGAAGCAATACAGCTTTGTATAAAGGTACATACTTACATATAATTGTAAGCTATTAGTTATTTCTAAAACTGATCACCTAGAAAGCAACATACAGCGAATCTACCCGATGTAACCACCGCCACGTAAAGAAAGAGATAAGGTAAGGAGAAGATTAAAGAAAGTAACGATTTTTGAAATATAGTTGCTTTTAAAACAATGTTTTTCACTTTTCTATCCCCGACGAGGTCAACAGTACCGACGCAGGTCATTCACTGTGTGCTCTTATTTTGCTCAGTATTCAGCTTCCAGCCTGAGCACTGAGCATTGAGTGCAACACCGCTCGGAACCTTTGCTTGCTATAATACTTATTAACATTTAACACCTCCCACCTTTCCCCCTGTTTCTTGTGTTTTATTCGCTACGTATTGCAACAATGTTGTTGCATAGAATACCTCTCAGACATGTCTCGTAGTAAACACCTCGATGCTAAAGTTACGACGTTGCGCATTGGGTGAACATAAAACAATATAAGTACCTAGGTACCTACCTAAGTATTTTCCTTTGCAGTAAGTAGTAGTTGCAGTCTTAATGTCTGTATTACTTTAACTATTCAAACTCAAATTCATGTTTTTTTATTGAAATAAATTTAAAAAGTGCTTTTGCTTATTAAACTAGCTATACTATACTACTGCCATACACAAGATATAAAATCGTAAATATCATCTTTGCTGTTTTACTACACCTACTTCTACTCCTTACATACTAATATTATAAATGCGAAAATGTGTATGTCTGTCTGTCTGCTACGCTTTCACGGTCGATCTGTTCAACCAATTTTGATGAAATTTGGTACAGGGATAGGTAGTATCCCAGGGAAGGACATAGGATACTTTTTATCCCGGAAAATTCAAGAGATCCCGCGGGAATCAAAAACCTTAATCCACGCAGATGATGCCCGATGATGTCCGCATCATCTAGTCCTGAATAATTTGTGAGCCTCAGTGCTCTGTAGTATGTAGGGCAGGCGAGATGTACACAAAGGAGCGTGGCAGTGACTCCGCCAGCAGTTAATATCCTCGGGTTAAACGCTAATTGTTGCGTCTTTCTAAACTGGCAGGCGTTTCTGCGACAATCTACGGCGAGCTGCTGCCAAGCGTTCTAATTTAAAGCTTTTTTCACCTTCCGTTCAACAATGGAGCACATTTAATGCTGGACAGCAATTCCCAACGCCGCGTCAAATTATTATGCTTGTTTTTTACATTGGTATTATTTAAACTAAGATTGTTATCTAAACTACATTTTTGTATAAACTATAGAGTTTGCATTCAATTATGTTATAATTTACACTTTTAATTAATATATTAAATCTATACCTACTTATAATATCATAAATCAGAGAGTGTGTCTATCTGTTACCACGAACAATTTGCTAAACCAAATAAATAAAATGGTAAAAGATTAACTTGCGTTCCGGAGAAGGGTATAAGCTATTTTCTACACGGCAAAATTAATGAGTTCCCACTAAACATATATACCTCCCTCCAGCAGTGGACGTCTATGGACACAGAAATAAAAAACTGTTCAGGTGGAACTATGTAAATAACCACTTTAAGCACTTGCGCAAAGTATTGATAATTTTTGCAACATTTCCACCTCGATGCAGTTGCGGACATCGACACAAATCTGACATTATGTCCGCCCGCCGCCTGCCTATCCTGACTGCTGGATTCGCCCCGAGCTGGGGCAGCGACTGCCCCAGCTCGGGGCGAAATGGGATTATTTTTACATTTGGAACTTGCAGCTTTATTGTATTTTTAATGCGCTCCCGCCGCATAGCTCACTTAGCTCAGTTAATAATTCAAATGCAATATGAAACTGAAGTTGAAATTTACATACGACATAAGAACAGGAAACTGCACTCTACTTAAAATATAAATCCCACCTCAACGTCGGGCTCACCATCCTCCACATAACACCTTTCCTGTTTCCTACTTACTAATAGCAGGCATGTAACTAACTATGCAGGTAACCGTTCCGAAAAATATATACTATGGTTATATTTTGCTGAGTTTGCATAGAAAAAAATTAAATAATATAATTGAACTTACTCTTTTGATCTGCACTATCTACTTATATTTGTAGTGTTTCATGAAGATGCAGAATTTACATCATTATCTTACGTATCGTATAATATGTTATATTATGAGGCAAAGACGTATCGCCAAGCGGTTTAGCGTTCCGGTACGATGCCGTGTAGAAACCGAATCCCCTATTCGGTTTATGGGTATTATGGGTTTAATATAACATGCTCCTAACAGGTCAGCCCGCTAGCATCTTAGACTGCATCATCACTTACCATCAGGTGAGATTGCAGTCAAGGGCTAACTTGTAGTGGTGTAAAAAAAAGGTATGTATGTATGTATATAATTTATTGTACACCAGGAATATACAAAAACAACAACATGTTACAAACAAGAAAACAACTGTAAGTACGTACAATAAGGCGGTCTTATCGCTAAGCAGCGTTCTCTTCCAGACAGCCTTAACGTTAGGGAGAAAATGAAAATGAAGATAAAGGGAGGTGGTGCAAAAATAATAATAAACTACAATAAATAAAAGGTATTGAAATGAAAACGGTTATCTAACTAAGAACTAACTAACTAACTTCATTTCGTCCTTTGCCCTCTCGAGTGCTATCCAGTAGCGCAACGCTTCAAATCGAAAAATTTTAATTCCTAACATTTTCAAATAAAAGTGGAATTCCCGAAGTAATTGGAGCAGATATTTCAAATTTCCTCATTGAGACATAGATGAACTTTGTCACATAAGACGGGTGACCTCGCCGTAAAGCCTTCATAGTCTTCTACACGCATTCCAAATTAAACACGCTCCAACCTAGAAATTAAGTCAGCCGTCGACTTTACTAAAACAAGTGGTCTTTAATCAATCGTAAAGCTGTTTCATTACTCGGGAGTGAGCGATTTTAGTACCTCCGACTATAGCATTGATCTCTGATGTAAAATCTGCAAGTACTCATAAATTGGTGCGCTATATCAGAAGTGTAAGGATCGTTGATTGTTGCTATTAACCTGGAAAGTGACCTGAAAGTGGAAAAACTTCCTCGGAATGCAATACTATCTCTGTAAAAAAATTCGTTAAATTTAGTCGAATAGATGGGCCATGGGATTGTAGCAAACTGACAGAGAGACATACTTGAACGCGTTTATAATAGTAGAATGGATTATATTATGTGACGTAAGTAGTTTTTTTACCATTCTAATAATTTTAAATAAGTATTATTGCTATTTTTATCTAATGTAATGCAATTTAATCGCAAGTGATATTTTGAATTGAATGATCTAGTGAAATAACTTAATTTCATTACTTTATAAATAAACAAATTGCAGGCCATTATAATATGGTAGAATATGTAAGGGAAATTAGTGCTTTAAAACCTATATCTGTACCCATGTTCCTGCAAATAAAATATTATTTACTATAAAAAAAGAATCAAATCAGTAAGTGTGTAGGAGCTCTTAGAGTTCGCTCAGAATTCAGGCATTCCATTGAAGCAACGGCAAGGGTCCGGTGTACATGTAAGTTAGATTAGAATACACAAAAAGCCCTTTCTGCGAGTCGTATTCATCCCTTCGAGAGCCCATTACAGCCGTCAATGGATACTACTGCTTTAATACTATTACCTTAATACGGCTTTTAGGTTATATTAGAGGCCGAATTAGGTCAATTGGTAAAAGAGATTAACATTTTTTTTCTTTTATGTAGTTTCTTGCATTTGAAATGCGATTTCATGACTATTTCATCTTCTTCTTCCTAGCCTTTTCCCATTATTTGGGGTCGGCTCTCCTCGTCTTTTTTACCAGGACATCCTATCCTAGGTTGTCTACTCCGAAACTGCTTCGCGCTCCTAACCTTGGCTACAGTTGCCCACCACGTGGCTGCAGGGCGCCCTCTCCGCCTCATGTTCTGTGGGAGTGCCAATGCTCTCCGCACAACACGACTTCATGACTATTTCATGGCGAAAACATTCTCAAGTTTGATTTTAAACTGCACAATTAATCGATATGTTTTCCGCGAGCGCTAGGGTCGTAAGTCGAGCTCTCCTTGGGTTATTGAAAAATGAAAACGAGCTTTAACGCAATATCACAGTATTTTGTAGTTAAGCACCTTTGTATCGGGCGTCGGCGAAGTAGCAGCGGATTACATAATGCGGCGACACAAAGCCGGACAAAACGAGCAGAGCACGTGCTAAAAGGATCGCCAGCAGCTCTTTTGTCTGGACGCTAAATAACGCTGAAGGCAAAGAGACAAAAATGCCGGCGATGTCTTTGTGAGTCCAATGGACCCGGTCACTCGCCGTCGTCTATGTTAAATGTTAAGTGCCTCATTGGTCTAGTGGTTAGCATGTAGCATGAAGAGGTCCCGGGTGCGAGTCCAGGGTCGGGCCATAACAAGTATTAGGTTTTTCTAACAAGAAATTCTCAGTACTAGCCCGGAGTTAGGAACTTGGCGGTATTTCACCGCCGTGCCTCGGAGAGCACGTTAAGGTATCGGTCCTGCGCCTGATCTGTCTCCGGTCGTGTCGGATTTTCCGTCCCAACGGGTTATGAGAGTAAAGGAACAGATAGTGCACCTGTGTTTACGCACACACTTGTGCACTATAATATCTCCCGCGCAGATGGCTTATATCTCTGGAGATTGGCCGCCGTGGCCGAAATTCGGTCGGGAGGACATTATCATGTTATATGTTAATGGGGTGATCTGTTAGTGATAATACCTTCGTACTAGGATAAAATTATAATGAAATAGCTGATGCCCGCAACTTCGTCCTATCGGATTAAGGTTTTGATTCCCGCGGGAACTCTTAAAGTTTCCGGGATAAAAATTAGCCAATGACACTCTCCAGGTCCTCAACTATCGCACTCACTTTCGTATTTACAATATTAGTGTGGATTGCCTTCTCAAAACAAACGAAACTATGATTCGGGAAGTCTCCAGCAAAAATGGTTAGAAAGTACAAAATAAAAACAATCCAAGTTATGTACCTACTCTCTAATAGTAGGTAATTAATTAGCGATAACCTAAAACTGTCCCCATAAACTACGGCCAGCGGGAAAAAGAGGGGAAATGTACATAATTAAACTTGGTTCGGAGCTTTTAAAAGATTGCATTTGCATATTTCTCATTTCGATGCCTCAAGTCTCTGCTAACGAATGGCGATACGTACCGCGCCGGGTCGCGCCGGGCAGGCCGGGGGCTTCCGGGGCGGGGCGGAATTAATGAAGGACTCTCCGTTATCTTAACTGTAAAAATGATATGCAATCGACATCTTTAGGCCTGCACATTGGTGGTTATATTGAACGCAAACACTATATTTTTGAAACATGTATTGTAGGGTTATCTATTATACTATATATAGCTCAATTACCATAAAAAATAAATATATAAAATTCAAAGTCCTGACTGAATGACTGACTGACTAACTTATAATATATCAACGCACAACCTAATCCGCTGGGGTTAATTTTTTTTACATTAGTTTCCTTTTATGACCTAGGCGCTCACTAAGGAAGGATTTTTCAAAATTCCACCCCTAAGGGGCTAAATAGGGGGTGAAAGTTTGTATGAAAGTCCGTCATTTCTCAAGTTATATCCATGAAACTTGGTACATGAGCTACCGGTTTAAAGTGAAGAAATACGTGTCTGCAACACACGTATTTCTTCACTTTAAACCGGTCATTTCACTGCTCGTGTTCTTGAAAATTCTACCCCCGAAGCGTTGAAATAGGAGATGAAAGTTTGTATGAAAGTCCTTCATTTTTCAAGATATTTCTCAAGTTATAGCCATGAAACTTAGTATTTGGACTTTCGGTTTTCGGTTGAAGAAATATGTATTTCACACAGAAAATTCGACCCCCAAAAGCGTGAAATAGGGGATGAAAATTTATATGAACGTCTGTCATTTTTCAAGTTGTAGCCATGAAACCTGGTATTTGGAATTTCGGTTTGTAATGAAAAAAAATGTGATTCACAGTTTTTGAAAATTTTATCCCCAAGGATGTTAAATCGAGAGTTTGTCTTACAATCACGCCGCAACAGGGCAACGAATCAATGTGATTTTTGACATGGGTATAGTTGAGGACCTGGAGAGTGACATAAGCTACTTTTTATCCCGGAAAATTAAGGAGTGCCTGTGGGGAAAAACTTAAACCACACTGATGAAGTCGCGGGCATAAGCTAGTTTTTTTCTAAGTTGCGTTAACACCACGGATCCACGTTTGCGATACTTACGCCCACTCGATAAATTTAGTATGAAATGTTTTCAGTGGCGAGCGGAGAGCGTGGCGGGAGGGGCAAGAGTCACGGGCGAATCCGTGTCACCCAAGCAAGTTGGCGTTTACCGCTCATGTAGGGTAATAGGGGTCGGTCGGCGAATTCCACAACCGGTCACCGAAAACAGAACTGCAGAAGCTGGTTCCACAATTTGCGGGTACGAAATGACCTGGAATAACGGGTGGTGGAAGAGGACCAGGCATCCAGGTGGTGAGGATGAAATTTATTTCTGCGACGTAGGGTGGACTGGAGAACATGGAAGGTGGTATTAGATTGAATAACTCCTCAGAGCACTCTCCATTGTAGAGACGATAGAACACACAAAGAGAACTAACGTCTCTTCGGTGCTCTAGGGACTCAAGCGTGCAAGTAATTTTGGGATTGTCTACGAGTCGTTCTGCCCGCCTTACTCTGTTTGACGACCTCTGTGGCGCAGTGTTGAGCGCTGTTGCCTTAACGTGCGGAGGTCCCGGTTTCGATCCCCGGCAGGGTTTGGAAATTTATAATTTCTGAATTTTCTCTGGTCTGGCCTGGTGGGAGGCTTCAGCTGTGGTTATCACCCTACCGATAAAAGACGTGCCGCCAAGCGATTTAGCGTTTCGGTACGATGCCGCGTAGAAACCGAATAGGGGTATGGGTTTAATATAACTGCCATGCCCCTAACAGGTTAGCCCGCTACCATCTTAGACTGCATCTTCACTTACCATCAGGTGAGATCGCAGTCAAGGGCTAACTTGTAGTGGATAAAAAAAAATACGCCTTATTTCACTCTAATAAGCAACAATATGACACACGGACGGCTCTGGCACTTCCAAGGAATATGTAACTAGTTCGCTCTCGTAGCGTCGCAAGTGTGTATGTGTCGAGCAATATTGTGATTCCCGGCCGCCCGGCTGGCGCTCGGCCAGCCCCGCCAGCGTCGCAACAACACACTGCAATTGAAACCAATAATAAACTCCTCGCCGCGGGGAACAGCTCACAGTATCTCGCCGATAACTGAAAAATATCATATTCTCCAACGCAAACATATTACATTTTAATATTCCATCTGTGCTCTGGATAGAAATTAAAAAATAAAATTATTTCACTTTCTGTTTATTTTACGTTGAATTCAATTAGCAACCGCTCAAAGCAATCGCCGTTGTTTTACAGGTTCTCATCGGCGGGTGGGCTTCCGGTGCCAGATTCACTTGATTAGAAAGCACTAAGTAAAGTTTATTAATTAAATAACTTTCTTTTAATTTTTTCTGTGGTTTTCTGTTTCTAAAATCATACTCGTACATCAATGTTATCACTATAATATTATATTTAAGTATATCTTCGAATGAAGCGACTCATATAATTATGATAGAACTTCACTTACAGGTAAGTTCGTTTTATCACTAAATATTCTCCAATTCGTTTCTTAGTTGATATCAAAATCTTTTTAAAACAAGCTTTAGTTATTTTGGATGTCGGCTTTCCACGGGAGTTGGCACTGTAGCGAGGCTTAATAAACGTCTTTATAAGTATTTTGAGTTGTGACACAAGGTAAGTTGGTGCATGTTGTTGACGATAGCTCGTCACGCCGAGCAATATCATGGTTGCTATACACATATAGAATAGCAAAACCGATATGTAACTTGTGCATATATGTCCTTCGCTAATACTAGCTGGAGCAACACTCTTAGTTAGCTCTTGCCACCAAATTTCAAGCGTGCAAATTGTATTTATCGAATTAAACGGAACACAATTCTTTAGCATCTACGAACGCAGCTCTAAAAACTAACTATACATATACCCGATCCGATTTCTTCGACACAGCTTGTGTAAAGCATCCCTGAGGTACTTTCAATCGGTACGCGTTGTGTAACTATACGTACATCTCAGTTAATAAAAAAATATAAAATATATTTATATTTGATAGCATAAATTATAAAATAATAGTAAAAACATATTAATTTAATAATAAAAGTATAATTGATCTCGATGAGGAACGAACGTGGATACAGCCGAAGCGATTTCCGTCATTCGGACCGATCGCCAGGGGAGGAAGCGAGTAGCAGACTCGACGACAGAAGTAATGCGTAGTGAGCGCGGCGATGTTGGCCGCCAAAGCGCACACTATGTCTGGGTCTTCTCCTCCTCATGATGGCGCGAGTGGGAGCGATTCATAGAATTAATATTTTATTAGTAATAAAGTAATAATAACATATTTTATTATGTGCAATTAATGAAGCATTTCGAACGCATTACATCGTTGGATGCTGTCTAATGCTAGGGAGCCTTGGTTCTATGTGCCTCGTGAACCTGGCTTGGAGAGTATCCGACGATACTTGATCTGCCTATGGTGGATCTATATACATACTTAAAATACAACATACTTACACGTATTATGATCGCATATTACTATCGCAGGTTGAGTTGGGTACTGTGGAATATAAGATACTCGCTTCGGCGATGCCTCAGCACGGCTGGTTCTGCCTTGATGTCTACCTAGTTGGACGTTGAGAAGGGATTGGTTTGTTGTTGAACCAGAGAGCTTGCTTTCTGTGCTCAGTGCACTTCGTGTGCACTTCTATGTTCTACAGTACGTCTGATTTAACCTTGCGATCTACTTAAAGACGACTTATGCTTACCCTAAGTAAATTTACGATGTTCGCTACGTTCGAACAATAACCAACCAATCATGGTTGATAGGACGCTGTTTATTAATATCACTACCTATCTTACGTTCAAACAATGTTCTACTACCCATGGAGGTTTCCGCGCTGCATTTTATCTAACCATACTATTACTGAAGGTTGCATAACGCCTGTAGACTCTGTCTCGTTGCGGCGGACTATCCTGCAGAGCGCCTGGTGCATCCTTGAAACCTATTACAGGTATATGTGGGAGTACACCACTCTAAAAATGTAATTATCCAGCTATATGCTGACATAGTGGAACGCATCACTATAAAGTATGCCGACATACGTTGCGTCCATGCATTAATATGCCTCTTGGGATACCAAGGGAGGGAAGAAGCCTACCGTTGGTGGCGGGGCGGAGCCAGCCAACCATCATTTATTTTTTAGAAAGGTAAATGATGCCATTCATAGCATCTTCCTTATCTTATAAAAGGAAGATGCTACCACTAGGATTAGTTCACGGTGACCTTATGGAACAACATTTATGTTGTTAAATAAGATAGAAATCTTAACCCTGGGTATATTTTTTTTTTTTTTTATTTATTTATTTATTTCACAAAAACTTACAAATGTGGCTTAGTAACTAAGGGCACAACAAAGTTGAGATGCAATGGCTTGTATAAATATACACACAGATTGATGCGCAGACTCTGCACTAAGATAAACTTGTATTGCAGAAGCCTGCATACCCTTCGGAGGATCAAATGTAGCCAAAAATTTGACAAAGAGATGGGTATATATATATACTTATAGTATAAAATGTCTCACTCTTATAGTCAAAGTATAAATGTCTCTAAAAGGTGTATGATATATGATCCTTTAATGATCCTATACAATAATGACTGGCTCACTTAGTGTATGTGCTAAAGAAGTAAGGTTCTTAGAACGAGCAAAGCGCGTATACTTGAACTGAAAGCATGGCAGTATTGAATCAATACAACACGCGTGTAAAACGCGTGTCATTTTTTAGAGATCAATCAATACTCGAACACGCGGGTAAATCGCGTGTCATTGTTTAGACATGAATCAATACTCGATCACGCATATTATTATAATTCATATAACCTCGAACTGAATTTATACATTGAAATTAATCAATGCTTGAACGCGTTTTATAGATTTTTATAACTCGAACGCGCTTCTAAAGCCAGTCATATGTAAGCTAAATTTCATCTAAATTAGTATATAATCAAGTCGTTGGGTTGATTGGACTCGAAGCTTCCGAAACTCTAAAAGATCGTGGTTTATTATGGACGCAACGATGTATGAGGGTCTTACTGCTAGATGATTCACGTGCCATTCTAAAGAAATATTGAATTTTATTGGTAGAGTAAGGTGTAGATTCTTAGGGACCCCGGCAGGTTAGCTACAGTTGCCACGCGCCCGTCGCCCGCCCACAGTGCGCCCTAATTCAACACGTAAATATGTACGTAGAAATGAAGATACGGCATTATGATACGAGATAATATAATAGCAAGTGTGACGCAATTAAGATCTTGCGGCTGGATTCACTGATGAGGCGCTTGTGCGGGGAACGCAACAGACGACGTATAGTTTATCACAATATTATGTTTCTATTTCAAACCATAGCACTCGTGTAGCTGTGCTTACGTAAAATGCAGCTACGAATATGCTACGACTACGTGTCAGAGTGAAAGCACACAAAAAAATGTTTCTGGCGGACACAAAGTCTGCGTCATGCGCTTTTGTATGGAGTGCGCATACTAGCGTGACAAGATAAAAACGCGTGCGTGATCCCTAGTATGATAGGTATGGCTCTCACACTTCATTATTCCTGTAGTATATAGTTCGAAAGAAGTCGTTGATTCTCAGGCAAAAAGCACACAAGACCGGATAAAACAAAATGTCAGAGTAAAGCGCGTGCGTCGCATGGGAAACACGTTTCGTTGAGTCGCACAGCTCAATGCAGTTCAATATGAACCGAAGTATGCTCCTGTTCTGACAGTGTTTATTTTATAATATTGTATTTTTAGTACGACTAGCAAAATCTAATTGCAGAAGAGAATTTCATAGGAAAAATCGAGAGTTGCACCTAAATATGAAATATTTACTATCTTACTAATCTTACTCTTACTAATATTATAATGCGAAAGTTTGGATAGATGTATGGATATATGGATGTATGGATGTTTGTTACTCAATCACGCCCCAACGGCTGAACGGATCTGGCTGAAATTTGGCACAGAGATAGATTATAGTCTGGAATAGCACATAGGCTACTTTTTACCCCGGAAAATTAAAGAGTTCCATGATAATTTCATGTTTGATTGAAGAGCGATCCATGCTAAATAATAATCTGTAGCTGTAGCTGTATTGATTTTGACGAAATTTGATTTTTGAGATAGTTTGCATTCCATAAATTGACAATTTCTGGGTTTTTGTTCTCCCGGTGTATTAAATAGTTTCTGGAGAGCTTTTATACTATTACCTATTTGTGGTATTACCTAGTTTATAATATTAGTATTATGGATAAAAATAATAACCGTTCATTTATGGTGTTCTTTGCTGATAACCATTTAGAGTGTATAGTGAGTGAAGACCATTTTGGGGATCAAGTCTCATTTCGCCATTTTTTCTTCTTGTAAGACTGTTTTTTGTCTTGTATCACTGAATAAAGATATCTTTCTTTCTTTCTATAGTTATCCACATAGAAGTTGCTGAAACGTCTACATCACGTAGTATATAAACATCTAAGAATGTCTACACAATTAATTTATAATTGGCTAGACATCATCAGCAAACGTGTACAACTTCAAAGCTTGTAAAAGCGTAGGCTTCACAAAATTGAATTAGGAATTGATTCAACGGTTGAATTCGAGTTTGACGTCCACCAAAGCCTTCACGGCACAACGAACTTAACAAATCCCTGTACAGTGTACCTACGTGCTACCAGCTACATACAGCATCCGCGCTTGCATGAGTGACGTCATCCGGATAATCCATCATCTCAGCTGAGACCGGGCTAGTTTCCGTTTGCTAGCGCCTGCTTCTAAGCGTCATGTATTCCGTACTGTAAGCCTTCATTTCCTTGGCTCGTAATTATGCTTATATGGATATTCAGGTACAATTAAGCAAACGTCAATCAAAAGGCTGCTAAGCATAAAATGCTCGCAAAATTAAACCATTTTTTGTACCGAAGTGCTTGACTCTTAACGATTATAAAATGTTGTGTGCATAATAAATAATTCTAATCCTCCATCAATCGTGACAAGTAGTATGTAGGTATAGCATAAGCAAGGTTTCGTGAGACGAGTGAGTGACATGTACTCGTCCGCACCAATAGGAAGATCTTCCTCCGGGCTGGTGCCCGGGGACCTGGTACGACCGTTGTAAGTTGGAACGTTCTATTATTTATCTAGAGCTATCTTATAAGTTTTCAGTCGATTATCTATCCTGCGAGGTAGATAGCGCCATCTAGTTTGCACTGTGGTGACCGATACAGTTTCATTGGGTCAAAGATAAAATAATTTTCCTTAACTACACCTACATTAGTTGTGACCAAACCAAATTCCTCGGCCAGGATATTATTTTTTACTCTCATCGGGAATTTGCAACTCAAGCCTTAAAAGTTCTATTCTCTCGTTATAGATTTCGCCTCAAATCCATTTTGTCTCTTGTGTTATTCAGTCCGTAGCTTTATAATTAAAGCATAAATTGGAATTCGTAGGATTTCCGAGGGAACGAAGTTATTCGATCTTTAGAAATCTGATGCTGAAATGCCTTCGCATAATGATGTGAAATAATTGCTCCGGTTTCCACTAAAGTGTATGTCCGGTATTCCTACCACGTAGCACCTAAACCTTGAGCTGAGGGTGAGTAGGCATCGTCTAAACAAACAATTTCTAAACATATATACTTAGAAATATCATCACGGATTCCTAAAAAATAACTAGAGCTGCGAAACCGCAAAAGGATTCAAAGATAAATAAATGTAGCGAGTGGCTAAACAGTGTTTACTTATACAGATTGAAAAGTAGGTCCTGTTTATAAATATATGGTAGTCGTAGGTAGTGGCAGTTTGTTTGTCACAGTATTTGCTGGCGCGCCGCCAGCACAGAGACTTGACAATTGCACTCAATAATAGCCTCTCTTCACCTCCCGCGACAGAGATACCGGAGAAACTCAATATTTGTCTCGCTACCCTCCATTTAAATTCACAAACAAAACAAAATAAGTAAAACATTAGTTATTGTATCGGACCTACCTAGTAGATACTACCTACTCTATATATGTATATATTCTCACCAGTTGAAGAGCAACAACGCAGTATAAAATGGAATCTAACATGCTAAGCTGCAAATAATACGACAGCTTCTTAACCTCATGTTCATATTATAATTTATTTCAATACTAGCTGATAGCTGCAACATCGTCTTCTTAAAGTCTTAGATCATCCCTTAAAATAAACTTATTTTATGTAAATGTCACCGTAAGATTGTAAAAACCGTTAGATTATAATCTAACTCGTGAAACGATCTGTCGAAAGATTGTGAATGTTCTGAGTGTCAATTTATGAAATATTTATTGTATGTACGTTTTCGTGTGTCTTATTGTAGATTAGGTTAGGGTTTGACATATTTAATCAGGTAGGTAAGGTTAGCTTAGGTTTTATCGAGTTAATATACCTAGCAGCATAATACAATCTAACGAAAAATAATGCGTTAAATTGTAATCTTTCGACACTTTGCGATTTCGCGAGTTAGATTATAATCATTAGATTATACAATGGTTTTTACAATCTTATGGTGACATAAATAAACTTCAAATAGACTCTCCAAAACAGTAAACTCCTGGGTATTTTCTATAATATTTAGAACGTCTGCCCGAGATGTCTCTTTTGCTCATGTATACTCTCGCTAGATCGGCAGAGTTAAAATATCAACTTCAAGACTTACTGTCTTCTAAGTAGACGTGTAGGGTACACGTCTACTTAGAAGACAGTATTTACACGTTATTTTCAGGGTAATTATTATTTCCCTGAAAATAAAAACATTCCCCGGTTGTGGGGCTGACTTCGCGATGACACAAATCCAATGAAGTAGCGCGACGCGGCGGCTGCTTTCGGCGCCATCGCTTCCTTGACGACTAAAACACTTTACGAACACTTAAAAATCCGACACGTTTTGCCTTCACACCTAAAATGTTCACTTTGCCACCTCTCTGCTACGTCTCCCGCGAAGTTAAATAATTACGACACGATTTTGTTTACACTTTACATTAAAGGAAGTTATAACATAACGGCTACATTGCAGCAATTTTGGAGTTTTTTGCCACAGGGGTAATTTAGGCTCCAAACTTTTAAGTGTTATAATAATGTTGGAAAAGAAATAAAATATTTTTATTTTTTAATTATTTTATTCTAATCTGATTCTCTATATTTCGAATAAAAATAATGATTTTACGTTTTGTTCATCCAATTCTAGTTAGCCCTTGATGCATATGCTGTCAGGCTAGTCTGATAGGGCTATAGGGGTGTAGTATTTATATTAAATCCATCCCCAGATCGGTTTCTACATATCATCGTACCGGAACGCTAAATAGCTTGGCGGCACGTCTTTGCCGGTAAGGTGGTAATTCGCCACGGCCGAAGCCGATATCTGACTAATATAATTTTATTTTTTATTTTATTATTTTTTATTTTATTTAATGGTTTGCCAACAGGTAATACACAAAAACAAGATAAAAATAACAAAACACATATAAAACATTTTAGAGTGTACACCCAATTACTGGCAAGCCGGCATGCATTTAGCTGATCTAGCAAGTGCGGGGTTACCAGTTAACAAATAGCGTTAAACTTAAAAGAAAACACAAACAAAATTACAAAAAAAAAAACAATCAGCTAGATATATTATAAGTCTCTTGATACTGCATCAATGAACTGATGCAGCATCCTTTTGTACTGCTGTAAAAAGAGTGAATGAGGATCTGTGGTAATTTTAGCAGTTTTGAAGAGGTTATTGTACTCACGACATATTCTAAGCAACACATTATTTTGTCCTAAGTTAGTTCTGCATCCCTTAATCATAAACGGTTTGTAATTAGAAATACGCGAGTTTTTTCGAGGCACAGAAAACTTTATTTTAGATAAAATACTTGGGCAGTCAATTCCGTAATTAAAAATTTTGAAAAGAAGAACTTGGTCGGCTACCCAGCGACGGTTTTCAAGTGAAGCTATTTAAAAAAAGTCAAGTCTTTGTCTGTAAGACGCTAATACCCCCTTTTTGTTTTGATGAGCTGTTAGCAGAAAGAGAAAACGTTTTTGAACTCTTTCGATTTTCTTCACTGGATGTTTATAAGATGGGTTCCAGATGCTCGAACCGTATTCTAATGTACTCAAGGCCGAATAAACTATCTTAAGGGCCAAACACGACTTGAATGATTTGCAATTACGCCAGATGAAACCGAGCAGCTTAAAGCATTTTCTCACTATGTTGTCTATGTGCGTATTGAATGATAGTTTCCTATCGATAGTAACTCCTAGGTTTCTGATCTCCTCGACCTCGTCCAGTAATATACTGTTGAGGGTATATGAATTCTGAAGTGGCATACGTTTTTTAATAAATTTTATGCTGGCATTTTTTAATATTAAGCGGCAGTTTATTCTTGACGGACCAGTCTGAGATGGAATCTAAATCGCTTTGCAGAGCTAAAGCGTCTGATGGAGTTCCGATAGTTTTAAAAATCTTTAAGTCGTCAGCAAACAGTGAGAACTTTGATAACCTTACTTGGTCACACAATTCATTGACAAATACAAGAAAAAGGACAAGGCCCAGATGGGACCCCTGAGGGACGCCAGATGGGACCTCAAATGGAGCAGATTCATATCCGCATACCACCACCTTTTGATGTCTACCAGTCAAGTAAGACCTGAACCAGGAAAGTAAATTCCCTTGAATGCCAGCCCAATATAGCTTATTTATTAGAATGCGATGGTCAACCTGATCAAAAGCTTTACTTACGTCCAAGTATATAGCGTCCATTTGATGTCCTTTGTCAACTTCATCAATAATTTGGGTTATTCATATATCAATAATTCAGCCAAATTGGATACTGTTGACATTTTATTACTGAAACCATGTTGTTGAGGGACGAGAATAGATCTAAAGTGAAATGATATAAACGGATAGATCAGAGCTTCGAAAACCTTACCAAAAATAGATAAGAGGGAAATTGGCCTATAATTTAGTATGTCATCTGCTTTTCCACTTTTTGGAATTGGCACAATATTGGCAGATTTCCATTTTTCTGGAAAAATACCGGTAGCCAATGAACGATTAAAAATACAATATAATGGATAAGAAAGAGTTTGCACAATTTTCAATAAAAATAGCTGGCAAATGATCAGGTCCTGCGCCTTTATGTTTATCTAGTTTTTTTAGGGCAATTCCAACTGCTTTAACATCTAGAGAAATTTTAAACATTATATTATTTCCTGAAGATATATTGGGATAAATCATCGGAGCATCAAGCGACCGGTTCGATAAAGTTCGAATAAAGTCGATTGGTTCCTTGGGTTCGCTCGATACAACCAGGTCCGACGTCTTAATCGGGGTGTTGGTGTTGTCACCCTTGCTTCGAGGAACCTTGCATTCCGGACATTTTCAAGCGATCTTGGCTTTAGAAGATAACTTAGTTAGATAAGATAATAGTTATCTTTCGACAGACCGATGCAAGTGTAATGGTAGCTGTTAGGACATAAGCAGCATGTTATTTTCTCTACGGTATTAACATTCTGTTTACAAGCACTACAAGTAAACATTGTTTCAGTCGCAAAACAAACACTTAGCGAAATAAAAGTGGGTAGATGGGAAAAAAGTTTTGTTAACTAATTCTCATTCACTCGTATCACAGCCACAAACTATAAATAACACTGTTTTTATTTGTTGCTATTAGCGGTTTATGTTTATTTAACATTAATAATAACTTTTATAACGTTGTTTAGACTTTAAACTTGAAAAAGAAATACAAAAACAAAATAAGAACTCGGGCGCCCGCACTTGCGCTGACGTTGGCGTTTAATAATGTATAAAATATTAGATAGATTGTACCTAAACTATTCATTATTTCTAAACTATTCTCACATTGCGTAATGAAATTATATTAGTAATTATCTTTAACTTTTTTCTAGCAGACTATAATCAATAACTTTGTCCTGAGTGACTGACAGACAACCTACAGCCGAAACAACTGAACGTAGAAAATTTAAATTTTGAGTTAATATTCCATGAACACTAGGAAGGGCTTTCAAAATTTCAACTCCAACGAGGTTAAATAGGCAGTTCAAGTTATATCAGTGAAACTTGTAGTTGTGCTTTCGGTGAAAATGGCAGAATTTAACGTTTTTCACAGGTTTTTTGAAATTTCTTTTATGAAGAACCAAATTTTACGGGAAAGCGCTAGTACATAATATAACAAACAGTCAATCAACGTAGTATCACTACTGGTAGTGCGAGTGTACCTGCACGTGGGGTACAACAGGAGCATTATTAGAGGCAATTTCACGGGCCGATCATCAAAGGCCCCCCGGGTGCTAGGGCGGCGGGGGCTGGGGCGGGCGGGGGGCCACCGACAGCCGCCCCCGGATTCTAATTCAATAGGTGACGCGCGGACTACAAAAATTATGACATTTGTTTGGGGTCCCATACCCGAACCACGGAATACTATAAGGTACCTCAGATTAAATAATAGTCGACTTCGTCTGTTATCCTTCGCACTACTGGAACTGTTTTTTTGTTACCTAGGCCCTACTGGCCGCTACAGCGTCACCGGTGGGATGGGCGAGCGCTAGGCGTCGCCAAGAAAAGAGCCCGTGTTTGTCACCGAGGCTAAATATTATTATTATTAGTGTTACTGTACTTATACATCAACATTGAGGTATTAAAAATTAGTTTTGGCTGTTAGTATGTTTTTGTAAACTAAAATATGGCTATTCAAGCGATGCAGAAGAAAAAATATATTAAAAGCCGACAACGCATTGGTTTCCCCTGATAGGTACTTACAGTGATGATGCAGTCTAAGATAGTAGCGGGCTAACCTGTTAGGAGCATGGCAGTTATATATTAAATCCATACCCCTATTCGATTTCTACACGGCATCGTACCGGAACGCTAAATCGCTTGGCGGCACGTCTTTTGCCGGTAGGGTGGTAACTAGCCACAGCTGAAGCGTCCCATCAGGCCAGACTAGGGACAATTATTCAGAAATTATAAATTTCTAAATTGAACCCGAGACCTCCGAACGTTAAGACAACAGCGCTCAATACTGCGCCATGGAGATCGTCAATAATCACTTAACATCAAATGATTCGCCGGCACGTTTACTACGATATGTATGAATTTGATTTTTGTGAAAAATATACGCTGAATGTTTACATTAGGTTTCAAATTGTTTTAATAGTTATTGGTAGCGGGCATCATGACACGCATTCCGTGAAACTTTCAACTGGTTGCCTGCTAAAGCTGAAACTGTAGACCCCTGTCACTGACGGGGACTGATAGACAGTCAGACGGCGGGGGCTTCATGACAAGCTTTGTGTTAAATTTAGTAACGTTTAGATAATAAGTCAAACCTACCTATAAAAAAACGATAATATTAGTCGCTGATGTAGTCAAAGGTGCAAGTCAAATGGACAATAGTTTTATTCACCTTAGTTTTCGAGCTCAGTTATAATTAGGCACATCTTTTTGAATAATTACTGTTTCTACTTTTTTTTTATCCATTACAAGTTAGCCCTTGACTGCGATCTCACCTGATGGTAAGTGATGATGCAGTCTTAGATGGTAGCGGGTTAACCTGTTAGGGGCATGGCAGTTACATAAAACCCATATCCCTATTCTAATTCCTAAATTGACCCTGCCGGGGATCGAACCCGGGACCTCCGCACGTTAAGACAACAGCGCTCAACACTGCGCCGCGGAGGTCGTCAAAAACTTACTTAAAAAATATGTGATGAAAGTTACAGAATGCTGCGGGGTTTCCTTTACTACCTAGGTATACCTACCGTGGGTTGCTTGCGTGCTTCGCAACTAGAAATTATAACTAGGTACAGGCAGGGTAGGCAATCTTTCAAATTTTATGTCAATTCATAGCAAATAGTGTCATTTACTTGTTTTTTTAATTGTGTATCATTGAATTATACCTAATATTGATTAATGATGAATCATTAATTTTGTTTTTAAGCTTTTCATAACGTTGCCATTCGTGATGGGTGCGTTATCATTTATTGAAATAAGTTTTATTAATTTCGAGTTCCTTCATTATCAATTCTTTTAATTGGTTTATTCTAGGTCAGGAGATCCTTTACAAGCATTTGCAGTAACTCATAAATATAACATTTAACAACCTTATACAAACATTCTAAATAATAGTTCGAGTAATGCACAGCATAATTTCACCCGCTGGAAGCGTAACGGTTTCTTTATTTGTACATTCCTAGAGACAACAGCTACGGTTTAAATTAAAATAAAACAGGGCACAACAACGCGTGGCAATTTAAAAGATCGCAGTTTAACTGGGCCACAAAATGAGAGACTTAATACTAGAATTTCGAATGAAAATCTTTTCAATAGTTGAAGCGAAACTGAAATAAGGCAAACTGGGAATTTAGAAAGGAAGGCAAATAAACAAAGAGCAAATAGACACAAGTCGCCGGTAACGAGATCATGTAAAGTAAAATCACGACATCTCTGCGGAAGTGCTTTAGGGGATCGGCCGTCAGTAGCAGAGTGGCGTAGAGTGCAGTAGCAGACTGGCGGTGATATTTGGGTTATAAAATAATTAAATTTCTTTAATAGAAATTTATTAAAGAAACTTTGAAATCTAAAAGAAAATGTATAGAAATACCTTCCTACCAAAACCATGAAAATCTAAAGATAGAAAAACATTGCAAAACTTACAATTCAACTTTTAAAATAAAGTTTTATTTTTATAAATCACGAGTATAATATTATACCTGACGGCAGACCATAAACTATTGTAAAAAAACTTGCGTAGAGTTTTATTTATTTATCTTTAGGCCGCTTCTATTTACTGTAGATTTTACAAAAAAAAAAAAACACGCGTATACGTACAACTTAAAGTATTGAATACAGACCGAGCACAATGTATCATGTATCAAATTGCGAAACTGTCGAGAGCATATCCCCGCGTCCGCGAACGAATTATTGAATTGAACGATTTACGGAAAGAGTACCACATCCTTATTCTATGTAACAGTGTCCAAGGTGCAGAATTTGCGCTGCTGATTGGAGTTGGCACTAACAGAAGACAGATATTTTCTATTTTGAGTATAAAATTAAAATTTAAATGTTTGCAAGTAGAAACACGCTGCGCAAGCAGCGCAGTTTGTCTGAAGGTTTCCTGCGCAATATTAAAGGCGTTATCAAGCCTCCAAGCTTGCATTGTGAGCTTTGCCTTCAAGAGTAAACCAAGTACGAGTAGGCAAGTACTCATAAACCGGCCGAGCCCCGATTAGTAGTAATTGTCAGTTACGAAGCTTCAAGCCGCCGAGGGTCAGGCTCGGCTTAGGCTTTGAATTGAACTAGAAGACGCACCATAAGTACGTCCGTACAGTCAGGGCAACAACCCAGTACCTACTGACAGGAAAGGACACAACGTTCACACAAAACGCCTGCGTCATATTGGAAACACTTTTCGTGCCGTTGTGATAATCTATGCAGCTCTATGAAAGACTTTTAGACCATCAGACAAAAAAAATTTTTTGTTGTGTGTTTTCACCTTAACTGAGTGAAATTCTCGTATCTGGGCGTATAGCGATTAAGTCTCCGACTTAGGTGTAGGTATGTTGAACGTTTACCCGAGGGATATTAACTATCATGTAAGCCATCACGTCTGTTATTTATTTAGATGTATGTTATGCTGTGATGAAACTTGGCATACTTTTTCAAGCTTTTCAAGCTTTTCAAGCTTGATCTAGGCGCCTACTGAAGCAGATATGAACAAATATACATATTATTTCCATATGTATGTCTGAACTGGTTGCTCTGTGGTTTGAACTAGGAATTTCTGACTTTTTGATCTAGTTCCCCCGTCACCCGAAGCAATTTGCTTCTTCGTTACTGACTGGAACCGCTAGGATATGGAGCGCCGTTCCGGCTTACGTTTTTCCATCCGCTTATAATATTGGTATCTTCAAATAAAGAGTGAATAGGCATCTTCAAGGCAAGCGCGCTCCACCTTAGGCTGCATCAATACTTCCAGCAAGTCTGATTATAGCCAAGCGCTAGCCTACAAAAAAAAAAAAAGAATGATGCACCGAAAATAGATCTTTTCAACCACAATTTCAGATTACTTACTCAATAATCAAACAAAATGTATACTAATGTATAGGTAGTATAGTAAGCTACTGTACATTCAATTTGATTTGATTCCAATCCGATCATTTCGTGATAGATCTCTAGGAGCGGTGCGGCGAGATTGACAAGGGAAGGGAAGGGTTCGCGGGCCCTTTGATGTGCCGCGACGTGTGATATTGTCGTGTTCACTGATATTGGATCACCAGCCGACTCGGAATGTGCCATTCTACGATATTCCTCATCATAATAAAGTAAGTTTTTCCTTTTCACGTGTAAAGCTCTATGAAATGTTTGATAACACAAAACATATCTGTTTTTGAGACTGCAGCCATTTCATAAAGTCCACTTTCAACATTTAACAATAGGTTCTAGTAACTCCAAGCAACAACAAAATCAAGAACAAATCAACAAACAAACACACTTTCGCATTTATAATATTTTTATGATGTTTATTTCAATACTAAAGAATCCCTATCTGGGAATCGATCTGCTCCTGGAGGTAGATATAACTCCCGTTAGAAAGTGATATCTCTTACAGGTAGAAACAATTTACTATCGCAGAAAGATCAGCTCAATTTTCATTTATCCTCGTAACTGGACATTTAATCTGTATTATAATATGGTTTTGAAGCGCACTTCCGACGAAACAATAGAATACATTATTCCCTAACAGTAATTGGCGATAAATTGAAACACTGTAAACAACGACAGGGGGAAGACAAGATACATAATAAAACTTTGTCGGGAGCTTTTAAAACATAGAATTTGCATACCTCTCGTTCCGCTTCTCCCCGAGACCTGCTGACGAGTGGCGGTGCGAGCGGCATTGTCTGACTCGAACACGACTTGTGCTGGACTGGTTATTATTGTGCAGACAGTGATTTATACACCGCGCTATATAGTATACTTCGAACTACATAGAGCTATCTAACTGCCACACCCGCGCCATGTTACCTCGCCACCATCTTAAGATTGTATCACAAGCCTTTCAAGTGATTGCAGTCGAAGGCTAATTTTTAGGAGGATAAAACAAATTCAAATCGAAAAGGCTCATAGGAAAGGCTAGGAAGGGGTTCAATTTGTAATAAGGGAAGCAATGTTAAGTTTTAAGAATTTCAGTGGAAGTGTCCGCCCTGAAGTTGGCTAAATGAAACTGGCTTTTGCTAAGCGTACGAGTAGTATTATCTATTCAGAAATCAAGGAGTCGTAAGTAAGTAGTTCGATCGCGTAAAACAAAAGACACCAATGTCAGGGTGTGTGGGAGAGCTTACACGCGGTTTAAACGCCAACGACGGGGGCGCAGTCCCTCCGGCACTACATCAGGGCGGCATTAACCTGTCCTCGTGAGTTATGCGAGGCTCGTAGGCCCGCGCCCGCAGCACTCGCAGCCCACGGACAGATAACGCCTGGGATCACGCGGCCGCGTCGCTCCCAACGGTAATCGAATCGATTTCTATACGACTGCATGAAAAAAGGAGTATTTTCAGGGTTCATGTATGTATGTATGTATGTTTATATGTATGTACTATGTATGTATGTATGTATGTATGTATGTATGTGAGTTTGTATATTCCACCATAACTTCTATACGCCTGAACCAATTTTGATAAATGAGGTATCGTTAGAATACCTAGCTTATTCCAGGTGACATAGGTTAATACAATTTTTAAAAAAATTGATTGGGTGACTATGGTCCCGCATTGAAAACTAAAGTTGAAATGTTTTTTTCGAAAATAAGATTAACTATATGATCATCATCTAGAAAATGATGAGTAGATTCCAAAAATATATAACACTATAGTTCAATATCCAGTGATTCACAAACAAATATCATTTAATAAAAATGTGAATAAGATTCTATTTAACTAGATTAATTTAGATTTTAACTTTTTAGTTCGTTATTTGACAGGGCAGTCGTGTTTTTTAATTTTTTTAAATATGACTTGTCGAAGATCAACTTCAACGTAGTATTCTCTGTTGTGGGCAAACAATTCATGAATAAAACCTGAGATATATGTTTCACTATCTTCACCGAGATCTATATCTATTCTATTATGAATGCGCGCCTATCTGTTTTAACGACCCATCTTGTGGCACTGGGGCCATACTGCCAACTCTTAAAGCAATACTTATGTAATATAAGGTTCTTACTCATAATTATAGATTGATGTCATGTACTTAACATTCCTAAAATAAGGATTATAAATATTGAATAGAAGCAGGCGTTACTTTGCGGAAGTCCATGATAGTGAATGAACTAGAAGTCCAAAATTTGGACCTATATCGGAGCGCATTGCAAAGACGCTCAGATCACATGATGTGCATGTTGCGTTCCGGACAAATAATACACTTCGGAGGATTTGCAATGGAAAAGATAAATTAAAGAATCATCAAAAATCGGGTGTTTATAAGCTTGAGTGTCCTGAATGTGGTACCACATATGTTGGTCAAACTGGACGCAATTTTGAGACGCGCTATAAGGAACATATGTCTGCTTATAGGAACGATCAACCACAAAGGTCCCACTTCGCTAAACATCTTTTGGACAGTGGACATGAGGTGGGCAATAACCATTCATATAAAATCCTGCATAAATGTAATAAAGGGTTACGACTGTGCGTTTGGGAGCAATTAGAAATAATTAAACACAATAATAAAGGATTTGAGTTGCTAAATGAACAAATAAACGTATCAAATTCACCTTTACTCAATTTATACAGTAATAGGGGAGGGGGCGGGGCTTCAGTATGAGCCATGCCAAAAAGGTATATAAGCTGGAACTTGCGATACGATGGTCACTCCACAATCGTGCATTGTCGAGTCAACATCTCCTGAAGATGCACCGGTGTCGGAGTGAAACGTACGTTGAGAGTGATTTGGAGGATTTGTGTGGTGTGGTGTTGTGCCTGTGCGAATTGCTGGGTGGTGGGTGTCGCATGTTGCAGGTGAAAGACACACACACAGATTTGTCTACTGTAGCGGATTATAGCGAATTAAACTTCTAGTTCATTCACTATAAGGATTATAATTCTAAAGCACGAAAGTCAACAGTAATGAAACAATATAGCTTTAAGCGTTGACAGTATGGCAACTGCTTGGCCAATTTTAGACGAAAGCCACAAGAACGGCTTGCATCTCCAAAAGGGAAATTCAAACTTTTTGTTTCAGCAAAATCAAAGATTTTTAAAATCCAAATTCAGGCGGTTGAAGTCTCAGACATTATCTTATATTACATATAATAATAATCAACGTACAGCCTATAACCGCTGCGGCTAGAACGTTGGGATTTCGCATGAGTTTTGCATGAATTTTTTCTAGCATAGGCGGGTCAGGTTACCTAGACGTATAAAAATAAAAGGTTCTTGGTAGAAACAAAATTTTTCGATAAGAAGAACTCGGAAAGAGTGGGATATTAATTAATATGAAACATCTCAAAATAGAGTCAGAGATCGGCTGTCTGTGTCAAATATTTGTGTTCGGCGAGCACAGGGGCTTATAGAATCATGGAACAAGGAATCTGCTTACAGAATAGCTCGACTGTATTGAGCAGTTAGCTCGGTATTGGTTTGGTGCTCGTTAATTCCACTGTCGCAGGCTATTGTTGCGCCGCCGCTCCGCGCTGGAGCGAATAGTTCTCAGCCCTAACTAGCACCAACGTACTATTACCTATACTGTGCTAGTACATACACCTGCATGGGTTTGTTGCAATGGTTTAGCGTGCTGATATAGTGACACAAATGGGTGGGTGGAGTAAACAATTTGGTCACGGGTTACCATCCTAACAGAAAAGTCCTGCGAAGATTTAGCGGTCGGGTACGATGCCAATAACGATAATATGTATCAATCAATCAATATTTATTTTCTCAAATTGGGCCCTCTGTACACTTTTTGACGTCAAAACTTCTAAAACATGTTGGTGGTAATCAGTTACAAAGCTACGAGGGTTGTAGTATGATTGTAATAATAGCCGACGTACTCCAGTTAGGTTGAGCGCTTCGTCAAGTTGGATCGCAGCGGCCAGGTCGAATCGTAGTCAAAGGCCAACTTGTAAAGGATAATAAATATTACTCGGAAAAGCGTATCACTCTGTAAGCAGGGTAAGCAGTTATTTGGATATTGTTAGATTCACGTACAACATAAAAAGTATTTCAGATTTGTACGAACAAAAAAAAAAGGTATTTTTAAATGAACATAATATTATGTAAACACAGTTTATGTAATCGTAGCATACTCGTAGCATGTACGTACTGTGTATTTATATGTACTCTTTAGCAGGGTATAATGTGTAAGTTATAACCAATATTACGCCAATATTGACTCGCGGCGAGAACACGTTGGCATCCATTTATATGAAGGTTTTAGTAGCATTGAGCAGCATAACATAAGCTTCGCGCGACATGAAGCTAGTGAAGCTCCTACTCTTATAGCGAACACTGTGGAATGATTTTGATTCTTATATAAAACTCAAAAAGAAATATATTTTAATTTCACTATAGGCAGTCTCTATTCCCTCGCTCTCATAGTCCGACAGGGACGAAAGACTTTTTGTTCTCTCCGAGTCAAGGGCAGCTGCGGAGCATTTCTTGATAGAAAAACCAAGTAATTGTTAACATTGGTACATTTACTTGCTTGGACATCGGTATACGTGCTCGAAGTTCCTGCACCGTGTTTTTATTTGGGTATCGGGTAAATATTATTACACATTGTTATTATTTATAATATTGTAGCAGTTTTAGACCCGGAGAGCCGTATAGCTTACTTTTTATTCCGAAAAATCAAAGAGTTCCCACGGGAAAAACGTAAATCCGCCGGACGATGTTACGATACACTGTTAGGTATAATCACCGCGTCCTACAACTTTTGCCCTCATTATTATCGAGCATGACGCCACAGTGGTCGCAGTCAGATTATGAAAATGCGACAATCAACAGCCCGCCCACACTTTAGTTGAAATTTAATGTTTAATTAGGCTAATGCCGTCCTCGTCCCGCCGCCGAAACGACACAATTATTACAACTACGGTCTGTGCCGCTTGACACAGTTGCAGTTCGAGGACGCCACTGTCATGAAAATATGAATACTTCGAAATGTTATATTTTTGCTGATATTTTTTCGTGTCTACTACCTACGTATATACTTGTATGTACTACCGCTGCGTAGTGCCGGACTCATTTGCTGATATTTATATTACTTAGATTACGAATACTATTGATGAAGGTAACCGCATTAAGTTATGTGATTTATAGAAGTAAGCGTCCAGCTGTAAGAAAAGCGACGCGATTAAGAGAAGGCTACATGAATGACTGCCTCCAGGCTGCTGTACACAGGACATCCATACTAATAGCACAAATGCGAAAGTGTCTCTGTTTTCACGTCCCATTACCTTAACCGTATTTGATGAAATTTTGTACAAATATAGCTTGCTTACATCCCATCCCGGAAAATCCGTTCAAGAGAGAGAGAAAAGAGTTCCCACGGATTTTTTAAGAAACTAAGCGGAAAGGGCAACAACATCTAGTTCTAAATACCAATTGTCAGTGGTATACTTACACTGTAATAATAGACAATGCAGTATATATTGACTAATATACTGTCGCAAACAATGCAAGCGATTTAAGAGTAATATGAATAATCTAATTAAACGCTTAACTACAATTTGGTTCGCTCGTTTTGGTACCTGTTCAATGTTCAATTAAGCGACGCCATGTACATAATTAGCGTGCAAACATCGAGATTTCGCTGCCAGATGTGCCCTATTAACTGGCATTACAATTATAACTGTGAACCTAATTGTATTAGGCAATCATTACAGTCTGAATGTTCTTTCTAACGTAATGGTTTGATAAAAGGATGGTGACGGACTTTTGTTTTCTGGGAAGACACTTTGTCAATTTAATATGATTTCTAAATTCGCTCAGATACGGTTTCATAGGCGTTCGGAAATGTGGTCTATTACCACCCTGTCATCAATGTGGTGCAGCCGAGCGACGCAGGCCAAGCTGATATGATTATGGGTTTAATTAAACTACTACCACTTGCCAATTAGCCTGCTTCCCGCTAAGAATGCTCCTTATACATGCTGCTCACATGCCACCGAGTGAGTTTGTAGTCAAGGGCTGTCTTAAATACGAGAGTGAGGTGGCCCAAAGCCCAGTCGCGGTTATTATCAAGCCGTCAGCCTTCTCCGTGTCTCTTGTATGCTCCCGAAATGCGAAAGTTTCATCTCCATCGGTCCACTGGATTTTGCACGTCAAACCAAACAAAGCGTTGTTAATTTGTATATCTTCAGATCTATACTAATATTATAAATGTGAAAGTTTGGATGGATGGATGTTTGTTACTCAATCACGCCCGAAATTTGGCACATAGATAGATTATAATCTGGAATAACACATAGGCTATTTTTTATCAAGCTAAATTAAGGAGTTTCCGCGGGAACCAAAAAACCTCAATCCACGCGGACGAAGTCGCGGGCATAGTAGTATTATATAATTTCCTAAAAACATGACGATTAAAATATATTACAAAATTCTAAGAATATCAAAGCTTTAGGTTTATTTCAATATTCATGCTAATATTGTGTATTGTCGAAATTTTCATTTGAATGTATAATTTCACAGAATCCACGAATATATTCCCACTGAATAATATTAATTCTATTCCTTCTCCGAATATCGAGAGTAAAGCTTCCGACACACGTACCGCGAGTGAACGTCGCGATATAATTGATTTTAAGGAACTGCTGCAATTACGGAAAACCTGCATCAATCACTGCTTATTTCTGCTGCAACAATGACTTTTAACGGAAATTGATCATCATCTATTTATAGAAAGAAAAGAAGACTGCGACTATTTGAACTAAAGATGTGATCATAATATTGATACAATCGCTATAAATGTGTGCATAACGTAATTATTGTGTAATTCTCACTGCAACTGTGCATTTCAACCACTGTGATAGTTAGAATTACTCGTCGTCCTAGGCGAGCGGCAGAAGCGATGCGACGCGATGCGACGCCATAGAAAATGATGTTACGTTTACGTTGCCGCGTATATCTGTTATATTTTCTATGGCGCCGTGTCGCGTAGCGTCGCTTGTGTCGCTTAACTAGGACAACGGATAACACAAGTGATGGCTCCAAACGGTGGCAACTTAGCTGTTTGTAAATATTTTAGGATGCGCTGTAGCGTTGCCGTAACGCGTTCTGTTTGTTGCGCGCCTTTGACACATAACAATAGGCGCTGAATGAAGCGGGCCGGAATTCGCAACATAATTAAGTGATGCTCATCCGCGCCTTCGATCATTATAGACTAAGAGATAGCTGCACTTTTGGTAACTATCGCCAGAGAGGCTGATTCAGTATTAGGTGGGTGTAGGGCTCTTCACTGATGACGTTAATGAAAGTCTGCCGGCATGCGGATGGTCTTCCACTAGATATGGCAGCTTAAAGACGGTTTATGGTTACTAAAAATTAACCATAACTACGCTATTCATCGGGCCTTTCACTAGATATCACCTCTCAAAGACGTTATGAACATACATACTGTATAAACATATTAGCAATTATTATGTCGTCACGTTGATTGCTATTAAATAAATTCTTACGCCTTCATTTTTTTTTCCGTTTGGTCCGCTTGGTTAAGAAACTTAAAATATTGCATGTAAACTTTCTATTACACCCACAAAGAAGAGAAAATGAGAATTTTAAAATATTAGTTAACCTTCCTGCAGAAGCTGTAGTGAGCGCTGTGATATAATTGGGTTGGGATCGTTGGCGTAATTTTGGGATTATTATCTCTGGTCTGGTCTTGGCCGAGGTTGCTGCCCACTACCTCCTTAAACTGCATCATTATAGTTAGCGATCCCCAGGTGAGATTGCAGTCAAGGGCTAACTAGCGGTTCAATAGTCTCAATTATAAAACTAGGTGAGTGCAGAACTAAAAAGCAAATGCCCTCCTATTCCCAGGGACTTAGGATGTTCAATAGAAAGTTCGGAATTCAGAGCAACAACTTATTTACTCGGCCAGCGTTCCCGCGACTCAATTCAGCGGAAGGCCAATTCTCAGCAACAACAATAGCTTATACAACGGACTTTCCTTCCGTTCTGGCTTCCTGGTAGTTCACCAGGAAACGCATAATTAGTTAACTTCCGTACAAAAATTACAACGTCACATTGGGATCAATAAAATTATTCGTGGTAGTGCTACCCGATAGATATCTACTGTGATATGTGTGTTAACCTATTAGATTTAGGATCTTAACAACATTGCCCTTTCCTTTGCGAGGTCACCGTTCCAGCTCCCTGGGATCCCCGCGTTAAACAGTATTTTGAGCTAAGTCTTGATTAATTATTAGTGACTATCATTGACTCATCTATTACCAATTTTTGTTCATAGATGTCCTCGGTCAGTTTTAAGCAATAGCAAAATGTCCTCTTATTATGAAAAATTTACGCAAACGCATATAGATTGATTAATTTTTGTAGCGTGTCTTTTTTGTAGCACGAAAATTATAAAAAATTATACAATAGTTTAAGTAAATTATTGCTAAAATAACATCAATAATGAAAATAAAATGAAAATTATGTATGATATAAAGCACTTTAAACATATATTACTCAACTCGAAAGTTTGAATTTCAAATTTTATTTTTCCGTTCATTGAAATCAAAGTTTTATAAATCAGTAGCGGCACCTTTGCCAAAAACTTGAAATATCAAACACCAGTATCATTTTTCCGAATAACTTTTTCCGTTTTAGACGAATTTCCCTGACGTTTCCTCTCAACGCTTGTTCCTCGGCCAAAATACGTAAATAAGTAGTTTTATTATTCATACGTCTCCCCGGGCTCGAGTGCCAATGCTTGAGCTGTATATAAATCAAAACTATACGTTGTGAGGTTGCGTATAAATCCCCGAACTCTCAAACGACCCGCGCGTCGCGTCAACACCGTGTCCAATTATTGGTTTTGAATTGAACAACTATTCGACCTGCAAACTTTTCTATAAATTTTTACACATACATAATAACATAATGACACATGTCTACGAAGCAAACAGACAGACACACTCTACTCATACGATTATCATATTATTATCAGCGTGAATTATTCCACGAGAAATATTATTAGTAGCTTTGTAGTCTGTCTGAGCTGACAGGCGAAATGCTCTGCGCGTTAATTTACCCGCACTTTATCGCGCGTCAGGAGGGACGAAGATGAGTTAAATTGAAGCAGGTATTAATACGTCCCCGGTGGCCTATTTACGGTCTAAGTGATGCCACGTCTCCCCCCCCACCCCCTCCTTCCCCCGCTCCCCCTGCCGCCTCCCCCCTCTCCGCGGCCACGTGAGGCTCGCTGGAGGCTCTTTAAGTTTTTTCATCTCGTAGAATAAAAGGCTTTCCCAGCATTATCGAGTTTGACGCTGAAATTTCCTCTTACGCGAATATACCTTCTTATTATTCCATGTACGATGCGTTTACGTTTTAATAAACGTAACAGTAACTTTATTACAACATTGTAGACTCAAGACTGCAGATTAAAAATATTGTAAAAGCAATGCAGATTTTTCTTTAATTTCACACAATGTAAGGCTTTCCTTACATTTCATTGAAATAGTATATTGTGTACTTAGGGGTGAAACAAGACGATTTCAGACGACCTCGCTTCGCTCAGAGTACTTACTCTGAGTTTTAATTCGATTGATCGTATGAGCATTCAATGACATTAGCATCAAAGTAAAATGAACTTAAATGTATGAATATAGAGCTCAATTTCGTGTATGCATTCATATACGTTTACGTATACGATACGTTTCCATATTTAAATCTGTTGTAATGAATTTGTGACTTTAAATCAAGCGCTTTTGGGTCCATTTTACTGTGACGCTAATGTCATCGAATTCTTATACGATCAATCGAATTAAAACTCAGAGTAAGGGTACAGGCAGGCTACTTCACCCGAAATCTGAAATCATGTTTCATCCCGTGGCGCACACACTATTTTTCATTATCTGCATTTAAAAGTCCGAGTTTTATTAAAATTGAATTTCTTATTTATTTTAGTTGCTAGGTTCTTGTTTATAATAATATCATATCTGTTAGTTGGGTTTGAAATAAACAAAAGATACTCTTACAGGACGTATTCGTCTGAAAGTAGACTAGTTTCTGGTGGCTCAACAGGCATTGAAACTCACATTTTCATTGCAGGTTATATGAAAACTTTTTTTCATAAAATCATAAATAGTAATACGTTAATAGTTCAACTAACAAGTATATGTCTGTAACTCAAATAAGTGTAGGTAGGATGTTTTAATTTCTTCCCGCGGCGTCGTCTTGTGTAACTGGTCAGTCGGCCTATAACGCTACAGGACTTCACATTGAGTCTCGCTCTTATTTGTTATCAATCGAAATCACCAAAACACGTATTTAAATATTAGTATCATCTGCCATCCCGAGGGATCCCTTTTGTTCAAATGTACAGGAATCGTCCAGCTACCAACAGTTTACATGAATAATACTGGCAAAGGTAAGCTATCGTCAGCAGAACTCGTATGCTATAGTTCTTTCGATTCAGGAGCGCGCGTGGTTTACATGGTTATGTTAGAGTTCTATACACATATATACACTATACATTTGTATAGTGTAAATATGTGCGTGTACGTGATCGCACGTACTTACTACTGCCCGCTCCTAGAGGCACGCTTACTATATGCAAAGTGCACAACTAAAGATAAAGTTGACGCGCGGAAGAACTACTCGTATAACAATGAAGCTCCTCTCCCCCGCGTCGGCTGGTGCGGGCTGACCGCGCCACCATTCGTCTTCATTACCACGAGAGTGACGACCGACCGTCGTCGCCGTGATTTATCTGTTCCATTCACGAGCTCTGTTGACTTGTAATTATCTCACTTATTTTCAGGTTATTCATCTAGCAAAATATTATGTCTAGTAAGTCTACTTAATCAAATTATCATTAGCCGATGCCAGCGATTTCATTCACGTGGATTGAGATGTTTTGGTTCCCGCGGGAACTGTTTAATTTTCCGGGATAAAGATCTATGGCGTGATTGACCAACAAAAATCCATCTATCCAAACTTTCGCATTTATAATATTAGTACAGATTTCTGACACTGTAACTTAGAACATAAGAATTACCATTTAGAAGTCTGTTTTGCTTATAAGTTACTAGATGATTAAGGTTTTTTGATTTCCGCGGAAACACTTTAATTCTCCGGATTAAAAAGTAGTCCTTCCCCGGGATACGAAACCTTGTACAAAATACATCAACAAGTACATTAAAATAGATTGAATGAATGAGCTGTGAGAGCGACAGACAGACAGACGGGCAGTCAGATAGGCGCAATTTCACTTTAATAATGTAGTAAAATATAGTGTAGACAGTATGGAAAAATTGTTAATTACTCTTTGGACTCTAAATGTGTTACTTTTTGTATCGTTACCCAAATAGCGTAGCACCTTTGAACAGTTTTATTTCATGCAGGTAAACTTCACTGTCAATTATGACACGTGAGGCAACGTACAACGCTGACTCTCCCTCTACAACCTTTGTGAATCAACCTCCACATCGTGACTCACAATAACTGTAGGCTGGCAACATACAATAATTTGCGAGAGCCTTGCAGCTCCTGATACTCCGGAGCAAGGAGACTTAAAAGTGACAAAATCTTACATAACGTCATTACAGTCTGTCGGTTGTATAGTACCTATCATACTCGCATCTCAGGGTCTAAATAGATTTTAATGAATAACCTTACTGAAATAGGTAACCTTCATGAATATTAATTTATCAGATTACTATTACTACCCTAGACTAGACACAGTAGATGAAACATCAACGTCAAATTATAGGTAATGTTTTTAACCTATTCATAAGCATTACAGACTTATCTTCAGAAGTGTAGTACTTCGGTCTTAATTTCATATTTTTCTTACAGCTATCGGGTTTTAGATAATTTTATCGCTGTATTTCTACATTTTCAGTACAGAATATTGCAAATATTAAAATCTTGAAACACCTGTTTGTGACATAAATAAAGAACAGGCAACTTCAACAACACGTGTTGTTACAACTTAATAATATTGTTGTGTTGCAGTCGTCTGAGAATCCTTGTGAAACTTTATGACGGAAGCATACGTTCAACTTCGTATAAGATTTGTATTTCTGAGTTATGTAAATTCTATAGGTATTTTATAGCACAACCGCCAGATAGCCTCAGTTTACCCCTGTATATTTAACATTTAAAATGATTAATTGCTTAATCAAGTACGTTCGAACGAAACATTAATAATAATTATTGTTCCTAATATCGAAACTAAATACAGGCAGTTGATTGAGGGACAATTATATTAATACATGCATTCAACTCAATAGAAGAAATTACTTAATTACAAAAGTGGAAACAAAAAACGTATACTCTAATGGTATACGTTTTTTGTTTCCACTTAAGAAAGAAGAAGAAGAGACAGAAGAGCTAAGTAAGCCGACATCAGCAAAGAAGAGGTGTTCTCATGATATTTGGAAATTGATTTTAGCTGATGTCGGGCCTAAGAGAGCTTGTGAGCTTGCATAGCCGAACGCTAAACAAGAAAATATGTTGATGCATTACTTCGGTAATAATTACAACTCTCTGGATAATGCCTGTTACTGGTAAGATAATCATAATTTTCTGAGCAAATGGATACAATGGCGAGGCTCAAGGTAGATTCACCTGCAGGGAGCGTGGTAGCGGGGTCAGCGTGTTTGCTACGCGAAGACATTTTCCACATTTGCCCTCATTGTGACTGAACTTCTGAAGGGCGCACTCACGAATAAAATTTTTCAAAGCCAATAAAATCAATGAAGGTTCATATTTATACTACTGAATATTTATTTGAAAAAAATATTTTAGGCAATGGGAAAATCTAAGAAAAATTCTGTATCGGTGGGCTTTACTTACAAGTACCTTATACACACTAGGTGATTCACCCCAGATTTATTTATAATTTCTGAACATCCTTTCTTTGTAGGGATTTCGTTTTGTACTGGACGATAATATGTCAGCCAGTTTCTAAGGCTTCTTCTTTTATAAGTAAAGCTGTCACTCGCTCACTCACTGCAAACCAGTTAGTATAATACAAAAAAAGAGCAAATACTTTATTGTACGTACACCAAACAAGAAAATTACAAAAATATAGACATAACATAAATAAAGATTGTACATGTAAAGGCATTATTATCCCAGTAACCCGTGTCTGGAAAAATCTGTATGTGATAAGAAAAAATTAAATAAAACCGTAAGGTACTTCAAACGTTAATATTAAACACACAATGAGAGGATACAACGCAGCGTTTTATTGTGGAGTGTTTGTTGTTCGGTCGGGAGCGGAACTCATTCGTTTCATCGTTCGCACTCATTCATCGTTCACAGTGATTCGTTCGGCGACGCGGAGTGTATGGATATTTGCTTGATTCCGGCAACAATGAGCGATCGCGATGGTTGCGCGGATAAAACGAATCTTGTTAATTGAATTGCATTTCGGGATTGAGGCCGGTATCGCGCCGCGCCAGGCAGTTGTAGCGTCGCAGCAATCACTCATTGCATAGTGGAATTTAAAAAAAGATTTACTTTTTTAAACATTGTGTAAGGTATTGTTGACACGTGCTATTTTAACAATATGGATCCATAACTAAACACTCTTCAGTCTTTAGCCTTCCATTCCGGAGTTATCACCGGACCCCTGAATATAGAGCCGAAATCACTAATCTATCACGTCTTTTCTAGCAACTCTTTATTGCAGGATATTGGCTTGTGCTTGGTAGTAATCATGCCTTATGGAGCGCGCTTACCTAGAAGTGCCCATACTCTATAAAGTGCCTTAAAGATATTAAGTTATACGTGTCTGAAAAGTAAGAAAACACGGACGCGGGAAGGGCGTTCCGATACCGTAGCGGGTAGTGGCAGCGGTTCGTATCGTCGCGTAGCAGCGAACCGTTAAATACAATCCCTTCGTGCGAGTTGATTGAATGTTGAGCACAGAAAATAATGCTGACGATCTCCATTCCTCGCTATTCTGTGGCAGAATGTGAATGATTTGAAAGAAATAAAGTTGACAAGGAACTCCAACACATACCTACCTAAATAATATACTTAATAATTATATTGAGCTATGCAGAAGACTATAGTTACATATGATAAGCAAGGTAAGTAGCTATAATACTAGTGTTACCGTAAATCGAGAAATAAAGCTCAAAAAGCAGCTTTTCGACAAATCAATATTAGAAATCACGCAAAAGTTATTATTAGAAAGTTATTACAATGGTTAATAAATCTAACATTATGGTTAGCAGAACACACACACACACACACAGACCTCCATCCGAGAACATCCTCTGGTAGATCTCGTCGCAATCTGTAGGAAGGAACAACTGCTTAAAATTTTGTAACAAAATAAAACGTGTCTGGGTAGTGAAACTTGACCTTTACGCCTCGACCTGATTATTGCATAAAACCTATATTTGCAAGGTGTCCATCAAATAACTGTCGACCTACGAATTTTTTAGTAATTGTGAGAACTAAATCATAAATAAAACCAGATGCCATGGAAACCGTAACGTAGTTTAATTTATTGGAACTTTTGCATGGTTAGTTAGGTAAAGCGTGAAAAACTAAAAACCTAGATGTGCTTGTAATAATAAAAAAATGTGTAAATGACAAAATTATAATGCCCACAATTAAGTGTCCACATTTTCTAACAACATCGTGAACTGAACCTTGCTTAAAAAATATATTGCAATAGTAGGTACCAATAGTTCAACAAATTGAAATACAGAAGCACTCGGCCAAATGAAAGTAGGGCAAGATGTTTTTAAAGTACTTACACAATATTATAAAATAACATAAAATAAATCTAACAGTGTTATTTGTTAGCTCGCTGTTCAAGGAAAGGATTTCTGGCGCTTCCTCAAGTGACCTAGCATTATCCGTGGCCTGGAACCGAAAGCTTAAACTTACCGCACGCAGTGCCGGCTGTAGCATTCATAAAGTTGACGTGTCGAATCATTTTACAGTAAGTAAGTGTTAGTGATGAATCGTTTAGGAAGATTACATTCACTGTATTTCGTGAAAATTAACTAATTCTACGAGGCTTGTTGTTGAATATTTGCAACTTTGGCCAAAATAATTAAAATAAATCAATGATTCTTAGAAGTTCATCTTGATGGGAAACGATAGTAAAAAAAAAAATGAGGTTCATTATATGTCTTTTTGGAACACGCTTTAAAAAAAAAGCAACTTCAAATCTCTATGCGTCAAGTGAAATAAGTTTTTCTTGTAATCTTTACAGGTACGCGTGTTCATGTAAAGAAGAAAAGTCTTGAGCGTATAAAATGGGGTTTGTCTACTTAAGTGTCGCACATAATTTGGAATTTGGCGGAGATGAAGGCTGTCCTGATCATGACCTAAACCGGAGGGTGGCAGGGATTCAATGAGCGGTGACACGCGGCGCGATTTCGAATTCCGGCCGGTGCGGTATCACAAAACATTTTAACATATTTATTGGCGTGAGCGCGTGCTTTGAATTAATCGCATCGCGCACCGAACACCAATCTGTTGTAAATCCCCTGGATAGAAGCCGAATCACCACCACACCACTATCGGCTTCATCGTTGTGTATTATTTGCCTAAATAAATGCTTTCAGACTGTGTGCAGGTGGCACCGGCCACGGCGTTATGCGGGCTTTATTGTAGGGACTTTGTTATCGGTTCTGTTAAAACTATTTGTTTTATGTAAATGGAACGCTGTTACATTTTATACACATTTTAAAGTGATCAAATATGTTTTGTTGGAAAATATTAAACTATCGACGAATATAAAACTTGTTAGCATCAAATAGGTATCAGAAAATGAATAGATTCAACCTCATAACTCACTCTGTAACAATAAAGAAGGTCCGACGGAAATAAAATTCCTCGTGGGAACGCAAGAAAGCCACCGAGCTAAAAACGACCAGTTCCAAAGTAATAATGAAGCGGCGGAAGTCCAGGGCAGCGCAGTCACGCGTCACGTCGCGCGATGCGACGGTCGCCCGTCGCATTGCTCCAATAGTGTACGTGTCTCGCTTCTCGGTATTTCCAGACCATTGAGCATTGCTCGCGGCGTGAAACAAAACTAGTGACACCAACGAAAATGTATACTTTTTGAAGCCCAAGTTTTCTAATCCAACATTGATTTTGTCTTCTTGTTGTGAAATTTTTATTTATTTATTTTATTTATATTTTAGATATATTTTTTTAAAGGCATGAAGCCTTTAAAAAAATATATCTAAAATTACACCACAATTTTGCAGACCAAAGCACTAGACTAAAAAACAGGCTGACGTTTGTAAATTGCAACTCAAATAGACCGTAGTTTGCGTTACGGCTGATAAAAAGATCGACGAAGTTATATATAACTAAAGTTCGCAAAATATGGCATGATAATTTACTTATTTTAAATATTATAAGAATGTGTAAGAATGACGAACAAAAAGATTTTATTTTAGATATTAATGTAATAAAATATTGTTTTTAAGAGATAAAAACAAATGCATAGAAATGGCCGCAGAGTATTTAACCATACATTTATTTTAGTTTTAGTCGCCTGTGACACGGCGATAAAAACGAAATGAATGTTACGCTATTAACCTACTCATTGCTTGTGTGACAAAATTGTCGAGCTGTGGTTTACATAAACAGCCAACTGTGAAGTGTTTTGATGCCCGCGGGAATTTCTTAATTTTCCGGGATAAATGTAGCCTGTGTCACTTTACAGGTCCTCAACTATACCCATGCCAAAAATTACGTCGATCCGTTGCTCCGCGTGATTGAAGGACACACTAACAAACAAATACAATTACTCATTTATAATATTAGTATGATAGTAGGGGAGTCGACGGGAGACCGGTCGTGGTGATGAGCCGGTCTAAACCGTCGCCAATCTGAATGCTGAAGCTGTAAAGCGGTATTGTGACATTAAGTCACGTATGTATTGTTATGTTGACGTTTTATAATAAAATAAGCAAGGAAATAGGCATTGATATAATTGACGATAACCTCCCTAAGTTTAGAAAGAAGATAATGGATTACTTTAAATGTCAATATATTTAGTAACGAATCTATTTTTCACTTCTAACTAGTGTTATATTGATTTATTGTTCAGCTTACATCATAATCAGTTCCTGTATTTTAAGTAAAAGCTATAGTTTGTATTGTTATAATATTCTTATCATTCAATTGTTTTTTGTTTTTTGTGTAACGGACCTAGATCCGGTTAGCTGTCTGCTACGGCTTGCTGGATCTTATCACAGCTAATTTAAGTTAACTATTATTAGTTATTTTTTTTAAATAATATAATATTGCAAGCTGTGGCAGCCTTTAAGTGGGTTTACAATAATGCATATTATTCTTTTAACTAGCTCTATCTTTCCTGTTATTCTATTGTAACCTGTTGGATGTCCTTAAATAAAAAAATTAAATAAAAAAAAAATTCATAGGATGGAATGCGTCTGTGTACTAACCGACAACGTGCAGCGTGACGAAGAAGGATCGCAAGGGCTGCGTGGACACTTGGCACTCTACTAGGAGTCCACGGGAGATCGATCGCGGTGATGAGCCGGTCTAAACCATCGCCAGTCTGGATGCTGAAGCTGTAAAGCGGTATCTGTGGGTACTATTCATAGGATGGGATGCGTCTGTGTACTGACCGACAACATGCAGCGTGACGAAGAAGAATCGCACGGGCTGCGTGGACACTTGGCACTCTACTAGGAGTCCACGGGAGACCGATTGCGGTGATGAGCCGGTCTAAACCGTCGCCAGTCTGAATGCTGAAGCTGTAAAGCGGTGTCTATGGGTACTATTCATAGGATGGGATGCGTCTGTGTACTGACCGACAATGTGCAGCGTGACGAAGAAGGATCGCACGGGCTGCGTGGACACTTGGCACTCTACTAGGAGTCCACGGGAGACCGATTGCGGTGATGAGCCGGTCTAAACCGTCGCCAGTCTGAATGCTGAAGCTGTAAAGCGGTGTCTATGGGTACTATTCATAGGATGGGATGCGTCTGTGTACTGACCGACAACGTGCAGCGTGACGAAGAAGGATCGCACGGGCTGCGTGGACACTTGGCACTCGACTAGGAGCCCACGGGAGACCGATCGCGGTGATGACCCGGTCTAAACCGTCGCCGGTCTGAATGCTGAAGCTGTAAAGCGGTGTCTATGAGTACTATTCATAGAATGGGATGCGTCTGTGTACTAACCGACAACGTGCAGCGTGACGAAGAAGGATCGCACGGGCTGCGTGGACACTTGGCACTCGTAGACGCCCGCGTCGCGTTGTTGCGCCCACTTGATCTGCAGCGTCCAGTCGTCGGTGTGCGGCGCGCGCGTCGCCTGGAAGCGCTGGTCCGACGTGTACGTGTAGCCGCCCACCGTCAGGATGTGCAGGTCGCGGTGCCGGATCCACGACACCTGCGACACAGAACAACACGCACTTTATTACGGACCATAGAACAATGTTCATAGTTTTGAACTGCAAATACAATCTATACTAATATGTGTGGATGTATGGATGTATGGATGTTTGTTACTCAATCACGCCCCAACGGCTGAACGGATCTGGCTGAAATTTGGCACAGAGATAGATTATAGTCTGGAGCCTATGTGCTTTTTATCCCGGAAAATTAAAGAGTTCCCGCGGGAACCAAAAAGCTCAAACCACGCAGACGAAGTCGCGGGCATTCGCTAGTATTATAAATACGAAAGTGTGTCTGTCTGTCTGCTACGCTTTAACGGCCCAACTTTTCCACCAATTTTGATGAAATTGGTATAAACGTAAGTTACATCCCGGGGAAGGATAATGGCTATCCCGGAAAATTAAGGAGTTACCCTGGAAATTACAAAAACTTAATCCACGCGGATGAACTCGCGAGCGTCTTCTAGTAATTTTTAATTCCACTGTGTGCTTTTTGGGTGTTTAATCTAAAACTATATGATAGGAATACAATTGACTACAATTTTCTCGGTAAAATTATTTTACAGAGAACGATCCAAAATCTTGTGGCCTTTTTGCAGTTTTATTTGGAAACAGCACTTAAAGAATTTTCGGTTTTTTAAGGTAAAAATGTAGATTCGCGTAACCGACATGCTCGCATGACCGACATACTCGTGAACATACAAATACATTCGAAATTAAACTTTAACACCTTAGTTTTAAGGTTTATATTTTAATATTTTTTATAATAAACAAAATAATATTCGTTTTCACTTCTATCGGGAGCCTTTATGACTGGCATTTTTTTTAAATTATGTACATAGTAGATTTTGCCAAAAATATAATGTGAATATTTTATTTGGTTTTACAAAAGCTATTCCAACGTTAGCAGTCTGGCAGGGGTAAACTGAGGTAGGCAGGGATAAACACGGGTAGGGGCTGACTGGGGTCGCCATGGTTGCAGATAGCTCGCATATTGCATCGCAGCCAGGCCGCTGTGCAATAACATTCCAGTCGCGCGCTCTCAACTATTCCGATAAAAATATTTCAATCACTTCACAGCAGCCGCTATACACATACAGGTGCACACAGCTTATGTAACGATTGGTATTTAAGTATTTCGAGCGACTGCTCGCAGTTTGGTTTTTGGGATTTTAAAAATTTCATTTTCTTTTCACATATTTCATAGGACCAATTTGGGCTCGTCCTTCAGTGAGTGAGTCAGGTTTTTGTCTTCATGTGTAGCTATTAGAACGTCCACATACTAATTACCTTATTAAATTAGAATGACCAAAATTGATACAACAAATACAAATAAATACACAAAAATACTTCTCGCATAGTTCTATAACTCCATAACGAGATCATCGTCTGTTCATCAGCGAAACGAACGGCATTAATTGATAGCACGCGAGGGATTGTGAGAGACACGCGGCTGGCTGCTATATAAAGCGAATATACAATTAGGCTTACCCATTGATTGATACGATAGACAACAAGTCATAAGTTAAAAAATAAAAAACACGACTGCCCTGCCAAAAAACGAACTAAAAAGTTAAAAATCTAAATTAATGTAGTTAAATAGATGTAGAAAATGATTATTTTTTTGTGAATCACTGGATATTGAACATATATAGTGTTATATACTCATCATTTTCTAGATGATGATTATATAGTTAATCTTATTTTCGAATACTTTTTTTCAACTTTAGTCTTTAATACGGGACCATGGTCACTCCATCATTTTTTTTTAATTTTACTAGCTTATGTCACCCGGAATAAGCTAGCGATTCTAACGATACCTCATTTATCAAAATCGGTTCAGGTGTTTAGAAGTTATGGTGGAATAAACAAACTCACATACATATATACATACATGAACCCTGAAAACAATATACTCCTTTTTTCAGGCTGTCGTATAATAAAATATAGTAAGTGTATTCATTCTCTGTCTCCTACCTATATCTCCCATTTTGTAATAAAAAACTTTTGAAATTGTTTTTTTTGTACATGGATTTCGTGGATATACAAATAAATTGTATTTCGATGAAATAGAACTTCTTCGGGTGTCTCGGGAAAATCCCCCGTTTTGTTCGCAATGAGCGTCATCCATCAAATACTTCAGTAGTTCCGTCAGTTCGCGGAGCGAATAGAAAAACTGCGGCCTCTCGGCACCTCTCGGTGTCTATCTCACTTAATCGTCTCAAATATCGAGCTGCTCTGTCGAATATATAATATAAATGCTGTATAAAATATACAGCATTTTATCAGAGCTTTTATCATTTCCTCTATTCGATCGGGGATAAAATTCATTAAGCACCTCGTTTGCTGACCTCGCTGATGCAGCGGTGAGCGCTGTGGTCTTATGTAAGTGAGAGATCCTGGTTCGAATTGTAATAACAGGTTGCTACTTTATTTAAATACATGCTTGCTTACCTATAAAAATAAAAAGAAAATCGTTTTATTTCAGACAGGGACCCATTGTATAATAATGCTAGTCTTGGCTTACCTCCCTAAAGAGTCCATTTAAACCTCTGCATTATAAAGAGCTAAATACCCCAAATGTTTAGGAAAAAAAATTATCCATAAAAGTCTGTTTCGTATAATTGTCTAAAACTTATTCCAAGACATGCAATTTGAATAAATAACGAACACATTATTCATATTAAATTCCATCGTTCTGTTATGCCGCGTACGACGTATAAGTAGCCCCGAAGTCAGCAAAGTAACAAGTTGGCAGAGAATCCTGCATCTATCATTTAAATTGTATTTAAGAAATTCATGCCGCCGTAAATAACCGCCGACAACACGATGCTCGCTACTTTATTGCGAGTAGAGTGAGCTCACTGCGCCCGGAGACAGAAAATACTTATTTCACTACGGAAACAGACCAACGAAACTAGATAGTGTGTAGGTAAGCGTGCACCAATCTAGACCTCATCATTGCTCTCTATAGTCTTGATTGACAAGCGCAAGCCTTAAAATGCAATAAAAGAGAGTAAAGTTTCACACAAGCTGGTAAACTTGCCTCTGCTTACAATAAAAGCGAAACAGTCCCTGTCAAAAACCTGACACAGCACACCAACCATCCTTCAATGGCTTAACAGTAAGTAACAATAAGTAATGTCAGTAAATAACAAGTGCGTGAGAAGCCAATCAAAGAAATAACCAATCACAATGTAAAGAAAACACCATACACAATTTACAGTTTGACACGTCTGGATTCAATTTCATAGATACAATATTACCCAATATCCGTTAAATGTAATGAGGTTTCCAAAAATCAAATAATAGCAACAAATTATTCTACCGAAGCCATTAAAGTCGCGAGTTTTTTTGTGTAATAGGCTGTCTACAAGGATCACAGGCCAATTTTAGAGGCTTAATAGAAATCTAGGTATAAAAAAAACTAGATTTAAAAAATTAAATATATATATATATATGCGGCTGACGAGGTCCTGGGTTCGAATCCCAGGTCGGGCCATAATTAAGTGTTGCGTTTTTCTGATTAGAAATTCTACATACTAGCCCGGAGTTAGGAAGTTTGCGGTGTTTCACTCCCGTGCCTCGGAGAGCACGCTAAGCCGTCGGTCCCGGTTATTATCACTAACATGATAATAGTCGTTAAAGCCCGCCAACCCGCATTGGAGCAGCGTGGTGGGTCTAAGCTCTAATTCCCACTCTCCTATGAGAGTGGAGGCCTGTGCCCAGCAGTGGGACGTTAATAGGCTGTAGTGGTGGATATATATATAATAGTTAACTGGTGAAAGCAGCTCTATATAGTGCCACAAGTAATTTTAAATGTGCCAAATATTTCACAGCTGCGATTATTCTCATTCGTTTCTTATTTTCTCATTGCGATGGACGGAACGGCCCGAGGGGATTACGGGGAGAAGGGTCTTTGATTCTGAGCGCGTGACTCTAATGATCCGCTAAAACCACCTACCCTAGTATAAGATAGCGCATATACTCGTGGATACAGCGACGATCGGCTATAAATCAACATTATACACCACTTGCCGCCTCGTGTTTCGATTCAGATCGCTCGAGAGGACGGGCGCGTGACTCGACTCGCTACACAGCCGAGAGCTCTAGAGAAATATACTAGAAACGTCGATAATTCTATCTTTTAATGAGATATTTCTACGAAACTAAAATAAATACACGAAAAGAATATAAAACAAAAATTCTGAACGTAGGAATAGGTCATGAATACCAAATTAAGAGAATTTAGACACTTCTCAAACTCAAATAATGTTTATTCAATGTAGGTAGGTATACTACACTTATTGACGTCCAGTTATTTATAAAATATAATGGTGATAATCAGTAATGGTATCTTAAAACTAAAGCTACGAGGGTTTCTAACGCGCCTTGGTCTGAGAAGAGCCCACAACAAACTCAGCCGGGTTTTTTTTCATTATCACCATTTCACAAATCATCTTAACTAAGAAACTGTACTATCAGAGCCATTAGATTAAATCATTGCCAAGCTTCCTTGTCATTTAAGTAATCCTTTACATGGTAATAGGATTTTTTACCGAGTTTAGGTTTTACATTAACTTTGAACTTATTCAGAGACATCTTCAACATATCTTCTGGGAGTTTATTGTAGAAGTATTATTATTGTATTGACACTTAATAATCCATACTAATATTATAATGCGAAAGTAACTCTGTCTGTCTGTGTATTACGTAATCACGCCTAAACTACTGAACCGATTTAAATTAAATTTGGTACAGGGATAGTCTAGAGCCTTAGAAAGGACATAGGTTATACTTTTCAATGCGAAAAAAGGGCTGGAAGGGGTTGAAATAGGGGATGAAAGTTTGTATGGAAATTACGTCATTTTAAAAGCTAGAAGCTTGAAACTAATTTCTTAGGCTTTTGATTTTAGATATAAATGAATACGACAATCAAAGTTTGTAAAAATTTTACCCTCAGGGGGGTAAAAATAGGGGATGAAAGTTTTTGTGCGATGACGTCGGCAAAAAAGCTACTGTAAATAGCTTATTTTAATCAGTATGTATGTTTTATTTGTAAAATAATTAGCCTAAAAAATTAAAAATGCTGCCGAAAGTCACTATTCCACGCGGACGCAGTCGCGGGCACAGCTAGTAATACAATATAAACCTAATAGACTTTCACTTGCCAAGCGTGGTGGACTATGGTCAACTGCGCGCGGCCACATTATGGCGTCACGGCGATACATCAGTGAAAGCCCAGACAGGCCGAGCGACGCCGCACCATTAAGGTTTTACCACAACATCATTTCCAAAACATTTATAGTTTTATTGCAGATGTGCAACCATTGCATTTTCGAATGCATTTCGAACATACGAAGTTCCAAAGATCCTCGATTCTAAGGACCAATTGTAAACACCAATTGTACTAGATTGGTTGAGTTGGCTGATAGGGACATCTATACTAATACATGCGAAAGTTTGGATGAACGGATGTGCAAATAACAAAAAGGCTACTTTTTATCCCGGAAAATTAAAGAGTTCCCGCGGGAGCCAAAAACCCTCAATCCACGCAGACGAAGTCGCGGGCATTATCTGATAATAATTATAAAAACTTAAAACCGCGCGGCTCAATACAAAAGCATCATGTAGCTAATCGAGATGAAAATCTTATACATAAAATTCTCGTGTCACAATGTTAGTAACCATACTCCTCCGAAACGGCTTGACCGATTTTTATGAAATTTTATATGCATATTCAGTAGGTCTGAGAATTGGCTACTTTTCATACCCCTAAAACACCTCAATCCACGCGGACGGAGTCGCGGGCATCAGGTAGTATTCATAAGATTTTCCTGGTTACACATAAGTTCAAACATACATACTATAGCAGCTTATTTGACAGTGGGGCTAGAGCTGTCTGCTATCGAGCTGTAGTGTAGTGGCCATGAGAGGAACCGCTTACCATTTCACATTTTGTGCGGAAATATGGCATTTTGTATTTTTATACCGCGCTTTAGAGGATACAGCCCTGAGCAAACAAGCCAGCACCAGATTTTCGAAATTCTTGCATTTATTTCAACAGCTAGGAATTTTGCTGAAAATGTTTGCCTTTTTCAACTATTTTGTTTGCTGATATTGTAAGTGGAAAAATAAATAATACGGTTCAAAGCTTAGCTAGTCAAGTATTCTGTGCCAGTGCTTTTATACTTTAGAGGATAAGAGTCACACTTTCAAGTACTTATTTCATATCTTTTCTAATTACCATGTTAAAATCTTACGTTGTAAGTTTCCACGAAGAAACCACGACACTGGAATTTTTATGGAAAGCTCCTTTTTATTATCAGCGGATCATTTTCTATCCATACTAATATTATAAAGAGGTAAAGTTTGTGAGTTTGTGACGTTGTAGATGTAGGGGGTAATCTCTGGATATACTGAACCGATTTTGAAAATTCTGGTACCAATACCACATTATTTGTGAGTGACATAGGCTATATATTAACCCGAAAAATTAGGGAGTTCCCGTGGGAATTTAAAAATTGGCAGTCTAGGGACTGCCGATAGAAGTGAAAACGATATTATTTAAAATTAAAATATAAACCTTAACAATAAGGCATTAAAGTTTAATTACACTTTTAGGAAAATCCACCCCAAAAGGGGTGAAATGGGGGTGGAAGTTTATATAAAAGTTTATATTCTAATCATAATCGTAATCATAATCATAAATTATTTATTTTGCAAAATTGTGGACGATAACAGTTGTATATAGGATAAACTTCCCGTACACAATCTACTGTCAGAGATAGTGTGCAAAAATTCTATTACATTAAATTTAAAATTATCTAGAATGACTTTATTAGAATATAAGAATATAAAATTTAGTACATACAATACAAAATGTGTCTCGTATAAAATTAAATAAAAAATTACATAATAGTCCAAGTTAAGATTATAAGCTACTTCATTAATTTTACAAAGTTATTACCAAAATTACTGTAATGTTCATTTAAATATTATACAATAATTAATTATGGACAATTTTATTAATTATATTACAGATCTACCAAACAACACTATTATACTTATTGGGAATTGGGAAAAAGACAACATTTCTCTGTAATAATAACACGCATTACACATACGGCTTACACATCACATAGTCATAACAATTTCGCTATCTCCGATATATTCGCTAACACTATAGTAGTTTTTTTTGTTAAGAATTGTGAACTTTACTCTTTTAAACTTTATTATTGGTAGCTTTCTATAGCTTTCCGGTAACTTGTTAAATAAGGATATTGCCATACAGTAAGAGTTTTTAGAGTACAGAGCTAACCTTCTCGATGGAACTCAAAGTTGATTTTGTGGCCTGTTCCTCCTGATTCTTGAAACCTCATTATTATTAGAGTACATTTCATTTACTGTTGGTAATAAACTAGGATATTTTTTCACAAATAAGAGCATTTCGTATATATACAAACATGGTAGGGGGAGTATATTATTTTCCCTAAACAGAGGTTTGCAGCTGTCCAAAGTTTCAGCTCGACATATACTTCACACAAGCTTTTTGTTTAATAAACACCTTTGTTGAGTCAGTTGAGTTACCCCATAATATTAAGCCGTACCTTAGGAACGAAGAAACATATCCTTGATAGGTAAGGCCGTTTTTTTGTTTACAACTGTGTGAGCTTTTTGAGCACATATATAAATCGGTCGATTTTGTTACATAGTATGTCAACATGAGCTTTCCAGTTGCAGAATTTATCTATCGTTACCCCAAGAAAAGTAGTGCTTTCAGTTTCTTCAATACTATGTGAATTACATACTACATTGCGACTAGAAGGATGAGAGTTATGTGTTTGAAATTGAACGTAGTGAGTTTTACCCATTATTGATATTTAAATTATTTTGTTTTAACCATTCTAAGATAGACTCAAGTGTTATATTTGTTTCTTTTAGAAGATCTAAGATTTAGAAGTAGGTAGGTATAGACATGAAAATCAGAATTTAGGTTATTAGTTTTAAATAACAAAAACCTGCATTAGCTATATAAAGCCTCTATGTTGGCTGGCTGGTATGTTGCCTTGGCTGTTTGCAGCAGGAAAATTTCATAATCTCATAGGTAATCAGCAATTGTACGCGGACGAAGTCGCGGGCGACCTCTAGTTATAATCATTATATTAGAATGTTTGTCGTGCCACGTTACTGATTACTCGAGATTCAGGTTTATCATAGGCACTACCAATTTCACATTATTTTTAATATTTCCGACGCCCTTCATTGGTTGATATTAAATAATAATTTTCATTTTTTGTGTATGGAAGAAAAGAGATATCCTTCATTCTTTCAAGATTAAGGATTCAAGATTTCATTCCCCAGAGAAACCCTTCATCCTTTAAAAATACTTTATTTACCATTTTAGTCGCATTTCGATACACATAAATATGGATCGCTGGAATTCTTGAGAATTGCAAACAACAAGCTCACTGTACATGTTATAAAGTCCGTGCAGCACACAACAGCTCCCGGCGCTCGCTGGTCGCTACGAACGGAAATTAGTGACGCCTCTCTGCTTCCGATTCCACAGCCGCAGTTTTATGTGAAGCTGAAAACATACCTAACATAAGACAAGCGAGCGAGATAGAGACGAACGCGACAGGACGAAACCTGTTTCCCAATACAATGCCGACGTTTCGCGCGAATCTTTATGTCCTGACCTATAGCAAGTAGGTAGATGATAATAATAATTTTGTTTACAGTAATGGGAATAATTGATTACATACTTTTTGTGCAATCTCTAATTAACTTTCAAATGAATACTTAGCCGCGATTTAAAATTAAAAACAGTTAAATCTACAAGGAATGCCCTATAAAAATGGAATCTAACTTATTTAAATGGATTCAAGTATAAGAGCAATACGAGGGTGAAATACCCATAAATATAAAATACCTAAAGTCAAAGGGAAAATCTAGTTTACATTCAATACATTGAAAAGAAGGTCTAAGCTCAACAGTCAAGTTGGAGTGCAGGGGGTGAGGGGCGCGGCTGGGGGGAGCAGCGAGTAGATATTGTGGGTAATGTAAACAGCGAGCATTCACTCTATATGTAAAGTAAAGCGTGAGTTGTGCGCAAACATCTCCGGGCGCCACTCGCTATATTCGTAAATAACTGAACGATCCCAATTTCAATGTGAAACATTTTGAGCGATACACTTCTATGATCTAATCGTATATAGTATATACCAGGGAAGGCGAACCTTTATGTGTCAACGTGCCATTTTTTGTAAAGAAATGTTTAATGAGGTCATAGACGTGCCATCAAATAAGTTTGACTTTGTGATTATTGGGAAAATAATAAATACTTTCAACTCTTTATTTACTACAAAAAAAAAACAATTTTGCAATGTCTCAATTACACGCGTAATTTAAATTAAAGTAAAATTAGTGTGACTTCTGTTGCAGATTAGATGACAAATAACTTATAATAATATGTAATGTAAGATGTTACTTTTAGCAGAATGCATGCTGAACTGGAGTCATCTGTCAAACGGTTTCTAACCGAGTCTTTAATGTTATTCATATCTGAAAAAAAATTTCAAAGGCATATGTATCAAATCCGTAGCGTAGGTTCACCCGCTTTCGCTTGTCATATAATAACTACTTTACATTTTTTTCTTAATGCGTAATGAATTTTGTAATTGTTGACGTACCCAAAACATTGTTGCCATTGGTTCGCCATCCCTGGTATATACCCTACTTGCTTTGAACATTTTAATGTACAATGGATGAGATCGCTTTTACGACAAGGTCGCTATTAGCTTATCTCTTATTATTTTATTTATTGTGCTTTTTGGTGTAATACGTAGGTAATTTACCCTTATTTTAACGCATAATTAATAAAACATCTTAATTAATTAATTAAAACTAAGAATTTGTAGTTAGTAATAAATCTGAGCAATGACGGATATTTATTAAGTTTTCGATGCTATTAGCCATATACATATTGTCATATTATTATGTATATTTAATTGTGAAAGAGTCTTTGTCAGTTACCTTTTCACGATGCATTCTTTTAACCGTGGGACTTTTAAAGTCAAATGGAAAAATATATGAGGTAGAGGTAGACAGCCTCACACGCCACGGAAACTCTCAAAAAATCTGCTTATAGTTTATACAGGTGATTGCATGATGGAAAGAAATTGTTTAGCGCTGTATAAGGACAGCTTGCTTTTTTTACTTTAGGGTGATTGAAAACTTTTATTCACATGGCCTAAAGCGCGGGCATGATCTATTCCCCTGTTTTCAGATAACAATACCCTCTATTCTGCAAAAGGCTACTTATTTAAGGCTCCGAAGCTGTTCAAGACGGCCTTAGCTCGTAAACAGAGAATCAATAGTGTAAAAGTGTTTTGTGAGAATGTTCATTGAACACAAAGTACTTACTTTACTCACTCAATAGAGACCTAACAATGAAACGTGATTGGGGAAAAAAATCCATCATTTATCCATTTTCTGTACCTACGACCTAGACTCTTTACAGTGAAAGGTTTATCATACTGATTTTTAGACTATTTTCAGCAAAAAAGTACGATTATAATCGCGGTCGCGGTCTGAATATGTTTAACAGTTTTCAAATTAGATTCTTTTAAACACTGTGTGCATTAAGATCTAAAATGCTTAAGCAAGCTATTTATTACTTTTCAACGATTTCAAATATTGTTTTCAACAAAAAGAGTATTGAAGAATTTTTAATAGTAAAATTCATTTGCTAATTTCAAGTTTTACACATATCGCATTTGTTAAAATGACATTTACTAAAAATATTGAAAGAGGTTTTCTACACATAAATATCCTATCTATGGTCGGAATTATAATTCGATTCCACATTTGACATTAGCTACTGTCATTTTGTAAAATAATGATACCACATATAATAGTTAGTGATGAACACAAAAATCGATAAACAATCGCGATTTATGTTTATGTAATCATAATATTGGTGAGCCAATTAAAGACTAAATTATTGATTTTTATTTAAATAAATACATAATTATTTATTAATTAGTAACCGCTGCTTTATTTTATACAAAGTTAATATTTTTGTTTTTTTATATTAAAAACAAAACTTATAATAAAAGAGCCTAGATAGTTTTCTCTATTGGCAACCCGTGCGCGCTCGTGCAGCTATCGCCATTTTGTTTATCTTGTCATTCGGCTTTAAACTCCCAGTCTGACTGTACGAATATCTTGTTTCATTGCGAATCGATATTTTGTTATTTTGTTGGGTTTTTGTTTTGGTTTTCCATCAAAATGGATCCTCAGCCAAGTACATCACAAAAAGATGTGGAAGTTTTCTTGTCCCCAAGAAAAAAACGTCCACGAATATTCTATTTCCGTATCGAATAATTTCGCAACGTCACTATTTAGTACTTGTCATAACGTTGCAACACTGAAATTGTCAAATCTGGAATCGAATTAAAATTTATAGTTGCCACATTTTCCATATAAAGTAAAAATAAACAAAACGACCTTCTAACACAGATGGGTCTGTGCAATAATGAACCCTTAAGGTGGTAAACATTTTCTGACGGCGGCTGTACAAAATATGTAAAAGTCTGCTTAGGTACTTAGGTAGCTGTCTAAGCTAGATTAGTCTTTAAGTTCACTTTAAGCATAATCCTCCGAATTAATTTAGTTCTTTTTTCCACTGAATAATTTAATTACAGTCAGAACTAGCGACCGCCCGTGGCTTCGCTACCGTGGTAATTTGCCTTCTTACCTCGATGGAAACCGTCCTTATTGCTTGTCTACATTTTTAAAAGGGAACCAAAATTTCGTCTTTCGAGATGCAATGGTTTGTGCTGGGCGTTGATGAGTCAGCCGATGAGTGAGTGAGTGAGTCACGACTTTACTTTTTACTATGTAGGATATAGCATTCTGCTCTAAGCGTGATCACAATCGGTTGATAAAAACCCAGGCTTGCCCAATTAAACCTACAAACAGGTACGAACAAAAACAGTAATATTTTACGAGTGCACAGTGCACGGGAATCAACAAACTATTCCAATAATTACTAGTAGCAAACTATTGAGAGCAATTTGGGAATACCTCAGCGGCGATGCGTTCGAGCCGGGCGCGAGTACAGCTCCGAGCCTTTTCAAGAAATAGTTCTAAACTAACACCGATTAACGATTCCCGAACAACGAGAACTAGCAGCCGATAGATATTCAGATATAATAAATTTGCATTACATTCGCTTGCCCCAGTTCATGACTATATCTTAAGACTTTCCCATGTTTCTAATGAATTTTAATTTATTACATGGTTTAGCTATGTATGTAGTCAACGACCTCAATTTACATAGACGGGCCTTGTCAAACAAAAAGTGTGGAGATATTTGACTAACGCCCTCTAGCCTGAAAAGCGGGACAGCGCTATGGTAGAGACAAGGACAGGCTTATACAGGTGTGGAGCGCGCTCCACAAGTCAGACGCCCAATTTTTTTCTATTAAAGGGCCCATCTAGTACCTACATATATATATGTATCGATGTGTACAGTATATTTATGGTTTGGGTATGTATGTAGGTATAACGTGTAACGTTTAAAGCCCGCGATAAGTAAGACTTATAAAGATCACAATATAAGAAAGAAAGGTTAGATTCCCTTGCAAAATTTCTAAGATTACATGGCTTTGCTGTCTTAATTGTAGCCTAACTCTAGATCAATACTTTGTACACTTCCGCCGATAAAAGCCGCTTTAAAGGATCTAAATTTCTTCCACCCTTCCAGGATGTTGCGTTTAAAATTTATAATGGATCGTCACTTGGCTGCGTGTCATATCCTTCGTGTCGTATGCCTTTAGCTTGCCAAATGACATGAAAATAAAGTCGTACTATGTCATGCCACTCAATTTGTTTACCCCTATTCCACGAAGCTTATAACGCCTCTTTTCCTTCACACTTGGCTGTAAAGTAACGTTAAATTAATAAATCACGCAAGCACATTTAAATCATATCATCTCTTAGACACAACTGCATTATATATTGTGGTTAATCATAGGTTGAGAGTATATTAATTGAAAGTATTACGTAAGTAATAATATAGTAGAAAAAAAGTGACATTGTAACAGGGAGGGAGAGGGTGTTTGTGCTAGAACTGAAAATATTTTGATGTAGTATGAGAATGTAATCGATAATATTCTTGTTATACACCGTTTGATATTTAAAACTTTTAGATAATAAAGAGTTCTGTAGGTACATGGTATAGTTCTCACACAACAATCTGTGTTTATAAGCTCAACAATATTATTAGCCGAGGAATCCGTTGTTATTGAATCCGTAAACTATGCATTGAGCCAATTCAGCAGTGTTATTACCAATGCCTACAAACTACTATTAATTCAAAAGCTAGAAATAGTTGGCGAAGTGGCGTCAAATCGCGCCGTTACGAGCTCGGCGAACAATGGCGAGGCTTCGCCTTCGACCGCCCCCGGCCTCAAGTATTTCAACGTAGTAAATTTTCATTAGCTTTGCGTGCTTCTAATTCCATAGTCATAGCTGAGACCCGAAACATCTACACTTGGAATTCCTCGCCAGTGATTATGTCACCCCTCTTTGCCTTGTTTACAATATGTCATATATACTTCTGCTTTGCATCGGCGTGCCTAGATATTACATTTTTTGGGACCAGAAGTGGGTTAAAGTAAAAACATAAAAGCAAATAACAAACCATTTAGTCTACTAAACGATTTTAACATATCAGACATAAAATAATAAAAAAGGAACACCCTTTAATCTAAACACAAGTATGACTCCAATAAGGAATTTACACCTCGACGGATGACGAAAGAATACGCGATTACAGTGCGCTTTGCTAACAATTATATATATGTCACTGTAAGATTGTAAAAACCGTTAGATTATAATCTAACTCGCGAAATTCTAAACTGTCGAAAGATTAGAATTTAACGCATTATTTTCCGGTAGATTGTAATCTGATAGTATTTAAACCCGATAAAACCTTATCTACTACTTGGTTATTTATGTCGAACACTAACCTAACCTACAAGAAAGAGACAAGACAACGTAAATAAAATGAATATTTCAAAAATTTACACTCAGAACATTGAACAGTTTACAATCTTTCGACAGTTTAGAATTTCGCGAGTTAGATTATAATCTAACGGTTTTTACAATCTTACGGTGACATATACGAGTAGTTGCGAAGCTTAAGTGGCAATGGGCGGGGGCACATAGTTCGGAGAACCGATGGACGTGGGGGTCCCAAAGTGCTGGAATGGCGACCCCGCACTGGAAGGCAGAAAATATCATCAAGGGTGGTAAAAATAGCTACGGCCAAGACATACCATCAGATATTATAAATTCATGAATAAAAAATGAGAAATAATAAATTCCTAAATCGATCCTGCCAGGAATCGAACCCGGGGCATCCTAAATTGCACCGCTAATCGAAAGGGGGTCCTAGAAAAGAACTTTAGTTTTAAGATGTTTACAAGGTGCATTTTAAAGGTGGCTAACTCTCGAAATCGAGAGATTGCATTGTGCCCGACCCCCGCCCGCCCTCGCCCCTCCGGGCGGGTTAAGTCCGCAACGCCGACGATTCTAATGCTAATGAGGTTTTTTAATTGGAAAACTACAGGTCATCGTCCTCTGTGAGTTCGTGCGAGAAAGAAATGCAAGGAATGTGGCATTCGTTCTGGTTGTTTAGGTTTAAGGCAATAAAGACGTCTTGCATTCTTATGTTTTTACGAGTTTGAGTTTTGAGCGAAAGACGACAATGTTTATTATTAAAAAACTTATTTGGTTGAAATTCTTCGGTACGACTTGTTAGAAGGAAGGTAATTTGTTTGGCTATTAAGTTTAGCATTCGGAATCACTTGTGGTACAGCACACTTGGGAACATTAATATATAGACTGGGTAGACACCTAGTCATTAAATTGATTTGTAAGTCCTTAATGCCCAATTAGATCTAAATTATAGGACCTGGAAATAAACACATGTTCGATCTAAATTAGGCTGCATCATAAGTCATAATATTTACCTCATAGCAAATTTAATTTAATTAATTAATTTATTAACAAACAAATTTTACTTTTGCATTGTTCAACCATCTTCCACCTGCATCTATGTTCTTAAAAAACTAGATACAATACGGGGTTCAGGGATAAACGAATCCCTTGTGGCGGTCTTAAGCAATAGATGGCACTAATAGTAGCGCACGAAGAACACGAAGAGCCTTCATCGTGATTACGAAGTTTTCTCTAAATTACGCTATAAATACGACCTCCAAAGATGAACGGTCGGACCAGTGGTCCCCGAGCACAAAACCCGCTCGGAGGATGATCATCCTATTGTTACGGTCGAGCCACATCATCTGTTCCCGTACACCCTCAAGAGCCGATCAAATCTTATTTTTTTTTATATACAAGAACTAGAACACAAAAAATTGGAACAGAAATCTGACGTAGATCCAATGATCCCATCAAAAACATAAATGTAAAATGAGAGCCAAGTTCAAAATTGTGATATATATGCCTTGGTTGTTGACTTCAGCGACAAAAGAAGTGAGATCTAAATGGGTGCCAAGTTCAATGGTCAGTCCTGCAATTTATATATCCCATCAAAAACATAAATGTGAAATGAGAGCCAAATTCAAAATTGTGATATATATGCCTTGGTTGTTGACTTCAGCGACAAAAGAAGTGAGATCTAAATGGGTGCCAAGTTCAATGGTCAGTCCTGAAATTTATTTATAACAACATATAATATTTTATAACAACTTAAAATATCATTTCTTCTTATAACTTAGTATAAAATGTTGAAGACTAAGGCTTTGGCTTGGCTAGTTTTCATATACGAATTATAGCGTTCACAAGTTGTAAAGCTGTAAGTTCTTATTTTATTCTTCCGAAAATTTGGCTTGCTGGTAGAAACTGTACTTTTAGGTACCTACTTAATAATAATTCGTATAACTTGGCACCCATTTAGATCTCACTTCTTTTGTCGCTGAAGTCAACAACCAAGGCATATATATCACAATTTTGAATTTGGCTCTCATTTCACATTTATGTTTTTGATGGGATATATAAATTGCAGGACTGACCATTGAACTTGGCACCCATTTAGATCTCACTTCTTTTGTCGCTGAAGTCAACAACCAAGGCATATATGTATATCACAATTTTGAACTTGGCTCTCATTTTACATTTATGTTTTTGATGGGATATCATTACTTTTTGTACAGAAATTATTGAACTCAATCTCAAACTCAAAACATATTTATTCAAAATATGTACCTACAAAGTACACCTTCTGAACGTCATGCTTACAGAGCATAAGACGTGATGGTGATAATTAACTACGATATCTTAAAACTAAAGCTACGAGGGTTCCAAACGTGCCCTGGTCTGAGAAGAGCCCGCAATAAACTCCGCATTTTTTTTATTATCACCATCTCACAAATATTTGAAATTATATATATGTACTTATAATATAACATTACATAATCAGCCGTTGTAACAATTCATACCCATGCCTTGCTATCATTCAAATAATCCTTTACACTGTAATAGGACTTTTCTATTAGTTTAGTTTACGTTTTACAGTAGTAGGTACTTATTATTTGGTGTAAGGTCAGTGTGTCACCCACCAGTAATTCTATTGTACGACTCATTGTACAAGATAATTAAAGACGAGAATTCTCAAGAAAAATATATAGTGTACCTAGAGTTACACTGACATTGACAGATTACATCTATGGTCAGACTACCTCTACAGCACATTTCTACATCACATCAATTTTGATTGCAAAAGTTCAAAATCGAAAGTTTTTTGTGAAACATTGAAAACAAGCACGGTAAACAGTCGATATCACTAAAACCACTATAAACAATGAATACAAATCACAATGACTGACAGCTTGAACTGACGACTTCAAATACGTTTCTTCTTCTTTTCTGTCAATGACGTTTCGTTGTACAAAATGTATGAATACGAAGGTAAGGTTTTAATGCAACTATATTATTATTCATTATTATTTACATTAAAATAATAATTATGTGTCATTTTCAATAGTTAAGGAGTTACTACCACCGCTTAAAGCAGTATTGTTTCAAACTAACGGTTGAATGTCACGTACTTTGACGTCCTTAAAATAATGATTATAACACTACAACATAAACGTCAACAATATTAAAATAATACGGCTTTAAGCAATGGTAGCATGCCTCGTGTCAGAGTTTTGATCTATACCTTTGATCATAAAAATGACGATTTTTGTACGTTTATATCTAAATAACCATTTGAGGTGTGCTTATGAAATTTGGAGCACATATGTATCTCACGGGTCTCAATATATGCGCCAAATTTGACATGTTTATGTGAAATAGTTTTTGAGTTATGAGGGGGTCAAAAGTGGCTCCAAATGGTTCGTGTAATATTACACACGGTGCTGCTCGCCAGTTTTTTTGAACTTTGGCTGGACACGCTTCCGCGTGTCTTGATTGTCATGCTCGCGTCACAACGCGGCACCGCTTTGATAGATTACAGCAATATATGGCACTGATACGAGTGCAGCTGATCACGGGCGGGCGGGCGGTCGGTACACAAGCGCTGGGTAAGCTATGGGCCCATCAATTATTGCCTGTACCATTGTGTAAATATAAAAACAACACCAGAACCGGCTTTATTCTACTAGAGTATGGAATCCTATGATCATCTGGTGCAGGTGCCGGAACGAAATAAAAGTCAATTTTACAATTATTCTTATTTATTAACTGTGGAAAGGATTCCATAAGGTTCTACAAACACCACCATACAAATAATACTACCTATAGTGAAATATTTTCTCGAAATTGGGAAAATAAGTGAACTTGTGTCATGTCTGACGGTGAAGTACACCGGTAGCCATGATGGTAGCCAAATCTGCGTAAATCATTATTACAATATCCATGGTTGTAATTTACTGGAATTACGGTATTCTTGCTGTGACAATAGATTTTGAGCAGTAAAAATGCTAGCAGATCAGAGGTGATTGCGATTGTTGCAATTTGCGGCAATAGGGCCCGTGTTTTAACTGCATGAAACTTCACCATTGCGGCGATGGCGGACCCCGGACCCTTACCCACCGAGTAGTTACTGCGGTTGTGTTCGCGTTGCCTCGTAAAAACCTCTTTACGACAAGGATTACATTGTTTTTATTATTTCAGTAATTTACGCATTAGCTACCTTAGATATAGTAAATTAGTATAGATACGATGGATACGCATGCAATAGTTTCGTCTGTTTCAGAGATATTAAAAATGTAATTTTTACGGCAAGTTATACAACCGTCCTTGAAATAATTTTGATTTTTAACTGAAGTTTACGTAGAATTTGAAAATTCTATGAAAACAAAAAAGATCTTTCCTCAATTTTTTAAAGTTGAAGAGTTACTTACGTCCGATTGCTCTAGTTTATTTGAAAGCACATATTAGGTACCATAAGTATGCTTTCTTGAATGGTGAGCATAAAGCCAATCCATTTGCAATAAAAATTTTGGAAAATAGCTATGGGAAGTTTTGTGTGTAGACTTGCAGAAAGTCAATTTCTGAAAGTTGTCCAATGGGACAGCAACTTTTGAAATTAGACCTTTTAGTTTTATTGCTACTACATCTTAAATTTATTGCGTTTAATCAAAATCAGGCCTCCAAACTCGAGATACCTTTCGACCTGAGTTCCAAGCCAATAAGCCAAAGGAGCGAAAAGCCTACACGAGACAAAGGATCCGTTTTGATTAAATAAAAGTGGGAATCTGTAAAGTTTATTGAGTACTTGAGTCGGCGCAGTTCGGAGAGCTCTCCACATCCCTCCTCAGTATATAACAGTGCTTAACTTGTTTCTTTTGAAGAGGCAATTTATTACTTTACCGTAACCATGGAGACCCAACACTCTTTCACTCGCACTCCCTACATTTAATGTGAAGAAGATGTCTATGCAAGAAAGTTTTCCAAACGGTACAAACTAGCTCTCTGGTATTGTGGTTTTGTAGCAGTTTAGGGAATGATGATATTTTTGAGGAATACCTGACTCACTCACTTACTCAAAACTGTGACATGCCCGGGACTGGACAGGGCCGTTATGTGTAAAAAATATCGTAAGTTTAGTGCACTTGGAAAAACGTTTTATTGCTCAGCGGCAATTGTTTTACTTGTTATAACCCTGGTATATAGTATTCTGTCTGTCTCGTGTCTCGTGTCTGTGACAGACAGAAGACACGAGACTCCCACCCAAGCAGACCAGGGACTGAGCTAAATTAATAAGAAATTAAAAAGAGATTTTCCATGCCAGAAATCGCACCTTAGTACCTTCCATTTGTAAGACTACAGCGCTCATCACTACGCCAGGGAGGTCGTCAAATGTTCTTAAGTTTATTTAAGTTGAAGGTCTTTCAACGAGAGGTCGCCGTTACACGGCTTAGCTTGTAATGGAATATTTTAAGATAAGGCTTTACGGCTCGTAAAGCGAGGCCCGGGGCGTATTACTGGAGTTATGGCCAGCCCGGGACAAAGAGGCCGAACTCTTGATGATCTCAGCTATATCAAATAATTAATCACAGTTCAGTTGCACTCTTGCACCTTCGCCCGGTGAAGGTGAATTATCTACTGCTAATATCCAAAATGAATACCAACCTTATCGAGCCATTACCACCGACTTATCGTAAGCGACATTCTTACCCAAATAGCGTTTTTTATCTGCACGTCCGTTACACGTTGACATAATATTATACGTGAAAGTCTGTTTGTCTGTCTGTTACGCTTTTAAAGCCCACCTTTTCAATATAATATAAAGTGATAGCTTAAGCTGCTCAAGATAAGACTTGAAAAATCTGCTGTAAGATAGGTAAAATTAGTCAGTCAACTGGCTTGACTTCAGAAGGAAATTACCACCACAATATGACCAGTATACGTCCAAACTGACTTGAGTGAAGGTTTTATATACAATTTTACCACAAAATAAAATATTATTGATTTTGAAGATCGCGATAGTCTTCAAAATCGAAAATATTCTAGTTTTTATTATCATGAACACATTCTGAGCAGTGTTCGCAAGACACTGCAGCAATAGGACGAACTTGACAGTGGAATACAGAATTTGTATGTCATGTGCTTTAAAATGTTGAGCATTGTCTGTTGGGCGGGCGGAGGGCGGACGGAAGGCGAACGACTGCGTGAGCTGATATGAAGTCGAACTTCAATTAAATAAAAAATAAATAAATAAAAGTTTATTGACCAGCACTACAATACTTAGCAATAACTAAAGTTATACAGATACAAATTAAACTTAAATTATTAAACGTGCGGTCAATGGGCCACCTCCTCAGCTCGTGCCACAGCATGAGAGATAGGTATATACCTACCTAACATACTGCAACGCTGATTTTCAGGAGGGGCCCAAGGGCCACGACGTCACGGACCATCACTTACACCTAATAAAATTAAAAATAAGATTAAAAATAAAATCAAAATAAACTTACTTATTTTAACTTTTATTACACCCACAGATTACACTAGTGCGTATCGTTACGGTTTTACGATACTAAATTCCTACCTCCATAGCCAAAGTATCTGTGTATAGTCTATGGTGATTCTTTATAAATGTCATACAGACCAAGGGCCTTGTCTCTGTTTTTCGCTCATAACAATCTGAGGTTAGTAATTTGTTTCCTTTGTAGTGCCCGGGGAGTGTCTTTACACTTTTTATGAAATAGGAGCTTCTTGACATTGAAATAGCGAGACAATGCGACGACAGATTGAGCATCGTGATAAAACTGAAAAAATTTACGAATTCGTGAAAATAATTAAAAGATTCTATCATATTTTTTTTTTTAAGTTTTGCACTGCGTAATCCTACGAAATCTTTTTAATGGTTTTTTGCTCTTAATAGATAGGGCTTTTAAAATAAAATTTATTAATGTAAATAGTAAAAACGATGTCGTGGGTTTTTGAAAAAACTCTTGGGAACTTTGATTTCCCGGGATAAGCTAGCTCAGCTCTGTTGCCCGGTAAATTTTACCGTAATATGGCACGGAGATGGCTCGCTCCCCGGGGACTGACATGAGATACTTTTTTTCCAGAAAATCAACGAGTTCCTACGGGACTGCCGAAAAACCTGAACAAGTGGCATCAGCTCAATCATAATATCCATACATTATATTATAAATGTGTCTGTCTGCTACGTATTCACGGCCCTTTCAACCGATGTATAGGTTGCATCCCAGGGAAGGAAATAGGCTATTTTTTATCCCACGCGAAAATAAAAAAACTTACTCTGCGCGGGCGAAGTCACGAGTCGACATTCAGTTTGTGTATATTTGTAGCGAGCCAGCTATACCGCCGCTGGTAGCGTCTGACGTCACATTAATTTCCGCCAGTTCTACCGCGACAAATGAGGCAGGCGCGCGGTAAATAATTACAATGTTAATCGAGCGCCCCAGCCCGTGTCCCGCCCGTGTCCCGCCCGTCCGGGCCCGCTGTCCCGCTGTCTCGAGGTGGTTTACGACGCCGCCGGTTGTTTTTGTCCCGCCGTAATGAGGTGGGGACAGAGAATTATCAACCGGACACCGTGTTCCGCTTCCAGCTTCGCCGACAAGTAGTACATGAACTTGTGCCTCCATAAAATTAGACATATAAAAGTATCATTGCGTGTCTCCAAGATACCAAATGAATATTTTGTTATCCTATCAGATTCACCCGGGTCACAGCTGAAAATCAGCGCCCTGCACAAATCGTGCAAACGCGAGTTTTGATGCAGGGAAAAAGCTGAGCTGTACACCCATTCTGGGTGGTGTCACAGACAACCATAATTTTCAGTACAATAGTTCAATAATTGACTGTTTGTTTGTGACACCATCGATGAATAAATATACTTTCTTTCTTTCAGATTCAGATTCATTTATTTTGCATTCAACATGAACATTGATGAACAATAATTGACTTCACATGATTTAATTTTATCATGTAGGTACCTAATCATACTAATAAAAATCATTATCTTCATATGTATCTCAACGTGGGTGGATAAGCGACCGCATATATATACGGTCGCTTATCGATTAAACTATTTTGGAAGAGTTTGTAAAACTTAAAAAAATCCCATAAAACTCTTTTTATTACTAGCAGCATGACATACTTCATACCTCGCGCTGACACAAATATTCAAGAAAAGTATCTTGCGCGTTTTTAATATTTGTTAGTTAAAAAGGTACTGTTTTCATTTTCTACTGCTGTTACTTTGGGTTTTTACACATAAATGTATTGTAAAACGTTGTGTATACACGCATATTTTGAGGACCTCCGTGGCGCAGTGATGAGAGCTGTTGCCTTAACTTGCGGTGGTCCCGGGTTCGATCCCCGGCTGGGTTTGGAAATTTATAATTTCTGAATTTTCCCTGGTCTGGCCTGGTGGGGGGAGGCTTCGGCCGTGGCTAGTTACCACCCTACCGGCAAAGACGTGCCGCCAAGCGATTTAGCGTTCCGGTACGATGCCGTGTAGAAACCAAGTAGTTTTAATATAACTGCCATGCCCCTAACAGGTTAGCCCACTGCCATCTTAGACTGCATCATCACTTACCATCAGGTGAGATCGCAGTTAAGGGCTAGCATGTGCCTTGTAGTGGATAATTTTTTTAAAAATTCAATTGTTATATTCATCATTCAACGTAAATAACTACTGTATCAATAAACAACATCAAGGATTGCCGGCCAGCTGATACTCGCTTGCTAGTAATAAATTTTTTATTTTATTTTTATTTTATTGGTAGGACATACCCGATAAAACACGCAATGAACTATAGTGTTATATATTTTTTGGAATCTAATCATCATTTTCTAGATGATGAAGTTTAATCATCAATTTAGGACCATGGTCACCCCATCAATTTTTTTTTAAATTTTACTAGCATATGTCACCCGGAATAAGCTAGGGATTCTAACGATACCTCATTTATCAAAATCTGTTCAGGCGTATAGAACTTATGAGGAATATACAAACTCACATACATACATTCATACATACATACATACATACATGAACCCTGAAAACAATATACTCCTTTTTTCAGGCAGTCGTATAAAAATGGCAAGTGTAAACATTGCCTCGGCAAATATTGTCGTGTTCGTACACTGAATGAAGCCGCCGGCGGTAACTAAGTCATTTTCCCGCGTGCACATCCCTGCTTTTTAAAGAAGCTCATTAATCCTCATCCACACACGACGATTCCAATCTCGGTGGAATTCGCGACTGGCGATGACATTGAGAGCGTGACCCGTATCCGGCGGCGCGCGGAACCCTTTCAGAAGGGGATTGTGTAATGGGCCTTAATACGGTGTTAGCATTTTTTAAAATCCCGTTATTAAACGACTGGACATGATATATCAGTTGAAATAACCAAAATTTGTAAATATAGGCTAATTCTGATCGATGAAACTCGATGGGTTTCCACTTGATGTATTTTGTGTTTGAATTATGCCAATCAAAACTTGGTTGGTGTGGTGACCATTGGCCTAAATACTAAAAGTAGTGAGCTGGACGTTGAGCTGAGACGACGACGCACATTACTAAAAAGAAATCAAGATTGATTAGTTATTTAGTTTAGGTTTAATATAATTGTGATTGTTAATCACATAATCACGGCGCTGCATTAAGTATTCTGTATGAATATTTCCAGTTGCCGGTTACTATCCATGTTGATGATACTAACGGACACTCTAAATGCAAACTGGGGAATAATTCCAACCCTGAGTTTGTTATCCATATTTTGCTTTCATTAATTATATTTGCGTTTGCATTCACGCCAGACGACTAGCTGCGTATTTTTTTTTGGAAAATGTTTTTCTCGCGGCCATTTCCGTTCGTGACATCAGCATTAGGCTACTTTTTTACCAGGGCATACTAATATTATAAATGCAAAAGTGTGTCTATCTGTCTATCTGCTACACTTTAATGGCTTATATTTTCAAACGTTATTCAAAGAGATAGGGAATTATAGATAGGGAGAAGGACATGGGCTACTTTTGATCGTGGAAAATTAAGAAATTCCCGCGAGAATTGATAAGGCTTAAGTGATAATCTATGAAAATAAATTGATTCCGTTACTATATTATTTGGACATACAAAAGTACACACCTACACATTTCCCTCCTACAAAAACAGCTTTACGGTAAAACCATCGTACTTTTACCTACTATGCGGTAAAACCAAAAAGAATATTTCGTTTACCAAAGACTTTTTTTTTTTATCCACTACAAGTTAGCCCTTGACTGCGATCTCACCTGATGGTAAGTGATGATGCAGTTTAAGATGGTAGCGGGCTAACCTGTTAGGGGCATGGCAGTTATATTAAACCCATACCCCTATTCGGTTTCTACACGGCATCGTACCGGAACGCTAAATCGCTTGGCGGCACGTCTTTGCCGATAGGGTGGTAACTAGCCACGGCCGAAGCCTCCCACCAGGCCAGACCAGGGAAAATTCAGAAATTATAAAGTCCCAAATTGACCCCGCCGGGGATCGAACCCGGGACCTCCGCACGTTAAGACAACAGCGCTACACACTGCGCCACGGAGGTCGTCTATATGCAAAAAAGTTGTGAAAGCGCGCTTACAAAAAAATGTGCGAAGTGAAAAAGCTAAAGCTGAGATGAGACGAACCTCATTAGTGTTTGTGGAGGAATTTAAATTATAATTTGAATCCTGTCTACACTAGTAGCAGACCGTGTTTGTTACATTAATGTAGGAGACAGAAGTGTCTTTATACCTATTATAATAAATGAATTATGGCTTAAACCGAAAAACATCCATACTAACATTATGGATGCGAAAGTGTTTCTTTCTGTCCATCTGTCTATCTGCTACGCTTTCAGGGCCCACCTGTTCAAGCGATTTTGATGAAATTTGGTACAGGGATAGGTTGTATCCCGGGGAAGGACATAGGCTTTTTATCCCGGAAAATTATGAAGTTTCTGCGGGAATTGAAAAACTTAATCCATGCAGATGAAGTCGCGGGCATCATCTAGTTGTAAATAAAAATTCTGAGGACTTCCATTATTGTTTGACTTACTCTGTAATAGATAACTTTTAACGATTTGAAAATAGTTTTTACTGTCGTTTTTTAAAGATATCCAGAGATAAGTGCATTGATGGTGATGGATGAATCAGATACATTTTCAGTTAGGTAGCTCGAAGAGGAACGGAATATTATAGTGAGTTGTGAAATATTTTAATCGGAGGGAGAACTTCGCTCAGCTTTTAGGCACCTACATAGTATGTTAGTTTAGATGGCGAAACGGTCCGTGTAATTTAGATTTTGGTTTTGTTTTTTTAAAAATCCTTAGGTACTTTTTATCAAAGAGGAAAAGTAGTTTCAGCTAGAATAGGTATAATATAGCCTAATCTCAACGTTATGCTAAGGTTTCTTTGAACAGAGCCGCCCGAGTACTTGATGCTCTTAAGGTAAAGCTACGCGCAGCAAGGGGCTGATTAAAGCGCTAATTGTTATGCTTTAATTCACGTTGTTTACTGCCTCTGATTGGGTCACTGCAGCGGTCACAACAATCAGTTTTCATTAATTTAATTAATGCCTTGCCTTTTAATAAATACATTATTATTATTATTATTACTAAAACATTTACGTGATAATATGTGCTGAAGTAGGTATCATCGCCAGCCACGGGATTGTTAGTTAAACGGAAGCTGTTTTGAACCTTTATAAGATTGTTTAAAGTTTACTGCACACTCTGAATGCAACGCATATAACATCAGTAGCAGCGAAATAGCTGCATCGATCACTGTTCCTCATAAAAATCCATACTAATATTATGAATGCAAAACTGTCTAACTGCTACGCTTTCACGGCCTATCTGCTCAAACGAATTTCATGAAATTAAGTATAGGGATAGGTTGTATCCCGAGAAAGGACGTCAGCTACTTTTTATCCTGGAAAATTAAAGTTCCCGCGGGAATCATAAAACTTTAATCCACGCGCATGATGTCATTGGCATCGTATAATATGGTTACCATTGAGTATTGCTCAGAAACAAGACAATTCAAATACCAAGGCCAATCAGAGGTGGTTGCGATCGGCATACTGTGCTTGTCAAACAGCGGTCGGCCCCCAGACTCTCAGTCTGCGGTCAGGACAGTCGCTACGCTACTCATCACGCCAGCTGCCAGCAGAAGCCATGGCCCGAGAGCAGTTCATGTGAGCGGACTTGTGAGAGCAAGAATTATTTTAACCGAACTCGACTGCAGCCCGCGTGCAGACAAATGTGCGAAATTTCGCGTAGTTTGCAAACGGACGCCAGATTGCGCCGGTGTGCTTTATCTGACACACATTAGTTCCCGTTTTGCTAATTTGGCTCTAAGCTATAATGTAGTTTTCAGGGAAACGAATTGCGTGGATGGATAAGTTAAATAGAAGCTGTGGCTCGGTTTGCGTTCGTATTTGGAAAGTGTTAAATGTTTGTCTAGTTCTCGCATGGAAGCCCTGCTACAAACTCAATGCTAAAAGTATGCAATGCCTCCTAATGATTTTCCGTGTCACCATGATATCCAAATAATATTAAATGTCTTTGAATATCGAGGAATCAGGGACCGTTGGAGGACCAACAGTCCTCAGACGGTCCAGTAGGGACACTTTTGAATAGTATGGACACCATACCTTTGTTTAGAGCTCCGAATGATTGGACGAATCAGAGAGAATATAACGTTGTTTTGTCGCGCTAGTGTGTACGGATCCATAAAAGTGATCCATAGGAAAGCAAAAAGCTCGCTCTTGCTGTGTTCGTAGAGCGAGCGTAGCGGGTTACATGGTGCGGCTACGAAAGTGCTACACTTCAAGCGGTTAATGCAAATTATTATAATAAATTATTATTTAAACAGCAGAGTGGTTTACCACGAGTTGGGTTCACTGGCCGCGGACGTTTGAAAGCTAAGGGGTTATTAAATTAGGTCACGCTTAAGCAAATATCTAGTTCATTTCAAACTTCCGATAACTTTCGCAGGTCTTGGTTTTTGCAACTCGCTTGAGAAAATAGTTTCACGGGATTCAACCGTTCGTCTACCTCAAAATAAATATCTATCATATTTTTAACAAAATTTTATAGCTATTGAGATATATAAAAAGGAATTTTTTTCTTTTCGAACAGTGAAATGTATTTATGAGATTCGGCTGCAGCGAATCATGTTTAGACTTCCATGTGGATTGCGCCTTAGTGTACGCGCGAATATAAAACAGAATTGTTAAAGTAATGGTAGTTTATATTACAGTTCTACAGCTAGAGAGTATTTATTTTTGGTATTTGTATATCTACCCTATCTAGCACATTATACTTGAAATAAATAACTCAGTAATATGAGAGCAAAAAATAAACCCTGTCCTTTTGCTTTTGTCCTAGTATGTGTTACAAATTTAACCTTTAAAATATATCCTTGGTGTAGGTCTCATTAGTAGAATCAGAGTGAACGATAGAATGCACATGATAATAGAACCATATTATGCAATAAATTGTATGCCTTAAATGAAATCGGATAAAGATCACAATGCGTTGAAGGGCAGAGGACTGGAAGTATTAGTCGCAGAGTATACAGCCTGCGGTTGCGGGTAAATCTGTGTGGTTTACGAGGTACGAGGCCGATGGATAGTCACCGGTTTACTGTGATAAGCCTTATCTCGGTGAGCTTAACTGCACAGAGGTTGGGGCTCTCGAGTGATACAAGGGCTCTGACATTGTTCACTCAGGTCTGACATATCACACATGTCATCATTTCTATGTTGTTAGATTATTGCTAGGACCGTGACGTACACAATTATGCTAGTTGTAGTTATGAAAATTATAATCACAAAATATGATCGGCCAATCTTTTATCCATACCTACAACTGACGTTACATATTAGATAATACCCTAGATAATACTGACTTCATCCGCGTAGGTGTTCTATCATTATCTGGATAAAAAATTAGCCTATATACGTCTTCGCGATACAAAAGACACACATTGTAGATGCAACACAGACACACTTTCGCAATTAAAATATTGTATAGTAATAATATTAAACACTACAGTGCATGTCTGTCTGTTTGTTTCTCTTTCATAGCCTTTTATTCAACCGATTACGAAAGGTGCAGACGCTTGCATCTCACAGACATGAGCTTATCCCAGAAAATCAAACATTATTGACGGGCTTTTAATAATCCTCCATTTTACTAGATAAATACATCGGCAGGCTACAAGATTACTTGTTGTTAATGAAGTTTGTTTAAAATATATGCACCTATGAAGGCCGACAGTATAGATTTAGGCAGGTAGGCATGGCAGGACATGCCAAGCCCAAAATCATAATGTTTTGAGCGCATTCAGTTTCGGGTAATTTCCATTTAATTTCAGCTGAAACTTGTTTTCTGTATGGACGCAATTCTGTTAGCACGAGTACATTGTCCAATCCCGACATGAAATAGGCAGTATAAAGTCACCCCGGTACGCGCAATGGAGTGGTTGTCCTGACTGTCGCGAGCATTAATCCACATGCAAAAGCTATTCTGAACACTCAGCTCGTCGTTGAGTTCACCGTTGACTCACAACCACCACCACCAGTATCCTGATTATGGGAATGTTTAAATATTATTTGTTAATTGTTGTTGTTTGTTGTATAATCTTATGGCTTAGTTGGCTGGAATTGTGACATTATTCCCTGATTGTAAGCCAATCAAAGGTGATTACAATCATCGCATCGATATATTGCAGCGATTATTATTTTATCGCGTAATTTACTGTATATCGATGGTAATTATTAGGTGTTCATAATTCAGTTTTTCTGCAAGTCATGTCTCTTTTCATTAATCAATAATGGTAGGGGCTTCCTTGTGATAAAATAAGAAATCAATAAAGTGTATTAATTAGATGAAAATTTCATCGCTGTGTCAACATTGTAAGCGACGTTGTGGGCTTAGGGAAAAGCCCCTGCAGCGAGTGCGTTAGTGAGTAGGTAGTCATTGGAGTGGCCACCGCATGACGGAGTGAATTATGTTATTTATGTAGCAGCCGCATTTCGCTTCCGACAGTTTATATACAGACTACAAATACTCATGACTCCGGAAAGTTACATACTAGATAACGGAACGCAAACGTCATCCCAGACTATCCGTGTCTATGGCGCATATGAGGCCTCGTTTGACATTGACGTTCCTAGAGTTTTTCGCGCGTTTTTGGAGTGACAGCGATTGAAAAGAGAACCGGCTCGCGGAATAGTTTTGGAGGTAGATGTTTTATACAGATTGATTTGACGTTCTATAGTAAGTAATGAATTCGACTCTTTATGTTAATTTCACAAAGCTAAATGGCAGTGAGCGGGACGACAAAGACCCGACAGCTTGACATACAGAACGCTCAGTGTTCTTTGACAAGAAATATACCTGCGACCAGTTTAGTCTAACACTGGTTACATTCACTCCGTGGGTTCACCCCACGCTCTGACGTCACACCCGTAGCGACGTCATAAAGCCTTATCACAAATATTCCATTTACAAGCGCCACGTTGTAAAACTCGAGCTGCTCGTAAGATCTTTAACTGCAGGCGTAAAGCTCAATGGTTTACGACACCGTCAAATAAAAACCATAAATAAATGGCACAGTAAAATGCCAATTAATTATACCAGTTGCGCACTTTAATTGAACGCCGATTACAATCGGCGCTTTGTTTAATTAGTGGTAATTAATCAAACTCAACTGATTAGTGTCGAACTGATTAATAATTATAACTGGCTGGCCTGGTCGCACTGCGTGTGGTTGCTAAATGCTCATTTAATTACGGTGTTATTTTGTTTTCAAGAATCTTTTCAGAAAGGCTGATAGAAATTGCTGTTTCTCTATGCGCGGGATGTTCTGGCAGGGGCTGTATTTATAAACTAAATTGATTCTGGTGTTGTTGGGCGGGAGACTTCATGGCCGTGGCGAGTTACCTATCTTGCTGCTACATACGTTTGTGATTTAGCGTTTTGGTACGTTTTTCTATTGTGTAGAAACTGACAGGACATGTTCTACTCATACACGGCTTCGTTTGTTATTAGCTTTAGTTTTAAGATACCGTTACTGGTTATCACCATTATATTTTATAAATAACTGGACGTCAATAAGTGTAGTATACCTACTTAAATTGATTAAACATTATTTAAGTTTGAGTTTGAATACTTCATACCTCTAGTTGGTCCACTTTCACCGTGTTACAGTCTCACAAACTTATCTGGCCCGTTGGCCAAAATTGGAATTATTTTTTATGAAAATATTGATTTTATTTAGGTTTTGTTTTTATTTTTAATATTTATTAGCAACTTTAAATGTGATAACACCGACGCTGTCACCGGGTCAGATAAGTTTGTGGGCCTATACTACAGCATAAGTAGGTACGTTCTTAAGAAAGTTTCTATTTAGACCACAGTACTGCCTTGTTGGTCTAGTGGTCAGCATGTTTGACGGCGGATGGCGAGGTAATCGAACCCAGGACGAGTAGTATTGGGGTTTTTGAAAAGGAATTATCAGTACTGACCGGAGTTAGGAAGTTGGCAGTGGTTCACTCCCCTGCTTCGGAGAGAGCACCTGTGTACACACACAGACTTTGCACTACACTTTGCATCTCCCGCGTAATCGTTCGTAAATCGTTAATCTTTCTGGAAAGTGGCCGTCGTAGCTGAAATTCTTTCTAGAGGATTAAAATATTACTACCTTACTCATATTTTCGCATCGTAGCCTCAGTACCGATTCATACTCTACTCACAAGAGGCAAGGGAAAAACGTGAAGTACAAAGTTAAATTACACGAATCCCAGAGCGCTCAGCTCAAATTACAGGATAACATTAAATTTTCTCTCCGCCGCCATTCGTCTGTTGTATTTTTCATCTCCCGGGATTACGAGTTACTAATCTGACAGAGATCGTTCGATGAAGAGTTCGATGAAGCTTTTGCTTGACTTGCAAAAGTGTATTTGTTTGTCTTTCAATCACGCCGCAATAAAGCAATCGATTGACGTAATTTTACAGTGTGCATAGCTGAAGACCTGGAGACTGATATGGGATACTTTTTATCCTGGAAAATTAAAGTTCCAACGAGATTTTTAATGTATTTACATTCACCGCGCATGAAACCGCAGGCATCAGCTAGTGAACAATATAACTAAGCTGCGCGTAGTACTAAATAATATGGGTTTAACGTTTTACTGGCTGAACAAGCGATTCCTAATTATTTATTCCGTTTATTAAGTAATTATTCTTAAAATTGTTTCATAGTTCTAGACAAAAGACATCGCCTAAATCACCATCGCATAAAGCCTTATTTTTATACGACTGCCTGAAAAAAGGAGTATATTGTTTTCGGGGTTCATGTATGTATGTATGTATGTATGTATGTATGTGGGTTTGTATATTCCACCATAACTTCTATACGCCTGAAACGATTTTGATAAATGAGGTATCGTTAGAATTCCTAGCTTATTCCAGGTGACATAGGATAGTAAAATTAAAAAAAAATGATTGATGCGGTGACCATGGTCCAGCATTAAAGACTAAAGTTGAAAAAAAAATTCTAAAATAAGATTAACTATATGATCGTCTAGAAAATGATGAGTAGATTCCAAAAATATATAACACTATAGTTCGATATCCAGTGATTCACAAAAAAATATCATTAAAAAAAATGTGAATAATATTCTATTTAACTAGATTAATTTAGATTTTTAACTTTTTAGTTCGTTTTTTGGCAGGGCAGTCGCGTTTTTTATTTTTTTTAATTGACTTGTCTTAATATTGTTGATATTTGTGTTTTTAGATTTCTAATCCTTATTTAAGAGAAGTCAAAGTACGTATCATAAAACTGTCATTTTGAAAGAATTCTGCCTTAGGCGATGTGATAGTACCCCCCAGGTCATCAGTTAGGAGAGGAAGGAGTTCGAAAACGTTGACATTCGATGAGGGCGCGCCGATTCGGATTGATTAGCTTATATAGGCGCGGTGCGGCGCGGTGCGGTGCGATGCGATCGGATCACCGAGCTGATACGATATAATACACGTACTAATGCGGTGCGCGTCGACTAGGGCTGTCGACTCAAACCCACTGCTAGAGAGTCGGGATGAATGTATTTCAGACACAACTGCTTGTTTGCTGGACCACTGTACGAAAAATGCATTGACATCGTCGTTGTCAACTGATATTTAGAAATACACAGCTGGCCAATGAATTTGAACGATTCAATGCACTTGTAAAAGTTAATTTAATTTAAATAAAAACATTTGATTTTAGGTCTCTCCTTGTGTCGTACTCGAAGGTATAATGCTGCTTGTATCTCAGCACGTCCCAGCAATTGGTTTAATTTCGTCGATCCATCGCGCAGAGGGGTGTGCGACATCTCATTATTGTATAGTTATGTCAAAGTTTGCATAAAAATATTGAAAAAAATGTACCTCGATCAATGAATATTAACAAAAACTAAGACTCTTTAAAGTTTTCTTCTATTTTAACTTTTAAAGACTTGCTTTTGCTCTTTCTAGCTTCTCATACATTGATGTAAATAGTTATTTTATTTAATGCAAATTTTTAACTATTTCAAGGAATTAATAATTTATATGTATTCCGTCGCAGCAACCCTGCACGTCTATTACCACAACTCGCGAGCTCTGAATTCATTTCATATTCGCCGACACGAGTTTTGCATGTTAATATATTTATGCGAGTATATTCTGTTGTGCCAATTATTTTGCCTGATATACGGAATTAAATCGCTAACTAGCTTAAAGTAACAAAATCAGTTGCAAACAAGCAACCGAGCCGAGCCTAAAACTTCATCATCTTATTCAGCGTAATAATAAATAATAACAAGGACGTGGGACCTTTGGGTATCGCGTTACCACTCGCGGGCCCTTTGTTTTTATCATCAACTAGCTGATGTTCTCGAGTTCGTCTTTAATTTTCCGGGATAAAAAGTAGCCTATGTGTTTTTCGAGACAATCTACCTCTGTGACAAATTTCATTCAGATGTGTTCAGCTGTTCTGGTAAGATTGAGTGTGTGTTCTGTTGTGAAACATCCATCCAAACTTATAATCGTAGTATAGATTTTTGCTGGATTCACTGCAGTTTCTTGAGGTCGTTGCTCCTGTGAGGCCGTCCCGCCGACCATCGGTTCAGCTATAAATATGATCTGGTGAAAACCTTCTGGTTTAAGTTAATAGTTCGGAATACCATTCCCTCCCTGTACATACAATACCATTCCATCTTTGTATGTACCGTACCACCTCTAAGAATATCGGCGGTGCATACAAAGATGAAAGAATGAATGATATTTAAGCAAATGCAGATAGAACAAGATAGTTAAAGTAGTAGAATCTTTTTTCCGTACCGGTGGTAGAGTCGTAGCATAAGAGACACCCGTATAAAATTGAGTATTGAGTATCGAAAAACAAAATAGAGTTTTATAACTTTTATCGCTGCATGGTTTAAGGTCAATGTCTTATAGTCAATACGAATGAATGTAGTTCAATGATTCCAATCCTTAGGTACGAAGTTAATTTACGAAATTAGGTTTCCAGGTAAAGAGGGGTATGGTAAATATAATTAATAACGTTGTGCTGAGCAGTTGATTATTAACAACGCCGAGTTTATTGAGTCAGTGCGGTGCGCAGGTGCGGGGGTTTCTGATACAATTAAAACACCGTGTCACCTCTTGATGAAGCTTTATTGCCCTTATAAGTTATAATTCTATAATATTTCGCTGGCATTTGAGCTGTCTCAGACAGACAGACAGACACACTTTCGAATTTCTAATATTGGTATGGATTATGGATGTAGGTATCTCGTTCAAAATAATGCTTCATTTTAAATGTGATGATATAATAATATTCTGATGTTAGATAAAGGGCAGAAGAAAATATATGTGGACAATACCCACATTTGGTAATTCTTTCTTCTGAACTCATTCAGATGATTAGTTACAAATTTTAACTATAAATACGTACCTACACCAACGCGATTCACGGAACTTCCTGGCGCTATCGTAATATAAGCGGGAGGTGCCGGGTTCGATCCCCGGCAGGGTCAATTTGGGAATTTATAATTTCTGAATTTTCTCTGGTCTGGTCTGGCCAAAACTTGCCTTACCGGCAAAGGCGTGCCGCCAAACGATGTAGCTGATGACAGTGGCGTGCCGTAGGGTTCAAACGTAGGCAAGCCAGCCGCTGCCCATCGTAATCTTCCGTCTACTTTTTTACTCATGTCTTGACGAGCTCAACAAAGCACACAGAAGGCACAAGTTAACTACTAGACAGAATTAAGTCAGCAGTTCAATTATATGATTTGAAATTTCATTTGCCAATAATTGGAAGTTTCTATGCGTTATTTTCCGAAATTACAAAAAGAAATACCTAACGGAAATCATATGTTTTTGGGAAACTTGATGCATTTTTATAGCACCAGTTAAATTATTTATATCAGAATTTCTAACGAAAAGAAGCTTGGAATACGACTGTACATTGAATTAGCTTATTAGTATGAGAACAACCAAAAATCCATTTAGTTTTATACCCGGATCTGTTAAATTGCCTTTTTCTACTTTTACAAGTTTGTGAAATAGACAGGTCTGGAGTAGATTTAGGCGAATTTACAAGAATTATTGTTCAAAAGTTATATATTTTACCTTATTCTCGTCAATCAATATTTGCACACACTTTAAATAGTAACAAGGAACAATATTAATTAAATCTGAACTCATTTTGTACAAAATTAACTATTAATTCACGAATAATATTATTATTTCAATAAACACTGTCACAAAAAAGCAAACGATTAAATTATGAAGGTTTAGTCCGTATCACGATTCCCCTAGAGGCAGCGTGCGACTTCTTAAATCAGACGTATTAGATAATCCAAGCATATTACAGCCATGGAAACCGCTATCAAGACACGCGGAAGCGTGTCCAGCCAAAGTTAAAAAAAACTGGCGAGCAGCACCGTGTGTAATATTACACGAACCATTTGGAGCCACTTTTGACCCCCTCATAACTCAAAAACTATTTCACATAAACATGTCAAATTTGGCGCATATATTGAGACCCGTGAGATACATATGTGCTCCAAATTTCATAAGCACACCTCAAATGGTTATTTAGATATATACGTACAAAAATCGTCATTTTTATGCTCTACCTAGGTATAGATCAAAACTCTGACACGGGGCATACTACCATTGCTTAAAGCCGTATTATTTTAATATTGTTGACGTTCATGTTGTAGTGTTATAATCATTATTTTAAGGACGTCAAAGTACGTGACATTCAACCGTTATTTTGAAACAATACTGCTTTAAGCGGTGGTAGTAACTCCGTCGTCCACTTCCTGCGGCAACTTGCATTACATTCTACGCATAGTGCATGCACAACTAAATAAAACAAGAGTTGTTAAGTTAAAAAAAAACTCGGATTACATAAATCATACTGCAGGTCTTTTTTTAAATTCGTTATTTTGTGTTGTTAACTATTGAAAATGACACATAATTATTATTTTAATGTAAATAATAATGAATAATAATATAGTTGCATTAAAACCTTACCTTCGTATTCATGCATTTTGTGCAACGAAACGTCATTGACAGAAAAGAAACGAAGAAGAAACGTATTTGAAGTCGTCAGTTCAAGCTGTCAGTCATTGTGATTTGTATTCATTGTATATAGTGGTTTTAGTGATATCGACTGTTTACCGTGCTTGTTTTCAATGTTTCACTAAACACTTTTGATTTTGAACTTTTGCAATCAAAATTGATGAGATGTAGAAATGTGCTGTAGAGGTAGTCTGACCATAGATGTAATCTGTCAATGGCAGTGTAACTCTAGGTATCTACACTATATATTTTTCTTGAGAATTCTCGTCTTTAATTATCTTGTACAATGATTCGTACAATAGAATTACTGGTGGGTGACACACTGACCTTACACCGAATAATAAGTACCTACTAATGTAAAACGTAAACTAAACTAATAGAAAAGTCCTATTACAGTGTAAAGGATTATTTGAATGATAGCAAGGCATGGGTATGAATTGTTACAGCGGCTGATTATGTAATGTTATATTATAAGTACATATAAATAATTTCAAATATTTGCGAGATGGTGATAATAAAAAAACACAGCTGAGTTTATTGCGGGCTCTTCTCAGACCAGGGCACGTTTGGAACCCTCGTAGCTTTAGTTTTAAGATACCGTAGTTAATTATCACCATTACGTCTTATGCTCTGTAAGCATGACGTTCAGAAGGTGTACTTTGTAAGTACATATTTTGAATAAATATGTTTTGAGTTTGAGATTGAGTTCAATAATTTCTGTACAAAAAGTAATGATATCCCATCAAAAACATAAATGTAAAATGAGAGCCAAGTTCAAAATTGTGATATATATGCCTTGGTTGTTAACTTCAGCGACAAAAGAAGTGAGATCTAAATGGGTGCCAAGTTCAATGGTCAGTCCTGAAATTTATTTATAACAACATATAATATTTTATAACAACTTAAAATATCATTTCTTCTTATAACTTAGTATAAAATGTTGAAGACTAAGGCTTTGGCTTGACTAGTTTTCATATAGGAATTATAGCCTTCACAAGTTGTAAAGCTGTAAGTTCTTATTTTATTCTTCCGAAAATTTGGCTTGCTGGTAAACTGTACTTTTAGGTACCTACTTAATAATAATTCGTACATGGAAACTAGCCAAGCCAAAGCCTTAGTCTTCAACATTTTATACTAAGTTATAAGAAGAAATGATATTTTAAGTTGTTATAAAATATTATATGTTGTTATAAATAAATTTCAGGACTGACCATTGAACTTGGCACCCATTTAGATCTCACTTCTTTTGTCGCTGAAGTCAACAACCAAGGCATATATATCACAATTTTGAACTTGGCTCTCATTTTACATTTATGTTTTTGATGGGATACTATTTATAGGAATCTATAGCGAATTATACAGATAATATGTATGGAAATCAAAGCCACAGCCCCTCTCACTCACTCAAATAGGTTGTTCGTAAAACGTTCGCAAGCGCTCGGCGCCCACCGGTCGGCTTAGCAGTAATTGAAATGACAGATTGTAGAACGCGCGAAATTTATACACGTAATTCAAACGGATCGATTAATTACTGAGTTAATATTGAGTTTGTATGTTTGGGTGTTTGTTTTGGGCAAGTAAGGCTTTTTAACATTTATGGAGGTTTCGCCACTGTCTGATGGATGATGATGAGATGGGTTTAATATAACTTCTATACCCCGTACTGGTTATCCCGCTACAATCTTAGACTGAAACATCAATTAATTTAGTTCGTTAAGATCGATTTAATAAAACTAGGGGTAGGGGTAGAGGTATTCCTCTTCTAGAGTAGCCCGCTTCCATCTTAGACTGCATCCTCATTTACCACATGAGATGGCAGAGGAAGGCTAACATATTAAGTGGATTGAAATGGCTAAGTACATAGGCTTCTAGCTCAGGATTTTATAGAGCGAAGATAAACTTAGTCATTTAACGTTAATGCTTAATATTGTAAACTATAATAATACAACAAAAATGGCAACATGCGGTCTTAACGCTAAAATAGCGATCTCTTCCAGGCAACTTTAGGGCAGAGGACACGTTAGAATAGAAAGCGGAAGGGGTGTACTGAAGAGAAGAAATTAAGTAATAGTATATACGAGTATGATAATGTAGATCTCGTTACGTAAATGTCATAATTTGACTTTTGTAGAACCTCTAGTAAACGGGGGCGAAAAATATCGCTTCATAAAATCATGTTGTAATTTAAAAATTCCCATGAGCATGCTCTTTCTCGAGGTAAGAATAAATGCTAGCTACGAAAATCGCAGGCTTTGTTTCCAATTTAGTTGAAACTGGTTGTGAAGTTGAGTTACCACAAAGTAATGTTCGGCCCTGTCAATTTTATTCACCTAATTCAGTTACGAATACTGTCCAACAAGTTACAACGGTATGACCTTAATCTAAAGGTCGGCCCCTGCGAGTCAACGTCCTGATATCACGGGGCAGATCGTCACATCCGCACGTTTCTGCGCGGACTTATTTCACCGCAGTTTAAAAAGGCAGCCTCGTTAATCCTTCATAAGCCATTTTGTTGTAAGCGATTAAAAGATTACATAAATTTAACGCGCTCGTAGAATAAAAAAAATATAAGTGCTTTACTTAAGTAAGCCTGTATAAGTGCGGCGATAAACGCGAGCCTACGGCTTAGCCGCAGGGCGTACGCCTATTAAACTGCCAACGCTTTGCTTCCACTATTTACTTTTCTTTTACTTTAGTGACAAGTTAGTAGTTATAACACAGAATATAATATTTAGGTAGACACAAACCCTCCCCTAATAATGGGATTAGTGGTGTCTGGCATCAACATTCTCAAACAGAGTAACTATTATTTTAATTAAATAAGATATTATTCGAGCGTTTATTCGTGAGGTGAATCACATCTACCACAAAAGCCGTTCCTTTGCGATGGCCACCATGGCAGCGTCGAGATTTTAACCAAGAATAATCCAAAATCGAATTCAAACTTAATACAAATTCAAACCATAGATTTATAAAGAGTTTAAATTTGTTTTTTTTTAATAATAAGTTAATATAGCTATAATATTCCTTTCTCGTTGTTTAAAAGCGGAGTCACTGGGACGAGCAAACACTGTGGAGGGCTCTCCTCATGATTGTTGTGCAATATAAAAGATTGGTTTAATATATTTTGTTCCATTTCAACCATAATCATGTTGGTTGAAAAGGAACAAAACAGCATCATGTAAATTTACATCCCTTTGGATGATGTAATTGTTGCAAATAATTTCAGCCCACAGGCCAAATCCCTTTATTAAAGCCTTTATATAGCACTAGATGATGCCCGCGACTTCGTCAGTGTGGATTAAGATTTTTAAATTCCCGCGAGACCTCCTTAATTTTCCGGGGAAAAATGTATAAAATATAGCCCATACATATAGGGATATATAGGGATGCAACCTATCTATATACCAAACTAGCAGATGCCCGGGACTTCGTCCGCGTGAAATAAGTTTTTTAAATTCCCATGGGTACTCCCTAATCTTTCGGGTATTAATATTTAACCATACTCACAAATAATGTGGCTTTCTATTGGTACCAGAATTTTCAAAATCGGTTCAGTAGATACAGAAATTACTACCTACAACCTCACAAACTTTACCTCTTTATAATATTAGTATAGATTACATCGAAATTGGTTGAACAGATGGGCCGTGAAAGCATAGCAGAGAGACAGGTAGACAGACACACTTTCGCATTTAAAATATTAGTGTGGATTACAACGTTTCTAGCTAAGTTGAGTTAGATTAGATTAGCTTACTGACTATGATTTAATAGAGGTACTACACAGTAAGCGGAATTCACTTGGTATTCTTTCTCTTTCTTGAAGTAATGAAAAACTAACCAAATCTTACTCGTAGTATAATTTCATGAAAACTATCCGGTGTCCATGTCGAAGCCCGCGTAGTATTAGGTTTTTTTTAAACTCCCATGAGATCTCTAACTTAATGAAGTTCTTTAAAACTTGTACAGACAGCTTAACTTGGCCTTTGAACTGTAATAGCTTGACGGAACAGAGTGGATAAAGTTATCTACTTGACTTAGAAACACTGATTCAAAGTAAAAAATTGTAACCGACTCTAGTCTCCACCTTAAAGATGTCCCCAATTAACTGTAAACAAGTTGGACGAGTGTTTGTGAAGTAGCCAAGGCCACCGGGGCACCGTGTCCGGGTAAACTCCGGCGCAATAACTCTCTGTCTCCACCTCATTATGCCGGATAAAAACAACCGGCGGCGGGAAACACGCCGGGACGCGGGACGTCCGGGGCGAGCGGGACGCGGGACGGATCCGGTACATTAATACTGCAATTATTTACCACGCGTCCGCGTCATTTGTCACGCGAAAAAAGTGGAGCAGATTTATGTCACGTCACGCCGCACTAACTGCAGACCGAGTATAATGTATGCGACAGCAGCTTTTTTTACGGTAATTTTCTTCTTCGGCTTAGACAGACTTCAATGCAGGCCACAACTACCTAGTATGGTTCTAACATTAGTTATTATCATTCACGGGAGTAAGACGTATTTTATTGTCACGGATCAAAAAACTTAATGATTTTCTTTTGTGACACAAAATCGTGCAGTCCTACAAACGGGCCGGACCGTTTAAGGTTCAAGATAATCAATTTTAGTGCTGTTGCTGAAATCGACGTTAAATGACTAGCTACATAGATGTTTTGATTTATGTATCTATTGTGTTCCGTCTTTCATCGAGTGAGGCCTTAAAAAATATCCACGGCGACGATTTTGACAAAGACGACGGCTACCAAATACTTTTTGGATGTCCACTACTAGACTTCGGCCCTAGTCAGTCTTCTGGTGTACAATGTGTCCAAAACTCCTTTACGTCTTACTAATACCACCACGGATGTAGCTGTCAGCTGTTCAGCTCTCTAAGTTTTTTTAAAATTTGAAATAAATCAATCATCTATCAGGCTCTTAAAGTGGATCAAATTGTTATTTAGTGTCTAATTAAAGCATACCTGTGTTTGTGAACGGATCAAGATTAGGTTATTTTTGCTGTTTGCAGTAAAAAGCGGAGTGTGACACTTATCAGCTGTTTGTTTGCCTACATAGTAGGTATGTACCCTCGTTTTGCTGCCGCATAATTAAGAATTAAACACTTCTCTTGTGTGCTCGAATAAAACAGTTTAGTTTTGTGCAACTTGCAAAAGTGACAAGTGAAAAGAACCTAAGAAATTCAGTTTGATTTAAACACTAAATCAATATATTATTGACATTATTTTTATTATCGCCATCTGGTGGCAACTTACTGTATTGCATTGCGGGCTGTAAGGGGTCTTTGCTAACATGACAAACAAGTGCAATCAATGTGGTCGCTTCGCCAGCTCCATAGATGGCGCTAAGTGTAACAAATGTGGTTCGCTATTTCATCGGGACTGCGTTAAGTTGAGCCCTAATGGCCCTATTCCCAACAAATGGGCATGCCATGCCTGTCATAAAGGCAAAAGTAAACAAGGCGCGACGACTGCTGCTAAAGGGATGAGTACTCCTGTCCCTAAAATTCCTGACGCTTCCAATTCGTCACCTGCAGTGGCTCTTTCTTCAGCCCCATCATCAGTTGATATTCAAGGGGACTCCACGAATATTATTGCTGAGCTTAGGCTGCTGCGAACTGAGATGGCCAATTTCAGGGGGGAAATAGCTCAATTAAATATAACGTTATCTGCGTTCAATAGTCGGGTCGATGATATTGAATCTAGGTTGTCCCGCTTGGAGGTGCAGTCCGCGTCGCAGGGCCCGATCGAGACTAGCAGTGTGCAAGCTACAATTTCCCAACTACAAACTCAATTGAATGAAAGGGATCAGGATTTGCTTATGAATGATGTTGAAATATCAGGTTTGCAAGAAGCTTCCGGTGAAAATCTAATGAACATAACCTGTCTGTTGGCTAAAAAGCTAGGAGTGGATCTAGACGTTCGCGATGTCGTCTCTGCAGAGCGCTCCGGTCCCCGACGTGCTCTTCTGGCGAACACTAGCGACGGTGTGCAGGCACAGCAGCCGCGGCCGCGGCCCTTAGTCGTACGTCTCGCCAGGCGTGCAGTGCGTGACGAACTGTTGCGTGCAGCGCGCGTGCGCCGTAATGTGGATACATCGGGAATAATAGACGCAAATCCTCGTCGATTCTATGTGAACGAACACCTTACGCGTACTAACAGACAGTTATTTTATAAAGCACGTGAGGAAGGGCGCCATAAGAACTATAGGTTCATCTGGACCAAAGGGGGGCGTATTTATGTGCGTAAGACAGTCACAGCTTCCGTTCAACGTGTACGATCCGAAGCTGACATAGAGAAAATTTTCTCAAATGATTCTTTTTAATGTGTGGGCATTTGTTTACTTTGCTTCATAGCTATAATGAACACAGACTTATAATATTAACTATTGATAATGTAGTAGCCATTCAGATTCAAAAAAATATGTTGTTTTGTGTACTCGTACTATGTTTTATTATGTTTTGTTTTGTAAATCAATTTAGAAAATATAAAATACTATCGTTAAATGCTTACATTATTAATTTTTTAGTTTTAGTAATACTATTAAGAAGCTTTTATAATATTAGTGCTACATTGAGCTTACTGTCCTGTATATTTTATTATATACAGACTTTTACATTGTTTATATTAAATCCAACAAAACTTATGTATCTTATACTTATTTATGAATTTATTTATATTATATATTATACGATAAAAATTCATGACTAACAAATTTTTAAAAATTGGGTTGCTTAATGCAGGGTCCTTAGGTACTAGGCACGATGAATTCTTGGCGGCCATGGATCGATTTCAGGTTGATATAATGGCAATCAATGAAACTTGGCTGCGTGCTGGGGAGGAAGGTCGAGCGCCGTCTGTTTCTGGTTATAGACTTCAGCATATTCCTCGCCCAGACACTGTACTCCGTGGACGTGGTGGAGGTGTGGCTTTTTATATCAAAAAAGGACTTAAAACTAGGGCGTGCGCTTTTCCTAAGCACGAATCAGTGGAACAAATCTGGATTAGTTTGACTGTCAACTCGCTGAGGATTACCATAGGTACTGCTTACAGGCCCCCATGGCTGAATATTGATCTTTTTTTGGATGTACTGACTGATAGCGTGCAGGCGCTATCGAACTATGATCACATCGTTTTGCTAGGGGATTTTAATGTCAATTTGCTAAATCAGAGTGATTCAAAAACAATTAAACTTAAAGCCTTTTTTAACTATTTACAATTAACTCAAGTAATCACTTCTCCTACGCATTTCACAGATAATTCAGAAAGTTTAATCGATATAATTTGTACAAATCTCCCAGTTAAAAGTGTTAGCGTGACACTGATTGCTTCCTTAAGTAACCATGCCTTCCTTGATTGCGTACTAAATGTCAGGAAAGGAAAAGTCCCGTCCAAATCTATTGTGTATAGGCCACTAAAGAACATTTGCTTAAATAAATTCAACGAAGATCTATGCGCGATTCCATGGGACGATCATTCTACTTCGGGGTGTGTTAACGATATGGTGTCGTTTTTTAATAAGCATGTGACGGAATTGTTTGATAAATATGCTCCTAAAACTACCAAGGTTATTAAAGAGCGTCTCACTCCATGGATAACGTGTAATGTAAAGTTTATGATGCGATTAAGAGACGACGCGCATACTCAGTGGCGTAATGATAAGTCTCTTTCAAACAAACTTTATTATAAACAGTACAAGCTCTTAGTAATTGAGGCTATTCATAATGAGAAGCGTGCATATTTTGAATATGACATCAATTGTAAAATTAAATACCCTAAAGTGCTGTGGCAAAATTTGAAGCATACTGTTCTCCCGAAAAAATCCGATCAGTTACCAGGGCACTTCACAGACGCAGAGGCGATAAATGCACATTTCCTTAGCGTTCCGGGTTCAAGCCAGGTTTCTTTTTCACAATTAACCTATTTCGAGTTTAATAAACTGTATAACAGTAACTTCTCCCTCGGTACTATTACTGATGCCGAGATATTAAAAACAGGTTTTAGGGCAGGACGTAGCACTGTGACGGCCCTTTTAGACGTCACTGATAATATTCTTGTGGCACAAGATTCTGGACTGTGTACCTTATTGGTTCTTCTTGATTTTTCTAGAGCATTTGACAGCATCAATGTTACGCTCTTATTGTCTAAGTTATCCTATTATGGATTTGGTATTGATGCTGTTAAATGGTTCGAGAGTTATCTATCTGGCAGAACTCAGTTTGTGGAAGTAGTACATGAAGATGGAAGGAAATTCGTTTCAGCTACTGCTGTAGTGTCCAGAGGTGTTCCACAGGGCTCAGTGTTGGGACCGCTGCTCTTTATACTGTATGCTGCTGATGTGGTTCAGCAAATTAAAAACTGCAAGTATCATCTTTATGCAGATGACTTGCAGTTGTATTATTCTTTTAAGCCTCAGGAGTTCCAAACTGCTGTTAGTCAAGTTAACGATGATCTTAATCGTATTGCCGAGTGGTCAGATCACAATTCTCTTGTTCTGAATCCTACTAAATCTAAATACATTTTGTTTGGAACTCCAAATCAAGTAGGTAAAGTTAATATGCAGGGTCAAGCAGTTAGTATAAGAGGTGATGACTTAGAGCGAGTGTTCCTGGCGCGTAATTTGGGTCTACTCATGGACTCTAATCTAAGATTTGAAGACCATATTGCGGAGCGGGTGCGAAATTGCTTTTATCGACTAAAGATTCTTTACAAAGTTCGTAAGTATCTCTCTCAAGAACTTCGTATTCAGTTGGTGGAGGCTTTAGTACTCTCTAAGCTAAATTATGCAGACGTTGTGTATGGGCCACGGCTGCTTTGTAGAACTAAACGTCTTATTCAACGCGTGCAGAACGCTTGTGCTCGTTTTTGCTTTCCTATTCCTCCGCGAAGTCACGTCACCCCCTATTTGAACAATCATAATTTGTTAAAAATGAGATCACGGAGGAAGTTGCATCTTGCTGGGTTGCTTTTCGGAGTCATTAAACTGGGTAAGCCTTTTTATCTAGCCCATAAACTTAAGTGGGTGGGTGATGGAGAGACAGACCGTCTTCGTAGCTGTCGTAATCGGCTCCGTATTCCACTCCATCGCACGGCCGCTTTTAGAGGCTCTTTTACTTACTCTGCCACAAAATGTTGGAATAATATCCCACCTCCAATAAGGAATTTAAAAAGCAAAGTTTCGTTTAAATTCAAATTGAAAAAAGTCCTTCTGGAGAAACAGGTAGAATTTCAAGATCATGTGGCAGAGTACTCTATTCTTTAGCTTTTTAATATATAATGCTTAATAAGTTAAATATTTTATATATTAAATGTGTATTCCTTTCAATCATTAACTTATTTATGTAGTTAATATATTTAATAATAATTATTATAATAAAGGATATAGTAGTATAGTACCTATAAGTAGTATAATTGTTAATTTTATGGCATAGATATGAGAATTGTATGTAGTACTGATGAACATTTGCGGTCGTTTTTGTGGATGTGTAGCACTTTAATTTGATAGATAGATAATTAGTTAGATATATTTGCTGTTACTATAAGTATAACTATAAGTAGTTTTAAAAGTATCCTACTAGCTTGCAGCTACGTAGCTTTTTTCCGTGGTGTCACCTGAAACAGGGTTTGGGCTGAAAACCAGCGCTGTATGGTTAGTGCTTGCACTGAACATACAGCATTATGCTGAGCCTGGGCCATTTTTTGGGTTGTGCCATGCGTGATATGGTTCATCCCTGCGCCTCATCGATTGTTGTTTAGATAATAGATCTTGTTTAGATCGTTGAGGTGCAGGGGTGATCTACCTCTTTAGGTATGCTTGTTATGTATGGCACAATTTGGAAATAAATTTCTTTTCTTTCTTCTTCTTTCTTTCTTTCTTAATATTATAAATGCGAAAGTGTGGATGGATGGATATATATTGTTACTCAATCACGCCCCGACGGCTGAACGGATCTGGATGAAATTTGGCGCAGAGAAAGATTATATTCTGGAATAGCACACAAGCTACTCTAATTCTAATTTACTTACCTTACTTACTGCTTATTTACTTTACTTTAATTTTAACTCTTTAACTGTCTGGGATAAATCCCAGAAAATTAAAGAGTACCCGCGGGAACCAAAAAACCTCAATCCACGCGGACAAAGTCACGGGCATTAACTACTATAGTCTAACTTTGAGGGTTTAATTACAACATCGAAAAAATAATACTCGAATTGTTAAAATAAAAGTAAAACACGAAGCAGCAACGGCTACAGAGGGCTACGCACGTCATAGTTATAATGTACGTAAATATGTATATCATGGAGGTATTTTTAAAGGGTTCTACAAAAACAGTCCACGGAATGAAAATTCTTTGCAGACCCTTTTTTCCTTTCCTTTCTTAAATGCTAGCAGTCATTTTTCATCTCATGCGTACGTGGGAGCTCTAAACAATTTACACATATATCTACTCTTATTTATCAAAAGTTATTTTAATATAAACTCCTTGCATTTGTACGGTGGTATTGTAGAATTCGGTTTTTCTAACTAGAAATTGTCAGTAGTAGCAACTATTACCTATTCTGTGATACTAGCCCGGCGTTAGGAAGTTGGCTGCGTTTCACCCCCGTGCCTCGGAGAGTACGTTAAGCCGTAGGTCCCGGTTATTATCACTAACATGATAATAGTCTTCAAAGCCTGCCAACCCGCAGTGGAACAGCGTGGTGGGTCTAAACTCTAATTCCCTCTCTCCTATGAGAGTGGAGGCCTGTGCCCAGCTGTGGGCTGTTGTAGTTGTGGTACAGTGGTAATTTGAAAATAAAAAAATATTTGCTGTAGCTGCCAAAATATCATTAGAAATAATATATATTTTTCTTTGGGTTATAATAATAAGAAACTTTATACCGAATCTTTGAGGCATAGCTTAGCGTAAAGAGGTTGACAGAATCAAGCCAAGATATGGCACTGCATTATTCTAAGTAACGACTTTTTTAGCTGCGATGAATAAAAACAAAATTGATTGAAAAGACCGATCGGATCCTATTGATTGGCCAACAACAGACTGATTGATACCTGCTCAGTAATTAGTGACTTCCAGATCCTATTGATCGGTGATTATCTGTCGACTAGGTAAGGCCAACCAAGCGTTTTCGTCCGGCTAAACAACCGACCAATCAAAAATATCTAACCTGAGGCAGGTTAAAAATAAAATATTGTGATATTTTATCGGAAAGAACATCATTTAGCTGCGAAATTGCGAGAATAATTGAGGCGGAATCAAACAAGTGAAGCAAAACGAAGTCAAATCGGCATGAATTTTGTTTGATGAAACGAAATCACATACTATTGTCACAGTTCACGAATCGAACAACGAAATATAATCATTCGAAATAAACGATCGACTATTGAATACCTAATATTATAAACAAATTCCACATTGGCATTGCAAATATTATATTAATTCATTATTCAGTAAGTACATAAACAATTATTATTGTACGAAACTACAGCGTATTTGAATGAAAACCAATTTTTCGCTTTTTAGCTTTACTATTTAGAAAATCAAACGAAACTTTATTATTGAAATGAAAACAATTGAGATGATTTTTTTTTAGCCCAAACAATACCTAAAGAGATCTTTGGAATAACCCAAAATATAACGAAACATAGAGGTTTATGAACGGAATACCTAATATTACCAAAAGGTTTTTGGCAAAATGATGAGCTAGTCTGCCTGGGCACGTCACGACGCCGTGTAAATACTCGTAGATCCTTGAGCTGCGTTACGAGCGGGCGCGCGTGCCGATCTGTCCGCCGATATGCAAATAATTATTCACGTTACGGCAAAAGCTGACCTCTGCGAACACTTTATTTTTATTGCGTGCGCTTACAATGCTCAAATAATTTTTAGTATAGTAAATTATAAAATATAAAAAATAAATACAAATGTTGTTTGAACACATATGGTAACTAAAAATAAATAGTTAATCGACCGCACCGGACGCATTTTAGACTTTTAAGTACAGCTTGCTCGATGCTGCTGAATTCCGTCGCATTTTAAAAACAGCTAGAAATTGCAGATCTTAACCGGTGTGTGATCTCCCTTAGTGATAACTAGTGGTTCGCCCCGAACTGAGACCTCGCGGTATCCATAAGATAGTTTTAACTATATATTGTAATAGTTAACTTTTAACATTACACGCAAAAGAGCTAAAGAGTTATTGGAGAAACGAATAAACTTTTACACTTTTACAGAGCGGCATCTATTGACATCATTGTGAATTTCTGTTAAAAATACTGAAGCTCATTAAAAATTAAATAATTTCGTTTCCTTATGATATTTATCTTATTTTAGTATTTGGTGTTCACGTACAGAATATAATTCATATAATTGATCAAGTTTCAGGCTCAGCCTTTCAGAAAATTGAGAGTTCTAAGGTCAACTTTGGACGTTAGAAAATCTCCACTTTGAAAGCCCCCCATTCCGTCAATTTAAGGGGGAAAATATTAAAAAAAAATTTTTTGGATTTTATTCCTAATTATCTTTAAAATGATATACCGCAACTCTATGTAACGCTATAAAAAATATTTTACTTCGCATTCGCTTCTATGAGAGACCCCTTAAATAAAGATTTTCATAGCTTTTTAAGCCATATTCAGCTGGAGGTCATAGGTTTACATATTATATTTCACTTTGAATTAATTACGTTCAGTAATTCAGAACTTATAAGACTCTGACAGACAGTCAATTTTTTTTGGCAACCCTATGACGGACAAGTGCAAATTCACTCAAGGAAACTCAGAGATCTTCGCTTCGCTCGGTCAAATGTATATCTAACATAATATAATATGCATGTCTGTATAATCTACATTTCAGGCTGGTTTCTATGTTCTAAATTCAACGTAAAATAATAATTGTAGTCTATATTAAATGCGCCTGCACGCTACATTGTAATTACAGTTTTAGTTCTCTATAATTAGCTAGTGTCCGCTTATGCCTACATTATGGTATTGTTTAAATACAATTACTTTAAGTATTAATCTATTCCGCGCGCAAATTGAATGCATTCGGGCTCTGAATCAAAAAGGTGAGCAAAGTTATACTCACACCACCCTAGAAATCTTTCGAAAGATAAAAGACAAAGATAAAGATATAGATAAAGATAAAGATAAAGTTAGAGATAGAGATAGAGATAAAGATTCATAAAATAGTAGTTCTCGGAGTACACGATACGATGTTCTCACCGCTTTAACCCGGGGTTCAAATGCATTATACTATACTTTTCGAGCTATATTTTATAATTCTTATTATTTAATAGTTAATTTTATTTTGAACTTGAATGGGAATTTCTATGCCGTGCATCTTCAGTGCGTGTATCATATCACCAAAAACGAAGGTTTTTTCATTAGAAATGTACGTACAGTGTTAACGCGTGTTGTGCGTGTGTGTGTGTGTGTTCACGTGTAGAGTTACCTCACTCCAGGGCGCCGCTACACAAAACGATAAGTTATCTCGGCCGCTCTCGGAACATTCCGGAAAATTACGGCAAATTACGTCTTTTCACCGGCGAAGACCCGACGCTCGCGTAATTCAAATGTCTTAATTCTAGGCTGATGTGTGAATCGAGTTTTGGGTTCAAACGTGAAAGGTCGGTGAATGTCCTCGTATAATTTGTATTTACACTAGTGTAAATACAAATTATACGGTTCGCCCCGAACTGAGACCTCGCGGTATCCAGAAGATAGTTTTATCTATACCGATATTGTAATAGTTAACTTTTTTTTAATTCCACGTAAGATGATGCTAATTTGTAAGCACCAACGATTAAACTTTTACAGAGCACCATATATTGACATCATTGTGACGTTCTGTTAAAAATACTGAAGCTTAATAAAAATTAAATAATTTCGTTGTCTTATAATATTTACCTAATTTTTTGGATTTTTTGTTCAAGTTCACTTATTTGATATAATTCAAATAATTGATCATGTTTCAGGCTCAGCCTTTCAGAAAATTGAGAGTTCTGAGGTCAACTTTGGACGTTAGAAACTCTCCACTTTGAAAGCTCGGCATTTCGTCAATTTTATGCGAAAAATTAAAAAAATATATATTTTTGTACTCTATTCCTAATTATCTTTAAAATGATATACCGCAACCCTATGTTTGCAAATGCGAAGTAAAAATATTTTACTTCGCATTTGCTTCAATGAGAGCCCCCCTGAAATAAAGATTTTTATAACTTTTTAAGCCATATTCGGCTGAAAGCCATCGGTTTACATATTATATTTAAATTAGAAGTAATTACGTTCAGTAATTTAGAAGTTTTAAGGCTCTGACAGACGGACGGACGGACGGACGGACAAGTGCAAATTCACTCAAGTAGACTCAGAGATCTTCGCTTCGCTCGGTCAATAAGATAGTGAATATTCTAATCTCTTTGATCTATTGGGAGTTGGGATTATTATGTTTTTGAATACATAAGTAAATATAATTTTTCAAAATGCAAATCAATTGGTGTATGCTGAATTTTTTAGCATTATTTGCGCAATATTCCTTCTCTTATATTATTATACTATTTCATATCTGAAAATGTATATTGCGCCTGGATTAGAATTTATTATATAATAATTGGACTTCAATACATAATATATTAAGGTTACCCCAAAGAAAAATTCCTCGCTACGCAAATTTTTGACTACACTCGATTGATCTTTTGTTTTATTTATTTGTTACAAATTAAGTAGGTATATGTGGTGCCCGTGACATCTGCGTGTATTAAGGTTTCTTTTATTCCCGTCTATAGCACGTCGAGATAAAGGAGAAATAATAATTACGTACAGCCATTGCTAACGCCCGTTGTGCCGAGATTCAAGGAGAACAATGGCGACGGGACACGTCATAACAGCCTACTGTGGCTTCCGCGTCAAAGTATTTAATCCCGCCGAAATGAAAAAACGCGCCAAAACGGGATAAAGTGACAAAGAATGGGATGAAACGCTCCCCTCTTTTACACGAGACTCGGGATTTGTGTAGACAATTTTATTGTTAAAGTAATATCACATTATTATAAATGAAATATGCTTCTTTTCCTTTGTTTAAGTTACTTGTATAGATTTTGTATTATAATAACAATTCTGTTCACTCTTGGGATTATCATCTCTCTCTGCATCGTATTCCTTATTGCTGTGGGTGTGACCCCTTTTCATTAATCACATAATGGCAGGTTTTCTTGGGATAGTGCGGTGGGTTCCCAGGTCCTTCAGCATACGACTCGACTAAGAGTGCTATTTTAAATCTAAGATCTTAACAATTATTATCATATATTAGTGATAATAACCGACACCGACGGCATAACGTATTTTCCGAGGCACGGAGGAAATGAAAAGACTTCCAAATTCGGTCACCCATCCAGTTACCGACTTGGGTCAACGTTACTTAGCAATCGCCATCGACTGATATGCGTTGTCGCAACTCGTCCCTCAAATTATAAGGATTTTATCATACCTATTATTAAAAACTAGAACTTTATGTGCAGTACCGCACATAAGATATTTATAAAAAGAAGTTTAACTTTGAAATTGTTTAATAAAAAAGTAATATTACAAAATTTAGCGAGTTTGCGTTAGATTGAGGTGGCAGTCGCTTGACTTAGTGTGAGTAAGTAAGTGCCGTGAATTGCACTTTTTGCAAGACGGCCCGCCCGCGCCCCGGCAATTGCCCGCACCCCCGCTTCCGCGCTTCTTAGCGGGAGAATTCAAATAACGCGCGAACATACTCCCGGCCCTGGAAAGCTTAAAGCTTTCAAGCATTTTCTGCCCTTTCTGGGTCATCTGGTTTGGGTAGCAAACAAACTCTGTTGAGAGCGCGACGCACGATACCTCTGGCAGTATTCACGTCCACAACGCGCGTCACACCGTCGGGTCCCGGGAACAGCTGCGTGATTCGTCCGAGACGCCAGTATAGGGGTGGAGAGTTGTCCTCCTTCAAGACAACTAGATCGCCGACCTGCAGATCTGGATTTCTCACGCGCCATTTGCTGCGCGTCTGCAACTCCGCGATGTATTCGTGACTCCAGCGTTGCCAAAAATGTTGCTTCATTTGTTCTATGCGCTGGAACCTGTCGAGACGATTTGCGTTAGAGTCTTGTAGACACGGAGATGGCAGCGCTCTAAGAGGTCTACCAATTAAAAAGTGGCCAGGGGTTAAGGGATAGAAGTCGTGGGGCGAAGAATTTAGGGGATAGAGAGGACGGCTATTTAGGATTGATTCTATTTGAGTAAACAAAGTAGATAGCTCCTCGAATGTCAGATGCGTGGTCCCTAATATACGAGTGAGATAAAATTTTGCCGATTTCACTCCAGCTTCCATCAAGCCATTAAAGTGAGGAGCGTATGGTGGGGAGAAACAAAATTCAACGCCCTCGCTGGCTGCAAAATCATGGATTTCGTTGGCGTTAGATTTCATAAAATCCTTTATTTCCCTAGCCGCCGCGACATAATTTCCTCCGTTGTCGCTGTAGACCTTTCGAGGAAGGCCTCTGCGGGCAATGAAGCGACGGAAACTTAGTTCAAAGGCATTTTTAGACAGCTCCGACACTGCCTCTAAGTGAACGCACTTAAATTTAAAACAAACAAAAACACATAAGTAACATTTCGTAATTTTACAACCACGACCCTTGCGATCCGTGATCATAAAAGGTCCAGCAAAGTCTGTTCCAACAATTGCAAATGGAAAATCAAGTTCAATCCTTTCCAAAGGTAAATTACCCATGATATTTTGAGCCACCTTACCCTGAAAACGCCTCAAACATCACAATCTACTAAATCCTTTGTTGCGCAAAAGAGCAATGATTCTAATGCCTCGACGATTTATAAGTGCTCAGTCTGTAGCAAAGATCACCGAATTTATGAGTGTCCTATATTTAAAGCTAAATCAATTGATGAACGAGCAGCACTTGTAGAAAAATTAAGGCTTTGTACCACTTGTTTACGCGTAAATCACAATAGTCGCGGCTGCAAGGTTCTGGGATCCTGCAGGATCTGTAGGGGACGTCATAGTACACTCCTCTGTAGATCGTCTGAACCAGATACCAGTCAGGCTAAATCGGAACCAGTTGCGATGTCAGTTACCAATTCATCAGAGACTCTTTTATGTACTGCGTTGGTTGACGTCATTAATCCCAAAACTAATAAAACTATAACTACAAGGGCCCTTCTAGATAGTGGAAGTCAATGTACATTCATTTCAGAAAAACTGAAAAATCAATTAAACCTAGTTTCATTGCATTCTGATACACAAAACGTAATAGGTATAGGTAATGTACCATTCAAGCTTAATGCTGAACGCTGTAATATATGTATTCAGTCTAAATTAAGTTCATTTAATGTTATTTTGTCCTGCCTAGTTATACCCCAAATATCAGGCAAAATACCAAAGTCTTTTATAGACACTACTCATCTAAATTTAAAGTCATTTGAACTAGCAGACCCCAGCTTTTATGAGCCCGCCGAAATAGGACTGCTTATCGGTGCCGACATTTTTGGGATATATTATTATCCAAACAGCACTCGTTAGGGAAAGGTAATCCTATTCTACGTCAATCTAAATTAGGCTGGCTCATCGCAGGTCCCATGCACTATACTCGTGACGACAATAAAACAATTCAATGTCACTTTGCTAATGTTGTTAATGCCCGCGACTTTGTCGGCGTGGAACTTGATTATAGGTTTTCTGCGGATAATTTTATGGGATAAACTTCTGTCTTGCTTCAGGTAAAAAACTTATTAAGCTGTCTCAAATTTCAGCCAAATCTGTTATCATTGTGGCGTGAAGGAAAAACATCCAAAGGTGCACATTTACAATCATCGTTTATAGGTTTACCAGTTATTCCTTCAATCATGAAGCAACAGAGCAACTGATCGACGTGATTTTACGCATGGTTATAGCGTGAGGACATGGAGAGTGACATCAACTTTTTTATATAACTGCCTGAAAAAAGGAGTATATTGTTTTCAGGGTTCATGTATGTATGTATGTATGTATGTATGTATGTATGTATGTATGTATGTATGTATGTATGTATGTATGTATGTATGTATGTATGTATGTATGTATGTATGTATGTATGTATGTATGTATGTGAGTTTGTATATTCCACCATAACTTCTATACACTTGAACCGATTTTGATAAATGAGGTATCGTTAGAATCCCTAGCTTATTCCGGGTAACATAGGCTAGTAGAATTTAAAAAAAAAATGATGGGGTGACCATGGTTCCGCATTAAAGACTAAAGTTTAAAAAAATAATCGAAAGTAAGATTAACTATTTATTCATCATCTAGAAAAGATGAGCAGATTCCAAAAATTTTATAACACTATAATTCAATATCCAGTGATTCACAAAAAAATATCATTTAATAAAAATGTGAATAAGATTCTAATTTAACTCGATTGATTAAGATTTTTACCTCTTTACTTCGTTTTTTGGCAGGGCAGTCGTGTTTTTTAATTTTTTCGAATTAATTCCACTTGTCCTAGAAGCGGTCTAAAGTTACGATACAACGGGGTCTCCGACTTGCCGGGCTAGTCTGTGTCAATTAGTCAGGTCATTCCTTCCCCTCATTATTTTTTGTTGAGCTCAGTACATCGGCGGGTTACGTGCCGCCATGCATTAACTTGCTTAATGTGCTCAACAGCCACGAGAAATACAGTCGTTAAGAAGCCACCAGATAATATTTGGGTGTAAAAATTATTTTCACCGCTGTATTCTTAGCAATAGGTTATCATTAGATTTTTTTTTGTAAAACATTACTTCACATTAACATATTTTATTGAAGCAATTTGAGGCTCATTAAAGGTCTTATTTAAACAAAACCATGCAGCAGCAGGTACTGGGTGCGGGGATCATAATTTATCTTAAATATTAAACTTTTTATTACTTTGCAAGAAAACCTTCAGATAAATTTAACGCAAAGAATGGCGTAAACACTTGGTACGAATTACTATTATATAAGGCTCCGTGTACATAATCCCGAAAGCTGTATAAGCTTTGGTGAGTATTTCTTATATTACGGATTTTCTCTCTTTGTATCGTATTCCTCATTGCTGAGCAATGTGACCCCTTTCCATTAAACTCATAATGGTTGGAGCTTTCTTGGGATAATAATGCGGTCTAGCTAGGATTCATTTTAGAAAATGTCATTTTACCCGTGTTTTCAGGCAATGAAAAAAAGATCACTAGAATACGAAGGTACATTTGGCCACCATCTACAAGGTTGTAATAGCTCAGGTGGGAAACAGGTGTCGGTCCCGTAACTAGAAGAGCCCGGTTCGAGTCCAGATGTCCTCCAGACCGATTATTGATGTTTTTATTCAAGTAAACTTTTACAAGTACTTTTGAATCGTCAAGTGAATCTACCACTGGTTCGGAATAACATTCCTACCGAGAAGAACCAGCAAGAAACTCGGTGGTTGCTCTTTTTAAATAAATATTTCAGTTACAATTATTATATCAATGTATATGTCACCATGTTGTCAAAACCATTAGATTATAATCTAACTCGCGAAATTGCAAACTGTCAAAAGATTACAAATTAACGCGTTATTTTTTGGTAGATTGTTATCTTTTAGGTATATTAACCCGATAGAACCTAAGTGCCCGGCCGCAGTCCGCACTACCTGATTGTTTATGACGAACCCTAGCCTAACCTACAAGAAACAGACAAGAAAACGTAAATTCAATGAATATTTCAAAAATTGACACTCAGGATATTGAACGGTTCACAAACTTTCGACAGTTTATTATTTCGCGAGTTAGATTATAATCTAACGGTTTTTACAATATTACGATGACATATAAGTAGCAAAACAGGTACTAAAATGCTACATCAATGAGCAGAAAAGTTAAACTTATATTTTTAAACGCAATTTTCTTCATTTTATTAGCTTCAAAAATTTGTAAAATAATTTTCGTAAGTAACCTTATGAAAAACGGAAGATTAAGTTGAACTTTAATATCAATTACTTCATTTTGTTAGGCAAAAGTTTAAAGCGAAAACTCAGCGAGTGCAAAGACTGAATTCCATGCTGAAGACGAACTCAATGTTACCCGGAAATGTATAGAGCAGCCTAAGCTTTCTACAGGAAACTCGTTCCGACTGCGGAGTCAAACTACTTGGTCACTTTGTCAACTTAAATTAGCGTAACGTGATTTTACTCATTTGGGAAGAGCCTTATTACCAAAGTCTTCAAGTTCGACGATCTCTCTCGCGCTGTAGTCTTACATTGGGAAGCCCGGGGTATGATTCCGGTAGGGTCGATTTGGGAATTTATAATTTCTGCTCTGGAATGGTCTGGTGTGAGGTTTCGGCCGTTCCTAGTTACCCTATCAGCCAACCGATTTATAAACCGATTAGGGGTGAGATGGGTTCAATATATCTGCCGGACCCCTAAATGGCTAGTTCGCTACCATTTTAGGCAGCATCATCACTTACCATCAGGTGAGATCGCATTCAAGGGCTAAGTTGTAGTTGAATAGAAATAAATCTCTCTCACACAGGAATGTATGTTTCATCATTTCTATTCATTGCCGGCTAAAGAGCACGAATCTCCTGTCGGAATGAGCAGGATACGGCCACAGTCCACCAAGCTGGCTAAGGGCGGATTGGCAGCCATCACACACCGTCGAGAACATAATGAAGAATTATGTTATAATATTTTTTTTCTCAAGATTCCTTCACCGTTTGAAGCAAGTGCAATATTATTTAATTTCATAAACCGCACATAACTGCGAAAAGTAAGTGGTGCCCGAGTCAAGCTTTCACCGTTCGGTGTTGTTTGCTTAGTTACAGTTAATTAAAGTTTATGTAATTAATAAAATAAACAAGTCATAATAAAAAAAATTAAAAAACACGACTGCCCTGCCAAAAACGAAGTAAAAAGTTAAAAATCTAAATTAATCGAGTTAAATAAGAATCTTATTCACACTTGTATTAAATGATATTTTTTTGTGAATCAGTGGATATTGAACGATAGTTTTATATATTTTTGGAATCTGCTCATCATTTTCTAGTTGATATTATATCGAATTTTTTTTTCAACTTTAGTCTTTAATGCGGGACTATGGTCACCCCATCATTTTTTTTAAATTTTCCTAGCCTATGTCACCCGGAATAAGCTAGGAATTCTAACGATACCTCATTTATCAAAATCGGTTCAAGCGATTAGAAGAAGATTATGGTGGAATATACAAACTCACATACATACATACATACATACATACATACATGAACCCTGAAAACAATATACTCCTTTTTTCAGCCAGTCGTATAAAAAGTAGCATTTCAGCTAACACTCATTGGTTTGTCTCACTTGTTTTTTTGAGTTTGGCGGTTAGGTTAGGTCCATGTAACTTTGACATTGTAGTGTTGACACACGAGTTCTATCAACGTCGTGTTAGCGAGCTACTACATACGATCTTACACTAACCCTGAAGTTTTGGCACGTTTTCGATTAGCCCCTATAATTTGATACTGGAAACCAACTAAGGAATCGAGTGACAAATTAAGCTCCTTTTCACCTTCCCCCTCGGATTTCTTCCCCCTCTGTCTGTCCCACAGTTTCAAGCTCATACTAATTGAGTACTAATTTAATTTGGATGCGTTTGCTGAACTATTTTTTTATTCCACTACAATCGCGAATGGGACGCAATTCGACCGAATCCAAGTTAGCCCTTGACTGCAATCTCACTTGGTGGTACGTGATGATGTCTAATCTGTTAGGGATATATCTAGCATTTGGGTTATACTCTTTTTCTGATTATGTTACCAAGCAATAACCACCAAGCGATACCAGACCAGACCAGGGAAAAGGCAGAAATTATAAATTACAAAATTTCGAACCTGGGTACTCCCATTTATATAAGACGACAGCACTCATTACTGCGCTAAGGAGGTATTTTAATAAAAATCATCATACTTAATAGTATAAATGCGAAAGCGTGTTTGTATGTTGGTTTGCTGGTTTGTACTTCAATCACGCCACAACGGGGCAACGGATGTGACTTTTGGCATAGGTATAGTTGAGGACCTGGAGAGTGACATAGGCTACTTCTTATCCCGGAAAATTAAGGAGTTCTCCCGGGAATCAAAAAAAAAGGAAACCGCGCGGACGAAGTCACAAAAATGACAAAAGAAAATCGGTTGAATCCGAGGAGAACAATAAAGAGCAGAACTTAAAGTGAACCAGATTCGATTTAAGTTGAAAGGAACAATAAACGCCATAAATCTAACGATATATAAGTGGGTTTCAAGTTGCCAGCGTGGAGGGGGGGGGGGTTATATAGCGCAACTTAGGACGTTAGGACGTGTGATGCAACACTGAACTGGTAAGAGAAAACGTTATATTCCATGATTCGTAATGTATGATTCATATGATACAACTGACATCACAGGCTATCGATATTGTAAATGCGAAATTGTGTTTGTTTCTTGGTTAGTTTGTTATATTTTGTTGATTTGTGCTTCAAAATTGAAATTTGATGAGTTCGCAAAGGATTTCTAATAACAGCTTAATTCATGGGGACGAAGTGGGGGGTAAAGTCTATCATGTAATTCAAGCAGAAAAATAAGCATAATCAATGCGATATTACTCTCTCTTATATTGCCCTCTTCAGAAGTTAAACCTGAAGTTTAATGACTTTATCTCGATCTAAAAAAACCGTTCAGATTTGCCTCTAAAGCATCGGAATTGCAGATTCGGCTGCGAAGTTCACTGAGAATCGAATCAGAAGATATATACTCTATCTATTTAAAATACCCGTTTCAAAGTTTAAAATAAATCGTTGAAAGTGAAGCTTAATAAACTTCGAGTATCTACTTATAATCAACGGTAGCTTAGTAGTTTTTAGAGTAATGTCCGTTTTAAGAAATTAAATATCACTTGCTTTGACGGTGAAGGAAAACATCATGAGGAAACCTTCATAATTTTCTCAAATGTGTACATAAAGTCTGCCAATTTGCACTTGGCTTGTGGTGGACTATGGCCAAACCCTTTTCTTTCTGAGAAGAGACTCGCACTCAGTAGTGAGACAATTGATTGAAGTGATGATGATGCGTTTTGATGAGGTAAAAGCGAACATTGTAAAAGTACAACATTGTCGGGAATAGCTCGGCGCCGCGGAATCTGTGCCACCGGTGATAGCTTCCCGCATGCTCTGACGCGTACCATAAATCAATAGTGTCTTTATTTCCAGTGGCAGCCAGCGCCGGCGACGAGCGCGCTCAAATTTATGATGCCTCTATGATGTAGCGAAATAAAACTAACAGCCGGCCGTCCCGCGTTGTATACGCTGTCACATTGTGTGTCATTATTAAGAGACAAGCTGTCTTATTGCTCTTCTTCAAAGTTTCCCTCGCACTACTTTATAAACAACCAAGTACCTACAAGTCTGCGATATGGTCTCTTGAATATCAGTTTTTCAAGAATCCCGCGGGAGAGCTTTGATTTTTCTGGATAATATTATGCCCAACTACGGGATGCAACCATCCAAATATCGCTAAAATCTATCAAACTGATGGAAATCAAGTTTTTGACTGTGAGACTTAATGATACTGTCATTGGATGTTACGGGCAGACCTGAGAACGTGAATAGCAGTATCTTTAAACAAACCCACCAGCCCACCCTTACATGGTTCTTCAAGGCATTATATCGCATACCTGATTGAATTGACTTTGCCAGACCAGAGATACTATAGAATAATTAAATTGTTAATCATGCCCAATCAGATCTGTCAGTCTAGCCCCGGGACCTCCAATTGAAAGGAGCATAACACGCCAATGTGATGGGGAGTAGGGAGGTCGTCAAAAACATGATGTAGACACTAGTCAGTTATTAATGTATCTGCCGGACAATGACGTATGTCGCCCGCCCCTAGGAGCATTAACCTTCAAAACGCAAACACATTCCGCCAGAAATTGGAACTGCCCGTGAAGAATGGAGCCAATCAGCGGAGGAATGGGGGGCATTTGTCGCGGCCGCGCCCGTGGCGTGTCATCTGTCATCGCCACTCGCCATCCACTGCTAGAGATAATATAATGTTATACTTTTTTGTTATTTTAACCACTATATTAACTACTAACTACCCCCCTTTTTGAGATTTTTTGACACAGATTGCATTGTTCAGTATAAAAGTATTTTTCCTGCTTTTGGTTTGTTTTTATTTGTGTAATTGTAATCCCAAATAAAGATTTATTGCTGTCTTGAGAAACTCCTCCTCTTTGGAAATCGGTTAAAAAGTATGTACTCATTAATGGTATCGTATGACTAAATAGTTGTTTCATCTAAACAATTTGCCATTTTTACGTGGAGCAACTTTCCCCGACTTCGCTCGGGCAATATTTTTGAAAATACTTTTTTAGTAAGCGGAAGTTTTAGAATTAATAATATAACAACCCTTAATGCGTGATCAAAAACAATTTAACATAGAGCATTTTGATCTGTACATTGACACAGCAGTTGTTAGTTTATATCCTTTTAGCTACATGTATAATGATAAGTAATGATAGACTTATTTTGCATCAGGACGTGTGGCCTGCCAGCAATTTTCTCACAAACTCAAACTCATATTTTTAATGAAATAAACTTATTAAAAGTGCTTTTGAATCGTCGAGTGAATCTAGCACTGTTTCGGATCGGATTTCTATCGAGAAATAACTACCTTTCCAATTCCCAATAATTCTCCTTTTAGGATAAAAGTTATTTTTGTTGGTAACTTATTTTACACGATCGCTCCCACCGATACTTACGTATCGGTACTCTTGGAAGAAACACAACAATTGGCAAGTTGCACAAAGTTAGGGCACGTGCGAGTTGGAGTGCTCAAGGGCTCATTCACACAAAAGGTTTGTGAACAGGATCGTTGTTAACGGATCCGTCGTTACTGGATGTTACGTTCACATCGTACTGACAGGACCAACCGAAATCGCAAAAATCGCATTATTTTGCCACTTACTATCGCGATATATATCGCACTATAATGTGCCGAATCGAGTCTATTCCCATACATAAATGCGACTCGATTTGATTCGACGTGATTCAGAGATTAGGCCCAGAGGCCTAAAGCAGAACGCAGTGTGAATGCAGCTTAAGTGTCAGTGTGCCCACATACACGTTCCCGTTACCGGCGGGTGCGGTGCTTAATATACTCGCCTCCAACTTGAGCGACGTTTCCGCAAACTCGTACACTGCGATGCAACAATTTGGCAACTACACACGGAGTTTGAGTGCAATACAATAATTTAGTACTCGCCGTAACAAATAAGTTGCGACGTTTCTGACGGTGGCAGTTTTAGGGAACGCGGTTACGAGTTATGTGTTATCGTTTCTGGTATGCGAACGTACTTTATGTAGGTATTTGATGCCATTATTATTATTCTTTTATTTCATTTAGGTCCATATTGTTTACATTTTTAAATATTTAACTGTTACAACAAAAATTAAAAAATAAAACATTTAAAAATATAAAAAGTTGCGTTCCATCGGTCCCGGGAACAGGTTCCAAGAAACCGACGGTCAGGGCTCCAGAGAGAGGAACCTTCTGACGATGCGAGCCGTGTCCAGGACTACAGCCTTCTGGATCTGGCCCTTGACCCAGCTACCCAATGAGAGCCTCGAAAGATGTTGGTCGAGGCTCTTAGCTATAAGACCGTTAACAGTCACGACTATCGGTACAATGATTGCTGAGTCCACATTCCACATGGCGACAACCTCATGCGCCAAGTCGAGATACTTGGTTAGTTTCTCTTTCTCAGCTTTCAAGAGGTTCTCGTCATGCAGAATAGTAATGTCAACAATCATTACACGACGCTCTGATCGGTCTATCACCACTATGTCAGGCTTATTGGCTACAATAGTCCTGTCTGTAATGATAGACCGATCCCAGTATAGTGTGATATGACCATTTTCGAGAACTTGGTCGGGTACATACCTGTAGTACGGTACCTCCGATTCCACAAGATTGTATTTCAAGGCCAGTTGCTGGTGGATAATCCTGGCCACTTGTCATGTCTGTGCAAGTATTCGCCGTTAGCCAGATGAGTACAACCAGAGACAAGGTGACGGATAGTTATTATTATTATTATTATTATATACTCTTTAATTGTACCACCATAAAAATAACAAAAAACAAAAACAAGAAAGAAAAAAAACACAGACGTGATACAAAAGGCGGCCTTATCGCTTACTAGTTATCTCTACCAGGCAACATAGATAAATCTAGCCATTGTAAGGATGAGGAAGTATTTGAAAATCCTTTGTTAATCATTTATTATATTTTTTGGTTAAAATAAGCGTTCTGTTACAATAATTAATTGCCATTGTGAATTTGGCTAATAATTTGGCAAAGATTTTCTTTTTTTGGATTGAGGAGCTAAATTCTAATTTCCAACAAAATAAATGATTCATGATTATGATTTCAGTGCAGGTGTGAGATTACGAAGTGTCATATAACTACTTTTGGGCAATCGGACAGATGTTCTACTTTGTTTTGTAATCCATAAAGTCCAAAAACATAAAGTCATTTTACCACCCAGTTTTCCACTTCTTACTGGCTTGCTTAAAACCGACCGAAACCTGAGCGTGTGTACGAGCCTTCACCCGTGACGTCACCTGTTTTCCCGGGAAGATAAACGGCCCCGCGCGGCGCCACCTTTATTGTTTGCGACTGAAAAATTCACCTCCGCAAGACGCAAATAAAGCGTTAAAAATGGATTGTGTTTTGTCTCTCGCGTCACACCGCTCCGCTCCGCTCTGTCGCGGCGGAAACTCCGCGTTGATACAAATGCGTAGATCAAGGTGACACGAGTGCGTTAAGTAGACAGGATCATTACCGCACCCTTTTTCTTGTTTTCTGTTCTGCTCTACATTAGCGTTCGATCGCGCTGTACGGTGTACCACCATCATCTCCCACCTCCGGCCTACTTTCGAAAATTTCTCCTCCCAGAATGATAACGGGTGTAAACATTATAGTCTACCACGTTGGGTTTCATAGGAGCTATATTATAATGGTAGTAGTAAGCCGACAAAAATGGAATTCCGAGAGGTTTGCCCTTCGTCTAGCATATTCAACTTTTTTGTGTACCCAATAAATCCGTACGTGATGCTGCGGGCATAGTGGGCGCTCACCTCGAACATTATTCGTGCGATAGTTTCAAAAAGGAATATTCCAAATTTTTTACGTTCACTGGCGGTTTTACTGCGCATTTTACGACATATTCTGTAAAATGTGCAACCCTGACACCAGTGTCGATAAAGCGCGCAAATATTTGAACAAATAGCGCCAATATTGAAATAAAACCACTATTGAGTTTTAGAGCGATGCACAATGCTCTTATATGCACTTTTATGTTATCACAATGTTCAAAACTTAAAGCCATTTTAAACGAGTGCTGTATTGTTCATATACCTTTTTTTCGTAGTGGATATTATGTAATAGTAGTTAATAATAATATACTCTACCTATGTATATTTCAAATTGATTAGTGTACTAACTACATTGCCTTCTTACACTTGAATTTAATTATTATTCACAGTAACGAGAAAATAGTTTTGACTGAAATTTTTATGAGTACGTTCCAGATTTTTCAACATTTTCAGATTTCTCACCAACACAGAGGATCGCTGTTGAACTTCGTTATCGAAAATTATAATAATAATACTAGGGGTACAAAAATAAATATATTTAAACTAATTAATTTGTTCTATGCTACGATCTGTGTTCCAAATACAGGCTGAGATGCCAAATGTTGGTAATACGCTGATGTTATTAAGATTTTTCTATTTCATATTACAGCGATGCCAGATCAGATTCCGGTGATTCAGGGTGAACGCCAACTGTCGGCTTTTATGTTGGGTTTCAGTTAAGGATAAAAATAATGTAGAATATTAAATAATACACAAAAAATTTGGCAGCACTTTGCGAAACCAGCGACCTTTTGCTATGCATACTAATACATTTCGATGCCTGAAACTATAAAGAATATATAAGCCTGAAAGAATTTACATGAAATAGAGTTTTTATTTACCATAATTTTCATGAAATTAAGCCAGTTTGAAACTAGGAAAAAAATAAAAATACTACTTGTGCTTATTTGCGGGGCGGTAGAGATGCTTACCTGACTTTGAAAGCAAATACCGACTCCTCCATCCAACATTTAAATTTGTTGGCTCTATACACTAGTAGCCCCTTCCCCCACCTTTTCTTTTAAGGCTACGTCTCCTGATGAGACGGAGAAATGAAATAAATGACAAATCAGATTATTCTGCTTGACGGGCTCCCTGGCGCAAATATTGGTCTTATAACTTACCGACACCCAACATAGCTAGCTGACTTTAAACTTGTGGACGAGGCCAACTGGCTAGCTGTTTACCCCGTTTCATTTATCTGGTTCTCTCTTCTGAATATACTCCTCTTCACTTGTCTCTGGTGCACTATAAATGAACCCTAACTTCCAAGTCAGCAAGTCATAGAGGCATAACATATCTGGTTACCCTAATTGAAAGAACTAAATCTTCGTTATAACCTCCCATCAAATATATACGTATGTACTCACGAATCTAGACCACTACCAACTAACCAATGCATACCCCACTTCGAATACTGTGTACGTCACTGCTCCTCACTTTTTAAGGTCTAGCCCTACTTGAGATGCACTAGAGCTGGGCGGCACGTAGTAGCTATTAATATATGAGTTTGTACGGAGCCGCTTCACGCTGTGCATCTCCGTGCCGCATCGCTTAAGTGGGCCCCAGCTCTATTATAATAATAATAATAAAATCTTTTATTTGCAAAAATTACATAGGTTAACATTAATAATTTAGCCTCTATCTCCCAAAAAAGTAAAAACTGTGTCATGGGAGTTACATAGGTGCGTTTTTGCATTTTTTTTTCCATACAAAGAATATTTGCCGCTACGTGTCGCGCTTCTTTCTTTTATTTCACCTCTGTAGTGAAGCTAGACCTTACAGCGGCCCAAATACAAGCCGATTGCACGTCAGTGTCGGGCGCATCGCCGCGTGAACTTCAGCTGGCACGGAACAAATAATACGCCGCCCCGCGTCCGCGCCGCTCGGCCGAGTGCGAAGCGCGCGCACCCTGAAACATCCCGCGTGCTACGCTACTTGGTGGCTATGTCACATGAGTAAAGAAACGGAACAGAGGCAAAGCTTCATACAAGCGCACTACGATAGGTACACTACTACAAGCTTGAGGCGCGTGTGTGCGTGAGCACTCGGGCTACGTCACGTACGGAGAGAAACCGGTTTGAACCGCCTCGGTCAGTGCTCAAGCTCAGGGGCTGCAGTACACGTCGCGCGTCGTGTTTTCATTTAATTTAATGTTAATGTCAATAATTTAGTAATTTAAATAGTGTTTTAATGTAATTTTACTTATAAGTGTAAATATGGTTTACTGTACAGTGTGTATGAACAATAATAGAATGAATAAAAACATCATTTTTTACCTATCCCAAAGACTCTAATAAGTAGTACTAACTTGATTATAATTTATTATTTTTAATGTGTAGAGTAGATAGACCATACATATTAGATGTTATTGTGATATTCTGTAAACGCATCCATCTAATTTGACTAAACTTATACGCACGCGGTTCGCCGGCCAGCCGTAACGTCGCCAAACTCGCGTCGAAGCTCGCTCAATCTATTTAGTTTGTGTTTTCTGTACGCGTGGATTATATTTAAATCAATGTTTCTCCGTTACGGTTCGTGCGCAACGTACCTTGCCCAGCTGCCAGGACTTGTCAAAATTTTATTGTGGAAAACAAAACATTTAGATTATGTAATTTGTAAAAAAAACGAGCGAGCCTTACAGTAGGTAGTCGCATATGATGTGGCATGTGACATCTCACTTTAGTAATAAAAGTTATTATTTTTTTCAATCAATATTAAAAATATCAATGGAGAAGTTTCCTAAACATTAGAATAATTTTTTTCTTTTTTTGAGTCGCAAGATCATAAAAAAAGATCAAATTTGATAGAAGATTTTTATAATACCTTGAAAAATTATAAAGTTACTTATGAAAATATTTCAAAAAAACACAATGCTTAGTATGATTTTCTAATATGATAGAAAAAAGTGTGTATGTCAGCACGAATGGAGTATAGATTAGTAAATGAGGGTAAATGTTTTATGTCTTGTGATCTTAGGGATCCTTTCCAAAGAATTTCAAAATGGCGCTGACTTTTTTAAATTTTGGTAACAGTTTCCTGTTTTGTGATCCCAGGGAACCCCAAATATCGATTTTGAACGAAATTGGTCAATTAACAAAGAATTTCAAAATGGCGCTGGATTTTTATTACTTACTTGAATTTTTTAACAATGATCTGCACTTTATTTAGACATTATTTAATCAACTGTATATATTTATTAATATAGTGTATAAAAACACTCTAAATTTAAATTAATAAATGTAAAAATACCTTAATGTTTCAATAAATATTTCTCTTACATTTTTATTTTCTCGCTGTTGAAGTGAAAAGTTGTCGCGATAGCAAAGTTTTTTGTTTCTTGTGCCTAGGAATTCCTCACTAGACTCAGGATTCTAATTTACCTAATCCTTCCTAGCTTGAATTCTTCACTAGCTCGGGATTCAAACTAGGCAATTACAACAAAAACAAACCTTGCATCTAGTTGAACAAATAACTATTGTTTATTAAATTGTATCCTCCTGTGCCAACCCTACCAAAATAGGTATACATTTTGCTCGCTCCATAGAAGCTTTGTCTCTGTTCCGTTTCTTTACTCATGTGGCTATGTGCCACTTTTGGCGATATACCTTTGATAAATGATAAATGATTTATTTATTTCATGTAGGACAACTTGTGTCACTTATGAAACGTTACGACTCTACCACCGGTTCGGAAAGTGATTCTTCAGAGAAGAACCGTAAAGAAACTCAGCAGTTGCTCTTTTCATAGAAAAGAAAAGGTTACAATATGTAGACAACACAACACATACGTTACAAGTATTACACTGACTTGTGGGTCACTGGATGCGAGGCCGGTTGCTTCCATGCAACTTTGTCGTTAATAAAACCATCGATAGTGTAATAACCTCGACTTAACAAATGCTGTTTAACACAGTCTTTAAATCTATGTAATGGCAAATCCAGAAACTCTTTGGGAACCATATTATAAAATATTTAATTTATATTTAATACTAGCTGATGCCCGCGACTTTTTTGTTTCCCGCGGGAAATTCTCAATTTTCCGGGATAAAAAGTAGCCTATGTCACTCTCCTGGTCGTCAACTATACCCATGCCAACTGAAACTCACGTCGATCCGTTGCTCCATTGCGGCATGATTGAAGAGCAAACACACTTTCGCATTTATAATATTAGTATTATATACAATGCTATCTACTTTTCCGTAAGAGAACTGGTCAAGTTTGATTTTGATGTATGATTGATCCATATCAATCAATGAATATTATTTATTAGAATCACTGTACACTTATTGACGTCCAAATTCCAATAACTCATAAAATATGATGGTGAATAATCAGTTACGCTATGTTAAAGCTAAAGTAATGTGGGTTCCAAACGCGCCCTGGTCTGAGATGAGCCCGATGACATATGATAATATAACAAATGAAAAAGTGTGTCGTTTGTATGTTTTTCCTTTTCACGGTCCATCCGTATAATAATTTTTTTACTGTTATTTATTATATGCTTGCATCTCGGATACGGACATAGGTAATTTTTTATTCCGGAAGATCAAAGAAAGATAGAGAGAGGTAGCTCATCTGGTGACAGGTGAGCTGGCTTATTTTTCGCGGATTCAAGCGCGGAGATGATTAATTGTACTGTAATTAGATTAGGCTAGCTAACTTTAGGCCTTATTGTAACGTTTGAATTTTAAAAAACTGTGGTACAGAATCACAAGAGTGGGATGTGGGAGGCTGAATAAATGACAATAATAATGATTGTTACAGTGGGACTCTCTCTTTGTCCGGGGCAGGACGCGCGCGCGTGACGCAGTGCGACGCAACCGCGGACCGCAGGACGTGTCCGTTGTCCATTCCCCGGACATTCAGTTGTTTTAAACAAGCTGCCGTATAATCTATTTGGTCGCTGACCTCAGCGAACAGTATCCGTTCCATTTTATTTTTACTGGTACTTATCTAAAAAATACTAGTGGTTCGCCCCGAACTGAGACGACGATAACTTCTGAATTACTGATTACGTTCAGTAATTCAGAAGTTATAAGGCTCTGACAGACGGAAGGACGGACGGGCGGATGGACGGACGGACGAACGGAGAAGTGCAAATTCACTCAAGTAGACTCAGAGACCTTCGCTTCGCTCTGTCAACGAAGGCATTTTAGACTATAACCACCACCCCCTCTACACTAATGAGCACTAATCTATATACTAATGTTATAAATGTGAGAGTTTAAGTGGATGGATGCAGGATGGATGGATGTTTGTTACTCAATCAGGCTAGAACGGCTGAACGGACCTGGATGAAATTTGGCACATAGGCTACTATTTATACCAGAAAATTAAAAACTTCCCGCGAAAACCAAAAAACTTTAATCCATGAGGGCGAAGTTGCATCAACTAGTTTGTTGGTTTTTCTTATATTGATGTTCTAATCTGTAGATACAATAAAGAAGAAACTGATACATTGAAATATCAACGTTCATCTCAAACAGCAGATGAAAGTTTTCTCTGTAACGTAGATACAACGGATCAATGATTTGTAAAAATCCGGTAAAATTTTCTGCTAAACGAATTGCTCGCTGACGAATTCGCATTAAAATCTGAATTTCCATATATTAATGTAATTATTATTAACAAGGACCATACATGCTATAAAAGATCTATGACGTCACAGCGACGAGGAAAATCTGCTTTTTAAGATATATGTGACGTAACTTTGTAACCGCACTAAGTATATTATGTCCGTATGTGTACTCGTTGGGACACCGTAGTGTTGTTTTAAACTGGGAGGTTACTACCATCGCTTAAAACAGTAATATTTCAACAGGACAGTTTTATGTCACGCACCTTGACGTGCCTAGAATAAGCACTATAATCCTAAAACACCAACATCATCAATATTTAAACAATATGTATTTAAGCGATAGTAGGATGCCCCCTGGATCCCATATAATAATCTTATTTGCGTGCTCAATAAACATCTTCGTCGTCATAACCCATTCTTCGGTCATGCTGGCAGCTTTGACTTCGGTCGAGTTATATTGATTAGGCATTAAAATATTTACAAATATTACCGTTACTTCTGACCTTTAAAATAACAGTTTGACTAAACATTTGAGCCTTTTTCACCATATAAGCTAGTGGCCGAAAAACCGGCGATGACCCAGTTATGTAGGCGCCTTAATTTGGGTGATTGGGTGTTCGATTTCCTGGCACGCATCTCTGAATTGTCGAAGTTATGTGCGTTTGAAGAAATTAAAAACAATCTTATATGAAGAAAAACATCATGACATGCATACCTAAGACTTCTAGAATGTTCTCAGAGGTATATGATTTCTGCCAATTGTCGGCAATCTGCGTAATTTGCCAGCGTGGTAGACTATGGCCAGACACTTCTCATTCTGAGAGTAGGCTCGTGATCAGTAGTGAGTCGACAACGGGTTGAAGTGGTGATGATGAAGCAAGCGAGTGATACAGGTCGAGATGATTGATTTAAGCGAAATATTTGAATCCGCGACCGTAAAAAAAATAGAAAAACTCGGCTGAGTTTGTTGTGGGCTCTTCTCAGACCAGAGCGAGTTTGTAACCCTCGTAGCTTTAGTTTTAAGATACCGTAATTGATTATCACGATCATGTTTTATAAGTTATTGGACGTCATTGAGTGTACAGTGTACCTAATTTGAATAAATATATATTGAATTGAATTGTTTAATTTTCCACACGCCTTAACCACTAAACCAACCCGGCTCTATAGTCATTACCAATGTCTCAGCGAGGCTTCCTCCATGATTAGAGATGTATTAATGAGATACGGGAACAAAGAGAGTCGTTATCGCGAGAGGCGCGGCGGCGGGAACAAAGAGAGCCGCATGACAAATTGATCCTTGTGACAGTACAGATAGTGCTGAGTCTCCGTCACAGGCGACACGCTTAGCGTCAACAATACCAGCCTACAAAATACGTAAATTTTAACAGCCTATTAGTTTATTTGTAAGCATGTACCTAGCCTTACAATTCACAGTCGTAGTTTTAGTTAGCTATAAGATTGCGTAAAAGTGGAGTTACGATAGGATAAGGCGAGGAAGTGATGCTTTGATCGAATAAGGAATATGGAGATGCAAATTAGGAAGCTGATTAGACTGTACTAGGGCCAATACAGGTCATGTTCAACGAATAGCAATAGAAGTGGTTAAGAATAGGTTACGTTGCTCGAAAAACAACTAAAAGTTTGAGTGACGTGTGGTTTTACGTTGCTAGAGTTTTTTGTCATGTTGAGAAACTGAAACAAGTGATAACGTAAAAGATTGAAAGTTATACCGACTTTACCGCATACTTGATAGTTCATATCTTGAAAATTACGGAACCAATTTTGATGACACTTGCACTGTTCCCTAAGTTTTAGTAAATTCAAGCTAATAAAAAATAATTACGATTAATAGCGGACATCCATAGATACTTACATACATACACCTATAAAATTTTGTGTATTTGTTTGGAAATCCTGATAGATTATCATATTATGTGAAACATATATACATACATTTCCAATAATATTACATACATACGTGTCCAATTAATAACCTCTTTTTATTTGAAGTCGGTTAAAAGTATGATTTCGAACCACAAGTACTTCCTCGCCCTCTTCAGTATACTTAAACTCGGATCCAATATTCCCGACGCGGAGTTAAGAGAGCCTCCTAATCAGAGCTTATTAAAAGTAATATTGAAGTTCTCAACGGCCATTAGTCAAGTAATCTTTGAGTATTTCTTGCAAATATTTTATGCGGAGGTATATATCATAAAGTATCTTCGGACGAATTTTGTAAGTAGAAACGTAAATAGCTCGAGACGGCTTTGACATCTCCCTCGTCAAAGGATTTGTTTGGTTGAAGATTCCTAGAAATTGGAGAATTGGTATTTACTGGGTAAGGTATCATTCAGGTTGTGTTTTAGCGTCAGCATATGATCTTCTCTATAATTTCTCTCCCTCTGCATCGAACGCCTCATTGCTGAGGGTCGTGACCCCGTTCCATTAATCACAATAATGGTAGGAGGTTTCTTGGGATAATAATGCGGTGGGTTCCTACGCTCCACTATTTAATTGGAGATTTGGGTTCCTGAAAAGTCAAATTTTTACTCATTTCTCTTCCGTGAGGGTAAAAGTCTTAAATGGAATCATTCACCAAAGACCTAAACGGCTTTGCTTGAGCTTTGCTTTGCTTTGCTACGAGGCTAGGACGTCAAAGACACAAACAACACAAACAATGGAGCACAGAATGTGTCAAACGATTGCAGAAGCCAGTTACGTTTATCGAAGGACTAAACTAAACGAAATGTAGCGCTACCCTTGGCAATGGTATCCGAGAACAGTCATCTATTACATGCGAAAGGCCGAGGCATCGAATAGGTTATCGAAAAGCAGGTGGTGGCTGCTGATTGATGATAAAATCCACCTCACAGCCCTGGGGTGGGTCAAGGAGTTCACAATCTATTCCTGAACTTTTCCCGAGACACGCCATTTCACATGCAATGTAACAATGCAATGCAATCTCATGTAATCAATCGTGAAAGATTGAGTAGACTTTATAGGTTTTAAAATGCTTTTTAATCTATGTGTAAAAATATAGCATCAGTTTAAAATTAAGAGGTACTCGTTTATACGTTACTTAACTCTCCTTCAACAGGGAAACACTGATGCAAATGTTAGTCACAAGTTTTAAGTTAAAGTTACAATTTTAACTAGCAAATACAACTTATTGCTCGCTGTGCATTTTAAAATATGCCCCGCTCTCAGCTTAATAGCGGAAGCACACTAGCAAAACGTGCCGCGTATTAGGTCATTTTGAAAATATTGATTTTGTAGGCAGGCCGGCTTGTGGCTGGTTGACTCTCTAACAACGCCTTAATAATAAAATAATAATGATGCATATTATGCATTTTCATTGTAACAGTCTTGTTGTGATTGGCTAAATTTATGGTACTTATTCTTGCTGTGAAAATTATTTTTGACCAATAGGGGAGGAGATTGCGATCGTTACCCATTAGCAATTAGGTATTTTTTTAAATAAAATAATTGCTTAAGGTTATTTGCTAGATGCTAAAGGCTCTGCTGTAATTGATTGATATGTGGATAGGTAATTTCATGGCAGAAGGTTCAAACTAAACAAACATGTAGGAGTGTCAGTTTGTTAAACAAAGAAATATTATGAGCCCTTGTATGTATGAATACTTACTTAGCCCTGTATTACAAATACAAAGAGTTGGGCAACTTTCATCGTCTAATTTTTATACTTCAGGCAGCGTACCGTTTCTAAAGTATGTTCCTGTCTCATGCACTTTTAATCCATGCCTTTCAATAACACGAACAAACTTCGTATAATTTGCTGAACAACTCTTGCACAATTTTCCTCAAACCTGATGGTTATCGACGTTTTGAAACATTTATGGGTGTTTATTGTTTATGATTATAAAATGAATGGAATGGTGGAACTTTAGATTACTAATACTGGTACATAAAAAAGAGTTTCTAGTGTGGGATGGTAGTAGTAGCATAGAGTTTCTTTTGAATAAAAGTTTTTTAGTATATATCTACTGGATCTTTACGGCCACGTTAGACGAATCGTCATCATCAAATTGAAAAAATAAATCATTTAAAGGTTATTATGGCGATTGCATAATCAAAAATAAGTCGATATTAATGATCAAACTGTAGGTAATTGGTCAATAAGTTCTAAGTAAGTAGTAATCTAACTACGTTGCTCTTATGCTGTTTCTTAGTTTCTAGGCTCAAGTGGATCAATTTTATTTGCCGATCGTACAAACAAAGAATTTAGGTCCGTAATAATAGTAAAAATGATACGCTATTTAACTTTTAAGCATTCCCTCGTGTATAAGAAAATAAAAGCCTGTCTCAATCTGTCGCCAGGGGCACGGGGCCGGACCGGCACAAAGCGGCTTAGTCAGGGGCTCGCTGTCACCATGGCCACGGACGACTCGGGCTGAAAGGACTGCAAACAACTTTTATTGTTTCCCGATTGTGGGACGCGCGACGCGACCGCCCGCGGGACGCTGGGCTTTTGAAACTTAGAAACAATACACATAAACATTTTATTTGTTTATTTTATATTCGAAATAGCTGGCGCGACCCAGACGTGAATTTATTTATTTTTCTAAAAAATGATATGAAATATGCACATTTCATACCCTGTAAATGAGTTCGAAAGTTAAACTTCCCGGCCTAGGCCAGTAAAGAATGTATGTATTTTCATTACATATCATAAGTTTGAATTTGGAATCTTTCTTCCTGAATATCTTGTAACTTGTTATAATGTTCTTTGGCCTAAATAGTTTAAATTTGGAACTCTACCGTATTACGCGTTCAGCACTCACAGCGCAAAAAAATATATAAAAAAAAGTCACTTGTTTAATTTTTTAGAAAAGCACTATACACACCTCGACCGGGAGAGCATTTCTGGTCTCGTATATAGCCGGCCTCGCATAGCTCGGCCGTCTAACTAACACTCGACCAGAAACGCGTACTTCCCGGTCTCGCGATGTAATGTACTATAATTTAAAGACTTTAAAGACAAAAATGAACAACGGTACACCACAATTTAAAATAGACTAAAACTAGAAAAAAACAAGCTGGTGTTTGAAATTTGCAGCTTCAATATACCGTAATTAGTCTGCGTTAGGGCTAACAAAAATGACTGATAGCACAATATATTAAGTTATTTTTTTAGTCAATATTTAATGTTATACACTTATTTAAAATATACTTACACACACACATATAGTACACAGACACACAGATGCACACGTTAAACTTATAACACCCCTCATGTTGTGTCGGGTGTAAAAAAAGAGATTCCATCCGAGTGAGGCCGAGCGTGGCAGCTAGTTTATTGATATAAAGCAGGTCTACCGCTTAATTTACCTGTATCAAGTATAAAGAAGAGAGCTCCGTGGTCCCCCGAGGGCGCCAGTCTGCAATCAGGAACAATGGGTGCCTGACACGGGGCCCATTGTGTCTTTACCGTTGAAACTTCGACGTAAATAAAGGCCTACGTTATTAATTACTGGAAACCTTTTCCTTATTCCTTCTTTTATTGTATTTTCTATTTATTTGTTTCCAAGTGTATTCAGTAAGCTGTACTTTAAGTATAAGCTAAAGTTTGCGTGGGATTTTAACTTATAATCTGTTAATAGTTATTTTACCACATACCTTATCTTATCCTATTATACCCAATGAGGTATTGTAATGTCGTTGGGCCAGATGCAATAGGTTAGAGTCACTCAGCGGGCTAAATATGTTGAGATTGTGGCTAATTCAGTCGTACGCAGTCTTTAAACTAAAATCTGAGTTGAAGATACTCGTAGGATAGTAAGAGTGGACAGGCTATACAACTACGAGTTCTGAAGCTGAAGTGGCAATGAGAGTTGTATATAGCTCAAAGAACCGACATGTACCTATTGGAATTCCAATATGCTTTGATGTCGACTCGGCATCAGAAAACGCAGACGTTTTGAGATTGATGCAAGTGAGGCGATGGACGCAAGCTGTTGCAAAACACCGTTTCTCGGTGAGGATTTTTCACATGAAAGAACCTTATTGAAATGCCGACTTATAGGGTAACATTCCGTTCCCTAAACTATTGAGTTAGGCTTCAAATCTCGCTACGACATGCCTAGGCATGTCGTTTGAGTGACACAAGTATTCTATTTAGTGGCAAGTGAGTCGTGTCACGCGTGTGATAGTTCAGCGAGAGTGCGGAATTCCCGGGAAGCGCATAAATCTCGGCGGATCCGTTTGACTAGGCTGTGTCGGCTTGTCTCGCGGTTGACAGACGGGAATTCTCGCTTTCAGTTATTGTTGTAGTGTAAGAACGGAGGACTGGTTTCTTGGAAGCCTTTATACATGATAAATATTTTCTGAGAGAATTAATGTGATGAATTTAGAACTAGGCTTTATTAAAAATCCTTAGTTATCTTATGTTTGATTTGTGGCTATTTTGAAAATATTTCGAGTTATCACTGTCGAATTAATTGCTTTCATTTGGTTCATTGGAATATAATTTTCATTGGATTAATTAATTTGGTTATATAAATACCTACTATCATACTTACTAATATTATAAATGCAAAAGTGTGTTTGTTTGTTGGTTTGTCCTTCAATCACGCCGCAACGGGGCAACCTGGAGACTGACATAGGCTACTTTTTATGCCGGAAAATTAAGGAGTTGCGGCGGGAATTAAAAAAACTTAAACCACGCGGAACTTTAATCAGGTAGTTATAACATAAAACTTTTTTGTCCTACACACTAATGCTGAGATCTATAGAGCGAATTTTGACTTTTCTTAGACTCAAGACATGGTTAATACGAAACAGAATTGTGTTACTCATATAAGCCCATCTCGTTTTATCTCTAAGTAAAGTCTGAGTCAAGTCAAAGTCTATATAGATCTTAGCATTAGACCGAACAGAAAATCAACAAAACGCCAGTCTGGCGCGGCTCTTTTCCGACTGAGCTTCTGAGAGATACTTTGAAGCAACGAGTAGTGTGCTTTGAAGTGTACAAAATGTTCAAATTATTACACACAAGTACTCTGTCCCTCTCGGTCTTTTCAAGAGAGAGAGAGAGAAATACAGTTGTAAATTCTGTCACGATTTGTTTTACCACTGTTCTGTTATTTGTTTGTGTGTAATAAAGTGTTTTTACTTACTTACTTACTTACTTATAGTTGAACACATTAACGTCACGTAGCATTTTTCCAGACTAGTTCCTTGACTAGAAAACACGTGTACTCGGCTCCAATAGTCGAGTCCTCTATGGTTTGACCTTCCCCGTCGCCGCGTCCTTGCGCCGCCCCGAGCCCGCTTCATTTGTCATCGGAACCCTATATCGGATGCGAGACAAATAGCAACGGCCCTTTTTCTGACACATTGCCCAGCTCGCGCCGCTCCCCGCGCCCCGCTCCCCGCTACCCGCTCCCAGCTCCCCGCTCCCCGCTCCCCGCACGCCGGAGCCGTTACAAATGGGCCCAGGCTTCGCATGCGACGGTGTTTAATGATTTAGGGACTAGAATGGGAGGTTGAAAAAATGCTTTATGCTATCGATCGAGCGAAAGGAATAAAGTTTGTTAAGTTTATCGATGTAGAGTGTGGATAGGTTCATGCGGTATTTTTTTTTGTCTGGGATATCTCTCTGTGCTTCACTCTTCTCGTGAATGGGGGTTGTGCAACCTTCCATTCCACGCAAGAAAGTGCTTGTAACTTCAACTGCATGTCAAATTTATAAAGCTGGTTTTAAGTTAATAACATACAAGACATAATGCAGCGTCTTGGTTCCACTCTACTCGATCAGGGGGACCGACTACCATCGCCTGAAGCAGTATTGTTTTAATTTAATATTGTCAGATATTTAGAATTATATCCTTATTTCACGGACGTCAAGGTACATGATATAAAAAGGTAATTTTGAAATAATGCTGCTTCAAGCGATGGTAGTAACACCCCTGTTGTCTTTACGCCGTTATACATATCGAAAAGTGATAATATAGGAAAATTGTACAATATTATAAGCACAGAGCTGCCAACCTGGAAACAGAAAACCTATACGATGCGCCAATGTTGCCAATTTTAATAAATATGAGTTAACTTCAGCAGAAAAATAAACATTTTCCCCACATACGAGTAAGTAAATACTTTTATTATTTCGTATTCCTGTACATAAAGCAGGTAATCTAAAACGCTACAAAGCTGGAGCGCTATCGGTCACTTGTTCACTTATTCACGCAATTTTGAACACTCTGAAAACGTAATGTACAACCGGAATTTATGTACCGTGTGGGAATAATATTTTTGATGGCTTTTCTTGCTGGAAAAGGTTTTATTTCCCGACTTTAACATATACGAATTCAAGTATCGTATTAATCTTTACACGAGACTAGCTAAATCAATCTGAATTTGCTCGGGCGTCATCTTTTCCGAATATCCTTTCTAAGTGGGCTATAAATTATGAAGCAAATCTATATACTAATATAAAGTTTCAAAATCGAGCGATTACAGCTGTATTACCTACATAAATAAGTCATACTGTGACTCATATAATATGTTGTATGCCAGTTTTTCAATTTTCCGGGATGAAAAGTAGTCTATGTCAGCCTTCAACAAAACTTACTTCAAAATTACGTTAATTAGCTGCTCTGTTGCGGCATGTTTCAAGGAAAGCCAAACATACAAACACACTGCAAGGTATCTTTACCTACAAAGGTACGTACCGATTAGAAACCTTCACGCAACTACGCAGAACAACGAAAGATGAATAATACCTGCTCGAGAACAATAAACAGAAAGGAAGAAATACTTTAGTTTATACCTACTTATGTTCAACCGATTTTGATGGAACTTGGTAGAGATATCTCTCTAAAACCTGTATACATGGACTTTCCTAGGATTCGACATATCTGTCCACAAATCCTAGAAAAGTCCATGTATACAGGCTTTTATCCCTGAAAAACAAAGAGTTCCCGCGCTTTTTTTTTCAAAAATTTAAATCTCGCGGATGAAGTTGCGGGCGTCATCTACTTTTAAATAAAAGATATATATTTAAATAGTTAGTTAGGGTGGATAGTTAGGTTATTTTAGGTTAGTTAACTTGAAAAAAAAACATACTAACTCAGACACCCAAGGATACTTTAGTAGCAACACTTCGTAAGAAACGGATCGACAAGATCCATAAAACGTTTTCAAAGTCGTTACAGCCATGTTTTATCGCGCGCCCCGGGTATTGGCACGTACGTACTGGCCGCGAACCTTTGCGCCAACCATCACATATAATGCCAACCGCCAGTGACTTCAATAACGTTCGGACATTCGTCGTTTTAATTATGTAAGCGGAATGTGTGTGTGTGTGTAGGAGGGGGGAGACTTTAGGGGGTCTTTGTTTGGTTATTTCCCCGCGGACCAGCGAGGCTTCACGTTACGACCGCGAAGGAATTGTTGTGACGACAATGACGTATGATAACCTAGATATAACGTGCAGAGCGGAGAGCTGAAGTGTGCCGCAAAATTATCCGCTATTTTAGTATCCTATCACAAATATATTTTCGGTTTGTGCCTAAAAAAGAACTGGATCGATTAAGACGAAACTTTCAAAGTTCGAAATTAACGTTTATTTGCATCAAAACTTGGAACATTGATGGGGCTAAATCAAAAATTCGTCTCAGGTGTCAAAGCCGAACTTTCAACTTAATAGCTTTATATACTTTATCCGCTATGACCATTTGCCAAAATTATTCGTTCTATACCCAATTATACTTTTAACTTGAAAACTTACACTAGAGCTGTGTATATGAGGTTCGTTGTTCCATTATGTTAACAGCTCTCCCCCAATCACTGCATTCCATTAGGCGTGAACGTAGCGCGCAAGCCTATCTACCATTAAAAAAAATCGTTTTTCACGTATCCGGCCGCGCTTCTGTCAAATCAAACGTGTATCTAAACAATGATCGGGTCGTTTGCGTGAGAGTAACGAATGTAACGGATTTATCGTCGACGTGTCGGGGCGTGGACGGCCGCTGTCAGATGTGAATTAAAACGGGTCTCGTTTTACCGATATCGTTTTAATGGTTACATCGGCCGTGTTTTGTTTGGCAGTGTATTTTTATTTTTTATGTTTCTAAAATATTTTTCATTTGATTTTGTAGCTAAAATTGTTGCGATATTAAACTAACGTTCGCTAACCCTCACCAGCGCTGGTAGTATGTGCCATAACCATACTTATTTGGTCACGTTTTTGACTGACGCGCTGAGCTAGGTGAGCGACAAATGCGGCAACGCGACTATATCAAACAGTAGTACCCTTCACATGGCCTATGTTTTTTGACGACCTCCGTGGCGCAGTGTTGGGCGCTGTTGTCTTAATGCGCGGAAGCCCCAGGTTCGATTCCCGGCAGGGTCAATTTGGGAATTTATAAGCTCTGAATTTTCCCTGGTCTGGCCTGGTGGGACGCTTCGGCCGTGGCTAGCACCCTACCGGCAAAGAAGTGCCGCCAAGCGACTTATCGTTCCGGTACGATGCCGCGCAGAAACAGAATGGGGGTATAGGTTGAATCACTTACCATCAGGTGAGATAACAGTTCGCCAATTATCTCACTCTCGACGAAGAGAGTTACAATTATTAATGATGTGTTTAACTGTTTAACTGGTTAAGATGACATTTGGGAAAATCCCTGAGAGATACATCCGGTGGAAGGACTTGACCATTATTTAACGTTAATAAACAGATCCCACAGGTTTCAAAAAGCCTGAACTCACGCAGGCCAAGTGGCGGGTAATCATATAATTAATCAATTCATACTAATATTATAAATACATAAGTGTATAAGTCTGTTTGTCTATCTATCTGTCTGTCTGCTACGCTTTAATAACGGTCAATGCTTTCAATCGATTTTGATGAGAGATACAGTGATAGATTGAAGGAAAGGACGTACTTAGGCTGCTTTTTATCCCGGAAAATTAGGAAGTTCCCACTGAGTTAAAAAAGCAAAGTCGCGGGCATCATATAGTAAAATGCTATAAAACGTACAGCAATATAACAAAGGCACTTATTTAATTTAATTATTTAAATGTAATCATTCAATCCAGTAAAAAGTGTTGGAGACGCTATTGAGATCAATTATGAAAAATATTCCATCATTATTAATAACACGACTGTATCTGAGTGAACGCTGCGAACCCTTGAACACGATCGAGGTATGCTCGCCTTCGCGCGCTGTTCACTGATCATTAAACACATCATTAATAATTGTACATCTCTTCGTCGAGAGTGAGATAATTGGCGAGGCATTTGCGAGACGTAATGTACACGTATGTGTTGTATTGTTTATATAATGTAACCTTTTTCTTTTTTAAGAAAAGAGCAACTGCTGAGTTTCTTGCCGGTTCTTCTCAATAAAATCATCTTTCCGAACCGGTGGTAGAGTCTTATCATAAGTGACACAAGTTGTCCTACATGAAATAAACAAATCATTTATCATTTAGGCGATGTCGACAACACTGCGCTGTGATGGTCTTTGTTTGCGATGTATTTCGAATCGTGTTGTATAATATTACCAACGACCTCAATTTACATAGACGGGCCCTGTCAAACAAAGAATGTGGACCTATTTTAATAACGCCATCTAGTCGGAAAAGCGGGACAGCGCTATGGCGAGGACAGGGACAGGCTTATATAGGGGAGGGGCATGCACTACAAGTCGGACGCCCAATTTTTTTCTATGAAAGGGCCCATCTAGTACCTACATATATATCGATGTATATTACTGTCTTAGTTCTAGTTTTAGGTTGTAGTGGCCGATTTTGATTTCGCTAAAGTTTAAGAAGTACCTACCTGATTTTCAAACTCAAAATCATATTTTATTTTGTTCAAATAAACTTATTGCAAACTGAAACTGCCTCGTTGGTCTAGTGGTTAACATGTTCGACTGCGGCCGACGAGGTCCCGGGTTCGAGTCCCGGGCCGGGCCATAATATTAGGTATGGGGTTTTTCCGACTAGAAATTCTCAGTACTAGACCGGAGTTAGGAAGCTGATGGTGTTTCACCCCCGTGCCTCGGAGAGCATGTTAAGCCGTCGGTCCCAGTTATTATCACTAACATGATAATAGTCGTCAAAGCTCGCCAACCCGCATTGGAGCAGCGTGGTGGGTCTAAGCTCTAATTCCTTCTCTTCTATGAGAGTGGAGGCCTGTGCCCAGCAGTGGGACGTTAATGGGCTGTAGTGGTGTAAACTTATTGAAAGTGCTTTAGAATCATCGAGTGAATCTTCCACTGGTTCGGAATGACATTCCTACCGAGTTATAACTAGACATATTATTAGACTTCAAGTTTCAATATCAATTGAAGTAAATTTCTTAAGTGCAATTCTCAAACATAAAAATAACTAACTTATAAAGCGGCGTACGGCGTACAGCGGCGTAGATCAAAGCGTAGCTTTAATTAAAGACCCGCCACTTGCAACTCCCTCCTGCGGCCCGCGCCTGGTCCTGTATGGCTAGCATGCGCACTACGAGTAAAAGTATGTCTACCCGTTATCTCTCTCTGTCTACCCAAGCTAACATGGTTACTTGTCTCGTTACGTCAAAAGTAGAGATAAAAGTAATATTTCTTAACTGTGGTATTTTTCTCTACGAATCTTTACATGCCGACTAATTTTTCTTGCAATATACTGCATTTTTTGCATGTTAGGGTAAACGGAAAATTAGCCGGCAACGACAACATCTATCTCTCTCGTCGCGAGATAATCTCGTTGTGCGCATGCTAAGCACACTGGTCTAATAGTTACCTATCGACCTATCTTCAAAGTCAAAGTCAAAGTCAAATAATGTTTATTCAATTTAGGTAGGTATACTACAATTATTGACGTCTAGTTATATTATAAAATATAATGGTGATAACCAGTAACGGTATTTTAAAACTAAAGATACGAGGGTTCCAAACGCGCCCTGGTCTGAGAAGAGCCCACAACAAACTCAGTCGGGGTTTTTTTTCATTATCACCATTTCACAAATAATCATCTTAACTAAGCAACTATCAGAGCCTAACTATTAGATCAAATCATTGCCAAGCTTCCTTGTCATTTAATTAAGTAATCTTTTACATGGTAATAGGATTTTTTAATGAGTTTACGTTTTACATTAACTTTGAACTTATTCAGAGACATCTTCAGCATATCTTCTGGGAGCTTATTGTAGAAGCGGATACTGTTTCCAACATAAGTTTTCTTCTAATAGTTAGTTCACTAGAGAGTGATATATAAAAGATCATCATGGAGTGCTTTAGTTTTAAGGCAGATTTTATAGCTGATGGTGGTGGCTAAACGTGGTTCCTATACGACCATGGTTCTGACCCGTATGATTAAATAGTGTGCTATCACGCTGAGCTTGGATTTTTGAGTAAAAAAATAGTAATTAGTTAGTAGTATAAAAATAGTAATAAAGTTCACCGAGTTTCCTGCTGGTTCTTCTCGGTAGGAACGGCATTCCGAACCAGTGGTAACCAGTGGATTCGTTCGACTATTCTTTTAAGCACTTGTAAAAAGTCTATTTGTATAAAAAATATTTGTATTTGTATTGAATTGGATGCGTCTGAATACGTAGCTTAAGAGTTATTTGAAACGTTTAAAAAATGTGTGGCGCAATGCCATATAAAAGTGCTCCACGGGCGGCGTAAATATTGTCATTTACGACTAACTTTGGCGACCAATTTCGCTGAATACATCCACTCGAGGCTTAAGCACATAAGTGGCGCTTCAGTCACAAAATCCCTCTGCACGCGGCGCTCAGCTAACTGCAAGCCGTCCCGCTCGCCCCGGCCGTCTCGCTGTAATCACGTGAGCGTGATTAGCGTGACAGGTAGCTAGTTAGCTAATGTAGCTTATGGCTGGTCGCACGTTAGCTACTATTGCCTCAGCCGGTTTCTGAATTGAGAATTTCGTGTCGTTATTGAGCAAAGTATTGGAGTATTAGAGCTTGAGAAATCTCAAATTTGACAGTTTCGAAACTTATATCTATGCATAACAGCACATTTGACACACATAAGCGCATTTGACAGTGCTTAATCTTCCTAATCTGTATGAATGTCGCCTCGTTTGACTAGCCACGGGCTAAAATGCATTCGTCGTTGTATTAGTCGAACTATAAGCATCCACTGCTATACTATAGTTATCTTCTACTCGCCGCAGTGTTGCGCTGCTTTTAGGTCTTTAGGTTAGCGACGAGACTGTGATGTTTATACAAAAACGTATGCGATTGATTTTGATGTTTTCGTTACAAATTTTTAAGTTCGAGCCCAGACTCCTGACGAGGACACCAAAGTCATGAACCATTAGGCTATCAACGCTTTAATAGAAAATCATACTAATATTATAAATGCAAAAGTGAGTTAATATTGTACCTGTATTTGTATGTAGCTAACAAACATGTACTTAGAAACATTATCAAAATTGACATCTAATTATGCGTGTTGTCCACGTGCTTATCGGACAGGTGTCCAGCGTGACAGCGTGACACTAATAGCTACATCGCTTATTAGCTACCTGTCACGCTAATCGCGCTCACATGTTTACCGCTCGGGACATATCAAGGATATTTACACGCAACCGTGGACAGGTGATTGAGCGAAAATGATCTAGTCTTACTAATATAATAAACTAGATAATGCCAGCTTCGGCTAGACTTCATCCGAGGGGGTTTCAAGTTTTCCGATTCTCGCTGGAACTCTTTAATTTTCTGGGATAAATGTAGCTTATGCCCTTTCCCGGGATTTCATCAAAATCGGTTGAATGGTTGGGCCGTGAAAGCGTAGAAGACAGACAGACAAACCCTCAACAATGTACAATACGACGTAGACATTGACTTCCGCAAAGTAGCGACCATTTCTATCCCAGACATTTCTAACTACTTACCCTTATATAAAAATATACTTTTCAACCATGAATTATATTTTATCATTGGTTTCCTTTTCCGTTGGTTTCTAAATCCATAGTAGTTCTAAAAAGTCAAACCATTTTTTGTGTGGGAGGTAAAATTTTTTGTCTTGCGATGGTCTGCTCAATTCAAATTCACAGTAAGTGTATTTATACGCTATTGATGCACGGTTGTCTTATAAGTGAAGTGGTCACTCCCGGCTGAATTCCAGGAGCGCTTCAGATGGTAATGGCGACGTGGCTCCGCCGCCCTGTGCCAATTCCCCACATTCTTGCAGATGTGGACAGGTTGGCTGCTTTTAGATAACTGATGACGTAATAATACCTACTGTGAACCTCTTGACCTAATATCCAATCGGGGTCAAAGATGTTTACACGCTATATTACGAGGATCTAGCTGATTTGCTTCCGATTCGCTCATGTGGAATATCTCGAAATTATCGTAGTGAGAGTCAATAGACAACCGACCTGCAAAGCCTAGAACGTCTTGACCCAGTTGACTAGCCTGTAAGTTTTGCCTTTTGTATATAAAAACTTGATATTACATTTTTTTTATCCACTTGAAAATTCTTCATTTTCCGGGATAAAAAGTAGCCTAGCGCACTCTTCACGTATCTAATTATATGCATAAAAACTGTCATTTACTCTGTTGCGGCTCATAAGACAAACCAACGAGCAACACTCACTATCACACAACTTTTAAGGCAAATCCTATATCTTTCTTAGGACCGAATACTGAACGTATCTTATTACTTATAAGTAGGTAAATTCTTTATTTTGCTTGTCTATATATTTTTATTTGATGGCGGCCAAAAGTAGGCTAACCGACTGTATTTTCATATAGAGAAAGTGCACCTCAAGAGATGTTTCATAATAGGTATTTTGTCGTTCGAGCATTTTTATTAAATTCCATTTTTAAATATTGCTTTTAAAAGTGTAGAAATATATTATGTTACATTAAAATATATAAAAGAGTAATTCTACATTTGCACAGACAAATTATAATCTTAGCTTGCCCTTCCTAATCTTTAACTGGACAAAATAACATACTAAGTTATCTTAAAATTACCCTATTTTTATTTTTATTTGTGATTTTTTTTTTTTTTACAATGTAATACTTCAAATTTTGCCAAAAATTTGCAAAAAAATTAATAATAATGTAATTTTTTAAAAGTCATACTGTTTCTCTGTTTTGTTAACTATGGGTTTGTAAAATTGCCTGAAATAAAGAATATTTATCATTTATTTATTATTTATTAATATCTTCCTACGCAATGTGTCTCATTTCAGATAGATATCCTATTGATATTCACATTCATACATCACTTGTCCAAATCACACCGCTCAAACATCGGGGCAATCGATTTACCTATTAGTGGAACAAACTACGCCACTTACACATTTACGCAAGATAGATTGCATGTCGCCCAGAACTTCTCGTGTTCCGGACATGATGCCCCATGAATTTCAGTTTCCATTGAAGCGTGGCCGAGAAAATCAAGTTATAACGTTCGTAGCAAACGAGTTATGGTTTGCGTGGAGGCGGAATGTGTCGAGGTGCTCTGCGCCTGCGCGGGGGAGCAATCAATAAGGCCGCAGCCTCAGGGCTTAGAGCTAGGGCTGCTAACCCGTTGAAATCAATCCTCAATCTTGACAGCGCACGTCATACGTTGTCATTCAATTTTGGATTGGAGTTAGTAGAATGGCTTTCATACGCATCTATCAAAAATACTTCATATTTATTCATATAGTGAGTAAGAATACAAGATTTCATAGTAGTTAATTTATGCAAGTGTCGGACAAGAATATTTGGTCCACCTATGAAGGAAGAGACGTTGTTTTCTCTTATTTCTGTGTCAAAGTTATTATTGTTCCCTATTATTTTATTTCCACTTTCTTTTTTGTTTAGGTCTTCTAATTTATTTTATTGTGAAGTAATTAACAAAAAATCAAAATTAAGAAGATCGCGAGTGGCAAGCAATATCCGAAAACTAGCAGGATCTAATCGCGCAAGCTATGAAATTTCTGGTAGGCATTGTAGATTGTTACAATATGATTAATATTTGTTACCCTTGTAAGAATTATGATAGATACCGTCGTCCCTAGCCAACAATTAAACCGCTAACCTAAATCGCAGTCTCGCATAAACCTCAACGCCACAGCGCCACAGGCTACAGGGGGTTACTACCATCGCTTCAAGCAGTATTATTTCAAAATGTCAGTTTTATGCCACGCACCTTGACGTCACTAAAATAAGGATTATAATTCTAAAATCTCAAACTCAAATAGTTTTTATTCAAGTAGACTTTGACAAGTGCTTTGTAATCGTCGAATGAATTTACCACTGGTTCGAAATGACATTCCTACCGAGAATAACCAGAAAGAACCCAGTGGTTGCTCTTTTTAAAAAAGAAATTTACTATTACATCCATGCGTAAATGCATTGCTGGAAAGAGTATAATCCATGCTCTTTTATAATTTAAGTAGGTACATAATATTCAACAGTATAATAAGCTTTTTTTCGTAAAGTCAAATTTAAAATAGGTTGTAGATTTTTTTTACAGAATTTCAATATCAAAACAATACGGCTTTATGCGATGGTAGTATTGCCCCCAGGTAATGCGACTCGAATCGAATCTCAGGACGCTTCTCTCCCGACCGCGTCGGCTGTTCCGCCATTCACCCATTCACTAGATTTCTATTCATATCGTATTGGAAAATACAGAAAGCTATTTTCCAACTTATGAAAAGTCCGTTCAATAATTTTCTGCCATTGTACTCTCCATGAACTCCAACCCTATGTTATTAACTCAAATAATATATATTTTTTTTAATTCAAAATAATACAATAGAACTTAATGCTAGCTAGCCTAACCTAATTACTATATAAATCATGCCCACGTGGAATGGTGGCAAGAATGCTGGCTACATTTCCGCGCTGGACAGCCAGGCTGATCCTTTGCGCAAAAAATGAGCCAGCCCTTCTGTCACCAGATGAGGCAATTAACCGCGGTGAAATATCTCGTAAAAAATAAGAAAAAAAGCTATAATTATTTCTTAAATAATTATAGCTTTTACCCTTCTTGAGCCTAAATCTTAGTGATGCGGCAAGAAAGTGACCAATGATGCTTTAAAGACGAGCACGTGAGGTGGCAGTAGGCTGGGTAATGTAACTCGAAATAAGAATAGAATTTCTGTACCTAGACCTATACCAGTTAACAATTTCACCTTACCCACTTTCAAGGAAAATTGGAAGAAAATTTTATTCGAGGGATAAGCTTTACCTTGTTTCACTTTCTTTCTGTTATATAAAAGACATATTGTAGTGAAAACTTCTTTAGGCGCGTTCAGCACTTTTTGGTAGGGGGTAAAAATGTGGAATACGCGAGACTGACACCATTCTTCTTAAGACAAAATGTCTTAAGTAAAATATAGTACATTCGTAATTTTAAACTATAATCCCTTTGTTTTAAGGTTTATATTTAAAAGTGATGTGTAACCGTGAGTTGTTACGAAGACAAAAGGTCTTAAATATAATTATAGTACATTTGTAATTAAACTTGCCTTAATGCCTTAGTTTTAAGGTTTATATTTTAATTATGTTAAATGTGCTGTGTTGTTATTTTTATTTATTTTAAACTAGCAGACTTGCCCGCGACTTCGTCCGCGTGAAATAAGTTTTTTTAAATTCCCACAGGATCTCCCTAATTATATACATTATAGCCCATGTCACTCACAAATAATGTGGCTTTTGATTGGTATCAGAATTTTCAAAATCGGTTCAGTAGATCCAGAGATTACCCCCTACAACGACACAAACTCACAAACTTTACCTCTTTATAACATTAGTATAGATATTCGTTTTCACTTATATAGGCAGTCCCTATGACTGCCATTTTTTTTTGTATAAAATAAATAAAAAGTTACTATTTTTCTGAATGTGTAACGTGTCGCGGTAAAAATTAACATCCTGAAAAATACGCAATAATAGGAATTTATTAACATACAAGTTATTGAATTTTTTTATGCGTGACAATTGACAAAGTGACAACGTGAGGGCTTTAGGTATCATTTGTTTTTATTTTAACAAAATTGTACTTTACATTTCATAGGACTAAGCGCCACTGATGCCATTGTTTTTGTATTGTTTAACAGTTCTAATTTTACAATATTCATTATACTTGCCTTCCTGCACTTGGTCAACATTTCAGTAAATAACTGCTTGATCTCGTAACTTACCTGTAAAGAAAAACAATTTATGATTTTAATTAAGTATGAAAATTTAATTTCCCATTTCCCACAAACATCCTACCGAAGGTTGACAACCATTAGGGCGAAAACAAACCGCGTACCAAAAAACTTGTTGCGCTTACTTTTATATAGAGCTGCACAGACTGTCGTGGCAGGACAATACTTGTTTCCTTTATGAAAAGGGCTTTTTTCTAGACGTTTTAATTTTCCTTTCTTTAGTGTTTTTGCTACGCTGTCCATCCGTGCTTTGTGAACTGCAGCACCAAATGAGACAATACTTTTTGTTGCAGATTAAGGTTTAATTTAAATAAAGACACACCTGATCAGTTTCAATTTAAATAAAACTGAATTTTGAAGTCAGAACTATGCATCTGTACCGGTGGGATGGGATCTGATCTAAATAAACTTTAAAGTTTTTGTTACGACGTAGCATTCAACGTAGCAGTGTAGCACATACTACGCATATCGTAGACTGAGGAGTACAAGGGCCTCCGTAAAAATCTCTTACGTTTTCACGGTTCAATTGTTTAACCGATTTTGACGAAATTTGGTACAGTGATAGATTGTAACGTGGAGACGGACAAGGGCTCCTTTTCAAAGACTTTCTGTGGGATTTTGGAAAAGCCGGACAAAGACGCGCCCAAGCCAATACAATATAAAAAGTAAAGTCCTGACTTCCACAATGAATTCTCTACTCATGTAATTACTCGGTTACTAACTTATCAACCCCCAATCCAAAACATAGAACCTGGAAAGCCGAAATTTTGACAGAGGTGTTACATAATGCTACTAGCTAATGCCCGCGACTTTGTCCGCGTGGATTGAGGATTTTTCCGTTCCCGCGGGAACTCTTTAATTTTCTGGGATAAAAGTATCCTGTGTGTTATTGACTATCATTCTTGATCATGATCTTTCTCTGTGCATCCGGATCCGTTCAGCCATTCAGGCATTGAGTAATAAAAAAACCAACCATCCATCTAAATTTTCGCATTCATAATATAAGTATAGAGTACAGATTTATGGAATAAGGCTTGATCTTTTGAAACTCTGACGAGAGTATAGCTGCGGGTAGCGGCTAGTTGTATATTTTTAAGCAAAAGTGAGCCCCGGTCATTAGCGGCAGCGAGTAATTTATCGCGCGGCGCCAACAGCAATTTCAACACAGCCGAACTCTTCCAAACTCCACAACAACTTATTGGTTTCAAGCAAAGTTATATTTCAAAGCGCGTTCACAACAAATAAGTCACTTGTGCGAGTGTAATTTCGAAATAATTTGAAAAATAAATACATTTTTTTAAGGTTTGCGTAGCAGTGCAAGTACGATTTAGGCGACGACGCTTTCTCGTGGCTTGTATATTCTCAGTTCTTGACTTAAACTTCTTTAATCTAAACTGGTTATGCAAACGTAAAAGTACATACTAACTTACTAATTTTAAAGTCTAAGTAATCACTAGTTACTGAATCTAAAATTGATTATTAACATTTAAACTAACGTATTCGTTTAAAAACGTTTCTATGCAATGATCTTTTACATATAAAAAAAATCTTGATGCAAATACACCTATATCGTTTGCTTCTATAATTAAAGGTTGTCTGGAGGAGATCACTTTTGCGTACTTCTTATTTATTCTTGCTTGTTAACTTTATTATTTCTTTTTAATGTTTTGTGTAGCAATAAAGCATTTATCTATCTATCTATATCGTCTAAATCGTCCATAGCGTTCCATATAATATAGCCACAGCGCTATGGCGACCAGCAATCTGTGCCTTTTGATAACGCGTTTACGAGCATCAGTTTAGTGTGTCGGGTCTTGTTTCCCTGCAGTTTACGGAATATTCTAGTTTAGAGGCACCGACACGAATAGCTCCGACTTCCGAGAGGCGGCGAAGGTTATTCTATCTTTTGTCTCGATATTCCAGACTCCAGTCAATGTAACATCGGCTCTGTGAGAGCTTGATTGCATTAAAATGATAACTAACTTTAGAGATAGGTACCACGCGTTTATGCCTGGCTGCAGGTGACCGAATATCCATAATCATGTTTATTATAAACCGCGTGGATAAAGATTTTTGATTCACACGAGCTTAACGTTTGTTAACGATGTTTAATCCTCACGGGCCATCCGATTATTTATCTGTTTTTAATATATGTTATAGCTTGAACATCGTAGACGCACATGGACATCTTTATTATCCCGGGAAAGAAAAAACAATATGTATCTATTTATTCATTTATATGATTATAAACTAGCTGATGCCCGTGACTTTGTTCGCGTTGATTGAGGAATTTTTGACTCTTTAATTTTCCGGTTATTCCAGACTAAATATAATCTATCTCTGTGCCAAATTTCATCCAGAGCCGTTCTTGCGTTATTAAGTAACAAAAATGCATCCACATGCATGGCTTTTTAAGTCTAACTTAAAATGCAACAATGTAACGCAATAAAGGCTTTATTAATTTATTTATCCATCTATCCATACAAGCTTAGATACTAAAACTTAAAATGTGTCCGCGTGTCAGTCTATTTGTCCATCTGTTAATTATTCCCGACGCAAGCGCTGGACCCAGCACTCTAAGATAGTAGGGGTATGTATGGTAGTTAAATTAAACCCATATCTCTAAACGGTTTCTACACGGCACCATTCCGTTCTCTCATTCATCGTTAGCTCGTCAGCTCGTCAGTAATAAGTATCAATAAGTTTAACAAATGAACGCAACAGGAGCCGGTAACGTGAAGGAGGCATAAGTACTCAGGTACTTCCAGCAGTAGCAGAACGAATGAAAGTTGTTGTTGAAATATTACGGCTCCGCGCAGGCATTCCTCTAAAAGCGAGCAAAATTAAATTTACAAATTCTCGTAAACCGAGAACTGGTGGGCTATTTTAAGAGAGAACTCGACAAAAGCAGAAAGTTTGTAAAGTATTTGTAATGTAACCGCTATGTTATGTATCAGGATCCCTGTGGATTCGCTTGACGAATCGAAAACGCTTTTATTTATTCCGAAATAAAAAAATGTATTTCTATTTATATTTTAAAACTATGTCTAGCAGTCAAAAAGTGCGCGCGCTTTTTTACGGAGCCAGGCATACTAGTATGACAGGACAAAAGACGTTCGCCTCCGACGCGGACCTTTCACGCAAGCGTTTTGTCCTGAGCCGCGGCCCCTTGTAATTCTTAAGCCAAATAAGAAAGAATTTCGTTGTCAAAAAGAATGGTTGTTAAATTCATATTATTACACAGCATTATGACTTAGTCATACTCTAATACTTTAAATTGCGTATACATTCATACGCAAATTTGTACTATTAAAAAAAGTTAAGAGTTGAAATCGCACTCTAAGCTGAGTAAGTCATAAGAATCTTAAGGTCTTAAAGCCACATTAATATCTAAGAAAAGTTCTAGTTTTTGTGATTAATGGATATGGATCACGACCCTCAGCAATAAAAAATACGAAGTAGATAGCAGAGAACTCGCCAAAGATTCCCACCAGTTCTCGGCGCGTTAAAATCTCTACTGACATATTTTGTTCCCAGCTATTCGGAACGCAAACCGTCGCGCGCCCATAGTCCTATTAATTGACTTGGCGAAAAGCGAATTTGAAACAAATTAAAGCCTCCCGATTTCAATTAGGTTTGCCAGATATTAAATCACTAATTTTGGGACACTAGCCGCAAATTTCCAATTTGTTTTGAATCGTATTTCATCCAATTGAATAAATATTCCGGTAAAAAGCCAAATGACAAGTAAATTTCGCAATTCACCCTAATTTTTCACGTCATTTCTCAGTGACCTTACAATATTTGTAATAAAACATATTATTATAATAGATGATGCCCGCGATTCGTCCGCGTGGATTAAGGTTTTTTGATTTCCACGGGAGCTTTTTTTTCCGGGATAATAACCTCGGGTTACCTATATCCGTCCCTGGGGTGCAACCTATCTCTTTTTCCAAATTTTATCAAAATCCGTTCATAAGATGTGCCTGGAAAGCGTAGCAGACAGACAGATACACTTTCGCATTTATAATATGCGTATGGATGTTTCATTCATCTGTGGACTCCACTTGTTTTTCCATAAATTACTCTGATCCGATGGAAGCCGGGTGGCAAGCTGGTTTTTTTATAATTTATTATATTATGTAACATAAGATTTGATTGATACAATAAATCATATTCCGCAAATTGAAAGCTTTCGTTGCATTATTTACTGACGCACAATCGATGCTCGTATTTGCGCGGTGGCATTGTTTGCAACATTATTGTTTCGGCGTATTTATTAATCAGTATTTCGTATCGCTCATTAATGAGTTTCCATTTCCGACGATAAATAATGGGGACGTGTTGAAACTTTACAATAAAATTGTTCCGAGCCGAGGCCTTTAAACAACGCGGCGGCGCGCGCTCGAGTTAGGTTCACCATCGCTTTGATATTTGAAATAGGAGTTGAGGTTTTCCCAAATAACTGTCACTGTGGTTTGAGTATAAAGGATGTGATGAGTGGAATGAAATGAAATGTTTTATTTCATGTAGAACTCATGTTACTTCTGGAAAGTGGTTGGAAAGGTAAATGGTACTGAAAAGAGCAGTCAATGGTTGTTTTTTTCAAGATATTTTTTGCAGTCAAGAAATCAACGTTGTAATTTTCTGTGCAACATGACAATCGTAGAATACCAAAGTTACTATTACTTAATTTGAGCTATTACTGCGTCACCATAATATTTATTCCATCTGGCTTTGTAGTAGTTAGGTTTAATCATCATGTTTTTCTTCACCATTTAAGAAAGTTATATTAAATAGTCAGACCAGACCAGAGAAAATTCAGAAATTTGATCTCTAGGCAAGCTCCCATAGTTCCGCTGGTCATTTCCTATTCACACAATATTTTAGTAACATATTATACACATACAACATATTATATAAAAACAAATTTGTTACACCAGTGCAATATGTTAGATATAACAGCAGATGTAACGGCACGCAACATCGGAGCCAGAAGTAGGGGCATTAATGAGCCGCGCTGGGAGGCTTTGGGTTAACTCTAATGAAGCTATTAGCTGACATACCGCCGATTTGTTGACATTTAAACGAATATATTGAGTAAAAGAGAATTACCATATACCTATACCATACATTATACTAATACTATAAATGTGAAAGTGTGTTTGTTTGTTGGTTTGTCCTTCAATCACGCCGCAACTGAGCGACGGATTGACGTGATTTTGCATAGGTATAGTTGAGGACATGGAGAGTGACGTAGGCTACTTTTCATTTCGTAAAATTAAGGAGTTCCCGCGGAAATTAAAAAACTTATTCCACGCGAACATAGTCATGGGCATCAGCTAGTCTATACTATATAAAATACTAATTTGCTAAAGCCTAATTTCATGCCCATTACTGCGCACGAATCTCTTCTCAGGATGAGAAATGTTTAGTCATAATCCACCACACTGGCTAAGTGCGGCTTTGTGCCTGGCTAAGGGCTTTTGTGCGACAATGTAACTTAGACTAAGCGTACTGCATGCAAAATGGTATCGGGCTGAAATTCATTCGTGAAGTTAGAAATAACTTATTTTTAGACTTTTACTAGACGATGAATTCGTCCGCGTGGTATAAGGTCTTTGAGTCCCGCGGGGACTCTTTAATTTTCCGGGATAAAAAGCCTATTCCTATACCAAATTTCATCAACAATACAGTGAAGAAAGAGATGGGCCGTGAAAGCGTAACAGACAAACAGATACACTTTCGCATTTATAATATTAGTATCGATATGGATATAGGGGCTCCGTCTTGTGCCGCTTGTTTCGAGCGGGAACGCTCCTACACGCTTGGGAACGCCCGTCCACCTAGTGGGGGGTCATCCCCCAACGCCTATCGGTGTTCTGTGGCGATCCATGCAGGAGACCTCCGTCCAACAGTGGACGTCTATAGGTTGAGACGACGACGATAGGGCTTGGTGAAATCACTTTGTTACAAAATCCATTTATTTTTCCCAGCTTTAATGTACTTATACAAATCGTGCAATCGATTTTTAACCATTAGTGACGTTATCTTTGGACAAGGCAAACTACGGACAAAGAAAATTTGTCGTGTTTTCCTGTCGCAGCAATCCGTGCGAGCTGCACTCACAGGACAGAAACGTGTTTCCCCACGACGCGAACGTCGCGTGCACGTTTTGTCGTGTCCTGTCCATAGTAAGGAAGATTCCACCCTTAATACGACGTAAAATATATTCGGTTTCAAGAAGGAAAACTTGTAAGCACGCGTTGCCAAGTCTGAGTTTTATGAGCAATATTGGTGAAGGTACGGCACTTCGAAGGTCGGGAGTAAGTTTCATTGGTCATTTGCCGAATTGAGAGCTGCTTTACGGCGGCACGCGAGGCGCACCTCTTACGCCTAATCTTTATGAACGAATAAAACGAAACATAAACGTGCGTCCTAACTAAACGTGAGCGGTGGATGTATTTCGGGGATGTCATGCGTTGGTACAGAAAACGTAGACCCACACAGTCACAAAAATACCTAGTTTCAAGGGATTTCCCTTTTTGGATGATAACGTTGACCAATGTTAGGGGCTGAGTGGGTGAAGAACACTTATGAATGGGGATGATACCTGTGTCAAAAATAAATTATTTCTTACTGATTTTTAAATAGAGGGTTTTCTAAAAGACCTTAAATTCACATCCTCCACATAGTTTTAAGTTTGATAACCATTTTAAAATGTAGATTAAAGAAAACAGTGCGTTGAAATTTGATGACGTACCAACTATGTATCATCAAAACTTCCATTTTTAAGTTTGATAAAGCGTCGCTGATTTGATTGAGTTGTCATCATCCGTTTGGCTTATATCTTTTATCCAGTAAAGTCGAATTGAACTGTTTACGATTTGTGTCAGATTAAATGAGATTTAGGTAGTTAAATTCTACACAAATTGTATTTAAATTAAATAAATTATTTTGTCTAAAATCACTCACTAGGTCAACTCTGCATACAATAGCTAAAGCAAATCGTAATCATTTGACAGCTTAAAACGTATATTATTTGAACTGTTTAAGGAGTTCATACATGCTTTTTTTCGCGCAGTCATCAATGAATTCCATAAGTAGGAATATCTGTTTGACAAACGATTACGATTTCCTTACACAATCGGGGGGCAGGATCGAAATTTCGTAATTTATAGAGTCGAATCCGGCAGGAGTTTATCAAATGATTACCCCATGAATTTTTGGACTGCACAGCTGATATGGCATAAATGGATAGGAGTGACGCCCCCCAGCAATGAGGAATACGGCGCAGAGAGCATTCCCTAATTCTCTGTTCTTGTTTTAACAACATCAGCGGTAACAAAGGACGGCCCGTAAAAGGTTGTAGACTTACTACTATCGCTTAAAGCAGTAATATTTTAAAATGACAGTTTCATACGATGTACATAACATAAGGATTATAATTCTGAAACAAGTGCGTGAACAATACTAAATAATACTGCTTTAAGCGATGATAGTAAGCCCCTTGTTCGCATCTTTGCGGCTATCTCGACGAGCAGGTGGGCTCAGAGGGCTCAGGGTAGCGGTCACGAGGGTTATTATAAGTGTTGTGTTGTTTTACGACTCTGTGTGTGTGTGGCTCTAGTTTACAGATTTAGTTGGTCGTTAAATCCATGTAGGTATCTGTCACCGTAAGATTGTAAAAACCGTTAGATAATAATCTAACTCGCGTAATTGCAAACTGTCGAAAGATTACAATTTAACGAATTATTTTCCGGTAGATTGTAATCTGATAGTTATTTAAACCTGACAAAACCTAAGTGCCCTACTTGCACTACTTGATTATTTATGTCGAACCCTAACCTAACCTACATGAAACAGACAAGAAAACGTAAATACAATGAATATTTCCAAAATTGACACTCAGAACATTGAACGGTTCACAATCTTTCGACAGTTTATAATTTTGCGAGTTAGATTATAATCTAACGGTTTTTACAATCTTACGGTGACATATCCACTCAATGTCCTCCCGACCGAATTTCGGCCACGGCGGCCTGTCTCCAGAGAAATTAACCATCTGCGCGGGAAATTTTATAGTGCACAAGTGTGTGCGCATACACAGGTGTACTGTCTGTTCCTTTACTTTCATAGCCCGATGGCACGGAATATCCGCAAGACCGGAGAGAGATCAAGCGCATACCTTAATTTTCCGGGTTAAAAAGTAGCCTATGTCACTGTCCAGGTCCCCACCTGTACCCTTGCAAAACATCCGTTTCTCAGTTGCGGCGTGATTGAATGACAAACCAACAAACAAACACACTTTCGCATTAATAACATCAGTATGATTTTATGATATACACTCTTATCTGAAAACTAATTTAAACTGAAAAATGTGAAGTGCGCGATGAGTTTCAGCCTCGCCAGTCGCCATGTAACTCTCGCTTGGGGCGTGAGAGCAAACATCGAAGTCTGGGGTTAATATTATCATAATGGCGGTCGTTAACATAATGAACCGGTTATCAGACGCGCCGGGAGCCAGTAATTAGCGAATCATCCCCCGTCTCACAGAGCGCAGATCTCATCGCGGAGAGCAAAAACTGGCGCCGCGTACTGAATTTATAGCAGGAATAGCTGATGCCCGCGACTTAGTCCGCGTGGAGTAAGTTTTTTTAATTACCACTGGAACTCCTTAATTTACTGGGATAAAAAGTACAGGATCAGTCTCCAGGTCCTCACTATGCAAAAAATCATGTCGATCCATTGCTTTGTCGCGGCGTGATTGAAGGACAAATCAACAAACCAACTAACAAATACACATTCGCATATATAATATTAGTATGATGATGTAAATAATTCTAAGTTTTATTTGATGAGAAATTAGCGCTCATCTGAATACTAGATGATGCTCGCGACTTCGTCCGCGTGGCACGTGGATAAGACCATCATGTGGGAAATTGGGAACTCTATGATTTTCCGGGATAAAGAGTGGCGTCCTTCCCTGGGATGTTACCCACTTATCCCTGTACCTAACATCAAAATCAGTCGAATAGTTGGACTGTAAAAACGTAGCGTACAGAATAACAAAGATAAGTAGACATAGAAATACACTTTCGCATTTATAATATTTGAATGAATTAGTTCCTCCGATTAGAAATTTGCGCGTATCCGAATATTAGCTCTGATAAAGTTGTATTTTATTCCAACAACGCGAAAAGTTCGCTCTAAACTATTCTATTCAACTGCTATTTAGCATTTGAAGCCCCATGATCATAATGTGTGTTAAGTCAGCCAATCTGCACTTGACCAGCGTGGTGGTCTTGACCATTCTTATAATAGAGAGGATACCCAACGTCAATAGAGTAGGCTGGCGGTGGGTGGAGATGACGACGACAATGCTTGGTATATAACACGGAACTAGAATAGAATAGAACATTTATTAACAACAATATAAGAAAATATATCGCATGGAAAATGGCGTGGAGAAGTGGAATGGCCGTGAGTGGCGGATAGCGGTGTAGCGGGAAACGAAATCCAAATTACAATAATAAAAACGTTTGTGAAATGGAGTGAAAACTCGCCCCCTGCAGCTAGGGCTGTCACCACCGGCTGATGTGGAATCTACAAAAAACATATAAATATCCATACTTAAAATTATAAATGTGAATCTGTCTGCTACGTTTTCACGGACCAACTGGTCAACCGATTTTGATAAAATTTGGTGCAGGGCTAGGTTGTATCTCGGGAAAGGCCATACCTACTTTGTATCGAGGAAGATTAAACAGTTCCTGCAGGAATCAAAAAACCTTATTCCACGCGGACGGGATCGCAGACATCATCTAGCTAACTATAAATGAGAAGGTTTTGTGGGTTACCTGTACACGGTTCATTTGGTTATAGCTAAGATAGCTTACATCTTGCATGCGGACATCAGCTACTTTTTATCACGAAAAATCAGTTTTTATTTTCTAGATTAGCTCTTGGCTTCAACAAACTTGCTGGCAACTGGTGATGCAGCCTAAGGTTGAGCGCGCTTGCTTAGAAGATACCTATTCACTCTTGATTTGAAAATACCAATACTAAAAGTCAACGGGAAAACAGAATCCGGGAGGGCATTTCATATCTTAGCGGTTCGAATTGACGAAGCAAATCGCTTATTTTTGTTAAGTTCTATTTTAGTTATCTCCACAGAGATATTTTGAGCCTGTAATAATTATTCCCACACACGTTATAATTATTCTTAAGTTTTTACACAAACTTGTTTCTAATTATTCTCATGTACACATTTTATTATGTTGACCGAAGGCAACCCTAGCTGAAGCCAAACTATCACATATATAGATGCTGGAAGAAAAATAGCCTTTATTACATAGGTATTAAAGGTAAACCGTGGTATTTCGATGTACTACCCTATACCCTATTAGGGGTACGGGCCTGAGGCAATTTGTTCAGCGTTACGTTAGGTATTTCTGTTAACTATACTGAAATAAAAGGTTTTTTAGGGTCTTGTGTGGGAATATTATTAAAACAGATGCGTTGGCTTCATAGCGCAGTGGTTTTATGGATTCATTTTTAAAAGGTTTCAGGTTAAATTATAAAGTTGGAAGATATGTCTAAGGTGGGCTTCTTCTTGTGCCAGAAGCAGTTTGGAAGATCCGTAAAATTAGTTTTTAGTTTGCTTTACTATTTTTATATGAGTTTTGCCATTTGAATATAGACATAAGCTACTTTTTATCACGAAATATCAGTTTTTATTTTCTAGATTAGCTCTTGGCTTCAATCAAACTTGCTGGCAACTGGTGATGCAGCCTAAAGTTGAGCGCGCTTGCCTCGAAGATACCTATTCACTCTTTTGAAGATACCAATATTAAAAGTAAACGGGAAATCAGAATCCGGGAGGGGATTTCATATCCTAGCGGTTCAAATTGACGAAGCAAATCGCTTATTTTTGCTAAGTTCTGCTTTAGTTATCTCCACAGAGATGTTTTGAGCCTGTAATAATTATTTATAAATGACTTTTGCCATTTGAATATGCCCTAACATTATTACAACAGAGTTGCATTTAGAACAAGATTTCCAGGATCTATTTATTTATCAATCAATCATTTAGACGGCTCAATCAATTAAGATCAATTATTTAGACGGCTTCCAGAAGATATCAGAAACAAGAGCTAGCTTACTATCAAGACAGGGTTCCTGGGATTCTAGGAACATGATTAAACATAAACCTTTTCCCTTTGACTGCAATTTCTTGCATAATGCTCAGATAAACAAATTAGGAGAGTATTTTCCACTGCGAATGCATACAAATGTGTAATTTCCGCTTTACAATACAAAAAGAGGGCGGAATTTTTGGGAAATTCGTAATGTCGTGTGATAAACGGCGCAATTAAAGCTCTGGGACCAAGACACGGGCGGAATAGAAACTTCCCGACTCTCCTTATTTACTTTTTCAAATACTTGTCTTACGAACTGTGGGGAAATAGATTGTTATTATTAGCTCAAAAACCAAAAAAATACATTTTAATCTTTTTTTTACTCTTATGCGTAAAAGGTAAACATTTTAGTGTAGGAGAATATTTTTGAGTAAAAATACTAATTTCATAAAAACAGTGTATAATTTTCGAATAACAACAAATATTGAAACATTTGTATCAAAAATCTGCTATTTTTCGATTGCCAAGTGAAATTCAAAATTCGAAGACTAATGTCTAATTTATTCCTACTTCAACTCTATACCCTAATTCTATAAGTGAGAACCTATGGTAATGGTAAAATGTGATCCTATTTTGGGTCTTCATTTGACTACGCAAGTGTTTTATAGTACTGTTCAAGTAACAGTATCCATTCTTCAACTTTAATATGACGAGTGGTACAAAATGTATTCAAATTCACGGAGTAAAGAAAATCCTCACAATTTCACACTGCCTGAGTGCTTTGTTTCTCTTTGAGTTTGAGTCGTGTTGGAGAAATTACCTACACTTAGTGTGGGTACAATTACATTAACAACCCAAAAGTTTCTGATTTAATTTAACCATTATAAAAGCATTTAAACTTTTATACAAGTTTTACATATTATATAGCATTGTTGATGGAGGTGCAATTATTTGTAAGGTCCACAACGTGGCCGGGCTTCGAATGATAATTAAAAAAAAGCGCACAGGGAAGAATAGGGGTTCTGTTTCATCCAACAAAAAGAACATTTTAATGTAAAAGGGGCCATTCGTCCGCTCGGCGGGAAACCTGTTTTTCCTAGAAACAACCCACATTTTAATAACAAACCTCGTCCTTTTACGACAGATTTGCTTTTATTTTTCCCGGCGACTCTGGTTTTATGCCTGATTATATCGCCCTGGACATTGCCAGGCTCGTAATTTCGCTTTTTCCGCCTTTTTGCGCGCGGATCCCAAATGTTTAGGCATTATTTCCGAAAACATTAAGCATCGCCGTATTTTTCATTCGCATTCGGGCGCCACGTAATCACGTAAAAGCGTCGAGATTAATGTTTTAGTGGCCATTATTAACGGTTATTATTGCCGTGGGAAAATATCACGCGCGGCCGAGTGACGGGCAATACGGCATCGACCCGTGTCCGTGTTATCAACAATCCGATATTAGATGTAATACCGCCAAATAATTTCGGAATTGAATACGCCCGTTACGTATCCATTACTCTAATTTTTTTTCGCAATTTTATTTATACTTTACTAGCTGATGCCCGCGAATTCGTCCGCGTGGATTTTGTTTTACCACTGAAAATGGTTATGAGATGCAAAATGCACAATGCCTGAGACAAATGCAAATTAGCCATTGCTCCGAGGATTTTGGGAGGATCGAGATGACAATAGTACCAAGAGTTGAAGAATTTATCGAGACACGTGTGAACGTTTGAATTTTGAAAATCGGCTGGTAACATTTTTGACATTTTGAAAAATGTAAAAAAGTCGAGATTTTTGGGGGGTGTTTGTTTACTAAATTGTAAATATTTCGGGGAAAAAACCGACTTAAGCAAAAACTGAAAAACATGTTCTAGATATTAGTTTTCTGATATTAGTTTAGCTACAGAATGGCGAAAAATTTTTGAAAATCGGTTAATAATTGTGACCTGTAAGTGGGCCCTTTAGATTTGGAATTGTAGAAAAAACGGGCATTTCCGTTTATAAAAAGTGATATAGCTTCTGTGATTATTGACCGATCGTCATGAATATAATGATGTTAAAAGATGCGGATGCAGGCGCGAAGTGCATTCGAGTTGGAATTTTAAAAAATCGGAAAAATTTTTATTCGTAAATTTTTGTATTGCTTCTTCTTGCGGGGACTGGGAAATCTGTGATTTTTTTTTGTTCCCGCGGTAAATCTTAAATATTTCGGGATAAAAAAGACTATGTATTTCAGACTATAATCTATCTCTGTGCCATTTTCATCCAGCCGTTCTGGAGTGATTGAGTAACGAACATCCATCCATCCGTCCAAACTTTCGTATTTATAATATTAGTATACATTGCAAACCCTTTACTAATTTATTAGTACCCAACTAGCTGATTCGGCCCAGCTTTACTCGAGTGAAATCTAGTATAAATTTTCTCATAGGCATACCTAGTATCAGCCTGATTAGACGACTATTTTCATCATTTCTTAAGGCTCTCACTACGTAGAAGCGACACCCCCCTCTGCCCCGCCAATTCGTCATCTTTTTGTTAGCCCTTGACTGCGATCTCACCTGATTGTAAGTGATGATGCAGTCTAAGATAGTAGCGGGTTAACCTGTTAGGGGCATGGCAGTTATATTAAACCCATACCCCTATACGGTTTATGCACGGCATCGTACCGCTTAATCGCTTGGCGGCATGTTTTTACCGGTAGGGTGGTAACTAGCCACGGCCGAAGCATCCCACCAGGCCAGACCAGGAAATATTCAGAGATTATTAATTCGCAAATTTGCCGGAGATCGAACCCGGGGCCTCCGCACGTTAAGACAGCGCTCAACGCTGCGCCACGGAGGTCGTCAAACCTAAGTCGTCGACTTCAACTGAACCGGACTTCCACACGCCACGATCTTTAGCCGCCGGCTCTCTGCTACTCACGTGATGTCGTCCGTCCGTCCGGGTTACGCCAACGATGTAAAGCGTTGGCTAGCACATTTACGCGTGAGTGTGTTTAATTATCTTCAAGGCAGATAACAAACAAATACTCAGTTTATTTATCACATGGAGGACGGACATACAGGTGTCTCTTATTTTACATCATGTTTTGACTCTACAAAAGGGTTCGGAAAATAGATTCTACTGAGAAGAGCCGGAGAGAAACTCAGCAGGTAGCAGGTCGTACGCTGGAATTCGCTTATTAGAATGTCAAAAGCACCTTTTGTCGTGAAATCTAATTATGAGCTGACGTCCCACGGCTTAATTAAAACAATCCTCAACTTTCACACAACTTCATTCGTTTAAGGTTGTTTAAAGGCAATCGCGAAGCGACGCGCTCCTTACTCTCATTTCTTCTTTGAAGTCGTATAAAGTATACGTAAACAACACTTTACGTTACGGAAAATACATTGAACGAGACTATAATACAGTTTTGTAGGTTTATGGACTCCATTTGGAATGCTTTTTACAGTTGTTACTTAAAGCATTTAGACACTAAGACCAAAACAATACTAGGACGTTTTTTATTCAAATAAAGTTGAACTTTTAACTACTTACAAGTATTATTTAAACGTGAATTATAATAATTATGGAGTCCCACAAACCCGCTACAGGTGAAAATGTAAAAGAACAAACGCAAATTATTCGAACAGACAGTTTATCCGATACAGTCGCTAGTGTGTTTCGCTCATATTGACGCATAAAATCGCGAATTGAAAAATGAGCTTCAAAATTCGATCGCAGAGGTTCAATCTAAAACAATATAGAACAAAGTAAAAGTGTCATGTCTTCCGGTTCCTGTGTCGATTATATTTTTAGGGGAGCGGTGGAAGCTATTTGCATGAGGACGCTGTTACCGAGATAAGTGCCCGCTTCACTGACTATTAAACGTTAAAGTATTCGACGTGAGGGAATTTCTAAGCAGTGGGACTATAATGTATGTAGATTATCTTGAAAATGATCGCCAAGTGAAAAATAAATGGTGCACTAAGTAATATTAATATGGGATCTAGTGTGATATTTTTCAAAACGAAATCAATCTGTTGAAAGTCGATTAATTTTTATCTTTCCCTTAGCGATCCACGCGGACGAAGTTGCAGGCATCATCTAGTATCACATATCACGATAGAAGCATACTTTATTGGATACCAATACGACATTGGTATCCCAAAGTGCTGAAATGGCAAGTTTGCACTGGAAAGGGCAGTTATAGCAGGGCTATGACATCAAGTGAGTTGAAAAGAGCCGATGGACCGAGGCACGTGGAGTCTAGCTACGAGAGACTTATATTTTTATTATCCACTACAAGTTAGACCTTGACTGCGATCTCACCTGCTGTAAGTGATGATGCAGTCTAAAATGTTAGCGGGCTAACTTGTTACGGACATGGCAGTTAAATTAAACCCATACCCCTAATTGGTGTCTACACGGCATCGTACCGGAACGCTAAATCGCTTGGTGGCACGACTTTATTTTATTTTATTTTATTGCAAAGGTACTCAAAACAGGTTGCCACCGAAACATTGTCACACAACAACCCCACTTATGTGTACACAACATTATTTATTTACCAATATATTATATTAAAATCACAATAAGAGTGAAGAAATATAGTTAACATTAATAATACTTAAAAATTAAAAAATTAGAGTGCAGTTTTAAAATGTATAAAAAAGGTCTAAATACAATTGTCGAAATTTAAATTAATTACTGTTATCAAGATATAAAAAGTCAAGAATAATAATAATAAAAACATACTTGATTTTAAAGTCCGGAAAATTTATGATTTTTTTTATTAAATAGGTTTAGAATATTATTGAAAATGTCAATATTACGGTTAATTAAGATAAGATTCTTTGCCCGTAGGGTGGTAACTAGCCACAGCCGAAGCCTCCCACCAGGCCACTTAAATGTTCAGAAATCGTGGAAGACGATTGTATTCAGAAATAATTCATGCTAGACCGTGCCAAGCCCGGTACGTTGTAGCGTCTTTGTCCCACATTATTATGACAATATTTTTAACCCTCGTAGCTTTGGTTTTAAGATACCGTTCCTGATTATCACCATTATATTTTATAAATAACTGGTATAAGTGTAGTATACCTACCTAAATTGAATAAACAATAATTGAGTTTGAGTTTGAGTTTATAGCAACAAGTGAGATTCGAAAAGCCGCATTTTCGTGAAGCTATTGAGGCATCATTATTAAAATTTAGTCCGGCTAAATTATATAGCATCGTATTCGTTAATTGTTCTGGTTAATTAAATTAAGCGATAGTTCCGATAGTTTAGCGGTTTTAAACTATAAACTATAACATCATAAATTAGTTCAATAATAATTTAAAGCGAACGGCTTTTAGAAGTACCTACCTAATTTATCTAAATTATTAACGTGATGATAATTTTAAACCTAAATATACGCAGTCAAAGTCGCGGGTATTATAAACAATCTCCTACTAGCTGATGCCCGTAGCTTAGTCCGAGTGGTTTCAGTTTTTTTAATTCCCGCGGCAAGCCCTTAATTTCCAGGATAAACTGTAGCCAATGTGACTCCCCAGGTCCTAACTATACCATACAAAAAATCATGTCAATCCGTCACCGTTGCAACGTGATTGAAAGACCAACCAGCAAACAAATTACACACTTTCTTTAATATTATTAGTAAGTAAGTATATTGTGTGCTCCAGCTCTCAATAGTTGTCACGTAGTACTGTACAGATGAATTTTCAATCCTTACAGCTGGGCCTTAAAATATGAATACACACAAATAGTTATCCACATTTTTTTTAAGATACCGTTACTGATTATCAACATTATCTATACTTAATATTATAAATGCAAAAGTTTGGATGGATGTATGGACGTCTGGATGTATGGATGTTTGTTACTCAATCACGCCCCAACGGCTGAACGGATTTGGCTGAAATTTAGCACAGAGATAGATTATAGTCTGGAACAACACATAGGCTACTTTTTATCCGGGAAAATTAAAGAGTTCCCGCGTGAACCAAAAAAACCTCAAACCACGCAGACGAAGTCGCGGGCATTCGCTAGTATTTTATAAATAACTGGATGGACGTCAATAAGTGTAGTATACCTAACTAAATTGAATTAACATTATTTGAGTTTGAGTTTGTGTTAATGCATGTTTTAGCGCGTGTTATTCTCCAATGGAATCCAGTGTAACAAATTACCAGTTCTTACACAGAATGCGTGCGGCACAAGACCGGGCTCTCAGAGGAGGCTCTGGCGCCACGGAAGCCTCCTATCGATGTGGGGATTGCCATAGCTTAGCGAGCAACCCACTCGGCCACACTCGGCGGAGTGGCCGATATGTCAAGATAACAGACTACACATATCCAACGCAGCGCTTAACTCTATCTGTGGCGAATAAGGAACTGGGGTCATACAACCATCGCTAAAGTCGTATTATTTTATAAATAAATAAGTAAATGAATTTTTATTGACCAACAGTTTACATAAAATTAATCAGTAGTACAAAAAAATATTACACGAAGTACATATGTACCATGTGCATACTTAAAAGTAAATATTTTTGAAATTAGTATTTTAGAATTATAATCCCTAATCAAGGTAGTGCAGTAGTGATACTAATAATATAGTCCCACAGACTATCTGACCCGGTGACAGCGTCGCTAGTTTATATTAAAAATAAAGTAAAAACAAAAACTAAACAGGCTAAATTAGTTCCAATTTTGGCCACCGGGCCAGATAAGAAGGTACAATAATCCCCCCTAATATTGCGAAAGTTTGGATGAATTGATGTTTGTAACTCAATCACGCCATAACGGTTGAACGGATCTGGATGAAATTTGGCACAGAGATATACATAATAGTCTAGAACTACACATATGCTACTTTTATCCCGGAAAATTAAAGAGTTCCCCGAAAAAACCCGAATCCACGCAGACGAAGTCGCGGGCATCAGCTAGTCCATACTAATATTATAAATGCGAAAGTGTTTCTGTCTGTTTCTCATCTGTCTGTCTGCTACGCTTTCACGGCCCACCTGTTCAACCGATTTTGATGAAATTTGGTACATGGATAGTTTGTATCCCAGGAAAGGACATAGGCTGCTTTAAAAAAAAATAAGGAGTTCCTGCGGGAATTGAAAAAACTTAAACCACGCGGACGAAGTCGCGGGCATCATCTGGTTTCTAACAAAATAGTGTTTCTTGTGTCTTGGTTCTTCTTCTTGTGTAAAATAGTGTTAGTGAGCTGTGATATGTTCCTGCTCAGTAGCATATCACAGCTCTCTGTTAACGCCCACACACGCCAACCGTCGTCGATTGATGCAACACCTCACGCCAGTAACGCGGTTAATGCACCGCGGTGTTGTTTACATCTCACCACGCTTATACTTATCGCTCTGATCTCGCTGTTTGTGCCGGGTAATGAAACGCACACAAGCCGTCTCTACGCTCCATGATACTTATGTGTTGTTTTTGTGTATCATGCTGACAATTTATTGGCTATTTCAGGAGGTTTTATAATTTTAAACAGCTCATTGTCCTAAATAGTCTTGAAGTTAATTTATAGCTAACTAGCGAATGCCCGCGACTTCGCCCGCGTGGATGGAGGTTTTCGGTTCCCGCGGAAACTCTTTAATTTTCCGGGATAAAAAGTAGCCTATGTGTCATTTCAGACTATTATCTATCTCTGTGCCAAATTTCATCCAGACCGGGGCGTGATTGAGTAACAAACATCCATCCACACATACACACATCCATACATCCATACATCTATCCAAACTTTCGCATTTATAATATTAGTATAGATATAGATAACAGGTTTTTACAACTAGACATTCAATAAATAGGGGTACCTAAATCTATAATAATATTATAAAGAAGTAAAGTTTGTGAATATTGAATAGAAGCAGGCGTTACTTTGCGGAAGTCCATGACAGTGAATGAACTAGAAGTTTAATTCGCTATAATCCGCTACAGTAGACAAATCCGTGTGGTACAGTGCGTGTCTTTCACCTGCAACATGCGACACCCACCACCCAGCAATTCGTGTGGTGTTGTGCCTGTGCGAATTGCTGGGTGGTGGGTGTCGCATGTTGCAGGTGAAAGACACGCATTGTACCACACGGATTTGTCTACTGTGGCGGATTATAGCGAATTAAACTTCTAGTTCATTCACTAAAGTTTGTGAGTTTGTGACGTTATAGGGGGTAATCTCTGGAAACTTCTGAATCGATTTTAAAAATTCTGGTACCAATAGAAAGCCAAATTATTTGTGAGTGTCATAGGCTATATATTATCCCAAAAAGTTAGGGAGTTCCCGTGGGAATTAAAAAAAAAAATTTCACGCGGACGAAGTCGCGGGCAAGTCTGCTAGTACACAATAAAGTTGTTGGGAACTACACCAGTTGATAATCAATTAGTTGCAATTGACTGTATCCATACATTGCTTACATTTCGACGTACAGTACATAATATTGCCACAAAATTATCTATGTTGGATCTGTACTTAGTTTTGATTACTTGTTAATATCTTTTTAATTCTAGACGATAAGTGTGAGGGTACCTACTCTTATGTCTAGCGTCGAAAGTACTTTAGCGCAATCTATTGACCCTCTGGCTATGTTGAGTAAGAAGTAAATATCGGCTATAGTATTTCTATGGATATTAAGAGGTGTAAGGTGTTAAAAATTTCTTCCACGGTTTTTAAAAGAAGAACTAGAATAGAAAAGTAACTAGTAACTAAAAAAAGAAAGTTGATGATACAAGCCACTATGCCCGCGTGGATTCTGGTTTTATGATTCCCGCGGGAACCATGGATTTTTATGGGATAAATAGTAGGTAGTAGTAAGGCTAACTAGATAACAGTAGTGATAGTGTAGATAGTGTTAATCCAGTATATAATATAATTCATATCTATTCCAATTTCAGCCAAATCCGTCTGATGATTTATTTATTGCAAATTATAGAGCTACTAGACGGATCCTAAACGGATCGGATTGAGGTGTTTTAGGGTATGAAAAATAGATAGTAGCCGATTCTCAGACCTACTGAATATGCATATAAAATTTCATAAAAATCGGTCAAGCCGTTTCGGAGGAGTACGGAAACTAACATTGTGACACGAGAATTTTATATAGAAGATAGAACTTTAGGCACCTAAATATTTGACAGAAACTGCCAATAGCTTTCAACCAATGCATATCCCAAATTATAAAGAATGGGAGGTAAGAACCCCACACATGCACTGTTTTGTCGCAGCTCCCTTTGTAAGAGACGCCATCTGAACTCCCATATCAGTTACTGTAATGGCCGGTCCTTCCAGGTCAGTTTCGTAGCCTTAGTAAGAGCTGCTTTCAAACTTTAGCGGTGATAATTTCTCACATCGCGATCCTATGTCGTCAGACTAAAATGAAGTTCAAAATTTTGGAGTAATAATTTCACCGGTTTTGCATTCAGCTGCCCAAAACATATTATCCATAGTTTATAATATAACTAGATGATGCCCGCGACTTTTTTACCAAAACTCTTTCATTTTCCGGGATCAAAAGTAGCCTATGTCCTTCCCCGGATTACAAACTATCCCTGTACCAAAATTCGTTGAACAAGTAGGCCGTGAAAGCGTAGCAGACAGACAGACAGACAGACACACGTTCGCATTTATAATATTAGTATGGATAGTATGGAAGTATGGATTTTAAATGCAAAATTGTGTCTGTCTTTCTGTCAACTTTTTACGGCCGTTTTTATTCTAGTTTTGTACAGGGATAGTTTGCGTGCCGACCCAGGATAAATGATTAAATATAATAAATGAGTGAAGCGGACTTTTTGTTCACCAAGCAACTTTTTTGTCCAGTGTTAGATTTCGAGTGTATTAGTGCGAAAATACACTACGTATTTTCGCACTCGAAAACTCTACAAAAATACACTCGAAATCTATCAACGTGGTCGAGATAGGTATTTACACTCATACCGAGCTCCCGGTCGCGTCTGTCTTTCCCTTTTATTCGGCGTTGAAGATCAGTTCAAACGAAGGGTATTCGCCATAAGGGATAATAGCCACTTCCGAGCGCGGCCATCGTACATTGGAAGTGAAATGCTACGACTAGCTCGCATTGTTATTGTCGTTTTATTTTTTGTTTTTTATTTTACAACTTGTAATTTCATATAAGAAGCTTTAGCTGTTGACTTCACTCGCACGATATTACTAACGTTATGTCTTTTGAGCTGTTTCGACTAAAGCGGAGATGAGTGAACTGAAAAATTGTAGGAATAGACCATCCATATTCAAGAAAATCTGAATCGTTCATGGGATTAAGCATTCTATTCTTTAACAGAATTCCACAATCTATTTATCACTTGCCTTTACATAAGTTTAAGAAATCCATCAAAAGTATGCTCCTGAAAAATGCTTATTATACTGTTGAAGATTATGTTAATGATAAAAGAGCATAATATATTTGCCTTGCTCCAGCAATGCTAAGGACAGCGGTTACTTATGTACATCTATCTACACATTGATGTTATTGTACATTTCTGTGATTTTTTTTCAAAAGAGCAACCATCGAGTTTCTTGCTGGAACTTCTCAGTAGGAATGGCATTCCGAACTAGTGTTAGATTTACTCGACGATTCAAAAGCACTTGTCAAAGTCTACTTGAATAAAAATATTTGAGTTTGAGATTATTAAGATACTAGATGAGTTTTTCTTAAATTATAGGCTTTGCTGCAATCAACACATTTTCGGCAATATGTGATGAAGCCTTAGGTGAAGCGCACTTAACAATAACATGCCTTTTCATTGTTGATTCGATACCATTACTAAAAGTGGAGGGGAAAATGGAAGCTGGAAGGGTTTTCCATACCCTAGCGGTTCAAATTGCAAACGAGGAAGCAAATAACTTAGATGCAGATCCTGACGATGCCTTTAAGTACGACAGTAGAAAGGTGAGGGAGGAACTAGATCATTTTTAAATTCAAAGTATTAATTGAACTATTTTGAGCACAAAATCTATACTAATATTATAAATGAGAAAGTTTGGATGGAAGGATGGAGGTTTGTAAGACGGCTGAACGGATCTGGTAGAAGTGGGTGGGTGAGTCTGGAAAAGCACATAGGCTTAAGGCTTAAAGATTTCTGCGGAAACCAAAAAACCTGAAACTAGGTAGACAAAGTCGCGGGCATCAGCTAGTTAGATACTATAAAGTTGTGATCACCTCTTAGTTTCCTGAGCTCTATCAAATTCCCAAACAACCCGAACACAATAAGCGCAATAACAATAGAAATATCGGTTGTTGCCATAATACTCCTATTGTTATGAAATATTCACATTGATATCCTTACAACAAAGATGAACATCATTATATAGAATTTTCTCTAGCGTAAAGTTTTGCTAAGACGTACTTTAATTTAGATTTACTTTGTCGTCGTTTTTTGCAACGCTTCGACGATGCGTACGAGAAAACAATAATTATCTTACAGATTGGCCCTGGGATGCCAGGCTACATTTTTTGTAGCCTTGTGTATCTCATAGGACACCAATCACGTCAATAATAATAATTAGTTAAACTCACTTGGTCAATAATCAACTTATAAATTTGTAATAACATATTTCTCTAGTCAATGAAAAAAGGAACACTATGTGGCACGGGCTCAGGAGGTAGCCCATTGACCGCACGTAGTATAAGATTAGTTTGAATTTGAATAAGTTTAGTTATACTACGTATAATGAGTGTTGGCCAATAAACTTATAGCTAGTAATGTGTGTCTAAGTTTATGTATATCAATGATCGTTAACATAATGCTATACTATTAAGGGGTGTTTGAGAGCAAAATTTCGGGTGATTTCAGCGTCCGGGCCTGCTCCCTAATGTCGCGATTATTGGCCAGCTTTAGGGCTTCTATATACATAGTCGGCACAATTGATTCAGAAATTACTGTTAAAGACAAAACTGGTCAATTTTACTTCCACGCATAGTGGAATGGGTTTATACGAGCTCTATTCGAGAGCTTCTTCCTTTGAGTCCGTGGTTGATTCCGATTAGTGCCGCTTAAAGCCGAATACGGTAATAAGCCGAGTGAAAATTTGTCGAACATACTACATTATACCTTCCGGCTGTACCGAGCAGACTATGTGTATAGCAACCCTTAGGGTGAAAACAAACTACGGATAAGAACCGTCGCGTGCGCACTCTTCTATACTAATACTTACTAATACTATTGTTAGGGAAGACGGTCATTTTATCGCGCCACCCTCATCCGACTTCTTTCGAGCCTATATAACCAAGCGAACTCTTTTTGCATTTCGCCGCCACGTCGAAAACATCTCCCCAGTTGTATTAATTATTCGATATTTGTTCAATTATTGATTAATTTGGTTGAAATAATACCCTTTCGTGATAAAAGTGTTAATTTTTTATTAAAAATAGTAAGAATCCGCTTACTCTATATTATAAATGCGAAAGTTTGGATGGATGGATGGATGTTTGTTGCTTAATCACGCAAGAACGGCTGAACGGATCTGGATTAAATTTGGCACAGAGGTAGATCATAGTCTGGAATAACACATAGGAAACTTTTTATCCCGGTAAATTAAAGAGTTTCTGCGGGAACCGAAAAATTTCACTCTACGCGGACGAATACGCGGGCATCAGCTAGTATATTATAAAGCCACACAGACTAGCGTGGCAGCACGAAATGTGCTGCCCACGGGACGCGGGCGTTTCGCGCGGACGTTTTGTCCTGTCCTGTCCGTAGTGTGTTGTCACCCTCAGGCACAGCTGGCGTTCTCCATGCGCGGCGAAACGGAAACGTATTGTTTCAGCGTGTCTACTCGTCGACGCGTCGGTAAACTGTTAATACATTAACAAAAGGATCCGTTTATTTAATTCATAGTAATAGGCTTTTAGCTAGGTTTTCTTTGTCTCAGGGCAATGATTTTGTTTAAGCTCTAAGTTGCTTCGATATTGTTGCTGCCAGAGGGCGGCCCAAAGCTACCTAAGAGGAAAAAAATGAGTTGTTATCAAAGCTTGAGCTTACTTCAGAATGATCAACTTTAGACTTAATAATAGATTGGTTAACTTCAAATCAATTTATCAACTTGATAATGCCAGCAACTCCATCGGTGTAGACACATTAGCGTCCTTGAAAGCGTAGCAGACAGACAGGCACTTTTGCCTTTATAATAATTGTATGGATTGTTCCAATTTTCTGCTAAAGTTTCAATGTAAAAAGTTTGCAAATTTTAAAAAACAACGTATACAAACTCCTTACGCCACGTAAATAATGGATAATATTAGTTATTTAGAAGGGGATACAGCGTTTGTGTGCGCGCAAACTTCGCTTAGAGGCTCCCCAGAGTGTTATAAGGCTCTAATGCTTTCATTGGATTAGAAAATAAAAGCTCCGCCGGTCGTCGACCTGTAAACTACGACAATGGCGACTCCCCGTTGCGATAGCACGATAAATATTAAATAATTTTATAGAGTTCACTTATACACTTCATTATTCATAGCTGCTCATGCCTTTTGATGCATGCTCACGAAGGAACGCTGGCCAACAAAAAGTGCGTTTTTTTTTTTTTGGTTGCACAGGCAACTATTACAGGAGAAAACATGTTACCCATACCATGCGTGGACATTTTGTCCTGTCCTGTCCGTAATGCTATCGCCCTTAGTGTCTTGTAGGTACTGAATAGGTAACAACGGCAAAAAGGAGCCTGATTCCACATATCCACGTCATCATTCTCATCATTCAACCCGTTTCCCGTCACTACTGAGCATGAGCTTGCTCTCAGAACGAGAAAAGTGTGGCCATAGGGAAATTATGAATAACTCTATAGGGCATGCAGATTTTCTCAGAATGTTTTCCTTCACATTTAAAGCATGTGATATTAAATTTTTTTAAACGCACATAACTCCGAAAAATTTGGGGTGCGTGCTGGGGGATCGAACCCTCGAACTCCCGAATAGGAAGCCGGGTGTGTATCCCCACGTATCCACGTATGTTAGCTCTATTAGTCACAACATCTATACTAATATTATAAATGCGAAAGTTTGGATGGATGTTTGTTACTCAGTCACGCCACAACGGCTGAACGGCTGTGGATGAAATTTGGCACAGAGATAGATTATATTCTGGAATATACCATAGGCTAATTTCAGTCCCGGAAAATTTAAGAGTTCCCGCTGGAACCAAAACCTTAATCCACGCGGACTAAATCGCAGGAATCAGCCAGTAAAAAAAATCTCTCACCCAATTTCTCTCAGTGGACTCAAATGAGCTGAACCTTTTTCCGTGAGGGCCATTATCCACGAGAGGGATCATAATAGGGTGTTACTTACCCCGGGGAGGGGCGTAGTCAGCAGCGCAGGGCTGCCGGCTCTATCAACAAACCACTCTTTTTAGATAATATCTCTATTACATCACGTTATCTTAGAAAAGGGTTAAATTTTAACTAAATGATGCGTACGATTTCGACCGCGTGGTTTGTTTTTGAAAGCTCCCACGGGAACCCTTTGATATTCCAACATAAAAAGTAGTCTGTCCTTCCTATCATTGCGGCCAATTTCGTCAAAGTTAGTTGAACAGATGGCCGGTGAAAGCTTTGCAAACAGACAAACACACTATTACATTTCATAATATTAAGTATAGATATAGATTTCCATACAAGGAATTATTTTAATCTTCAAAGTGGAGCATTAGGACAAGTTTGACAAGAAGCGGGAAGCTATTGTCGCGACTACCTAATAAAATAAAAATTATATTCTGACAGAATTTCGGCCTCGGTGGCAGTTTTTTTAATAAAATTGTTGACAACCATAGGCATGCCATGGAAAAAAAGATCTAAAATAAAGGCGTGAAAGATCGTTGCAGTACATTCAGCGGAACTCTTTGCTCCAGAAACTGTTCACGGCACTTCTGAACTTTCTGAAGCATAAAAAAATGTTGCCCTAAAAATTTTGCATTCTAACATGATACTGCGTGCAAAATGCAGAGACGCTGCATTGTGTTCATATGAAATTTTAAATCGGTGTCATATAAACTAATTATGTAAATGCGAAAATTTGGATGGATGGATGTCTGTTACTCAATCACGCCAGAACGGCTGAACGGATCTCGATGATGATTTGGCACAAAAATACATTATAGTCTGTCTAGTCTAGTGTGCTTCGTTCTCAAACTCAAATGTTTTTTAAACAAATAGACTTTTATAAATCTACCACTGGAATGCCATTCCTATGGTCATGCCGATGAAGAAATTGAAGGATAACTTCTCGGACCACGTTACTCGAGTGAACTAGCTTTAAACTTGGACAGAAAACATTACTATTATTATCTAGAGGACTAGAGGATAACTACGCAGTAATTAAGTATTAATGTTGATTTTAACATTTAATTACGTTCCAAATAATCCAATGATTCTAATCGGAATTTCAATTTAGTCGTTCCTAATGAGATTTATTAATATAAAATTAACACCCCATTATATTTAATCATGACAAATTATGTATATTTTTATTGAAAATTTCCCATTGATTTTAATTTATCACATTGGTAAATACTAAACTGGACTAAAAATATATTCTGAACCAAAAAATATTTTTTTCATAGATCTAGTTAGTACTAGCAACTAATCCTAATTTACTTTTCAAATATTTCTGTTTTCCTACTGAAATATGATTCTAATATTTCCATAATTTTTCACAAATAGAAAGCTATGTACATCCTCTCTATGTTCATTTACAAAATCTCTATGCCGTCGTGTTCAGTGTTTTAGCTATTGACACAACATAACAAATTAACAATCGAATCAGTTTAGAAAAACCTTATGAACTAGGTAAAGAAATAAGACAGATTTTCGAAGACCTAGTACATACTTAGTATTGCTGTTTTTTTTATTCCAGTACAAGTTAGCCCTTGACTGAAATCTCACAAGTATGGCAGTTATATTGAACTCATACCCCTAGTCGGTTACTACAGAGAATTGTACTGGAACGCTAAATCGTTTGGCGGTATGTCTTTGCCGGTAGGGTTAGTTACTATAGCCACGGCCGAACCCTTCTACCTAACTAGGCGCTCAACACTGCGCCAGAGAGGTCGTCACCATTAACCAATAATTATGAACCATCATTTGTATCAAACCAAAGACCAAACTAGAACCACTGTCGTAATTAGTTACCTTGAAACGCTTAAAATTAGTTCAGAAAGTAATTAAGATCTGTGATATTACTTGTAAACTTATCTAAGTTAGCATTCCTCCCATAACTTTGAGTTATTGTTTGCCACGAGCAATCAAATAAGGTGTACTTAAGCAGATTGTTTTGAAACCATCTCAAACTTTAACTGTAAATAAAAATACACAAATAAACATATAATACTTCCATAATCCATATTGAAATTAGAACACCGGTTTTTTATGCAATCCGAATCCAAGACAGTCCAAACTGAAAAAAAAAATGAATTCAGCCGGTATGACTGATTTTGTTCTAACCTATACTGTCCTTTTCTGTACGGAACATAATATTCATAGCAATAAATTTTTACCAGTTTAGTAGTCTATTTTACGTTCATATATTTTACCTTATAGATTGCGTAGAAATTGCATTATTAGGGTGTCTGGGACTTAAGCAGTTCAAATAAAAATTCTTTCCAAAAAAGGGAATTCCAAAGCCACTGTAAAGTAAATAATAATTTTGATTTCTACACACTATGTTGAAGTCGGGTGAGCCTGATGCGTCGACTTTGCTTGTCCTTGTTATACCCGCCCGACTTCAACATAGTGTGTAGAAATCATAATTATTTTTTCATTTACAGTGGCTTTGTAGGTCGGTTTTTTGGAAAAAAAAAATATTTTAACTTTTTATTGTCAGGGTTGGGATTGGGAATTTTATGGAACCACCTCGAGAGCTTCCTCTATCGACTGAAAAAAATTATTTCAAATCGGTTCAGAAACCACGGAGATATGCACTGACATACATTTAAAAAAAGGAAAAAAAAAATACGCGCTGAATTGAGAATCTTCTCCTTTTTTTGGAAGTCGGTTAAAAAGTAAAGCTGTTTAGTTTAACACTAACAAAGCCCTATCTCGGCTTAGTGAGTTGAGATTTTAGCAAAATAATGATGATATTACCATCTTAGGCTTTCATCGACACTCATACCGACTTGGGCTTCTAAAAGGAGCATTTAATAGCTGGCGTAGAATTTTTTCTTGAGGTACCAAAAATATGACTGCTAAAAAGTATATTATTACTGTATATTATGCTCTGGTATCAGGGTTTAAAATAAAAGAATATGAATATGATAAAAATGTAGCATTTGTAACTCCACAAGTCCTCAACTATCCCCATCCAAAAAATTACTTCAATCCGTTGTTCTATTGCGGCGTGAAGGTCAAACCGATAAACCAACGAACTAACAAACAAACACACACACTTACTTACTTGTAATATTAGTATGATACGCCTTAAAAGACAATTAAGCAGCGACAATAGGCATTTGTGTAGGCTTAAGACCGCGTTAAAAACATCTCGAGCATTGTTGATGCGTGAAACGAGCAATATTCAGGCGTTCAAACTTCATACGTCTGAACGAGCTGCATAGTGATATTAACGTTAACGAGGCCGACGATGTCATACGTCGCCTGGAGTTTTGCTCGCCACTGTTTGCATAATAAAGTAACAAAGACAGTCATTTGGCGCTGCCGGGTGAACGCCTACGAGCCGGAGCTCACGGGTTTTAACGTTTCGGCACAATGTTATTGACAACACGATGAGTTTGTCAAGATGTTTGTATTATATACATGTGTACACCTCATACTATTGGTTTCGCTTAGCATGTTTAACTTAGTCTTCAACTAAGAAAGCAACCGTTTGAAAATAATTTCAGCTCTGAATTCAGCTGGCAGAAGACCTGGCTGAAGAAGAATAACTTGGCTGACAAATTTAGGCCAATAATACGGGAAGAATATTTATTCCGCGTAACAGTGTCCAAGGTGCCAATTCGCCAATCCCCGATTTAGGAGAAATCACTACGAAAAGAAAGAAGTGGCTTTGACACCGCCTTTACTTTACAGCGAGGCAGCGAGCGATGCACCAAAGACAGTGTCAGATTGAAAATATGCAAATATCATCTTCTTACGCATATTTGCTACAATGTACTCTTTCCTGACTTCCAATACTTTGTAATGGCGGCGTTATGACCTCACGGGATTGCTATACATAGTTGTATTGACAGCGAGGCGTATTTTCATGTAAATAGGTTCTGCGTCAGGTCAGCGATCAGTGAGCCTGCCGGACGCCGGACAATGCTTTCACCGGGCAGATGTGATTCAGAATAGAGATTCAATGTCTATACCCAAACTGTATATTATAGGCCAGTAGATAGAAATAACTGCCTCGTTGGTCCAGTGGTTGGCTTGTTCGACTGCGGCCGACGAGGTCCCGGGTTCGATTCCCGGATCGGGCCATAATTGAGTATTGGGTTTTTTCTGCTTAGAATTTCTCAGTCCTAGCCCGGAGTTAGGATGTTGGCGGTGTTTCACCCCCGTGCCTCGGAAAGCACGTTAAGCCGTCGGTCCCGGCTATTATCACTATTATGATAATAATCTTTAAAGCCCGCCAACCCGCATTGGAACAGCGTGGTGGGTCTAAGCTCTAATTCCCTCTTTCCTATGAGAGTGTGGAGGCCTGTTCCCAGCAGTGGGACGTTAATGGACTGTAGTGAGATAGAAATAAAGATGATATAATAATTTCGTCGTCTCAACGAATTGACGTCCAAAGCCCGACGAATGTCCCCTGCATGGATCACAGAATACAGTTTTTTTTTACCTCGTGCTTCCATCAGCTCCCAGCAACTCACTTGAAATCATCTGTCAACCTAGTGGAGAGTCGTCTACGCTGTGCTCTCTTGTATGACGACCGCCGTTGAAAACACCATAGAGCCTATCGGTTCTACGAAGTATGTGCCCAGCCCATTGCAACATAAAGCTTGTGACTCTCCGAGCTATGTCGGTTACTCCAGTTCTCCTATGATTTTCAGATTTCCTTTTTTCTGATTTAATGACATATAATACACCATTTAATACCATAGCTTCGGGAAAACAACAAAGTTCTAGTTTCATAAATGAATAAATTAAAGAAAATGTCACCGCTTTGTTATCGAGGTAAATAAATAGGTAAAATTTAGTAACGTACTGGCTAACTAAGGAATGATGACACAATATGGTCGTTATTGGTTAGTACCGATGCACACTAAAAGCCAATCGCTGCCCCCCCCCCCCCCCCTCCCTCCCTGCTGGCGCCCGATTTCCTTTGATCATTGGCTCGATCCTGATTTACATGAAAATACACTTCTACGGGCGACGGGCAGGTGGCTAGTGCCATTCTGACAAATATGTTGTATACCCAACAATATGTTATAGAGATTTCGTTTGTGAAGTAATACTCTACAAATAGTTCATTTGAACATCTATTTTTTTTACAAAACTATTTGGCAAAAGGTTTAGATGCAATTTTTTGATTTAAGAAACTTAAAAGTCGGTTTATAGGCAAGTTATACTGGGTTTCACAATAGCTACTAGCTGAACTAGTAGCCTAACTTTCGCATAAGAGGTGCTTCAGTACGCGATACATCAACTGTTCGGAGTTAGCAAGATAATGCGGTTGCACTTGCAATTCACACAGTCGCCGAACTCGCCGGATTAATATTTCATAGTAACCCGTTCAACATGCCAATCAAGTCTGGAAGATTTGTGAGAGATAAGTAATGAGTATAAACTAGAAATTTGGGTAGTTACCTACAACGAGGCAAGTTGTGGGTGGTAGTTGGAACTTTCGCTGACAAACGCTGACAAGGTTTCCCGATGTGTCATGGCAATCAATGATTTAACGTTATTGTTAGCTGAATGTTCTATGACTAGCGTTGTCTTCGGCACGGTGCTTTCACTACGAGCAAATTGACTGGAAAACGTATTTGGTATAGTTTAGGAACCTATCGATAGATGGCGGTGATAAATTTTGAAATATCAACACTTAAAATTATTTACACTGACATCCCCTTTTTCTTGTGTCGTTGAATGTTTCATTTCACGCAGTAGTTTCAATAAATAAAATCAAAATATCATGTAATATCAAACAATTTTGACCATAAAAAATATTTAAATAAATTCACGGCTAATTTAGTTGTATAGCCATATTTTAATATTAATTTTAGCGTTCTATAGTTGTAAGTTTTTAAATAGTCACATTAAAATGTCACCTGTCAGTTGCCAATCACGAAGTTTTTGTCATTGATTGTCTTGTCAGTTGTCACTCGTGTTATTAACTTATTTTATTCATTGAAATTGAAGAATTATCTAAATTCATTATAGATGCCTCCTGTAATTTATTTTTGTACAGCTGGTGCAAAAACACAAACAAAATATTAAATGGTGCGACAAAAGATGTAGATGTACAAGATTTTATCCAAAAGTGCTGTATTGAATATTATAATAAAAGAAAAAAATGAATTATGTTTTTATTTTCATTTTGACACACGCTTTATGCTCTTTTTGTTTAATTTATTTTAAAGCTACCAGAAAGAGCTAAAGCGTGTGTCTGTAATGTCCTCAGAATTTACTTAAAAAATTTTAATATTGGGCAAGCTACCTATATAGTAAAGTTAATTAACTATAGCTATATACACAAGAAAATTAGTTCAGGAACCAACCACCAGGAGCGCTGGTTTCCATAGCTCGTTTATTAAGTGGGAGTGATAACTCTATACCCTTTTATACATCCTACTCTATGGTCTTCGGAAATATCCTTGTTTCGGAAATCTATATTTACTAATATTATAAAGGCGAAAGTTTGGATGGATGGATGCCAGAACGGCTGAATGGATCTGGATGAAATTCGGCACAGAGATAGATTATAGTCTGGAATTGCACTGTGCGCTGTGTTCGGAAATATCTTTGTTTCGGAAATATATTTATATTGTTGCTTTTCAGTGTCACAATTTATTGTCCTGTTTTTGTTTGAATGTAAAAAAGTGGGGTTAACGATGTAAAATTGGGTCTGTCTGCAAAATTTTCAATCAAATATAATAAAATTTTCATCAATTGCTCAATCTCTTTTAATAAAAATTTACGCACAGTAATTTGCATCCTGCCTGGAAATAGATATGCTTTTATATTGGAAAATTTAAGAGTCCCCAAGGTTTTTTTTTATTCAAGATTACCACCAGTTTGGAAAGAACATTCTGATAGGAAGAGCCGGCAAGAAACTCAGCAGTTTTGACAACCTCCCTGGCGCAGTGTGGAACGCTGTTGTCTTAACGTGCGGAGGTCCCGGGTTCAATCACAGTCAGGGTCAATTTGGGAATTAAAAATTTCTGATCAGCCCTTGTGGAAGGCTTCAGCCGTGGCTAGTAACCACCCTACCGGCATAGACGTGCCGCCAAGCAATTTAGCGTTCCGGTACGATGCCGTGTAGAAACCGATAAGTGATATGGGTTTAATATAACTGCCATACCCCTAACAGGTTAGCCCGCTACCATCTTAGACATGATCACTTACCATTAGGTGAGATTGTAGGGCTACTTACAAGGGCAGTAGTGGATCAAAAATAAGTTACTCTTCTTCAGTTCTGTAAAATAAATATAAAGTTTGAATTCCAGTCCACACTCAGTATCGGTGAGCGATGTACGAACTCCGCCCGCCCAGTGCCGCTCGCACTGTTTTACATAATCACCTTACTTGAGTTCCGGTGACGTGAACATTTTAAACTCCTCCTAACTCGTAACTGCCGCTAAACCTTTTCAGCGACGGAACTTTTAGTGCAACAGAACGGTTAACTACAAGCCTGTACTGTGCTTCAAGTTGTCGTAACTAGTTACCGATGATGGTATACTGTTGACTTTACAAGTTTAAAGTCAAATTTTCAAACCTGAGTGGCTCTTTGCACGATAGCTCGCCACGTACAGATTTTATTTGATGACAGGTTTACTCGTAGCCATTTTACTACTGAGCATCGTGTCTCCTCTCACAACCTTCCAGCCATAGTCCACCACCAGGCTTGCCTTGTGCAAATCGGCAGACTTCACTGCACACGCTTGAGAACATTATGAAGAACTCTGGGGCATGCAGATGTTTTTCTTCATCGTTACAGCAGGTGATACTTCATTTCTAAAAACGCACATGACACTGAAAAAAAAGGTTATAGAGGTTTGTGCCCAGAGATCAAATCCCAGACCACCAGAACAGGAAACTGGGCGTCTGAACCACTGGACTATCACGTCACAGTACAATTTTTGAACGTCGATTTATTTCAAAAATTTTGATTGATTCATAAATTGCTAACTTGGAAGGAAGGGATTACTTTTAAATCATATCTTTAAGTGAGACTTTTATGTATTTATGTATGAACTTCCTCTACACAAACAGTGGACTTACTTTCAAGACTGTATTATTTAAAGCAGTTCAGGAATTATTCGCAGCTTCAGTCGTCATAACTTCTATTTTTGTTTTGATTTATCTCAATAGAGTAAAGTAGCCCGTCTAGACTGTACGCAAACATAGCAGAAAGAGAAAATTTTCATTGGCAAAAGAAATGCGCGCACCATTTAATCGTTTCAAATTCTTAAAAAAATAATACCTACTTTTTTTTCCTTTACTATTCAAATAAAATATTTGTAAGGGTTAATTTATTCGTGAACTGTTTGAACGGGGATATAAAAGAAAATTCGTCTGATTTTAATTTATACAATTTAACTCTTAATTACTGGAAAAAAGTTTAACAAATGATTTATCGGCAATTTTCTTATAAAGAAATTTAGCCACGGTATAGTTGCAGAGATTTTGATATTAATTATTTTACTTAAAGTACTGCGTTAATTAATACTTTCTCAAACATGCTTGGAAATTTGAGCATTATTTTGACAACCTTTTTCGAGATTAATCGAAATGGCTGTACTAGCCAAATACATGCGAACAGTGGCCGGCAAAAATTCTATGAAAATCCATATCTGTCGTGGTTTAGCAGCCAAATAAATTACATAGTAAATTCATATCTGTCGTGTAATTAAAAAATGGAACGATCTTTTACTCCGAAACATGGCAACCAATGAGGTAACTTATAAAAAGTTTTATTTAAATTTCGAACAAGCTTGCAAATAGAAAGCTGTTTATTGAAAAAAAAAATTAAAAATTATTTTTGTTCGTTATTCGTCATTGATTTTGAAATGTATTTGACAAAATGAGTTCAAGTGAAGACAATGAGTGTGATGTACTTAGTTTAACGCCATCTAAAATTCAAGAGGCGGCAATAGCCATAATAGAAAACTTTTTACCGCCAAAATCGTAAGAAAAATATTTTTAAATAAAAAGTTCAGACAGAACTTTTTATTTAAAAAAAGAAATAAAAAGTTTTATACAAGCCTTGGCCACAACTAGGCATTGATGGATTCACGTATGTGTGCCTCGGCTTCGCCTCGGCCCACATTTACACATTCGTCCTTCAATGCCTGTCTTGCTGGCCGAGCAGTAATATACTATTATTCCATACTAGCAGTATATTTAAGTGTGAAAGTGTAGTTGGCTATAGAGCGGGCAATGTTGGGTATTTCTCTGAGGGATAGAATCCGTAACGAGGAATTCCGCCAGAGAACTAAGGTAACCGACATAGCCCAGAGAATAAGTAAGCTGAAGTGGCAGTGGGTAGGTCATGTCTGTCGCAGAACCGATGGCCGTTGGGGCAGACGCGTTCTGGAGTGGAGACCGCGTACCGGTACACGCAGTGTGGGACGACTTCCAGCCCGCTGGACCGACGACCTTAAAAAGGTGGCGGGAAGTGGATAGATGAGGAAGGCGAAGGACCGTTTGTGGTGGCGTACTCTCCAAAAGGCAGTGGACGAGTACAGGCTGATGGATGGATGGAAAGTGTGTTTATATGTCTGTCAGTCTATCTGTCTGATCTGATATACTTCCCATCTTTTCAATCGATATTCATGGTGCAGTGATTAGTTCCCGGGGAAAGACACCTAGACTTTTATGCCAGAAAATCAAAAAGTTCCCACGGGAACCATAACCTTATTACAGGCGGACAAAGTCGCGAGCATCATCTAGTTTTTCCACATTCAAGATGTCTCCTAAAGTATTTAGCTATTATATTGAGGTTACTTGGACCAGAGTAGGTCCAATGACTCACAATAAACAAGTGTGACGTACACGTTTTACTGATTGTGCCTGGGTCGTAGTGTGATAATATTGCTCTGCCGGGAGGGGCATAACGCTCACTAGAAAACCTTTAAAAACGCAGGTTTTAATAAGAATAATAAAAAAACAAATAACTGCTTTATAAAACGTAAAACCTGTATAAGATTTTCCGCCACTATGTGATTAAGGGAATGCATCTTTATGAGCGCATACACTTGTGCACTACAATGTCTCCCACGCAGATGGCTGATCTCTGTGGAGATTGACCGTGGGTGGCCGAAATGCGGTCGGGAGGACATTATCATTTTATGTTGAAAGTATCCTGAAAACAAAATACTGAGGACACTCAGAGGAAGCTTTCCCTAGCCGGCGGGCGTGGAAGAGTTTGAGTTTGTCAGAAATGTCTTCTCACCATATCGCTCCATTGCACTCTGTTGGTGTGTGTTGCTCCTTAGTTATACGATGGCGTGGCGTATTCCAGTGAAGCGAGCATATTTTATTATACGACTGCCTGAAAAAAGGAGTATATTGTTTTCAGGGTTCATGTATGAATGTACGTATATATGTATGTATATATGTGTGTTTGCATATTCCACCATAACTTCTATACGCCTGAACCGATTTTGATAAATGAGATATCGTTAGAATCCCTAGCTTATTCCGGGTGACATAGGCTAGTAAAGTTAAAAAAACTGATGGGATGACCCGCATTAAAGACTAAAGTTGAAAAAAAAATTCGAATATAAGATTAACTATACAATCATCATCTAGAAAATGATGAGTAGATTCCAAAAATATATAACACTATAGTTAGTACCCAGTGATTCACAAAAAAATATAATTTAATAAAAATGTGTATATGATTCTAATTTAACACGTTTTTTGGAAGGGCAGTCGTGTTTTTAATTTTTTTTAATTTAGCTTGGAGGTTTTATCGCCGGCGGTAGATCTGTCGCACACCCTGCAGTGAGTGGTGCAGTGTTGTACACTGTACAGGTGAGTCGCGGAGTGCATTCAAATGTAGACTTTCAAATTGCTCCCACTTATAACATGGGCTAATGAATAAACTAATTTGGCTTTTTAAAATTTTACATCTAATCTAAAATAACCTAGTGTTGCACGCAGGCACTCGTAGAAATAATTGTCAGCTTTGCGTTTAAAGTTGAAATGAATTGTTACAAAAGTTAAAAGATTGTTAATTTATTTATTGATGAAGGTTCGATTGTACTGATATTTGACTCATTCGATGTATTTCACTCGTCAGTTCGTTCCCGACGCCTTAGTGGAATAATTTGTATAAATACGAATGTTTTTTAATGTTTTAGGTGTTTTTAGGGAGTCTCCACCGAGACTCAAACGATTATTGAATACCTTCGGTGTTTAGATCGTTACCTTGTTTACGAGCCTGCGGTAGCAACTGCAGCATGGTCAAATGATTTGATACTGTAGGATTGCATAACTGAGTTTTATGAATTAACTAATTACATTAAATCTCTCGTGGTTAGAGTGCAAATATATTAAAAGTGTTTTATTAATACCTACTCCTGGATTGTTCTCCAACATAATACACACAGATGATGCTTCATATTGTATAATTTCACTTTCAGTTATTTTATGTGTTTAATATGTATTTATAACGCGGTTTAGTTATCCCGGAATACGAATAACAATTACTGACGACAATAATGATTACACTTTCACTAACAGATAAAGAATGACTCAGATACCGCCAAACGATCTTTTTTATAGAAGATACATTTAGTATGATGACGTTTTTGTCTTGACATTATAATATTTCTCTAATGAGCTCTTATTATTCATAAACGCTAACAATAGTTAGATGCTTAATTTATTAATTATTTTCAAAATAAAAATACGCGTGCTTCTCACTTCCATGTTTTCACCGTCATCAGCCAGTATGCATCCACTGTTGGACATAGACATGTTTTAGATTGCGCCTTTTAGGTTCATTTTACTTTGACGCTAATGTCAACGAATACAATCACGATCAATCGAATTAAAACTAAGAGAAAGAGTACTGTTGGGAGGACGTGGGCGACAACGAACTCGGTATGAAAGTAGTTATTTTTTTTAACTTACAAAGCCAGAAAATGAAACAAACAACTCAATTCAGTTCGAGTAGGTAACTAGGTATCTCAGTTTTCTTTGTTTCCAAGGATTTCGTACAAAAACAAAGCATTATGCGACACGTCAGCGAATGGCATGCCGGGGGAAACTTTGTTTGTCTGTAACGCTCGGCACATCCACCGGAACTTTCCTCGTTTGCGACATTATCTCCCGCGAATCTCCCTAACTTTGTGCGAATCTCGAACGAGTTGGAGATGGCGAGTTAATAACGCTATGATTTATTGTGACAACACTGCAACGTAACTAAGGTTCGGCATTTACTGTTCTCGAGGCCTAAATGAAAAGTTTTGACACTCTTGGATACCTTGTTTCCTTAATAGCAATCCTTTTAAAGAAGGTTGTATGATATATTTTATTGTTAAGTATATAGGCTTCCAGAAACAACAAGGTATGAGTCCGCCACACAAAGCTCGTTTAAATCCTTTTCCATTATCGTATTTCTTTTCATAATGCGTATTTATATTTTTTTACCAACCAAACGAGAAATCTTATTTAATCTTGTCCTATTATGATTTTCCTTAATCTCTTCATATAAAATTGTTAGAGAAATTTTTGTGCGAATGGAAAAAGTGTTTGTTTATCCAAACCTTGCAATTTACCGAGTTAATTTCATTCAGGATATTAAAATCGGATCACAGAGAATTTTCCTTTTTTCTCTTACCATTTATTCCGTTTTTTACTTTCCGAACTCTTAATATTGTTGAATGCTCATGCTCATGCTTACTGCCGCGGCTCCAAGTAAATAAAAAAATTTTTTCTTTCTTTCTCGAAAAAGGTTTGATTTAGCGAAATTCACAGTCGAATAAGATGTTTTAACACTAAATTACTTTTTACCCTGCAGGTCGTTTGATGTTTTTTATTTAATTTTATACTGTTGAAATAAAACGTGTTATAATTAACTAGATGATTCTTGCAACTTCAACGTCCGCGTTGACCAAGTTTTTTCGATTCCCGCGGGAACTCCTTAATTTTTTGGGATAAAAAGCCAAATTTTATCAAAATCGCTTGAGCAGATGAGCCGTTAAAGCGTAACAGGCAGACAGACATAGACACTTTCGCATTTATAATATTAATATGGATTTAGGTGTTTTACATATTATGTCCAAATTCATGCGGACGAAGTCGCGGACGGCATCTAGTAGGTAGGTACGTGATACTTTACTTCGCTATCGGATCATTCAAAGTCGAAGCATTTATATCAGTTAGTATGTTCTTTATGAAGAGAAAATCTATGACTTTCATTGGTTGGTTGGTTGGTTTGGTTGGTTTAAATAACTTCATTTGGTCAGACGTTTTAGTTCTACCCTACCTACTAACCAAAACGAAATGCAAGAGCTCATATTATTTAAAGTTCTCGTTTCATGTAGTCAGAATAAGGTATTTCCATCAAAATCTCAGGATTATATGGGATTCAGTACCCTTGACATAGTTTTCCAAGCGACCCTTAAGCTAAGACTCTGGCGCGCTGGGAGCAATTGTAAGAAACTTTTTTATACGAGGCCCGTGAAAAGTTTGGCCTAACAAAAATATTAGATTTTCATCTCTTTATACTAAATATAAATAAAAGGTCAAGATGGATGATCTAATATCTAAAGTCTAGGATCAAAGACGGGTATTCATTAGGGGACAGATATCCTTTGATAAATAGTGTGAGCACGACTTATTTCTTGTTTTCTCAGGTCAAAGTCAAAGTCAAAATTATTTATTTCATGCTAACTAGGCTAATAAAAGAACTTGATGACAATAAGTCAAGATTTAACATCGAGGATGCCAAGCGAAGTCAGTTAATTGTGTGACACATGTAACACTACGAAAGAAAAAGCTGTGAGAAACCCTTGAGCGAGAAAGAAGTGTCACATTGATTATGCTCGGGTCGCAGAGTTTTTATATTGCTCCGGTCGAGACGCCTTCCATTTTCCTATACCTACAAATTGAAAAGTTTGCTTTAGGCGAAATATAACGAGAGCTACATTCTGCTTGTTGGCTGGTAGCGTCATGATTTTAATAAAAGAAACACTTTGTTACTCGAGAGTCGCGGCTACAAGCGACATAAACGAGTAATCGTGACCGAGCGCTCGAGGGTGACAATGTTATAAATTTCTCCCGGCATTACGGGATTTCATGTGTTCCGAAATTTTAATCTCCGTTTAAAATATGTTAAACTCTACAACCTGCATAATGTATTGTTTTAATAAGTTCAGTCGACGGAAAATGTTTGCTGGCATACATTTGCGATCAATTGTTGGTTATGTTTTATCGTTTCTGTTTACTATGTTCTTTATAATATTATTATGGTAGCAATAACGTAATTTTACTACGTTAGTTGTTTTTACGATTTAAAGCATTTGTTGGAAATTATCGCCTACGAGAAGTGTTTTCAAAAACTTAACAAAATATACCTCTGCGTAGCTGTAGAATTTTTTTATTACTGCACAATTTTTTTTTAAATTCCACTGCAAGTTATAGGCCTTTTACACTGCACTTTTCACAGGGACCCCTTACACTTCGATCAGTGTAGTGTAATAACATTTAGGGAGTAAGTGTCCCTTAATTGGTCCTTATTAATAAGCGACGCTCTAATTCGTGGCCACGCCCACCCTTATATTAAACTTATATTAAACCCATACCCCGAGTCGGTTTCGACACGGCATCGTACCGGCACGCTAAATCGCTTTTCGGTAAGTCTTTGCCAGTAGGGTGGTACCTAGCCACGACCGAAACCTCCCACCAGACCAGACCAGAGAAAATTCAGAAATTAATTTCCAAACGGACTCTACCGGGAATCGAACCTGGAACCTCCCACGTTAAGGCAAGAGCGCTAAACACTGCGCCAGGCAGGTCGTCCAAACGATGTATTTTCAACTGTACAGCTCATAAGGTTGATTCTTTAGAGAATTAAGTTTCTTGTTCCTTGGTTGTTATGGACATAATGTATTAATGTCCCACAAACTTATCACACGCGGCGACAGCATCACTAAATTAAAAAATAACAAAAGCTAAATAGGCATAATAATTGACCTAATTTTGCCCACCAGAGGTGCGATTATGTAAGTATTGCCGATCCAATCGTCAAAGTTCAGGGTCAAAATAAAATAAACCATAACAGCATTGCATTAGAGCTCAATTTCGTGTATCCATTCTCATACGTTTAACCATAAACTCAGGTCAATAATTTTCGTGGACTGTACATACGGATTGATACGTACCAAGATAAATGTTATGACAATGCACCCAATTGCATGGATCGTGGTCAAACGGAATCACTACAAATTAAAATCTAATAATAATTAAATTACTAATTAAATAGTTTTTTTTTTTTTTTTTTTTTTTTAAATTATCAAAATAAAAATCGATACAATTTTGTTGGGTAGCACTGCGAAAAACCACGTAGGTTTAAATTGCGTGCTCTTCCGTCAACATATTATCAGCGTTTTAAACTACTTAAAGCTAGCAAATTATTATAAATACATGACAAAAACTTAAAACAAAAGAAAACTACCTACAATTTGGTTAAGAAATACGATTTTAAGTTATGTTTTAAATTATTCTTCGTCAATTTGATTCTAAAACTACTATCAAGACTATTTATTAAGCGAGGGATCATGTATGCGCTAGTGCGCTCACCATATTTGTTCTTAGCTGACACGGTTATTAACTTTTGTTGAGATACTTTACGAGTATGAATTTTATGTGAAACTATATTTTGTATATCTAAGTTAAAGAATTGTTCTTTTAGAAGTTGATATTTGACCTTATCATGAATATTGATTACCTTGCAATGTTTAAATATAAAATTTTCATTTGTTTTGGCTTGAATTTTAATATTTAAAGGCACAATGGCTTTTAAGATCCTAAGTTGTAATTGATATATATACTGTAAGTGCGTTTTGTCTGTTAAATAATAAATTAGTCTTGAATCATTGATTATTTTAGTTCCGTAAAGTAACACCTGCTTCTATCCGACGTGTATAAGTTAAATCTACCCTTCATTTTTATGTGAAGCCCAGAATAAACTTGCCAAAAAGTGACAGCATCACGGTAATATATTTACACCCAAAACCGAAATATCAAACGAAATAATCATTCAGAACATCGATATTTAAACCGATTTTATTATCAAACCGAAATTGCGTTTACGCGATTATGTACCTTCCTGCTTTGACAATTGGGTATAAAATAAAAACCTTTCTTCCTTTCTGACTTTTGACAGATCCGTTCAGCAGTTGGGGCGTGATTGAGTAACAAACATCCATCCATCCAATATCCATCCAAACTTTCGCATTTATACTATTAGTAAGATAAACGTTTAACTCATGACACTTTATCATACTGTAAAGTTTCGTCGCCTGAGGAATTATTGTTGGGGTCAACCAGTTTTATTGCCTAGACTATTTGCGCAAGCCACCAGAAGCTTAACCTATAAAAAAATTACATACTAAGCCCTAAAGATACTATAGTGACGTAGTTTAGCGTGTATGTGAGCTAATGTAAGGACAGATAGATGTAATCGAGTTACATGGCATCGACTGTGTTGAGACGGAACAATCCTGCTGGAATGCTGCGTCGTCAGCTGCAACCATTAGCTTAAGACAAATACTTACGCCAGTGTACATCGTTGTTGGTGCACAATCGTGTACAACGGTTTAACTGTGCCATTGTTTGCCTCTCCCGAACGGGGAGCTGTTCATTGGAGACACGACATTACGTTAACAAACAAGATTATTGTAATGTCATGCTCAGAAGCTTCTTGTTTTATTCAACGACAAATGAGTGCGTTACTGTGACCAACCAATAAAAGTATAAAATATAATAAGTGTATAGTGTGTATAATGATAAAATTCAAAAAAACACTGGATGGAACGAACCCGCGGCGCGAAACTTCCGCGTCGTCCTCCTCCTTCGGAAGGGACAACTTTGCCCTGTCGTGCGTCATGTGTGCTGTTCCAAATATGGGTTTAAGTGACTTTGTCCGCCACATTGTTTTAGGCCCTACTGTTTTGTCTGGTTTTTCTTTTACCTGGTGGTAAATGATGATGCATTATAAGACGGTAGCGGGCTAACCTGTTAGGGATGCTGTAGTAATATTGGACCCATACCTCTTATCGGTTTGTATACGGCATCATACCGCTATAGCCCATATAGTATAGCCGGTGTAGCGCTGAACTCAGCGTGATAGGATAAAACGTCTGTACTGTACGTACTTAGGTGGCGAGATTCTGTGAGTATCGACGTCCCACTAAATATTAGATGAGCGCTGCGAGGTCCCGTTGGATATTTAATGCGACACGTTCCCCTGACCTCTCCTCCCACAGTTCCAGAGATTGCTTTTATTCTAAACTAGATGATGCCCGCGACTTCGACCGCGTGGATTAAGTTTTTTAATTTCCGTGGGAACTCTTAAATTTTCCTGACCCTTGAGCTTAGAATAGGGATGATGCCTATATAAAAATTAATATTTCTAACTGATTATTAAATAGAGGGTCTTTCAAAAGACCTCAAATTCACCTCTTCGGTTAGTTTTAAGTTTGATAACTATTTTAAATTATAGATCAAAGAAAAAAAGTGCGTTGAAATTTTATGACGTCACAATGGTGAATTTCATACAACTTCCATACTTTCTAGTATGGTCACTTTTTATCAAACTTAAAAACGAACTTCTGTACGTTTTTAAGTTTGATAAAAAGTTGCTGATTTGATTGAGTTGTCATCATCCCTATTGTCTCTAGTTTGATCGAGGAAACTTGTAAAGGGAATTCATATGTCACGGTACCTTGGACGTCGTTACTGAACTACGTATCGACCTTGCGATAGGGAAAACCCTTTGGGACCTATAAAGCATTCTACAACTAGTGAACGATACTTTAGCGTATACCTAAAGGTCAAATTGATCAGCGCAGATTCCTGTCCTTTCGTTTAATTTCTTCATCATAAGAGCCTGCGCTCATTGACACCAGTACGACGAACAGTATGTCAATAAAGTTGGAATTTTAATGATGACCTTGAGGTCAAAAACCAATTGAATAGAACCAATTGAAATTTCAATGTTATTGTCATACTTATAAGTTATATTTCTATTCGTCGCAGAATAAGTCCCCTCCCATTTCTGGCCTGATACTTATCACGGGCTTACTCTCAGAATGTATGGGATTTAGGTTGTAGTCCACCTCGCTGGCAACTGAACAAATATTTGTGTACAATACAATATTTTTGCAGAGCTCTAAGGCATGCAAGATTCCTGACGATGCTTTTCGTCACGGTTAAAACTTAAAACAAGTGATGTAAAATTGCTAAAACGCGTTAACCTAAAAAGTTACACGTGCCAGAATCCCGGACCCACCGACCCGCTTATTAATTCAAAATACAATACAATGCATAATGTAATTTATCCTTATATGTATATATATGAATAATAATTAGTAAAACTTATGGTTATTGTTTCACAAAGCCATGCTTAATAATAATATATTAACGATAATTACATTATTAATTGACACATGTATGCTTTTAGAAGCATTCGTGACACATAGGTGATCACGTCATAATTAATTTATAATCAATAATTCAAACAAATTTGATTACCACAATGTTACGAGTAAGTACTACATAATTTACTAATTACTAGCTGATGCCCGCGACTTCGTCCGCGTGGATTGAGGTTTTTTGGTTCCTGCTTAATTTTCCGTGATCAAAAGTAGCCTATGTGTTATTCCAGACTATAATCTATCTCTGTGCCAAATTTCATCCAAATCCGTTCAGCCGTTGAGGAGTGATTGAATAACAGTCCATACATCCTCCAAACTTTCGCATTTATAATATTAGTATAGATAATTATTATTAATTTGTATATATGTCACCGTAAAATTGCAAAAACCGTTAGATTGTAATCTTGTTGCATCCAATACTTAACCACATAATACTGAAACTTAATGTTTGCAGAGGTCAGTTGATACTTGATTGGTAAGTGGCGGTGCAGCCTAAGGTGAAGTTATACATGTATGACGACCTCCCTGATGCAGTGGTGAGCACTATTACCTTAGTAGGAGCTCCCGGGTTCGGTTCCCGGCAGGATCAATTATATAGCCTATATATTTTTTTAAATTATATAGGCCAGCGCTTGTCTGCAATCAGACTTGCTTGCAAGTGGTAATGCAGCCTAAGGCGGCGCCGCTTGCCTAGAAGATGCCTATGCCTGGCCTGGTCTAGTGGGAGGATCGGCCTTGGATAGTAACCGACCTACCGGGACAGGCGTCAAGCGATTTACCGTTTCGGTACGATGCCGTGTAGAAACGTGGTAGAATCCGATTATGGGTATCTATACTAATATCATAAATGCGAAAGTTTGTATGGATGGGTGGATGCTTGTTACTCAATCAGGTCACAACGGCTGAACGGATAAATTACCTATAGTGTGGAATAAAACATAGACCTCTTTTATTCCAGAAAATTAAAGAGTTCCCGCGGGAACGAAAATACCTCAATCCACACGAAGTCGCGACATCAACTTGTGGGCTTAATAAAGGTGGCATACCCGTAACAGGTTAGCCAGCTACCTAACTATCTATCTCCAGTTATCTAAGAATGCATCATCACTTACCATTACGAGTAGACTTGATCGCAGACAAGGGTCAACTTGTATTGGAATATTTAAAAAGTGGAGGGGAAAACGGAAGCAGAAAGTTATGTACAACGCTTTTTGTATAACAGTGTTAAACTGTGGTTTCCTTGCCCGTAATGTTCTGATGCGGTGTCCTCTCATGACCTCTGATAACTACATCAGAGCCGGATGCCGGCCTCGGGCGCTTCGGCCCAGTATACCTCGGTTTATAGTCTCGGTTTAACATTGCATTCGATTGATAGTATTCGAGCAATCGATCACGTTGACGTCAAAAGAAAATGGACTGAAAAGCCCTTGATGTGTCGCAAATTCAGTACAACCCATTTTAATTTCAAAACGTTTCCATTTGGATCGTTGGCTGTGGATGCATACACAAAATTGAGGCCTAAAACAATAAGTTTCATTTTACTTTGACACCGATGTTTTCGAACGCTCGAATAAAAGCTAGTTAAAACTGGGACTAACGGTACAACTACCCACCGATACATAAAGGTCAATTTGGCCTGCGCGCAATCCCGCTGCCTCTCGAAGACGCTTGATTTGCAAAACGCCTCACTCGATCGTGAGCCTTATTGAATTTCACGCACAATCTCTTATGAACAGCTCAGTGAACAATATTGGAAGTGCCACTTCATAAAAATGAGCCGACTGCCTGAAATTTCCTTTTGGGAGTCAAGCTTAGTATTAGTGTGAGAGGTAAGGAAACGACATTATCTTATTACTGATAAAACACGCAATGTATTATCGTAAGTCCAAATTGATATAGTACACAAGAAGACGATATAACTATCCATTCGTGGTTTGAGGTTTTAGGTTCCCGCGGGGACTCTTTAATTTTCCGGGCCTATGTGCTGTTCCAGACTATAATCTATCTCTGTGCCAAATTTCAGCGATATCCGTTCAGCCGTTGGGGCGTGATTGAATAACAAACATCCATACATCCATACATCCATCCAAACTTTCGCATTTATAATATTTATGTTATTATGTTATGTTATGTTATAATTTGGCGAGGCTGTGCGCAACTGTGCGACGAATCTTTTTTACGATCTCTCCAGCAATACTTTTCTTACCTCTCGTACTCTAAAAAAATATGTCATAGCTTAGGGTAGGCGGACTAATGTAAGCATTTAATTCTATACATATTATTTTATTCTAGACAAAGCAAAGCTGCGGGGTGACAGGGGCGTGACGAAGGAAACTAGCAGAATTTTTATAAGAAAAAATTCGATCAATCTTATAAGCAGTATCGCGTACATCTAGGACTGCTAAAACTGTCTGGTAGTCTGGTCTGATATTTGAATGAGCGTCGACTCTCTGTTTGAAATGAATAAATAGTTACGCTATGTTAATGCCATCCACACAGAATCTGTTTTTCTTTGTTTTATTTTTGAAATAATTTCTTGGAATTTTTTTAAATAACCTAGTTAAAAAAAATCCACTGCTGAGACTTATTAAACTATTTACTACAGGGAATAATATCATTGGCTACACGCAATCCTTTGTTGAATGTAAAGTATGCGTCTATGTGTTAATGTTACCCATCGTAACCTACAGCTCTATGTGTATGGTACCTAATGTATTTTTTTTAAATTCCTTCCTTTTTTCCTTAAAATTAAATTTTTTAAGGAAAAATTAAAGTTTTGTCGCAAAATCTCTAGAATTTTTATTGCAATTTAAACACTTACATAAGTTTAATTAATCCATTTCAAATTTCGATGCACAATACCAAATCCAAGGTGAAGGCATAGGGTAAAGTTAATATATCGAAGTGAACATTCAAGTCAAGATTTTCATTTCAGGTCCACAAATCGCATCCGCTAACATAAATAGGTACTTTTGGCATTGTAGATGATCTTCAGTTGGACTAGCCCGAGGTATTATATACTTGGCTTCTAAATGAACCCAAACATTTAATTTAATTTCTATTCGAAAGCGACTTTTCACATTTCCATGACCCTTTACAAGTTCTGTGAATTGCTCCACACTTGAATATAAGCGATTAAATACTTAATTTTTTAAAACAGCTATTAATATTTGCAGTTCCAAGAAAACGGAATATTCAATTTCGCCAATTCCTTTCGCTCTGTAAATCAACTAAAAGAAGGTCAAAATTAATCTCCGATCAGGTGAATAATTTTATGAGTGCCTCTCGAAAGCGAAATTGGCCTGTTACCAGAACAGGCTTGGAATGCTCCCAGGTTTATTATAATCGAGCGATACGAGAACAGCCTGATTTTAAATTCCGCTTCGTATGAATTTTTGTCGGAAATGCGAGTGCGGGTTTTAGCATTCCCAGCAGTTTATATTTTTGAATAGGTGCTTTCAGAATGCATCGACGGTAAATAGTTGCGTCACACGGCGCTGGGTAATAGGGTGTTTTATGTCTGTTGCAACCACGGAATATAGAATACGTATCTTAGCATAATAGTATAATTGTCCCACAAACTTATCTGACTCGGTGAACGAAAGAACGAATTTTTCTAATTGTTTTCGCTGTCGACGGTGTCACCGGGTCCTATAAGTCGGATTGCAATATAGTTTGACGGCGTCCTTGGCGCAGTGGTGAGCGCTTTAGACTTATAGTGGGAAGTCCCGAGTCCAATTCCAGGCAGGGTCAATTTGGGAATAAAAGTAATATTATAAAGGCGAAATTTTGGTTACTTTTATACGCAAAAACTACTGGATGGATTTGGTGCAAATTTGGAAGACCTCAATCCACGCGGGCTAAGACGCGGGCATGAGCTAGTTTATAATAAAAAACAAACCTGGGACCTCCCACAGCGGTAGCCACATAGCTCACGACTGCGCCAAGGAGGTCGTCATGACACGTATTCGACAGCAAGGAATCGCTTTTTAACCGACTTCCAAAAAAGGAGGAGATTCTCAATTTTTATGTATGTCGGTGTATAACTCCGTGGTTTCTGAACCAATTCGAAATTTTTTTTTCAGTCCTTAAAGGAAGCTCTCGAGGTGGTTCCATAAAAAAATTTGCCTCCAAATCTTCAGTCCTGACACTAAAAAGTTAAAAATAAAAATTCTTTCCAAAAACCGACTTCCAAAGCCATTGTAAAGTGAAAAATAATTTTGATTTCTACACACTATGTTGAAGTCGGGCGGGTATAACAAAGATAAGCAAAGTTGACGCATCCATTGGGGCGGTCCGTTGTATGGAGACCCCCCATTAAATCCTCAGTCGATGAAACTTGGCACGGTTTTAGTATTGGATGATCCAAAACTTACACAAAAATATCCAACAAAAAAAACATCTCGAAGTTAGGTATTTATACCTAAAACTTAATATTTATGACCAAATACTTTCTCAATTTCTTTTTAAAATAATAGATTTACATTCAAAACCGAAATATCAAATGAAATAATCATGCAGAACATCGATATTTAAACCGATTTTATTATCAAATCTAAACTGCGTTTACGCGATAGCTTCCGCGTGTACCTTCCTGCTTTAACAATTGGACATAGCATAATAAAACCTTACTTCCTTTCTGATTTTTTATTGGATATTTATAATATACGTTTAACTCATGAAACTTTATCATACTATAAAGTTTAGTCGCCTGAGGAATTATTGTTGGGGTCAACTAGCTTTATTGCCTAGACTTTTATAATACATGTGACTGTCTATCAAAGTATACTAGAGACACGTGTGAGGTCAGGCCACACTGCGCGGCAACACGCGAGCTGTCGTGCCGACACGCGGTAACACGCCCCGCTGTGTCATTATCGCTTATAGCTTCACCGCGCGGTCACCCTGCGCTACGTACATAACGTTAACAAAGCCATGCTGTACCTGATACCACTGTGAAAGGGACCGAGTGACTACCCAGCTAGTCGGGATGACTATGTAAAACTCGATTGATGCTATCGACGATATAATGTTTTTATGCACGTCCTATCACCGACTCAGCACTATCTGAGCACGGATCTTCTATCAAACAAGGCGGCGTTTGGAACCCTCACGTCTCATATTTTGTTGACGTTCAAAATATGTAAAGTGTAGGTACCTATATTGAATAAATAGTTTTGACTATTGAATAATGAAGGATAACAACTGCACGCTCATCACTCGCTCATTTCATATACATACATAAACATTATACATACATATTACTGCCTTACTACTGAGCACGAGTCTCTGCTCAGATAGAGAAGAGTTTCGCAATAATCCACCATGCTGGCCAAGTGTGGATTGACAGACTTCACACACCATTGAGAACATTATGAATAAAGTTCAGGCGTGATGTAGCTAGCTAGATAATTAAGAAGTTGACTGACGATATTTTTTTCAATGCAATTGTTTTTTTATACAATGCGCATATATTTAGTTCACAATATTAAAATGAAAAAATGTAATACAAATTAAACTTTCGCATCGAAACGCGGCTACGATAAAGAGACACTACTCAATTACAGCAATGAGAGGAACGAGATCTCAATATTAAAATGTAGTGCAATTAATCCGCACGCGATTACCATAATAATCAGAAAGGGGCGGAAGCTATTAAAAACATAAAGTATCCACTAATTAGCCGCGTCGGCGTCGGCCGGGTTGTATACGTCGGCGTACATACCGCACTCATAATGAAATTGAATTGGGTTATTAAATTACCGATCTTAATTATTATACAATACTCATTTTCGGCTCGCTATGAGAAATAGGTAGTTCCCGCGTGGCTACAGGGATGACACTGGTTAAGACTTTTCTTTCTCTTTTGTGGAAAATAAATATTAATGTGTTATTGAAAATCTGAAACCGTGTCTGTCAATTTGTTGCATTTCCTTGGTCTACCTGCTAAAATGATACTGATGAAATTTGGTACAGAGGATGCTTGCATTCTGGACAATAGCATAGAAAACCTCAAATGAACATTATAAATGCGAAAGTTTGGATGGATGGATGGATGTATGGATATATAGATAGATGTTTGTTACCCAATCACCCCCGAACGGCTGAACGAATCTGGATGAAATTTGGTACAGAGATAGATTATAGTCTGGAATAACACATAGGCTAATTGTTATCCCGAAAAACTAAGGAATTCCCGCGGGAATCAAAAAACCTCAATCCACGCGGACATCAGCTATAGACTAATAAATCAGTTTATAAAACTAGAATTGCCAGAAGCCACGGGATGAACACACGGGTGAAGTCGTAGACATTAGAAAGATTGATTACTCAAACACTATAATAACAATTATTGGGTAAGAATATGAATCATATTATATTAATTAAAAGTATACTAAGATTAAACGAAAGTATAAAGTTAAAATTGCGTTTGGTCTTTGAACAATGTTTAGTTATTAATGCTTTAAAATCAAGATGCGACTGCAAAAATGTAGAAAAATATTATGGAGCAAGGGCTGAATAGGCATGATGACAGTATCCAAGAATCAATGAAATTATGAATTTATGTAATGAAATAGGATTCATGGATTATAAAAAACGTATTTATTTTTCTATTTCGAGTGAGATTGTTATTTATTTCATTAAAATAAAACTATAAAATACAGCAATCCGCCATATTGTATAAAACACCACTGAAGCGAATGACGTCACAATTTATTTCGAGCTTTGACAATCGGCAAACAATCTCTATAAGTACAGGTGTTTTAAATGTTTATCAAGTATTTTTGTATGTTTTTTTGTTTCCTTAAGATCATTTCCATAATCTAGTTTTGTTTTACCGAATCCAAAATCAAGAAATTAAAAATCGTTAGCCACGGATCAAGGATTTACCAAAGCTACTAGCTCTAATTTGCCCAGGATTGATTTGTTGATGTTGGTTGAGTATCTTGCATCAAACAAAGACTTTTGTTTAGCAGAATTTCGCAACGTCAAAACTTCCATGTAAGTACAATAATAACATAATAATATATAGGTCCTAAACCCGTAAAATCTGCTATTTTATATATTAAGCACTTCATGGTACTTAGATAGAGGTTATGTTAATTAAATGTTGTTTTTTAAAACTATACCGTATAACTTAATATGAGCGGTGATTGCCTAGTAAATATGACGTCTGCCTCCTATTCGGTGCGCCTGGGGTTCGATTCTTGGCACGCATCTAACTTTTTGCAGTTATTTGTGCTATGAGCAAAACATCATCACTACATAGTATAAAACAAAGTCGCTTCCCGCTGTCTGTCCCTATGTATGCTTAGATCTTTAAAACTACGCATCGGATTTTGATGCGGTTTTTTTAATAGATAGAATGATTCAAGAGGAAGATTTATATGGACTTTTTATCCCGGAAAATTAAGGAGTGCCTGCGGGAATGTCGCGGGCATCAGCTAGTATTAGAATAAAGCAAAAACTTACGTCAAGTGATCTTCGCAGAAATAAATAGCAGAATTTAGATAAATAACTTGTTTGGAGTTAATTTTGATGTGCTATCACACTGGGGGACCGCACACGACTTACACACTTTAGAATTCATGTTATTCACACAAAATATCTAAATTGCTGTACGAAGACTTATTGTTTACTGCACGCAGTACATTAAAGTACATTGGTAAAAACAGTAGTGACGTCACAAACGACGCCATGACACCCGCGAGCGTTTTGGCGTGATTTTTAAAATTTAAATTTCAAATGCCAATTTTATCTACTAAACCTTATTTTTCTGCTGAAATAAGATATTTTTTCGATATAGTACATACTTCCGAACATAATCTGACCATTTTTCAAAATCAGTCATCATGCCTATTCCCTAAATCCGGATAACGTTTAATCTACGAATAAAATGTTAATGAAATTCCCATACAGCAGCTGATTTAGTCTCAAAATTCGTACTTAGGTTAAGCGTTTATATTTGGAAAAATGGGCCTTAGTGACTACAGAATTTAAACAGCCCGAGTACAGTTTAGTCCTGTCAGTTTGAGCTGGAACCTATCACCTAATGCGGGGGTAGTTGGTAGCGGGTGGGGGGTGAATTAGGCCGCGGGGGTGGGACGCGACGAATGCTCAGTTTAGTGGCGCAAATGCATTTTGTCGGAGCGGTGATAAGTGTTGAGTGTTGACCCATTCCGGGAATCATCCTTCCTTTATTCGGTTACCGTTTCATTTTGTACTAGCCAACTCGTTTCCGCTACGAGCGGATTTCTTTTTCCTAAAATAAAATAAACTGACTGACTAATAATACTTAAATATCCTTCGACCTGTGGGCTTACTACCATCGCTTAAAGCAGTATTAAGTAGTAAATAAAATTTATATTATATTTTTGTATCACACATTCACATCGCCAGGCCAAGTGTTCACTCTTTCTGTGAAAGCGTTGTCGCACTGAAGGAGGCTGCGGAGCGGGAACGTGAGCTGGACGCTAATGCTCCACCGATCCGTAGAAGAAGACAGGGTGGAAGAAGTCGACGATATGCTCCCGCCATAGTGTAGGTGTTAGGTGTCAACGACACTATGTCGGTTTACGTCGAGTCGTCTCGTCGTATCCAAGATTTGGGACCCTGAGACGGTTCATTCTCGACGCGGACTATGCCGCTGGTTTTTTAGTGGGTATTCCGGAGTGGGTACATAACCGCACGTGAGTCCCACATAATCGCTTAGTGCGGTATCGTAAAATCATTTTTCCAGCGATACAAAAACAAAAGGCCAAGTGTCCACGGGCAATATAGAAATCTTCATAATATAGAAATCAGCATTTTGCACTATTTAGATGGATGAATGGATGGATATTTGTTACTCTATCACACCAGAATGGCTTAACGGATCTGGATGAAATATGGCACAGAGATACATTATAGTCTGGAATAACACGTAGGCTACTTTTCATCCCGGAAAATTAAAGAGTTCCCGCATGAACCAAAACACCTTAATCCACGTGGACAAAGTCGCGGGCATCTGCTAGTTCATAATGTCGTGAGAGTGGATTCGAATGGTAACATTTATTTATTATTTATAGAATGGAAATACTAATTTCATATTGGTATTGCATTATTATTGTATCGAGAGTTGGTAGACATGCATGATTGGACCAATGGCGATCGAACGCGGGTATTTTTCACAAGATTTCGTCAATAGTAGTGGGGCAAAAGTGAGTAAGGGAGATGGGTGGGGAATCAGAGTTAGTTCGGACGTGAATTTTGAGTAGTTACCATAGTGGCGTGCATAATGTCTGCAATGTGGTGAGTCACTCTGTTGTCGTTCCAATTTATTGTCGATTTAATAAACAAGGGTTTTAAAGTAACCTTGAATTCGTGTTGTGTGATATTTCAGGATTTCGATAAGTTACATTGTGGGTAGTGCAGTTTTCCGTTATTACCCAAAAATATGTTCGATCTTATGCCCACGTGTAGTTGTATGAACTTAAATAAAATATGCCTAATTAGCCGATCGGTTTCGTGACAATAATAACAAAATTGGTATGCATAAAAACTTGCCAGTGGAATTACAGCCTAAGTCTATAGCATAGGTAAGCCCGTGCGAAGCCGGACCGAGTCAATATTCAATGCGCATTATGTCATCGTATCGTATCGTGACCGAAACCAGGGCCTTAGCACAAAGCTAATACACAATAGCAACAAAATACAGTCCCTACAATTTCAGATCGGTCAAACCAGTTCCATCCGGATCGCAATAAAGCTGAGTCCACACCGAGCGCGTCGCGACCGTGTCAAAAAAATAACGTGACTTTGTTGTGGGCTCTTCTCAGACCAGGGCGAGTTTGGAACCCTCGTAGCTTTGGTTTAAAGATACCGTAACCGATTATCACCATCATGTTTTATAAGTAAGTAAGTTTTAACATCCCACTACCACCGCCACTACAGCCCAAGTCAGAAAAACCCAATGCTCATGGCCCGACCCGGGACTCGAACCCGGGACCTCGTCGGCCGCAGTCAAACATGCCAACCACTAGACCAACGAGGCAGAGGCATTTTAAACATCTATGGCACAATATAGAGGAGGCCTTTACCCGCAAGGGGTCCATAATTAAGTAAGTAATATTATACCAATGTATTATATCTATTACTGTATCTTAAACGTAAGTAATTAGCATTAAGTTCGTGCAGTATATGTTTTGTTGTTACTAATTATATTAAGCACTTTGTATTTAGTTTTTAATTAAGGAATTATAAAACCTTTTTTATTTGTTTTATTAATTTTTAACGTCAATAAGTATACCTACAGTGTACTTATATTGAATAAATGATATTGAGTATTGAGTATATTGAGTAAAGCGCCAACATCGCTGAGCACACAAACCGAGCACTAACTTTTATCCCCAGCTGCGGGCGCTCGCTACCTGCGCCTGAAACTAGTGAATTGTACAATGTGACAGCTTTTCACGTGCAGGCAGGTGTATGCTCAGTTTGTGTACTCTGCCAGTTGCTAATAAGGGCTGCTACCTGTGTTGTGAAATTCACTTCAGTTTATTGCTTCTATTTGCTTTTTCTAAATATTTGTGGATTTTTATTATTTCACCATAGGTGACGATGCAGCCTAAGATGGCAGCGGGCTAAACTGTTAGGGGTACGGCAGTTATATATCCCATACATACATCTATATACACGCCAAAGTACCAGGACGCTAAATCGCTTAGTTGGTTTAGTCTTTGCCGGTAGGGTGCTACACCAGACCAGAGAATATTAAAAAAATATAAACTTCATCCAATCCAAGAAAGTTCCGTTCGATCCCAGGTAGTTAAAAGACCGCTGTGTCAGGAAGGTCATAAAAAATTGAGATTTTTTTAAATTCACTGTTAGGCACCTGCTCGTTTGCAACAATTCCTGATGCGATCTGTTTATGTGTTAGCCCTAAGTTGTGCGTTTGTTCGTTTGTGCGCTTTTTTGTTACCATTTTCATGGAAATCTATTGGACCGATTATGAAGCGATTTTTTTGCATTAGATGTATATCTATATGTGTATACATAGGCTACTTTTTATCCCGAAAAATGAAAGAGTTCCCGCGGAAACCGAAAACCTCAAACCACGCAGACGAAGTCGCGGGCTTTCGCTAGTCTATACTAATATTATAAATGTGAAAGTTTGGATGGATGGATGGATGTTTGTTTCTCAGAACGGCTGAACAGATCTGGACAAAATTTGGCACATAGATAGATTAAAGTCTGGAAGAGCACATTGGCTACTTTTTATCCCGGAAAATTAAGGAGTTCCCGCGGGAACCAAAAAACCTCAATCCAAGCAGATGAAATCGCGGCCATTAGCTAGTAATTAATAAAACCATAGTTTAACCTTCGCATAAATAATGTGCAAACTATAAATCGTACTTTGATTGCAATAATCAACGTATAACCGATTATTCCCAATTTGACCAAGCGTTAAATTGTGAGTTAATAAAATCCGGTCAGCGGTGAAATATGAGCGAATTGCGCATATTTGATACACAGCCCAGACCAGGCCATTGAGCTCCATGTTACATTACATATGTATTATTATATCCGATATAGTTCGGCGGCACTCGCAATTCTATCCAATATGCTGCGTGTATTTCATACAGGACACACAATACATGTGTCTTTTATTTATTATTTACTAGCTAATGCCCGCGACTTCTTCTGCGTGGATCGAGCATTTTTGGTTCCCGTGGGAATTCCTTAATTTTCCGGGATAAAGATGTAGCCTATGTGCTATTCCAGACTATAATCTATCTCTGTGCCAAATTTCAGCCAGATCCGTTCAGCCGTTGGGGCGTGATTGAGTAACAAGATTGAGTAGCGGCTTTTGCGAATTCGCTCACTTCAGCAACTGCGTGACTGATAAATGATAAGTCTTGTTTTGATTCTAGCACCAGTTCGGAATGTAGATTCTTCTAAGTAAAGCCGGTAAGAAACTGGATAGTTTGCATACAACTTTCATTATCACTAATTCATATTGACTTTACAAATAAAACAAAAAAATACCACGCTGTTTTCATCAATGGACAAAAAATTCCCTACGTGGATTACAACAAAATATCTTGGGATGGCCCTTGACGTGAAGCTATGCTGGAAAGCTCATGTCAAGAAAAAAAGAAAAGAACTTGACTTATAGTATAAACAAAGGTATAAAGAGATGTATTGGCTACTTGGTAGACATTCCTCGCTGTCAATACACAACAAGATCCTGTTATATAGACAAGTCCTGATGCCCATTTGGACCTACGGCATACAGCTTTGGGGCTGTACCAAAAAGAGTAACATCCAAATCATACAGCGGTTCCAAAATAAAGTACTCAGGAGAGTAAATGCCCCCTGGTACATCAGAAAATATTGAATATGTCGAACAAATTATAACCAAATTTGCCAAAGCCCACGACCATCGGCTTCATCACCACCATAACGTTGAGACAATCCATCTGCTCGACGTAACGAAACTAGTGAGAAGACTAAAAAGGACTAAGCCTTTTGAGTTAGTGCATAGTGATATGTGACAGTGTAAAGTGTAGTGCTAAAAGAACAAAGTGTCTGAGTTTATCAAGAAAGACTAAGATGCGTCAGTGGTCAATTTCTTAGTACATAAGATTAATTATAAGTTTAGGTTAAAGCAAAACTGCTCATTAGTCAATTAGTAAGGCTAGATCGTAGTTAAACGAGTACCTCGCTGGTACTCAATAATAGGAAAAAAAACTAAGAAACTCATCAAATGTTTAGTTGCCTCGACTCAATAAGTGAGCTTTCGCCTTTCTTTCCCATTTTATCCATCATGTAGAGACAAGAAAATCGTGACAAGTATTGCATACATATTACTATTACAGAGATATTAAGTCGGCCGTCAGCCTGAAGCTACAGTTGCGGTTTCTTTGGTTCCGCAACTTTTGACGTGCATTTAATCCCGCTGAGTCAAGTATCAACCCATGTTACTTTCATATAAACACGACCCTCGTCAGGGGTTCCGTACAGAGCTGGTTGTATTAAAATATGCAAGGAATAGGAAACGGTACGCGTGTCTCATTGTAATTAGCACGGGCTGACCGGCACTCGACCCCCTTGCTGATAGGCCGAAAGCGGGTGGACGATGTGACGAGACATGTTATGTTGATTTCCTCCTACTTGCTTGGAAATTGCTTAATTATTCAAAAAAACTAAACCGTCAAATATTTTTGGATCGCACGCTTGCAATTTTGAATCCGATAATAAATAATAGAAGTTGCTGGATAGTTGTGATGTTTTTAACCCTTAATTTGGTATTGTATGCTGTGCCATACAAACTCTTAAAAAAAATAAAGTGTTAAAGAAATACTATAATTTCAATATATTTAATAATATTTATTCTCCTAAACTAGTCACACTTTATGAAAAAAAATATTTTTGAGTGTTAGCAACACTGGTTCTGTCACTTTTTTCAAAATGCCTGCCCGAAAGAAGCCGGTTGTGCTCACTAAGGTATTTATTTGTTTTTTTATTACTTTTTTCTCGTAAATTTCTAATAAAACACTAATAATTCGATCGTGACATTATAGTGAAGTGTTCACTGTTATAATTTTGGCAATATTTGTGGATATTTGTTGTTTTATTTGATAATAAACTTTGTATGCCGTGACATACATTGCCAACTTAGTAATGAATTACTGCATAACGAACCTGTATGTCACAGCATACATTGCCAATTTATTTGATTTCTTTTTGTGATATTTTTTTTTGCGATTTATGGGTTTTTGTTTGCTTGGGCTTGAGTTTTGGTGTATGCAAGCTTTTTTTTCTTTACAGCACGCGCTACTAACACGTGGTGGTAGAATTTTAGCTTTGATCCCTACTGAAAATGCACTCTCTGATGATGGTAATGCATCTGACGTCGATGATGAATTATTGGGCGCTCAAGTTTCGCATTCAGACTCATCTTCCCCAGCCCCATCTATTGCGAGTTCCTTAGAAAGACTGAATATATTAGATTCCGATAATGAAACCTCAACCGATGAGAATGTTCGACTTACGCCTGTATTCCAAGAAGTATACCCGAATCCATCGCTTGAGCCCGATTGCAGTACTATTCCGATAATAAGCGACATTCCAACACTGCCTGCAACCCCTGCCACGCCTGCAACTCCTGCCACTCCTGCTACTCTAAATCCTGTATCTCAAGTCGCTTCTGCATCACAAGCTTCGCCTGCACAACCTTCAGTGTCCCTACCTAGCACCCCCACTACATCCTCTACATTGCCAAATCGTCTAACTAGAAAAACACGATCGAAAAGACCAACGGTTCCTGTTGCTAAACGCCCACGCAGAATCAAAAAGTTCGTTCTGTGCTATAAATGGAAAAGGGCTGCTGTTTTTCGACACAAAGCTACTGGTGAAGATGTACCAGAAATCCATTCTGAGACACCTACTATTCCCTTGGACTATTTTTACAAGTTTTTTTCCCCAGACGTTATAACTGACATTGTAGAACAAACAAATACGTATTCAGTGGAAAAAACCGGACGATCGATTGAATTAGTTGAAGACGAACTTCGAGATTTTCTGGCTATTCACATCATCATGGGGGTTGTGTCCATGCCTTCATATACAGACTATTGGAGTCTGCAATATAGATTCGGTTTAGTTGCAGATCTAATGCCCATAAAAAGGTACCAAAAAATTCGAAGATACCTTCATTTCGTCGACAATAGCACTGATAATAGTGACAGATATCACAAGATTAGGCCCATAGTTGAAAAAATAAGAGCAAATTGTTTAGCTCAAGAAGTCGAGACCAAGTTCAGCATCGACGAAATGATGATTCCTTACAAAGGGACTAAGGCCGGCAAGAGACGCCAATACTTGAAAGACAAACCCAATAAATGGGGTTTCAAAAACTATGTCAGAGCTGGAGTATCAGGTATGATCTACGATTTTATCCTGTACGGAGGAGAGGACACTTTCAGGTTCCATAATTTCACAGAAGAAGAACTGTCGCTAGGCTTTGGAGCTCAAGTAGTCATTGCTTTGTGCAAAAGTATTAAAAAAATACCAGCTTTTGTATTCTGCGACAATTTTTTTTCATGCCCAGAACTCTTCTACATACTGAGAGAAAACTACGGTATATTTGGATTGGGCACCATCAGAAAAAATAGACTGAGAGGAGCAGATGCAGTTTTACGTACGGAAAAAGAAATGAAGAAAAAGCCTCGAGGAGCTTATGACCAAGCAGTTTGTGACAAAAATCGCCTGGCAGTTGTGCGTTGGAATGACAACAAAGTCGTAACGTTGGTCAGTACTTATGTAGGTACAGAACCGGTAGAGAAAATCAAACGCTACTGCAAAGAGGCCAAACAAAAAGTTGAAGTCAATTGTCCACAAGTGGTCAAAGTGTATAATAAACATATGGGTGGTGTAGATTTGGCGGATATGCTCATCTCGCTATACAGAACTCCTTTCAAGACAAGACGTTGGTATATCGGCATATTTGCCCAGCTGATTGATATATGCATCAACAATGCATGGCTATCTTACAGAAATGATTGTACTAAAATAAATAAAAAGGCTATGCCCTTGAAGGCTTTTAGGTACGAAATCTATGAAGGACTCAAAAAGAATAGACGTGCTGTGATTGACCCACTCGACATCAAAAAACGACCACAAAAAGCGATACAGCCCGTTCCCGTTGAGTCCTCGCGATTTGACAGTGTGGGTCATTTCATGACCATGACATCTCAGGGTCGGTGCAGGTTATGCTCTAAGCTCACGACTGTCATTTGCAGCAAATGCCAAGTCCGGTTATGTTTCGTTACCGGAAGTAAACCCAGGAATTGTCAACTAATTTATCATTTTCAAAAATGAGTAGAGTTTTTGGGTTTACTTCCAGCATTTACTGCCAATCACAGTGTTGCAGACCCATTATACCCGCTACTTTGCTTTCATAATGTATGTCCAGCAACTCATTTTTATAAAGAGGTTTGATTTATGTTTGTTTTTAATTAAAGTTACAATACATATTTATGATTTTTATTCTTACTGGTTTTGGTAAGGTATGTCCCAACATACATTCAAGTGAATACGTATTTCTTTACTCACTTGGCAATGTATGTAGTAGCATACATGATTTTTCAGGAAAACTGAAAACCCTAGATTTTTTTTACTATTTTTCTGGGCATATTTAGGCTCTACACGTTCCTATTTCAGTATTTGTTTCAATTCATTTTTTTTTTTTTTTTTGCCAAATTAAGGGTTAAAGGACACACATGATTTAGGTTTTTATAATATGCATTAATTTTAAAAATGTAAAAAATAAAACGAGTCTGTGCGCGGACTACTGAGATGCACTTATGTTAATTAATTTATTCTACCACAGAGGTATCGCGTTTTCAATATTTAACTTTCAAGCTTTAGTTTTATTGTCTATGTCATTTTCATGTTGTTTCATATTTTTAGCACATTTTAAATACTATCACACAACCATTTATTTGATTTCCCAAATGATACATTTTCAGGAATTGAAGAAAGGATATTTTTGGGGTGATTTCATAATTAGTTTTTGTGATATATGGATAGCAACGAGCAAACGAGCAGATGGGAAGCAGAACATTTGCAGTACTAGAGGAAGCGCTTATTATAATATAACCTCGAATAGCCCCATATTGTAGTTTTGAGGGAACACATCAGATGTATGCTAAGTATATAAGGTATGCAGTTTAGTAGATATAAAAATTAGACACCGTACATTCGTTATGCTACATAGAATGATCAAAACCAATCACCCACAAGCTCTCAGAGTAGGAAGGCTCTTCACACCGATATGAAATGCCCCGGTATATTCAGGTATTCCCGTTCGATTCAATTTGGAGTCTTGATTTATGTCGGATGTGTGTCGAAACTTGAAAGGAACGATCGAGAGCGAGCGACGCCGGGAAATTGGAACGAAGCGATTTATGATCTCCCCTCCCGGGATTCCAGGTGCGAGAATCCGTGGCAAATATGAGCATATCGGACACATTAAAGGCTTGGTCACACACGACGCCCAATGACGGTGTATCCAATGCAGCTCCTAAAAGTTTTTATGGATATGGATTTGATTCCCGGCTGGGTCAATTCGTTTTGTTTTTTTTTAATATATAGTCTAGCGCTTGGCTGCAATCAGATCTGCTTGCAAGTGGTGATGCAGCCTTTAAAAATCTACACCGTCTCTTCAACCTCACAAATGGCCGCACCAGCTATCGCGTAGTAACATAACACTGCTATAAATATCTTACAGGCTAGTTCGCTACCACCTTGGATTGAATCGCCACTATAACTCAATAATCGCTTTGAAAATAAAATCCTGTTAGGATAGCAAGGCAGTAGGTTTAACCTTCCTCATTCCTGTAAATCAATAATAATAGTTCGATTCCCCAAAAACAATAATACCATGTTTCTGTTACTAGCTCACCTCCTATATAAATGGCTTCCCTGGCTTTCTTCGCCTCTTTTGCGCCTGATACCTATTCACACTTACATAAATAGCTTTTTGCGAGCTGAAATCCTCGAAAAAAATTGAAGATTAAAGTAGCCTCGCCAAAAAACTTTCAAATACTTCTGTCACGAAAATTGTGACAGAAGTTTTTGAAATATATATTTTCCCAGTTTTAAAGTTTTTTACGTAGATTTATGAACAATTTTGGCTGTACATTTTAATATATTTATTGGCTCGCAACTTTTCGTCAAACGATATAACACACATAAAAAAGTTGAAGTTGCGAAAATTGTGTTTCAAACTAACGGCCCGGACTTACAGCAAAAAGAAAAAGCTCACTACTGCCACTATGAATAATGCAAAAAAAATATCAACGACCTCCCTGGCCCAGTGTTGAGCTCTGTGGTCATATTGATATTTATGGGAGGTCCCAGGTTCAATTACCGGCAAAAACAATTTTGTGAAATCCTAAGGAAGTGTACGCACTTTCGAATAAAATTCGCGCGAAAGTAAATCGCTGCTTTAATATAATTTACTGCGGTGCGGTAAGAATTATATTCGCGCAAATATTTTGTGCTGTACGGAGTTGTATGACGCTCACCGAATTCACAGTGCGGAGTAGGTGAAATGCGTACGCGAATTATAGATCGTAAGAAAAAAATTCTCGCGAAGGTTTTTCGCAGTGCGAACGTACTTCGCAATTTTTATCCAGGAAAATTTAACAATTCCTGAGGGATTTAAAAAACCTGAATCCATGCAAACGAAGTCACTGGCATGATCTCGTCTCCCGCTAACCTGCAAGTAGCTAATTTAAATAGCAGTGAATTTCATCGGCAACTTCGCAACTCAAATACGAACTGAGATGAGAATTTGGATGGATTTTGGTAAGTAAAGAGTAAAGCGACAAAGATAATCTTCGTGTTTAATTACCCCCAGCAGGGCGAGCATGGACAGGGGACAAAAATTATATCCCCCGATTATGTCCACTGACAAGAGATAAAATTATTTTGTTCCTTTGCTAGAGCATGGCAACAGGGGAAAGGAGAAGTATATCCCTGTTTGACATTAAAAGTGGATAAACTTCCCCCGGCTAGAGCATGGGGGCAAGGGAAAGAGATATAATTGTCCTTTTTTGACATTTGAAAGGGACAATTTTATCCTCGGTCATTGGAGGTGGGTATAAGCTTATTTTCATACCATTAAATTACAAAAAAAGATGTCTCGAGCCTACTGGAACCTCTATTTTGCATCAGAAATGGAAAAACAAGAAAGAAAATTACATCGGCGATCAATACGTCTAATAACTATCAACAATAAATGGTCTACAATAAATGTTGAACCGGTAAGGCCAAACAACTTCTTAAGTTAATCAAAAAACCTTAATAATCAAGTTTTGTATTTTAAAAAAAAATGTGCTATAATTATATACTTCCTTTTCCGCTCATAATAAGCGTAAAGCTTGTTTTAGAAATAGGTACGACAATAGTTTACTGGGACCTGCTAGACTATTGTCATTCTGATTATAAAGCCTACAATCATTAACCATTGAGCTATTGTTGGTTACTTCATGATTGAATGTTACAGGCTGTGGATTTTGACTGCCTCATCATTAACCTCAACGCAAGATACCCAGGACAAGTCCACAATCAGTTCATCTTTAAGCTAAAGAGTTAAAACTCCAAAGTTAAAGCTGAACTGAAATGCCTGTATGTAAATCGGGCAATACTATCTTTTAGGTATGATATTTCAAATTAATTTTTAAACTTAGATTTCTTTAGCAAACCTTGAGGCCAGTTCTGTTTTACACCATATCTAAATTTAAATGACAGTTCTATATAAGTGGCTATCACTTTCATATTATATTTATTTTCCCTGCGAAATTGTGCAGCAATAGATTTAATGCTGTCATTTTAATTCAGAGATTGTGTTAAGCAGAATTGGCCACAATATCTAGCGGGCTAATTTACATAACTTAAGGAATACAAGAAAACACACTGATAATCATAAAATTGTTTATTGGAATCCTACACATAGTTTGCCTGTTGTGCAGATTACAATTTTTTGGTAAAAATGTGCTGTTTAATTTTGAATATTGCAGAATTCCAATGGAACAGCCCATGGATAACAGCTATTATGTAACATGTGAAGTGAACAATCCTCTCATCACATCTTCTGCGGATCACACCAGGCTGCTGATAATTGCCCGACAAAAAAGAGACAAATTAATCAATTCATATTTCAACTAAAATATATTTGTACCTTTTCAACCTTTGCAATTTTTTTTTCAAACACAACACAATATTAAAACAAAATGAGTACACACATTAGCCTGGCTAATCATTGATTTTTCTGGCCTAATGCTGATGTACTATGGGTACTATGGAGGACTCGTTCTTAGATTAAGCACTTTGGTGTTAATTTCCGAAACAGTGGGGACAGTCTCCGCATTGTCTTTCCAAGTCTGCAAATAAAAATATAATAATTACTTTCTCGCCGATAAAATTAGTATATATCATTTTATTTTGTGCACCTACTGACTAAAAGTATAAAATTGTAATATTTTGTGATCTTACCTGCTTCCACTGTTCGACAGTCCTGTCTGGCCCATGATCTTTTATGATATCTTTAAGTTTTTGCCACTGGGAGTCCGCCTTTTTTGCCCCTTACAGTTCTGTAACTCACCACAGTGGCTAGGTGGTCGTATATCGACATGAATTCGACCAACATATTTATTTGTTTTTTGTTGCTTATTGATCTGAATGAAAAGAATAAAAGTTGAATAAGGCGATAAAAATAGACGCACACGTTTTAAATTAGTATCAATAATAGGTAAACAGAAAGATTTGCCAAGTTAATTAGTTCACTTTACATTTCGCTTTCATATGGAAAACAATAGTTACTTTACAACATTTTAAGGGGTACGGATAGTATCTATTTACTTTTTGGCGGCACTTATGTTCGCTTTCGCTCCTTTTATGTACAATAAATTATAAATATAAACCAAGTAAAACCGGTTAATCCGAATACTTTGTTTTGCCGAAACGAAAATTATTAGTTGTCAAAATCACAAGCAAAGACAAAAACACAGACTTATGATAAAAATAATGACTCTTTGACTAAGACTTGAGATGAATTTTGAAGTATTGTGACATTTTACATGATTTTCTTAAAATGGCAACAATAGCAGGGACAAGTCTTTCCCCTATTTTATCCACCGTGAATATTATTTCCACCGCTATGCCCATGCTCTACGGGTGGATAAAACTGAGCGAGGAGATAAAAATTTTATCTTTTCCCCGTGGATAAAATCTCCCCGCCCATGCTCGCCCTGCAGGGAGTTACTAAGTTTAAGTCCGACGCATACCACCTGGGTGGAATGGTGTGATAATAATTATCGAAATAAAATATCTTACTAAGGCGTATGGTTGAAGTTTGTCTTATCAAAACAAAATAGAGGAGATTTGCTTGAGCGCCCCAGGCTGTAGCTAGCCGCGCCACCGTCGTTATGTGAAAGTAAATAAAGCTTTGTATTTTGTTGTTAACAAAGGAGTCGCTGCGTCTCGACAGCACTCCACTCTGCGGGTGTGCGTAGTACATCAGCGCTGTGTTACGTCGGTTTCAAATTCCGTCAGATCAGTCTGCCTCCATTTTGGATTGCATCGTGGTAACTAGCCAAGGCGGAAACCTCCCGCTGGGCACAGACCAGAGAAAATTCAGAAATTATAAATTCCCAAATGGACCCTGCCGGGATTCGAACTCGGGACTTCCCGTTATAAGACCACTGCGCCAGGGAGATCATCAAATGCAAGATCGCTACACTGTAACAACCTCAGTCACCTCTGATTGGTTAACACTATTATTTGCGGCAACTATACGATAAATTCAGCCAATCACAACAATTGAGACTGTAACAATGATTGATGCAGGTTTTACATAATAAAGCTCCTTGAATGATTGTATCTAACGTAATAATGTTATAATATCTAGTCATATTCCTTGGAAATATGTTCCCATTACAATTTAATTTCTAGCTTTATGTGCTTGCGTGCGTGAAAACGACGCGAACGATCGGGCGTTAGCGGGGACTGGGGAGGGAATTAGGAGGCTGCGAATTTACGCGGCTGTGTGGGAGCGCGCCAGATGCGAGCGAGATAAACATGTTATATACTTATGACATATGAGATGATGCCCGCGACTTCGTCCGCGTGGATTGATAGGAACGCTTTAGCTCTCCGGGATAGATGTGTTATTTCAGACTAACTATAATCTATCTCTGTGCCAAATTTCATCCAGATCCGTTGGCCGTTCTGGCGTGATTGAGTAACAAACATCCCTCCATCCAAACTTTCGTACTTATAATATTAGTATAGACTAGCATACCTAGTGATGTGTGCCCAAGATTTGATTCACGTGGTTTAAGGTTTTGAAAAAATCCTGACTAAGCTTTTAGTATTTCCAATAGGTATACAAAGAGATGTGGAGATGGACATAGAAAGAGGCTGTGTCCGTTTCCGAGTACATCTCGGAAGCTTCTCTCCACCTAATTAAAACCGAATTTCCGTGGAAAGTTGCACCTAGTGTCAAACACTAGGATACGTACACTCTTGAGTGACGTTTTTTTAGAGTAAATAGTTTGGAGTAGGTAAACTACTTTTCTAAGCATAAGTTAGTAATTATATATTTGCTCCTGCCGGGATCGAACCTCGTAAGGCCACGGCAAACTTATAACATCTTCTTTGCAAATAAAATGATTACGTATTTATTTATTTACTCAATTTTTTTATTCCCTGTAGTACATAGGTAAAAGTGTTTCTTATACTATAGTCTTGCCCTGCAAATTGCGATTACGCCGTAAAACTAAATAATAATCAACGTAAGTACAGCTGATTGTTTAAATAAACCCATAATGTAATTTATAACTTAATATTAAATCATAATCCGCTAATTAGCTGTATACACACGGCGCCGCAACAATGAACCGGAGCGTTCATAATGCCGCACTTATAATTAAATCCCAGCCGATTATTCAATATCAAATGTCGCGCTGGTGGCGCCAGTTGCCAGGTGACGCTCATCTGAATTAAGCTTCTTTGAAGTCTACGATACTGAAAGCGAGGTTAGTCTACAAACACCGAGTCGCTCAATGTGCTGTTTAAACAGCTATGGTATAAATTTCTATAGAATTTATTTGTTTTTTTTTTGTAAGTAGGCACATTTATTTATTTAACTATCAAATATTGTTAATAGTTTGCGTGGAAAAATAATCATTTACCTATTTGAGGAATAAAATGCAAAACAAAGGAATACATTTTTTTATTGTCATCTCACCTGTTTATAACGGCCGAAAATAATAATCAATCTACAAGCAATCTGTCGTTAAGTTGCTTAGCAACGTTCTTGTTTGACAAACCGGACAATTCCTACGTCACTCAACCCGGTACCGCGGTTGAGTGACGTAGGAATTGCCACCGATTATTATTACGGATTTAACGGAAACCAGGGAAGCGCGCGTGTTTGTAATGGGCCTAACGTCATAAAAATAACTTTAATATACTGAGTTACTGATAAATCTACTTGTGTATTTCGGTGGCCTCAAAAGACAAAAACAAAATAAAGCCCCTATTATTTCTCCCTACATCTTATTTATTGCCTAAATCCTATTTACAATTCAAATCTGAAGTTTTTAGCCTCCTCCCGGAGTACCTCATTATTTTGATCGCATTCGGTGTAAGGATGCCGCAGAATTTAGCGTTTTTTTTGGCGTAAAAATAAGTAATTTTAGTGTGATAATTTATCCTCGGTCGTAAAAGGACAATTTCGGAGACTAGTGTTGTTATTTTTTGATAGATGTTTTATTGCGTTGTACTTTTACCGTTGAGTGGTTTAGGAGTTGTTTTGAGCTACTTGGATAAAAATTTCCATTGTGCGTCGCGGTTGGTAAAAATTATGCTAAAGCACATTTGTTTTTCTCGAGGACATTTTAAATTTGCCGCAAAACTAAGTAATTGAGTTGAGCAGCAAAAGCGTTTTGGTGTGGACCCGATTCAGTATCTTGCTATGAAACTTGCACATTGGATGATCGCGGTAACAGCTGTAACACCTACCCGCAATGATTATGTTTCAGGAAAGCTTTTAGGTATAGCTTTACAATAAATAAATAAATTTCATCGATTATCCCTATCTACCTAATATGCTTTAAATTGAATGCAACGCCACAACCTTATGTCAGAAACAAAACCCCCTTGCAAGAAAGTTTTGAATATGTTGTAGTCATAACATACAAACTTTCTTAGAAGGGGGTTTTGTATCGCAATTGGTGTGATCAGGCGAAAAGGTAGTTTCGCTGCAACTTAATACGATCAAAAATCCTAATCATTTGAAAACTTAAACCGCATGGTAACTTGACTTCAGGCATGTAACGACTAAATTATCCATTTGCAAAAGCACTTGTAAAAGTTTATTGAATGAAAAACATTCGACTTTAGAAAATTCGATTACACAAAAAACAGTAATAAAAAGAGAAAAACATATTCATAATAAGATTTAGCCTGCGAGAGAATGAAATAGAATACAAGACAAGTTATATTTGACTCATTCTCTCGTAGGCCACTTTTCTGAAGTTTCACTTCGCCATGTGGGATTTTTCAAATAAAATCGCACTGCAGAGATGATTGCGAGCATCGCACAGTATCTGTCAAACGGCGGTTGGCTGCAGTTTATAGTAGATTATACACCAAGGGGATAAAGCACTGTTTTATGTCACGGGCGCTACATTGAATCCTGAACGTAATGAAGGACTCCAAATTTATCTCCCGAGCGTAGCGAGGGTGTTATTTTGCTCGGGAATTAAGGTTGAGTCCTGAGTGCAGTGAGGGATTCAAGCGCCCAAGAAAAAAACAGTTTTATTCCTGTGGTGTATACTATACTTTTCTCACTTTATGCGAGATAATAAAAAACCAGGCTTAGTAGATAGTGTTTATTACAGCAAATTAAAAGTGATATTGGAGACTTTAGTCCAATTATGGAAAGATAACGTTATATTTTTATTTGGTACGTTTATCGAGGTTGAGCTAGAGTTTATTTGAGTTGTGTTCAAGGCTTCGGACACTTGTGTCTGAGGGTCGAGTTGTTCCGTAAAGGTTGGAGAAGGTCGTCTTTGATGCAGTGGGTTTGATGTGGATGTGACGTGTTTTGAGGAAGATGACTGTGGTGGCAGAGGCGTCCAAGGATCATCAATAGTAGAAGATGTTTTCATATTTATCTTTTCACCAATACAATAGCTCGTCCTTTCTTTATTTTTTATAGAATTTTCAATGTAGCGCTCTGCCACTGCATCGGACTTCCAGCCACTGTGTCGTTTTATTTGGGCCATGTCTGCTCCTGAATCTGCCAACAGACTCGCAGATGTTCGTCTAAAACAATGGCCTGTGTAAAGCTCGGGATTTTCCAATTTCAGGTATTTAGCAATCTCTCTTGGCGTGACACTAATTTTAATTTTGCCAATGACTTGCCTTGTACATTTCCCATTGTTGTAGCCTACAAAAAATCTGTTGGTGTTTATATTAGAAGGTTGTAAGGCTGGGTACATTTCGACTATTGTGGCATGGTTTGGCTTTTGCCTGTACTTTTATTATATGTCCTTTGTAACTGTTCTTTTGTATGCAATAAAGTTGTTTAATAATAATAATGGTTTTCACGAATTACAAATGACCGTTCTCTATTTGTTTTTGTGTCCGGCAATTTTACTAGTAATAACTCTGAATGTTTTTCGATATCATTGACTTTTATATTCACGAGTTCATTTCCACGACAAGCACCATTCACTCCAAAAATCAACGCCACCTTAAACAATTTTTTTTTTAAATATTATGATTGTATATTTTCAGTTGTTAACGACTATATATTTATTAATAACAATATTCGCGGTCAAATATTTACATTGAAAACTAAAACATAAATAATTTTTGAACTGCGTTACATAAAATGAGAAATAGCTAGTGTATAAATTCAATCAATTTGTAGGTTCAAAGGTTGTACTCACTTTTATGGCAAGAAAACTGTGGTCGGGAGCTTCATTCAAAAAAGTTTCCACGTTTTGTGTTGTAAGTATCTTAGACTTCTTTGCACGATGTCCATCCGATTTCCTTTTTGAAAATGCCAATAACTTGGTATTTGTATTAATTTGGATATTATGTTTGACGCTTATTGTTGCCCTGAGCATCGAATAGATACACCACAGGCTGCTTGACTTCTTTGTAGCTGATAAATATTCAAAATAGCTTCTTTCAGCTGGCGTGGCCTACTCGATTTGACAAACAAATGAAGTTCGTCTCATTGCGAATCTAGTGGGCCACGGCTTCGGTCTTCGAAAATCGAGTTGGCCGCGCCCGCTGAGGACACATTCTGTTTAGCGAAATTAGACTTTATGGACTTAGCAATAAGAATTATGAAAGTGAAAATCACATTATTGACCAGCGGGTTATAATGAAATTCAATAGAATATTATAACCCGGCTAAAGCCAAGACATATAATGTCTTGCTTTCGGTAAGGTTTACATGACATATAATTCGGCATTGTCGAGCATGTGGTGTAAAAAATATATTATTACGACAGTTACGAAGCTCCACCAATTATAGCAGCCATTTTCCGAAGCCATTTAATATCTGTATGAAATACGTCGCAATATTCAGGTATTCCCGTCGCCATTCAATTTGGACTCTTGATTTATGCGCCGAATGTGTGTCGTCTTGAAAGGAGACCTCGAGACCGACTGACAGCCGGAAATTGGAATCGGACCTCAATTTATACCTCTCCAGAATAAGTAGGCCTAGAAATTATAACCTTTGGACCCTTATGCTGCTTTTAAACGGCGGTATTACTGTTGAAAGAGCATTTTATAGTAATGATTAAGTTCTTCGGATCGAATATTTTTCATGGGCCAATCTATCAATCTCGTACGAAAAATAGTTCAGTCCATACCGTCATAGTTTAAAACAGTACTTAAGCAATATTACTCAAAATGATACTTTGATGTCATGTATCTTGACGTTCCTAAAATAAGGATTATAATTCTAAAGTACGAAAGTTAACAATAATGAAATAATAGTTTACGGCTTCATTGGCAGTATGACCCATGTGACAAAAGTGCTCTTTGACTAGCATTACTCTGATTATTACGAGTACTTGACAGAAAAAATACATTTAGGATTTTGGTTAGCTCGGGACTCGAACCCAAGTCATCTCGATAACATGATTCATATAAGTCATACCATACGAGGACGTAGAAGTTTTACTGTACGAGTATACTGGGTGAAAAAAATCGACGGGGTATGGAGGATAGTATCCCTACTAATAAATACTAAAGTGTGTATGTCTGTCTTTTACGCTTTCATCTTACGGTTCATCTTTTTAATCGATTTTGATGGAATTTGGTACAGAGATGGGTTATATCCCGGGGAAGGACATAGGCTTATTATTATCCTGGAAAATTAAGGAGTTTCCGTGGATATAAAACTCAATCTACGCGGACGAAGAAGTATTAAATAGTATATTGAAGTGAAGAGTTTTTCATGTATATTCCCATTTTATAGTATTTTTTTTATCTTATACGTTTGACCTTTCAATATTTTCAGATTTAAATTTCTACTAAAGCATTATTTATCGTGAAAACCTGTGATTAAACTTTAACCGGCCTTAAAACTTTTAAAACGTTATTTAAAGCCGCCGATACGTACACTTTTCATGTAATTCCGAAATAGCTTTCCATTTAGAACGGTTCGTGATTATAACTTCCATAAATAGTGTGTGTTGTTTGAGCGAAATGAATTTTAAGCATGACACTATTACCCGACTGCGGGGAAGTTAATATTTACCTAATTAGAAATTCTTTGAGAGGCTTAGGTATTTATATAAGTTTAATTATAATCACTTGTAACTTCGTAGTTTTCTTTAAATTAATACAGCACGATACGTTTAGGAAATAAGTGTTTCGTTTTTCAAATCTAAATTTCATTTTAAAAAAAATATTTAGGTAAATTTCAATATTACATCGGATGTACGGGTACGTATGGGGTTCTAAGAGTCATTCGAGTGCAAACTCAAACTCATATTTTTTTAATCAAATAAATTTATTAAAAGTGCTTTTGAATCGTCGAGTGAATCTACCACCGGTTCGGAATGCCATTTCTGGCCAGGAAACTGAACTCTAGGAGAATGTTTTAAGTTCCTGTGCCATACCTGTGTGTTACTGTGCGTGCGATATTAACAGTGCGACAGATCAGTCAATTTGTATGGATAGTGGTGTCAATCATGTTTTACTATGAGTTAATATAAGAGGTTAAACTTCGTACTGAGCCTCTGGCTTTGGAAAATGTTTCCGTTGACTTTCGTTGAGTTCTGAGAAAACCCGTTAACGCAATAGGCGTGTTTTCTTATAAATATATAAAAAGAAAGAAAGAAAGTTTATAAAATAGTTTATTCAACATGGTGTCACAGGCAAAACTAGATACAAATGTAACACTTTCGTCTGTGACACCACTCAGAAAGGGTGTGCATCTCAGCGTTTGCCCTGCGTTATATACCCATAAATGCATACAAAGCAAGGCGCTGATTTTCAGCTGTGACCCCGGGTGACGTCACATTTACAACAAAAAAATTAAAACCAACCAAAAGTTTAAAAGGAAGCAGTGATTAAGTATCTAAGAACTTTCCTTGAATATGTGGGTGTGCCTTAATAAGTAGGTCTTAGTTATAGTTTATCTTGTAAAGTTGCTAAAGCGTTGGCCTCTCACGCCAAGCGGTAATAATGCGAAGCTGCAATTAAGATGTAGATAAATCCGTTCGCGTAGTTTTTAACTCGGCCCGCGCATTAATCACCTTTCTATAACCGTGCTTAAGCGGTTTCTAAAAATGTCTTCGAGGTCGACTTTGCTAAGGGTTGGTTTGTATTGTAGTGTACTTATTTGTTTTAAATTATATCTAGCTGATGCCCATGACTTTATCCGCATGGTTTAAGTTTTTTATTCCCGCGGGAAATTTCCGGCATAAAAATAGCCTACATCACTCTCCAGGCCCTTAACTAGAATTCACATTCTCGGCTAGTTTTAAGTTTGATAATAATTTTAAACTACAGATATAAGAAAAAAGTGCGTTGAAATTTGATGACGTTATACGAAATACTTATTTCATTATTATACTAGAATTACACACAAATTACAATTAATTATACTAGAAGCGCGTTTTTAAGTTTGATAATCGAGCTGCTGATTTGATTGAGTTATCATCATCCCTATTGCATTCAATTCGCTATACCTCAATTTTAAAACAAAACATGTCACGCATACCTCTTTAATAATCTTACTTTTACTTTAATACTTTAATCTTACTAATATTATAAATGTGAAAGTTTGGATGGATGTATGGATGTTTGTTACTCAATCACGCCCCAACGGCTGAACGGATCTGGCACATAGGCTACTTTTTATCCCGGAAAATTAAGGAGTTTCCGCGGGAACCAAAAAAACTTGATCCACGCAGACGAAGTCGCAGGCGTTAGCGAGTACTATATAACTTACAAATAATCACTAAATATAAATAATTCTAAAATAAAAAAAAAGACGCGGTGGAACGATAAAACGCGATAAATAAGTCAACACGAAGCTATTTGGGGCTGAAAGCGGAATATTGTATTAGGGGCGAAATAGAAGCACTTCGCGAAAAAGGGTTAAGTAAATGGCATTTGTTGTGAAAGTGTAATGTGTCGAGCGCATATCTAATGGCTTAGCGAGCGTGCGCACACTAGCCATGAGACAGTCGCTTGAACTTTTATTGCATGGAGTTTAGAGGTTGAAGGTTTGAGATATATAAATAGTTTGATGTTTTACTACTGAGTCTAGTTAGTTTCTTGTAAACTATCGATTATTATTTTAATAATAGAATAATGATAATAAGTTATCTTTATTCCGCTACTATTACTGTTAATGATCGGAGCAAGTTGTACACGACAGGATTTGAGAGCTTACCGCATTATCACCCTCAGAAATTCCATACATGATGAATAAAGAGTGGCAAATTTAGCCTCAGAAATGAAGAAAACTATAAAGAAAGATATTAATATGCAACTCACCATTACATTAACATAGTCAATCGGATTCTTTATCTCTCCTAGTCTGATCTACGGCTTTTCGTACTCTCCGAGGCACTGAGGTATAACACAACGTCACAGCTCTAAGCTTCTACCTAAATCTAAAAACTTCTTCTCAATGAGCAGAAGTTTTTTAAATTTGTTTCCTCGGTAATTTAATTTCTCAGTAAAGAGAAGTTCTAGACTGCCTCGTTGGTCTAGCGCTTAGACTGCGGATCACGAGGTCCTGGGTTCGATTCCAACTCCGGCCTGGCATTCTCAAAGAAATTCTCAGTGCCAGCTCGGAGTTGGAAGTTGGCGGTGTTTCACCCCCGTGTCTCGGAGAGCACGTGAAGCCGTATGTCCCGGTTATTATCACTAACATGATAATAGTCGTTAAAGCCCGCCAACCCGCATTGGAGCAGCGTGGTGGGTCTGAGCTCTGATTCCCTCTCTCCTATGAGAGTGGAAGCCCATTAGTGGGACGTTAATAGGCTGTAGTGGTGGCGGTGGTGGAGAAGTTCTCATTCGTTTACTCTAGACAGAGCGGTCGTGATCTAGTCTTTTGTTGGCGGTATAATGTGATTGTGAACCCTCCGAGATGGATACATTTTTAATGGAACGGATTAAATCCAACCACTCAGTTACAGAACAACCTTGACATTGTACCGCAAGGTGTTTAAAACCAGTGCCATAAAGACTGAGGCCTAAGTCGCAAGTGTGCTCGTGTTTCTTATTAAGGTAGGTAACGTATGCTATTTACAGGTTAAATGGTTTGCCACCCCGTCTCCCCGTTACCCCCACCCCCAGTTTTATAAAACATAAAGTGGAACGCGCATGTTTATCAGTCAGGATAACCTAAATATTAAAGTTATTCCTTACTTTTTGATTCATTTTGAACACGGTTTATATTTTTGGTGTTGTAATTATTTATTATTTTATACCGTTTTGTAGAGCTTTATTGTTTTAACCAAAGGTAATTTAGGAGTTTGGGCCTGGTTACCGAGCTGAAACGCGGCAGAAAATTTAAAAATAACATACATAATCAGCTAATTTCAAGCTTGAAACGTGGGGGAGTTAATTTAATATTTACCTTAACTGGATTTTGATTAATAATTATCCTAATGTGGGAAATTTATAACGAAGCGTAGCATTTGCCTTCGTTTAGTTATGTTTTATATGTATAACAAGCGAAGTTTGCGCTCTTTGGACTTTAGTACTAGTAAGGGTTAAAGTCGGTAATTATTGCAAAAAAAAAAAACCAAAATATTATATGAGATTGGAAGCCCCCGCGCTTTTCACCTGACTTAGAGAAACCAAAGTTCAATGTTTATTATTCCACTTGCCTAACCCGCTGTCTTAAGTAAGCGAAGAAAGCGACGCGACGCAACGCAACGCGACACCTACTGCTCCCATTTTCGTACACACAAGCTTTCTGAGCTGCAGTGTAGTTCCAACTTATATTATACGCTCTTTGCTAGTATAACTGTGAACATAGTCTACCCATTAGAACGCGTCTCAATTAGAGTTTACCTTTAGAGTTTGTACCCTTAGTGGCATGCATGCGACAATATGAAAGTAGGAACTTATTTAGTGGTAGATCATAATGAAAAAAAAGCATGGAGTAAATATTATATAACTATTAATCAGTGCTTTTATGCCTCTATGACTTGCACGCACCCACGTACCCTATAATATAGTGTAATTGTACACATAAACTTAATTGCACATCTTCCACATTCTTAGTAAGAATCGTTAATAGCAGGCGTTTTACAAGATGTGAACCGGTGTGGGCCCGAGGCTAAGGCGAGGCGCTATACGACATGATCTCCCCGAGTATACCCAAGTAATCGCTGTAAGACATTATCTCCCCGAGTGTACCCAAGTAATCGCTGTAAGACATTATCTCTCCGAGTGTACCCAAGTAATCGCTGTAAGACATTATCTCTCCGAGTGTATCCAAGTAATCGCTGTAAGACATTATCTCTCCGAGTGTATCCAAGTACTCGCCGTAAGACATTATCTCTCCGAGTGTACCCAAGTAATCGCTGTGAGACATTATCTCTCCGAGTGTACCCAAGTAATTCCCGCCTTGATTAAAATATTTTATGAGCAGTAACCACTCGTCACCGAATCGCTTTGTTTTAATGCCGAAATACGAGTACAAACACCGTGGACACGAGACAATATAGTCGCAAAACAAGACAAAATAATAATATTTTTTTTATATATTTAATACTTTATTGCACATAAATACAAGAGATAGTCTACAAAGTTTAAAAACACAAGCGAAGTTTAACAAATGTTACTTTCTCGGGAGTTTATACGAGTCACCTTTTTGTTGAAAATGTAGAGCAGGGTATAACATTTTTCGGAACGAGCACGTTTCGTCAATTTTAGTGGGCAATGTTACCTTTTCATAAAATATGTTATATCCCTTAAGCAACAAATGGTCCGATCGTGGGACTAGCCCGGATCAGACGGCGCTATTTTCTCACTTATCGTGTTGAAGCTTACCATAGGTCGGTGCCCTAGCATGTATTCGCAGTCAAAAATCCGCGGACCAGTACGATGCGATTTGCTGCCTCGTTCGAACCGCTAGGTTATGAAATGCCCTGGGGGCTTCCGTTTTCCCCTCCTCTTATAATATAGGTAGCTTCAAATCAAGATTTAGTAGGCATATAGGCAAGCACGTTCCACCTTAGCTACCACTTGCAAGCGCTAGCCTACATAATTAAAAAAAAACATAACTTTTACGTAGAACGACAGCCATTATTTTGATCTCCGAATTCAGTTAAGTTTTATTTTTATGCCAACAACAACTACTTTTGAGCTAACGATCAATCATCATTTGAACTCCCAGGCTAACGATTATCACCAAGTGCCATTTAAGTCAAATCAGATGGCTTGACGTACTCCCAGAGGAGTGGATCATTATTATCATCTCTGTTAGAGGAGCACCAATTACGTAATACGATAGTATTATCATTAAAATTGTAGTTAAAAACTCAATTGATTTATTGAAGTTTCACAACAATTATAATTTGATTGAAGCTTTTGTTTTATGTCTGCGTCACCCCGGAATTTGTTAGCACTCGCAGTGCTAGCGTAGTTTTGAATAAGAACCATAATCTTAATGTAAGACGACGACGCGGGCGCGAGATTTGCTCTCGCGAAATATAAGAGCTTTTTGTGGGTTAATAATCATAACTTATCCATTTAAATATAATATCTAGTACAAGCATGTCAGTTTACATTTCAAACCCATTTAAACAGTTCATGACGTATAACTCGAACTTTTTAAGGAGTACCTACATACATGCGTTTTGACGTGCAAGCATATATGACCTCCTTAAACAGGTCGAATTATACGTTTGACAGACGATTACGATTACGATTTCCTTACATAATCGGGGGGCAGCATATTAAAAAAACAAAGCAGCGCGATGGCTACGTTTCCCGGCGCGAACATACAACTGAAATGGTCACACATCATGTATATTGTAAAATACAAATAAAAAGAAAGTTAGGCGGTTCAGATTTATACCCTTCGCGGTCCGGAGTTGCACCGCGGTCCGCCATTTGCCGACCCCCGTCTTAGACTATCGATTTTCGTCTCATTGACCATAATGCTGTATATTTTAGAACCTACACGAGGTACTCTGAAGTCGTAACTTACTGTATGAATTGATATCATTCAGGTCGATAAAATTTGTCACTCAGACAGTACTCTCCCTTTGATATTGTTCAAAAAGATATTATAATATAGATTACTAGCTGTTGCCCGCGATTTCGTCCGCGTCGAATAAGATTTTTTGATTCCCACGGGAACTCCTTCATTTTCCGGGATAGCCTTTGTCACTCTCTAGGTCCTCAACTATACCAATGCAAAAAATTATATTGACCATTGCTTTGTTTCGGCGTGATTGAAGGACAAACCAACAAACAAACACATTTTCTTATTTATAATATTACTATGATTAATTATTAGTTTCATTGCAGAAGATTAAAGTTTTGTAATGTAAGTAGTTCACGTCCAGTGCTTCATAAAATATGGAGCTTATAACATGCAAATGCGCAAGTCGACGCAATGCATATCAAAGAAGTATGGAGTTCAAACATCTGCCTTGCAACTCGTTATAACATGGATCCATTTACATTAATCTCGGAAATTAATGATGAAAATAATCGTAAGATACAATACCAGTAGTCATTAAAAAAATTACATTGAAGTTAGCCGCTTTGCTCCGAAACAGAAATACAGCAATAAAGAAGACTATTACTTTTCTTTATACAGTGCGTTTTACTATATAATATTATTCGTACAGGATGACCGGTGATTTAACGAAGAACCTAATAACAAAGCTTTAAGTCACACATCGAGTTAGATAGTCAGTATTTCTCTGCGTGATCCAAAAAGACGTAAGAAGGTTGAAAGCAAAATATGAGTACATGTGAGACATAATCATAATTAAAAAAATAATAAAAATATGTCTTTTGAGTGGGTAGGTAAAAAAATCTAACAGGCACGATTGATACTCGTACTACCTTCCTATAATCTTACTTAAAATTATAAATGTTAAAGTTTGGATGTTTGTCACTCCTTCACGACACAATGATTGAACCGATTTGGCTGAAATTTGAAAAGATGATAGCTATAACCTGAACTAAAACATAGGCTACGATTAATCTTGGAAAAATAAAGGGTTCTGCAGGAATCAAAAAACCTCAATACACGAAGAAGAAGTCGCGGGCATCACCTTGTTATTCATGATTTTCAGGCATAGTCGTCGTAATAAACATTGAATGCGGACGCCGCGGTCGGTTCGTTTAGCATGCGTCGGGAAAACGCGGCTTGCATTTTATAACGAGCGCCGAAGCTTCGGCGTGATTTCTTTTCATCTTTCAAATGCATTACGTGGTCTGTATTATGTTATACGTATTTTATTCTATATTTTTAATAGAATATGTGGTGAGTACGTGGAATCAAATCGTTCGAGCTAGAAAGTCTTTACGTGAGAAAACGTAAACGTGTACAAAATTAATTCGTATAGGATTGTTGTTTGCTCTCACCATGAATGAGGGCCTGAGCGGTCTTCTTCTTCTTACTATCAGAGATGTGGCTATGCAGAGCTTTAATTAGAGACCCAGTATCACGTTGACCGTTGCCGATCTATTGTGAGCGCCACCATCTATAGTTTCTGACCTGTATCAGCTTCTGGACCGGGATATTCTTTGCCTGTTCCGGGTGCACTGGGTAATTCCTTAGGTAAAGGCTATGTTTGTGCATTAGTGCAGGGCTGTAGCAGATAATGTGTATAGGCGTTTCCTCGGCGTCACAGCAGAGCTTACACACGAAGCACGAACGTTACCTAATCTGGATTTATAGCGTTATAATGGACTATTTTTCGGGTTGTGACATACGTGATACAGTTCATTCCTGCGCCTCTTCTGTTTGCGTTATGTTTACTAGTGTAAGTGTTCGTTGAGGTGCAAGGGTGATATACCTTTTTAGGTAGGTTTATGTGTGGCACAGTTTGGAAATGAAATGCACTGTCGAGTCAACATCTCCTGAAGATGCTCTGGTGTCAGAGTGAAACGTACGTTGAGAGTCATTTTGAGTATTTGTGTGGTGTGGTGCTGTGCCTGTGCGAATTGCAGGGTGGTGGGTGTCGCATGCTGCAGGTGAAAGACACGCACTGTACAACACAGATTTGTCTACTAAAGCGGATTATAGTGACTTAAACTTCTAGTTCATTCATTATCATGGACTTCCGCAAAGTAACGCTTCTATTCAGTATTTAGAGTATCAGTGTTTTTAAACTGTTTTATTGACTCTTTGATCGCAATCATCGATCGATCGCTGTACAAAATTTCGTAAGTATAGGTTGAACCAATGGGCCATGAAAACGAAGCAGACACTTTTGCGCTAATAATATTTATTAGTATGGATTTTGAACTTGATTTCCACGTGAAACCTATCTTGTTAAGCACACAGAATATGCTTGAGGGAATAGCTTGTAAAGTGCAGTAGGTATATCCTACAGGATAGTATGCCAAGACCAGTTTCCTCTTCATTTTGCTTCTGCTGAGCTCGTCTGAGGGGGAAGGACGGGGGGGAGGGGGGGGGGGGGGGGTTTGCTCTGTATAATAAAACGCTCCACATTTCTTTGCACTATCGACGTGTATGGAGTTTGGAAATTCAATCGAGCTTTAGAGAATTTGCAGAAATTTTTCCAATTTGGAATAACGGTCCACCGATTCTTATAGAACAGGTCCTTTGTGATAATTTTACGATAAGTACGTACCGAGTGTGTAAATGAACAAGCGAATCGCAGCTGATTATTTTGTCCACGTTATGAAATTCTAGAATGTGATATAAAAAGATTAAGACAGTTTCATTTCATTTATTTCATCATCGTTATTAATAATCCTTTGTGGAGTCGAGTGTACGCTTTTAAACATACCAAAAGAGTTCTTAGATTTGCCATTGAATCTGTGTAAAATTGCATTTGTTAAGTCGAGGCTATTATACTATCTAGGAAGTTCTTAATGACAAAGTTGCATGGAAGATATTGGCTTCGCATTCGGCAGCCCACAAGACAGTGTAATTCTTGTTACATTATATACATAAGTGTATTAGTTAAATATTTTAAAATTCCTTTTTCCTTTTAAGAATAGCTGAGTTTATTGCCTCTTCCTACCGGGGTAGAATCTTGACATTACATAAGTGGCGTAAGTGGTCCTACGTGAAATAAATAAATCAGTTATCTATCGCCGATGGACTTATCGTTTTTCTACCAGATTGTAGGAGTTTCGCAGTAACTCCGTGAAATCACTAGCTCCATAACTTATCATATTTATTAATTTTTGTGCAAATACTGTTGACTTCTGAAGCTAAGCTTATGCCTTTGTTCCGATGTGCACTTGATCAGCACTTACTTCTGCTGAAAAATCTTTTCGGTATATAATGAAAAATATTTTATTTTCGCCCTTCACGATATCTTATTATGTTCTTCGGCATTCAAAGTCACGTCTACAGTTGTTTCCGAGACGTGATAACACAAAGGGCGGTTCGTTAGCGTAGCGACTAACGATACGGATCTTAGGAGATGGGAGAAGAGAGAAGAGGCTCACAAACGCCATGGAATCATCTCAATGGAGAGTCCATTTCTACAAACAAAATGTGATAAATAAAGTAATATGAACAGGAATGTGTGTCTGTGAGTTTTTTCTTTTTTTATGCACTACAAGTTAGCCCTTGACTGCGATCAGAGCACTTGAGATTCCATTGGAGTAGGTATACATTCATACTTCCATACATAATGTTACAAAAGCGAAAGTGTGTCTATCTGTCTGCTACGCTTTCACGGCCCATCTGTTCAGCCGAATTTTATAGAATTTGGAATAGTGGTATGTTTTACCCCGGGGAAGGACATTTCATTATAACTTTTTCCCGCTGGAAACAAAAAACTTAATCCACGCGGACGAAGTCGCGGGCATCAGCTAGTATGTAATATAAAAAATCAAATAACTATTCCTTCATTCAATTTAGGTACACTGTAGGTACACATATTAACGTCACGTTATTAAAACATGATGGTGATAATTAGTTACGGTATCTTAAAACTAAAGCTACGAGGGTTCCAAACGCGCTCTGGTCTGAGAAGAGCCCACAACAAACTCTATAAAGTAGTTATTATGTTAGAAAATGGATAGGTTTTCGTCGCTCTATCTAGAAAAGCAGATAATATTACATAAGTAATACATACCAAATCTTCCAGTGGAACGTGCCTGGAAGATAATTATTTTCTCAGTAAATTGTATGATTACGTCGCATGATCGGGTATCCATTCAGTTTGCTCGAATATCGTAAAATTACCTTCGTTGTTGTATAAAAGTACTTACTGTACCTATAAAAAGCCTATTATTAGAAACCGTTTGTACATAAAGCTTACCTACTGGTAATAAGGTAATAGAAATATTGTGTTACTAGCTGATGCTTGCGGCTTTGTCCGCGTGGTTTGTCGTCGACGGGCTGTGTACTGATATGCTCACGTCGGGGTCATCAATGTACAGGAGTAGGTGCTCGACCGTAACAAATGATGATCAACCTCCGACCGGGTGTTGTGCTCGGGACAACTGGTCCGACCGTTCATCTTTGGAGGTCGTATATATAGCGTAATTCAGAGAACACTTCGTAATCGTGAGGTGGGCTTTTCGTGGTCGCGTGCATCGTACTAGTAATGCCATCTATTGGATTATGTGTGGACTGGAAGACCCCACAAATTAAATGCAATAGTCTAAGTTCTTATACTAGTTATCGAAGCGAAGTCCACCTGACAAATCTTCGCTTCGCTCTGCTTCAATGGACAGACACAGGGGTATGGCAATTAAATTAAGCCTATACCTCTTATCCGTTTCTCCACAGCATCGTACCAGAACGCTAAATCGCTTGGCGGCACGCCGGTAGCGTGCTGGCTGTAGCCTGCTACTAGAAACCAACAGCAAACCATAAAAACTCAAGCCATGAAGGCGACTGTTGGACCTTCTAAAAGATTGTAAGCATAATTTCGAAAGTGAGTGATTAATTAAATTGCTTTAAATATATTTTTTTTACTCTCTTTAAAACTTGCACGAGCGAATGGTCACAACGTGTAGCGGTTTCACAAGAGATTTAATGTAGTTAATTAATTATAAAAATTTAAAGATAATATTTAATCATTTGATCCGGATGCAGTTGCTACTGCTAAGCTCAAAATCAAAATAATGATCTAAACACCGAAGGCATTCAATAATAATCGTATGAGTCTTTCAACTTCAATCCTAAGTTATTCCAATATGGCGTATCCTGCCAAAGAACGAACCGAGTGAAATACGTCAAATGAGTCAAATGTCAGTTTAATTACCTTCATCAATAAATAAATTAACAATCTTTACGTTTAAAATTAAACGTAAAGCTGACAAGATTAACACCGTTTAAAATACCACCACTCGGAAAGAGAAGCTACCCTCGAGTAGTGATAGCTAGTATTCCTTGGTTCAAACTTCAAGGCACGTACATTTCAGCTACGGGAAGTAAATTGTATCACAATGTAACAGATTGTCGGGTGTTCCAACAAAACACTGGGACGTGTGACGCTCAAATATTCATGCAAATGTACCCACGGCGCATGCCTCCACAGCGCTCGTGTGCATCCTAACGTGTTAACAAGTACCTAACTCAACAGCCAAAGTTTGATATATTCTAAAGACTAGATGATGCCCGCTACTTCGTCAGCGTCTGATTGAGTTTTTAACTGCAGAAACTTTATCCATGAACGTCCACTACTTTCTTTGGGCGTGAAGCAACTCGACGCTATTATGTGTATATATGCGGCAGTGATTTATTTTACGCCTTGACTGCAATCTCATCTGACGGTAAGTGGTGATATAGTCTAATATGGTAGTGGGCTAACCTGTTAGGGGTATGGCAGTTATATTAAACCCATACCCCTAATCGGTTTCTACACGGCATCGTGCCGGAACGCTTAAACGCTTGGCGGCACGTCTTTCATCACGTAGGATGGTAACTAGCCACTGCCGAAGCCTCCACACTGGGCCAGACCAGGGAAAATACAGAAGTTTTAAATTCTTATATTGACTCTGCTGGGGATCGAACCCGGGACCTCCTACGTAAAGACAACAGCGCTCAACACTAAATCTAAATGATCCCTAGATCTTATAATAAGTTTTAAACCTAGCTGGTTACACTTCTGTCTAAACAGAGATAAATACAAACATTCCAAGCACGTGTTTGAATTTAGATAACATGAACGTGTTTGAACCACAGACGAGAAATGCGTCTAGGTTTTATTGAAACGTACCTACTATTTGTTTAAATTTTATGAGTAAGTACAACACTATCTTAAGCGGTGATAGCTCAGTAGTTAAAACATTTGATCTCCTATTCGGGTGGCCGTGGTTTCAATTCTCGGGTACGCCTTTTAAACATTTCTTTGTTGTGTGCTAAAACCAATTAAATATTGTCTGAGAGTTAGAACAAAAATATGGTGAGTGCACTAGCGCATACAATATGATCCCTCGTTATAAGTTCAAATCTTATTTCTTAAACAAATGTTAGGTAGTTTAGTTTTAGTTTCTACATGTATTTACACTCATGTAGATCATATCAGTGTATAATCTAAATTTTCTAGATGATGATTATATAGTTAATCTTATTTTCGAATAATTTTTTTCAACTTTAGTCTTTAATGCGGGACCATGGTCACCCCATAAACTTTTTTTAAAATTTTACTAGCCTATGTCACCCGAAATAAGCTAGAGATTTTAACGATACCTCATTTATCAAAATCGGTTCAGGCGTATAGAAGTTATGGTGGAATATACAAACTCACATACATACATACATACATACATACATGAACCCTGAAAACAATATAAGTACTCCTTTTTTCAGGCAGTCGTATAAAAATAAAGTTCTTCATAACGTTCTCAAAGGTGTGTGAAACCTGCCAATGCCAGACATGGATATAATAGCATCGTTTCCGTTGTGAGGTGTCCGCACCGCTCGCGGCGCACTAGGACGCTGGCTCCGCACGCTCCTGGCCGACTTAGCCGCATTTCCATCTAAATAATGCACTTCGTTCCGGAAACTTTACTTTTATTTCCATTTTAATGAGCGCATGCCGCATGCCGCATGCCCCGTAGTAACGAGACGCTAGACGGCACTTTTTATACGACTGCCTGAAAAAAGGAGTATATTGTTTTCAGGGTTCATGTATGTAAGTATGTGAGTTTGTATATTCCAACATAACTTCTATACGCTTGAACCGATGTTGATAAATGAGTATCGTTAGAATCCCTAGCTTATACCGGGTGACATAGGCTAGTAAAATTAAAAAAAAATGGGGTGACCATGGTCCCGCATTAAAGACTAAAGTTGAAAAAATAAATTCGAAAATAAGATTAACTCTATAATCATCATCTAGAAAATGATGAGTAGATTCCAAAAATACATAACACTATAGTTCAATATCCAGTGATTCACAAAAAAATATCATTTAATAAAAATGTGAATAAGATTCTAATATAATTAACTGGATTAATTTAGATTTTTAACTTTTTAGTTCGTTTTTTGGCAGGGCAGTTCGTGTTTTTTAATTTTTTTAATTATTTATGACATATTGCTGGCTACAATGTATTTTTGATATTCCTAGCTGATATTTGTCAGCGTAGATTTTTGTTGGGGATGTAATGCAGGTATGTATGTGTTATGACTATTTTCATATAGATGTATGGATTTTTTTTATCCACTACAAGTAAGCCCTTGACTGCAATCTCACCTGATGGTAAGTGTTGATGCAGTCTAAGTGGTAGCGGGCTAACCATGTTAGCCGCATGACAGTTTTAAATATTAAACCCATAACCCTACTTAATCAGTTTCTACATAGCATCGTACCGCAACGCTAAATCGGTTGCTGCTAGAGTGGTAATAAGCCACGGTCGAAGCCTCCCACCAGGCTTCAGAAATGAATTCCCAAATTGATCCTGTCGGGATCGAACCCGAGACCTCTGCATGTTAAGACAAAAGCGCTCAACACTGCGCTAGGGAGGTCGTCATTACTTTGTTTGACGACGTCTGCAATAGAGCTGTTAAGTTACACCGAGAGTCCCGCACTCTCGAGTCGTAAAAACTGCAGACAAAAATATATAAAACTTACATAAACCTTTTTAATTTTATGTTACAGTAGCAAAAACTTTAACTTCGAAAAATGATATTTGTTTCCAAATATTTTTTTATAAAAGCATTATTAACTTTCTGCGTTTTTATACCGTATGTTATATGCAATCAGGCTATGTCTGCACTGAAATATATTTCAATCCTTTAATATGAAATACATTATATATTCAGCGAGAAATAAGCTTTAATTTCGCAACAAAATTGCAAACAAATAAAACCGCAACGCCGCAAAAATGTCCGTCGAGTGTGGTGACGGAACTTTTTCAGAAGTTGACAAACGCCGCGCTGCGCGGTTACATCAAAACGGGGATACTTGGAAATGTTTAAATTTCGAGCTAAAGTTTTCATATAATCTCCTTTTTTTTGTTTCATTTTATAATTCCAAAATGTTAAGCTTTCCTAAGTGCATGTCTAACTTTTCGAAGATATTTAATAAATCAAATCAATCAAATAAATATAAATATTATAAAAAGAAAAAAAATATATAAATGCGAAAGTTTGGATGGATGTATGGATGGATGTCTGTTACTCAATCATGCCCGAAAGGCTGAACTGATCGGGATGAAATTTGGCACAGAGATAGATTATAGCCTGGAATAACACATAAGCTACTTTTTATCCCGGAAAACTAAGGAGTTCCCGCGGGAACCAAAACCTCAATCCACGCGAACGTAGTCGCGGGCATCAGCTTGTTATACATATATCACAAGCTGATGCCCGCGACTTCGTCCGCGTGGATTTGGGTTTTCAGATCCCGCGGGAACTCTTTAATTATCCTGGATAAAAAGAAATCAATGTGCTATGTATCTCTACCAAATTTCATCTAGATCCGTTCAGCTGTTCTGGCGTGATTGAGAAACCTTAAATAAAACCTTTACGTGCCAAATCTCAAGAGATTTGGCACGTAAAGGTTTTATTTTTTAATCCACTACAAGTTAGCCCTTGACTGCGATCTCACCTGATGGTAAGTGATGATGCAGTCTAAAATGGTAGCGGGCTAACCTGTTAGGGGCATGGCAGTTATATTAAACCCATACACCTATTCGGTTTCTACACGGCATCGTACCGGAACGCTAAATCGCTTGGCGGTACATCTTTGCCGGTAGGGTGGTAAATAGCCACGGCCGAAGCCTCCCACCAGGTCAGACCAGGGAAAATTCAGAAATTATAAATTCCTAAATTGACCCTGCCGGGGATCGAACCCGGAACCTCCGCACGTTAAGACAACAGCGCTACGCACTGCGCCACGGAGGTCGTCAATAAATAGGTTCAGTTTATATAACGTCTTCATTAAGAAAATAATATAAGAAATAGGAAATAAAGTGGTCTTTGAAAACGTTTTTTTACATAGCACCTCTTACAGCGATGTATTATTACATTAATATATCTTACAGCGCTTAACAAATTGAAAACATCAGTTTTATTGCTGCACCAATCATGACGGCATGGGGATAATGCCGAAAGGAAAGCGTAATGTAAAGCAATAAATACAAATGTATTACCGAAAATGCGATCTGTTCGCAAAACGTTGCATCAGCGCGTCCACTTTTTGCTTTCAACTCGCAAATAGCATTTCACCAACCAGTTTACGAGTATGAAAAGATTTCACATTTTATTCACGAAATGAGTCCTGTTTACTGTACGGCACTGCGCTGTACACAAAATGCTGCAAAACTTTAAACTTTGAATGCATTGCTGACACAGTGCCACGTTTTGTTACAGTCTAAGAGATAGTTAACGAATAAGCTGTATTTTTGAAGTGAAGCTTCTTTGGAATCGTTGTGATTTGAAAATTCGATGAAACGAAAAAGCGACACCAAAAAGAGACAAACATATTCATAATAGGATTTAGCCTGCGAGAGAATGAGATATTATAATACAAGTTATATTTATCTCATTGTCTCGTAGGCTATTTTTCTGAAGTTTCACTTCTGCTGTGTGTGAATTGCACACACACACTTTTTTTTTAAATCACTACATCAATGTTTTTTTTAATAGGCTAGCTTGTCTGCAATCACACCTGCTTGCAATTGGTGATGCCTCATCCATCCATCTATCAGCCTGTATGCATCCACTGCTGGACATAGGCTTTTTCGAGAGCGCGCCACCAAACGCGGCCCTCCGCCTTCCTTATCTACTGAGGAAGATGATTCCTCAGAAGATGCCTATTCACTGTTAATTTGAAGGTTCACCTATATTCAAAGACGAGGACAAAACGGAAGCTGGAAGGGCTGATTCCATATACTAAAATGGCGACTTCGCACTGGAAAACACAGCGTTGGCAGACCCCGCACTGGGTGGATGAACTTTTTCAAGCGAATCCAAGGGAGCTGCTGTAAAGGATTTAAACGCCGCGCGGTGCAACACTGCAACAGATGTCCATACAAAAATTGACGCTTTGCCTATCAAGGGTTGCCAATGATTTGCACCAGCTTTAAATCAGTCCGGTCACCAGCTCTGAGTGTAGTCACTGGCTAGGTGCTACATTGTGTTTTATTTATTCAATACAAGATTGCGCATCACGAAGGTCGTCGGAATGTTTAGCTGTTGTTAAAAGAGTTTATATGGCAGGGCAGAGTAACAGCCGACAGTATCGCAGCAGTAACAACGTTAAATTATTCAACACTATTCTTTAAGTATATGCCAACTTTAAGTCTTGGACTTAAAGTTGCCATATACTAGAAGAAACGTTAAAATAATGGTGTTTGCAAGAAGAGTGGTTACTAATTGTGACGTTATGGAATCACTGACCAAATCCAGGGTACACACTGGCTTTAAGGTTAATTGACCCAATTAGTGGTTGAAAATTGTATTTAAAAGTATTTAACTGATTGAGTGGACAAAATTGGAACTATTTTTGGGATTTACCTGCTTTAGAATCGATTTGCATAATATATAGCCTAGGTTATGAAAATTTATAGGGAGTAAAATAAAACTACTCCGTTACGTTATTGACTTTATGTTTCCATGACTATGTAATGTACTTTGATGAATATAAAATATATAATTAATATAAATAAATGTATCCAAGCATGCTTCCAGTAATATAATAAATGCGTTCATTTACCTTTATTTACCTACTAATCTTTAAATTATATAACGTTCGTAAAGAATAAACTGCAGTCGTGCGTCGGATCTGACAAACACAATTTTTTTTATGTCTGTTAGTTAGTTTTTGTTTTTATTTTATTTTTCATATAAACTAACGAAGTCACGGTCAGATAAGTTTGTGGACTATCCGTGCTTACGGATATCTATAAAAAAGAATAATATAACGTTATTTAGATTCTAAACTATTTTTAAGGTACGCTTAGATACTTAATGAAAATAATACCTATCAGTCAATTAAAAACTAGTGTTAATGTTACAAACGTATGTATTATTATATTATTATGCGGTGCTACCAAGCATTTTAGATTTCCTTTTAATTTACTTATTCCTTTTTTATTTTTCTCGGCAAAGATTTAAAAATGCAGCATAATCAAATCATATTATACCTGCTTATTTTTGTAGTCATTTAAATTAACTATTCAAATAAAACATTATTACAATATACTTAATTAAAAATACCTTATATCAAGTATAATCATATAACATACGACTAATTATATTATTGATATTAGGTACACGACATACTATTACTGCCTTACTTTGAGAGAAGAGCTAAAAATGGCTGCATTTTTTTTCAATATGTAATAATAATCTGACGTGCTACCGCTAAATTAGTATATTTTGCATATTTTCACAGTTTGATGTCGCACGGAGTGTTATTGTGGGGGTCGGCCTCAAATGCTAAGACAATATTTATTTTACAAAAAAAGCTAAGCCGTGTATGGCATGAAACCAAGAGATTCTCTGCGGGATTTCTTTAGAGAAATAAATGTTTTAACCTTGCCATGTTTACTCGAAAATATAATGTACGACAAAATTTACACCTTTTTATGAAAAAATCTGATATCCACTCAATTAATACCAGAAATAAAAATAAACTTAGCACGAATTACAAGAAATAAGTCATTTATCGGACACGGTGTTCGGTTTTATAACAAAATACCGAGCAATATAACAGATCTACCAGATCGTAAATTTAAAGTGTATGTTAAAAAAAAAGATAATAAGTAAGGCATATTATAGAATCGATGACTATGTAGATAAGCTTGGATTACATAAAATTATGTAAATAGATCTTTTATACACAAATTGACGATACGTTAGACAAACGATTACGTTTGTGTAACGTATAATTCGACCTGTTTAAGGAGTTGATAGATGCATGCACGTCAAAAAGCATGTATGAACTCCTAAAACAGTTCAAGTACTTAATACGTTTTAAACTGTCAAATGATTACAATTTGCTTAGACAATTATTGGGCCTCTGGTCACGCCATTCATGAAGCAAGTGTGATCTTGACGCCGGCACAGTAGATGGCGGTCTTTAACAGCGAGTTACGAGTTACGACGCCGTAAACCGGAAGTGTACCTGACTCAGCACTCACGCCGGAGACTCGCGTTCGGATTAAGCTATATTGCTCACTGTGGAAATCGAAGCCGCATTTTCTCTTATTAAGAGAATACGAGATTTTGATTTTCTTACCAGCTGACCCATCCCGGCTTAGCTTGGTTTGAGTTTCTGTATTTTGGGGTCCACGGTTAACCTACATGTAATATCTCAAGTTTTTGACTCAGCCAAATATACACAACTATTTGAATTTAATTATTCGCACTTTACATTATAATTCAAACTTAAAAACTCAAAGTATGTGAATTCAAAATAGGTGCCTACACTGTACACCTTCTGAACGTCACGTTTACACAGTATGAGACGTGATGGTGATAATTAACAACAGTATCTTAAAACTAAGACTACGAGGATTCCTTACGTGCTCTAGTCTGAGAAGAGCCCACAACAGACATGGTTTAGCAACACACAATTCACTGGTGCACACCTGTTGTTCTAGTAAATCCACGCAGATAAGGTCGCGGGCATCATCTAGTTTTACAATATATTTGATTGGTTATTTTACGATTTTATTGAAATAAATAAATAAAATATACCTTGTTTCTCATTTTGAGACTACAAAAACTAATCTACATCAAGCATATAAAAATTAATTATTTGCGATGAATTCCCCTGTCCGAAAGAGTGGTATTTAATTAATTTCGTTCTAATAAATAACTCGCAATCAGTGCTTGAGATAAGTCATGTCAGCGAAAGGTCTGAGATTAGTCTGCAGTCTAGACTGAGAGGCGTTGGTGAAACTTGGCCTACGCTGATAAATTACTCCGATTACTTGCGTGTACACAAACAACAGTTATGCCGACTGTCTGCAGCATAATACCTACTGTGGAAGCTTTTGCCCTTGGAATTTCCCACGTGAAGGTCAAGTACCTATGTCACTATTATGTGAACCGCTGCTGTATAATTTCGAGCTGGTTAAGCCAAGCAGTATAAGCAGTATGGCTTCACAGATATTATATACTGTTAATAATGACCAATTGAATGATAAATTTGTGTCAAGATGAGCCAAAAATGATGTTACAATAGATGATGCACGCGACTTGGATATAGGTTTTATGAATTCCGATGCAAATCTTTGATTTTCAACATAAAAAGTAGCTAATTATTGTTGCTCTCCAAGTCTTCTAACCCAAAATAATCACGGTAATTCGTAGTTCTGTTGTGGCTTGAATAATGTACAAACAAACACATTTTCGCATTTTTGTGTACTTTTACAGGACGAAGTCCTTAAACTTGTGCAGGGACATAGGTCGAACACGTGGAGGCTTTACGAGAGATTAATTGATCTCGATACAAAAATCGGATCTTAACAGGCTTTCTCTCTCTACGTCGTATTCCTCATTACTGAGGGTCGTGACCCCGTTCCATTACTCGAATAATGTCAAGAGTTTTTTTTGGGATAATAATGCGGAGGGTTCCCACGTCCTTCCGCAACAGGCTTACGAACACGTTAAGAGGCTTTACGAGAAATATAATAATCTTTTAAAATTTACTTTTTTATTTTAGAAAAGATATACAACATTCAGATGTATATCTCTTCTCTCAGTACACCAATAAGTTGCACTGAACGATTGTTTTTGGATTATTACACAAGTGAAATTAATTTAACGAATTAAAAAATACGACTGCCCTGCCATATTATTCTTGGAGTTTACCTCCGAAGCGATTTGCATATATAGCCTTTGAAATCTTATTCACATATTTTATTAAATGATATTTTTTTGTGAATCACTAAATATTGAACTAGTGTTATATATTTTTGGAATCTACTCATCATGTTCTAGATGATGATTATATAGTTAATCTTATTTTCGAATATTTTTTTTCAATTTTGGTCTTTAATGCGGGACCATGGTCACCCCATCATTTTTTTTTAAATTTTACTAGCCTATGTCACCCGGAATAAGCTAGAGATTCTAACGATACCTCATTTATCAAAATCGGTTCAGGCGTATAGAAGTTATGGTGGAATATACAAACTCACATACATACATACATACATACATACATACATACATACATACATACATACATACATACGTACATACATACATACATACATACATACATACATACATACATACATGAACCCTGAAAAAAATATATTCCTTTTTTCAGGCAGTCGTTTAAAAAACAATAAAAATGCAGTGTCAAGAATACAAGATTTAAACTGGCATGCGACGCCTGCGTGCCATTATTTAACCGCAGTAGGTATTCGGTAGCGCGCAATCATGATTACGTTCCGGAGACCAATCTCATTATATGATACAATTTAACTACCGATCCGAACCGATTCTGCAGAGATGGTTTTATTACACAAAAACAGGAAAAGTTGTGCGTTATTTTAACAAGTAATGTAAAAATTGAGGTTTCCTGTCACTATTAATTTTATTTTTACCCTAACTTTGGCGTCATATCCATTACAGAAGTTGTTTTATTGTTATGCCTTTAACGTATATTACAACCACAATGTAGTTTTTTTGTCTCGGCGCGGTTTCGGGTTGCTGGCTGAAATATTAAAAAGTTCCCAAAGCGTTCCACAAACCTATATTATCCACGCAAACGAGGTTGCAGGGCGCATCATTTACTCCGTATCTTGTAAAACCTCCCACGACTAAAAATATCCTTTACTAGACAGGAAAGTTTCATAGCCTGGTAGTTTTGCATACACTGAATGACGTTTACATGGTGAAGAGGCTACTTGCCTCATTCCCCCGAACTTTTCGGATTTTGGATTCGGAATCAAGCTTAAATTCTTATCAATTACAAATTTAGGTACACTTTTATACCACCATAGAATCATCTAAGCCCATGTCAGGCACTTAACTGAGTTCAGTCAGAGTGATTTTCAGTCAGAATCAGAAGAACTCAGCCCATAGTGCACCGCGCTCTTATTATAGATATATAGAGATAGACTCTAACAAGACAACTGCCTCGTTGGTCTAGCGGTTAGCATAGTCGGCTGCGGATCACGAGGCCCTGAGTTTGATTCCCGGTCGGGCATAAAATTGTTAGGTATTGGGTTTTTCAATTAAGAAATTCTCAGTACCAGCCCGGAGTTGGAAGTTGGCGGTGTTTCACCCCCGTGCTCTAAGCTCTTATTCCCTCTCTCCTATAAGAGTGGAGGCCTGTGCCCAGCAGTGGGACATTAATAGGCTGTAGTGATAGTAGTATGGAGATAGACCGAAGAATATTAAGGAACACTAACTCTCGGATATGCGGATTTCTTCACGACTTTTCCTTCAACGTTAAAACGAGTGCTTTTTAATGCACATAAACCCAAAAAGTTGGAAGTGCTATTATCACATACCTATTCTGTGCTATCACTGAGTGCCTAGCTTTTATCATAAGCAACGAATCCAAATAATAAAGTATTTTTTATAGTACTTCATTCTACTATACTTTTTTTTTAAAGTGCGAATAAATGCCCACAACAACAAGCTAGCTTCGTTACTCAGCATCCCAATGAGACCAGAAGGCTGAAACGCGGTTCTATTTGAGACTTCATCCACTAAAGTGAAAGAAGTAAATAAGAGGAAGAGAGCCTTCAATGGAAGGACAGCTTCACACGTCATGGAAACTCATAAAATCTTCTCATAGCTCTCGTAGCTGATCGCATGATAGAGGGGATAATAAAAAAAAAATAGGATATACTTCAACTACGAATGATATGATATAAAAGACTTATAAAGTACTTAAATTAATGAAGATTGAAGCACTGAGGTGTGAAGGTGAAAGAAAAACAAAGCATTCTTCATAAAACGTAATTACTAAGCCCGTCAAGTCCTCGTTATAGTTGGTAAGTCTGTTTTATTTTTAACTTTTTATATAAACAGCTCCGGAGTGGATTTAATTTTGTCTTAACAATGGAATGGACCGGAGCTACATGAGAATTTCAAGGGCTTCCTTGATGCAATGACTAAGGGTAGTCGCGCACTTTATTTCACGTAGGACAACTTGTGTCCTTATGATAAGTCATGCCCATACTACCGGCTCGGAAAGTAGTTCTGAGAAGAACAGGCAAAAAACTCAGCAGTTGCTCTTCAATACTAATATTTTATAGAGGTAAAGTTTGTGTATGTTGTATGGGGTAATCTCTGGATCTACTGAACTGATTTTGAAAATTCTGGTACCAATAGAAAGCCACATTATTTTTGAGTGTCTGAAGCTATATATTATCCTGAAAAATTAGGGAGTTCCCGTGGGAATTTAAAAAACTTATTTCACGCGGACGAAGTCGCGGGCAAGTCTGCTAGTTTCATATAAAGCAATATTCTGTCCATGATCTGTATTAAGTTATTTCACAGAATTTTTGAAAGATTACGTATCCTACGTAATTGGATTTTGGGTATATTCGGTTCTAAGTATGTATTTTTGACTTTTGGTAGGCATTTCATGTATATCATATGCACATGAGTTTTCCATGCAATAATTCACTGTGGTTTTAACAACAAATAATCAGTCTGACATCTTTAATCTTAGTTTGACAGCATTTCTAGTCATGAAGTAACGTAAGATTAATACTGCGACTAACTCCAATGAGTATTCCACTTTGACTATATTATTAAAGAGTAGTTAAAATGAAAAAGCTTGGTAATCAGGATGATGCTATGTACCAACTGCTTGTGGTTTTTAACTTCTTTAGTGTGGAGTGCCCTTAGTTTGATCGTGAATTTAAGGGCGCTCTCCACGTAAGTACAGGATGTTTATGCGCGTGAACGACATCTGACAAAGAACACCTGTTCTGTCTCATTATGATCTTATATTTGGGCGAAAAGGGGAAAAAAGCCTTTGATTTGTGCGTCTTAGAAATAATTTGTGAAATGAAATATATATGTTTCTTTTTTCTTTGGAACAAAGGGCACTTGACCGGATTCCACCCAAGATTTGCAAAATATTTATGCTTTTATAAGAAGACAGACACCAAAAAGACAGACTTGGTAAAAAAAAAAATGAATCTTGGTAAATAGGTATATGTTAGAGTGAGCCAAATCTCCGACTCTGAGGTTATTAAAAAGTCTTTAAATCATCTGGAGTAATTATTTTTCTATACATAAAAGAAGAAACTAAAATACCAACTAACAGGCAACTCAGGATTTTGCATGTAGATTTTCTTCACGTAAATTTAACGTAAATGATAATCACTATTTTAGGATTGTCAGGAATTTTGCAACCTAGCGAAGCCCAAGCTTGCTTTTAGATCTGAGATAAGGTACCTATTTAAGTTTGTAGGTTCCTAAATACTTAGCCAAAAGCAAAAAGACATCGTATGTCGCCTGTATTGTGAAAGGTTATTAAAACAGGAATTTATGTAAACCTTCAACTAATAAAGCAGTACATGAATGTATTAATATCACGAGAGCTTTATAAATAGCCAGCCCTACGTGAGCGGGATAATAAAGCGGAGGCTCCGATGAAGATTACTGCGAGCCTGATAGACGATGGAGCTAATACATATGCTTACTGTGTGATATGGCTTCACTAGCTTCACTAGGGCTTCAATATCGGCATATTGATAAATATATGGTGCAAACCAGTTTTATTATCTTGGAGATGTAAACATAAAAAAAGACACGCTGACGTGAAAACCTCCTTTATTTTGGAAGTCGGTTAAAAAATCTAAATTAAAATTTCCCGAGTAACACAAAACTAACTGCTAACCTGTATTTCGATTTTTCTTTCTCCCATTATCTGTGTACCACTATTTAATACATAAATAAAAAGAAAAGAGCCTCATTTTATTTTCAACTAGTTGATGCCCGCGTCTTCGTCCGCGTGGATTGAGGTTTTTTGATTCTTGCGGGATTTCTTCAATTTTCCGGGATAAAAAGTAGCCTATGTGTTATTCCAGACTATAATCTATCTCAGTGTCAAATTTCATCCAGATACGTTCGGCCGTCCTGGCGTGATTGAGTAACAAACATCCATCCATCCAAACTTTCGTATTTATAATATTAGTATAGATTGCTGTTATTATAGAATCTACTACCGAGTGGAAGAGCTTTAAATAAATCACGAAGCAAGAAAATCATAAAGTAAAAATGATTCAGCGTCGCCAACCCTGCGGCTATACGAGATCTCAGCGCAGTAAACAAGGCGAGCAAGGCCTAGACCTAGGCATTCTGATCAAACCTACATCTGACTACTGACTAGCGTGATAGCTGTATAAACAACTCCACTCCGATTTGCATACTATTGTTTGCCTCTCAAATGTTCAACAATGCTGGTCGGTGCAATTTCAAAACTATTGAGTTGGTATGGACTGCATATAGATACGAGATGATATTTATTTGAGAGTAATTTAATCGATAAAAAGTGGTGATAGCCTGGTGGTTAGGATGTAGGTACCTACTACAATGTTAGATATTTATGGTTTTCGTGCGTGTCTTGTAGTCACGTTTTATAGTATGTAGTTGCCAATGTAAGAAGACTGTTCGATCAGAACTTGGCAAGGCGAAAACTTTTGTTCTGATACGGGGAAAAATACAACATAGGTGAGGTAAATTCAATGTATTTTTGTTCTATTTTCAAAAGAAAATTCGCTTGAAAGTTAAGAAAATTGAGAAAAAGTAGGCCACATTTCACAGACAGTAATATTCCTACTTTAATTTTATTTAATAGAGGGAATAAGCTAAGGTGAACATAACTGAGCGCTAAGTTTCCTACAAAAAGTAAAAGAAATGTGCAAAAGGATAAAAAGGTGGACAGCAGGAAATTTTTCATTTTGAGTAATGTAACATTTTGCTTTTGATGCATTCTCAAAAGCACTTTAGGAACGCGGGAGCACCAAATTTTTTAATTCCTTTTTGCTCTAAGACCTGAAAAGAATAAGTAGAGTAAATGAACTCGTGAATGAGGCGGATTTTTTTAAAAGTAGCTTAGATGGCGTATTTTTGTGTAAAAATGTTTTTCTTTGCGATATAATATATCATAGAGAAATCTTTCGCGGTTTATGGAAGTACTTTTAGGTATATAGTATGAATAGTCACTAGAAAAGTACAAGAGAATGGATGGAGATTTTTTTTAAATGATTACTTCCTACAGCGTTACTTAGACCAATAAAGATCGTATGCTACTAAACTTATCCTAAGAAGATTAAAATATATAAAACATTCACTATCATTGTTGATCCCACTTTTCAGTCAAGAAACAATATTTTCTTTTTTTATTAAAACCTAAATTTGTTTATTTTTTATATTTGATCCTAAAAGTTTGCATTTGAAACCTTGAAACGAGTATGGACGCGAGAGAAATGTTACGAAAATAAATTAGGTTCTTCAAAGTTAAGTGGAATATTATTTATTCTCTTTCTGTTTTTAAATGTTCACTGTTAAACAAGCATGTTTATCAGAGAAGTGTTTATGCTTTTAGCCTTAACACCAACGTAAACAATGAATAAATAAATATTTGTTTAGGTTTATATTTAAATAAAATAATATTGTCTTAATTATTCTGTTATTTTAACATCTTATTGTTGTTAATATTTCCTCGTTACAGAGTTTACTCAGAAACTGTGTTACAGGGTTGGGTGAGCCCTAGGGCTTCATAACATCGGTGGGCAACCGCTCTTTCTATTATATTTTAAAGCAATCTCAGATCTACCTTTCTGAGACCCACAATGTCCTTGCTGTAAAGAAAAACTTTAAAATATTATTTGTAAGCAACTAGCTAATGCCTGCGGCTTTGTCCGCGTGGATTTAGGTTTTTCGGTTCCCGCGGGAACTCCTTAATTTTCCGGGATAAAACGTAGCCTATGTGTTATTCCAGACTATAATCTGTCTCTGTGCCAAATTTCATCCAGATCCGTTCAGCCGTTCTGGTGTGATTGAATAACAAACATCCATCCATCCATACACCCATCCATCCTTTTATCCATCCATCCAAACTTTCGCATTTATAATATTAGTATAGATATAGCAGCATACAATGGAAAACTTAACCCCTTTATTTTACCACACCAAAGTTTTTAACGCCACCGTAACAAGTGAACTTAATTTAACGAATTAAAAAAATACGACTGCCTTTCCACATTATTTTTGGAGTTTACCTCCTTATGAAGCGATTTACTTAGCCTTTGGGATCTTAGTCACATTTTTATTAAATGATATTTTTTTGTGAGTCACTGAATATTGAATTATAGTGTTATATATTCTTGGAATCTACTCATAATTTTCTAGATGATGACTATATAGTTAATCTTATTTTCGATTTTTTTTTCGACTTTAGTCTTTAATGCGGGACCATGATCACCCCATCCATTTTTTTAAAAATGTTACCATCCTATGTCACCCGGAATAAGCTAGGGATTCTAACGATGCCTCATTTATCAAAAACGGTTCAGGTGTATAGAAGTTATGGTGGAATATACAAACTCACATACATACATATATACATACATACATACATACATACACACATACATACATACATACATACATACATACATACATACATACATACATACATACATACATACATACATACATACATACATACATACATACATACATACATACGTACATACATACATACATACATACATACATACATACATGAACCCGGAAAACAATATACTCCTTTTTTCAGGCAGTGCTGTTAAAATAGGCGATGCATCGCGTCGCATGTTTCGCGTGTGATTGCATGCATGGCGCCCACGATTGCATGCATGTCAGAAATATATCATGCCTTCACATTATTTAACGCTACGATCACGCTACGATGCATGCCAAATTGACGTCATATAACTTTTATGACACATGTACAGCTATTTTGGTCGACATGTAAATTGAAAAGTTTTATAATAGAAAAACTGTAAAAGCCTTATCAGATAAACGAGGCACGCGAAGTCATAAATTTGTTTTCATGCGCCATTTTTTATGTGCCTCTATTTGTGTACCATTTTATTAATACGCACCTAATCGTAAATACCTGTTCATTATGGGGTATATTTACGTGGTCGTGCTCGGCGGATTTTCAGAATAGTCAGATTTCTTACCTGAAACAAAAAATAAAATTTATATATTTCTATAAATATGTACTTATTTATAATTTTAATACTCACGAAGTCAAACAGCAAGACCAGAGTTTGGTCGAAATCTTACTACGGACAAAAAGTTTTCCGCTGCACAGACTACCGCGACCTGACAAAACGGGTTTCCTCTTCCACGTTTCTGTACTGTTTCTTTACTGTCCGCATTGCATTGCTACTCTCAAACAGTAGCTGACCCTTCGTGGCCTACGTTGTCCCGTAAATACGTCATTTTCTATGGCGTCGTATTGCGTCGCTTCTGTCGCTCACGTAGAACAACGGGTCACTGCGCCACACTCTAAAGGACGTGAATTACAGATACCTAAATAGAGGCTGTAATAGGCTCGTGACTCCACAGCTCCGCCTCAAAAAAGTCAGAAGGTCATTCGTGTAAATGAGCATTCTATAACAAAATTCCACAACCTATTTTGAACTTGCCTATACACAAATTTAAGAAATCTATTAAAAGTATGGTCCTGAAAAAAGCTTATTATACTGCTGAAGATTATGTAAATGATAGAGGAGCATGGATTTGATCACTCCAGCAAAGGACAGCGGTTACTTATTCATACATTGATATAATAATTGTAAATGAAATATTTATTTAAAAAGAGCAACCACCGAGTTTCTTGCTGGTTATTCTCAGTAAGAACCAGTGGTAAATTCACTTGACGATTCAAAAGTACTAGTAAAAGATTATTTGAATAAAAAACATTTGAATTTGAACATCCCTGTCACATGCCAGGGTCTCCAGGTCGGCCGAAGAAACGTAGATTGCCAAACAGATGTATTAGAAGTTCTCACTGGTTGTCGAAGGGAGAATTTAGACCATGCTATGTCGACTGCAGGAAAGCGGAACCTGGTGCAATTTAATCCAGAACAAACACTATGGGAGAAAGAGACACTACTGGATATTTTAATCAGATAAAAACCTTCCACTGTGAAGTATCTAATATTAATATCCCCTATCATGTTTAATGTATTAAATATTATGAATGATTCCAACGCACATTTTCCTCTCAGTAAGTAATATAAAAAGGGCAGCACCGACAAAGTGTGAGTCTGACTCGCGCACCACGTGTTCCGTAGAAACTTGTATTTAGTTAACATTAGTGGACTACCGAAGTTCATAAACTATGAAAGCACCAAGCATTGCTGTAACGAAAACATGAGGTGATTTGACGGGAGATGAGATTTGAAGGGATTTAACAAGGTTTTCTGGTTTTTTTATATGAGAACTTTCTTTTTGCCAAATTTTATGTTTCTCCGCTAACGAAAATACCTCAATATTGGGTATTAATATCAATTAGATAATGAACTTTCAAAATATATTGCGTTATTGGAAAAAGGGTCTTGACAGACACAGAGACAGACAACGAAGTCATCTTCCTTTCATTTTCAGTCATCTTCATAAGGGTTCTTTTTTTTCCTCTTGTGGCACGGAATCCTAAAAACGCAACGAGCCGACGACGATAACATCCACTTGACCGACTTCGCTGAAGCGTTATGTTGTTCCATTTCTGTAATGCGTTTCCTGAACTAACCTTAGTTTACCTATTTCTAGTCATACATACTACAAGTTTATAGAAGCAAAAAAATGTGATGAATAAGGTAAATAGAACAAGTGGAACTCAAGTATTAGAATTGTGAATACGAAAGCACACGCTGGTTTTTGCTTTTAATAACATAAAGAATAAGAGAAACGACCCTTCCGTGAAAATCTATTTTGAGCTTTTTCGTTCAGAAATTGTCTTTTCATTGGGCCTGCAGTCTCTTTGTTGACCGTATACCCGTCTTGCAGTGTACACAACATGGCAAAACTATTGCCTTTTCACCTACTTTTTTCTCTGCGTCTTTCCTCTCCTTCCTTCTGTGATTAGTTGTCCTATTTTATAGTGTTAAGTGCAAAGTAACTGTTCACACACTTATTAATGATCCTTGCAGGTTCAAAGTGCTCTACCTACTCTAATCTCTCGGACTTCACACTTAACAGCGTATGTGTTTATACGTTCTGCGATCTCACCTGATGTTAAGTGATGATGCAGTCTAAGATGGTAGCGGGCTAACCTGTTAGGGGCATGGGAGTTAATTAAACCCATACCCCTATTCGGTTTCTACACGGCATCGTACCGGAACGCTACATCGCTTGGCGGCATGTCTTTGCCAGTAGGCTTGTAACTAGCCACGGCCGAAGCCTCCCACCAGGCCAGACCAGGGAAAAATCAGAAATTATGAATTCCGAAATTGACCCTGCCGGGAATCGAACCCAGGACCTCCCGCACGTTAAGACAACAGCGCTCAACACTGCGCCACGGAGGTCGTCAAAAACTTATCACTTAACATGTATACCCGCACTGTTAACTTGAAAAAGTTAACAGTGAAGATGAAAAGTTGGAGCGGCTGTTAATTCTAGCCTTAAGATAGTTTAAAAAATAACATAGTATCAACGTATTTACACCTAATGCCTACAGTTAGTTCTACCATATACACCCTAACCGCTTCTGTAATGAATATGAGTAGTTACCGTTTAATTAACGTTTAGTTGAACTGCCGGCTTGCAGGGAAACGTTATTAATAACCGAGCAAATAACTCTCAACCCGTTCTTCTCGCTTGTGGAGCCGCATTGTGGCTCGGTGGAGTATAATAAACCTATAAAAGCTTTATGTTTTTACTAAACTTTTTCAAGTTAACAGTGCGGGTGAAAAGGTTGGTGCGGCTGTTAATTCCAGCCTTAAGATAGTTTAAATAATAACATAGTATCAACGTATTTACACCCAATGCCTACAGTTAGCTCTACCATATGCACCCTAACCGCTTGTGTAATGAATATGGGTAGTTACCGTTTAATTAACATTTAGTTGAACTGCTGGCTTGCAGGGAAACGTTCTTAGTAACCGAGCAAATACCTCTCAACCCGTTCCTCTCGCTTGTGGAGCTGCATTGTGGCTCGGTGGAGTATAATAAACCTTTAAAAGCTTTATGTTTTTACTAAAGGAAATGTTGTAGGGTTGTTTCAGATCATAGAAATTTATTCTAGGTCTAGTTTTTACAAGACCTAGAATAAATCTCTATGATCCTTTTGGACCGACCGATGGACACTATCATCATACTAATACATATTATAAATGCGAAAGTGTGTTTGTTGGTTTGCTGGTTTGTTGGCTTGTCCTTCAATCATGCCGCAACGGAGCAACGGATCGACGTTATTTTTGACATGGGTATAGTTGATGACTGAGAGTGACATTGGCTACTTTTTGTCCCGGAAAATTAAGGAGTTCCCGCGGGAATCAAAAGAAACTTAAATACACGGACGAAGTCGCGGGCAACAGCTAGTATTTTATAAACGCTTAACACTAACCGACGTGCCCAAAAAATCGAGATTCTGAATGCATATTAATGCCTTTTATACGAGAAGATTATCGTTACGATCCGTCGAGTCGTACGATGTTATGGTCGTCGTACAATCTTAGTCTGGATGCAAAAATACCTCTTATTTCAACGAAAAAGTTGATATTGAAGATAACTACTTGACTAAGTTGAAGGCTTTAAACCTCTTTTGTTTGCAATCATATCAAGCAAATAATTAATTTAAGTAAGGTATTCAAAAGTTTTAGACAAACAATTGAATTTATTCAAACTAAACTGGTAAAATGTTGTTGCCTAAAATTTCGCTTAATAATGGAGGAATTTGGTCAAGATGGGAATTCAGCTAAAGCCGATAGGGGTGGTAAAATATGCAGAGTAAGAGAAAGTATATTTTGATCGCAACCAACCGGGAACTCCTTAATTTTCCGGGATGAAAAGTCGCCTATGTCCTTTCCCGGGCCGTAGAATAGAATAGAATATGTTTTATTTCTTGATCCAACACATAGTAGACCTGTGTGCCGTATCTATTAATATTATAGTTTTTGTCTTTTCAATTCTTTGTGTACAATAAAGTCTATTATTTTACTTTACTTTTACTTTTAGACATAAAACATTAAAATGTAACTTAACTTAATTATCGTCTAGACTCTAGAATGTGTCGTGCCAAAATAAGGGCCCTAACTCATCTTAATGTTGTGGGTCCAAAATTTAACCATAACGCTGTTATTCAATGTAAACTACCTCTGTACCAAACATCAAAATCGGTTGAGTAGTTCGGCCGTGAAAGCGTGGCAGACAGACAGACAGATAGACAGACAGACACACATCCGCATTTATAATATTAGTATGGATATGGATGGATTGCTATAATTTTAAGTTCATTTAAAGAGCATTTTTATAAAGGTATAATCAAGATAGCATAGATGTAAGTAAGTAGGTAGGTATATAGGTCGGTACAAGTTGTTGCGGTCTCAATATAAGATTTAAAAAAATACAGTTTTAAAAGGTCTGAAACAATGCGCTAAGGAATCGAGGCATGGCAGGACTTAACGTCTTCTAAAACCAATAATAATACAAACGGACAACGCACAGCTTAAACCGGCAGGTCTAAAGATATTATTGATCTAAACTAGAGTTAAAGTTGAACGTTCGTATTATAAGAACATCCTTGCTGAAGTTAGAAACATGTGTATATTTGAGGCATATTTTGCAAATGAAAGGCAGTAGGTACTATCAGCATAGTTTTTATAAATAATTCATCCCCAAAGATCCTTAAATCATACTTAATATTATAAATACGAAAGTGTGTTTGTTTGTTGGTTTGTCTTTCAATTACGCCGCAACGGAGCAACGGATCGACGTGATTTTTACAATGGTATAGTTTAGGACCTGGAGAGTGACAAAGGCTACTGTTTATTCCGGGAAAATGATGAGTTTCCGTGGGAATTAAAAATACTTATTCCACGCGGGCATCAGCTAGTGAATAAATAAACAAATCTTTAGTTAGGATTTCACACGACACAAAAAATAAATTACAAAAATAAAAATAAAAGGAAAATAAAACTTAAATAGACTAATAATCCGTGTTGTAGAAATTCCCAAAAAATGTAGTGGTAAAATAAGGTACGATTTATATTTTCATGAGCCACAGGGCCAGGGAACTAATAAAACCCCTAACAGGTTAGCCAGCTACCATCTTACACAGCATCTTCACTTACCACCAGGTGAGATCGCAGTCAAAGGCTAACTTGTAGTGGATAAAAAATAATAATAAGTTCGCACTGCATGCGATTGTATGCATGACGTATGATGTCTGTGATCGCATGCACATCATCCCCGTGGCTATAAATCTATCGCACGTTTACATTATTCAAATTCTACTACTGATGGGCCTGATTTCTACCCCAACTTATGTTCCAACCTAGAGCAAGTTGTACAGACTTGTCCTGTCTATAGTTTTCAATTAATCGAGAAGATTTGTATATAGGTCATTGAATAATTGTGTAAATTATGGAAACATTTTAACGGAAATTTGACAAACCACGGACCCAGATAACTAATTCCTACAATTTACTATTTCATTAAACCAGTATTAAACGTCGTTTGTTTGGGGTACCTTACGAGTATACTTACTTCCCTTCGGAAGTACTTAGATCACCATCTTAAGTCCATGACTAACCAAGAATATGTAAAAAAACGTAATCATTCGGAAGCTCACAACGTTTTGTTAAGTTTTCAAACGGCCAAATGGAACCGTTTAAGGAGTTCATAGATGCATTTGAATTTACGAGCATCTATAAACACCTTAATGAATTCGAATAAAAGGCAATGGTTATGATTCCATGGCCAATCTGTAGTGCTATTTTTTTTACAAAATAGCACTACAGATTGGCACCAAGATTGGATAAGAAAGTTGGTAGCGAGTGTAGCGGCCACAGCACGGGAATCACGACGTTGCCGCGTTGACGTCATATCGCATTTATACTCGCCCGATACCAACTGTTATTTTTGCCGACATGTAAATTGAAAATTGTGAAATGGGGTGATTTAAACAGGCGAAACATGCAAAGCTTTTCAAGTATTACGGCTATTTTGCTGAGTTTTCTTTCATCGCAGTACTTTTTCTACGTTAAGCAGAAAACTTTACTACTTTTTTAAATACCTAACTACTAGAGGTTCGTACAATTTCGGTTTTCCTATGGTATTATGAAATTTTCCCGCTGCAAAAAGCCTATCTATAGAGGTTTTATATAGGTTATGCAGGTTTTTATTATTTAAAACTAATAACCTAATTTTCATGTCTATCCTCAAAAATCATAGAACTTTCATGTAAGCTTCCAACCCCCATTGCACCCCTTATCTGGTAGATTTCCGTAAAATTGCTTATATAGGTTTTTACTAGCGGTTCGCCCCGAACTGAGACCTCGCGGTATCATCATTCGATACATCAGTACTATCAGTAGACTATTTTTTTATTCCACGTAAGATGGTGCTAACGTTTATTTTTATTTACAAGCACAAACGAACGCAACTTTTACAGAGCGCCACCTATTGACATCATTATGAAGTTCTATTAAAAATACTGAAGCTCATTAAAATTAAATATGTAATTGCGTTTTCTTATAATATTTATCTAATTTTAGTATTTGTTGTTCAAGTACAGGATATAATTCAAATAACTGATCAAGTTTCAGGCTCAAACTTTCAGAAAATTGAGAGTTCTGAGGTCAAATTTGGACTTTAGAAAATCTCCACTTTGAAAGCCCTCCATTACGTCAATTTTAAGGTAAAAATTAAAAAAAAAAACTTTTGGACTATTCATAATTATCTTTAAAATGATATACCGCAACCCTATGTAACGCTATCAAAATATTTTACTTCGCATTCACATCTATGAGAGCCCCTTTGAAATAAAGATTTTTATAAATTTTTAAGCCATATTCGGCTAGAGGCCATATTATATTTAAATCTGAAGTAATTACGTTCAGTAATTCAGAAGACGTTACAAGGCTCTGGCAGGCGGACGGATGGACGGACGGACAAGTGCAAATTTACTCAAGTAGACTCAGAGACTTTCGCTTCGCTCGGTCAATTATTTATAGCTAATGAGTGGTATTTCGCTTTTAATAAATAGATTTTGTATGTAAAGTTCTAAAACTGGTATTTCCGTTATAAAATTATTGTCAATTGGCTGTACCAATTATCACACTGAGCGCTAACTGAAGCTCAACTCGCTTGGAGCGGAAACACTTCCGCAACGACGCACCACCTAACGCGCGACGTTACACGTTAATACTTCACTGATTCCCATGTGCTTATTTATAGATTGACTTACAAAACTGCCTCGTTGGTCTAGTGGTTAGCACGTTTGACTGCGGCCGACGAGGTCCCGGGTTCGAGTCCCGGGTCGGGCCATAATTAAGTATCGGGTTTTTCGGATTAGAAATTCCCAATACTAGCCCGGAGTTAGGAAGTTGGCGGTGTTTCACCCCCGTGCCTCGGAGAGCACGTTAAGCCGTCGGTCCCGGTTGTTATCGCTAACATGATAATAGTCGTTAAAGCTCGCCAACCCGCATCGGAGCAGCGTGGTGGGTCTAAGCTCTAATTCCCTCTCTCCTATGAGAGTGGAGGCCTGTGCCCAGCAGTGGGACGTTAATGGGCTGTAGTGATGATGATGATGATGATTACAAAATATACCTATTGACAAGAAAAATATGAAGAAAACTTCGTTTATTTTTGAAGTTCAGGCAGGTTTGGATGAGGAGTAAATTCATGTAAGTCGCAGTGGTGACGCTAACACCATTAATTGAATTTTTTAATAAAGAATTAATGTTTTCACTTCTGTCGGCAGTCCTCGTGACTGCTTTGTGTTTTTTAATAATTCAGGCAATTCTCAATCGAAGAGGAGATCCGTAAGGACTGGCTATATAGAATTGTGTCGTTAATTATAATAAGCAATCTATTAAATCTGTAAACTAGACCTAGACTTTTTAATTAATAAATAATTAAATAATTCTAATTTTCGAAAATTTTAAAATGAGGTAATTTTATTATCAAGTAGATGAAGCCTGCGACTTCCAGGTGTAATTAGGTTTTTAAATCCCGGAGAAACTTTTGATTTCCCGGATAAAAACCTAGCTTAAATGTCCGTGCCCGGAATTCTACCTGTTTCTATACCGAATTTCGTCAAAATAGGTTTAACAGATAGACTGTGACTACGTAGCAGATCGAATGACAGACAAACAGACGGATACACTATCACGTTTATAATATTAGTATTGATACAGAGCTTGCAAGTAACTCATATGCAAAAGTTTTGTAGTAAAAGTTACATTACAATAGCTGTGTTTTAAAAAAATTTAAGAGTATTCACCAAAACTATGGGCCTGCATTGGCTTATCTTTATTTGCATGAAAGCGTTCCAACTTGGCGACCCGATGCCGAATTTATTTACACCAAACAAAGCGGTACTTAGGCTTAAGCTGGTCTGGAACAATAAACTTTAAATCTGGGATGCAAAGTTGAAAATCACGTGCAGTTGATTGCAGGACAAGTTTGGCTTTACGGCCACCGTTGACCGGTGGTGGAATTGACAAACCCCCTGTCGTGTTAGACAACTGCCCCGGCAATTAGTTAGTCGGTATTGTTTGCAATATTTCTTATTGCATCTCATTTATATTCCTTTGCCACCTATATTTCATACACAGGAGATTAGAAGTGTTGATTTGAAATGAGTTTCTTGCAGTCTCTTCTCGGTAAGAATGGCATTCCGAACAAGTGATTGAATGTTTGATTCATTTGACGATTCAAAAGTACTTTTATAAATTATTTGAATACTAGCTGATGTACGCGACATCGTGCGCGTGGAACAATATTTCCGCGTTTTTTAAATTCCCACGGGAATACCTTAATTTTCCGTGGATAAAAAGAAGTCAGAAAGAGTGACGTAACTCTCCTGGTCTTCAACTATATCCGAGCAAAAATCAAAATCACGTCGATCCGTTGGGGTGTGATTGAAGTACAAACCAACAAACAAACACAATTTCACATTTATAATATTAGTATGAAGTATGATAATAATATTAATTCGAATTTAATTATGCCGCAAAAGAGCATCAAGTCGATGTAATATTCTGCATGGATAGAAAATATAAAGAACGTCAAACGTGGATTCCAAATAAATTATACAATCTAATTTCTACATTGCTGTTCTATGTAAAGGCGTTCGTCAAGTGATGAATCATTCACAGGCCCTCAGTTTACTGCCTGGACCATAAACTTAAACAGAAATTGACAATAAAGTCCCTCAAAACGTGTGGCCTGTGGGGGAGCGCGGCCCGAATATAAGAAGTAATGGGGGCTCGTAAATACGCGACGCACATAATACATCGCATTACTTGGAGGACTCTCGCTTCACTTGGAGATGTTTGGAAAGTATTCTTATCCCTTATAAATAATGGGCGTATCGATATTAAAGCTAAGCGTGGATTTAAATTGATCCTATCCTTTTCTTAAACAAGAGAAATGAAATTCAAAGGTGTCATGAATTGAACACATTGATATTTCATTGCATTCAGTTTTATGCCACGCATACAAGTGTAGTATAAAGATGAAGGTGTGGAAGTTCCCTGAAAAAAATATGCGTGTAATTATTTGAAAAATCTAGATACAGTTGTAATTACAAGTGTCTATTTCGTTTTAAAATTTTGAACTAATAATTTTGATCTTTTATTTAGTTACTAGATGATGTCCGTGAATCCGTCCGCGTCTATTAAGGTTTTTTGATTCCCGCGGGATCTCATTAATTTTCCAGGAAAATTCTTCGTGGTTCTTAGCCTCATTGGACTTGATATTAAATAATTTAGTTTACAGACAGTATTAATTTTGGTATTGTTTAGTGCAACAACACCCCTTTTACACCAACCATGCCAAGGAACAACTAAGTCCATTAGGTGACAGTCATTGTACGTGAAAACTGACAGGTCTTAGTATTCCAGTAAATAAGTTAGGCATTGTTGTTGAAAACTGGCATAAGTGTATTAAAATACAAAACTGTTTTGTCAAAACAGTATAATAACACAACGTCTTAGTTTAGTAAAACTCTTTCGTGATATGGTAGTACTTATTATGAATTATGAATTATAAGACTAGCATGAAAGCAAACTTTTAATACCGTATAATATCTACTCTATGTTTAATACCTACTAAATTCATTAGTCTGTGAATGATACGATGAGCCATTTGCTAAATGTGCTAAAGAGTTTTTGCTTCTTGTGGGCATGGTTCATTTTCATCTTTCGTTCGTGAACTTCCCGAGGCTACGTGACAGCGCAGCACTTCGCTACGGCTTTATAAAAAACGCAGAGCTGTGAAGTTTTATGTAACGTGCAAATATGTGTTTCAAATGCGCGAGTCCACATTGTCTCGTGTGCGACGCGTATGCTAAAACGACTTATTCCGCATTCGCAGAAACAATGGGAACTTCGCATGGAAGAAAAATAAAAATACTTTGCCTTTTTTTTATTCACACTATGACGATTTGACACAAAAGATATTATCCTTCTCTTAATTTTTTATTTTTATATATTTTTTTAAATTAATAGGTTAGTTATTAGTTGCAAAACTTGGCATCCGCTGTTTTTGTAGGCACAGATAATATTATTATGGCTTATATTTTTGAGAAAGATGACAGTTTTTTTATAGTTCCATGGTAACCTAATATAAATAAACAAACTGAGAGAAATGTCACTAGTCAAATCCAAGGCATTATTAAATCACAAAATAACATGCTATTTAAGTATAGAACTAGTGTTTAGTCCCATTAATACCTTAAGCAGAATTAACAACCCAAGCAATTTAACACAGCAGTAATCCCTCGTTGTAAGATTTGGAGCGAAGTATTATCAAATTGTTTATCCCTAGGGATGCAGCCGGGACGGTAAGCCTTCCGATGCCGGATCTCTCCACTCCACTGATTTGAATATCCCGCAGGCAAACTCAGACCCGGGACCCGAGACCCGACTTACTTGCGTCGTTTCTCAGATTTTATCACTGTCTCTACATAACTCGATGTTTTTATCCTAAAGGGAAATCTTACAGGTTATCCTGTTTTGAAACATCCACCAGGTTTAACAAATTGTTCATGTGAAAGTGGTGAGCCTTCCCATTCTCCATTTATCCACTTTTTTAGGTCTCCACTACTAAACGCGTTTGGCGCAGGTTATATTTATTATGTTAGGCCATACCTTTAATAAAACTCCTACAGAACTTGAAATGCACTGCCCATATTAACCTCTATTCGCAATACTCCAAATCTATACTAATATTATAAATGCGAAAGTTTGGATGGATGTATGGATGTCTGGATGTATGGATGTTTGTTACTCAATCACGGCCCAACGGCTGAATGGGTCTAGCTGAAATTTGTCACAGAGATAGGTTATAGTCTGGAATAGCACATAGGTTACTTTTAATCCGGAAAATTAAAGAGTTCCCGCGGGAACCAAAATACCTCAAACCACGCAGAAGAAGTAGCGGGCATTCGCTAGTAATATATACTTACGGACCATGATTCGGATTCTGTAAAATTACAGAATAGACTTGCGCTTGACGACAATCATGCTTAATACAGCGCAATGATGAGGCCTAGGTTGGAGCGCGCTTGCCAAGAAGATGTCTATTCACTTTTGCCTTGAAGGTACTAAAGTTATACGTGGCGGGAAAAACATGGCGTCGCAGGGTTTTCCATATCTTAGCGGTTCCTATCTGAAGTTTAGTGCAAATCCGTTTCGTTCGAGCAGACTGAACATCGGCCACCCAAGAATGCCAATGACGGTTACTCACTGTTCTGTTGTAGGACAGTGAAGAAGGAACAAGGTTGGAAAGTTCCGAGTACATGCACCCAAGTATACACTATCGCTTGAATATTATTTAACATGCTTTACTACGTATTACATCTAATTTAATAAGAGAAACACGCCCAAAAATTTGTCTAGTGTTATCGATATGAGAAAAGTTGGAGCTGATATCATACATAATTTGATGTTTTGTATGTGCTCTCCACAAGGAAAGTCGTAGGTTATCTCCAATTGATGTGGAGAGGATTCTATGGGAAATGTTTACCATTTGGAAAGTATAAGTGACGAAAGTTGGTACAAAGGGACCGTTTCGTAAATAAAGGCCCTTACAACGTTCAAGGTCGTAGTATTTTATGTGCTGCGAAGTTATATATTTTTATTGTAATGAATCTTATTATCATATTACTCTATAGGAATGTTCTGAAAAGAGATAAATTGGCGTTATTTTATGTAGCACGTGCCACTTCTGACACGTCGAGACCATACTACCAGTGTGGAAAGAAGAGAAGAGACCTCAAAAAACTCAGCAGATTACTCTGATTAAAATGCAACATGCAGATATTTAAAATAAATATCAAGTTATCACACTTCTCTATCATCTTTCAAACAGCTGCAAGTAAAGTTAATAATAATTTTCATTAAACTTCCTTCTAATTAAACTTTTCAACAACATTCAAAAATAAAAGCCGCAAGATGGAGTTAAAATTGGTATCACAGAGCAAAACCCTCTTAAATTTTTAAAAATCAAGTTTAAGAATACTTACTAACTAAACAGTTAAAAAAAATTGACAAGTCCTGAAACAAAAACTATGTCAATTTGGTAAGACTTATGTGTTACGGTAGAAAAGCTAATAACCTTCAATAATATTATCATGATGTAGTAGGTAATACACTAACCTTTAATACTGTAATGAAATTTTCATTACCACTATCATTCTTATTTCATGAACTGATAAACTGCAGTAAATTATACAGTAGGGCGAGTATAAAGTTAGTAACAATTAATATTATTATAACATATTGGCTATAAACCAAAACCACCCCCAAATCGCACGAGGGGGGAAACTCGCCGTGGGAATATAAGTGCGCGGTAACTAAGGATCGTAAACTTCTGCCTGTACCTGTATTTAGCCTAACTAAGGGCGAAAACAAATTACGGACGAAAAATTCCGGCTGCAAAAAAGTTCGCATTCGCGAACCAGTAGTAGATTCACACGACGATCCAAAAGCACTAAAAGTGATAAGTTTATTTGAATAAAAAATATGAGTTAGAGCTTGAGTAAAAATAATGTATGTGAGTAATGGAGTAAAAATGCGTTTTGTCCTGACGTTCTAATTCAAAATATGTTTTTTATTCACTTACCTAAGTAAAATTTTATAATTGCTTTGAGTCGTCAAGTGAATCTACCACTGTTTCGGAATACCATTCATATCGAGAAGAACCAGCAATGACCTCGGCTCGTTTCGCTTACATTGCAGACGTTTCGCGTGGACGTTTGTCTTGCCCTATCTGTAGTGTGTTTCGACCCTATAATATAATATTATAGGGTAATTGGTGAAACCTAGCTTATTCTGGCCGAAGAAGAAAATAAGTTCTGGCACTTCAAGGTAGCAAATAAATAAATAGAATTTATTGCAATCAAATATTAACCCTTCTTATTCAGTCCTTGCTGAAAATAAAAAAGCTAAATTTAAATTAATTGATGGTTAAATCTAAAATACTTATTTGGAACTAGGTAATGCCCTCAACTTTATCCGCGTGGATGAGGGTTTTTTTATTACCGCGGAAATTCCTTTGTTCTCCGGGATAAAAAGTCTATATCCTGGGATCAAACTTATCTATCTACCAAATTTCATCAAAATCGGTTGAAAAGATGGGCCATGACAGACAGATACACTTTCGCATTTTATAATATAAAGTAGGTATAGAAGTATGGATGTCACTAAAACTTTTAAATGCCATTAGGTTTAAAGTTGGAAACGCTATTATGACTATCATAGCCTCGTCCATCCGACGCTGGACCTGTAATGAATGTGCTGAAGTTAAATTAGAGTTCGCCATCAAAAACTTTTCGCGATCGCCGTAGTGGGCGTGAAAGTTGAGAAGGGCTATTACACTGCACTTTTTACAGGGCCCTAAAGGTGGACGTGGCCGATAATTAGAGCGTCGCTTATTACACAGCAATAATGACCAATTTAGGGACCCTTTCTTCCTAACTCTTATTACACTATACTGATTCAAGTGTAAGGGTCCCTGTGAAAAGTGCAGTGTAATACGCCTATAAATTATAGTTACGCTGGAATACGTTCGTGTACACTGTACACTAACGAGCACACGAGTGTATGCGTAACGATCAACGAGAACCAACAAAGGGATACAGCATGAACCTTTGGATATAGTTACGACCACCTTGGCACAGTGGTAAGCGCTGTGTCTCTTGTATGGAGGTCCCGGATTAGATCCTCGGCAGGGTCAATTTGGGAATTTATAATTTCTGAATTTTCCCTGGTCTGGCCTGGTGGGAGGCTTCGGCCGTGGCTAGTTACCACCCTACCGGCAAAGACGTGTCGCTAAGTGATTACGCGTTCCGGTACGATGCCGTGTAGAAACCAAATAGGGGCCATGCCCCTAACAGGTTAGCCCGCTACCATCTTAGACTGCATTATCACTTACCATCAAGTGAGATCGCAGTCAAGAGCTAACTTGTAGTGGATAAAAAAAAAGAAAAAAGAGGACCCGGGTTCAATTTCCGGCAGTGTCAATTTGGGAATTTGTAATTTCTTAATTTTCTATGTCTTTCTCTAACCACCACCTTGTACCACCTTGTCCACCTAGGCTACAGTCCTGACTTTGTACGGTTCGGTTCTGTGTAAACAGGACCGCTAGCTTAGGCAATTCCGATGCTAAATCAAATCCAAATTTCAAAGTCATAATTCCTTCAACAAAGCATAAAAAGTTTCGACTCATTCCCGGGGGCGAGCGCGACACCAACCCGCAGATTTTGTTAAGATATTTAAATGTTAGGTTATCGACAGAAGTGACAAAATTAAAAGACACGAAAAAGGAGTCATTTCGACTTCTTATTTTACATATAAAATTTAATTAGTAAAATAACTAAGTACCCGTTAAAATAAGAAAGTTTTGTGTAAACGTTGACCAAAAAGGCCGCAATTTTTTTTATCTGCCAATTCGTATGAATATAATTAAGGTACAAGTCAAATTTTTTGGCAAAGCAAATTTTGATGCAAGTGTGTTGGCTTTATAGGCACAGTTAATATGATTTATGTCAGTGATGATGCTTTCGAGGGTCATTTTCTGTGGACAAATAAGTTAACTAAAATTTTTTCTCGCGAATACGGTCAGAATTATTATGCTACTTGCATAAAAAATTGTTAAGTATTGTAAATTTTAGTAAGAAAACGTTTGCAAATACGACTTTATGCTGTTATGCCTGTACGAAGTAGGCACTGGTGTTTTTGTCCATCATGACAATTCATAACGTTCGTAAATTATTATAATATGTCTTTTGAAACTTAACAATATACGATGTAAATTACAAGTTTTGTTATGAAAACTTTCCCAATAGCGACTCTAAGTTGACCCTGGATGTAAATATCTCTGAAGGTATTATATCGTGGCGCTTACGAAATATTAACTTCCTAACGATGAAATATCGGTTCCATTATTCCCATTCCTTGTTCTTCCCTTCATTTTGCAGTCACCTTGTTATACGGGAACAAATAATATCTTTATTAACGTTTTTTTTTGTAATTTATCATTTATTAAAATGTATCTATATGTAAATGTATATATTATAAATGCGAAAGTTTGAATGGATGGGTGGATGTTTGTTACTCTACCACGCCAAAACGGCTGAACGTATCTGGATAAAATTTGGCACAGAGATAGATAGTACTTTTTATCCCGGAAAATTAAAGAGTTCCAGCGGGAACCAAGAAACCTCGATCCATGCAGACGAAGTCGCGGGCATCAGCTAGTAGTAAAATAATTTACACGAAGCTGCATCCAGTCTTAGTCGCTCAAAGACATACTTTCGCATTCATATATTACTTAGTTTTATGGCTATGATTTATTGTAACCCGGTTTTTTTTACATACATTCATTCAATAAAAATAAATTTCCGTATTAAATCCGATATATAAGCGTAAAGTATATTTACGTAAAAAGCACATTTTTATTATAAACTGGCAATATTTCGCCTGTTCCGCGTAATTGAATCTCGTTTGACTTAAAATAACATGAAGAGAGGAAGTAACCCCCATACTTAAAGACACTTGGGGAAGCTCCCTCGAAATGTCTTTTCTATAATATTGTAAAAACAATGATTTTTGATGCTTTTAATATTTTTGTAAAGATATTATTTATGGAAACATTTCCCTCTTTAAAGGATTTTTATTTAAAATATTTCTCTACGTTAATATAGCTAACTAGCGTCTTGCTTCTCAGAGCCAAAACATCCAAAAACGAAGCTCAAGCTTTCATACGACTGCCAGGAGATTGTCCCAGGGTACTTCCGCTCTAAACTACATACTATTACCTATTCTGTGGTTATGCGAGCGTACTTAATGATAAAAGCCAGCATGACAAGGACGGGGAAGGACGTTGTGTCTAGTGTGCGGCCCCAGACTATTTGTTCACTAATCAGCCAGTTTCCTAAGAATTAGAATATGCTCAGTAGCAGGGAAAAACAATCAGAAGATAATTATAGATTTTAGGTACGCATCAAAATCCTCAAGCCCAATGCTCAAAGCCTGTATGAAAAGATTAATGCTGGAGTATACCTGCGTGATCAAATCAGGAATGAGGAGATCCGTAGGCGAACCAAAGTAACCGACATAGCTCGAAGAGTCGCCAAGCTCAAGTGGCAATGGGCAGGGCACATAGTTCGTAGCACAGATAGGCATTGGGGTATCAAAGTGCTCGAGTAGCGGTGTCGCACCGCCGTAGACGACCCCCCACGACTATCTCAAGTGTGCAGCTGGGAGCCGCTGGAAAAAAGCGGCACAAGACCGTGCTCTGTGGCGATCCATGCAGGAGACCTTCGTCCAGCTGTGGACGTCTATAAGTTGAGACGACGATTATCCTAAAACCGATGAACTTGTTCTCAACTGATTTTGGATTTTCATTATATGACTGCCTGAAAAAAAGAGTTGTTCAGGGTTCATGTATGTATGTATGTATATATGTGAGTTTGTATATTCCACCATAGCTTCTATCGGGTCGGTAAAATCGGTTGATTTTGATAAATGAGGTATCGTTAGAATCCCTAGCTTATTCCGGGTGACATAAGATATAAAATTTAAAAAAAAAATTGATGGGGTGACCATGGTTCCGTATTAAAGACTAAATTTAAAATAAAAAAAGAAATAAGATTAACTATATAATCATCATCTAGAGAATGATGAGTAGATTCCAAAAATATATAACACTACAGTTCAATATCCAGTGATTCACAAAAAAATATCATTTAATAAAAATGTGAATAAGATTCTAATTTAACTATATTAATTTAGATTTTAAAATTTTTAGTTCGTTTTTTGGCAGGGCAGTCGTGTTTTTTAATTTTTTTTAATTATGACTTGTTAGCAACGTAGTAAGTAGGTACATCTTTGGTGGAAAGGCAGCTTAAAACTTAATAGATGCAATGTCACTATCCAAATCAGCTACTAGCGAGCAGATTAGCTGCTATAGAGGCATCAGAGTCGCCCTTTCATTGCACCACCGGCCCCAGTGGGCGTCGCGTTAGCGTAACCGCCGTCAGTATTTCACTGTCGAGTGCTGCAGAGACGTGACGAGCTCTACCCGGAGAGTACTGACCTCGGTTGTACGTGAAGAGCTGCTGGGAAATATCTAGGTGCGATTCTAAAGGTCAGCTGAAAATCAGGAGTCTAAGATTGACAATTTTAAAGTCAAATCAAGTTTATTAAGCGCTCGAGAATTCAAAAATAATATAATGATAACCAAATTAAAAAACACGGCTGAGTTTGTTGTGGGCTTTCTAAGACCAGGGTTCATTTGGAACCCTCGTAGTTTTAGTTATAGATATCGTCGTTAATTATCACTTGTATAAAATACGTTCAAGAAATGTACTGTGTAGTGTGTATGTACAAATTTCGAATAAATATACCTTGCGACAGACAGACATAAACTTGCGACAAAGACGTTCCAATAGTAATATCTCAACGTGAGTCGTAGTCGCGCTGCGGAACATCCGCGTGCCATCATCTTGCACCGCTCGATGTCTTATATAAACCGTAAATGACGCTGCACTTTTCAGTGTGAGTTCGAAATTCCAGCACCTTAGGACCCCATTGTCGATCGGTTCTATGACCATGACCATTTCAGTTATGCAACCCGTTGAGCTAGATGATTTAATTAAGTATAACGACATATAAAGGCGAGCTTGTCCATGGTAGATACGCAAGTAGTTATTGAAAAGAAATCAGATTATTTATTTATTTCACGTATGACAACTAGTGCCACGAAGAGTCAAGATTCTACCACCAGTTCGGAAATGTGATTCTACTGAAAAGAGCCGGCAAGAAATTCAACCGTTGCTGTTACACTTTTTAAATAATATACAATGCATACGTTACGTAGGTATAAGTACAACACTGACTTTTGGTTGATTTAAACCTAAATCATAATTTGTGTGTGTTTACCAGCTTACTGGTGCATGTTTCTATATTGAACGTATTCTCGAAAGTATTCTTGTTTCTTGGTCTCAACCTGTACCACAAACCCCTTCAAAACAAAGCACCAGCTCTTCAACTATTCGTATCATTCGTAAATTACCACTCTGGATCGCTTTGCTAAGAGCTACTTCCCCAAAATGTTATCGGATTGCAAAATAATAAGTAAATTTATATTGATCATCTATTGGAAAAGTTTATACGTCATATTTATAGCCTGAATATTTCTGAATAGCATTATAAATTAGCCATCGCTAGTGGCTTCGCTCGCACAGGGATTTCAAGACATCCGTTCTTATTCCTTGTCTTTTTTTACCACTACAAATTAACCCTTGACTACAATCTTATTTGATGGTAAGTGATAATGTAGTCTAAGTAGTCTAATGGTAGTTTGCTAACTGCTAACCTGTTAGACTGCATCATCACTTACCATTAGGTGAGATCGCAGTCAAGGGCTAACTTGTAGTGGATAAAAAAAAAATATATTGTTTGTGAAAACAGACAGATTGAGTGAGACGGTACTTTACTCTTATTAATAATTGTGTGCGCAAAATTAAAATCAGCCAATTTTTCGAAAGTCCATTAATAATAATGAGTAAGGCTTCACATTTCCGAAGCCCGCAGCATCGTAGACAACTCATTACAAACAATATTAATACGTGATGAACGTTTACGCTGCGTCGAGGATGTTTCATTAACTTTCCTATCAAAACTTAAAGTGGCCTGATCCCGTTTTACGTGTACACGTAATTAAAACGGCCGCTGCGATACAAAACTCTGCTATATTAAATTCTAGATGATGCCCGCGACTTTATCCGCGTAAAATAAGTTTTTCGACTCCCGCGGCAACTTCTCTGTGCCAAATTTCATCCAAATCCGTTTAAATTGAGTAACAAACATCTATCCATCCATCCAAACCTTCACGTTTATAATCAATACTAATATTATAAATGCAACAGTTTGGATGGATGGACGAATTGATGAAAAAGATCTCCAGAGGATATTTTGAGTGCGATAAATCTAAAAAAAATTACTGCTCATCATTCAACACAATCATAAATCGATTTTATCAAAATCCGTTTCACATAAGTTTTCATAAAAACCCGATTCCTTTTCTTGCGAACCGTTCAATATCTCTCCCCTAAAAAATATGGGTGACATAAGAGCGAAACACTGCAGACAAAAACATTGTTTAACCCCCTACTATAGTTGCGCGACAAACATGGCAAGCATCAAACAGTAGCTGACCCTTCACGTGGACTTGCGTCGCATCGCGTGGCGTCGCTTCTGTCGCTCACCTAAGACAACGGGTTACAACATATCGCGTCAGTCAGGTACACCTGCGATGATAAGTGATGATGCAGTCTAAGATCGAAGCGGGCTAACCTGTTAGGGTTATGGCAGTTATATTAAACTCATACCCCTGATCGGTTTCTAGACGACGTCGTAACCGAACGCTAAATCGCTTGGCGGCATGTCATTGCCGGTAGGATGGAGCGCGCATACTAGGCGACCGGATCAAATATCGTTCCAATCCGACACGTGCTTCATCTATCTTAAAAAGTACTCTTAGACCTATCTACTCGTTATACCTTACAACAATGATTATAACAATTATTATTGTTGCAAAACATTATTAAAAGGTTGAGGCAGTAAAGCAATGCTTATAGTGAATTTAATGTTTAGGTATTAATAAATGTGGTTAATAAGTTAGTTCCTTTCAAATATGGCGTCGGAAGTTGTAGCCCGTGGACATCTTCGCACAACTTGGCTAATGGCTGCAGACTTGCTTCCAATTCAGTAACACGTTTGTGTTATGAAGTTGTTTGTTTTGCTGAGTTTCATTATTACTGGTTTTGTAACATCGAGTAAACTTAGTGAAAGTTATAGCAATCTTTATCCTACCAATATTATAAAAGTGAAACTTTGCATGTTTGTGAGTTTGTTTGTTTGATTTAAAGTACAGATTGGAGAAAAAAGTGCATTGAAATTTGATGACGTCACAGCTATGTATTTCATACAAACTTTCATAATTTAAAATATAATATGACTAGCTGATTCCCCTCCCTTCGTCCGTGTGGATTGAGGTTTTAGGTTAATTTTCTGGCATAAAAAGTAGCTTACGTGTTATTCCAGACTATACTCTATTTCTGTGCCTCCAAATCCGTTCAGTCATTCTGGCGTAATTGAACAAAAAATATCCATCCATCCATACATCCATCAATTTATCTTTCGCATTTATAATATTAGTACATATACAAATATCTCGCGGGCACCGCTCTAAGCGCTCACGGTCCAATTTTTATTTTATTTTTAGTTTGTTTATTTTCCTGTAATCAACAGCTTTTTTACATAATAATTTACAAATAACTCTTAAAACTAAAATAAGGCCAAAACAAAAACCAACCAAAACTTATCAAATTGGTTGGTTTTTATATATTGAACATTTGCATGTTCCGCAGCGCGCTACATCGCCGCACTTATCTGACATCGGATAAATCACTCTCCCCGCGCTACAAATCTGCGACGATCTAAAGTCTAGTCTAGATTCCGCTAGTTTATACTAGACTAAAATATCGTGTGCTTGCGAAATTAAATGAAATATTTTATTTCATGTCGGAAAACATTTCTGAAGACAGGGAAAGTGATATTATCAGTTAGTTATTATCAGCCTACCAGTAGAGTTGATAGAACATACAAAAACAGCTGACTTCTCCTTAGCGCTCTCGCTCTTTGCCTTTTATTTCTTATTTCTGAGGGTAGTGGCCCTTTTCTCATAATAATATAATGGAAAAGGTTTTCTTTAGATAATAATGGTTGGTGGTTTTCCAGGGCTTTCCTCAAATATTATTTGGTGCCTTCACTCTGAGCACGAGTCTCCTCTCAGACTAAGGAGGGTTTGACCAAAGTGCACCTTGCCGGCCAAGTACGGATTAGTAGATTTTACAAACACTTAAAAATATTATCAAGAGCTTCCAGGCATGCAGCTTTCTTTACGATTTTTTCTTTCACCTTTTCAGCAAGTATATTTGATTGATCTATGTGTATTTTGCATATAATTCAGAAAAGTCCCACGATTCCGCTTATTTGTCCTTTCACCAAAGGTTATTTGTAAGAGATTGTCAATAAGACCGCCTTTGTACGTTTTGTTATAGTAGTACTACAATTTTTTTAAATTGTATACTGCATATAATGTGTGCGCAATACAGAAATCTAAATAAATAAATAAAAGTTAGAAATGCGTGCCCGAGCTTCGAACCCCCGACCATCTGAACAAGAAGCCGAACGTCAACACCACTGAACTATCAACTAGGCTTAAGCTTGGTTCTCCACCTGTACATAACATTTGATTTCAATAATACATTTGTCGTGTAATCCCCTAACCCTATTCATTTGTCACAACATTTGTAAAGGATTAAAATGGAACATGCGAACTGTTAACCACGTTAAACGGATTAACGAACTATAATACGGCGGGTTCATTGTTTCGAATCATTTCCTGATTCCTGCGGAATATCGGATTGATCGTTATTCGTGTTACGTCCCCGAACACGACTAACAAGGTGCCGGTGACAAATTATATTTTGTCATGCCACCCGATATTTATTACGATGTTCAAAACTTATATTCCTTTTGTTATAAAGCTTTTCGTTAATTGAAAAATGCGTAGAAACTTTAGGACATCAGTAGCATTATTAAGTAATATTTAAAAAAATTGAAAAATATTGGAATTTGGAAACGAGTGGGAACTTTTCAGAATTAAACGTGCCTAGAGCGGTGCAGCAAATTATAAAAAATCACGTATTGCAACAATTTCTTTTCTAAAAAGAGCAAATGTTGAATTTCTTGCCTGCTCTTCTCAGTACAATTTATTTTCCGAACCGGTGGTAGAGTCCTGAATCTATTTTCTCAAAACTTCAATAATAAGGGTCTAAAAACGTAATGGATACCTCACTGGTGCTGCAAATGTTAGTACCTAATCTAAGCTGTTATTTTTTTTTATCACAAATTAATCAAAAAAATAATTTTTTATCAATTAAAATTAAATTTAATCACAAAGAAAAATAACTTGAAATTTTCTACTTGAAGTTTGTAGGTTTGTTTATGTTAAACCATACAAATGAATTTTAAATCAGTTATCCCCAACCGATTGAGTAGTTTTGCATACACGTTTAATTTGGATAACAAAACATGGTTAGCTAAATGACTTCATTCTAAATCCAATATGACGGACTGTTTTTGTTTTTTACACCCCCATGATATTATGGGTATCAATTGAAAAGGTTTGCTGAGCAGAATACGGAAAATATATGACATCACACTAAATTCAATATGGCGGACGGTAAAAGCTAAAAAAAATATTTTTTTATTATTGCTGACTTATTTTAAATAAAACTGTGTAGGCATTTCAGTTGTCGCAGTGTAGCAATTGGGCTCAGTGGAGAGATGTAGATAAGGGCAGACCTTCGTCACCCCTTTGTCCCGTGCGTTGTTTGTCCGCATTTTTGTCCCGCGTCCGATCCTCGGCTGATTGTAGTGGAACAAATTAAATCTCGCCTTTAAATTCCTTTTACATTTTCTGAGCGGAGTTAAGTTCAACGCACATGGGCTACTATCATTATTTACTTACATTACTATATCTCTGATTTTTAATTCCGTGGAATTCTGACGTTTGTGACGTTCAGATGTCACAAACATTTTTGTATGCCTTTTTTATTTTGAGACTCATTGCCGAGCCGCGCGTGCAATGCTCGTTACAGTATTAAGTAAACTCTTCATGATCATCGTTGTTGTCGTCATCCTCATTATACGGCATACGGCAAAATACGGCATTTTCTGTAATTACATGTTCTATGTTTAATCTTTAGAATCCATAGCATTAAATTATCCCAAAACTAAAGCTACGAGGGTTCCAAACACGTCCTGGTCTTATTACTTATATTTTATTAGAATTTGTTACTATTTTTTGTTGGAACTGTTTTAACTATGGTATCATCAAGAAACGTCAGAATTCCACGGAATTAAAAATCAGAGATTAGATTCTGCATCCCGCGAAGATATTGCGATGCATGTACCAGTTTCGGCCATGACTATAGCTGTTATGACAACCCTTCAATGAAAACACTAGAAGTTTAAGACGATTTAGTCGCAAAATCTGGCTTTTATACCTTTTTTATTTTGCGACAAAATCGTCACTTTACAATCGTGTATTGTAGAGTCAACATCTCCGAAGATGCTCCGGGATCGGAGTGAAACGTATGTTTAGGGTTTATGTGGTGTGGTGAACGTCGCGGGCATCAGGTTCGAGATACGCACTGTACCACATAGATTTGCCTTCTGTGGCGGATTACAGCGAATTAAACTTCTAGTTTTTTCATTATCATGGACTCAGTGTAAAGTAACACCGCAAAGTAACACCTGCTTCTATCTAATATTTGAAACCCTATAACATTATTGTTGTGTTGTGCGGTGGTACATGTGCGGTACTGCACATGCACCACCGCACAACATATTATTACAACATATATTGCTCGTTTTGTTACTTGGTTTTCCTGCATTGTTTAGTTGCAAGAGACCGGCGCATGCGACACGTTTAATCATACAGATTAAGTAAATCATCTTAAACTTTTTATTCCTCTTACATAGTCTTGCACACCAACTCCGCTGGATAATATAAACAGTCACAATAAACAACACAGTTTTTCAACTAAACCAATTAACCATCGCAATCACTTATAATTGTTTGCTCTATTTAAAAGCCTTTGCTTTAGCTTCAATAAACTGGGACGTCAAAGGCAACGTTTAGTTTTTATTTTCAATTAATGTCCGCCTCCGGTATCGGAGATTTCTACATTTATTCCAATAGCCGTCGGTCTCCGGATGCAGATCGGATGAATTGTGAAAACACAATTTTTTATATCTCTTTGATCGCAAAGGATTGATATAAATGACGCTGAAGTGATTCATGTGAAAACTCAAAGATGAGTTAGCTTCAAAATAATTGCGATTGTTGTAAAAATACTTGAAGAAGCGACTGGAGGTCTATTTCAGACGCAATTATCGTGTACGTTACTTCCATTGAGCTAAACTGTTCCGTGCCAGTACATTGGATTCTTATTCCTAAGGTTGCCTGGCAGTATTTGGGCTTTTTGTATTCTACTACGTTTTGTTTTCTATTTATTTTTGTGTCCTATAAATGTGTGTTGTGGTGTACAAAATAAAGAGTAATAATGATAATGATAATAATGATTGGATGTCGACTAAGGATGCTAAACGCTCACAGTTCGTCGCTGTTCTGTAAAATAATGATGGTTGGGAAGTTCCTGAGCACACTCGCTAAAGTATAGCCGATAGATAATCCATACTCATATTATAAGTACTTGAGCTTGATACACCCATGCGTTCCTGAGAAAAGGGTCTTGACAGACAGACGGACGGACAACAAAGTGATCCTATAAGGGTTCCGTTTTTTTATTTTAAGGTATGGAACCCTAAAAATACCTAAATATTTGTACCTACTAACTATTTTTAGCCCGAACTGGGAATCAAACCGGAACATGTTATCCTTTAGACTAACAAGGTTATAGTTATACATATAATAAAATATAATAATGATTATCTTTGTAGAGGTTCCGCCCACTATACAGATAATAATGAGCCTGTTCATTACGCTCATTGTTGTACTGAATTAACTTGCAAATCCCCGAATCAATCTTGCGATGCCGCTGATTTCAGAAAATCTTAGACATACCGTCTCGCAGACCAGGGCGCGTTTGGAACCCTCATAGCTTTAGTTTTAAGATACCACAACTGATCATTATGTTTTATTATTTATTTGGTCGTCAATAAGTGTAAAGCGTACCTACTTCATTTGAATAAATTAATATTGAATGATTGATTGCACGAATGAATAACCACCGTATTCGTTGTTACTAGATGACGCCCGCGGCTTCGTCTGCGTGGATAAAGTTTATTATATTCCCGCGAGAACTCCTTAACTTCCTTAATGACCTTCCCCTAAATAAAACCTACCTCTATTACAAAATAGGTTGAAACTATGGGCCGTTAAAGCGTAATCAATTACGAAGTAGGTATAAACTATCTAGAAAATAATTATGCATTGGGATTTTCTGACACGAAATGCTCAGTAAAAACCTGGAGTTAGGAAGTTGTCGGTGTAATCACCCCCGTGCCTCGAAGAGCACGTAAAGCTTTCGTGTCGGTCCTGCGCTTCATTTCTCTCCGGTCGTGTCTGATCTTTCGTCCCATCAGGCTAAGAGAGTAAGGGAATTGACAGTGCATCTCTGTTTGTGCACACACATCCCGCGCAGATGGAGAGAGACAACTGTGGAGATTTGCCGCCATGGCTGAAATTTCTAGGAGTCTTAACGTGCGGAGGTCCCGTGTTCAATCCCCGGCAGGGTCAATTTGGGAATTTATAATTTCTGAATTTTCCCTGGTCTGGCCTGGTGGGAGGCTTCGGCCGTAGCTAGTTACCACCCTACCGGTAAAGACGTGCCGCCAAGCGATTTAGCGTTCCGGTACGATGCCGTGTAGAAACCGAATAGGGGCATGGGTTTAATATAACTGTCATGCCCCTAACAGGTTAGCCCGCTACCATCTTAGACTGCATCATCACTTACCATCAGGTGAGATCGCAGTCAACGGCTTACTTGTAGTGGATAAAAAAACAGCAAATCCTAGAAATACTCGTTTGTATGACTAACGACCTCGTTAGTTAATATTTCAGTATCACCACAAACTAAATTCCAAATAATAGCTTCGTGGAAGGCCCGCCCACTAAATACACGCAGTAATGGGTCCGATCGTTACGCCGTGTACTAAATTAGTACGGATCCACGATATCAATCACACAATACTACCGATGTACGATACCCTAGACATTATATTATAGGTCCGTTCGTTCACATAAAAAGTCCGTACTTAATATTATGAATGCAAAAGTGTTTCTGTCTGTATGTCCATCTGTCTGTCTGCTACGCTTTCACGGCCCATCTGTTCAATCGATTTTGATGAAATTTGGTACAAAGATAGTTTTTATCCCGGGCAAGGACTTAAGCTACTTTTTATCCCGGAAAATTAAGGAGTTCCTGCGGGAATTGATAAAACATAATCCACGCGGACGAAGTCGCGGGCATCATCTAGTACTTAATAATTATGTGCTTTGTGCTAGAAAACTTTCAATTGCAATCATTCATTTTAGTGGCAAAAAACACCACTCGTCACAGTATGCCCACTTTAAATTGTTGACCCCCCCAATTTGATTTCTCAAAGTGCCCTAGCTAGAAAATTCATAATATTTTGTGTTTTCTTGTCATAAGTCAAAAACTAAGAGAATTAAAAGTAAACAAGAATTTATTTTAGTATGAAGCTCTTAAATATGATATCCCAATATTCTACTGAACCCACTTTAAAATTTCAAACCCCGCCCTCCTCATATCCTATTTGTGCCCCTTTGTATTAGCAATAATAAAGTTGGGCAAGCATCATTTTAAGCTATTCCAAATTTCAAGTCTTCAGCTGCTAATAATTACGAATATATTATAAGTGTGACGGTATAGGGATTGCTTTCCAACCTTTTAAGTGAAAACCTAAATCCACGTGGATGGGTCATGCGCAGTAAATAATATTTTGTTAGCAAATAAACCTATTTTCTGGTATCATTTTTATTAGAAGCAGCCTGATATTATACTTTTCCGTAGAAAGTGTTTTTCTTTGGTTAATCTTATATCAATGCCAACCAATTTATTTGAGCCGGATTAATAATCGGTTTACCTTCGAATCTGCCTCAATATTTCGCATCATTAATATTTTTCGGAACGATCTGATACAAACCTATTTGATTATTCATTCATTAAAGAATAATTTATTTTAATGAAACGTAGTCGTGATTATTTTTACGGAGACATGAATTCTTGATGATTTTCATTTTTCAGAATATTTTTTTTCTATAAATAAAAACAAATACTTTTCTACTTTTCCTGTTCAAGTTCTCTTCTGTTAAATATATTTCACTTAGATTATTTTAGTCGGTTTCACTTTTAAATAGATTGACCGTGTAGCGGTCAATCTATTTAAAAGCAAATGTATCCCAGTGAGAATTGGTGTAGTGAAGGATCTGGCTAGCCAAGATCTTAAAATTTTCATATTAATTAATGTTAACTAAACTAGATTCAACTGATGGCAATCATAAATTTGTATTCCAGCTTTCTTGTCTCTTACAAACGGAAGGCGGATGATTCCGCAAAACTTTCCAATTAACACCTGCCCCGGCTATAATACCAATCAATACAACTTTGACTAATTAACGGATGCGCGGAATTTCATTCAAACTTCGCAGCTTGGAAATTGTCGAATGGGATTTTCTTAATAAGGACGTCCCACTTCGCTAACATAGTTTCAGGGAAAATTGTGATTTTTCCTAGGTTTTTGTATCAATGGCACGTAGCATTCTTTTTTGGAAACAAATCCGCAGAACCTTTTTTTTATCCACTACAACTTAGCCCTTGACTGCGATCTCACCTAATGGTAAGTGATGATGCAGTCTAAGATGGTAGCGGGCTAACCTGATAGAGGCATGGCAGTTATATTAAACCCATACCCCTATTCGGTTTCTACACGGCATCGTAGTATCGGCATAAATCGCTTAGCGGCACGTCTTTGCCAGTGGTAACTAGGCACGGCCGAAGCCTCCCACCAAGCCGGACCAGAGAAAATTCAGAAATTATAAATTCCCAAATTGACCCTGCTGGGGATCGAACCCGGGACCTCCGCACGTTAAGACAACAGCGCTACACACTGCGCCACGGAGGTCGTCAAAAACCTTTTTTGGTAGCTAATTAATCTCAGCTTTATTTATTTTGTCATTAGATTGCAAATAATTATAAACAGTCAGTTACTTTGAAATTACTTTATTTATTATTTATTTAAATCTTTATTGCACACAAGTACACGGAAATAAAGAATACATTAAAACTACGAGTAGAAAAGGCGGTCTTATCGCCTAAGAAGATCTCTTCCAGATAACTTTATTTATTTTTAAACAAATAATTAAACTCAAACAATGACAGGACATGCACTTATGTCGCGACTACATTAGGTCGGTTTTGCAGTAACCGACTGCAACGGTTCTCGGTCACAGGTAATTCGGTTGGCCGCATTCGGTCGCACCCCGTTTGCGGTGGCTGACCTAGTGTGTACGGTAGTTCGTAGGTATAACCGACTTGCTGTTACATATAAACTATGTTGTTGGCCGAAAACCGGCTGAAGCATTCTGCCGCACCATCGAAGCTCCGCTGAAGCTCGATTATAATCCATTTCACAAGTTTACATAAATCCATACTATCTATATATATGTCACCGTAAGATTGTAAAAACCGTTAGATTATAATCTAACTCGCGAAATTCTGAAAGATTAGAATTTAACGCATTATTTTCCGATAGATTGTAATCTGATAGGTATTTAAACCCGATAAACCTAATAACCAAGTAGTGCCACTAGGACATCGACATAAATAATCAAGTAGGGCACTACTTGATTATTTATGTCGAACCCTGACCTAACTTAAAAGAAAGAGAAAATAAAACGTAAATAAAATGAATATTTCAAAAATTTACAGTTTCAAAAAGTGACATTGAACAGTTTACAATCTTTCGACAGTTTAGAATTTCGCGAGTTAGATTATAATCTAACGGTTTTTATAATCTTACGGTGACATATATAAAAGCGAAAGGTCACTGATTCATCACGATATCTCAGGACCTTTAAAGCATACAAACTTGAAATTTGGATGGTAGGTTCCTTCTATGGTGTAGACATCAGCTAAGAAACGGTTTTGGGAAAATTCACCCCTAAGGGGTTGAAATGGGGGTTGGAAGTTTATATGAAAAGGCGTGAAATAGGGTTTGAAAGCTTGCATGAAGGTTATAAGTTTTTGAAGTCAGCATTAAGGACTTATTAGTCTTAAGTAATAAAACCTGCCGATGCTATATCGCTGCTATAAGTCGGCCTTTTGCAGCGGGAATATCTCATAGAAAATCAAAAATTCTACGCGGACGAAGTAGCGCGCAACCACTAGTAATATTATAAATGCGAAAGTCTGTCGGTCTGTTTATCCGTATGTCTGCGGCCCAACTTTTACACCGATTTTATGAAATTTTGTATAGAGGTTGTATACCGGGGAAAGACGTAGGCTATATCAAAGTAAGGACATAATCTTTTTATCCCGGAAAACTTATGAGTTCTCGCGGGAATCAAAAAACCTTAATCCACGCGGATGATACCGCGGGCATCATCTAGTAATGCACATAAAATGTGATTGCCGCAAGTCTTCTACGTGCTTCTACCATGATGAGACTAAGTACCTATACTTATCTCTTGGAAACTTATTCACCCTAGTTAATACCCTCTTCATAAACATAAGAGGTTAATATCAGAAGTCAATGGAAGAAAAGGTATCAAGTAATAGGTAAATGTTTTTCCTCAATAGGCACATAAAAGTATACCTTTCTTGCGAAACTTCCTCATGTAATAATTTAGCGAAAATTAGCAGAACTGTCGTGATAAATGGCGCCAATCGTCTTTATTTATTGCGTCGTGTCATCGAGAGACGTTCCTGTAACGGATGCGCGTTAGATGTCGACCTGAGATATCATAATAACATGTACTTGATTTATCTTTTCACTAGCTAATGCCCACGACTTCGTCAGCGTGGTTTGAGGTTCTTTGGTTCCCGCAGTAACTCTTTAATTTTCCGAGATAAAAAGCTTATGTGCTATTCCAGACTATAATCTATCTCTGTGCCAAACTTCAGCCAGATCCGTTCAGCCGTTGGGGCGTGATTGAGTAACAACATACATCTATACATCCATACATCCATCCAAACTTTTGCTTTTATAATATTAGTAAGATTTAATAGATTAAACGAATTCTACTTTGTATACTGGATATGTATTCCTAGTCGTTGAAGCAAAAACTAATAGCGACCTTGCCAAAAATTCCCGACACATGCATTTTAGTTTTATAGTAAAGTATAGTAAGATTATAACCTTCTAGAAGTAGATTAAGGGGTTTTTTTTTGCTTATAATTTCTTAAAAAATTCTCTCCGAGATAAAATTAAGCCTCTATGTTAATTCTGAGGATAAGCTTTCTCCATAAAAGTCAAATCAGTGCAGTCTTTGTGGCTTGAAGGAATAACAAACATACAAACTTACAAACAACTATGCTTATTAAGATTAAATATCACATGATTTAAACGGTGGATGCTCGAGAGTTATTCATAATGTTCTCAAGGTCTGCCAATCCGCACTTGTTCAGCGTGGTGGTCTATGGCCTAACCCACCTTTCCTGTCGGCGGGCGAATTATCAGAGATAATGTAACAAAATACGAGCTAATGGAGGTTATCATACCTCTTTGTGTGGAGAGATATATTCCTTTCATTTCACTTCCACACTTTATTAGACACGGATTAATCTCTCATCAATGCGGGATTTGCCCGATACGGCGGTTATGCTTACCGGTGACTTACCTGTATGTTTCATTAAATACCTACTAATAATCTACTGCCTACACTATAAATAGTTGAATGTCGGTCTGTTTATTTGTGTGCGAAACGCTATGAATTGGGCAGGACGAAACGTTATCGCGAAACGTTCGCGTCGGAGTGGAACATTTGGTCCTGCCGCGCTAATATGCGCGCTACGTGTAAAAAGAGAATGCCAGATTTTGCCCCACCAATTTTCATAATTTACACAAAATGTAAACTTTTTAAAATTATCTTAGGAATTTATGACCACGTATGATTTAATAATTATTGATACAAAAGTTGCGGATTTAAAAATGTAAAAAAAAAGTAATTCAAGTCCCTCGTCCACTTCCTATTTCTCTTGCGGCAATTTGCATTACATTCTACGCATACACGACTAAATAAAACTACAGTTGTTAAGTTTTTAAATAAAACAAAACTCCTATTAGTTACATAAATCATATTACAGATCTTTGTTTAAATTCGTTATTTTGTGTTGTTAATTATTGAAAATGACACATTATTATTATTTTATTGTAAATAACAATGAATAATAAAATAGTTGCATTAAAACCTTACCTTCGGATTCACGCATTTTGTGCAATGAAACGTCATTGACAAACGTATTTGAAGATGTCAATGTCATTGTGATTTGTTATCATTGTTTATATCGTGGTTTCAGTGAAGTCGACTGTTTACCGTGCTTTTTTTGAATGTTTCACAAAAAACTTGCTAGACCTTCTATAATATTGATTCGATCTCGGCAACTTTACGCTATATTCCATGGATGACCATTGCTTGCAATTTGGGTAACGACGTTGAGGTGCATAAATTGTCACTGGAGTGTAAACAGGATCCTAAGACATGTTGTTGCCATGTTGGGCTTACCATCAAAATGATATTGATGCACCACGGCAGTATTTCTTGATAATGTAGCGACTGATTACATATTTAATATGAAGATTAATAAATCAATGATTACTAACAGTTATTTTATTTCCAATTAGTCAACCATTCTATCATTAGAGAAGATAGCACAAGCAACTAGGTATCATATTACTTCAGGTAGACCTCAAGCTACGCAGGCATGTGAGTATCCTACTTCATTTTAAAGCCATAATATCTCTTGGCAAGAGCATTGTAACGATACACAGCATATTTTTACTTATTTCACAATTAAAAATGCATATAACCTAAAATAATATTGCAACTTAAACTTAGTTTTATTAAAAAACCGCAAGTGTTAGAGGCTTCAAAATATATGTATAGTTATCAGTGATAAAAAATCTACTAAATCCTACATACGGCATGCTTGTAAACGAAATTTAATAAGTGGGGCAAAGCTGTATACATAGTCTGGCGTTTTCCTTTAACGCGGAATTTTCGTCTGGCAGCAAATTATTTTTGTCTCCAGACTGGTTTCGCTCTATACTTATAGGTACAACTTGCTGGGGTGGCCTGAATATTGTTGACGTTCGGGTTTTACATTTATAATCCTTATTTTAGAGACGTCAAGGGACGTAACATGAAACAGGAAACTGTCATTTTGAAATAATACTGCTTTAAGCGCGGTAGTGATGTGACCCCCCTGATTGCAATGTATCAATATCATTTCGATAGCAGTCTATCGTGTGAACTCGAACTCATACTTTTTATTCAAATAAACTTATTAAAAGTCGAGTGAATCTACCACTGGTTCGGAGTGACATTCCTGCGGAGAAGAACCAGCAAGAAACTCAGTAAGCAACTCGTAAAGAATGATGTAGTTAGACATGAATATCGCTCATAAATAAACCCATTCTCACAGGACAAATAGATCTAAAAACATTAGAGTAAAATTCTAAACTTTAAAGTAGGTAAATACTAAAATGGTAAACGCAAACAACCAATCCGAGACACGATACGTGGTCCAGCGAGCAGCGTGTGTTTGTTTAGCTCATGGCTTCTGATTTTCTTCAACGTCGAGTCGTGTTGACCGACGGAGCAACGTGATTATAGCAAACAAGCAAACTAGTTTAGTTGGAATCTAGGGCATCTGGCTGTTTCGCCTTCTATATCTAGAGACATATAATTGTCAATAAGTAACGTTTACTCATCTGTCATTTGAGGATTCCTCATCTGTCATTTGAAATGATCGGACGTGTTATGTGGGTAGTGAATCTAAAATAAATCAGCACAATGGGAAAGTGTTTTAAATGTTCGAAAAGTGTTACGAAAAAGAGTCCTGGCCTAGAATGCAGTAAGTGTGGTGTGGTAGTCCACGCAGCTCCTGCCTGCACGAGACTCACAAAGAAACAACTTAGTTGGCTAAAATCGGCCGAAAACCGAAAAAGGACATGTAACGACTGTTCACGTAAGTCACCGAGGCGAGGTTCCTTCATAACACCTGAAGACGAGACTGAAGACGAAGACGACGAGGTGGTGTCCAACAATGAGTATCCGATTAACATGAAAAAGCTTCTAACTGATCTTACTCAAGAAATACAAAAAATAATTAAAAAGGAATTAAAAGAAACAAATACTGCGCTGCAGTATAACAGCGATAAAGTTGATGAATTTTTGGAATGTGTGGAAGCTTTCAAGGAAAAAATTTAACACCTGGAAAAGAAAAACTGTGATTTAGACAACAAATATAAATGTATGGAAAACAAGATGGCCGCGCTGCAACAACGTATAAATGAATTCGAGCAAAAATAACTGTGTCATAATATAGAGATTATAGGAATACCGTATGTAGAAAAGGAAGATCTAGGAGAAATTACGAAAATTATAGCCAATAAGCTTAAGACAGAAGTAAAGGACGTCAAAAAAATCAAACATGCGCCCGGCCCGCCGGAGAGACCAGGCGTACTTAAATTACAGATGCAGGATGAAGAAACTAGGTCTAAATGGCTTAAGCAAGCGCGTTTCTTAAAGTTAACCGCCAACAACATTATTTTAGGCATACAAACTCAAACAGCTAAGGAAAAAGTATATATACGCGAGGAGCTAACCAGATATAATAAAACCCTATTATGGAAAACTAAGCAGCAATGCAAAGATAAATATAGATACGTATGGTGTAAAGATGGAAAAATAATGGTGCGTAAATCTGAAAACTCGAAAGTTTACACTATTAGAGCAGAAGACGACTTAAAGGATCTACCAGTCAATTGAGAAACATAGAAATAGCTACTTATAAATTCGTATGGCCCATAATAACTTGAAAACGAATATTACTGAACTTTATTACAATCACCTGCTAATGTTTCAATTCGGTTTAAAAATGCAGAACCTATAGATATCTACAAAATATTAAAAAACATCAAATCAGAAAAAGCTCCAGGCATAGATAAAATAAAACCTATAGACATCAAGAATATCGCGAACAAAATTACTCAAGCTATTACAAAACTTATTAACCTAAGCGTGTCCAATGGTCAGTATGAATAGTCCCGATGAATAGCTTGGTGTAGTAAGGCCAATTTTCAAAAAGGGTAGCAAAAAAGACTGCAGTAATTACCGTCCTATTACTATATTGCCAGTAATCGACAAAATCGTGGAAAAATACGTAAGCAACCTAATTCAAAAATTTTATAAAGAAAATGATATATTAGCAGGTGAACAATATGGTTTTCAACCGAAGAAAAGTACAACACAACTTCTAGTTAAGATGACCGATTATATTAATACATGTCTAGATTGCAAGAAACATGTTGTTATAGTATTTGTCGACTACAGCAAAGCATTCGACACCCTTAGACATAATACACTTATCAGAAAACTAGACGACACGGGAATAAGGGGTCCTTTGCTTAGATGGTGTGACAATTACGTAACGGGTCGTGCATATGTGGTACAGGTTAATGGTGAACAAAGTGATAAGGTTGCAGTCACAGAAGGAACAGCGCAAGGATCCGTGCTTGGACCACTGCACTATCCAGCGTATGTAAATGATTTAAAAAACGTAATATCTAAATGTAAGCTTTTTCAATACGCAGACGATACGTGTATCATAGCTGCAAGCAGAAGTCTATCAACTGCATTAGGTGATCTTCAACAAGATTTTAACTCCCTGTGTAAATGGTCCCACGATGTAGGACTAGTTATTAACTCTCAAAAAACAAAACTACTCCATATTCGCTCTAGCCATAACAAAAGTAGTGAACAACCTCGCCTCATATCGCACTCTCATGCGTGTCTACACCTCAATTCGACGACGTGTAACTGCAAAGCCATAGACGAAGTAACGATCACATTTATCTTGGCCTGGTATTGGATCACAGATTTAATTCGGACCGACACATTGAAACCATATGCAACAAACTCAGAGCAATTGTGGCAAAATTGTACCTTGCAAAGAGCAAATTGACATTTAAAACGGCTTTATTACTATACACTGCACTTATGGACAGTGTCATATCATACGGTCTCACTGCTTATGGAAGAACTTTTAAAACTCACCTTAATAAAATATACAATATTCCAAAAAGAACTTTAAAAATGATTCTTCTGCCAAAAACTAAGGATAAATTTAGACAAAACGACAAAGGAGTATTCGAATATTGCAAAGTACTTCCAATACAAAAAAAAAAAAATACTACTTACTCAAAACTATTTCGATTATCACCACAAATATATATCACATAAAATAACGACGAGGGCTATCACAGGACAAAAGCTACTTACGACTAAGGCAAACAACTTTTATGGGAAACGAACGACAGATTTTTACTACCAAGACTAATCAATGAATTACCACCCGATCTCAAATCCAAATTAACCAAAACAAACATTAAGTATAAAATCAAAGATTATTTATTAAAATTTCATAATTAAAAACTACATATTAAAAGTATCTTTATTACAAAAATATATATTTAAATGTTCTAGTATATAATTTATTAATATCACTATAACGATAAAACATTATTACTAAAAGTTTCAAATAGAACAGCCTGTATCTCGAATATCCAAAGTCCAAGCGCTCCGGTGCTCTGTACTCGTACGTTGTACGTCGTGCATTGCTTTATTGAAATACCCTGCAACTTTAATTTATTACGTATTTTATGATGTTTATTTACCTTTACTTGATTTTTGATTACTTGTTTGATGTATTGCTGTTTATTATTGTTTATTGTTGTCTTAATGTTATTTTATTTGTCCACATAATACTAGTATTTAAGTTTAAGATTTAAGAGGAATGTGCAGCCCCCAGACAAGACGACAAGGCTTAAGGGGAGCTAAGAAACAATGTAAAAGTAAAATTTCTTTGTTAATAAATAAATAAATAAAATACAATAGAAGTAGGTACTTTCGTGTTTAAGTTAGATGGTTAGGTTAAATGCGAAAGTTTGATTGGTTGCATGGATGGATGTGACTTTGTTACACAAAAACGCCAGAACGGCTGACTGGACCTGGATGAAATTTGGCAAAGAGATTAGTCTGGAATAACACAGACTAATTAGTATCCCGGAAAACCTCAATCTACGCGGACGAAGTCGCGAGCATCAGCTAGTGAGCGATAGATAATAGGGAATTATTATTTTACCATTTATGGCTCAATTTAGCCCAGAAGCAGTCTATTATGAAGCATCAACCGAAAAGTCGTCAAGTCTCGAGAAAAAGAATATCTCTTGACCTAATTTAAGAAGATACAGGGCAAGTATAGAAACCTGGGATCAAAGTGCATCTTAGATTGCATGCTCCCCACGGAGATAAGATAAAAGATAAGCTCTAGTGTGGCTCCAGGTCCCTCAAATATACTGATAGCTATCTTAGCTCCGAAACCAATTTTAAAAGGCTGATCTGGCCTTAGTTTCAAGTTAGTTAACTAAATTGCTTTGCTATCCGTGTTGTATGAAAGTAAAACAAGTTTTGCCAACGTAACCGCGTGACTACGTTATAAAATGTTATTGATAGATATTGATGAGATATAGATACGGTCAATGTTCAATGTACGTGCAGCAGATATAAGATTACGATTTAATCAAAATTTATAAAAGCGCGCTTGCCTCCAAAATACCGATGCTTTGAATTTGGATAGTAGACTTGTTGCTTGTTGTTGTGATTGAAGAACAAACAAACACACTTTTCTGTAATAGTATCAGTATGGATGTGATATGGGTAGTTAGTTGTTTGTGTAAAATGCTGTTATTTGTATATTTGCTCTTACAAAAGCGAACCTGTCAGCTTCCATTGGGTTGATTGTGTTATATCTGTGCCTACGAAAATGAAAACATTTTCCCAGTTTATTAGAATTAGATAGAATGTCAGGGAAATAGCTTTTAAAAGCGTTTAGGTTGTCAATTTTATTACATTTTATGTGATCAATTTGGGTGATTTAAGTTCATATTTCTGATAACCTGTAAGTATATTTTTTATTAAAAAGTAATCTCTTTCTCTTTTTTATTCTTAAAATATCACCTCTGTTACAATCCTTTCAATAGATATATAATATCTTATAAATAAAATGTGAAATTTTTTCCACTGTTTAATAGAGTAGACGATCGGTCATGACAAAATGGGTCAAAACTGCTTGCGCGAAGACCGTAATATAATTACTTACGTTAGATTCCAGAAAAACAAAAGGTTCCCAAGGTTCTAGACATAAGATAAGGAAAGGTCTAGTTGGTAGCTAGATCAGTTGTGGATCATTAGGTCCGCAGCTCCCGGGTGGGGCAGAAAAATGCTTTTCAAAAAAATAAAAATTTATATCTGTCTGTGTAGGAAGTGGGCTGTGTAACACTTAGTCGTATCACTACGTCTGTGTCTGCATTGATATAGGTTATTGAGAAATCTCGAGGGAACCCTTTAATTTTCCGGGATAAAAAGTAGCCGCAGACCTTCATCGGGATACAACCAAATTGTGTCACAATCTGTTGAACTACTTTCAAATCAAGAATGAATAAGCATATTTCTAGGCAAGCGCGCTCCACCTTAAACTGCATCACTACTTGCAAGCAGGTTTGGTTGCAGCCAAGCGCTAGCGCCTACTGATATATTTAAAAAAAATGTGGAATTAAAAGGTGACGGGCCGGGAAAGTGTAGCGGATGGCCGGACAGAAAGACCGCATTATTTTAAAGTATTAGCATGGATGTATTTTTCTTATGATTCTGTTAAAAAATAATATTATCAAGTACTTATCTAACTTTAATACGTAATTATATTACAGTCAAGGTAGCTTAATAACATAACCATAATTTTGTTTTATATTAATTTTGTGAATGAGAAAAGTTAAAAGCCGTCAAAACAACGTTAATTCGAGTTTACCCTGCTACTTATTACGCCCCAGTTCGGTAACTCTTTGAAGTAACTTTAATAAAGCATTGTTTGTGAGGCAAAGTACAATAGTTCGTGAGCAGATGCTCAAGTTATTAAATAATTTAGCCGTTTGATCCAGTCTGAGTAATTGCTCCATAATAAGTATAAGTAAAACAAAACTTTCTCTAGGGTCAACAAAATAAAAGCGTCTTGAAGTCATTAAATTCTTCATTTCATTTTATTATGGGCGATATATTTCTATAGAGGCGCATCGCGGCACGAAGCCGCAAATATTCATTGTACAATTTTGTTGCAGTCCATCTTTGGCCGCGTCGCTTAAGTGCGCCCAGCTCCATTCAAACTCATAAAATAGTACATTACATCGCGAGACCGGGAAATACGCGTTTTCCTGGTTGAGTGTTAGTTAAACCAGAAATGTTCTCCCGGTCGAGGTGTGTATAGTGCTTTTCTAAAAAAATGAAACAAGTGACTTTTTAAAAAAATATATTATATTATGTAATTAATAAATTATAACGACTAGGTATGTAGTTAATTCCCGCCTTTCAATATTATAAAGATAAAAAATAAATATTATACTTTTAATTTTTTTTTGCGCTGCGAGTGCTGAACGCGTAATACGGTAGAGTTCCAAATATAAACTATTTAGGCCAAAGAACATTATAACAAGTTACAAGATATTCAGGAAGAAAGATTCCAAATTCAAACTTATGATATGTAATGAAGATACATACATTCTTAACTGGCCTAGGCCGGGAAGTTTAACTTTCGAACTCATTTACATGGTATGAAATGTGCACATTTCATATCAATTTTTAGAAAAGAATATTTGCTGCTACGTGCCTCGCCGTGCCGTGTATCTGAAGTGGGGCTAGACCTTAGCACACAATGCGTTGGACAGAACGAAAGGTCCGCGCGAAACACCCGTGTCGTATGGGAAACACGTATCATCCTGTCTCGGTGGTCAGTGCAGCTTCATACTAAGTCGCACAATTTGTGCAGGTCAGCTTCGAGTAGTGCAATTTGTGCAGGTAAATTTAATCACCGCGCCGGTTCACAACCGAAGCGATCACAAAACGGGATCGTGCCTGAAACACATTTGCAGCAAACGTTGCATTGGGCATTGGACGCGATTCATCACGAGCCACGCAATTCACCTTTCATCGCGTTTATCGCATTCAGAGCTTGCAACTTGGCTCGTTCATTACCTCGGCACCTGTTATTTCATGACTATTTCTAACTTTGGCCTAATTTTGGTCAAACTAGCTTTTTTATCGAAAAGTTTACGATTGTTTCGTGCCTACGTCATTACTTACCTCATTTTCGATTTTGCCCAAATAACAACTTTTTAGCAATGACTAATTTTTCAGTTCTGCTCGTTCATTAGATGAAACCTTTGGCTTGTTTACCATTTTCACATTTGGTATGGAGGTAGTTTTTTTCATCAATTTCAATTAATTGTTTTCACAGTCGATACATTTTTGTTTTAAAATACCTGCAATCTCCAGGCTCAATCATGCAAAAAATCGCTTCGATTCGTTGTGGGCTGGTGTGTTTAAAGGACCAACTAACATACTTGCATTTAAAATATAACAAGTAAGAATTACCTAGGTTGTTAATTTAAATGCAACACATAGAATGAAGATTTATGATTAACAGGTAGAAACGTGGAAAAAACCCACTTGTATTTATATCTCCATTAGATAAATTTAAAATAAAATTAATTAAACTGCAGTGCATTCAGCGTCCTACAAAGTAATTAATGAACGATGAAAAAGTTACCTACGAGTTAAAACTCTTTTTCTAAGGTACAATAACCCCAAAACGTTCGAGGTACTTGCGAAGGGGTTACCCGGACTCGGTGGCCGAATTTTTCACCAGTATGCACCGCTATTCTATTTCAATTCTCTGTCTGCGTCGTTTCTTTATTGCTGAAGGTCGTGACCCCATTCCATTCATTAATCATATATTGGCAGGGGTTTTTAGGATAATAATGAGGTGGTATTCCAGATCCTCTTGCGTTACCTATTTCTATTACCTGATTAGAATTTGGTGGTCGGAGCGGACGATTCGCCTGAAATACAACATGTACAACGCTGCGGTTACACTTGCATTAGCCCGCAACGCTGCCAGTGGATTAATGGCAGGAAGTAATGGAACATATTATGGCGGATTGTACGCCGCGTACAGTAATTCGTGTACAGTGATTTTGGCTTTTGATTACAATTACAATAGCTCGCAGCTTTAATTTTTGTACCGTAGTTAATTTTATTAGTAGGTCAATCATACTTAATATTAGAAATGCGAAAGTGTAATTGTGTTTATTTTTTTTTTAAATACCACTGTAACGTTGTCCATGAAAGTGTAGAAGACAGACAATTATAATCACTTTTGCACTATTAGCAAATATTTGTATGGATTTACTTTAACTTAAAGGTATGAGTGCTTAAACAAATAGGTGGTAATTTTCATGACACTACAATAGCTATGATACAGTCCAGTAGAGTAAGCATGAGTAAAAATATAACTAAAGTATAAATGTAGTAAGGACAAGCACAAGCGTAGCGGAAGCTCAGCGCGCGGAATTTCGCGAGTAAGTTCCGCTCATTAAATGGCAAATCTGAGTGAAAATTCCGCTTTGGTTGTGCGATAGTTTCACTAAAATGTCCTGTAGTAAAAGATCGAGCTTTAGAAATAAATAATTGGCTGCTTCGGCTTCATAGAGCGTCGTCTCTATTACCTTTACCCATGTACAGTGATCTTTTCAGTTTAACAAATTATGCGGAATTCCGCGTAATTATTTTTAACAAATTTTAAATTTATCATTAGCATTAATATTCTTTCTGTCATTATTGTTTTCATATGATCTGTTACCCTGGAGGTGGGCGTTAAAAGCTGCAAATCAGTTTGTATACTAACGCAGATGTTTCCATTCTTTAGTTCTAAGTACTTATCTATTGTTTGAGAAAAAACCATCATTATAATTCCGCGTAATATTTTCCGCTCGCGTATAAATGATGCTTCTCATTCTTGAGTTAACTTTTTGGTGGAAACTAGCGCCGCATATTCCTCGAATTTGATATTTAGTATTCCGCACGTCAGCAATGAAAGGCTATAGAATATAGATGTAGGTCAGCTCGGGCACCGTGATATCTCTACAGCTATGAAAGGAGGTTTTATGTTAACTTTTTTTTTCATAATAAAATGGTTTCCAGCCAATTTCCACTTTACGTGAGCATACAAGGGAAATTTAGTCCAATATTTTTTTATGTAAAATAGAATAGGTAAAAGGCCATTTTATTAATTTATTTTTACTGGTGCATGTTCCCAGTTTTACAGCTTAATTGGGTCAAGTTAGAAAATAGTAGAATTAATAAAAGCAATTTTGGGAAAATTCTGTTTTTACTTTCGTTGCACGGAGGGTCTAGGCCCGCGAATTCATCCGCGTTGTTTAAGTTTTTTTTTAATCACGCGGGAACTCCATAATTTCCTTAATAAAAAGTAGCCTATGGCCTTCCCCGAAATGAAACCTATCTCTATACCAAATTCCATCAAAATCGGTTGAAAAGATGATTTAAAGCGTAGCAGACAGACACAATTTCTCATCTATAATATTAGTATGGATTTATGAGATATGGATCTAGTATTAAGCCCGCTGAGTGGTTCTCTTTGAGCGCAGTAGAACAAAGACACTGACAAACGCTGACCCTTGTTAGATGCACGGACGTCGCAGTTGCAGTCGTAATATTTCTCGTAGATTTGGTCTGTTTACGCCATTTCTCGCAGCCACGATAGCGCTGCAGCGTCGCGTTGAGAAATACAAATTGTTGAGAGAATGGTAGGGGTAGCTACGCTGTGCTGCGTTATTAATGAATGTTTACTCTGTTCCAGTTTAAACCTGCAATGTACAACTACGTAGCACTTTCTGTTACGAGTAGGAATTAGGATAGATACCCTATCCATTACCAGTTTAGCTTTACTTCAAACTTCAATATTTCTTTTTATAAATGCTTTTGAATAGTCGAGTGAATCTACCGTTGGTTCTGAATGAATCGGAATACTATACTTCGGTTGAACTATACTTCTCTCTCTCTCACTTCAACCCATTTCCGGCTCACTATTGAGCATGAGTTTATTCTCAGAGAAGGGTTGAGCCATAGTCTACCACACTCGGCAAGTGCGCATTGGCAGACTGATAACATAATATGAAGGACTCTCGGGTAAGTTTCCTCATGATGTTTTTCCTTACCGTTAAATATCTTAAGTCACACAATTTAACTCAGAGAAAGAGGTGCGTAACGGGGACCGAAGCCCCGACCATTCGAGGAAACTGGGTTTATAAAACCAGGCATTCACCGCTTTTAAAAAGTAGTATAATAGCAAGTATAATATAAGTAATTAAATGCAATCTAGTGAAGTAGCTGGCATGCTATAACTGTTGCCTCTCATAGCGAATAGCCTCAGGTACTCGTATGTTCACGCATTAGCTTCGACCGAGTGACTTGCCACTGCAGGGGGCAGATATATAAATTTTTCTCTTATTTGCATTTTATATTCCGCGGATGGGAATTGGAAGCCACTTACCTAGCGCTTAGATTTTCTTTCCAAGATAAATTTATTTCTGAGAGAATTCTCATCAAAAGGTTCATTTTTAGGGTTTCCTTAGTCAACGAGGATCCCACATAGTTTCGCAATATACGTCCATTTGTCTGTCTGTCCGCGGCTTAGCTCAGATGGTATTCATATATAATATGAAACCTGACAAAGTGATGAAATAAAATTTGTTTTTTTAGGGCAAGTGGGTGCATAAAAAAGATACCTACGCAAAGTTGACGCTGTACGCTCGCTCCACTTCAACATGGTGTGTAGAAAATAAATTCAAGATATTATTTGCGTTACTGTGGCTTTGAAAGTCGGTTTTTACTTTCTTTTTTTTATACAACGCTTTCGTCGTTTACTATATGCGTCATCGATAGGCCAACATCAAGAAAACAAGAGTGAAAACATACTATACTAACTGGGTTAATCTGTTGTGTGCATGGTTGCCTGGTAGAGATCGCTTTAAAGCGATAAGGCCGTCATTTGTACCATAGCTTAGTTTTATTGTAATTGTTTTTATGTATGTTTCTTAGTGTTAAATAAAGAATTTTTCATTCATTCATTCAAAGTTACCGGACAGATCCAAAGTATCTACGCGAAATGTTTACGTCGGTCAGGAAATGTGTTTTATTCTGTCGCGATAGTGCATATAAAAGTGACTTTATGACCGCAATTTTTTGTCCCTTGTATGTTTTCGCGTCTGATACTAGCAGACTATCACAGAATCTCTCCGACTTATAATAGTAATATGAGACAAGAGGGACGAGTGGCCTAGTTGCGATATCGCATAGTCGATTGCGATTGTTAAGCAACGACCCAAGTCGGTTGGATGGTTGACTGAATTTGATAGCCCGAATTTGGCCTTTTCACTTCCTCTGTGCCTTGGAAAGCACGTTAAGCCGTCGGTTCCGGTTATTATCACTAACATCTGATAATAATCGTTAGTAACCTAAATATACTGAAATAGAACTCTTAGCCGAGTCGTAGGTACTCGGAACGACCTGGGCACCCACCGCATTATTATCCCAAACCCCTACCATTATATGATTAATAGAATGAGGTCTCGACTCTCAGCAATGAGTTATGACGCAGAGGAGAGAGAGATAAGACAAGAATAAAAGAAGGCTGTGCAACGCGCAATCGAGTCATCAGTCTAAAACAAGTTAACGCTTGGGGTTAACTGTTTGTGTTTATGTAGGTAAGCATCAGGTTTTCAGACGTTTGAATATCAAGTCGGGCCATCTCCAATCATCCATCAAAATCGGTTGGAAAGATGCTTTCAAGCGTAGCAGACAGACATAATTTCGCATTTATAATATTAGTATGGATTTAGCAGATATGGATCTAGTAGTAAGCCCGCTGAGTGTTTCTATTTGAGCGCAGTAGAACTAAGACACTGACAAACGCTGACCCTTATTAAAACAAGTTAACGCTTGGGGTTAATTGGTTGTATTTATGTAGGTAAGCATCAGGTTTTCAGACGTTTGAATATCAAGTCGGCCCATCTAATCCCCCGACTAGATAATATTATTTTAAAATATCTAGGCACTCGGTTTTTTTTTTTTAAACCCACTGGGAAATGCATTTACGCATCCCACCCCTATTGGATGGGTATGTGGGACTCGCCGGCGAACCGAACTACCAAACCAGGCACTGGGTTTGAACGTGTCGGCACATCTAGATGCTATTAACTCTAAACGAGTGACTCTTGTCAATGCATACGGAGGACATATAAAGCTGGCTCGGGGCTCTATTTTCCTCCATTTTGCGGACACGTTGAAGCAAGTTCTATTTTCCGTATATTCTTATTTTAAATTCCACGTGCGGGAATTGAAAGCCTCTGGAATTGGCTCAGAGCAGGTCCGACCGGAAGCTGTCGGGCGCATCCGGTATTACAAAATCTATGCAAGTGTTACACGGGATATGATATTGGATATGGAGTTTGAAGATATTTTTGCAGTAACAAAATTGTATCATGCAAACGATGGAAACGTCGCGATAAGAAAATAAATATAATCAACTATAGGTATAGTAACAGCCTCATTGGTCTAGCGGTTGGCATGTTCGACTGCGGCCGACGAGGTCTCGGGTTCGAGTCCCGGGTAGGACCATTATTTAGTATTGGGTTTTTCTGATTAGAAATTCTCAATACTAGGTCGGAGTTAGGAAGTTGAACGTGTTTCGCCTCCGTGCCTCGGAGAGCACGTTAAGCCGTCGGTCCCGGTTATTATCACTAGGATGATAATAGTTGTTAAAGCCCGCCAACCCGCATTGGAGCAGCGTGGTGGGTCTAAGCTCTAATCCCTCTCTCCTATGAGAGTGGAGGCCTGTGCCCAGCAGTGGTACGTTATTGGGCTGTAGTGGTGGTGGTGGTGGATAGGTATAGTATGCGCGCCAGTTGAATGCAGAGCTTATGTATGTGTCACCATACATAAGCTCTGCATAAAACTCGCGCGCAAACTATACAGTATGAATCAAAATGAAGTAAATAATTTGTGACAAAGTGCTAATGTCTACTTATATTGCAAATTTGTAAATATTTAAGCAAGAAAATATTTCTGGTTGGTCCGACACGGTTGGTGGGGAGTAAATTGTATGTTTGTTGAATGATAAAATTATTTTATGATTGTTAAAGATATGAAAGCTAAAAAGTGCAATAACTGTTGATAGATTTGGTTTGAGTTTTATTTATAAGTACTTATTTAGTAGTAAATTTACCCTTCATAATATTGTGCATTTTGAATCTTTAAAATAAATACAGGTTCGTACACTAAGTAGGTGAGTACATTGATGTACAATTTTAGTACATGACTAGGTATCTGAGTTGATGCATTATAATAATTTTGTATACAATGTACGCTAACAAGCAGCGTACGGAACAAAAATATAAAACAGTAGGTATAAACTATAAAGTAACATTTAAAAGCTCGGGGCAAATGCAAATTCGATGAATTAAAACTTGTGAACGTCGATTGCCGACAGATTAAAAACTATCGGCTAACGAAGCAAAATTAATTAAAGCCTTCCTACCTACAACACTTCACTCGTTTTCACTTCCTCCCCCTCCCCCCCTCTTCCTTCATCGGATAAAACAAACACGGTCCTCATCAAAGTTGCGCCATCCGCGCCGGATAAATGAATTTTCATTGATTAATCTTCAACTTTTAATTTTCAGGCTACGCTTAATTCCACCACGTCATAGTTGAAATGAAACGGGAATAAAGTTTAGTTTGTAACAAATTGGCTGATCAATCTTCACAAAACTGATATGGTGCATCATAGTATTACTGTACCTACATCCGTACTAATATTATAAATGCGAAAATGTGTCTGTCTGCTACGCTTTCAAGGCCCATCTGTTCAACCGATTTCGGTAAAATTTGGTACAGGGATAGGTTGTATCCCGAGGAAGGAAAAACCTTAGGACCACGCGGACGAATTTTCGGGCATCATCTAGTAGGAGTTTTTAAAACAATAGCCATAGTTTTGCGAGTTAATAATGACGTTAGTACCTACCTAAACCTATGAAAAAGTACCTGAATATTTTCGTGGATTTTCCTAATTGAAAATCGTATTATTGTCTTGTTTTGTGAGAAAGTGTGTGTGCCTTGAAGGTACACGTGTATAACACGGCAGGAAACACGGACGCCGGAAGGGTATTCCATGCATCATCGTTTCACTGTATTATTCTCTAGACACTCACTTCTGTAGAGATCATCTAATGTTAAAACGGACGCGCTTTCAATATGTTTACGCATAGAACTATGTGAAATAGTTGTATAGCTGTAGTGTGTCTATGCTACGAGTAATTGTCCATGGTTAACTTGTCTGTGGTAAGATTCTGTAATAGCTAATACTAATAGTAAGAAAAGTAAAACTTGTGCTTATATTAGAAAAGTGATTAAATAAAAGAAAGTAACTGGGCCAACAAAATAACAGTTTTATCGAAACAAGAAACACAACAATAGCAATACAAAAAAATTGGATGCATCGGTCCGCAGGGCCAAAGCCTATAGTGACGTACGTTCATATTTAATAGATTAAACGAATTCACTTTCTATACTGGATATGTATTCCTAGTTGTTGAAGCAAAAACCAAAAGCGACCTCGCCAAAACTTCCCGACTAATGCATTTTAGTTTTATTTTCCATTTGTTCCATTATCTGTAAAGCATCACTTAGTAATACTAATGTTTTGCTTGGCACAATCCCACCACTTCCGGTTTACTGTTTCACTTACTAGAGGCTAGGGGAAAGGCGTAGGGGGTGAGGGGAAATAAATTAGGAGAACACCACAAATAATGTGAAATACACCTCCGGTTTTGGTTGCTTGCCAACTATATAGTTATACTTACCTGTAGTTGAGAAAAGATAGCGCATTGTGTTATAAAACCATGTTTTTATAAAATAAAACCAAAAATAATACCTACTAGCTGATGCCCGCGACTATGTCCGGGTGGATTGAGGTTTTTGGTTCTCGCGGGAACTCTGAAAATTTCCGGGTTAAAAAGTAGCCTATGTGTTATTCCAGACTTTTGTCTATCTTTGTGACAAATTTTATCCAGATCACGTCATCAGAGAGCACGGGTACTCTTTAATGCGGATATTTTTTTTCCGGGATAAAAAGCCTATGTCTCCAGGTCCTCAACTACACCCATGCAAAAAACCACGTCGATCCGTTGCTTTGTTGCAACGTGATTGAAGGACAAACCAACAAACAATTAACACACTTTTTATCATTAGTATGCTAAGTGATAGGTGGGGCTTTATTTTTACCCGACTGCGGAACGCACAGGGTTATGTGTTCATCAGACTATATATGTTTGTTTGTTCCTTGCAGGACAGCTACAGCCGAAACGCGTGGACCGATTTTGATGATTCTTGCACCAGATTATGCCGAGTATATCATTAGAGTGTCACTGTGGAAGCCGAATTTGAGAAAAAACAAAGTGGCGCCCTCTAGAAGCCATAATGTAACAAATTTAAAAAATAAAGTCGATAGACTATGGCGTGTGGGGTATCAATGAATAGGTCTTGCAAAATCATAGTTAGGTTCCCTTGATCATTTTCTCATTTTAACGATCATTTAGGATTTACGAGGTTTCAAAGGCTCATTTTTAGTGTATTCCTTCGTGTCGCACTACAGACAAAACGGCTGAACCGATTTTGATAATACTTGCACCACTAGATTTATCTTAATCTTCCGAGTGTCATAACGGAAGCCGAATTTGAGAAAAAACAAAATGGCTGCCTCTAGAAGCCATAATGTAACAAATTAAAAAATAAAAGTCGATAGAATATGGCAAGTGGGGTATCGATGAATAGGTCTTGCAAAATCATAGTTAGGTTTCCTTGATCATTTTCTCATTTTAACGATCATTTCGGATTTACGAGGTTTCAAAGGCTCATTTTTAGTGTATTCCTTCGTGTCGCACTACAGATAAAACGGCTGAACCGATTTTGATAATACTTGTACCACTAGCTTTATCTTAATCTTCCGAGTGTCATAACGGAAGCCGAATTTGAGAAAAAACAAAATGGCTGCCTCTAGAAGCCATAATGTAACAAATTAAAAAATAAAAGTCGATAGAATATGGCAAGTGGGGTATCGATGAATAGGTCTTGCAAAATCATAGTTAGGTTTCCTTGATCATTTTCTCATTTTATCGATCATTTCGGATTTACGAGGTTTCAAAGGCTCATTTTTAGTGTATTCCTTCGTGTCGCACTACAGATAAAACGGCTGAACCGATTTTGATAATACTTGTACCACTAGCTTTATCTTAATCTTCCGAGTGTCATAACGGAAGCCGAATTTGAGAAAAAACAAAATGGCTGCCTCTAGAAGCCATAATGTAACAAATTAAAAAATAAAAGTCGATAGAATATGGCAAGTGGGGTATCGATGAATAGGTCTTGCAAAATCATAGTTAGGTTTCCTTGATCATTTTCTCATTTTAACGATCATTTAGGATTTACGAGGTTTCAAAGGCTCATTTTTAGTGTATTCCTTCGTGTCGCACTACAGACAAAACGGCTGAACCGATTTCGATAATACTTGCACCACTAGATTTACCTTAATCTTCCGAGTGTCACTACGGAGGCCGAATTTGAGAAAAACAAAATGGCGTCCACTAGAAGCCAATTAACAAATGAAAGTCCATACTCGATAGGTTATAGGCAAGTGGGGTATCGTTAGATAGGTCTTGCAAAATCACACCTAGGTTCCATAAACCATTTTTCCGTTTAAATGATAATTTAGGATTTACGAGCTTTCAAAGGAAATGTTTAAAGTTCCTACTCATATCATCTATATCGATCAAACTAGGTGGATTATCTCAAAAACCACTCAACAATTATATCACTTATAGAAAGCTACATTATTAACAAGTAAAATAGGCTATATTTTATTGCCACAAAAATTGGAGAACCTTACGAAAATTGCAATAATATCATCTCATCTGAGAGCTTATGTGGCGTGCGCTGCCTAAATCGTTAAAGTTACACGACAACAATGTATGGTGGAAACGTTCCTCTCAAAAAGTGCTAAAAAGAAGTCCGCGATAGTATATAACTATCTTTTAAGGTTGACCCACAATAACCATTTTTATGATTTTCAAGTTTGGTCTAAAACAGTGCTTTACTTGCGAAGGTGTTTTTACCAACATAATCGTTAATTCCTTATCAAAAAATATATCTTACTCATCTCAAGTATTTAATTAAGACAAAAATTGTCCTTTACACCATTCAATTTAGATGAATATCTTATGAGATATCATAGAAATAAAGTTTATCATGCAACAGAACACTTCAGGCGGATAAACGTCTTTTACAAATATCACTCGCGGGAAGCGCGTCCGCGAGGAGTGCGGTGCGGTGCGGTGGGGACTGATCTTTTTTTTTCGGATTGAGTATACTGCATAGGCCCTACTAGACGCTACAGCGTCACCGGGGGGTTTTAAATTAAGAAATTTTGACGCGTTTTCATAAATTGTTTAATTGGTACATATTAATTTTGTTACATAATAGGTACCTAATAAATATTGTCATTTATCTACTATAAAATTAAAGTTAGGTATAGTTATATTAATATAGTTTAGGCACCTATCTAAATAAGAGTCAATAAACCGTTAGTAAATCTAAATTAAGGAATCTAATAGTTTAAATAAATAAAAAATACAATTAATACAAAAAATAATGATTCTTATTACGGCAATAATATTATTAGGATTACCTTGCAGGTAAATAAATAACCAAAAAGTTTAAAATAAAAAAGTAATCTAAAAAAACCAAAAAACCCGACTGCTTGGACACCAAAAAGTATAAAACAAGATGTGAATTTCATTATCAATTTACATAGTATAATACTTTTAATGAAATAATGAACAAAATAATATAGCCAATTCAGTATTCTCACAGCTCACGTTTTATAATAATATTTTTCTCTCATAAATAATTTTGTAATTATTACAAATTATCAAGGCGCAGTCGCACGTTAATATTAGCTAATGGACGTGCGACGCGCCTTTAGTACGTTAAGACAACGGGGCTCAACACTGCGCCACGGAGGTCAGTTTGAGTCCCGGGTATGGTTGAAAAAAATGATTGTAGTTTAAGTCTAGCAATTTAGAGTTAGAGAAGAAGCTTGAGTCCACATTCTTTTTCTTTTATTCACTACAATTTAGACCTGGACTGCGACCTTGCAGGTCTATGTACCGCCGTGCCTCGAATAGCACGTTTTTGTGTCTGAACAGTCTACAGTCTACCCTACAGTCGTATCAGAATACCATCAAATCAAACTAGGAGAGTGAGGCAATTAGTCAAGGCAATGGGGCGGTTTGTTGTATGGAGATCCCTGCATTAAATCCTCAGTCGTTGAAACTTGGCAGGGTTGTAGTATGGTATGAACAAATATTTAAACAAAAATATCCAACCAATAATGCATTGATGGATGGATGGATTTCTGTTTAAAATAATAGTAGTATATTTACACTCAAAACCGAAATATCAAACGAAATAATCATGCAGAAGATCGATATTTAAACCGATTTTATTAACAAACCTAAACTGCGTTTACGGGATAATGCACCTTCCTTGTTTAACAATTAGGTGTAGCATGAAAGCCCTTACTTTCATTATGATTTTTTATTAGATATTTATAATATAAGTATAACTCATGATACTTTATCATACTGTAAAGTTTCGTCGCCTGAGGAATTATTGTTGGGGTCAACTAGCTTTATTGCCTAGACTAAATATAAAAAGCGCATGGGCTTATGCGAATAGTTGTGCCGACAAGTGTAATCTCTCCAGGCTAATTTGTAGTCTTACCTATAATATGCGGATACTTACATTGTCAATCCAAGAGAACTCCTATATGTTATGTGTAGGGGAATACGGTCATTTTTATCGCGCCACCCAGTGGTGCCACCCATACGCGTTCTGCTCTCGAGCCTATTTAACCAAGCGAATGCTAGCACAGAGCCTCATTCTACTGGCGGCATTGGTGGCGTGAACTTCGACGTGGTCTGTGACTCCGAGTTGGTTCGATTTTTCTTTTATTAATTCTTACACTTTTCAGTTGTTTGTGTTAAGTTTATTCCATTTGTTAATTATTTTGTGAATGTGAGGGTACATTTAAATAAATTGTTATTTTTAAATGAATTTCTCTTCTGTATCCTAAAATATGATTAATGGAAAGGGGTCAGGACCCTCAACAATGCGGAATGCGACGCAGAGAAAGAGAAGGTATGGTCTTCATTGAGAACAGACCGAATTCGGTAAGTAGATGTTATAATCAGTAATAGAGAATTCGCAGAATTTAAGATACTCTTTCGTCAATTTCGGGAAAAAATGCTCGCTGAAATGTAGGTCAGAGAAGCTAGATTCGGGGCTGAAGTATTATCTAGGTGCATTAAAGCAGCGTGAACCGAAAAATAGAGCTTTGCAAGTTTGCAACAAGTAGGTACGTAGTGTTTTGTATTTTTCCTCTTTTACAGTATCGCAATACAATTTGACCCAAATGAATTAAAAAAAAACGTACAGAATACTTGCTTTAACGATGTAGGAGAAAACATCGTGAAGAAACTTGTGTGACAGAGAGTTCTCCATAATCTCCTCAAAGGTTAATGAAGTCTGCTAATCAGAGTTTTACAGCGTAGTGTACTATGGCTTTAATCCCTAGTGTGGCCCCTCAGTGGTGGGATATATATGTATATTTTGATTGTTAATTTGACTCCGGTGCTGGGATTACATTACGCGCCATGAACACCCTGCCCTTATTATAACTTCAACCCGTAAAATTAATAAATAATATTTATTTGCAAGAATATAGGTACAGATTAGGTCTTAAAGTCCATTGCCGACTCACTCTTAGCATGAGTCTCCTCTCAGAATGAGGAAAGTTTGACCATAGTCCACCGCGGTGGCCTATTGCGAATTGACAGATTTCACATACCTTCGAAAACATTCATTGGTATACCTTATACTAGCTGATGCCTGCGACTTTGTCCTCATGGTTTAAGTTTTTTTTATTCCCGCGGGAACGTCTCAATTCTCCGGGACAAAAATAGCACTCTCCAGGTCTTCAACTATGCTCATGCCAAAAATCCGTTGCTCCGTTGCAGCGTGATTGAAGGACAAACGAACACACTTGCATGTACCTATAATATTAGTATGAAGTATGATAACTAGATGGTGCCCGCGATTATTTCCTTTCCGGGATGCAACCAATGCAATCTCTACACCAAATTTCATCAAAATCGGTTCAAAAGATGGGCTTAGCAGACAGACAGAAAGACATACTTTCGCATTTATAGTATTAGTATGGATACTTAAGTATATTGAATTTGCGAACAAATCGCTTTCCTTGAATATAATTGATGTCATTTATCATGAGTTCGGGATAATCTCGTCTCTTGTTTCAGTTAAATTTCCGCCGTGTTCCGATCACTTAGCCTGATTGATGGTACAGAGCTACAGACTGAAGGACGGCCTTTGATGGCGTTATTTCTCTTCCACTGTTCTTACGCTGATTGGAAATAAGCAATTTAGATTATATTTATTGTTTTAGTACCTATTTTTTAAGCCGATTGCGCACCGCAAAGAATGGGCATGATGACTGATTTTGAAAAATGGTCAGATTATGTTCGGAAGTATCTACTATTTCGAAAAAATATATTATTTCAGCAGAAAAATAAGGTTTGGTAGATAAAATTGGCATTTGAAATTTAAATTTTAAAATTCACGCCAAAACGCTCGCCGGTGTCATGGCGTCGTTTGTGACGTCACTATTGTTATTACCAATGTACTCTGTGCAGTGTGCAGTGAACAATAGTGCGATTGTAAAAGCTCGAAAACAAACAATTGTGACGTCATTCGCTTCTTGATGTTTAATCCATTATGGCGGATTGCTGTATTTTATAGTTTTTTTTAATCAAAATAAATAGCAATCTCACTCGAAATAGAAAAATAAATACGTTTTTTATAATCCATGAATCCTATTTCATTAGATAAATTCATAATTTCATTGATTCTTGGTTACTGTCATCATGCCTATTGGTCGTGTTAATCCTGACTCTCTGACTGATTTATCAACGCCCAGCCCAAAGTTGGCCCTGAAAAGCTGGCATTTCACGCCTAAGTATCGTATTTCACGGATTTCAGTGCTTAAGGACTTTTTAATACTGTCATTTTAAATTAGCTTAGAGATTTCTTACCACAGAATCAGCCCCATTGTCAATAATTTAGAATACAATTAATGAGTGTGTTGAGTTCTTGTAAAGAATCGATGCTATTTGCTTAAGAAGTAAGTTAATACGCATAATTGAAATTACTCATGCCGTACACCGTAATAACCGCAACGGTATCAACTCGGATTGCTCAAGACAAAGGTGGAGTCTGGCTCCAGCAAACTTTCCTCATAAATTACTATAGCGGGCCGCGGCGCCGGTGCATCATGCCCAACTTGAAATTTGTACTTTACATTCATAAAACAAAGTTGATTTCAGCTGTCTTCTAGATTTTTATACGACTGCCTGAAAAAAGGAGTATATTGTTTTCAGAGTTCATGTATGTATGTATGTATGTACGTACGTATGTATGTATGTATGTATGTATGTATGTATGTACGAGTATGTATGTATGTAAGTTTGTATATTCCACCATAACTTCTATATGCCTGAACCGATTTTGATAAATGAGGTATCGTTAGAATCCCTAGCTTATTCCGGGTGACATAGACTAGTAAATTTAAAAAAAAAATTAATGGGGTGACCATGGTCCCGCATTAAAGACCAAAATTGGAAAAAAATATCGAAAATAAGATTAACTATATAATCATCATCTAGAAAATGATGAGTAGATTCCAAAAATATATAACACTATAGTTCCATATTTAGTGATTCACAAAAAAATATCATTTAATAAAAATGTGAATAAGATTCCAAAGGCTATATATGCAAATCGCTTCTTGTAGGTAAACTTCAAAAATATGCCAGGCGGTCGTATTTTTAATTCGTTAAATTAATTTCACTTATATTAGTAACGACATTTCGCCCTTCAGTTTTGTTTAGTGGGTAAACCGAAAGTAGATTATTTTTGGCGTCTACTAAGCTTACGAAATCGAGTCGGATCGAATCGCATTAATTCGCGTCAGCGTGCCGGAGTGTGCCGACTTAAGGTTTAGCCCCGATTGAGATGCACTGAGCGGCGCGGAACGTAGCGGCAAATATTATTTGTATGAGTTTCTCAGGGGCCGCGTCGCTGAAGTGGGTCCAGCTCCATACAACCTCATGGAAATAATACTCGGCGCTATACGCGCCTCTGTAGACTAGACTTATACCGACTAGACCTTTAAGACGAAACAAATGCGACTCGATTCGATTAAACTGTAGTCGACTCCGAAATTCACGTCTCACGCAAGTACAGACAGAGCGAAGGGTGATAGTGATTTTGATCCCACGCCACGTTCACTCGCCTTCACTAGGTGTGTTCACATTAGCCCCTCGATTGTGTCAGGAAATCGTAATTGTAATCATTTATCAAACGGTTAATTCGGCCTGTTTGAGAGGTCGTAAAAAAAGCATGTATGAACTCTTTAAACAGTTCGAGTACTTAATATGTTTTAAGCTGTCAAATGATTACGATTTAGTCAGAGAATTGAAAGCGAGCTTCATATCGATTCACTTTCATTTCTTCGTCCACACCTACAGCTCGTACCATATTCTGTGCTTTTGCCAAGCCTTTGCTAAGCCGCGTTCACTCTTTCTTTAGGTACAGTGGTGACTGTATATAACGACAAAAAACACAGGACAAAGAGCAACACGAAATATATGAAGAGCAATATCCAACACGACTACTAAAAGTAACTACGTTGTTTATGAAGTCTTTCATTATAACATACAATACTTATTATGACAGTCCTTACAGTATGCGCGATTGAGCGTAAACTAGGCATTTAAGTAGTTATAGACAGAGAGTGATAATTTTAAGATTATGCTCCAATTATTGTTACTCTAAATATTTATCAGAATGATAAACCGGCCTACTATCGATTAAATTAATCAAGATATTTTAAAATCCATTCTAATAGGTATTCTTAATGCGAATGTTTGCCTCTCTGTCTGCTACGCTTTCACGGCCCATCTTTTCAAAGAAATTATGTAAGTACCTATAGTATATAGTATCATGTAGGCCTATTACACAGCACCTGTGGTAAGGGTGGGCGTGGCTGCTAGCTAGAGCGTTGCTAATTACACAGTAATAACGATCCAATTAGGCACCCTTTCTCCCTAAATTTTATTACACTACACTGATCCAAGTGCCTTACACTGTGAAAAGTGCAGTGTAATAGGTCTATTACAAAAATAGGTTGCATTCCGGGGAAGGATAAGCTACTTTTTCACAGGATTTCCAATAAACTATAGTCTACGCGGACGAATGCGCGAGCATCATCCAGTGTTCATATAAATAAAACATGAAGCTTTAAACTTAGTAATTATTTGTTAATTACTGCAGTACGGCCCAAAGTTCGCAACTAGCAATCTAAAATTTTAATACTGTCACGGACAGGACAGGCTGAACTATTTATATTAGTTCTGCCGGCCTCGCCTCTGACCCGGTCGCTTCGTTGAATAAATTCCTAGAATTTGATTTACATCTTATAACTATTTAGCAAGCGGTTCCCAGCAGTTACTTGTACCTAGAACAAATTGAGTTTTAAAATTGCCTATGTTCGGATTTTATCCGAGCTTTACATAGTGTTGTTACAAATATTACAATAGGCAATAGAAGATGTTTGCGGCATTGTCCGAGTGGACTGAGGTATTTTGTAAATCCAATGAAGAATCGACTTTTTAGTACTTATACAACGTTAGTTTTAGTTTAAGCAAAAACCGAAACACGTGTCGAATATTTTCACTTAAGAAATATTAGGTAGGTAATAGGTAAGTACAGCGCGTGAGTGTTTGTAAGAGTATGGCATTATCACAATTGCACTATAACACTTCATTAATTTACAAGACGGCGGTTAGAGGGCGGAACTGACCATTTTCCCTTAGACGTTGTATGAACGGCAAGCATGGGCGCCTCAAACTCCAACCGCGCACTCATTGTCACCACATACCGTCAATGGCTGCACCATTTCCGTGTGTTGTACGTCCGTAAATACTGAAAACTCATTTTCTCATACGTTAGCGGTAATAGTTACGCGGGAGCAAGCGATTGCGTGTATTTGCGTGTCACACCCATACGCAAGCTTCTGCGTTGCCAGCTGATTAGGTCCAATTCAACTGTGTCCAAACTTGCAGGATTTTAATTTTTTTTTTGGACACAATATAACACGGTGTAATAATGGTAGCATTAGATTCTGTTACTGATTCTGAACAAACTACTTTCAGGTTTTGCTTATACTAAAACTAACGTTGCATAATGTAGCTTACGTGTTTCCACTAGGTGGTGACCAATTTCGTCAGACAGGTAGATGGGACGTAAAAACGTAGCAAACCGACCGAAACAGACAAACTGGCACACTTTTGCATTATCATATTAAGTAGTACCTACCTACATTTGTTACAAATAGTAATTACCTTTTGATTACCCTTTACCTTCTGTTTTTATAAAAAAGAAAATAAATGAGGTTGAATTTTAGGAATAAAATCCAAAAAATGACGTTTTCATAAAAACTTAACTGATAAAACAACATTGTTAACAAGGCGTGCAGTGAGGTATCCATGTTAGACATTATGCTCACAAGGAATGAGCTGCCCGCAAAATAAAGGCGAAGTCCAAGGATCAAGTTTGGATGGATGGATGGATGTTTTTATGTCAATCACGCCAGAGTTGCTGAACGGGTCTCGATGTAATTTAGCACAGAGATAAATTATAGCCGGAAATAACACATAGGCTACTCAACCTTAATCCACGCGGATGAAGTCGCGGGCATCACCAAGCAGATCTTTAATATAAGCTTAAGTAAATAATGGCATAAACTACGTGCAAAATCTTGGCATTATAAAAAACGGGACCTAGTTTAATATCTAGGTTAACGACGACCGCGCGTAAAACATTATTTAGATGCAGAAATGCCAACCAACAAAATTTCGGGATGTCTGGTCATAAAACATAGTTAATGCAAAGTTACAATGAAAAAGCCGGTGTAGCGAGACGTGAAATGGTGAACTAAAGATATTACTTTGCTCAACATTTTAAAGTTACTTTAAACTTTAAGGTCGTAGCACTTATTAAATTCATAAAACGTTTAACAAGTAACGACTTTACTTGATAATTCCTAACAATTTTATTCAATAACAAGGCCATTTTGAGTCTTTAAAACCTTAATTTAGGATTCGAAATGGGAAGAAATAAGTTCCATTACAAATATATTTACTGAGAAATCGAAGGCTTACAGTTATAAATAACATTCCTAAACTCGATTTTCGGTACAGTCAACTTGCTGTCACAAACTTTTGACAGTTCAATCGGAATTCAAAAGGGATAGGGCGGCTATTATGACACGTTCGAAGTTTCTTAAAGTCAGTTTTGTGTATCCGGTTGCGGAGGTCGGACGACCCTCCCCCCGTTTATTACTTAAGCAAAAAAATAAGTAAAAAAGCATTGGGAAAATATGCAAGTAGATGCTGGTTTTTTTTTATCCACTACAAGGTAAACCTGCGAGATCACCTGATGGTTAGTGATGATGCAGTCTAAAATGGCAGCGGACTGACCTGTTAGGGCCATGGCAGTTACATAAAACCCATACCGCTAATTGGCTTCTACACGGCATCGTACCGGAACGATCAATCTATTTGGCAGCTCGTCTTTGCCGGTAGGGTGGTAACTAATCACGGCCGAAGCCTCCCACCAGGCCAGACCAGAGAAAATTATAAATGGAATTATAAATACTCAAATTGACTCTGCCGTGGATTGAACCCGGACCTCCTCACGCTAAGACAACCATGCTCAACAGGAGATCGCCACGGAATGGAGATTTAGAAAACACATTTTGAGTCTAAAAATATCTTATTTCCTGAACACAACATTTTTGACAAGTTTGATCAGTAAGTAAAACGCGGCTATCATGACAGGACCGAAGTTAAACCACATAGATAATGGGAGACGTTTGTGTATATTGCGGATAATCCACAAAGTAGCAGGAACAAAGGGTGATTTGCTAAATTGCCCCGAGAGAACCTTTGATGATTACCGACGGCCATCATTTCCTTTTCGGGGTTCCGTATCAAAAGCGAGTGCCAACGGGACCCTATTAGTTAGCCTCCGAGCTCCATCCGACTCCCTGTATGCGGGTATCATAAGTGTCATAGAGTGTGTCTTTCTTTTGCTGCTATAAATAAATAAAATAAATCAGGCAGTCGTATAAAAAGGAAGACACCCATGCAAGAAACGTGATTTTGAGCACCTCTCTTGTTTCTCAAATCTTGTACGATGATACGGAACCCTTCATGTGTGAGCCCGACTCGCACTTGGTGTGCTTTTTGTGCTTTTTTTGCCTTTAGATCATGTACATTTCTGATGTAAATTGTTATCACAAAAGTTTGCTACCAAGATAATGTTATAGTTAGCCAGTTACAGTTAAACAAAGGCCTTTCGAAACAATCTAAGGTATATGGAGTGGAAAATGGATATGAAGCTACAAACCATTGAAAAAATATGTCGCTGTACTCGTACTAAGCCAAGTATTTATTAATACACGCCTAGCATTACTATGCTTGGACTGAGAAGAGATCCCTTCAAGCACCAAGGTGCAGCATTTATACCTGACCTAATTGAAATTGTAAAGTAGGAATGGTTACTTACAAATCCAGCACTTCTCTCTATTTGCCCCCAGTAGGGCTAGCATGCGCACAACGAGTAAAATTATGTCTACCCCTTATCTCTATTTGTCTCCCGAAGCTAACATAGGTACTTGTCTCGTTACGTTAAAAGTAGAGATAAAAGTAATATTTCTTATCTTTGGTATTTTGCTCGAAGAACCCTTACATGGCGAATATTTTTTTTTTGTAATATACCACATTTACGTCGGTAACGACAATATCTCTCTCTCTCGTCGCGAGATAATCTCGAAGTCCGCATGCTAAGCCTGCTGGCATCCTCTTGAGCGCTATGGGCTAGGTATTACGACGAGACGCTTAGTCTAAGTTTTTACATTGCAAATTCGATTGATCGTAATCGAGCTTTCGGTCACCTTGGCGTCAAAATAAAACGGAAAATGAAACCAATTTACTTCTTTATTAAATTAATTGAATAATCTGCTGTTGATAGATATCACATTTAACCCAATTTAGAAATATTACCAATGATTGGTTTACTAAATTGATTAAAAAGTTTTGTCCAAAAACATCGCGCAAAATTTTATCATTGGACCTATAAAACGTAAAAATAGTTTCTTAAATTTTTTATGATTTTTAAAGTTAGGTACTGTATTCAAAACCACGTAAATTTTATGACTGAGCGTACGGTTATTCGTTTTAAAAATTCATTTTATTATCTCCCGACGCGCTGGGTATAAGCTCAAATAAAACTGCAGTTAAACTTTTTAAATCATAGCAGTATTTGCTTCAACTTTTAATACAATCAATATTTTAATTTTGGTCATTTTATAATTCACGTTTGAAACAAAATTCACGTTTGAAACCGCATTGCTACTTATCCAAATACATGGAAAATATAGCATTGTAAATGACTTTATTATTTGAAAAATTAAAGCTCAGAGACGTGAATTTTATATAGATTCAGAGCTGGTTTATATTAAGCCAGTGACGGGTATATTGAAGTTATAGCGATCTAATCAAATGTGGTCAAAAAAACCAAAAAAATATTAATTTTCAAAGCTGACGTGATGTACCGTAATTATTAATTAATAACATTGTCTTAAAAACTAACTGTAACTGAAATATTGTGAACATAAATTATTTTTACTGGATGATGATGAAATATTATTTTTACTAGATGATGCCTGCAACTTGGTCCGCGTGTATTAAGATTTTATGATTCCCGCAGGAACACTTAATTTTCCGGGATAAAATTACTAAATTAAGGATACGTATACACAGAGTACAGATTTGAATATACTGACTTTAATACTCAATATTATCTACTTATTAAAATGAAACACTATGATTGACTGTCCAATTATTAATAATTAAGGGCAAAACACACAGGGAACGGGCGCGGGTCGGGGGCGCGGTGGGTTGAATTCCTTGAATTTGTATGGACGACATCACCCAGAACGCGGGCGCGGGTCACACTGAGTGATGTCGTCCATATAAAAAAATTCAACCCGCTGTGCATCCGACCCGGCCCGCGCCCGAACCGCGCCCGTTCCCTGTGTGATTTGCGCTTTATGAATCCTAAAATTCTAATATACGTCACACTGCAGTTACGGTAACATGACTGAGTTGCCAAATTATGACGTTAGACCGTCTTAAAAACATTTAAAACTAATATAAAAAGAAACTGTCAGTTAAAGCATTTTTACGATAAACTTTGCTTAAACGTAAATTCAAATTGCTGAATGGAAAGCAATGCAGATCAATTTTAAAGTAGTAAATGACTGGAAATGACTTTGAAAGCGTCACCAAGTATGGATCCAGCGGCTGGTCTAATATCGTGAATCGCCCGTTAGATTAAAATGCAAAATTACATACTAACCATTCTCAAAATATCTCCTGCAAAGTTTCGTTCATTCGCGTTACAATTTTATTTTAGTTAAACGAAAAAGCTTGTGCTTTTCGCAGTAGATAATGTTTCATTGTTATTAATAGCTCTGTAACCTGACAACGCTTTCCCACTGAAACAACCTTTGTTACAGCTAAATATTATTTTATAGAGAGTACGAGAGATCATATTACTAATATTAAAAATGTGTAAGTGTTTGTTTGTTGGTTTGTCCTTCAAAAACCTGCTCCTGGAGAATGACGTAGGCTGCAGTTTTTTAATACTTCTATAGTGTGTGTAAATTAATTAATCAATACCGTCGGTGGACTAACACGGGGCATACTACCATCGCTTAAAGACGTATTGTTTTAATATTGTTGTCGTTCGTGTTTTAGAATTATAATGCTTATTTTAAGGACGTCAAGATACGTGACATAAGACGGACATTTTGGAATAATAATGCTTTAAGCGATGGTAGTAACCCTCCTGCCATATCCTTAAAGGATTGTTTGTTTCATACAATTTTATTAACGTAGCGACAATAAAGAGGGAATAAAATAATGAAAGCTGATTAAGAGTGGCAGAGAATAACCGCAAAAAACTGGGTCTGAGTTTGACGAAAAATTCCAATTACACTCCGTAAGTAGATCTTTAGATTAAACACAAAGTCGCCAAACTTTTTCCTTTTCTACATTAAAAGTAACGACCCGAGAAACAAACTTTGTCCTGACAGACAGACCAACCCCTCAATTCTAATTTTTGTCGACTGCGACATGCTTTCGCCGAAGTTCTTGACAGTTCTATCAAGGAGATACTGTCATCAGAAAGTTGGCCGTTTGACCTTATCTAGACAATTACTTAGGTTGATAAAGAACGAGAATAGCTTGAGTGGTTTATTTGCGGTTTTCCATAACGTTCTACTAAAATAAATTCTAAACTTTTTGACTATATTGTTAAATAGCTATCGACCGCCAGCTGCTTCGCTACATAATCTTCATCTGTAAATGGATATTAATGTCCTCCCAACCGAACTTCGGCCATGGCGGCCAATCTTCACTGAGATTGGCCATCTGCGCGGGAAATAGTATACTGCACAATTGTGTGCGCAAACACAGACGTACTATTCCTATTATTATTATATTCATATTCTATTCCCTTACTCTCACAGCCCAATGTGACGGAAAATCTGAAACGATCGGAGAGAAATCAGTCGCCAGACCGACGGCTTTACATGCTCTCCAGGCACGGGGGTGAAACACCCCCCGTTCATCTATCCAAAGAAAATAAAGGGCACAATATCTTCCCCGTTTCGATTAGCCAAGGCTGAACAATGCGAATCCTCTCGAGTCCCAGGTTCGATTCGCGCTCATTATTCCGCGGACGTGTACTGCATCCGTAATGACTCCCTACTCCCACGGAGAGGATGTAGTCGGAGTGCTTATAAAATCGCTCTTAAGGCTTATACCGCTTAAATACAAACATTCATGTTCATTCAAGATGATGATAATCTGGCTTAGAAAGTTCGAACAGCTTGAAATCGAGTTTGACGAAATATACATATATATTAGAATTAAAAGTAAGAAATAAATTAAAATCTAAATTAAAAACTAATTATATTTACAAAAAATATACGCCATCCAAGTGATCGTTAATGGGCATGGTGCCCAAAACACTGGCGCTATTACCTCGTTGAATGGCGAGGCTAAGCCGTTGGGCTAAATAAGCGCCAGCTCTTTGGTCACCAGAGGCGTGGATCAGTTTTTGGGACACAACATTTACTTCGTGTCCGATGACCATGGGCCCAGAGTCTCAAAAGCAAGCGCCGCAAAAACGTAGTCCTTAGTAATGGCTGAGTATTTGCGACGCTTAAGCAACTGAGCAGATTCGGCAGCAGCACCCGCCTTTAGGCACGAGCCTGATAGATGGGACGCTGCCAACGTATCAACGCAGGTTGCATCCCACACCAGTGCACGACCCATCGACCACGGTACTATAGTCATCCCATCCGGCCTCTTGCTGTCATCCCTGAACAAACCGGAGGGTTCCAGTTGTGCAGGGATGGAGGCAGTGGCCAGAGCACGACGGACTATATCATTGAGAGCACCGTGGCGATACATGCGTGCTTGAAATCTGTTTCCGAAAATATTTGATGGTGTGCTACTGTCCACATCGCAATGGACAGGGCGAGGACGAGTTAGAAAAATCGATAGACGTTTAGGTCCCAAAGTACTAGAATAGCCACCCCGCACAGGAAAAACCCCCTGGCAGTGGCTTGCTGTTCATAGAGGCATAAAAGCACTGTTTACCCAACTGGATATACGTCAATGCTCATTTCATTATAAAACTCAGTAAATAGGCTTTCTGACTAGCTAATGCCTACCCTGGCTTCAAGCCTTGTGCACGCCACTGCCCCCTGGCTATGATCAATCAATCAATAGATGTTTATTCAATGTATACACTTTTGAAAGGCAAAAAAATAAATATCATAAATAATTAATACCGGTACCTAAAAACTTAATCGAGGGTTCCAAACACGTCTCGATCTGAGAAGAGTCCACCACCAACTCAGCAAATTCCATAATAATTTAATATACCTTTAGTGGGTAGAATCGTATACACATTCATAGACTAATGCGCATTATATCGCCAATCATTCGCTTCAACTACGAACACCATAGAGACCGTAACAAAGAGATTTGAGATAAAGAGAGAAGGAAACAATGGCCACTATCTCGGTCCGCCAGCTCCTTGTCTGAGCTGTTTTATACGGACTCGTTTTGTTTCACTATCGGTGAAAACAAATCGAATTGGCATTGTTAATTCTGCTTACTGAGTTTTCTAAGGATCCTTGCGAACCTGAAGTTTTTTTTCTTTACCATAAAGTTCCATTACAATATTATATAATGGGGACTTTATTGTCTAACCATCTAGATTCTAGCCTATGGACTATTTTTGCATCTAATTTTCTACACCTAATTCAATTTTTTTGGATTATGAAAATTATTGTTTGTAGTAGACATACTATACAAATGTTATAAATGCGAAAGTGTGTGGGAAATGAATATTTTTTTAACTTTTTCATACCGGTTGTATTATGTTTAATACGGTAAGGTGCTACCGCCTTACCGTATTAAACATAATATAACCGGTATATTATGAGTGGCGAGTGCAGAGTTTAGAGTTACCGCATACATAATTAATTTAGTTTGGTTGGTAAATTATTTCTTGACCGAGGTTTTTTTTAACCACTACAAGTTAGCCATTGACTGTGATCTCACCAGTAGTAGGTATAATTGGGGCATCTGGATCACAGGAGATCCAGATACCCCAATTCTACCTACTACTTTGAAAAGAGGAATTTTGTCCATTCTAATAGATGAAAATCATTTATTGAAAAGGTGTTCTATTTGAATAAAATGCATTGCCTCTATTTGAAAAGATGCAGTTTGTCTATTTAAATATATGTTAATGAATAAATGATACTAATTGTATATTAAAATAGATGAAAAATGTATTAATTAAACAAAATATGAGTATTAAAATACAACGCATGACATCTATTTGAATGATGCATTTTGTCTATTTAAATATATGTTAATGAATAAATGATACTAATTGTATATTCAAATAGATGAAAAATTTATTAATTAAACGAAATATGAGTATTAAAATACAACGCATGACATCTATTTGAATGATGCATTTTGTCTATTTAAATATATGTTAATGAATAAATGATACTAATTGTATATTCAAATAGATGAAAAATTTATTAATTAAACAAAATATGTCTGCATGAATACGATCTATTTTAAAGATGGATTTGTCTTTTTAAGTGAATGAAAATATCATGTATGTATTAAATATATTAATGTTACATTCTATTAGAATATACCATGATGCTCTTTTGTTTATGTAAATGAATATATGATTTTGAAAACACACTTAATACTTCGAAAAGATTAAAATTAATTTATGACTTCTTCAGATAGGATGCATTTATAAAAATAAATTCCTACTTGTCACATCAGAACTATTCATAATTTAATCAATGAAATTTGAATTTGTAAAACTCAAGTAAAAATAAACATAAATGGAAGAAATAAAACATTTGCATAATTCATCATCATTTATTGCAATTTAGATTAATTTAAATTTATACAACATGTTATTTGCTCATTGATTTTCCTAAATCTTCATATATTAGGTTTACAATTTCTTTCGTTTTTATGTACACATCGTCGAAAATATTGCTTTTGACGATGTGTTGTGCCGAAACGTTGAGCTCTAAATCTTTATTGTCCTTCACATCGTATATTTCTATTTTTATTATTTTTCCACCACGAGCAGGAACTTTTATATAATTGTAGTTATTGTCGTCTTTACTCGTATCTTCTTGCCGAGATCGCTTTCGGCTCGGCTCAGTCCGCGCCCTTTCAACAAAATTGAAGAGATCCTGATCCTAAAAGAAAGTAAATATTCATCAGTGAAATAAATAATTGCTGAATTATTTGTGGTATAAACCAATAATTAGAAAATCTTGATGCTTACTTTGGAGATATATAAAACAAGAATATTTTTTATCTCCGAAAGTCGAAATAAAATAAGAATACCTGATTTAAGTTTATAAATTTTGCTTACTTACCGAAGACATCACAACACGTCCTTAGCTTTCAAAGTAACAATGAAAATATTAAAAATATTAATTTTAAGTTAGTACCTAACAACAAACAATACAAAAATAAAAGAGGTTTGATTTCGTAACATTTCTTGATTCGGGCTAAATGCCAGAATAAGCTATTTTTATTCACACATGCATTGTTTCGTCGAATTGTCGCCTGACTCGATGATTTCGACCACAATTTCGACACAGTTTAGCACTTACTTTATTAACATACAACTTGATTGGATACATTTGTCTGTACATTGAATATTTTTGTGAACTAAACTTGGTAACTAATTTAAAAATGGTGGCAAGCAAATCTAGCTACAAATCATATTACAAGGACTACATTATTGTTAAAGTTAATCGATGGGTTTGTTAGTTTGTTTGACATCCACGAATGCGAAAATGTGTTCGTCCACCCGTCTTTTACTAATTCACAGTTGATGAAATTTGGAGCAACGATATTTTCAAATGTATTCCATAATTCAATATGTGAATTCAGGTACGAGTCGCTACAGGTGGAGTCGCGAGCGAAAGCTTGTTACAAGTATTGTGATAACTTCAGCGTAATCGCTGCATGAAAGTCGGGAAAATAGTTATTTAATCTTTTACTTTAAGGTCATTATTTTATGGGTTATATTCGAAAATCCGTGGAAATGGGAATTCACTTACATGCAAAACCTACCACAAACAATAGGACCCTGTAGTATTAGTTTTAAGATCGCAAATTTCGTTTCGATTGATCGGAACAAGGCATCAAACTAAAATGAACGTAAAAACCTTGAATTAGAGTCGCAAATTTAGTACAATCACTTTTAATTTTAATACGTTTTCGTTGGAGCTCTGATCGTGAATGTATACATGAAATCGAACTCTAACAAAATGCAATTGATGTTCATTTTACTTTGACGCTAATTTGAACGCTCGAATCGAATTTGCAATCTTGAAACTTAGACTAACCGTACTGAGATGAGCATAATATAAAATTTTATACGAGTAAAAGGGATAGGAATGTTTTTTTATGGAATGTGTGTAAACTTTGAGCTATATTAAAACCTTGTAAGTGACATATATCAAAAACGTGTGTCCATATTAATCCATATCTAATATTCGATATCAAACTAAGTCTTATCGAATTGAAAACATTCGCCTTTTTTATCTCCACTTTCACTTGCGATAAAATGTGGTTAATATTAAAGTTAAATTAAAATATGACTTTGCTGGTCATTGGGTTAACAAAGACTCCAAAATATGGAGTCATTTGCTTTAATGGGATAGCAAAAGAAAGAACATTTACCCATTTTGTGTTAACAACATATCTATGGATGTAAATTTTCACTCTATTTGGTAAGCAGGTAAACATAAGCCAAGAAAAACAAACTCGCAAATTTATACTATTAGTACTTAGGTAGGTAGTGGGCGTTACAACTGGCTTTTCTCAGTTGATCATAAAATACCATCGAATGAATAAGATAATATACATTTTAAGGATTACCTTGATTTATGTTTTTTTTCATTTACATGGTTTTTGTAGTGCATAGTCGTATGGTTATTTCCAAATCAATGCTTAGGGTTTCGCGGAAACTGTCCATTGTTCAAAGTGATTGCAACACCGTTTACTAACACGAACAAATACGCGATACATATTTGTTGAGATAATAGCTGTGTACGTCTGTTTATTTAAAATTTTATCATATAAACTTCATCGATTTGGTAGTAAGAAAAGCCAATGCGAGATGTAGTATAAATTCTTATAAATTATGCATATTCTAACCCTGACCTTATTTTTTCAACTTAAGAGCTAAATTTGAAAATCATATTTTCATTTTGAATATATATTGCTAAGAAAGCAAATTTTTATTCACACATTTACACGTTTCCCGTGTTATATTTTGTCATTAAAACGTAGGAGGTTTATTCCCATCGCTATTGTCGCCACACGCTGAAGTCCTCGAGTGCTCCAGTTTTTCGTACAAATATCTCCTCTACGGTCTACGTCTATTAATACAACCATCAACATGTAAGTACTTTTTTAATTATTTAAATAATTTTAATATGTATTCCCATGCAAATAGATGTAGGATAAATGTGCTAAATTCAATAACTTTAATGATTCTGAAGTAGTGTAATTAATATAGCTACTCTAGTGGAGTAAATTGTAATAAGGTCATATGAATTATTAATTTGTTTATTTATTATTATAGACTATTACAATAAAGAAATAAGTACACCACTGCTGTATTTCATACTAATACTGGTATATTTGACATGGTGAAGCATTTTTATTATACAAATAGGAACATTGATAACTTCGTTATAACACAGATACATACGAAATTTAGAATCTGGTGGAATTCGAACCCAGTCTCTCTCTCTCGCTCTAGCTATTGCAGCTCATGTTCTGTATTTGAAATGTATTTAATTTTATTGTTTTTTTACAGGTCTGAGAACGCAGATATTCTTTTCCCGCGGTCGGATGCATCGTCGTTGTCGTCGTCATCATCCGTCTCGCGGGACAAGAAAAGAAAGGCAGATCGAGGCGCCTCATCCACGAGCGTGAAGAAACCGACAAAAAGTACAGCTATCGAGCTGTTCGGCAGCGACACTGATGAAGAAGGTAGTACTTTAGAGAAGGTGCAGGCGTCGAACAATAATAAGCCGCAGTTAATCAGCTGCATCACTCGTCGCGTGGCCAACGGCCACGCACGTCAGACAAACGAGAACAAACAGGGGACCCACTACGTGGAGATAAAAGTTTACAATTATAGTGAAATTGAGAACACTCCACCGATGAATAGATGGCGTCAGGCCGTTGTCGCTGTAAAAAATCGCAGCGATACAGACACGGAGGCCTGGCGCCATCTTTCTGAATATATATCGGCCGTAAGGAAGGAGTTTAAGGAATGCCCCCCGAGTTTCATTAATTCTTATTTTTGAATAAAATTATTCAAATTAAAAATATTTTTCAACGATATTATTCAAAAATAAGAATTAATGATATCGTCATTGTTGTATACCTATAATATTACATTTTAAATTCATTTCTGTATTTATTTATGTAAGTAGTAATAAGTTCTGAATATTAGGCTTGTTGTTTTAATTATTATCTAGGTACATTTTAATAAAAGAAGTAATATTTCATCATTTTTAATTTGAGTTTTATATCTTATATAGTGTCTGAATTTTTTTCTAAGTTTTGTTATAGTAATTATTAGGTATAAATAAATAATATTTCATAATTTGTAATTTGCGTTTTATTTCTTACAGTTACTGAGCCGAACTTCGTTGCACCGCAAAGAGCATATAATAAGCATAAAAATGATAATATAAAGATAATGAATAAGATAATGATTGAATGTGAAAAATGCAATATTTTTATACCGAAAAACAAAATGTCACATCATTTGAGAACAACAGCTCACAAATCTAAATGTTTAGTCCGAACTGATACTGAGAATATTGAATTGATATCTACAGCTTTTAAAAACCGAATTGTAACGTATCGTTTAAATATCCCACAGAAAAAGGAGTATGTCGATCCTGATTCCTTTCTGTGTGATAATAAACTGAAAATAATAAATCTAATAAGAACTACAATAAATGAACACAAATGTATTAAAATATATTTCGAACTTTTTGCATACTATACTTTACCCGAGACTCAGGAGCTAGAAATGAAATCATTTAATACCAAATACGATACATTGTTTTGTAGCACAGATTTATCTTATTTTTATAATAACCTTGTTAACACGCTTACTAGTAACATGTCTGAATTCGAAAACAAAGAATCTGGCTGGACTTTTCATTCAATAAGTCACTTAGAAATTAGTATAAATAAATATAATCCTTTAAGAGGTGGAATGTACATTGACTTACCTGATAAAATAAAAAATACGAAGAGTTGTTTAAACATTAAAAATAATGATAATTGTTGTTTTCTATGGTGTATAATGGCTGCTTTGTTTCCATCGAAACGTAATGTATGTCGTACTTCTTCATATCCACATTATGCAAATATACTTAATACGAGTGGAATAACTTTTCCACCATCATCAAAAGATATCAGTTTATTTGAAAAGAACAACAGTAATATAAGTATTCAAGTATATGGCTTAGACAATAAAAATAATGTGACTGGACCTTTGTATGTTACTCAAAATAGAAAAATGAATCATATTAATTTATTATATATTGAAAAAACTGGTATCGGCCACTATTGTCTCATTAAAGATCTTAAGCGTCTAGTTCGGAAACAGAATAGTAAGCATAAGGGAAAAATGTTTTTGTGTGATGGATGTTTGCAATTTTATCATGATAAAACTAAATTTAATCAACATAGTTGTTCAAAAGTACTTACTGAACTACCTGATAAGAACAGTAAACTAAAATTCAAGAATTATGAAAGAAAACAAAAAGTGAAATATGTCATTTATGCTGATTTTGAGAGCATATTGCTTCATGTCGATGATGCTGATGGTGCATCTACTCAGCGCACGCGCAGGGTTAGACGACATCAAGCGTCTTGTTTCGGATTTTATATATGTTGCTCATATGATTCAAGTTTAAATAAGTACGTTTCATACAGAGGTTCAGATTGTGTGGAAAAGTTTGTGCAATATTTAATTGAAGAGGTATTAAGAATATACAACATTTTATCGGATAAGAAGCCAATGATACCTTTGACAATTACGCAAGCAGATGAATTTAAAAATGCTGTTAATTGTCATATTTGCGACCAATTACTATTCGATGATAGAGTTCGAGATCATGATCATGTTACTGGCCAGTACCGAGGTGCAGCCCATTCTTATTGTAATTTATTGTATAAAGAGTGTTCATTTGTTCCAATTGTTATTCATAACTTGTTGGGATATGACAGTCACATGTTTATTGAAAAATTAGCCGAATATCCTGGAAAAATCGAAATTATTCCTAAAAGCAAAGAGAAATATCTTTCAATAACAAAATTTGTGCCAGTTCGTGATCATGAGACCTTAAAAATGAGATTTATTGATTCGTTTCAATTTTTGCATTCAAGTTTAGAAATACTGAGTAACAACTTATCAGATATTGACCTTGCTCATTTTATGAAAGAATTTCCCTACAAAAAACAGTTTAACTTGTTAAGAAAAAAAGGAATTTATCCCTATGATTATATTGATTCATGGAAAAAATATGAGGAAATTCGGCTGCCATCAAAAGAACACTTTTATAATAGTTTGAAATTAGAACATATCAATGATAGTGAGTATGAACGAGCTAAAATGATATGGCATATTTTTGATATTCATTCGCTTGGCGAGTACACAGACCTTTATTTAAAGTGTGATGTTATCTTGTTATGTGATGTGTTTGAGAATTTCCGAAAAAATTGTTTGCTTTATTATAAGTTAGATCCGTTGTATTATATGTCTTCTCCTGGCTTAAGTTGGGATGCAATGTTACTATCTACCGGCATACAGTTAGATTTGATAAACGATTTAGAAATTTACGAACTTATTGAAAGAGGTATTCGAGGTGGTTTAGCGCAATGTTCACTTCGACATGCCCAGGCTAATAATAAATATCTTCCAGATTATGATGATTCTAAACCAAGTACATATTTGTTATATCTCGATTGCAATAATCTTTATGGCTATGCTATGACGAAGAAATTACCGATAGCAGATTTTCGCTTTTTATCTCAAACGGAAATTGCATGTTTTGATCCTAGAGATATTTCCGATGATTCTGAATTTGGATATATTTTAGAAGTGGATCTTGTCTATCCGGATACTTTACACGATGTTCACAAAGACTTACCATTTGCCGTTGAAAAGTTTACACCACCAGGAGGAAAGACATCAAAACTAATAGCTAATTTATATGATAAGTATAAATACGTCATTCATTATATACATTTAAAAGAATGTCTAAAAAATGGTCTGATATTAAGAAAATATCATCGAGTATTATGTTTTCGTCAGGATAATTTTTTAAAAAAATATATTGATTTGAATACACAATTACGAAAGTTAGCAACAAATGAATTCGAAAAAGACTTTTTTAAATTATTAAACAATTCTATATTTGGAAAAACTATTGAAAATAAGCGGAAACAGGTTGATGTTAAATTAGTCACAAAATGGAATGATAGTGATAATAAAACAAATAAATCCCTTTGCGCTGAAAAATTGATTGCTCGTCCTAATTTAAAAAATATATCAGTATTCTCTGAAAATTTTGTGGCAGTTCAATTAGGAAAAGAAAAAATAATTCTCGATCGACCTATTTATATAGGTTTTACAGTATTAGAATATGCTAAGAAACACCTTTATGCATTTCATTACAATTTTGTTAAAAAACTTTATTCCGAAAGAGCTAAACTTTGTTATACTGATACAGATAGTTTAATGTACTTAATAGAAACAAAAGATGTTTACGCAGATATTAAGAAAAATATTTTTAATTTTGATACAAGCAATTATCCACCGTTAAATATATTTGATATCCCAAAAGTGAATGAGAAAGTACCCGGTCTTTTTAAGGATGAATTAGGAGGTGACATCATAAAAGAATTCATTGGTTTAAGGGCCAAACTTTACTACATCCATAGTATAAAGTGTGACATAAAGAAAGCGAAAGGTATTTCAAAAGCTATAAGTAAACGTTTAAGTTTGAATAGGTATAGAGATGCTTTGAAAGAGGATAAAGATTTAAGGTGTAAAATGAATATAATACGATCTATAAAGCATGTGTTATATACACAGCAAATAGATAAAATAGTTTTTAACAGGAATGATGACAAACGTCAAATTTTGACTGATCAAATAGAAACCTTGCCTTGGGGTCATACAAAGACTATTTTTTAGAACGAACAATATAAGTACTAGGTATTTTGTCTGAAACCTATTATTAATAAAATTTGTTTTAAGTTTTAAATTACACATATTCTCACTTGTATGATGAAATAAGTGAAATTCTAATCATTCATATTTCTAAATTTACTAATGTGAATAATTGTAATAATGATTTTGTTAATAAATTATTTATTTGCAATAATACATATATGTTTTACACTTATATAGTTTTTTTTCACAATGTAAGAGCCTATAAATACTCTGCATAAATTAGTTATGAATCAAATGGCGTAATGAAGTTAATTAAACAACCCCTTTCATTGGATATAAATGCCATAGATGTGTGTGAGAACAAATCATGTGTGAAACACAGTGAACTTCTACCCAATTCTATCCGCTGTATAATTTGCGGTCCATCGGATTGTGGCAAAACAAATGTTATGCTAAGTTTGCTGTTGCATTCTAATGGATTGAAGTTTAAAAATATATATTTGTATTCAAGAACCGCTTTTCAACCTAAATACGCATTTCTGGCTGCTGTGTTAAAAAAGATTCCAGAAGTAAAGTTATTCATATTTGATGGTAGTAACATTATTCATCCAAATGAAGCTTTACCGAACTCTATAATTATTTTCGATGACGTAGTCTGTGAAAACCAAACGAACATACGCAACTACTTCGCGATGGGAAGACATAAGCAATTAGATTGTTTTTATTTAACACAGACTTATTCCAAAATTCCCAAACAGTTGTTACGTGACAATGCAAATTTATTGATTTTGTTTAAGCAAGATGATATCAATCTAAAACATGTATTTGAAGAACACGTTAATACAGACATATCTTGGCATAAATTTAAAGAAGTATGTACGACTGTGTGGAAGAAACCTCATAGCTTCTTAGTGATTAATAAAGACTGTGAAATGAATAAAGGAAGATATAGGAAAGGTTTTGACACTTTTATAATGTTAAGTTGATGTTTTTATAAGTAAAGAAAACATATAAATATGGAAAAACACACAGAGAAATTCATTTACACACATCATTGTTTAAACTAACATACAGGAGTTTGGTATAATGGAGCAAAATATTAAAAAACAATTATTACATTCAGTTGATGCTATAAAAAATAAATTAAAACATATACGTGACGTCGATGACAATACTAATTTGACCCTTAACAAAATGTTGAAACCAATAACAGAACCATTGAAAATATTAGTTGATAATCCCAAACCTATTAACAATGATGAGAAAGTAAGTAAAGAAACAAATGAATCTCTCGGTAATTTAAATAAGCTAATACTAAATAAACATTTTACTGGAAAAAATAATGAATTTATAAACGAAAAATATAATATTATTAATAATGATGAAAATATTGACAGTTTTGACAAATCAAAAAATACTGATCTCGATATGTCATTAGAAAAAGATGATATCATCGATATTTATGACAATATGGATATTCCTTTTGGAATACGAAAGGAACATGATAAGAATATAATGATTGGAAATTCCGAGGTACGGTTTACTAAAATTGAAAATTCTGTAACAGGAGATAAAACTATTATAGCAAACATTGGCGGGCGATCATATGAATTAACTCCAGGCTTAAAAGAACTATTATTACGAAAGAAACCTGACTTGTCACTGATACAAGATAAAGATAAACTTGTATACAAAGATATATTGTATCACACGAATGCACATAAAAGGGATTACCATACTCATGGACAAATTAAAGGAGATAAAGGTGTAAAGTATCGAGAAATAATAAAACCTTTATTTTTTGATTCTAAAAGTAACCCAAAACTAGGCGGTGAACTATCAACTTTTAAAAAGAAATTTAAACCAAATACAGATTTTATTTATTGGGATGATCCCAATGAATTGGTTGATAGGTTAAAATTGCTTATAGCATCAAAGAATGCTGGCAATACTAGCCATGATAATGAGATAATATCAATAATAGAAGAACTCAGAGAAGCTGGTATCATTAAAGAATAAAAATAATCGTACATATCGCAGTTGTTTAGTTGAAAGCGAACACTTTAACATGAACGTTGATAAATTTGGACATTACTTGAATAAAAAATCAAAATTTCATGATACTGGATTTATAAATAACTGTGCTCTTAGAGTATTAAGTGATGGAAATTTAGATGCTGAAAATAAAAGAATAACAAATCTAAATATACCCTTAAATGCCGCTGATAGTGTTACGAAAGAATATGTTGATAACTTAACAACCGACTGCAATAAAAAAATTACAGCTATAAATGACTTAGTCACAACCGTATTATGCAGATTAACTAATCTGGAAAATCTGATAGACTTTGCCAAATCTAAAAAGAAGAATGAGCAAAGTAGATGTAATAAACGAAATACATAAATATGCTAGAATAAATTTCCCGAGAAGACAAGTTATAATGAAAGATATAGATGACCTATGGCAAGCTGATTTAATTGATATGCAATCCTTTTCTAAAGAAAACTCAGGTTATAAATACATTTTAGTCATTATTGACACCTTTTCAAAGTACGGCTGGGCTTATCCACTTAAATTTAAAAAAAAAGAAGTTGTGTGCAATGCATTTCAAAAAGTATTAGACAGAGGTCGAAAACCTATAAACTTACAAACTGATTTTGGTACTGAATTTTATAATGATAAATTTAAACAATTAACTAAATCGTACAATATAAATCATTTTTCAACTTATTCTACAAAGAAAGCATCGATTGCAGAACGATTCATTAGAACATTAAAGTCTAAGTTATATAAAGAATTTGCTGTAAAAGGAAATTATAAATGGGTTGATGGTACCTTAGATAACATTATTAACGATTATAATAATACTATTCATCGTACTATCAATCGGAAGCCAAGCGAAGTCGATGGAAATAATAAGAAAATCTTATTACAAAGATATAATCTGCATAAACGTACGTTTCATTTAGTAAAGCGTTCGAGGCGATTGAAGGTTGGAGATTCTGTGCGTATAAGTAAGCATAAAGGAACATTTGAAAAGGGATATACACCTAACTGGTCAACGGAAATATTTACCATCATAAAAGAGAATAAAACTAATCCTGTTACATATTTACTTAAAGATATAAGAGGTCAACCTATTTTGGGATCATTTTATTCTCAGGAATTACAGAAAACAAAACATCCAGACATATATCTTATTGAAAAAGTATTAAAAAGAAAGGGAAACAAAGTGTTTGTAAAGTGGTTGGGTTTACCTTCTCTTGAGAATAGCTGGATTGATAAGACAAACATCATTCTCTAAATTGAATACTTATTTAAGGGGTTCATTCTAACAAAATATATTCATTACATGTAAGGACATGGTCAGGACAAGTGTCTTAAATTGGTTTATTAATCACTTACCCGTTGAGCTTCATCTACCTGGATACAATTATTGCGGACCTGGTACGAAGTTAGCAGAAAAATTGCATAAGAACAAAGAAGGAATTAACCAGTTAGACGAGTACTGTAAGGCACACGACATCGCCTATCAAAAATCTTCAGCTTTAACTGATCGTCATAAAGCTGATATAATACTGATGAAAATGGCAAGAAACCGCATAACGGCACCTGATGCCAGTTTAGGGGAAAAGATTGCAGCACATATTGTTAACAAAGCGATGTTAGCCAAAGTTAAAACCGGTGCAGGTTTGAGATATAATAAAAATAAACGTGCAAAATCTAGTTCTGGAATGGGCTTAAAGAAAAACTTGAAGTTTGTGATTGCACATGCAAAAAAACATCTGCATAAATTAAAACCTACATGTAAGAAAATGGCAATAAAATTAGCAGTGGAAGCAGCTAAGGAACTAGCTTCAAATGCAGATATAACAATTCCTCGCATCATTCCCATTCCAAAAACGGGTGGCTATATGCCTTTAGTTCCTATTTTCGCCGGGTTATCTGCTAGTGGAAGTTTATCTGGCGGTAATGCTGGCATCTCTAAAGCTATTAATGATTATAAAATTGCGAAAAGACGCTTGGAAGATTTGAAAAGGAAAAATAAAAAAGTTCAATCTCTATCTTTTGGAAAAGGATTGAACATAGAGTCATATAAAGAAGGTTTTGGAATAAATGTATCTGATAAAAAAAACTGAAAATGTGGCTACCCAAAAGGGCTCTCACCAATATAGATATTATGAATTATTCAAAAAAAAATATACCTCATTTCCGAGGAGTGTATATGAGAGATAAATTACCAAAGTATCCCTACCAAAAGGAATGCGGTATAATTAATTTAGATGATTCAAAAAATCCCGGTACTCATTGGGTAGCCTACGCGAAATATAATAATTATATTGAATATTTTGATAGTTACGGTAACTTAAAACCGCCAAAGGAATTAATTAAATATCTTGGATCAAATATTTATTATAACTATGACAATATTCAGCAGGACCATCCTTATAATTGTGGGCATTTAAGTTTAGACTTTTTGCATAAATTTTGGTTTAATTGTAATAATAATTAGAATTAAGAAATAGTTAAGGCGAGTTAAACGTATTTTGAGATTTTATTATGAGTAAAGTAATAACATTTACCAGAAAAGAGTCTCTTCTGGAATCGCATTTCCAACCTCCTTTAAATATAGAAGATAATAATTATGAGTGCGGCTTGATTTACTTCTCAGTCATTAATTCTATACCAAACATAAATCATAATAACAATACTTTTGCTTATGGAAAAGATAAAAAAATCATAATTCCAGACGGTGCTTATGATTTATTGGACATAGCCGACTACCTTATAAGCAAAGCAGTGGACTGTGATATAAAAATAAGACCTAATAATAATACTTTAAAATGTTTAATATTTTGTACTAGTACAATAGATTTCGATGTAGAGAGCAGTATAGGTGGTGTGTTGGGTTTTAAAAATATTAAATTAGAAGCAAATAAATGGCATGAATCTGAAAACTCAGTCAACATTTTATCCTCATCCGTGATACGAATCGAATGTGATTTGATAAACGGTTCGTTTACTAACGGGTCACCGTCTCACGTTATATATGAATTCGAGCCTAACGTGCCCCCTGGTTATCCATTCAAAGAAGAGCCCCAAAATATTATTTACTTTCCAGTTAGTAAAAATATCATAACATCGATAAATATAAAAATTGTTGATGAACACGGTAAGAGAATTGACTTTAGAAAAGAGAATATTAACTTACGCCTACATTTACGAAAGCAAAAATGATGGTATTTAATAAAAACTCAAATAATGTAATTAAACGTAGTACTACACCGCGAGTTGTGAAAGATCGTAGACGTATCAAATCCTGGAAGACGAACAAGCTTACAAAAATAAATAAAGAATTTCTTCGCTCCCTTGGATATAAAATATGAATATACTGAAGATCGCTGAGTTACCGCACTATGATAATTCGATCGAAAGCTACGAAATTCATACTTACAGCCCTTATAATAATAGTTTTAAAGAAAATGATGAAATTCGGATTCCCATACATCAACAAGATATTTACATTCTACCATCCGCTAGTTCTTTAAACATAGAAGGAAAAGCAATGATTATTGGTAAAGATCATAAATCTCTTAGTGCACCTGTAGAGTTTACTAATAATGCTATTATGTTTTTATTTCAAGACATCAGATATGAATTAAACGGTATTGAAATAGACCGGGTTAAGAATGTTGGAATAACAACAACAATGAAATCATATGTATCCATGAATGTGGGGCAAAGTAAAGTTGCAGCTATATGGGGTTGGAACTTGAATGGAATTAAAAGTAATGACGGGTGTTTTAATATTGTTATTCCGTTAAATAAAATAATGGGATTTGCTGAAGACTATAATAAAATCATTATAAATTGTAAACATGAGCTTATTTTGAATAGAAGTAACACTAATATAAATAGCGTTAAAATAGACGACACTACCAATGTACAGTTCACAATAAACAGAATACAGTGGCGAGTACCACATATCAAAGTATCAGATCGTGAAAGACTTACATTACTTAAACTTTTAGAAAAAGATAAACCTATACAGATAGCTTTTAGAAACTGGGATTTATATGAGTATCCCTTTTTACCTAAAACTACAAAACATTCTTGGTCTGTTAAAACAACTTCTCAGTTGGAAAAACCTCGATATGTTATATTTGGTCTTCAATCCAATAGGAAAAATAATAAATCGAAAGATTGCTCTTCGTTTGATCACTGTAAAATAAATAACGTGACACTGTTTCTGAATTCACAATACTTTCCATATGAATCCCTTAATCTGAAATTTGATGAAAATAAATATAATTTATTATATGAAATGTACACTAGATTTCGTCAGTCTTATTACAACCTTCCAGCGGATCCGTTGCTTGATTTGATGACATTTAAAGAAAAAGCTCCGTTATTTGTTATTGATTGTACAAGGCAAAACGAAAATATAAAAACTGGGCCGGTGGATGTTCGAATAGAAATAGAAAATTCTGAGGATATCCCTGAAAATACAACGGCATTTTGTCTCATTATAAACGATCGACTCATAGAGTATAAACCATTAAGTAATATAGTTCGAAAATTATCATGAACGCTATAGTGGATATCCAAGGTTTTAAAAATGATAACAATGAATTAATTTTAAAAGAACTTGCTATTATTTGTAACAACCACATTCAAAGCTTTTTAATAAAACCACCATTTCCATTTTATGATTTAACAAAAACTGAACGAAGACATGTAAATTGGATTGAAAAAAATAGAGGAATATACTGGAATCAGGGTTATATACCACATCACAATTATAAGAATATCATTCAAATGATTTTAGATGGTAAATCTATATATGTTAAAGGAGTTGAAAAACGTGAATGGTTAATGAAGATGTTTAAAAACAACGCTGTTTTTAATTTAGAAGATAAAAACTGTCCTAGTTTAATAAGTTTACATCAAAAATATATGTTAAGCGATGATTTATATTGTTGTATGTATCATTATGATATTTGTGCTGTTAGAAATGTAATATGTTTAAAAAAATGGTGTTTAGAAAATAATTTAATCAAAACTAAAGTATATTGTACTAAGTAATTACAATAAATATGTTTTTATTAGAAATAAATTTTTTTAACAATCTTGTGTTTCATTTTTATAATCTTCGATTATGTGAACCACATAAATAAAAAATTAATAAGAAATAAATTCCCTATTCATCAAATATGTTTTATATGCATTTGTGGATATAAATGAATCTATTTTATTGCATCTATTCAATTACGTTTATGCAAGATTTAAAATGGATAAACCACTGTGTTGTATACTAATAGAACATTTATTTAATAAATAAATTTGAATCTTTTAGAACAAACAAATTTCATCTATTCATTTACATCTGTCTAAGTATTCTACAAAAATGCATCTTTCAAATAGATGTCATGCGTTGTATTTTAATACTCATATTTCGTTTAATTAATAAATTTTCATCTATTTGAATATACAATTAGTATCACTTATTCATTAACATATATTTAAATAGACAAACTACACCTTTCAAATAGAGGCGATGCATTGTATTCAAATAGAACACCTTTTCAATAAATATTTTTTCATCTATTAGAATAGACACGTTTCCTCTTTTCAAAGTAGTAGGTAGAATTGGGGTATCTGGATCTCCTGTGATCCAGATGCCCCAATTATACCTACTACTCTCACCTGATTGTAAGTGATGATGCAGTCTAAGATGGTAGCGGGCTAACCTGTTAGGGACATGGCAGTTATATTAAACCCATACCCTTATTCGGTTTCTACACGGCATCGTACCGGAACACTAAATCGCTTGCCGGTAGGTACGTCTTTGCCGGTAGGGTGGTATCTAAGCCTCCCCCCAGGGATGATGACAAATGAGCATCAGCTTATCTTACTAATATTATAAATGCGAAAATTTGGATGGATGTATCACGCCCAAACGGCTGAACGGATCTGGTTGAAACTTGGCACAGAGATAGATTATAGTCTTTCCAGACTATAATCTATTTCTGTGCCAAATTTAAATTAAGTTAGGTTAGGTAGTTAGTTAGGTTTGCGCTATTCCTAATTTGTGCTATTCCTAGCACTAATTAAAGAGAACCAAAAACCCTCAAACCACGAAGGAGAAGTCGCGGGCATTCGCTAGTTTTTTCTAAATTGGTATGCACAGCTATTTCTAACATGGGTATAAAATAATGTCCTCCCGACCGAATTTCGGCCACGGCGACCAATCTCCAGAGAGATTAGCCATCTGCGCGGGAGATATTATTAAAGTGCACAAGCGTGTGCTTATACACAGGTGCACTCTCTGTTCAATTATTCTCAAAGCCCAATGGGACGGAAAATTTGACACGACCGGAGAGAGATCACGTGCGGGACCGACGGCTTTAAGTGCTCTCCAAGACACGGGGGTAAAACACCGTCAAATTCCTAACTCAGAATTTCTTGTCAAAAATAAGTACTTAATACTCAATATCATTTATTCAATATATGTACACTGTAGGTACACTTATTGACGTTTAAAATTACTTACATGTAAAACATGATGGTGATAATTGGTTACGGTATCTTAAAACTAAAGCTACTAGGGTTCCAACCGCCCTGGTCTGAGAAGAGCCCACAACAAACTCAGCCGGTTTTTTTTTTATTATCACCATCTCACAAATCATCTTAACTAAGGAACTTTCAGAGCCATAGAGCAAATTATTGCCAAGTAGTAGTTTAAGTAGTCCATTAGACGCGACCCGGGACTCGAACCCGGTGCCTCGTCGGCTGCAGTCGAACACGTTATCCAATAGACTAACGAGGCAGTTACATGGGTATACAGTGAGTTTATGCCGGTACGACTTGCACGCTACTATATCGACTCCTGTGATACCTATTTGGTACTACAAGTAATACCTATTTGGTACGGCAATAATCTTAGTCCTAATAAATCAATCGCACTCCATTGTACCTAGAACTTAGTTATGTTCTCCATTAATCATCTGATATATATATAAGATATCTATACTGGATATTGTTATTACATGCCGTTAACTGAATTGAGTTTTTGATCAAAACTATGAAATTGGCGTTTTGTCGTACTGGCCACTTTGATCTCAAATTCTCTTCTTTGGTTAGGAATTTCAATTTCAAATTTATACAGCTATTTCCTCATGCTTTTGTGCTTTGAAAACCTTAATTCATTTGTTTTTCCTTCCTCTTTTGGTTTTTTCTTTGCGTCACTCAGTTTACAAAATGGAAAACTTGAAATATCGCGTTATTTACGAGTACGAGTTCCATCATGGCACCAGAGCTGCAGAATCGGCTCGAAGGATTAATTATTATGTGTGTGGCGGCGGTGGCACAAAAGAAAATACAGTGCGTTATTGGTTCCAACGTTTTCGTTCTGGAAATTTCGACCTGCAGAACAAGCCCCGTGGACGGCCGGAGATCAAAGTTGATAATGAAGACCGTCGCAAACTACGTCCGAGCTAGCTACAGGCTGCGGTGTTAGTGATAAAACTGTTTTAATCCACGTGAAGCAAATTGGGAAAGTGAAAAAGCTTGAAAAAAAATCTCAAGAATTGAGTGCAGCAAACCGACAAACGCGCGTCGACTGCTGCGTTACATTACTCAAACGGCACAATAATGAAGGGATTTTAAATCAAATTACTACCTGTGATGAGAAGTGGATCCTGTACGATAATCGGAAACGCTCATCGCAATGGTTGAACCCTGGCGAACCAGCCAAATCCTGCCCCAAGCGAAAATTGACACAAAAAAAATTACTTGTAAGCGTTTGGTGGACTAGTGCCGGTGTCGTTCACTACAGCTTTCTTAAATCTGGCCAGATGATTACGGCGGTGTATATTCTACGTCATTTATGTCAGCAACTGCAAACCATGATGGAAAAGCTAGCTGCTAAACAACCGAGGCACTTCAATCGCTCTACGCCACTGCTGCTTCAGGACAACGCTAGACCACACACTGCACAACAGACAGCTACCAAATTAGAGGAGCTTCAATTGGAATTTCTAAGAAATCCACCGCACTCCTCGGAGCTGGCTCCAACAGATTACGATTTTTTTCGAAATTTGGATAACTTCTTGCAAGGGAAAAAATTCAACTCTGATGGGGTAGTCCAAAGCGCCTTCAAAGATTTTATTGATTCCCGTCCGATTGGTGTTTTTAGTAAAGGGATCAATGAAAGTACCTATGAGATGGCAAAAGTGCATAGATAGGATAGCAATGATACTTACTTTGATTAAATAAATATATTACATTAAAAAAAAACTACTTTATGTTCCTACCTTACAAAACGCCAATTTCATATGTAAGGACCTAATATTTTAACTATGAAACTATTTTAACTATTTGATAGTTTATACGTTAAAATATTATATTTAGGTAGGTATACTGTATATCTATATCCAACGTGCGTATCACAAATTATGTTTTCACAAAATAAAACCTACCTTCTTATCCATCTTTAGAAATAAGTTTCAAAATATTCGATTTCAAAGATTAGAAACTCATTAAGAAAGTACGAACTGAATCGCAACAGATTGACGATAAATTAACAAAATGAAAGTATTTTCAATTTTCGACTTCGGTCTGAAATATTTGATCGTAAATTTCGATTACGAAATATTACTATGTTTGTTCGAAGTCCCTACTTTTAAAACAATTTGCCTTGTTTCATTATTTTTGAGGCTTATTTATGAATTGACTAAAATATAAATTTTTAGTACGTAGTATAAAAGTCACGGCAGAGACGGAACTTTTATCATTTAAAAAATAATCAGGGCTTTTTTATGGTTATCTAATTTACAAACTTGTGTTTTAATAAAGTTCATTGGTTTACTGAATCTACAGTAATTTCACTAGTAATTTTTTTTTCATGCATGTAGGTATTAGGTATTTCCCTCATATATAGTTTGTTGCTCAGCATAAAAACTGCTTTCCGTTGTCATTAAAAAGTATTACGATTGTACTGTACTAATTTTGACTAATAAAGTGAATTAGAAAAAATATTTCCCTTTGTATCGTTTGTAATTCAGGTCGTAATACCGCGATGGCTATCTCCCGGGTCGGCATGATTATAATAATGAATTACAACAAAACAGGTCCAGCAATACCGGCCCGCTATAACTCAGATGCGTATCGTTCTATTACGTGTGAAAAAGCTAGTATTTATGGCGTTTTACTGTTATTGCCTATTGTAAACCTAATTTTAATTTCGAAAAGTTTAATTTTTTTTAAAATGAGTTTCACGTAATATGCACAAGTACGTAATGTAAGGTTTATTACTTCGATAGTTGTCAATTTGACTTAAGTCACGATTTTTTATTAAATTTGAGCTGGGGCTACATTGAAAAATATTATCAGACGAGATGAGACTGTAGAGAGAAAATAATGTTGCGACAGGAGGTAATACTGGATTAAGTGTTCACTGGGTGATTAGAAATTTATATCGGTTGGTGATAGTTTTGTTGATTGATCGGTGGAATTGGAAAAGTGATTTTGAATGTAAGACGCCACCGAGTTTCTTGCTGGTTCTTCTCGCTAAGCCGTGGTATTCCGAACCAGCGGTAGATTCGCTTTAAATTGCTAGTGATATGAAAGTACTCGTACTGCAGATTAGAAGTTTTTGTGAGAATGATAAGGAAGTGATGAATATATTGTTTTCGTGCAAGTTTAGAGTATTATTCCACGGAGATACCCCTCTGAGCCCTTCAGTAAGCTTGAGCCACCAGTCTACCACATTAGTCATTATACTTCGGAAGAAGGCATCATCACTGCTGACAAGGCTGCTCTAAAGTACCAACCGCATCGTGAACATGTTTGTGAGGAAGATGGACTGGACATAGATGCTTGATGCCGATGCTTGGCCTCACCAACACCTTATTTTGGTGTTGGTGAGGCCACAATTGGGTATTTGACCATTAGTCAAATCAGCAACTTTTTTTCAAACGTCAAAACGCGTGCTTAGTATGGGGTTTTGTATGAAATACTGAATAGTGACGTCATCAAAGTTCGACGCACTCTTTTACTTAAATCAATAGTTTGAAATAGTTATTCAGCATGAAACTAACTGGGGACGCGGATATTATGACTTTTAGGAGATTCTCTATTTCATAATCACTAAAAAAATATATATTTAAATAGTTGTCAAATACCCAATTATGTCATATTTTTTTATTTTGTCTTTTGTATGCGTTACTAACATTAGTTATTAAGATTTAAGTAAACTATACGGATACTAACAAGATAAGCCTCAGTTGCTAGAAGTAAAGATTATTTATTTATTTAGTAAGTGGTGGAAAGTGGCTGAATGAGAAAGGCTGATCGGGTTGGCGTTTTCAAATTCAAATGTTTTTTTTTATTCAAACAAACTTTAACAAGTACTTTTGAACAGTCAAGTGAATCTACCACTGGTTCGGAATGACATTCCTACCGAGAAGAACCAGCAAGAAAATCGGTGGTTGCTCTTTTTAAATAATTCATTTACAATTATTATATCAATGTTTATTTATGTAACCGCTGTTTATTTGGAAAGGTGTATGTCCAACAGTCCAACTCCAAGTTACGGGAATGTCAGCATTGCCATCCACTAGGGAGGCCTGTTAGCGAGTTTTTTAGAAAACCCCAATTAGGTATTTGACAACTAGTCAAATCAGCAACTTTTTTCTATGAAATTTTAAGTTGTGACGTCATCAAAGTTCGACGCACTTTTTTACTTTAATCGATAGTTTTTAAAATGGTTATTCAACATAAAACTAGCATGAGACGTGGATATTACGACTTTTGGGAGATCCTTTATTTAATAACAACTAAAAACAGAATTTATTTCACTAGTAGTCAAATACCCAATTGTTTTAACCCGACGAGGTACCTACTCAAAATCACGCACACCAAAAAATTGCAGCCAAGCTTACGCGCAAACTAATCAAACAATAGCTTAATTACATATTCACGTTTATTCAAATTCATACCCCGTGGCGAGTATAATTAAATGAATTTTTGAAACAAATTACCGCTTGGTCCAAAACTTATGTGTATAAACACGGTATAGTAATCATCCAGTTTAAAATCAGAGAGGTGGAATCACGGATAAACCGTCATCAGCGATGATGCCGTCATGATTGTGGTTAGTATCTGCAAAACAAAATTAAGTTATAAGTAGTTTCGATCCCTCAAAAATAACTGAGCTAACCACTGAGAAGGGATTGTTTTTTCATCAATGGAGTTAAACCGAATAGCGCTACCCACAGCAGCTATGTCAACAATTGCCATGTTTTCTTATTTTTATTAATGACTTTCGTGGCAAAAAAATAGTAAGAAACACGACGCTGAAAAGAGTAGTATAGTTTCCCCACCAGATGGGAATCAATGACGGTCTGTCTTTGCTTCCCATACCACCACTACACTTTTTTTTGAGGGTAGGCGCTCAAATTGTAAACACACGTTTTTTTCAGACTCTTTAAGTTTTTATGTATTAATTTATAAATATAATATTTTGGTGTACTACAATGTGTTAAAAGTGCCTCTTTTACCTACCTGTCAGTGTTTCCTTTCAAATTTCAAGTGATTTGTGCTTCTTTATTTAATACAACCACTTGTTAATAACTTTCACTACTTGTCAACACATTATTTTTTCTTTGACAATGGATTCCATCAAACAAACTATATCTGAGCTTAGCGCCCACTTTAATACTAGGATGGAAGAATTTCAAAAAAGTTTAATGCAGGGCCCAAGTTCAGCCACCACTTTGTCTACTGATATAGCAGCGCAATTTAGTTCCTTTAGGAGCTTTGTGATGGCGTCACTTGAAGGACTCCAACTACAGGTCCAACTCCTGTATAAATCCCATGATGAAATGGAGATGAGGAGCAGACGCAAGATTTTGCTGATTCATGGCATACCGGAGAGCAAAGACGAAAAAGTAGAATGTGCTGCCACTAAGGTGCTCAACGGTCGCTGAGCTTGATGCTATTCGCGCTCCAACCCTTGCTCTGTCGACTGGCGTTGGTGCGCCCACGTCTGCTCCAGGAACCCCTAAAGTTGCAGCAGCTCCTCTGAATATTAACTACTCCTTGGTGTATACTACAGTCCTTCTCTCCATATAAATTATTTCCAATCGTTTGAAACTTTGCTTGAACAATATGTACCCACAGTTGACCATACAATAATTATGGGTGACTTTAACACGTGCCTCCTCAAAGGAGATGCGCGTGCAAAACGTTTATCTGACATCGTAAATAGTTCCAACCTGCTGATGCTCCCTTCCTCGGCTACACACTTCTTTCCGAACTGCGCACCTTCTCGGTTGGATTTGATATTGGTCTCCTCTTCAGAACATGTCAATTTACATGGTCAATTTCCAGCTGAAGCGTTTTCATACCACGATCTGATTTACGTCTCATATAAAATACGTCCTCCAAAGGCGAAGCCGACAATTGTCATGCGACGCAGCTTTAAGAGCTTTAACAATGATAAATTTCTACATGATCTTCATAACATAGACTGGGACGCTATCTATACTGTATCTACTGTGGACGATAAAGTCAATTTATTTAACTCAATGCTAACCGAATTGTTTGACGTGCATGCACCTTTACGGCCAATTAAGCTGAAACACTTGCCTGCTCCCTGGCTGACTAAAGATATAAAAGTTGTAATGGCTAAACGCAACTCAGCTAAAGCTAAATTTAAATTAAACCCTACCGATGAGAATCTCATTAAATACAAAAAACTTCGGAACCGTTGTAGTAAACTTTGTAGAGATGCGCAGCGCAATTATATACATGACTCCATAGACAATGGCAATCCTGTAAAAACATGGAAGTTTCTGGCTTCGCTAGGTATTGGCACCTTAGCCTGTATCGGTGAATCGGCTAGACATTATTTCCCTCCTTTTAGGCTGGTGTCCCTCAAGGGGGTGTCCTGTCACCTTTACTCTTCGCTATTTTCATTAATACAATTTCCAATTTCCTCTCCTCTTCCTTCCACCTTTACGCCGATGATCTGCAAATATATACTTCTGTACCTGTAGATCAAATTACTGCTGGAATAAGTAAAATTAATTCAGATTTATGTAAAATAAGCTCTTGGAGTAAGTCGTATGGCCTTAATATTAACGCCAGTAAATCACAGGTCATCATTATAGGCAACCCAGCACAAACCCGTAAGGTTGATGTTAATTCCATAGAACCAATGCTGGATAACACGATTTTGCCCTTTAGTGACACCGTTAAAAACCTCGGCTTGATTATTGACTCCTCCTTCTCCTGGAGACCGCAAGTTAACCACGTCAGCCGACGCCTCTTTGCTGCTATCGGCTCCCTGAAACGCTGGAAGAATCTCCTTCCAGTCAAAACTAAGATATCCTTAGCTGAAACACTCCTTTTACCTATACTGGATTATGCTGATAGATTCGATTCATATTTAAATGTGTAATTTGTGTAACTTAATAATAACGTGTATTCTATTGTGCCACACTACCCTACACATCTTATTCGATCCTCTCACCAAAGGTTGCCTGGTAGAGATTGCTCAGTAAGCAATAAGGCCGCCTTTGCATACCTAGTTTATAGTTAACTTTACCTTGTATTTTTCATGTGTGCAATAAAGTATTTATCTATCTATCTATCTATCTATCTATCTATCTATCTATCACTACAGCCTATTGACGTCCCACTGCTGGGCACAGGCCTCCACTCTCATAGGAGTGAGGGAATTAGGAGCTTAGACCCACCACGCTGCTCCAATGCGGGTTGGCGGGCTTTAACTACTATTATCATGTTAGGGATAATAACCGGGACCGACGGCTTAACGTGCTCTCCGAGGCACGGGGGTGAAACACCGCTACCTTCCAACTCCGGGCTGGCACTGAGAATTTCTTAATTGAAAAACCCAATACCTAACAATTATTATGCACGACCGGGAATCGAACCCAGGACCTCATGATCCACAGTGGACTACGCTAACCGCTAGACCACTGCCTCGTTGGTCTAGCGGTTAGCGTAGTCGACTGCGATTAATAAAAGAAAAAAGTGTGTGTGTGTGTGTGTGCAATTCACACACAGCAGAAGTGAAACTTCAGAAAAGTAACGAAATAATGAGATAAATATAACTTGTATTCTATCTCATTCTCTCACACTCTAAATACTGTTATGAATATGTTTGTGTCTTTTTCGTTTCGTTTCTCGTTTCATCGAATTTTCAAATAACAATGATTCTAATAAAGTTTTGCTTCAAAAATTTCTGAACTGTATAATTGTTAGGCTATCATATTACCTACTACATGGATTTAAACTCTCAAAGTTGGGAATAACAAAACTTTCCATTAGCAATTTGGGCGTTGGTGAAATTACGAGCAACTTATAATTCTGATGCGATTAAAGTGGAACGAAAATAACAAGTTCGGAAATGTTTAAAAACAAACATTTAATTTCAGTTAAATCCCCAGATTCTGGTACAGCTTGTACCAGAATTGATTTATTTTACAAGCTAACGTAGCCTAAATTCGCTTGTGCGACATATCTTATGTGTGACACATTATTTTACTAAATAAACCTTAAAAGGAAGGTTATATACCCTTTCATTTGAACTGTAGTAGGTACGTTGGATCACTTTGCTCAAATAAGTTTTGCTACCCTTTTTGAGCTATAGGTATGTTTTCAAATCAAAATCTACCACCCAGTTCGGGTTGCAGACTCTATCGTCTTTTCTAGTCAAATATAAAATATATACTAACTCTAGCAGTTTTAAAAATCTGAAAGTTTGTATGTTTGTTACTCCTTCATGTCACAATGACAGAACCGATTTGGAATGGAGACAGCTAATAGCCCAGATTAGCAACAGCAAAACTAAATATTTCCTACGGAAATCCAATACCTTTTACAGGCGAACGAAGTCGCGGGTATCGCCTAAGCTATTAATTGTAATAGTACCGACTATTCGTTTGTACGGGAGCAGATGTTAACGCTCGACCGTAACAATAGGATGTTGTGTTCCGGGACAACTGGGTGGTTACTACCATCGCTTAAAGCAATATTATTTCAAAATGAAAGTTTTGTGCCAAGTACCTTGACGTCTCTGTAAATAAGGATTATAATTCTAAATCACAAACGTTAACAATTTTTTAAATTAATCGTTTAAAAAAACGATTTAACTGATCGTTGTATGCCCTTGTTCATTCATTCATCTTGGGAAGTCCTATATATAGCGTAATTCAGAGAAAACTTCGCTATCGCGATGCAGGCTCCTCGTGTTCTTCGTGCGCTACGAGTAGTGCCATCTATTGACCTATGTGCGGACTGCGAAGACTGCCAGACGTTGCCTACCATAGTGTAGATATCGGCTTAGTAAAAGCATAAAGGTATATCCCTATCTCACTAACTCTATCTTAGTGCAATGATAAACATTGCAGTCTCGTTTATAGTCGTATTTACCGTGTGGCTGCGTCCGACTGCACCAGGTCAAGGGGCGGCTAGGGGGTGCGGTGTACGTGGTGGGTGAGGGGGGGGGGGGGGGTCGGTAATTAAGCGAACTTCACCCCATTTCGCAATTAGGTCAGGTATCAATCTTGGTACTATAACAACTAACAAGCGATCTTTTCCGCGTCTCAAGTCGTAGTTTATGGCTTCGGAAAACAATAGATATGACCTGACTGTGACCTTAAATTATTTTTCATGGTTCGAGTTAAAGTCAAGGAACATCAGAACCAAATAGTCTCTAGATCGTGGAAGTCGTTGGGTTTCATCAAGCGTAACACTACCGATTTTAGAAGAACCGAGTGTATCATTACATTATATAACGCGCTGACTCGGAGTATCCTTGAATATGCAGTCTCGGCATGGAACCCGCACTATAAATCACATATCGCACGAATAGAGCGAGTCCAACGCTCCTTCACGAGGTACCTCGCTTTTAATGATAAATCCTGCCCTTATAGAGCTGACTACGAAACGCGTCTAAAACATTTAAAAATCCAACCCCTTGAAAAACGAAGGCTTGTGGCTGATCTAACAGCATTGTTTAAAATTGTCCACTGCAGTTTAGACTCTCCCGACTTGTTGAACCAGATTAACATACATGTTCCTCGCCGTCCTCCCAGATTTCCCCTAAAAACACCTTTATACCAAGCTTTTCCAAAAGTAATCTTGGCAAATACTCCCCAATTAGTCGATTTATTAATTATTATAACAATTTGACGGACCTTGACATTGATATTTTTCACGACACTTTAACTAGCTTTAAGAAGAAACTTTATTCGATGTAATAAATTGACTGTAACGGTAACTTTATGGATGAAATGTTTTTAATTTTTTATTTAATTCAATCAATCTTTAAATTATCTGTGTTGCATAAATAATAAGATCTAATTTAATTGTAATTACATAATTTAATTTTATTGTTCCTAATTTATTAATTTAATTTAAATTAACTGTATAATATAATTATTCCTAATCACTGTTTTAATATTCTTTGTTTTTGTACTTAAATATTTAAAAAAAAAAATTATATTGACCGGATAATCTTTAATGCTGTATATGCCTATAATTAAGTATTGCATTAGAAATAGACATTATTGTATTATTTTAATATTATTAATTGTTTGTGCAATATTTGTTGGTATATCAATAAACAAAAAAAAAAAGTGTCATTTTCCAAGGTGTCACATGACTATTTAATGTTGAAAACTGTTATTATGCGTCTTATGACAGATTTTACCATCTCGGTGTAATGTATAAACTTTTAAAGATGTTTTGACAGACTGTCTTGTATTGTAGAATGCTGTCGAAATTACAAATTTACTCGTCGGTCGGTAAACATTACTCGGAGATGAAGAAATCTTAAACGAAATTGCATCAGTATGGGTATGTGTCTTATCACATAGGGGTATGAAAAATAGTTTACGTCTTATTCTCAGACCTACCGTATATATACACAAATTTCATAAGAGTCGGTTTCGGAGGGGTTTTGTTACAAATACTGTGACACGAGTATTTTACATATTAGATTAACTAACAAAAGCAGTTACAATACGAAACTCTATGAACTTTAAAAATGTATGGCTCTTCAGAATAAGAAAATAAAATAAAATTACTTGCTAACTAAAAACTAAAAAATTAACTTTAGATTAAGATTAATTATACCAAGCCATACGAAGACTCTCTTGCAGAAATTTCCTCTGGAATTTTATAATTCTCAGCCCATTTTAGTTTCGCAACTAAAAAGTTGTATGCGATGCAAATTCCTACTTGTCCGAGTTTCATTTAAAATGTGATACAGAATAAACTAGTGCTTTGTAACTTTTCGCGTTCGAGAACCTTTCACCCGCGTGCATTAGGTTTACATTTCCGCAAGCTTCACTAGGAAACCCCTTTCCCGATAACAAGCTACGCTAAACAAACTTCTAACTAAAATAAATCGTAACAAATATGTTTTTACAAACCTTAATTTATTCTAAATGAAGATTTTTAAAACCAAAAAAAACAATGATTTTTGTAGCGCATGAGGTACGGCTAGCGTAGGTGCGTACTAAATTAATCTAGATATGTACCCACTGGCTGACTGGTCTGTCACTGGACGAATCTGGCTACTTGGCATGCATATAGCTAATATATTATGACGTAGACATCTGCCAAAATAGGATTTTTGAAAATTCAACCCCTAAGAAGATAAAATTAGGGGTTTTAAATCTGTGCAGTCCTCGCGAATGACGTCGGTCATAAGCTAGTAAAGTAGTTTGCGGGCTGAGAAGTTCCATCCTTCGATTCCGAAGTTCTTCATCATAAATCATTTGGCGATATTTTAGCGTCGACGTTCGAGAACTTAATAGTAATTAATAATTCGAGAATTAATTAAATTAGAATGTTTTCCGAACCGGTGGTAGGGTTTTGACATTTTACGATATAATGTGACATAAGGCGCCATACTGCCACGCTTAAAGCAATACTTATGCAATATTACCAAAATTGGCAGTGTATCAATGTGACGAACCTTAACGTTTCTAAGATAAGGATTATAATTCTAAGACATGAAAGTCTACAATAATGAACCAAATAGCTTTTTAAGCTTAGGCAGTATAACCCAAGTTGTTCTACGCGAAATAATAAAAGAAATAGGTACTACATGGTCTAATTCAACGCTCGCTGAATAGCGTTTATTCCTGACCTACGTTACGCCACCCGTCTGAATGTGAACACAGCTTAAGCTAGGTAATTAATAACCCACAAACAATAGGCCACAGAAGCTAATAAACATACGTAAACGTCTACGTGATGTATGTACGCCATTATGCTCACTAACCTATACAATAGAGAAATCTTTGATTTATGTAAATGGCCGATAGGGGGCCATTGTAAGACGGACTCACAGAACAGGGAATCTGCTTAAAACATGGACTTATCATAATATTATTTTACAAGTTGTTATGTCTAATTTTCTACTTCCAAACCGTTTTTTTCTTCAAAATGGAGACCCTTGCCTTTAGCGATTAACTACCGAATTGGAAAACTAAGAAATTCCTATCGATACCGAGCAATCCTTTCGTTTGTAAGAAACGAGCGAAACGCTTTTGAATAAGAGAAAATCAGAAGAAAAACTAGAAAATTTGCTTCAGTGATAATATCTTATTCCTTAGTTTTCACCCTACTTCTGAAAGCGTGAACACTAGACACTACTGACAGGACATGAAAAATCACCAGCGCGAAAGCGCAAAGCCAACATCTCATGCGAAATACATCGCGCAAGTCTGTACAGGGCGCACGCCGATGTGTCCCGCTGTCGTTTTATCGTGTCCTGTCGTAATTATGTGTGTTTTCGACCAAAGGAGTATGTTTTTATCAGTATTTGTGTTTCGGCAGGCAAACCGAACGAATTGACTTAAGTACAAGTCGGGCCACCCACCACCACACCTATTAACGTCCCACTGTTGGGCACAGGCCTCCACTCTCATAGGAGAGAGGAAGTTAGGAGCTTAGACCGACCACGCTGCTCCAATGCGGGTTGGCGGGCTTTAACGACTCATGTTAGTGATGATAACCGGGACCGACGGCTTAACGTGCTCTTCGAGGCACGGGGGTGAATCACCACCAACTTCCAACTCCGGGCTGGCACTGAGAATTTCATAATTGAAAAACCCAATACCTAACAATTTTTATGCCCGACCGGGAATCGAACCCAGGACCTCGTGATCCGCAGTCGACTACACTAACCGCTAGACCAACGAGGCAGTTCAAGTCGGGCATACACCTACAAATAAACTGCACGCTTTACGCACGTTTTTTTCTGACGGATACCAACAAATTTAACACAAGCACTGAGAAATATCTGTACCACAGTTAATTTAACACAAGCACTGAGAAATGTCTGTACCATAGTTAATTTAACACAAGCACTGAGAAATGTCTTTACCATAGTTAATTTAACACAAGCACTGAGAAATGTCTGTACCATAGTTAATTTAACACAAGCACTGAGAAATTTCTGTACCGTAGTTAATTTAACACAAGCACTGAGAAATGTCTGTATACCATAGTTAATTTAACACAAGCACTGAGAAATGTCTGTAACATAGTTAATTTAACAAAAGCACTGAGAAATGTCTGTTAATTCCATTATAAGAATTTTATGCTGCATAAATATAACTAACAAGATGAATAGAGAATGTTGAAACTAATTATAACTATGTCAACCTTTTCAAAGCCGGATCAAAAAAAAGCTGCTATGAATGCTCACAGCTCGGGATGAAAGGCTTCGCCGGCTGTAATTTCCGTCTTCTTAGTGCCATTTCATTTTTGCATTTTCAAATTCCATTAAAAATCGACTTGCAGGAAGGAAGCAGGAAGCGATTTCATTCCACTGACTGATAACTAACGGCTTATCGAGACAGGAGCAACGTTAAAGTGACTATTTTCTTTTATTAAACCTTTATGTAGATTATATAAAACTTTTATAGTTTTATGTATCTAAATAAAGGTTTATTTATCTATGCAGAGAGGAATTGCGCGAGTTTGACGTAAATAAAAATTGTTTTTTGTAAAGGGGATATGACACGATACTGGATGCAGTGCTAAATTATCAGTGGGCTACGTTAGCAAGGTAATTAATTATGATCATCACATCTCATAGTTTATTGACGTTCAAAAAGTGTACAGTGTATCTAAATAATAAATTTTAATGTTAATGTCTAGTAATGTTCAAATTAACGTGTCGTCCAACCTTCCTCGGCTCAATTTAGTACCTACCTGGTTATATGAGCATTTCTGATGATATATGTGATGTAATGTAAGTATAATGTAATTTAATTAAAAGGCAGTTCTTGCTACTACGTGTACTTATAAATAAATTAAAGTAAAAATTCGCGCAAGAATTGTACATCATCACACAAAGAGCTAAGCTTCTGCAAACTGAACGTTTACTATCAAAATCCTTTTTAAATCTGTCTTAAAGGAAGGAAATGGTGGGAATTTTCCAATTTTTAAAGCTAAACTTAAAAGACGTTATGCCAGCTGTAATTTCCATACTTCGCAGCATCGTTGTTAGCTTTGAAAAGAGTTTTTTGCGTTCATAAAATCTATTCAAATTTTTATGGGATGTTATCCTACGCTACTTGTCGATAATAAGCGTGTTTTCTGATATTATTAAAGGAAATTCGTTGAAAGTCTCGCTTTTAAGGAAATTCAAAAGGCATAAATATAATTAGGTACGAGTTAGATATTTAAATTCCTCATATACCTACATTATTATCGCCTGTAAAAATAATCTTATTTATCGTAATCTCGTAAAACATGTAAAGTCATAAATTAACTTAATAACATAATTTATGTTACCGTTTTTTAAAAATTGAGATAAACGTTAAAAAAGAATTCTTCCACACTAAACTAATAGAGTAGAGAGTTCTTGTTTCTACGTGGATTAAGGGCAAAAACAGGGATTAGGGAACCTACAGGACAAAACGTCCGCGCTTCGTATGAAAAACACATTTATTTTGTCGCGCTAGTATTATCAGCCACCATAAATTTGTCCATTTGTGCTTTCGCCTTAAAAGTATTCCTCGTAAATAATGTTTCAGAAAATAGTGCTCTTATTTTTTTGTAGTTTTTTTTAGTAAGAAGAGTCTTGTGTACTGTAACATTTCAATGAATTCACGGAACGAACCTCAATAAACTAAGTTCTATAACCTAAAAATAGATTGTTAGAAATACCAGCTATTTCTTTTTTTGCCCTTTTATTATTCCGCTTCATTTGTATCAGTTGCTAAAATATAAACAGGCTCACATAAAATTCCGCAGCGGATCCGCGGATGTGCGGAATTGCGGATGCAGGTCACGTGCGCGCGGATAATGAACGCCGCACGAGACCAGTACCACAAGATTTCAAATGACACCTAGTATGAACGTTGATCATGTTCTAGCGATCGAACACATTGGCGTTAAAGTAAGATTAACTTTATCTACCTTGTTTTAGATCTCATATTCGTGTATCACAGGCAACGCTCCAAATAGAAACGTTTCGATATTAAAATCGGATGAATAATCGAGACTTTACCTCAACGGATTTGGGTCCATTTTACTTTGACGCAGATGTGTTCGAACGCTCAAATACTATCAACGTCGGTGTGATTTAAAAGCTAGTGGTACGGGTAGGTACTGAGCGGATTCGTGTACGATCGGCCTTGAACCGGTTAGGCCTGCTTCTGGGTATAATGTAATTTTGTTAAAGTATTGTAACAAGGTTCGTTGTATTTGCGCTTGTTATTTAGACAAGTCTTATACTTTTTGTCGATATATTTGTGTATAATTTATTATGTTTTTATACTTACGATAGTAGCATGCGTATCCTCACAATAGGAATGGTGAAAGTCATAATGCAAAGCGCAAGTCAACTGCGGATTTTCCTTCACGGTTAAAGCAAGTGATTTTTAAAAACATATTCACACTTCGAAAAGTCATCATCATAATATTTTTTATTACTGAATTTATAAGTGCAAAAGTTTGGATGGATAGATGTTTGTTACTCACATCACGCCACGCTGTGATATCAGACGCGACGCCAGATCTGGATAAAATTGTGCACAGAGGTAGATTACTGTCTGGATTAATACATAGGCGCAAAACCAAAGAACCTCAATCCACGCGGACAAAGGCGTGAGCATTAGCTAGTATAATATAAAAAAATCATGTTTATCCTACGGACTGCCGCAGTGTAAAGTTTAAAAATAATTAGTGGTTTGAAGCCTGGATCCTCCAAATAGGAGACCGACTTCATCGCAATATCTGAATAACAAACGCAAATAACTGTGTTACTGCAACAAATGTCACAGTGACATACGCATACCGATATAACGATATAATACGTAACACCGTGACGATATCGCGCATAATTAGCGAATTCGGCGGGAAATTGCAAAGCAAACTCTCCCCAATTTTCGGTCATCAAATGGATCGGACCCGCGTATATACGGACATCTGAAATCGGTGCTATTTCCAACTCATTTCCACACTTGTGAATCGTTCCTTGATTTGTTCAATTCGGAGTTTAGTGCCGTCGGTAATGGCGCTGTAATTATTTTCTTTATGATGATTTTAGTGTGATTATTTGGTGACTAAGCACCTAAAATTCTTCTTGATCATCAGCCAAGTAGCATCCACCAGGACACAGGCCTTTTAAATTGCGCTAACGTTGCCTTTTTCTTAGTGGCCGCGAATTCGTCCGTGTGGATTAAGGTTTTTGATTCCGGCAGGAAATCTTTAATTTTCCGGAATAAAAAGTAGGCTATGTCCTTCACCGGGATGTAACCCACCCCAATACTAAATTTCTCATCAAAATCGGTTGAACAGATGGGCCGTGAAAGCGTAGCAGCTAGACAGACGGACATTCTTTCGCATACTAGTATTAATATCTATCTCTAAAATTTTGGATTCAATATAGGTACTAGATGATACCTTCGACTCGCATGGATTTCAGTTTTCTGAAATTCCAGGGAACTCCTCAATTTTCCCGGATGAAAGTTGCCTATATTTTTCACCGGAATGTTACCTACCTTCATACCATGTTTCATCAAAATTGGTTGAAAAGACTGATTTGGGTTAAGAAAAATGTTTACAGTAAGCTACTAGTTTTAGAGAATTAAAAAACTCAAACCACGCGGACTAAGTCGCGTCCTTTATCATCTGGTAAATAATAAAAATATCCAGCTGTTCCCTCGTTGACGCGCTGTATTGAATATAAAAAAACTTACACAACATTTTACACTGGTCCCAGTGAAATTCCGTCATCGGGGCGGCGTGTGGTTTACTGGGGCTTTATTTAGATACAATATTGTAAGCTGAGGATTATTTAGATGAAAACCGTTAAGTCCTGAAAAATTTAGTTGCAAATATTATACAAGTAGTGCTTGACTGCAATCCCCTAGAAGCGAGTACTGAAACATGTTAGGTCGAGCGTGCCTACCCATAGAAGGTGCACTTCTATTTTGAAGATTCCAATAGCAGCTTTTTTTATACGACTGCCTGAAAAAAGGAGAATATTGTTTTCAGGGTTCATGTATGTATGTATGTATGTATGTATGTATGTATGTATGTATGTATGTATGTATGTATGTATGTATGTATGTATGTATGTATGTATGTATGTATGTATGTATGTATGTATTAATAAAAATGTGAATAAGATTCTATTTCACAAGTATTGAAGATATTTACTAACATAAGACACTTGTTTCAGGATAAAGAAATGAAATTCAAGAATGGAATACATTCCCTGCGATTAAGAAAAGTAACGATGGTGTCAGAGACGAGGTTATAAAAGGATGCGTGCGCATCTGCTGCGAACTACATTCTCACCCGTCGTTGCGTATCGTTCTTGTGTGATTTTATTTTCTCGCTGTAATATTTTTATTGTTCATGTTAATAAAAGAGTCAGGAGAGCTTTTACGTCTTTCTTCTTCAAGTATCCTCTAGAAATTTGCAAGACAAGATTAATTTTATTTTGACAGGGCAGTCGTGTTTTTTAATTTTGTTAATTATAACTAACAGTGTGTATTAGAAACGCGATTTCTGTGGAATTGGCGCCAGTTTAGAATGTATCTCCAACTATTTTTGGCTCGTTCACTATACTTCTTGAATCTTCTGAATTTTCAACCTCAGTCAACTAGCCATGTTGATGTAGGCTCTGGGATCTTTGAACAAACAGTTCTGGGTCTATTTCTTCTCTATTCAAGATAGTATCCAGGGGATGTACTATCAAGATTGCCTTGAATATAATATTATGGTGAAAGATTCAATGAAATTATGCAAGAATATGCCATAATTTTCTCGGATACAATAATAGATTGTTTTCTTCAAATTGTTTACAGCGCAAACTTGAGGTCGATTAGTACTACACGCCCTTGAAAGTGTTTACTCAAACTCAAACTATGTTTATTCAATTTAGGTTGATATACTACACATATTAACGTCCAGTTATTTATAAAATATAATGGTGATAATCAGTAACGGTATCTTAAGCCTAAAGCTACGAGGGTTCCAAACGCGCCTTGGTCTGAGCCCACAACAAACTCAGCCGGGTTTTTTTTCTCGTTATTACCATTTCACAAATCATCTTAACTAAGGAACTATCACAGCCATAAGATCAAATCATTGCCAAGCTTCCTTGTCATTTAAGTAATCCATTACATGGTAATAGGGTTTTTTTAATGAGATTACGTTTAACATTAACTTTGAACTTATACTACACTCACCCATCTGATATGCTGTTTGTTAGCATTGATTGGCATTGTTTAACTATTAAAACAACGATCAGTACAAGTGCTGTTAAGCATAAGGCTAATGGGGACTCTTATCTAACCGTTTAACCGACTCTATACGAACTTATGCGTACAAACTACATATAAAAACTATATATAAAAAATTATGCGTACAAACTTAAACTTACAACTTTGTATAAAACATGATTTTGCTTTTATCTACTAAAGTCATCAATGTTTGGCTAAAAAATACGACCCTCTTTAGGGCGATTTGGAGCTTTGAAAGGATTTTAGGGAAACTTGTCAGACAGCGTGATTCGGTATTTTTTACGGGCGGCGATCATCAGTCTTGGTTTTTTCATCGACATAACGGTTATACCGACAGAGAATAGCCGAAAGAGCCTTGCTACGCTCCTAACTCTCCTGAGTTCGGACATATCAATTTCTCTTAATTCCGTTGCCTTATCGTTGCCATTTGCCACAATGTTATTCGCTGGACACGTTTTATATTGACCACTTTGACGTAATATTATTATGCTGCAGTTTCATACGCTTAGATTATAATAAACTAGCTGATGCCCGCGACTTCGTCTGCCTGGAATAAGTTTTTTAATTCCCACGGGAAATCCTTAATTTTCTGGGATAAAAAGCAGCTTATGTCATTTTCCAGGTCCCCAACTATACCCATGCAAAAAATGCTTTGTTGCGGCGTAATTGAAAGACAAACTAACAGACCAATAAACCAACAAATAAACACACACAATAATATATATATTAGTATGATTCGTCCCCTAAAATCAGTTCACTAATTTTTGTATTAATTCGAATTTTACCGGCAGCTCTTTTTATACGACTGCCTGAAAAAAGGAGTATATTGTTTTCAGGGTTCATGTATGTATGTTTGTATGTAAGTATGTATGTATGTATGTATGTATGTATGTATGTATGTATGTATGTATGTATGTTAGTTTGTATATTCCACCATAACTTTTATATGCCTGAACAGATTTTGATAAATGAGGTATCGTTAGAATCCCTAGCTTATTCCGGGTGACATAGGCTAGTACAATTAAAAAAAAAATTGATGGGGTGACCACGGTCCCGCATTAAAGACTAAAGTTGAAAAAAAAAATTCGAAAATAAGATTAATTATATAATCATCATCTAGAAAATGATGAGTAGATTCCAAAAATATGTAACACTGTAAAAATATGTTCAATATCCAGTGATTCACAAACAAATATAATTTAATAAAAATGTGAATAAGATTGCTTCATAAACAGACTAGACGAGTAAAAACCAAATTTACAACCAATCGAATAAGCGGTGGTAGTCCAGTGGTTTAAACTTCGGGTGTCTCGGGTTAGCTTTTCTGACTTATCGGAGCAATTTGCGCTAATATCACGTGCTTTATCGGCCAAGGAGAACCTGGTGACAAAACCTGCGTTCCTGACAGAATACTATAACTTGATAGGTACTGGTTGACAGGTCTCAAAGGTATATGAAGTCTGCTCCCACACTCGTGTGGACTATGGCCTAAACCTTTCTCAGTTTGAGAGGAAACCCGTGCTCAGTGGTAAGCTGGTGATAAGTTGAGGTAATGATGAACCAAATTTAATGAAGGGGTTTAGTCCAGTGTTTTAAACTTCGGGTGTCTCGGGTTAGATTTTCTGACTTATCGGAGCAATTTGCGCTAATATCACGTGCTTTATCGGTCAAGGAGAACCTGGTGACAAAACCTGCGTTCCTGACAGAATACTATAACTTGATAGGTACTGGTTGACAGGTCTCAAAGGTATATGAAGTCTGCTCCCACACTCGTGTGGACTATGGCCTAAACCTTCCTCAGTTTGAGAGGAAACCCGTGCTCAGTGGTAAGCTGGTGATAAGTTGAGGTAATGATGAACCAAATTTAATGAAGGGGTTTAGTCCAGTGGTTTAAACTTCGGGTGTCTCGGGTTAGATTTTCTGACTTATCGGAGCAATTTGCGCTAATATCACGTGCTTTATCGGTCAAGGAGAACCTTGTGACAAAACCTGCGTTCCTGACAGAATACTATAACTTGATAGGTACTGGTTGACAGGTCTCAAAGGTATATGAAGTCTGCTCCCACACTCGTGTGGACTACGGCCTAAACCTTTCTCAGTTTGAGAGGAAACCCGTGCTCAGTGGTAAGCTGGTGATAAGTTGAGGTAATGATGAACCAAATTTAATGAAGGGGTTTAGGCTCGTAACACAAATTGTATAATGTAAGCGTGCAATCAATGGTGAATATTTCATATAGCACTTAAAAAACACTAGAATATTCATCGCCACTATTCATCGCGCAGTCGCGCGACGAAAGCGGCGTCACACCGACAGATAAACGCACCCGTTGTCCTACGTAAGCGACAAACGCGACGCTGCAACTCGATACGACGCGTGGCCTACGATGTCGCGTAGACAAAATCATTGTCCCGTCGTATTGCGTCGCGTCGCTTCTGTCACTCACCTAGGGCAACGGGTGACAGATTTACTGCGAGCCCCGACCGAACGAAGGTTTGAGTGTGTTCTCACCGTAGGCGGAGTATTATTATTAATATTTATTTATTTCGTAATTATAAAGATGAGGGACGAGTTATGACTAAGGTCGTTTTCATAACTAGTAATAACTCGTAACTTAAACGTAAGAAAATGACTGTTAAAGCTATTTAACACACATTTTTTTACGTCAAGTTAGCCCTTTACAGCAATTTCAGCTGATGGTACTTAGGTGATGATGCAGCCTAAAATGGTAGCGGGATAATGCGATAAGGGTATGGAAGTTATATATTAGACCTATATTCCTAATCGGTTACTTCACGGCATCCTATCAAAACGCTAAATCGCTATGGCGGTATACGTCTTTGCTGGTAGGATGGCAACTAGCCACGCCCGACGCATCCCACCAGGCCAAATCATATAAAGTTCAGAAATTAAGAATTCCTGCCGGCGATTGAACCCGGGACTTCCCACTTATGAGACCACAACGCTCACCACTCCGCCATCCTTGGTGTTGGTCATCAACGGTTGACGAGTTAATTGCAATTGTAAAGCAAGGTTGCCAAAATTTCACAGTAAAGACTAAAAAGATGTCACTGATCAACAAAACTAATTTCTCTGATGGAAGCAAGTAAAACTCTTACTCCCGTAAAACTAATATTGAGTAAATTGTAGAGTCACCAGACTGAAAAACAGGTGTTGCTATTTTGTCCCAGTCAACGACGTCTACGTAAGTACTAGCACTATTTAATCCAATGGTCCGCGTTGATTAAGACCATAAACGTATTATTATGATTAAGACGTTGAAAAAGGTTTACTTCTGTTACTGGAAATAAGAAATCCGCTTTTACAGAGACCGTTACCCATGATCAATTTCAGAACCTTTCAGATGTTATATATAAATACGCTTTTTTCGGAGCTTGTATTTTGCTTCAGTGAATTGGTCATTACTCAAAAAATGCCCAATAGATTATGTTTCTGCTTTCACCATACAATTTTCTAGGAATTATGTATAATTTATGGCCATCCGTGTAAAATATACGAGCATAAAAGCTTATAAGAATGGTGAAATAGAATAATTCAAATACTAAATACCACTGCATCACCATTTGCAAGCAGGTCTGATTGCAGCCAAGCGCTAGCCTATACATGAAAAAAAACAAAGCTTAAAGTTATAATCAAACCAACTGAATAAGATGTTCCTATTTTAACAAAGAAAGTGAAAGAATCCTTATTGATTCAGTGTAATAAATAAACTAACAATACACTGTTATTTTTTTTCTAGGAGTTCCTAGCCGGTTCTTCTCAGTAGAATCTTCTATGCGAATCTGAAGAGTTTTGACATTTCATAAGTAGCATATTTAGGAAAACATATTATTTAGCATTATTATACATGTGTTAGAAACACATATATAACTTTTAAATCTAAAATATCTTAATCATTATTTCCAATGATTTTTTGCACTATTATCTTACTAATCAATAGCGAGCAACAAAAATGATAAAATAAGAATTATAACAGGGCTGGTCGCGCGGGCGCCATCTCCAAATCGAATTATCAAGAAGGAAGAACAGATGCTTGCAATATCTCAAGTAGGTAATGAGTTGTCAAACACAAATGAGTTGTCAAATGTAAAAGTCAAACACAAAGTGTAATGTTAGTGTAACCCGTTAAATAATACACTGTCTGTTCAAAAAGTATCGCGAATTTTGAATTTCCGCGGGCTACGTATATTTGATTTTTGATTTTGCTCGATTTCGACCAAAAACAGCATCGCGTTAACATTGCTCTGGAGATGTTGGACTCGGTCCGTGACGATCCAAATATGCTCCAGTGGGTCATAACTGGTGACGAATCATGGGTTTATGGTTATGACGTGGAAACCAAAGCTCAATCATCCCATACATAAAGCTCGTATAGCTGCGGACCTTGCTGGAAAGCGACTATTCCCGCGCAACTCGCATGATGCATCTCAACCCGTGTTTGCTCATTGGATAATTCAGCCAGGGATTGGCTGAATTTATGGTATTCTTGCTGCATCAATGGATTTTGTCCAATAGTGGAAGAGAGTTATCCAATCAGAGGTGATTGTGATCGTTACACTGTAGCTGTCAGAGATACGCGGTTGCCCAGCTGATGTTCAACGATATTTCGACGGGTTATAACCGGTTTTAGTAAAAAATCCGTTTGCAAGTCTACTAAGCCCCTTCCACACACCCGGGGGGCGCTCGCTGGTCGCCCGGGCGCCGTCGCCAAAGTGAATTATAACGCCGGGAAAAATAATAGCGGAAAATGCGAGCGAGGTGAATCCACATCTCAATCGAAGCTCTCTGCAACAAATAACTTTTATTCCCCACAATTTTCCAGCCGAAGGCTTTGTTGTTACGGTATTAACAGGTTTTGTGTAAGTAATTGATCAGTTTGTGAATCCTTTCAGATATTATTATAAGACACGTGTTTTTGTTTCGCTCTAACCAATCTTTTGATTGGTTCATGTACTTTATTATTTAAATACTAGATGATGCCCGCGACTTCATCCGCGTGGATTAAGGTTTTTTGATTACTGCGGGAATTTTCGAAATTAAAAGTAGTCTATTTCCTTCCCCATAATACAATCCACCTATGCACCAAATTTCGATAAAATCAGTTCAAAAGATAGGCCGGGAAACCGTAGCAGACAGACAGACCGACATACTTTCGCATTTATAATATTTGTATGGATGATAATTATGCATTCACTGCAGCTATTCAAATAATTTGAAAGATGTTCCATAGGTTATAAACGCTTTATTCGGAATTAGTAAAACCGGCCTTGCAGGCACTCGGTTTTATCATATTAATTAAATATTCAGTTGTAAAAATCATATTTTAGTGAAGTTTTAAAATATAGAGATGTCTAGCTCAAGTGTAGTTTCTAGACCCACTGATTTACACTGTGAGTTGTATTATATATTGACAGTCAGTTTCTAACACCAAAAGTTATACAGTAATTAATAAAATCAGCCCATCGTGTTTTAAATTAATTGCTTACTTAAAAATACTGATAAAAAGTTACTAAGTACTTAATGTTGACGTTCAAAAAGTGCACAAAGATATAAATGAATTTGAGTTCAGATTTATTTTTATAAATTCAACCCGGACAATTTAGCTACCAAAGAATAATTTGGAGCTTTATTTAATAACAGAAGAATATTCTTTTCCGGTACATTAAATAAAATAACTTTTGGTTTATATATAGAAAAAGCCAACTGTTATAAAGATAAACGTTTTTGTTAGGAAAAAATATTGAAGTTGTAAAATGGCTATGAAGAAAGCTGTCCGGCGGAAAAAGATCGCATTAAAGTGATATTACAAAAAACCGAGTCGCCATCAGCTCGGCGGAGTGGAAAAAAACTGCGAACAAGAAGCTAAAGAAAAATAAATATACCCTTAGGATAAGTTCAAACTGAAGGTCCGTATTTACAGAATCGTTTTCGGACTCGTCACTACTGGAGGTTATGATCACATCACAGTGCGGAGGTTAAGCCGTAAGAGAAACATACAGACATACACTCAACATTATTGAAAGTATGGATATGATATTCTTTTTATTTTATCTAAATCTAACGCCATACATCCTTCTCATGATAAAGTTAGAGCGCTCTATTTTATACCATCCCGAAGGAATATGTAAAGAAACTCATATATTTTCATCCACTTGCAGGTTGGAGGAATATCGCCAATAATTCGATTTCAAGTTCAGTTTTTGGGCGTCCCCGGAGGAGCTAAATCAAACTAAAGCTATTACTAAACTCGACCTCGTTAACTGGGCTGTTTCGAAAATTTATTAGTATCCAATTTTACTAGTTTGCAACTCTATTTACAGAACCTATTGTTCTAGTAAACTTGTGGCGAATTCGACCATTACATGCACTTCACATAAAAGTTAAATCCAACTTTACTGAGGAAAAATCGAATTGCTTCATCTTACATTCCATTGTCAGCACATTTCCTACATGAAATAAAAATATTTAATTTTCAGTGACATTTCACTACTGTATAGTGTAAAACGGTTTCAGTTCTTAACAATAAAAGACAAGTTTGTAACAATAGGACACAAAAAGGCGCCTATTTACTTTGGAAAAGTAATGAAAATTCAAAAAATATCTTGGAAAATAGAAAAGGAGCATTCGACATAGAACGCGCGCGAGTTAAATGCAGAGCTTTTGTATGTGTCACCATACATTAGCTCTGCATTCAACTCGCGCGCGAACTGTACTTGTTGTGACAATTTTAAATTGTTTCCTAATACGTTCTGTTATTTGCTTCCAATTTTAAAAAATATAGTTTGATTGTATCTAAACGAAAATATCAGCGCCTTAGAAATAGCAAAGCCTACTCCAATCTGGCAAAAACTGGAGATAAGTCTCCAGTTTTTGCCAGAGAAGGAAATAATTCTCAAATAGGGATGATGACTCAATCAACTCAGATCAAATTCAAAAATCTAATTTCAACGCACTATTTTCCTTTAATCTATAGTTTAAAATGGTTATCAAACTCAAAATTAAACGAGAATTTGAATTTTAGGTCTTTTGGAAGACCCTCTATATAGTAAACAATAAGAAATAATTTATTTTTGACATAACATCATTCCAATTCACGCCGTTTTCTGCTGATATCATAAAAATTATGTACCTAAATATTGGATAGAATCAGGCGTTACTTTGCGGAAGTTCATGATTTAGCAAGAAAAGATTACAATTATTTTGCTATGGATTATAGCAAAATAATTGTAATCTTTTCTTGCTAAAACTATGTAAGTTGACAGTTTACTAAAAAACAATGCAAAGTGCCATTTATTTAAATTTCGCCTGCTTCCAAAATCCAATCTACGAGTAACCTAGAGAACTTCTTGTGAGCCGAAGTACGGGCAACTATCAACTAGGAGGTCGTCTTGAACAGTTTCCCGTTGCTCTGAATCGCTCTAATAACAGCTGAGTCTACATAATTGAGTAAGTTTCGATTGCCTCTAACGTGCAGCGCTTCACTGTGATTGGTTTAATCAGGTATGGAGAAGTAACTTCTTATCGACCGAATTTCGGTTACGGTGGCCAATCTGTACACAGAGTGGCCAACTCCGCATGTGAGCCCATATTCTGCCTCGTTCTGAATGCTACATCGCCTTGGTGGCACGTGGTAAATAGAAGACTTTCACCAGACCAGACCACTTCAGACAATTCAGAAATAACAAATTGGCCCCAATGTCGACCCAGGACTCCCCATTCGCCTGACTTGTAAGCACACACCTTTGCGTCAAGGGGGTCGTCAAAAAAGTGTGTTTGCAAACACGGGTTGAGCACCCGTGTTTGCAAACACACACTGTACTCTTGCTAACTATTTCTAGGATGGCTGATTCAGTATTAGGGCTCTCCTCTGGTGGGATAGTGACAGTCTGCCCGCATGCGGCTGGCCAACTGACTACCGGCGTTCAAAGACTAGTTACCAAAAATGAACAATAAGTAGGAAGGCTGATAATAGTATGGCATTATGATAATGAGTAGTACTTGTGCGATCAGTATAAAAACTGAAGATATCCATCGGTTGGTTCATACGATATGGTCGCTCAAAAACGTGTTATGCTTACAAACCTGAACGATCACTAGCTCAAGCGTCGTCGCGTTGATGTGATAATAAATATAAATACCCATACAACCGGGAGGAGAAGAGGCGCAAGACCAACAGCTTTACGTACTCGGAGAATAGGGGTTGAAACACCACCAACTTCCAAATTCCTTGTTGGTACTGAGAAATAGTTACTCATTCCGAAAAACCTACCTAACCCATTTATTTAAATATTGTATTGAGTATAGTTTGGATTTTATGACGGAACCGATTCTCAGTTAGGAAAAAACAAACATTCCTACACATAACTTCTTATAAATAAATACCTATATCCTATAATAATTTACATAACATAAGACCCCCTCAGTTCTAGGTTAAGATCGCGATTCTTACTAATATTATAAATGGGAAAGTGTGTCTGTCTTACTGCTACGCTTTTACGGTCACCTGTTCAACCGATTTTGATGAAATTTGGTATCCCGGGAAAGAGCATGGGCTACTTTTTATCCCGGAAAATTAAAGAGTTCTTGCGACAATTGAAAAAACTTAATCCACGCGGATGAATTCGTGGGCCTCATCAAGTTTAGTTTAATCCTTCAAAGTTTACGAACATAACTAGGCGAAATTAACGAAGTATAAAATGCCCCTGGGTCTGGCAAAGTTTTCCAGTAGCTTACCACCTGGAAACCAACCAGCGATTACTCAAACGTTGAATTGGAAAAACTCTTAGCTTGCACGTTTCTATACCCGGCGGGATTTGGAGAAAGTCAAAGGAAAAGTTATAATTTGGTACATGCAAAGTTTTGGTTAGGATTGATGTAATAAATTAATATGAGGCTGAGGTATAACAGGTGAGTTATACTATATACAAGATACATAACTTTATTATATAGGTAAAGGATTCAAGGAAGAGAATGAAAAACAAAAAAATGTTCTAAATGTAAATGCGATGATATTAATAGATCTTCTCAAGCCTTTTCTCATACGTTTAGGTATGTACGATGCCATAAACGTATGAGAACGGATAAACGAAATTGAGCTCTAATTCAATGCCGTTATGGTTTATCTTACTTTGACGCCGAACTTTGACGGTTGGATCGGCAATTCTTACACAATCGGGGGGAAGAAAGGTTTTCCGTAGTCCACCACTTAGACCAAGTGCAGTTTAACAGATTTAACACACCTGCAGCTCAAAATTCAAATTTTTCTTGTTCTTTTACACGTGCTTTTGAATCGTCAAGTAAATCTATCATTGGCTCGTTCAAGAACTCGCAGGCATGCAGGTATCCTCACGATGTTTTCCTTCACTATATTTATTTTATTAAAATGTAAATGACTCAGGAAACTAACTAAACCACTAGGCTATTCATCATTTCAAAGAGAAAAAGTTTGAAAACATAATATCTAGCATTCCCATTAGATATTAACCCAAGAGCCAAGGGCTAGCTGGCAGTAAAATAAAAACTTAGTAATGCAGTTGGATTATTTCTAACATACGTTTTGAGTGACCTACTTACGGCGGAGGAAACTATAAAAGTACGGCGAGTAGAAATAAGCGAGTATAAAATTCACTTGGGGCCGGCGGAGTTCGGGAGCGGCCATCCATCCAGCTGGAGCGGGCGGCGATAACTCTTGAGGAGAAATCTTAAAACGCTACGCTCTGAACACACTCGGATTGAATTGTTATTGGACCAAATTAATAGGAGAACTAGCGCTCAATAAAATAAAATGTAAATGCCACATGGCCAGGCCAGTTTGATTACGAAATATTAGGATTTAGGATACTTACGCTAGTTTTAATACAACCTTAAAGTAGCTTTAAAATTTTACTCTAACCATCACCAGCTTACTACAAAATGACTCGTTAACTTAACTGCCTCGTTGGTCTAGTGGCTAGCATGTTCGACTGCGGCCGAAGAGGTCCAGGGTTCGAGTCCCGGGTCGGGCCGTAACAAGTATTGGGTTTTCCTGACAAGACATCCTCAGCCCGGAGTTAGGAAGTTGGCGGTGTTTCACCTCCGTGCCTCGGATAGCACGTTAAGCCGTCGGTCCTGCGCCTGATCTTTCTCCGGTCGTGTTGGATTTCCCGTCCCATCGGGCTATGACAGTAAAGGAACAGAGAGTGCACCTGTGTACGCACACATACTTGTGCTCTATAATATCTCCCGCGCAGATGACTAATCTCTCTGGAGATGGGCCGAAATTTGGTCAGGAGTACATTATTTATTATTTTATTACTACAAAATGAAAAAATGCATAGACCACCACGCTGGCCTGCGGATTACCAGACTTCAAACACCCATGATAATATTATGGCGAACTCTGATATTTTGCCGTTTTCATTACAATGTTTTGTTTCACCGATAGGTGATAGTTAGTTAATTGCGTTTTGTACTCAAGTCAACAATAACTTTAGTTTCGGTTTGCTTGTGTACAACAAAATACTGAGAATAATATCTATCACACGTTGTGGTAAATATTCAAGTGTCAGCTTTGCTTTTAAATTTGAATTGAATTTTTAGAAAAGATAAAAGATTTTTAATTTACTTATTGACGAAGGTTAAATTAAATTGATATTTGACTCATTCAATATAAAATACTCGGTTCCTTCTTAGGTGGGGCCGCCATATTGGAAAAATTTGCATAAATACTAGTATTTTGACAATTGGAAGTTAGTTTGTTACCGACAGATTCAGCGATTAATGAATAATTTTGTGTTTAGATCGAAATTTGATTTAGAGCTTAACGATAGCAATCGTGGCCGGATCAAATGAATATTTTCTTTAAAGTTAAATCACGTTTTTACATTAAATCGCTCATGTATGTTTTAAAGAGAGTACAAATATATCTATTGAAAAGCAATTTAATTATTGCCCACTTCTGGAATTATCCTTACACATGAAACTATAAAACTGGTGGCGAGTGGGAAGCGTAGGTAATATGAAATGTAGTCGAGAGCGGCTAAGTCGGTAAAGTTTGCCAGAGCGGCTATCTATTCAGCTGGAAACGAAACGACAATAAATCATCCATGGCATTGGAGCGGATCTTGAAACTGGTCGCGTATACGCCCCTTTACCCTTTCGGTTTGGACTTAGGCATCAATGGATTTAGGTCATTTTCTTATTATAAACATTTACCTGAAAATTGAGTGGCCTAGTTGCGACAACGCATATCAGTCGATTGTGATTGTAAAGCAACGCTGACCCAAGTCGGTAAATGAGTGACCAAATTTGGAAGCCCGAATTTGGCTTTTCGTTTCCTCCATGCCTCGGAGAGCACGTTAAACCATCGGTCGCGATATTTATTACTAACATTCGATATTAATCGTTAGAAACCTTGGTTAGAAACCTAAGAGTTGAAGTGGACCTCTCAGTAGAGTGGTATTCGATAGGACCTGGGAACCCACTGCATTATTATCCCTTCAGCAATGAGGAACACGATGCAGAGAGACGCCTGTTTTTTTTTAAACCGACTCTTTTGCCTAGCTAGAATCTCACCGGCATCTAATTTCCTTTTGCCATATATGAAATGAAAAAAATATTTAATAGGTACGAAAAATCTTAATTATAACTGGCCTGTGCCGTAGCTACGACCGTATATTCGCTTTCAAAAGAATTCATAAAAACATAAATATCTTAATCGACGCGAATTTATGTTTCCAGGAATTCTTTTGAAAATACTCAAAATCTTTTATAATTTGGAATCCATATCTTATTATATCTACTGGGAATTTACTTTTATTCTACTTTAGCTCAGTTTTGATTAATACTTAGTCAACGATTCCAGAAGTAAATAAAACATCTCCCGCTTAATTTCATATTACTTTAAACGTTTTAAGGCTTAATAATATTTACTTTAATTTAAACTTGCCGAGCTTATTTTATGTTCACTAACTTCATAAGAGTTAAGCAATGTTTCATCTCGATATCTCTTACCAACTCTCTGATAAGTGATAACTGAATCTGAAGCATTCGAAGTGTTTTTCCCTAAAAACAATTTCCATTTCGGAATCCAGATACATAAAAACTTCAAACATTTGAAACGAAATTTGGACGATCGCATTCATATTTTCCAAGTGGAATATTTTATCTAAAAATCCAAAGCGAGGTTATTCAGTGGAATTGTGAAACTTAATCAGAGGATCGGTTGTTCACTCCCACTGGGAGGGTTGGCTGCTTTCCAATAGGACCTTGCTCTTTTGAAATCATTCATCCACACGATTACAGTCTTTATAGCCACAAAGGTTAGGGCCGGTTCGGTCCGAATGTTTTTTTACGTTGTGTACACCGTACTAACCACTGATATTCCTAACGCTCGCTACATGTAACGGTACTTTTATGTAACGCAGTATTGTATTTGGAATGGCCATATAGATGGGCTGTCCATGAAAATTGCGTGGTTATTATTGTTAGGAGGAATGGGGAAACACATTAGGTGATATCAGCTCTGTCTGTTGCTGTGAGTAATTACGCACCATTGCAAATTTAATGAGTAGAAGAGTAGGTGGTTTTGAAATCACATTGGAATTATCAAAATGTTATCATTCGACCACGGTTTTCTTAAAATCACATTATTAAAATGTTATCATTTTATGATAATTTATTACTCATCATCTTCACCATTATTATTTAAATTCATAAACGGCTCACTATAGAGAGTATCCACTCATAATGAGAAAGGTTTGGTCATAGTCCACCACGAGGCCATTTGCGGATCACCTGACTTCACATACCTTTGAGAACATTATGCCGAACTTGCGGGCAAGCAGGTTTCCCTCGATGTTTCCGCTTAACATTATAGCAAGTGATATTTAATGACTTAAAACTTACATAACTCAAAAAAGTTAGATGGACGTGCCCGATGATCGAGCCCCCTACTACCCAAAAAGGAGGTCACACGTCTGAACCACTAGGCTACCACTGCTTCGCTATCACTAGTTATAAAGAAGCTTTGGTTTGTCAAAACATACTTTATATTTACTTATGTGTTAAAAGTATGTATCCAGCCCTAAGCTTTGCCAATTAAGTGTTGATGACACACCCTCGTTTTGCTGTAACACGTACATCCTTCAGAAGTGATGAAGAGATGCGTACCAAAACGCAGGGAGATGCTTCTGTCACAATCTTTCGCATAATGATCTACCCCCTTGCGTGGTATTTATTTATGCTAATCCACCATGACTATTCAACTCCCGCGCGCCAAAAAGCAACGCAACCTTTTCTTTTGAAGGGGAATCGCCTCATGCAGTGCTCAGTTCTACTGAAAATATATAGGACCACTGGGCCAAAAATACTTTCATGAAACTATGATTCATGGCGCATGTGTGAATTGAATGTGAATTGTTAATGTGTGCGAATAATTGAAACTTTTGTTGGACATCAAAAGAGATAGGAAAGAAAAATGTGGGTATTGTATATTCTGAGTGTTGTGTTGCGATAGGATTAGGTTTATACCTTTGTCAGGTTGTGTGGTAAATTAAATTTATCGTGCATGTCAAAGCTTTTTAAATTTTTGGCACATAGACATTGAAAGTCAGCGGCTTTTTTCAACGAAGCTACTCGGATGTTTCTTTTGCATTTGTGCATTGAAGCCAGAATCTCGTAAGGACGGTACGATGTTGGAGTAAAATAACTTGAGCGTGCTTTTTCATAATATATTTTAATAACGGGAAAGCAGGCACCATACAGATTTTTGATTTTCGGCGTTATTTGTTAAATTAAACTACTTGTAGCGATGATAGCATAATGGTTTGTACACTGGCCTCCTATTCATGTAGTCGTTAGTTCGACCTTGGATTCCTCGTGTATACAATTTTACTTTTGGAGTGAGGACACTGATATTATGTTCTTCACTATGTTCTCAAAGGCGTGTGAAGTCTACCTATTCGTATTTGACCATCATGGTGGACTACGGTCAAAACCCTTTTCATCCTGTGGCGATATTTGTACCTACTCAGTAGTGAGCTCGCGATGGTTAAGATGCTGATGATAATGAAGTTCCTCGTCCTTGAGAACTTTTTAATGACCAAATAAGACTTTAAATAATGAGAATTATAAAACACAATGTCTTAGCTTAAGCGTAGTGCTTGAAGCCTATAGGAAGTATAATATAATATGCAGCTCGGATGATAGCCCATAATGGGATAGAACAGTGTATTATGCGGGAAATACAAGCAAAACAAAACATGTTGTTTCGTACTTGTACTTTATATTTAATACTTCACATATTATGTTAGTGAACTGTAATCTCGATGGATGACTAGGAGGAGAATATTAAGCCCCACTTGTGCAAGGCCGTTAAACATATTTAATTTAAATTTTGTATGCCTGTCCTTTTCATGTCAACCCCGTATTAAAGTCTGATCCAATAGAGATTAGCTTTTTTAACTTTATTAACGTCTGATCACTTAGGTATACTCCACCACCAACTTTCTGACCCGGTAGTCAAAATTTTAACAAATTTTTATGCCTGTTTAGTGTTTGTTTTTATTTTATTTTTAATATAAACTAGCGATGCTGTCACCGGGTGAGATAAGTTTGTGGGACTATAATCTCGTCTGCAATTTAACCAGTAATGATTGGAAAATCTAGAAACTAGTCGTCTTTCAATACTCCCATCCCTATTGGCTATACATTGGCATATAAGATGACGTGATCAGACGTTAAAGAAGTTTAAAATAAATGCTCATCTCTATTGGAACAGACTATAATACTAAGCTTATCAAAAAGTAACAGAATAAAAAAAAAACTTTATTAACTGATAAAGACAGTGTTTAACTGACAGTGTTGAGCAAGTTGACCTAAATCTCAATATTTACGACTAATAGGTTTAAACAAGTTTTGTCTTTGTTAACAGTAAAAATGAAAGCAAATTTAGCTGATCATACGACTAGTAATGAAACTGAAAATACCCCCATTTTATTTTATCGTTGAATGTTATATCCTCTATTACGCACTAGTAGGTATTGAAAGCATTAATTCTAATACAAGAACGAAATAGAGGTTATCTACATCCAAAATAATATTTTCAAGGACTAGAAGTTGTAGAAACACTAAAATTTAAGCACCTACAATTGTAAGGAGCCAAGACTGGGGCGATAAAAGCGACAATAAAACGTATTACTTTTAATTACGCCTTTATCGAAACTGCGGGTTATGCCACCGCGCGTTTTGCTCGCAAACCTGTTCGACTTTCAACCTTATTTTATGGGTGACAGAGGCTTATTTATGGGCGGTATCGCGGCTCGTTAACCCCAGAGGAACGCTTTATAATCGGTCGGATAATTAAATGATGTTGGAGCGATCGGGAATACTGCCCTTTGATATGTGCTGTGTATTTAAATGGCATATTGGTTACACCTGGGTATTATGTAAATTTAACGTTTTGGATATGTTACCTGTAGCAGAAAGTAACGTTTTTTTATTGCTAGCAGACTTGGACTGCAAGCAACAAACCGCGGGATCTCTTTCATTTTCCGGGATGAAAAGTAACCTCTCTCTTCCCCGGGATACAAAGAATCCTTAAACCAAATTTCATCAAAATCGGTTAACAGATGGGCCGAGAAAACGTAGCAGACTGACACACTTTCGCATTTATAAAATTAGTAATTTTCAGTAAATAAAATAACTAAATCAGTGTTTTGTAAATACTTTTTCTACATATAAAAGATCAAAGAACAACAATGTAATCATTTTGTAGTTCACATTTGACCCACACTTACCTTCGGGGGTAAATTCACGAACGCGGGCGTATCAAAGAGAGAATAAACAGAGAACAAAGCTTAGAGCTTCAAGTAACGCCGTGAAGTTGCCCCGTATCGTATAACTTAACGGTTATAGCAGGAATTTTCACCGAAAACACCGACTTCATATCGATCTAGATTTAAATCATTAGTTTGATTGTTTGCGTGTTTAAATTAGGTTGATTAGCACAATTTAGTATTCATTCTTATAATATTATAACATAATCAACTGCACAGAAAGCTCAATCCACGGATATGCGTCCACCTATTTTTCGCCAAATCAGGAGAGTTACCTACTCTACATACTGGGAACTCTTTACTTTTCCAAGATATGCCAAGCCTATGTCTTCTCCGAGTTCAAAAGATGACCCATTAAAGCGTAGCAGACAGACAGCCAGACACACTTTCGCATTTATATCCATACTACCATACTAATATTTTGATGAAATTTGGTACAGGATAGGTTATATCCCGGGGAAGGACATATCAAACGGGAAAGGACATAGAATACGTTATCGGGAAACTAATAACATATTGCATCCTCCGCTCAATCAGCCGGAAACTATCGTTTAAGGTTCATCATTTTGTATCGTGACTGAAATCCATGAACAGGAAATAGTGAAATAAATCTAGCAAACCCTATTTCAAACAGTAGGTACCTATTCTTTCAATCGGTTATTGTAACACTTCCATTTATTTGTTTTATATTTTGCAATATTAAAGTACAAGTACAAAGATTTGACGACAGAAACAGAAGTTCACACGTGTGTTAAAACTACGAAGTAATGCCTGGAAACTTTATAGATATGTGTACTAAAATTTACAATTCGCAGATGAGATCCATCCTTTTTGTTCCATTTCCAAAGATTTTTATCAGATAATAAAAAATCCCTTTAGACTTATTTTCAACTAGCTATGTGATTTCTTTAGTTTTCCAAGCTAAAAAGTAGCCTGTGTCGTTCCCAGGAATGCAAGCTACAGCGCCGAATTTAGTCAAAAACGGACAATGGGCCGTGAAAATGTAGCGGAGTGACAGATAAACTTTAGCGTTTATTATTTTGGTATGACTTCTTTTAAAAAGCTCTTACTTTACGCATAAAAAGAAAAAAAGAAAAATTCTAATAACTGCCGCAAGCAACCAAGAGATGGCCCTAAGTACTCGTAAGTAAGGGAGTGGTAAAACTACCTAAAAGTCTGCTAATAATAGACACATAGTTTCTGCACGAGACCCCTCCGTTTAATAGAGAACTATTACATAGCTCTCTTATTTACATATCCCAGACACTGCGTGATTGTCGTTGCAATCAAAGGGTGCGGGAAAGTGCGGAGCCGTCATGGCCGCGAGTGTCAAAATCACCCGCACTTCAGCCCGACACATTCATTAAGAGCACGCATAAAGCACGCTTTTAAGCGCATCCCACCAAACCGCCTCGTCGCGTCGTGCATGGCAGCACTATGCAGATAGGGCTGCCATCTGCTCTCTATAGTTTCCAAGATGTAAAGTTTTATTTTTTAAATATTTGAAAAACCAGCAAGCCGATTTATGCCAAGTTTTTATTGAACCCTTAAAGTCTATGTACTTTTATCGTATTGGAACGATAAATCACTTGGGAGGTTACCAAACTCAACTAGAGTAAATTGAAAAATCATAAATTCCCAGATTGATCCACCCAAGCAGGGAACCTCCCACTTCATTCACTTCACTTCACTTATTCATCCTGTATTACATAAACTCCTGTTTATCCATTCCTCTCTCTCACAGATGTTTTGTACATTCTTCAAAATTTTTTACAATTATACAGAGTAAATTATATTCCTTTTTTTATAAGCATTAAGTTCGATTGTGTTATTTTCAATTAAAAAATTTAAGGTAAATTATTAAAAACTACTTTATTTACTACAAAAAAGTGGCAACCCTAAAAATATAATCCATAAACTAGGAAATTTTAAACTGACCAAAAGAAACTCTATGTTAAGGGACTAAGGTATAATTTAGTGTGTTTGGTGTACAAGTTGTGTGTAACATGATGGATGGGCCCGGAAGATGGAACGCGTTCATACAGTGGGGACGAAAAAGAAAATGTTTTGAAATATAAACACTTTCAAAGAAGTTTTAATTTTCTCTTTGTGAATTAAAAAGAAAAATGTGAGGTTTCTTTATGCAGCAGTAGGTAAGCTAAGTAGGTATATTTAAATTTAAGATGAAAAAATTCTAAAGGCATATTAAGTTTGTTATTCAATATAATTTTCATAGTAGATAAAATATTAAGTACTAGATGATGCCCGCGACTTCATCCGCGTGGATTAAGTTTTTTCAATTCCCGCGGGAACTCCTAAGTTTCCCGGGATATAAAGTACCCTATATCCTTCCGCGGGATACAACCTATCCCTGTACCCAATTTTATCAAAATCGGTTGAACGGATGGGCCATGAAAGCGTAGCAAACAAACAGACAGACACACTTTCGCATTTATAATATTAGTATGAATAGTATGGAAGTATGGATGTACCTCTATAAAAGCTTAACGTTAACTTCTCATCAATACCCAGCTGAGTATGTTGTGGGCTCTTCTAGGACCAGATCGCATTTGGAACCCTCGTAGCTTTTAAACTTTCATCAGGCTGGAGCGTTCTTGCTTGCCTAAAAATGCCTATTCACTCTTGCGTGGTACTTTATGACAGTAAAATTTTGTATTTTGTTAGAAAAACTGACAATAGTTTTGAGTACTTATTATCAATAGGAAAGTGAGTGTTCGTTCCCTTGTCATACAATCACGCTGCAACAGAGCAATGGATCGACGCGATTTTTCCCATGGATGTAGTAGAAGACCTGTAGACTAACATAGGCTACTTTATATTCTGGAAAATAAAGGAGTCTCTCGAAATTCCTAAGTATAACACTATCTTCTAAAAGTCAATCATTTTCTAGATGATGATTATATAGTTAATCTTATTTTCGATTTTTTTTTCAACTTTAGTTTTTAATGCGGGCCATGGTCGCCAAATCAATTTTTTTTTAAATTTTAGCCTATGTCACCCGGAATAAGCTAGGGATTCTAACGATACCTCATTTATCCAAATCGGTTCAGGTGTATAGAAGTTATGGTGGAATATACATACATACATACATGCATACATACATACATACATACATGCATACATACATACATACATACATACATACATACATACATACATACATACATACTTACATTCATACATACATACATACATACATACATACATACGTACATGAACCCTGAAAACAATATACTCCTTTTTTCAGGCAGTCGTATAAAAAATTGGCACATTAGTGTATCCTGGCTTTATTCTAGGTACTCACCGTTCTGTTGCCCAGGTTGCGCACCCGGCAGCTCAGGTAGGCGCTCTTGCCGACGAGTGCTGTGACGTTCCTCGGGGTGGTAGCGTCGAAGCTAGGCGCCAGGCGCGACCCACTGCCGGCAGGGAGCGAGTTCACTGACCCCGCGCCTCCCGCCACGTCGCACACACCTGGTGGAGACGGCCGTGTTAAAGTTCGCTATTGCAATAAAACAGTTGCAAAAAAGAATCACAGATAACTTTTGTTTTTTATCCACTACAAGTTAGCAATTGTTAAGTACGTGTGAGAAGTCAGAACACGTTTGAGGTGGGTGTACATCTACACTTGCCCTAAATTCGTCTTTACACAGGTTCACGAAATGCATTAAAAGTATGCTAATGAAAAGAGCTTATTATACTGTTGAAGATTATGTAAATAATAAAAGAACGTGTATTTGACTCGCTGCAGCAATATTTAGGACTGCGGCTACTCATGTAAATTGATGTAATTGTAAATCATTTTCTTCAAAGGGGCTTCTCGGTAGAAATGGCATTTCGAACCAGTGGTACATTCACCCGACGATTCAAAAGCACTCGCCAAACTCTACTTGAATAAAAAAGATTTGAGTTTGGTTTCAAAGACGGCCTTATAACTGTATTTTTTTACGACCTCCGTGGCGCAGTGTGTAGCGCTATTGTCTTAACGTGCGGAGGTCCCGGTTTCGATCCCTGGCGGGGTCAATTTGGGAAATTACAATTTCTGAATGTTCCCTGGTCTGGCCTGGTGGGAGGCTTCGGCCGTGGCTAGTTACCACCCTACGCGGCAAAGACATGCCACCAAGCGATTTAGCGTTCCGGTACGATGCCGTGTAGAAACCGAATAGGGTATGGGTTTAATATAACTGCCATTTCCTTAACAGGTTAGCCCGCTACCACCTTAGACTGTATCATCTTGTAGTGGTTAAAAAAAATATTTGGTATAAAATAATGTCAAATTTCCCTAGTTTCCCAGCGCCGCGCAGCCAATCAACCATCGATAACAAGTTTCCCGCTCGTCCCGGACGCGGTAAGTGGTTACAGAACGTCAGACACGTTTCCGCGACCCACCATTTAGCGCCTAATGAAGGAACGTCATCGATTTAATATTATTACGATGGATGGATGGCCTGGAACAGATTTTAGAAAAAATATGCACTATTCACGCAAGGGTGATAGCCAACGCTAATTTTCGCGCTTGCGAATAAAAAATCGCTGGTTTCATACAAATAAGATAGGAGTAGGTGATACCAGTACACGAAATATAAATCGCGAGATTAAAATTCGCGCGAATGTTTTTCGCAGTGCGAACGTAGGCTGACTTTTCGGAGTTATGTGCGTTTAAAGAAATTGAATATCACTTCCTTCAGTAGTGAATAAAAAGGTCTTGAAGAAACCTATATGTCCGAGAGTTCCTCGTCTAAATGTTCTCGAAGCTGTGTGAAGTCTACTAAGCCACACTTGGCCTGCGTGGTGGACTACGCCAAACCCTCGTTCTGAGAGGATTCATCCAGAATAGGGTTAATGATGAGCCTTTAGCAGATAGTATTTGAACCTCATAAGCCTTTCAGATTTCAACCCGTCAAATAAGCCGTTACGCTTTTGAGACTTCAAACTTCCTCAAAGCGCTTAATATTATATTAGTTTGAGCGAGAAATTTTCTATCAAATTTGCCCTCGCAAAATGCTTATACGGAAAGTTCTGGCAATAGCTGTGTTTCTGGCGTAATCTGGCACAAAGTTGCCTATCAGTGCGGCATCTACGTAACTATATCTTCTGAGGACTCCGTCGTTAACATGCTATTATGTGGCATCACTATACTCATCTGGCAAGCTAGTGCAATTCTAATATTGCTTATGCTTATGCTTATGCTTATGCTTATGCTTATTGTTTATAATATTATAAATTCGAAAGTTTGAATGGATGTACGTTTGTTACTCAATCACGCCCCAACGGCTGAACGGATCTGGCTGAAATTTGGCACAGTGATAGATTAAAGTCTGGAATAGCACATAGGCTACTTTTTATCCCGAAAAATTAAGGAGTTCTCGCGCGATTATCATCTAGTATACTTTCTAAAGCTTCATAACTCTTGCTAGCACACGTATGAACGAAAAATCGGCCAATGAAAAAAGTCCAATCGGGTTGGACTCGCACACGAAGGGTTCCGTGCCATCGTACAAGATTTAACAATATGTACCTACTTCTTAAATACTTTCGTACAAAAACAAGAGAGTTGCTCAAAATTCACGTTTCTTGTATGGGAGCATGACCTTTTTATATTGATATTATCGGAAAAGCCAGGTCTATTGTGCATATAATGACATAATGAAAATGGGTCACCACCCATAGTATAAAATCAATGTTCCCAAACTCAAAAACCTCAATCCATGCAGACGAAGTCGCGGGCATTAGCTAGTATTGCTTATAAATATTCAATTTTGAGCCGTTGTCCTAGGTGAGCGATGAAAGCGACGCGATGCAACACCACGCGATACGACTCCATAGAAAATGACAAACTTATCACGCGTAAGCCAACTAAGGGTAGATAGGCCTAAGGGTAGATATTATCTTGGCGGAGCGTTATACTCTTGTAGAGTCCCCAGTCTAGGTATCTCAATGAGACAAATAAGCCGCAATGAAAATACTAACTGTTTAAACTTCAACAGTCTATCCATTACGGTTCATGAGACTTGACAGCGATCTCAATCCCATATAGCTAAGTCGTATGCAGAAGGATAAAGGACCCCATCACATTGAATATCCCGAAAAAGCCAGGTCTATTGTGCACATAATGAAGATGGGTCACCACCCATAGCATAAAATCAATGTTCCCAAACTCAGCGAACTTACCTACACGCATCATAATTATTATGTAGAGTTCTCGTTATAAAATTAGCATAATAACCCATGAGCCGCACAAAACTAATAGTAATTGTACCCGCATCCCCCCGGGGGAGCGGTAGTCTCAGATTCACCCTCGTTCACCCCTTTTTCACGCCGCGTTCACTTCGTTGCCTCGTTTTGTTTTCATTAACTATGTTTTCATTACGGCGGAAGTGTAAGTGTAACAACCTAAATTAATTATTCACTTTATACCTTTAGGATTTTACTATTCAGTGATTTTATCAAAATAGTGGGAAAATTGAGAATTATGGAGAAGAAAAATATACCCTTGGGAATATATTATTAAAGGGAGTCTTAGTAATCGACTACCAAAGTGGAGGCTAAGTGGAGGTTGTTAATTTGGCACGTATTTTCTTATTTCACTTACAATGCTTATTCGAATTAGAGCTTAGACCCACCCCGCTGCTCCAATGTGGGTTGGCGGGCTTTAATGACTATTATCATGTTAGTGATAGTAACTGGGACCGATGGCTTAACGTGCTCTCTCATGCACGGGGTGAAACATCGCCAACTTCACAATACGTAATTATGGCCCGACCCGGGATTCGAACACGCGTTCCCTCTCTCCTACGAGAGTGGAGGCCTGTGCCCAGCAGTGGGACGTTAATGGGCTGTAGTCATGTTGGTCACTTCGTCGAAAATTATGCCAAAAACAATCTTAAAAATAAAATGAAAAATATTTATTTAATGAAGGCCAAATAAGGGTCTTATAACAAATTAACTATCATGACTATACCTATATTCGGAAAGCAGAATTTCGAATAAGAAGAGTAGGCGAGTATACGGGTGCATTTCCAACAAAGATGTGCTACGTTGCTAAACTACGGATGTGTGTCAAACCCAACAGTAGGAGCGCTTGATTTTCATAGCTTAGATCACTAGATGTTAGGCCACGGTAAGTACGGTAAAATTGTAAGTTTTTACGTAAGTACCTCACGTAAATAACTTAACATAATTAACAATTGCATATACAATTCACTTGCGACTTAACCTATAAGTGTAATTGCGCCCTTAGATCAAGCGCTACTATTGGTGGGTTTGACACACCCGTAGCTTAACAACGTAGCACATCTTTGATGGAAACGCAACATAACATTCTCTATTTGACGCAAAAAAAAGTCCAAACAAATCAACTCGATAATTATCCAGCTAGTATTTTCGTCATTAATCTCGGACCTCCCAAAAAATGACACCCCGCCAACTTAATCAATCGCCCATCGGTGGCCGACAGTTGATGGATATAGCCTTAATTGGCTACCAGGTTAACTCAAGCGTTAAATACAGCAAAATGAACCTTTTAGCGAAGGAATAAAAGCCATAGAAGCTGCAGATTACGATTGTAGATTGCGACAACCTACATGAAGGAAACGTAATGGATAATGAAATCTATTGGTATATAAATAAGGACTCAAATAGAGATAAGCGTGATTCGAATAGTGAGGACAGATTGACGATATGGGCCGAGAGTTGATGGGAAATTTAGATTATCGGCTTGATATATTATGAAGTTTGCATTACCTGAGTTCCTGAGTATTTAATCGAAAACAAGAACAGTACCTACAATTTATGAGGTTTTTGCAAGGCTGCAAGGTAATATACTTAGCACCAATAAATAAAGCTGGTAAATAAGCTGGTAAGGCAGCTTGCATTTAAAATTGTTTTTCAGAGCACTATAAAAGGGCTTAATAAAAGTGGTAACTTTATTGCAACTAATCTGTCCATACAGGCCTGAATTATATTAACTATTCTCATTTGTCTATAAAACAGCTATTTTGTATGAAGATGCGTACGCATCAATTCTCGATCATATGCGAACATTGATAGATGTAATTCAGGTCCACCTAAATTTTGTCAATCAAAATCCCATCGCTTATCTAGCAAGCTCTAGGTGTTCTTTCATCGATCTAGAGTAGAGAAATCATGTTACAATCTTAAAGTGTTATCGAGCACGTCGCCCAATCTTCCCCCAAGCTCTGAGATCAATAAGAACGAGGGAATAAGAGTGATAAAGTGACCTCGGGAAGTGACGTCCTCAAGGTTGGTCGTCGAAAAAACGATTAACCCAACGTTGGATGGTCACAATAAATCTACGCAGAGATTGCGCCGTAATTTGATTGGGCCAAGAACTAAGACGGATTGGACGCTTAACGCTGGACAGAGTCGTTCTGATACTAAAGCTATTCCTAGTGTGATCGGGGCGATTGGAAGAAAGGCAGATAAATTACTTTGTCTTTTACATTCACATTTTAGTTATTTTTTTAAATCCACTTTAAATGATAAATAAGTTATTCATTTCACGTAGGACAACTTGTGTCACTTATGATAAGTCAAGACTCGGAAAGATGATCCTACTGAGAATAGAGAGACAAGTTTTCAAGTGTTCCGGTTCAAGTTCAATCCGGTGTTCGCCGGATTTATGTGGGCCCAGCTCCATATAAACTCATACATGATACAAATAATGTTGGCCGCTGTTGAAGTGGGGCTAGACCTTTACCTTTGTCTACTGGCTGGTCCGACGATTATTATTATAGATTTGGAATTAATAAGTAGTTTTTTTTTCAAGTAATTACTTTATTGGTTTTCTAGGTTACAATATTTTATATGTCTATAGATGTGAGAAATTTTCTATAAGTAGTAAATTAATTTCACAATATTATTTTTGTGAATAAAAAACCCAATGTTCATTAATATACTTCATTCCTTCCGATAATATCATATTCTAGAGTACCTAATTTAATTCTTTTCTACAATCCTTTTTCCCTCTCATTTTCTTTTCGTCCTTCGCGCTCCATTGGCGGGAAGCGTCCCCATTGGCCCTCAGAATTCCCCCTTTTTTAATTATTTTATTTTACGGCCCTGGATTCAAATCCTTTATGGCCTTATATTTATTGTGAATGTCGTTCCATAGAATATAAAACTAGAAAATCATGACATTATGTTCCGCAACGCAATGGCGTCTAGACAGGCAATTACGTTGTCATGGAGTTATCAGATTTTTGCACTTACTATCATGAGTTATTCGATAATTTCAAACCCATCTTCACTAAAACTATTACAGTTTGTCGGTCTATTTTTATACGACCGCCTGAAAAAAGGAGTATATTGTTTTCAGGGTTCGTATGTATTTATATTCACATACTGCTAGAACCAAATAATAGGTAAAATATCGCGAGTCCAGATAATGCACTATGTTTTGTAATGATAATAATTATAGACTAGTGCTTTGCAGCAACGAAGCATTGTCCTACGTGGGCGACAAACACGACAACCCAACTTATTATGACGCGACGCGACAGTATCTAACTGAAATTGACCATTCACGTATAGCGTATTATAGCGTAGATCATAAGCTTATATTTTTTAATGAAAACGTATCGCGTTACGTTGCGTCGTATCGCTTTCGTCACTCACCTAGGACAAGTCTGTGATCAAACGTGCTGTGCTGATAATTTATGATGCAGCCTAAGGTTTGATGTAAATTGGTTACAAAGTACGATTAGATTTTAATAAAGGTAAAGCCGTGGGTAAGAGCTAAAGTAGAAAAATGTGATTATACAGGAAATATAACCAATAATAAATAATTAAAACTGGATCCTCTAGTATCTATGCAAGTATTCCAAAGCGCTGAAGTATAAAAGCCACAACAAACATTGTCGTTATCAAATAGAAACACAAATGGAACAAATAAATCAGCAGCCAATCATCCCGGAGACAGGAAAAACAGCGCGAACCCATATCACATCGCGCCCCATCCCTTAGCGATGACAGCTTATTCCGAATGCACTTGAAGGTAATCGCACATCTAAACGCACCGTGCTTGTCGCATGGAACGCATGCTCCATTGCTAAATGCCTGAAATACTTAGGCACCCTTAGCAAGTTAGTTTAACATATTGCTATAATCGCAATTACTGCTGTTAATCGTTGGAGTGAAATGGCAAAAAAAAGAGTAAAAATGCGTTGTCCAGGAGCGGCTGCTGGTTATAATAGACTATTACGATTTCATATTTTGCTGACACAGAACCAAACTCGGTCAAAAAATATGTGAAATGTACTAGAAAATGTATGAGTGTATGACGTGAGAACGTACAAAAATTAGAGTAAGACGCATTCAAAAATTCAAAATTTGTGTACGTGAGCGTAACAATGGGCGATCAGTTTTATAAAAATGCGTAAATAAACACAAGGCAAGCCAAGTGCTAGAGTGTAGCTACTGACGGCTTTACGGTTCGCTATTAGAGACAGTTGTAATTTACTAAGAAATAGAACTTAACAACTCTTTGGGCAATTTGTCAAGGTTTGGACTTTGGATCCATCTGGCTTAGTGGTGCGTGGCGTGCTTTCTTAGCGAGAAATTTGGTTTTTGACTGAATGAACTTATCATCCTACACTGATTTAGCATTCCGCTTCAAGCGACTTGCAGCAGTGGATCAAAGTCGAAATATATATAAACAAATAAACTTTTAGTGCTTTCAAATCGATCGGTTTGATCATCTGTTGTTAGTTCTTCGTAATTGCTTGTAAGTTGAGAAGACTATAATACTGCTATACTTTAAAGTTCACTGCCCGTTATTCCAAGGCCAGCTGCGGTCTTTGCCATAGCGAAATTTGGCTTTTAATCATTCCAATCTGGATTACACGCTGGAAAATGCAGCGTTGTTCTTGTAAGACTACGTCTACGTACGATTCTTTGGAGTACTAGATAGATGGTTGATCTTAAGGTAATAGACCAAGCGATATAATTGTATTAAGATCTGTAAAATTGTTTTGTTCAGCAGTGAATATCGGTTGAAACGATCCAAAGCCTTTACTACAACAGAAAGCCCGTGACACGCTCGCTTTAGTTTGTAGTCTCCTACAGACATATGCCACAAATCCACAAGTTAGTCCCATAAATACGTGGGTACACGTTTTCAAATCAGTAGGACGGCAGCGCCCGGCTTAAATGTCTTGCAAAGCATAAAGCCATCCATTTCAGCGGATTCCAGTCCAAAGCTAGATTCCAGAGTCCGATAATCCGGATTATACATTCGGGCATTTTAAGTAACTAACTCAACGCCTAAAAAAAGGTTCACGGATTTAAAAAAAAATGGGGCTTAAAACGATTTTAGTTCATGAGCATCCACACACGAGCCAACAAGTTGGTGGCTGACTTAACAGACTGGTAGAAATTGCTGGTTTAGGATGACGAGTTAACCGACCTGGTCTCATCATCACAATACTACCCCACTACTGATCGCGGATCGTCACCTCTAAGTATAAGAAGGGCTTAGCCCATAGGTCACCACGCCGATTTTACACCTTTGAGAGCAGGAAATTTCTTATATATTACATACTCAATATTCTTACCCATGGTATTCTTCATCTTTAAAGCAAGTGATACTTAATTATTGCTTAGATCGCAAAATTACTACTGAATTTTAATGTCAGCGACGCACCGGTTGGTACATCTGTAGAACGCTTTACAAAAATTTGGGGTTCCGTTTTCAAATGTTGTTTGTTTATGCCACGCGAGGACCAACAATGCTATGAAATATTCCTGCCGAGTATTACAGTATGCCCGTGTTAGCCACCGCAAGGGATTTTGCCGCAAAAATATTTGAATACCTAGGTACTGCCATCATTCACAAGAATATTATTTTTTAAATGCCAGATTTTGTTATAAAAATTCTTTCCAAAAAACCGGTTTCCAAAGCCAGTGTAAAGTAAAAAATAATTTTGATTTCTACACACTACGTCTACAAAAATTTTCAAATCAAATCGGTTCAGAAACCACGGAGATATGCACCGACATACATAAAAAAAAAGATGCGTAATGATGCGGATGCAGTCGATGAAAGTGGGAGCTTACATCTACTCTACAGGTATGGCATTTTTCCATATCCCTTAAACATATGTTAGTTCGTGGTCCAGTAGGACTAGAGCGCTAAATTGCTTGGCAGTACGTATTGAAATAATGCATGGCGAAAACTTGTCTGTTTAGGCTGACAAACATATCCCTAATAAACATTTTGAATGTTTATTTATCGAGGAGGCAGTTTAATCAGAGACTTTTAACTGAAGGCAACTTGCAGTAAAGATTCTATTGAAAAGATGCTGCAGTGTTCTATACAGGAAATGAATGATGAATTCACTCAACGATTCAAAAGCACTTGAAAAGTTATTTAAATTAAAAAAACTATTGAATTTTGATTGTTTTAATGTTTTCTTTTGAATCGTCCACCGCGTTCGGAAAGAGATTCTACTTTTTATGTAGATATAGGCACACTGTCATAAACACAACATATGCTACTTTTACCCTGAAAAATCAAAGAATTAGTATTTGATACCTCTGTAAAACTTGTAGCCCATTTATACCGAACTGCTCCCGCACAGCATAAAAATCAGCATTCAAATATGGGCTTAAGCTTGTCCTCACTACAGAGTATGAGCTTAAGCCCATAATATTAGCAGACCCTGCTTGGATATAGAGCTGTCTGCTAGCTGTCAGCGCAAGGCCAGCGTGCGGTCAGTGCGATTTGAGATGGAACCGTGCGGCGTGCTGTGCGGGAGCAGTGTCGTGTAAGCGAGACCCTAATGGATGTTACCGCGTTTAAATTCGCCGCTAGAGGCGCTAGTGTAGAGTGAGGTCTCCGAAACGTCAAATAGGCATTATCACTGGGCCTTTATCGCGGGTCTAATTATTTCATTAATGTATTTAGCAATACCGGATTAATTAATGAAGATTTAAGATACGTGTCAATGAATGTCAGTGCTCTGCGCTTTGAAAGCGGAGCTAGGAAAAAAAAGTGTAAAATCAAGCAGTTTTAAAGAAGAAAAATACAGAAGTTAGTACATTATGTCCCTCGTTCCTGTGTACTTAGTATTTAAAAACGTATTTTTTGTCAAAAGTATGCTTGTTTACCGAATTTACAGCTATATTATGGACCTTACTCGCCAGTAGCGCCAACTAGTGAGCATAAAAACGATAGCCCTCACTGAAATTAAGCTACATGGCAACGGATGTTTTACTGAGGTTTTACTTTCTACATAACGTTTCGTTTACAAAATTAAATGCGATCCCTTTCTGATTGCCTGTTAATGTAACGCTGTCATAAATAAATGATTTACGATTGTGAAAAATTCCATCGCTTCCCGTCGATTGGTCAAAACGAAATTAGCTCTCAGGCAATTAAGCTAACGCATTTTAGGATTTGGCGGCGGTTAACCGCGGTTGGTTAACTGTGGTTAATTGTCAGAGATGTGTGTGCGGGCGTGGAATTGACGTCTCGCACACGTCAATGATCGATGATCAGATGCTGGGTTAAAAATACCACGCGTCATTCTCAAGTGGGACAAAGCAATGTTTTTCAGCATTTTGATGATCTTTTTGACGCATTCTTGAGTATCTCACATAGGGCTGTAAGTAAGTGAAGATGCATTAAAATTTCCAATTTGCCGGTGTCACGAACCTAAACCCCCTGGACAGTTATAGTAAACTGTGACAACAACTGTACCGGATATGAAATAAACTTGTCGTTATGAATGGTTTCTTACTGGTTATTCTCAGTAAGGACTAGAAACTGGGTTTTTAGAACCAGTGGAAGATTCGGTATACAATCTGAAAGCACTTCACCAATAATCATAAAGCCGTTTTACCCTTAAGCGATCTATAAAACCGACCGCTTGGTACTGATTATGGGTAATCAACACCAAAGGGACGGTATTTTTCCAAGGATAATTTATTTCTCTTCAATAAAAACAACATCGCCAAGGTGAGAACTTAATTTTTGTGAAGCTCATCGAAAATAAATAATTGCTCTATATTATTTGCAGGCAAAAGCATTCAGATTTCTAAACTTTGTTGCGTAGATCAGTACTACATAACTTGTAAACGTAATAAATTGGATTTAGAGAGAATAACAAGAAATGAAGACGGCCTCGTTACTGGAATATTTGCTCGCTAGTTTGAATATCATTTAACACGATTCAACGGATTACCGAATATCGCGAAAAAGTGCAAAAACGTGCCGTTCGGGCCATTAAGAGTTTTCGCCGACGCTGCAGTTTTATTGCTGAGCCGTGACTGCGGGAGTGCGGAGCTTTTGCGATATTTCTGCTTTCACGAGTGCGCTAGCTACTGTCTACTGCCTACTAGCTAGACAGACAAATCCAATGCTGCTAAACACGTGTGGGTTGGTCTGACCTGACAACTTTATATACGCTTCCTTGCTTCGGAGTGCGTGTTTTATTTTTGCTGCTAAGCCTTTAACTACTTACTGAACTGAACTTTAATGAATGAGGTGTCAATTGATTCCTTATTTAAGTCCAGCTAGCATACGATATAATATTTTATAGCACAGAATAAGTAATAGTTTTTATACTAACAAAATCGATATGACGGATGTTAAACGTCCCATAATATAACTTTTTTGCTAATGTCAATAACTTGGGATATCAAATACAAGAGGAATAAATTCTGAGTTCATAATTTGAATATAGTACAATTTTATTTTAAAGATATCCCAAGCGACAGAAAAACAATTGAATAATATTATTTCCATAGTTCAGTTAAAAAAAATTAAACCTTTTTCGTACTTCGTTCGAACTTTGGACGCTCCAGTATTTGGACAGTTTAGTAAATAGACAGTTAGTGCGTTTTAGGACTTATATAAAGGTATTTGGAGTGTTAAGCACCCATTTTAGCGAAACCGTAAATAATTAAGTACTTACCTACATAGATTTAGGATACTTATGATAGAATTTAAGGATACGCTCGTAGGACTTATCTTCTAGAATCCTAAATCTGAGCGTACAATTATTTATTCGAATAAAGTTTTAAGAAACTCCAAGTTTAAGCTGAGCAACTTGATTGGTTCTTGACACTCAAACAGACAGATAGTAAGGTAAGGTATTCCATAGTGCCCCTAAGCATTCCTTAGATGTGTATGTTTGAATAGTAAAATATAAAAAACAGTCAAAAGTTTCTATTTAGTTGTTACAAAACTAAAATAGGTACTTATAAATAATATTTTAAAAACTTTGAAAGTTTAACCAAACAAAAATAAATATAACTCTGACAACAATTTCATTCAAAAACGTGTGTTTTTCGAGACCGCAGGCATTACTCTCTGACCACAGGTACACACGGCTATTTAAATATCCATTAAATATGCGGCAGACAAAAGTACCTGTATATTTAATGATGCCTTAACGCGGGGACTGTATTAGCGTGACACAAACTTTAAACATGTATTAACATGGGTGTTTTAACCACGCTTCACTTTAGGATAGGCTTTGGAATATAGTTACACCTTCACTTCACTGACCCATTACGAAATTTCACCCTTTTGAAGACCAAACTAAATCAAATTCAGATGCATCTACTAGCATTAAAAGAACTTTAAAGTCTATCACTGGGGTTTTAGACTAGGTTTATGTAGACTAGGGATATAATCTAACTTTCGGAGAGCATTGCATACGTCTATCCAATGTCCTGCTATGCTTTCGTAGCCCATCTGTTCCACTGATTTTGACGAAATTTGTTACAGGTTAATTTGTTTACAATTTCGCGAATTAGATTATAATCTAACGGTTTTTACAATTTTACGGTGACATATGTAATATTTATTTTGCTTACGTTATAGTGTTCGGACTTGTCACGGTTGGAAGAATTTTAATAATATGCCATTTTAAGAACGTACCTGCTGCCACGCCTGTCGCCCGTGCCCTATCGTGCTGCATATGTATTGACACGGGTAGACTCTAGTAGCCCTTCCATTGTTGTGTGGTAGAGTCGAAACATGACATAACATAAGAGAGACCTGTATGTCCCACGTGTTTTAAATAAATTGTTTTTTTTCGACTTAATTTAAACTCAAATAACAGCCCGACGAAATAATACCTACCTAATTAATATTAATTTGGCGCTGTAAAAAGTTGGAGATCGAAAATGTTTATTAAAAATAAGCTATCGAATTTTAAGGAGTACGTATTTGAAGTAAAAACGTAGGCGTAAAACGTAAAAAGTTTTCTATGATTGATTGATTATGGTGAAAGGTATAGAGATAGGTTACTTCCCTGAAAGAACACGGGCTTCATCTTTAACTAGCATTGAGTCTGTCTGTAATAAACTAAATAAATATACTTTTTTTTAAAATAAATTGCGTAAAAGTACCTCACAAAAGTTATGTTACTGGTTTACTATGCATATGTAGATTCCATCTTATGGTATGGCCTTATAGTTTGGGGAAATACATGTGACATGGAAAGGGCATTCATAGCTCAAAAGAAATGCATTCGAGCAATATTTGGAAAACCTCCGACAGATTCCTGTAAACCTTTATTTAAACGTTAACAAGTTTTGACATTGCCATGCATGTTCATATTCCAAATAGCTGTTTTTGTTAAAAATATTATTTATCAATTTAAAAAAGCCAAAGATGTTTTCATCTGAAATACAAGGAATCCCGAAAGATTGGTTCTGGGCAGAACTCCTAGAACTGCTGCTTATTTAAAAAGTTGGCATGCTATGTCTATTTGAATATTTAACCTGCTGCCTAGGGATATTCAGACCTTGCCTATTAAACAATTTAAGCCTGCCCTCAGTAAATGGCTCTTGAGTTATTCATTTTACTCAATTAAAGATTTTTTTGACTATAAATCATTAAAACAATAACTTGTCTAAGAATTATATAATGTGTACCCCATTTGTATTTGTATTTAATTCTTTTTTCCTACGAAGATTTGATAATATGTATTGTATGATTTGTCCATTATTGAGTGTAATAATAATTTTGAATTTAATTGACCAAATTAATTTTGTTAAATAATTTAATTAGTATAATTTAATAATGTTTGATATTAATAATTCTTAATGTTGTATGCCAGAAATGGCAGAATGCATGTTAATATTGTGTTCACAACAAATAAATCAATAAAACTAGCGTTATCCCGGGAAACTGAAGATTTCCCGTTCAAAAAGCCTTAATCCACAAGAACGAAGTCGCGGGCATTATCCAGTCATAAAGATGAACGGCAGCGTAAAATTGCCCATATTAAGTTGCCAGCTCCGGATATTACAGATGCGCTAGGCTCAGACTCAGGGTACGCCGCAATCTTGTATTAATACAAGTTGTAATTCGCGAAACCGACTGCGGATGGCGGGCTACATTGCCTCGCAGAGGAAATCCGAGCAGACACACTAACTTATTGTGACACTTAAATTGCTCTACTATTTCGATGCTATGTAATCGAAGCAATAGCATAGAATCATACTGATACCTATTATAAATGCGAAAGTGTGTTTGTTTGTTAGGTTGTCCTTCAATCACGCCACAACGGAGCAACGGATTGACGTGATTTTTGTTATGGGTTTAGTTGAGGACCTGGAGAGAGACATAGGCTACTTTTTATCTAGGAAAATTAAGGAGTTCCCGCAGGAATCTAAAAAACTTAAACCACGCGGACGAAGTCGCGGGCATCAGCTAGTAATAGTATAAATAGTGCTGTATTGTATAGATTACAGTATACCGTACTTGGTTTGTTACGTTTTAAGCCTACATTTAAAGTTATTTTGTGACCAGCTTCGCTTTTTTGACTATACCCAGCTGATTTTGATGTGGGTTATTCTCAGTTATTTGGTTTTACGATACTGTAGTCAATTAGCACCATATATTAATTAGTCTTATATTGACGTACTGTAACTGTACTGTAATTATTTTACCTATGTAAATACTTACTTAAATCATGATAAGTGCAAAAAATTTGGAACTACACATAATAGACAACACTATCGTCAAATTACGATCGTCTTCGATTAAAGGCTAAGACAGACAGTGTGTAAATCAATGGCCAAATGTTAATTATATTCCGGGTGTGTATAATTCTGCCATTCTGGCACAGCGCTCTGTAATTGTCTTTGCTAGCTATACTGATTCTAATATAACATTAATTAAAATTGTGAATAATATTTTGGATTTAATATACAAAACTATTTATCCCATATGATGTCTTATTGTTCGAGCGATTTGTCTCTGAGTCTACTTAAGTGAATTTGCACTTGTCCGTCCGTCCGTCCGTCCGTCCGTCTGTCAGAGCCTTATAACTTCTGAATTACTGAACGTAATTACTTCAAATTTAAACATAATATGTGAACCAATGGCCTCCAGCCGAATATGGCTTAAAAAGTTATAAAAATCTTTATTTCAGGGGGCTTTCATAGAAGCGAATGCGAAGTAAAATATTGTTTATAGCGTTACATAGGGTTGCGGTATATCATTTTAAAGATAATTAGGAATAGAGTCCAAAAATATTTTTTTTTTAATTTTTCCTCTAAAATTGACGAAATGGGGGCTTTCAAAGTAGAGATTTTCTAACGTCCAAAGTTGACCTCAGATCTCTCAATTTTCTGAAAGGCTGAGCCTGAAACTTGATCAATTATTTGAATTATATCCTGTACTTGAACAACAAATACTAAAATTAGATAAATATTATATGTAAACGAAATTATTTAATTTTTAATGAGCTTCAGTTTTTTATCAGAACTTCACAATGATGTCAATAGATGGCGTTCTGTAAAATTTTATTCGTTTCTCCAATAACTCTTTAGCTCTTTTGCGTCTAATGTTAAAAGTTCACTATTACAATATACAGTTAAAACTATCTCATGGATACCGCGAGGTCTCAGTTCAGGGCGAACCACTAGTTATGCTATTGGTAAGGGTAGATTTGATGGTAAGGACTAAGTATAGTGACAAAAAATTCTTCTCAATAGAATTAGCTTTTTGATCCAGTAGCAGATTCTAGAAGAGTAAAGTAAGACACAATCCTATAAGCTCTCGCAGTCTATCTTTACAACCGATTTTGATGAATTTTGTATTGAGATTTTGAGGTTGTACCCTAGGAAAGAACATAGCCTATGTTTTTCCTGGAAAATCAAGAAGTTCTCGCGAGAACTTAAGTAATGCAACGACGAAGTCGCGGTCATCGTCTAGTTACTAGTATATGTATAGTATCTATTACTTAACTAGTAATTTGTATTACAAAAAAAGGCAATACGCGCAATTTATAATTTAAAACCACGTGACTGGTTGGAACTTCTTAGGGAGAAATTTAAGGAAATAGGTATTCTTACAGTAGCCTCGCAATATATTTACACTAATCTAATCTTCGTAAAACAGAACATTCAGAATTACAAAAGAATATGCGATATGCACGACAGGCCAACTAGAAACCGCCATAGGCTCGTGACTCCATCGCTCCGCCTCATGAAAGTCCGAAGGTCATTCGAGAGAGTGAGCATTCTATTCTTTAACAAAATTCCACTGCCTCTTATAAAAAATGCTCCTGAAAATAGCTTATTATACTGTCGAAGATTAAATAAATGATAAAAGCGCATGGATTTGACTCGCTCCAGCAATGCCCAGGACTGCTGTTACTTATGTATCTTTAGATTAATGCAATTATAAATATATGTATATTTTTTTTAAACGAGCATCCACCGCCTTTCTTCCTGGTTCTTCTCGGTTGGAACGGCATTCCAAAAAAGTGGTAGATTCATTCGACTTTTCATAAGCACTTTTAAAAAGTCAATTTGAATAAAAAATATTTGTATTTATATTTAGTACTTAATAATGTCCTTCCCCAGGGGTGCAACCTAGCTCTATTCTAAACATCAAAATCTGTTGAAAAATGGGTCCTTATAGCGTAGTAGATATTTAGATAGACGGACAGATAAACTTTCGCATTTATAATATTAACTAGCTGATGCCGGCGCCTTCACCCGCGTGGGTTGAGGATTTTTGGTTCCCGCCAGAACTCTTTAATTTTCCGAGATAAAAATTTGCCTGTGTTATTCCAGACATTATTGTCATACATGTCATTGACATTAGCCTTTGTCTTCCTCTGTGCCAAATTTCATGCAGATTCGTCCAAACTTTCGCATTTATAATATTAATATAGATAGTAAGTATATAGTAAGTATATAAGTATAGATAGTAAGTATATAGTTTATGTATATTTTTATTAGTATTAATTACTTAATATGTTTTTCCAATGTTAAGTAATTTGTATATTTGTATATTTATATATTTTATTCTTCGCATAGACTTATAAAAATCGCTTACGAAAATGTAGTATGTAGTTAGTATGCACTTTATAATGTAAATGTTTGTACGCCAGTAACGGCTAGATGCATGTTATATTCACAAGTAAATATATAAATAAATAAGAAAGAACATCTACAACGAATACGTACTCGTTTATTTTGTGGACCTGTTTATCTATCAGGTGTGAAAATGGAAACGTTCGCAAGAGTTTAATCAGGGCGGATGTCAGGGCGGGGCGTAATGGCCGCCCGGTAAAGAGCTGGAGTCACGGAATGCGACCTCATAATAATATGACTGCAGAGCTTTATTAGTAAGGAAATCATTTGGAATACTTTTATATGCTGTTTATGAATATAATTACGTTTTGTTATGTAAAACTAGTAAATATTAAATGTGGTTTAACAAGACTCAATTTTAAAAAATCGTCGGGTATCCCAATTATTACATACATTACATTACATATTTTTATATATTTCTTGCAATGTATTTTAACTTAAATTCTTTATTCAAGCCATTTACTAAATTGCATAATAAATTACTCAAATTTTCTCTTTATACTTATTGTACGCACTGTGGTTTCAACCCTGTCCCCACTACCAAAGGTTAACTGGCAGAGAATACCTCTAGGTTCGCCTTAGTGCATTGTAATCTACATAAGTGCTATAAATAATTTAAAACAAACAAAACAAACAAACCTTATACTTACCAATAATGCTTCCGATTCTGCCAGGGAGGTTTGTTTATTCTACAACAGTCCACAAGTTACCCTCACCACTGCGATCACATATTATATCTGATGGTAAGTCTGAACGAATATGGTAGCAGGCTGACCGGTTAAGGGTATGGCAGTTATATTAAACCCATACCCAATTGGTTTCTGCACGGAATCGTACCGGAACGCTAAATCGCTTGGGGTACCTATTTGCTGGCCGAAGTCAGCCGAACCAGAACCAGACAATTGGATATTTGACAACTAGTCAAATCAGAAACTTTTGTTCAAATGTTAGAACGCTTGCTTAGTATGGGATATTCGAAATACTGAACAGTGACGTCATTAAAATTTGACGTTTTTATTTTATAGATAACGGTTCTCAAACATAAAACTAACAGGGGACGTGGATACGACTCTTGGGAGTTCCTTTGATTAAAAATCACTATAAAATAATTTATTTGAATAGTTGTCAAATACCCAACAGTCCCATTGTCCCTACGGACTAAGCCTTTACATCACACAATGTAGTGTTATATTACACATGCCAAAGTTTGATAAAGGTGTTTCTATAACATATTTCATGAGATATTCCATTAACTATACACGGCACAGTGTAGGTTGTGGCGGAGTTAGCTAGTTAATGATGTGTACGGGCGAGTTGGCTGAAGTTTATCTATCAATAAACAACTCGATGCTAACTACTTACTCACAAGTTACAAGTTACTTGCCACCTGCGGGCGCTGGCTTCCTTGAACAGAGAACTTATTTTTACTTGAAAATGAACTGATGTTACATAGGATTTTACCAGTGTATGTATGTTTGAGCTTAGTTTACATCTAATACTCAATAGTCAATTTATTTATTACATGTAGGACACACAGGTGTCTCTTATGTTACGTCATGTTTTGACTCTACCGCCCGGTTCGGAAAGCAGTCCTACTGAGAATAGCCGGTAAGAAACTCGGCAGATCTTGCTCTTTAAAAAAAACACACGCCACAATAAGTAGGTAGTAGTCTAGTTAATCTATATCTATAATTTACGCGCGAGTTGAATGCAGAGCTGAGGTATGTGTTACCTCAGGCCCCGACTGCAACTCACGCTCGTACTATAGTTAGATACCCATAACTTATCACAGAACATATTTTGACAGATGAGCTATACCTATAGTTCGCGCGCGAGTTGAATGCAGAGTAAATGTATGGGACACGTACATTTACTCTGCATTCAACTCGTTCGCGAACTGTACTTACTGTTGGTTTTATCTGGTCACTAGATAATGCCCGCGACTTCGACCGCAAGGATATAGATTTTGATCCCCAGAGATTTTTCGGGATGCCTATGTTCTTTCCCGGGACGCAAACTATAACTGTACCAAATTTCTTCAAAATCAGTTGAAGACATCGACCGTGAAAGCGTAGCAGACAGATAGACAGACAGAGAGACATACAGATGCATTTTCGCATTTATTATGTTAAGTATGGGTTCTTCGTGGGCTCGACGTATGATAGCATGACATGACGTCATGAAGAATACAATATGCCGAACAAAAATAATTAATCAGAAGCTGCTAAGTTGAAATTAGCTTCCCTAGAAAGTGTTTTTCCACTCTTACTTTAGAAAACCGTTTGTTTTTTCACGAAAATAAAAAACAATAATAATGTCCTCCCGACTGAATTTCGGCCACGGCAGCCAATCTCCAGAGAGATTAGCCATCTGCACGTGAGATATTATAGTGCACAAGTGTGTGCGCATACACAGGTGCCCTCTCTGTTCCTTTACTCTCATAGCCGGGGATGGAAAACCGCCAACTCCCTAACTCCGGGCTAGTACTGAGAATTTCTTGCCAGAAAAACCCCATACTTGTTATGGCCCGACCCGGGACTCGAACCCGGGCCCTCGTCGGTCGCAGTCGAACATGCTAACCACTAGACCAATGTGGCAGTTTCACTACCACTAGGTACAACGGAACATTAAAAAAGGATAAATGCAATGCAGGTCAAAGAGATTATTAAAAATCAGCGTCCCAAAGACTGTCTAATGAAAAAACCAGGCCCAATATTTCACGAGTGCTAACGCGACTCGGTTAAAATTAAACTGACTTCGCACAAAAGGACTACATCCATTCCCTACCCTTTAATTAAACAAAAACAAACGGACTCGGTCGCCGGAATGTATCGCTTTGGCCTCACATCCACTGCGACCCACGCGCACTCTTTAATAATAACTTAACTGAGATATTTTCAAGTTTCATTGATCACAGATAGAACAAACTATTAAGAAAAGGTCATTTGGTAAGTGGAAAAATTCGAACTTGCCAGAGCCATTTTGTTTTGTAAATTTTCAGGAATTATTTTTTATGCAAGCAAAAACATTGCCCACAAACAGATATGATACTAATCGTGACACAATTTTAAACTCGTTACGGTGTAAAGGCTAGATGCAGCCTCGTCCGCGGCTCAACTCGGAGAGTTCTAGAAAGCTGCAATTTAGCAGACAAAATGGTAAAAAAAAATTTGAAAAATGTATTTAGGGTATTTTCTCTACACGTAAAGTTGGGATGGTATTGTTTTCGTCTATCCCATCCCCCCCCCCCCCCCACTAACCGGTTGTGAGAAAAAATTCATGGCAGTATTAAATACAACGAAGTTAAAGGAAAACTGTCACAGCTAAGCAGGCTTTACAAGTCAACGAGCAGTGGTCGACCAACTTATAAAACGTATATTGTGACGGAACCATACACTGCACGCAGCCCAGACATTTTGAAAAGTTATCCTTTTAATGAAATGAAATGATTTATTTATTTACTTAATGTAGGACAACTTGTGTCACTTATGAAACCTTAAGACTCTACCATCGGTTCGTAAAGTTGATTCTACTGAGAAGAACTGGCAAGAAACTCAGCAGTTGCTCTTTTCATAGAAAAGAAAAGGTTACAATATGTAGACAACACAACACATACGTTACAAGTATTACACGGACTACTATGGGTCACTGGATGCGAGGCCGGTTGCTTCCATGCAACTTTGTCGTTAATAAAATCATCGATAGTGTAATAACCTCGACTTAACAAATGCTGTTTAACACAGTCTTTAAATCTATGTAATGGCAAATCCAGAAACTCTTTGGGAACCATATTATAAAAGCGTACACTCGACCCCACAAAGGATTTCTGCACCTTGCGCACACGATACGACGCTGTTACTAGCTTATGGCGGTTTCTAGTGTATCGATTGTGAGTATCACCTATTTTCTTGTAAATATTAATGTTCTGTCTAACAAAGACTATATTATTGTATATGTATTGCGAAGGCACCGTAAGAACACCAATCTCTTTAAATTTTTCACGAAGCCATTTTTAGCCATTAAGTACCCATCCGCTCTATTTCTGTAAATAATATCATCGTTAATAATAATAACCGAAAACTAATCGAAAAAAAACAGAAGCTTTTCGAGGATAATTTTATCTATTTTTGTAACAAATTGTCATGAAAATTGGAGGGAAACACAGTTGCCTGCCGATCTGTTTTGGAGTTTCTGATAATAGAATAATGAACAAAGAACTCTAGACTAATATTATAAATGCGAAAGTTGACTGTATGGATGGATGTTTGTTACTCAATCACGCCAGACTGGTGGATCTGGATGAAATCTAGCATAGAGATTTAGATTATAGACTGGAATAACACATAGACTACTTTTTATCCCGGAAAATTAAAGAGTTCCTGCGGGAAATAAAAAACATCAATCCACGCACACGAAGGAAGCAAATGTTACTGTGACACTGTTGAACGCGTTAGCACGTTATAACTTAACGCATTACCCGGCGTCGTATTTAACGTAAGGCAGTATATCGCTAGCTGATCCCATTAATCTGTGGCATCATAAAACAGTTGCGTCGACCCGGCACATAAACAGGTAAATATTAGTTATGGGATCATAAATCTGCAGCTAGTTTCAGAATACATTGGTAATATCCGGCGCGGAATGACGCGAACATGAAAACACAGAATACGTAATAGTTGATGAAGCTAAGACTTATTCTAGACATGGATGTAATCAAACACTGAGACATTATCACTGAAGTATGCAGCCTTGGATCTGAAAAACCCATGAACTTAAACAAATCCAAGAAATAAAATTTAAATTGAATGTTTTATTTAATACCAGCGAATGCTCGCGACGGTTGCGTGGTTTGAGGTTTTTTGGTTCCCGCGGGAACTCTTTAATTTTCCAGGATAAAAAGTAGCCTTTGTGCTATTCCAGACTATAATCTATCTCTGTGCCAAATTTCAGCCAGATCCGTTCAGCCGTTGGGGCGTGATTAACAAACAACCATACATCCATCCAAACTTTCGCATTTATAATATTAGTATAGATAGGACAACTCAAAATTATAATAATATGTAGGGACATTACCACCGACTTATAAAACAGATTCTACTGCGAAGAACTGGAGTAAGCAGTTGCTCTTCTTTTAAGAAAAATGTTATAAAACTAGTATTACACTAAGTTGAAAGCTATGCCGATTTCTTTTAACTATTCTACTTTTTGTCATTAATAAATTCGTCAGTTTTTACGTAATGTATGATAACCTCAACAGATTTTTATGCAAAGTAAATCTTAGCGCTTTTTACCAAGGGCCCAGCCTCGTGTAGCAAGGCTGAGATAACTTATCACAACTTGTATTGCGAGCGAAGCTGCGGTAATTAGGCAGTTGTATATAAAGGATCTTCTATTGATGTATGTCAGGAAGCTAGCAGCCGCAGTCTCAGATCGTCGCAGAATCCTCCAATTAGCTCGAGCAATTAGGACGCAGTAATTGGACAGATCCATTCTATTGAGAGCCAATAAAGGCCGGAAACTATTGGCTGACTCCAATTCCACTTCCGAGTGGCGACAGTATCTTTTGCTGTCATTAAAAATGTAAAAGATCATTAATAACTAATGATTGCGATATCTAATAAATCTATTCTACTGTTTTAATATTGCCTACATAACTCGCTCGAGTTATTCTATACTAGCAGACTTCGTTCGCGCGAAATAAGTTTTTTTAAGTTCCGACGGGAACTCCCTTAATTTTCGGGATAATATGTAGACTATGACACTCACAAATAATGAGGCTTTCTATTGATACCAGAATTTTTCGGTTTACGGTTCAGTAGATCCCCCTACAACGTCACAAACTCACAAACTTTACCTCTTTATAATATTAGTATAGATTATCAAGTACGTAAACATTCTCCGTGAAATGAAATCCATATTGGTACGTACAACGTACCAAGCAATAAAAAATACCGTACACTGATGCAAATTACAGTTTAATTTAACAAATATTTTACGTTTCCTGCAGAGCAGACAAGAGCTGTAATATTGCTTGAAGAATAAGCTAGTACCTGATAGACTGTAATTTTAACACGAGTTGCCATAATGAGCTCCACATTCTGATAAAACTATTGACTACGTCAGTTTACTCAATAAATCATAATACTGCATACCAATGTTATAAATGCAAAAGAGTCTGTTGTCTGTCTGTTTGTATGTTACGCTTTCACGGGCCATCGAATCTCTATGCATTTCAACTGATTTTGACGGGTAAAGAGAAAGGCTATATTTTCTCTCGGAAAGTAAAAGATTTCCCGTTTAAGTCAAAACCTTACTCCACCTTATCCACGCGGACTTCATCTATTCATACTAATATTATAAATGCAAAAGTGTGTTTGTTTGTTGGTTTGTCGGTTTGTCCTTCATTTACGCCGAAACGGAGCAACGGATTGACGTGATTTTTGACATGGGTATATTTGAGGACCTGGAGAGTGACATAGGCTAAGGAATCAAAAAACTTAAACCACGCGGACGAAGTCGCGGGCATCAGCTATTACAGAATAATTTTCAATATAAAGAAAGTCCCATGAGTTGGGAGTATCTTTCAGAAATAATACAATAGCGCAACTTTATAATACTGTCACAACACCAGTGTGAAAATGTGACAAGTTCGCAAACTCCATGCTGCAAACAATATGCCAATAATACGATAAATTAAATTAAATTAAATATAAAAATATGTTAATTAATATCTGAAATTTTGTTATTAATAAATATAAATAATTGTGCAGTATAGTATATATAGTAATTGTGTGTAATATAAATATTTTGTGCAGTGAAAAAATTATATGTAAAAAGATAAATAATTAGATATAGGTCTAATATATATAATTATAATTTATTATGTTAAAATGTAGCAACGCCCTGAGAGGGCCTCATGTCCATGCATGCTAAGAGCTATATTATATGTATATATTATGTAATATAATGTATTAGTAAGTAGGACATGAAAGCTATCAATAAAATAACTAAATTTCTGGGAAGCAGAAGCGCCACTTTGCTGGGGGCTGCGGGTGTGCGCTGCTCACGGCCTCCCACCCCCCTATTCCAGTGTTAGAACTCAGTGGATATCAAAAACTAAAAGCCACTGACATTTATTTCTTATCCATTGAAGGTTTACCACGAATTAGTGTTTTTTACTTCATAGCAAACCTTCAATGGATAAAAAATATATTATGTCAAATTTCAAATAATGAAAGCCACTGAGTTAGAGAATAGCTGTGCTACTGATGAATTTGCTCTGAAGTGATTGCAACTTTCATACTGTTGTCATACTGGGGAAATAAGAACAGATATAATTCAACCTGCTCTGTGGCAAATACTTTGCAAATTATTTATCCAATTTAATTCAAACTTCCATACTTATTAGGCCCACTTTCACAATTTGTTTAATTGTGTTTATGTTAATTAGGGACAAATTTGGGGAGACCCTAAGAGGCTAACCTTGAGAGCTAATTTGTGTTGTTATTGACCCTGTATATCTGATTTGTTTGTCTTATCATCATAAATAGCGATTCTTTCTGACCTGTGCCGCCGTTCAAAGCTAAAGAAACCACCCTCGAAGGAGCATCTGACGATTAACTTGTTAGCCAAGATGCGGCTAACAAAGCCGTCTTTCCCCTGTGCCCGTCATTCAGAGACCGTCAGAGGGCCGTTAACAAAGGCTCGATATTAAAAGATTGCCTCACTTTTCTCAGGAAGGTTTTTAATCGCGAACTCATTATGTACTTCACAATCTACAATAACGACTTTTTAACGCAGTTCTGTCAATAAGGAAACGAGAAGTTTTTAAATCAATTTCTCTTGTTTACAAACTCGTAGCCTTTGACTGCGATCTCATACGATTACCACCATGATGCAGTCTTACTTGATAGCGAGCGTGATACCTGCATCCACAGTAATCGGTTTTTACCGGCATAATACCGGAAACGCTACATCAGACTAGAGACAAACTAGAAATTATAAAATATTCAAATTGCCCTGCCACGTACCGAACCCGCGACCTCCCACTTAGAAAATCACAGCGATCAGTCCGGGGCCGTGTCAGGTCGTCTGAAGTCTATAAATAACACAATATGGGAAATACCATCGCTCAATTAACTTTACAGTTTAAGTGTCAAAATTGATAATATGAATAAACTTATTATCTCCTTGCTATATAAAACTAAATAACATTTTAAGTTATTTTACTTCAGTATATAAAAAATAGTTCATCCGCGTAGTTTGAGGTTTATCGGTTCCCGCGGGAACTCCGGATTTTCCGGGATAAAAAGTAGCCTATGTGTTATTCCAGACTATAATCTATATCTGTGCCTAATTTCATCCAGATCCGTTGAGCCGTTCTGGCGTGATTGAATAACAAACATCCATCTATCCATCCATCCAAACTTTCGGCTTTATAATATTACGACTATAAACAAAAATAAAATGAGACCATTAAAAATATTGCTAACCCTTTCGTAATACTTCCTGGGGAAGGGGATAGAACTAGATTAAAAGCTGTTATTTTAGCTTAGTTTAGAGATTGTGTTAAACAGAAACAGTCGTAGTAATATCAATCTATCTAGTATAGTATTATTTTTGTTAATTTAGTATAGATTATTTCAAACGATTATAATTATAATTAATAAAAGCAAACACAGTTTATTTATACGTTTATTGAGAAATTTACACCGACACAGACGTAACCAGAATGTCACGCCATTCTAGTCTTCTGGACCATATACCAGTGTTGCCATCCTAGATTATGCAGGCGGTGATACCATATAAAAATAGCTTTAAGTTTCCATCTAGCATAATATAGTACCTACGAAGTTAATCTAGTCGTAGTATCTATCCTACAAGTTACAACTAGGTACACCATGTTCGATCGGGCGGCGATTCGCCAGTTTAATACTTAATAGCATCAAGTTATTATTGATGGGCAAAGTTGGACGAACTCCACTGTATAGATAGCGTTAACGGGGATCCATTGCTAACACGGAGAGTTATGGCACATGTAGCTAATTGAATACTGTTATGTAGAGTGAAAGATGACAAGTGATAGAAATATAGTCTCTTGAAATCTGTATCTGTTTCCTATTCAAATGTCAAAGTCTGTATGTTTGTTTGCTTTTCACCGGTTTTGATGAAATTGAAACAGAAATAAGTTTTATCCTGATGACGGATATAGGATATTTTTCCTCCAAAGCACCTATAATACCAGATGCTCATAATACGGTAGGTAAAAGTATTTAATACCTTTAAACGAGCTATTCCTGTATAAATATGTATATAATCTGAATCTCGGAAACGGCTCAAACGATTTTCATGAAATTTAGTATGCAGAAGGTTTCGGGGGCGATAAATCGATCTAGCTAGGATTCATTTATTCATTTAGAAAATGTCGTTTTATCCATGTTTTCAGGCAAATTTCTATTCTTCCTCTGGTCTAGCCTTGTGGGCAGCTTCGGCCGTAGCTAGTTGCCTTCCTATCGGTGATCGGCAAGTTGTATGCAGTATTGATGCAAGTGTAAAAACCAATTAGGTGTATGAGTTTACTTCCAGGTTAGACGGCTACCAACTTAGACTGCATCATCCCAGTGAGATAACAATCGAGGGCTAACTTATACCGTCGTTAATTATAAACATAACGTCCTATACTTTGTATACTAATTGACGTTCATTAAGTGTAATTTGTAAGTACAAACTTTGAATAAATATATTTTGACTTTGACTTATACTAAAACTAGCTAATGCCCGCGACTTCGTCCGCGTGGATTGAGGATTGAGTAACAAACACCCATCCATATATCCATCCATCCAAACTTTCGCAATTATAATATTCAGTACAGATAAGTAAATCAAAATTGGCAATTCAATACACCACTAAAACAAACAAGCAAGTAGTTTATCGTCAAAGTGAAACTAAGCCGAGGCGAGCTCGTGAAACACGCACTAAATAGATTTAGCCGTAGGATGACTAGGGTCTTGCGAGTTGGCGACGGACAAGTTAAGATATTTGCATTCATTACGCTGTGTCCGTGTTACGAATACATGCGGCGAGATGTGGGGTGGCCATGTCATTTTCCAGAAAAACACTGTGTCGAGGTGAGATTGAAATGTAATATAATAATGTCCTCCCGACTGAATTTCCGCCACGGCGGCCAATCTCTACAAATATTAACCATCTGCAAACGAAATATGAAACACAAGTACACTTTTTATTCCTTTACTCTCATAGACCGATGGGATACAAAGTCCGACACTACTGTGGAGATCACGTGCATGAACAATGGTTTTACGTGCTCTCCAAGGCACGGGGGTGAAATATGCGAACTTCAACTCCGGGCAAATCTATAGTGTTATTAGGTTCATAATTCATAATTTTTATTTTGCCAAATTGTGGGTAACAACAGTGGTGGTGGTTAAATTCAAGTTCATATTCAAAAGTAATTTATTCAAATAGATTTTTTACAATTGCTTATGAATAGTCGAATGAATCTACACCTGGTTCGGAATGCCGCTCCTACTGAAAAGAACCATCAAGAAACTCGGTGGTTGCTCTTTTGAAAAAATAAAAGAAATATTTACAATTACTTTTATGTAAAGATACATAAGTAACCGCAGCCCTGAGCATTGCTGGAGCGAGTCAAATCCTAGCGCTTTTATCATATAGATAAAAAGAATTATGAAGAATTTATATGAATTTGAAAATGTACCCAGTACATAATCTTCTATCTTCAGAACACGAGGCCCAATCAGAGTCAGAATACCCAGTTATTTCTTCATCAATATTACTTTTATAAAAAAGCTGTAGGTCCTTAGTACCTTGTAGGTATCGAAATAACGTCTTTATAGCATTCCAATATCCTAAGGTAGGTGAATTTTTATAGCGACATAAGGTATGTATTGCTTAACAAATATCAGGCCGTGTTCCCTCTGAGATATACAGCAAGCAGCCGATAGCTTCTTGATAAGGTATATTTATCACGTCTTTTCAGCTGGAGAACTAAATAATTGGTTCCATTGGAGTTCTAACTGAATTGCATTAAAACGATGTAATGTAACTAATGTACTTAGTTTGATCTATAGCCATACCATCAGAGCTATGTAATAGTCCAACATAATAAAATTAGCATACACAGTTAAAAATATTATAACTTCATTTTCATGTCTATAATAGACACAAGGATGTATCTTTGATTTTGAAAAACCAATGCTGTCCAAAAAATTATCCGACTTTTTATTCCATGTTCTATAACTGCCTTCTTTTAAACCATAATAATATATATATATATATTTAATATGCATCTTTTGTTCCATTTTCATATCTAGAAGGCTGTGACATATTATATAATTAAACATCTACATCACCCTGTAAAAAGCTGTCACAGGTGCATAGACGTCAGTGTGGTCTATATACTGTCTCTCCTGAAAACTTTTTATGACCAATTTTGCCTTGTATCTAGAGACTTTCCCACTCGCATAAATTAAATTTATTTTAAATACCCATTTGCAAGGGATCGTAGTCTTCCCTGGAGGGAGTTCCGTGAGAGTCCATGTATTATTTTCCAATAAAGAATTAAATTACTTATCCATGGCTTTAATCCATTCCTGTGAGTTAACACTTTGCAGCGCCTGCTCTAACGTTTCAGGATCAGGCTCGACAGACGAGCTATTGACTTCATTCTGACAAAGGAAGATAGGCATTGCTCTGTGTTTTCGTGGTCTCAATGTCATTGACTTCTGAGTGACATCTAACGGAGAAGACAGTGGGGAAGAATAATCTGGGACAAAGTGTTTTAACTTTCTACAACAGTCTCATACGTGTTATCCAGAGAGCTGCTTGTAGTTTCATCTAAATTATCATTTGGATATTATTCAGATAGTGGCAATAATGCAAAGTCTTTGTTTATACTTTCTCCAAGGAACACAACGTCCCAGCTTCTGAGGATTTTACCATCAGCTTTATCAAATAATCTAGCCCTTAGACTCCATGCAATAGCCCACAAATATGAGTTCTTTCGATTTGTTATCCCATTTAAGTCGCTTTTCCTTTGGCTCATGCATCATAGCTTGGCAACCAAACACCCTCATGTTACTGATATTAGGTTTGATACGTCTGTTATCTGCCGAATTTTTCTAACAGCGTAAACAGCAGAACTGAGTTTACCAGCTAGATTTCATATACGGGTGCCCCATTGAAGCTTAGCATCTAAGGCAGTGGCGTGCAGTGTGTAGAGGCATAAAAGCACTGTTTACCCATATTGAAATACGTTCATGTTCATTATAACAGTCTGTAAATAGGTATTTTGACTAACTAATGCCTACCCTAGCTTCGAACCCTATGCACGCCACTGATCTAACGTCACTTCCAAGAGCACTATTTTAAATCTTACGTGTATTCTTGGTATTGCGCAGTGCGAACTCAACATACTTAGTATTTTTTTTGCATTTTAAAGTAAAGTTTTTGCATTAAAAAAAATAACCCCAGTTGCGGGAGCGGAGCGCAGCTTAACTCCCGCCAACGCCTTCTGCCCTAATCCAACTATATGTTTACTGTATATTTTTGGGTGAAATTCATACATTATCATAGAAAAAGTAATAAATTATTTTACATATTTCCTAAATTGGCTCGTCATTGTATACAAATCCTAGATATCATACATTTTCGGAAAAGTATATTTGTATAACCTACAATGAGAATACACAAACAGAATATGAGTTTGTAAAGTTTGAGGCAAGTAATTGCGTTCAGTCTGTACGCAGTTACTTACAGTTGACTTAGTGCTCAAAGGTACAAACTTACCCGATAAGCGTGGTCCTAAATGGTCACCCTACTACACTAAGACATAGTCTCGAAAATGATACAATATCATAACGAATCACTGTTATCATGTTGGCTTGAGTCTTGAGAGGTCGTGTTTATTCTAATACGAGTAGTATCTTGTGGCGCCTCTCATATGAAATATTCACTCGTAACAGCTATATCCAAGATACAAGATTCTGGAGTTTCCACCACGAGGACGAGTTGGACGCCAACGCTTAGATATCAGTTCTTCGAATAATGTGCCCCGCCCGTTGCAACTTCCTAATATCCTATTCTACTAATCTATCTATGCTGTAAGATTATTATAAATGGGAAAGTTTGGATGGATGATTGTTGTTCAATCACGCCAGAACAGCTGAACGGGTCTGGATGAAAGGCTCAGAGAAAGATTATACTTTGGAATCAAACATAGGCTACTTTTATCCCTGAAAATTCATAAGTTCCCGCGGGAATCCAAAAAAACTATCTCTTCAACCGATTTTGATGAAATTTGGTATAGGGATATTTTGTATCCAGGAAATGGACATAGGCTACTTTTTATCTCGGAAAATAACAGAGTTCCCACGGGAATCAAAAAACATTTATCCACGCGGACGAAGTCGCAGGCATCATCTAGTTATCTATAAATAAGTAAATTGTAAGTGCTCAGAACTTTAAACAATTTTATTTAAAACGCTAAGGATCAGATCATTACCTACACTTATTTTTCGTAAATCCTCGCAATTTACTACACAAAAAAAGAGAAAAATCTCATGATTTGAAATAAAAATAATGATCCGAGTAAGAACATTCAGAAACAACCCTTGCCTGAAAAGACATTTTCTCTTAAGAATAAGCAGATTAGAAGTTTTAACGAGCGCTCTCAGCACTTACTTCTTCACAGGAATTCATTGAAATAAGAATTTAAACCCACCTCGGGACTTTAACGACTTTCTGATTTGTAATTTCTGATGAGATATTTAAGAAGTTATTTTTCGTTATAAGTATTAATACCATTATGCTGTGCTTATTTACTGGTATAGTATTGCAAAGGTGTACTAGTGTTTTAAAGTTTATCATTATCATTTTTATGACACAGTCCACCACGCTGGCGTAGCAGGGATTGACCCAAATTCACAAACCTCCGAGAACATTGTGGAGACTCTTCTTTTTTCCTTCACTGGTAAAGCAATTGATATTGAATTGCCCAACACGCACATGACTGCGAAAATTAGAGTTGTGTTTCGAGTTTTAGTTTATAAGATTCGAATCCGAGAGCACTCGAATAGGAGGCTGAAGTCTAAACAGCTATTGCACTTCCATTTTACCGATTCAACAAATAACTATGTATATCTATTTTTGGCTAAAAGGGACTTATTTACTTTGTTTGTTTATTCACTTGCAGGTATAACCTGTTTATCGCACAAAAGAAATACAATATTAATTAACAGCGGGGCAGGTGTATAAAGAAGGCCTATCGCATTCAGCGATCTCTTCCAGACAGTCGACCTTTCGGTATCTGAAAGCGAAATTTAAGAGATGTGGGTAGGTAGCATTACCTTACCTTACAAAGGGAACTCTAAAAGGAATAATAAATTGCGCACATAGAAAACAAAATAATACGTTAATTTAATTAATCTAAAACCTACACTTCGTTCAAGGAAGAAGAGTTGTAAAGTTACAACCATGCCTCGTCGGTCTAGCGGTTAGGGTAGTCGAATGCGGATCACGAGGTCCTGGGTTCGATTCCCGGCCGGGCATAAAAATTGTTAGGTATTGGGTTTTTCAATTAAGAAATTCTCGGTACCAGCCCGGAGTTGGGAGTTGGCGGTGCTTCACCCCCGTGCCTCGGAGAGCACGTTAAGCCGTTGGTCCCGGTTATTGTCACTAACATGATAATAGTCGTTAAAGCCTGCCAACCCGCATTGGAGCAGCGTGGTAGGTCTAAGCTCTAATTCCCTCTCTCCTATGAGAGTGGAGGTCTTTGCCCAGTAGTGAGACGTTAATAGGCTGTAGTGTTTAATGGTTACGGCCCAGCTCTCCACAATTAGGCGAGCAGGAAGCCCGCAAGTGCGTAGTGCGCCGTATGCTGGCTCATTCTGTTGCTATACTAATCCTACAACTACACGTGCAAGATATACGTTGTACCAAATATATTTATCTGTTTGGCGGATTATACCGAATTAAACATCTTGTTCCATGATTATCACGGACCTCGGCAAAGTAACGCCTGCTATCTAGCTTGCTATAATATCTACACATCGTTATCATCTGATAGACGTCCATTGATGGACACAGGTCTCTTTTAGGATCTTCTACACGACTTGGTCTTGGCTTGGATCCAGTGGATACCTTCGACTACTATGTCTTCCGTCAAGCCATGGTTGGTAAAACCTACGTAAAAACCTTATTGTAAGCTTAAATCCTTATAATATAAGCAATAGGCCGTAGGTGTGGTATTAAACCACACACTCAAACGATTGAAATATTGCACGTAATGTTATTTTCTCTTCATAACCTAACGCCTAGTAAAAAGAGATTCAGTCAGTTAGTAAATTAGTTTGATACTTAAACAGAATAAATAAGTAATCTCGAAAAAAAAAATATACGAGTAGCTTTCTCTACGAAACACTAATTTGGTGAAATAGGCCAAATACGTGTACGTGTACGTGTACAAAAAAGAGTAAAAGTAAGTTTTATGCCCTTGCGATAATGAAATAGAGGAGACAAGTAAACAGTACACTTATTTGTGCTGAGTGTTGACTTATACCTATAAGTTTACACAAATAAGTTTATTATTTATTAGCTAATGCCCGCGACTTCGTCTGCGTGGATCGAGGTTTTTTGGTTCCCGCGGAAATTCCTTAAATTTCCGGAATAAAAAGTAGCCTATGTGCTATTCCAGACTATAATCTATCTCCGTGCCAAATTTCAGCCAGATTTGTGCAGCCGTTGGGGCGTGATTGAGTAACAAACATCCATACATCCATACATCCATACATCCATACAACCATACATCCATACAACCATCCAAACTTTCGCATTTATAATATTAGTAAGATTAGATAATTCCAGTTAATCCGTATGTGTGAATTTAGATTTTAATACTCCGGGGAATATATTCAATACTCTTGGATTTTCCTGGATGTAGTCAATGTCATTCTCCGGGTATTCAAATTTACCGCTGCAAAAATCCTCGAAGATATGAGAAGACACTTGAAGGGAAAGACTGTACTTTGTTCACTCCATACTAATATTATGAAAGCGAACGTGTGTCTCTCTGTTTGTCTGCTACGCTTTCACGGCCCATTTGTTCAACCGCTTTGGATGAAATTCGGTATGGTGTCAGCTTACATCCCGGGGAAGGACATATGCTACTTTTTATCCCGGAAAATTAAGTTCCCGCGGGAATTCAAAAACCCTGATCCACGCGAACGAAGTCGCGGGCATCATCCAGTGTTACAATAAATTGTGAATCCCTCATGATACTTTTTCCTATCCAAACAAAGATAGAACAAAGAAGCATTTTAGACAGAATTTAGTCTTCGCTTGAAATTAGCACAGGCGTAGATGTAGACTGTAGAATATTTTGTACATGGCCCTGTTTGCCCCGGGCGCTTCGTTCAAACAAACCTAACTAAACACAACTTGGCGAATATAAACGTATTATAATATAAATATTTCAGAACATAACCTGTCCCTTTATACGCCACCAAAGAATATTATTATAAACCTGCCTGTTTTCAAAACTGTGTTTATCTAAGGTTCGCTAAAACTGTGCAAGACTTTGGTTAAAGCTTCTCCTACTTACGTACCTTTAGATGGTCTTAAATATCTACCAGTATATTATCTATCTATCTATATAACTAAGTTAGCCCTTGACTGCGATCTCACCTGAAGTGATGATGCAGTCTAAGATGGTAGCGGGCTAACCTGTTAGGGGCATGGCAATTATATTAAACCCATACCCCTTTTCGGTTTCTACACGGCATCGTTCCGGAACGCTAAATCGCTTGGCGGCACGGCATCTTTGCCAGTAGGCTGATAACTAGCCACGGCTGAAGGCTCCCACCAAGCCAGACCAGGAAAAATTCATAAGTTATAAATTCCCAAATTTACCCTGCCGGGGATCGAACCCGGGACCTCCGCACGCACAACAGCGCTACACACTGCGCCACGGAGGTCGTCAATAATCTATTACTAGTGGGAACGGCTGACGTTGTCCTGCCCTAACCCGAAGGCAGTGCCCCATACCAGGTCTAATTAAGAAAATAAACCTTCCCGGGACCCACTCAAACACTTAAAACAATCCATCAGAATCGGTCCAGCCGTTCTGGTGATGCGAATCGGTAATTGATTTTTATTTATACAGATTTTACATCATATTTCGTCCATTAAACATACGTCCACTTAACCAATGGTTATAATGATGACAGCGACTTTGGGTCTAATTTGTCCAATTTGTGGCGTTCACTATTATTTACAAATATCACAACATAGTTGTATAAACAGACGAAAAGATACACAATGTTGTACTAATAGACCACCCATGTCAGTGCGCGTATATAGTTTATAGAGATTTTTATACTAGCGACCGCCTACGGCTTCGCTCCCATATTAATCGAAAAATTCGGCCTTATTCCTTGTGTACATTATGGAACCTCTGTGCAAAAGGAGGACGGCGAGAATGCATGTATTTTGGGACCCACTGAAAAGGGTAGCGTTTATCATGGAAACTTAGTAATAATTGTAGAACGTAACAAAACTAAGAAAAAAGCAAATAGTAAGTAAGTCTAAAAATGTGGGAGAAAAAAGATACATCTAAAAGTAGAATATAACCTAAAAATTATTAATCAAAATCTATTTCTATCAATAATTTGTATCAGTATTAGTATGAATGAGTAGGTAGGTACTTATGCCTAGTTATAATTAGGTAGATACTTATGTCTGCGAGAATTCCGCAATAATTCTACTCACACCATTTTTCTAAATAACTCCTAACTGCTTAGATCTTTCTTATCTTTCAACAAATTGAGTAACAATAATATCAAAATAGATAGATCTCTTTTGCACCACTGGTACCTCTATGCGGATTCTGGTCAGTGAATTCTTCGACACCTATAGCCCAAGTTGAAGTGATTCGCTGACCAATAATTCAGATTGTTTTCCCATTCTACAGCCTGATCTTCCTTACATTAAGCGTTTTATTCCTCTATTTACTTTGATTAACACTTGCATTAAGTACTTATTTACTTTTCTTAAGAGAGCTTTTTTCTTTCTCTTATAACCAAATCCATGAGAAGGAAGTCGCGGGGCATCAGCTACTGTCATATAAGTAGTGATCACTGATACTGATAAAATCATTTACATAAAAATTAAAAAGTATCGATACGATTAGGTATCGATACTTTTAAAGTACTCGTGTTAGTATCACAAGACGATAGTCATATTAAGAATACTCATTTCAGTAGGTATCGATGATACATCGATGGTGTCGGAACATTCCTACAAAAATAAATAATAATGACAAGTGTTGTCATGTCAACAAAATCTCTATCTATGTCAATTGCGTTCCATTAGTGCAAGATGACTTATTTTTTAATAAATTATAATAATTTCTTTCTTTTGAATCCCGTATCTCAGAGTCTCAATATTTTTTTATATAAACATCATATAAACATAATATGATTATAAATAATATAAACTTGTACTTGAACCATGCCTCCTTAATTTTTAAATTATGTGGGTCCAATTTCGCCATTGTTCTTTCAGCTTCCTGAGTTCAAGGGTTTGAGCTGAACGTTGATGAGTCAATGAGTGAGTGAGTCAGTGAATGAGTGAGTGAGTTTTCTTATTATAGTAGGAATGAGATGAAAAAGTTAGAACTGTATAAAACTTACAAACAATAATCTAGCAACATTGCTTTGATCGTAACTTTACTATCATCGAATTTCTATTCCAAGTGGCTCATAAAATAGGGAGGCTTCAAAGGATCTAATTTACATAGGTAAATTGAAATCCCGGTCGTATTTACGCGATCTACCCCCATACACTTACTTAAGAGTAATTTTGAAAGCGACGAAATGTCTTTGTGAACTTTGACAAACAGTATTGAATTTGTTTACTTTGGAAAGAGATATTATGGTGGTTTGAAATGACGTGTGCTTCTATTACTAAACTAGCGGCACGCTATGATGGCCGGTTTGACGTTTGTCCGCTCATGAAGTTCCGTATTAATTGATAACGACTTTGAAGGAAATAATTGTATTACTTTATTGACGATAGTGATGTGCAGAGATTCATAAATTTTATCGAATGTAGTTTTAGGTTTAGGACTCAAAATTTATTTATTAAATTGATTTCTTAAATGTATACAAGTGTAGAAAAATCAGTTTGCACCATTTAAGGGGTGAATGTACTTGTGAATATGAACAATTTTCACTATGTGGACAAACCTCTGAAATCGCAAAAAAATATCAATAAATTTTTAAAAATGGAATCTAATACGATCGTTACCTTACCTCAATGTTGTGTAGCCTCCCTGAACCATCTATTATAATTATGGACAACGCCCCATACCACTCGATGCAAATTGACAAGCCACCTGCCCAATCCCAAAAGAAAGCTGATATCGTCGCATGGCTTCGTAAAAATGGCGTAGATGCAAACATGAATATGTTAAAAGCGGAATTAGTACGTCTTTTAAAAGAAAACAAACCAACCAAGATCCGATACGTCATTGACGAAATAGCATTAGAACATGGGCACAGAGTTATACGGTTACCGCCTTACCATTGTGAGTATAATGCGATTGAGTTGGTGTGGGCTCAAATTAAGGGATATGCTGCAAGACACAATACAGAACCCCCATTTACCACAAAAAAAATGCTAAAATTATTAGAAGAAGCTTGTGAACATGTGACTAAAGGAGACTGGGAAAAGGTTGTGAATAGAACTGTTAAATTAATAAGGGAAGATTATGAAAGAGATGTGAAAATAGATAATATTATAGAAAACGAACATATAATTATTAATGTATGTGATGATAGCAGTGACGACAGTGAAAATAGTAGTATGGACGAATCTGATTAATTATGGCCTTTTGTGGCACCTTTTTTGGTATCTTTTGTATTCATATGTTTCTTGTGTGCATATAAAGTATGTATATTCATTTTCGTTCAAATATTCAGTTCGTTCAAATAAATTAAATAAACATATACATTTTTGTTTTATTAAACCTATTTAATCAGGTACAAAAACAAAACTTAATTGTTTTTTGTTCGAGAATAAATTGACATTCCACATCACTATTGTAATGTGTCAAACCGGCCATCATAGCGTGCCGCTAGAGTAGGTTAGCTGCCATTATTCATCCTTTAAATTGATTACTTACCTTTATTAAATTGCTAGGTGACCCGACCCGACTTCACTCGAATGGAATTTGTAAAAACTCTTTCTCAATATTACAATTTACTTAAATTACATTTCAGTCAGGCTGTCCTTTTATAAAACCAAATAGGTCTTATTTGAATCTGAAACCATTTAAATCATCTCCCTGGCGCATAACGCTACTTTCGCACTGCGAAAAGCGTTCGCACGAATTTTATTCTCGCGATTTATATTTCGCGTACGGGTTTGACCTACTCCGCACTGCGAATGCGGTGAACTTCGTGCAACTCTGTACAGCGCAACATATTAGCTCTAATATAATTCTTACCGCACCGCGCGAAATTTGTAAAGGACCAGAGATTCTTTTTTCGCGCGAATTAAAATAGCAAGTGCGTATACCTCGTGCGTGCGAGTTCGCAGTCAAGAACTAATAATTTGTGTAGTAGGATAAAAAATCCATTTAGATTATAAACACAATTCTAAATGTTTGTATAAATTATTAGACATCAACCAATTCAAAATTCTCTCTATGATAGAAACAGAAACGCTCGCGAGCAAATATTTATGCGGCTGTATTTCACTGTGACGTCACATGCAAAACGGATGACACAAATAACGCACAAGTTACTCGGATGCAAGCCGGACCGTAACTTGGGGTGTGCGGCCCAGGGTACAAGACAAGGGATAAAGAAATGAAAGACTCGACAAACTTAAATAAATAAAATAAATAAATCAAATCTTTATTTGGAATTAGTATACATAGTGAAGGTACAAACACAAACCTACTAGACGTAAAGAAAATAAATAAATAAATAGAATAACTTACGGACTAGATTGTAACAAAATAATTCCAAAAAGGCCAACGGCTCAGCGTGATGCTGTTATGGTGTATCTACTATAGCGCTGATTTTCAGCCGATCCCTAAAAGAGTTTTCGACGCCCCGGACCGGCCCGGGCCGCCCGCTGATCTAACATCGCTTAATAGCTGATGAATAGAACATTTTAATTATTAACTACTTAGATTTTAGCTATGCTAACCTACTAATACTATCCCATAATTTACATTAATTAACTAAACTACTATACCACTTAATATAACTTTTACAACTTGGCTTGCAGCAGGATTAAAATCTTCTGCCGGTCAATTAGTAGAATTCAAAATGAGGAGGTCCTGGGGGTGGAGACCCTGGGGGTTACCTCCGGATCAAATTTGCAGTGTTCTAGTGTAAGTATAATTTCAGAAGTAGGCAATTAATTTTATTATTATCATTTCTACAAAATTCAATTTTAATTTTAAACGTAAATCTGACACTATGTAATCAACTGAAATTTTGATTCAGAGGTTTGCTATCTACGACGAATTCACGGCTCATGACTTGTTAAACCCATATGACGATATTTGGTACGGGAACAGGTCGCATCTTAGAGTTCCCGTGAAAAAACCTAAATCCACACGTATGAAGTTACAGCCACCTAGGACGTATATTATAAGGCCAGATTTTTAAGGAAATTCCCACTGAAACAAGACAACAACAGGCACAATAATAATGGTTGGATTTATAGTATTTCTAATCGCTTGTAACTTGTACCTTAACCCATGTAAATATGAAACTAGTAACTCATAAGACGCAGCCCTGTGCGAAGTTTCCGCGGAGGGGGTTGAGGGGGAGGAGGAGGAAGGGAGGGGGCATCCACCGCGGATTTACAGCGCTAAGCAGAAGCTGCAGGCTGGTGTCTTCATTTGTAATGAACTACGAAGCTCACCACAATGCACTCATGACATAATTATTCATATTTAATGCTACTAACGTGTAAGTTCTGAACTAGTTGAGGTTATCTTATATATAAAATTCTCGTGTCACAATGTTAGTTACCATACTCCTCCGAAATGGCTTGACCGATTTTTATGAAATTTTATATGCATTTCCAGTAGGTCTGAGAATCGGCTAATATCTATTTTTCATATCCTTAAAACACTTCAAACCACGCGGACGGAGTCGCGGGCATCAGCTGGTTGCAATATAAAATTTACCGTCTTGCCTTTTTTCAATGAAAATTTTGCTTTTGACTTCACCAAAATGCGGATTAGGTCTAGATGGGAAAACTGTGCGGGAAAAGTGCGACCATACTAACACCATATCCCAACGATATCACACCACAACCAAATCATACAAGCTTAGCTGCCACGTCTCTACCACACGCCACTCCTTTATAAGCTTGGTAACTGTCCTAAGGGCGACAGTTACTCATCATCGCCATCCGACAACAGACTGCAAACTAATTTTATTACAAAATGAGGAATCATTCATCACAATCCACAGGCACGCACTGGCACGGACTAAATATTCTACGTATCCGTGATCTAACTAGGGATCATGCCTGAAGGTTTTCAGGCATGACCCCTAATTAGATCACTACTACAGCGCTGGTTAGCGCTGCAGTCGCCTGGCTGCAGCATTAAGCTGAGGCATCGGCTTATCTAGCCAATAAATATAGATTTTAAACTTGTTTTAAGGAGTGAGTGCCCGGGTCTCATGGAACCGAGGTTGGTTTAAATCTTGGTTGGCACCTTGGTTCCATGAGAGCTGTGGTACTCCATGAATGTTTCATTTCGTTGTACAAATCTTTTGCTGAATAAAGGATTATTTATTTACTTACATACAGTACACTAACGGTAACTATAGATGTGAACACGTTCATAGATATACCTATGAAATATTATTTTTAGGTCTGTGCGTATCATGTCTGTACCTATATATGAACCAATATGGCCTGGTAAACGAGACTTAAGCTTTTTCTTAGACATCAACCCACAGAACTTTAACACTTTTACAAACATCAAAGAACCAGTTTTTTTTTCAACCATCATTTTATCAGCTATCCGGAACTTTGTATCCGCGGATGAATATATCCAATTCATTTATATTGTAACAATGTATTGCGCAGAATTAATTGAACTGTAAAAGAATATAGCCGCAGGTGATAACTACAAATTGAGCGATCAATCGTTTACCTACCATTTTCGATATTTTTGCCTCCAAAAATATTGTATAAGTGTACACTGTACAGGAATAAAATAATAATTGTGTATAGGAGCAGGTGATAAGCTTCGACCATAAAATTAGGGAAATCCCTGAATTTTGACGACCTCCCTAGTATATTGGTGAGCGCTGTGGTCTGATAGTGCGAGGTCCCGGGTTCGATTACCGCCAAGGTCAATTTGAGAATTTTGATTTCTGAATTTTCTTTGATCTGTTCTGGATTTCGGCCGTGTCTAGTTACCCTATCAGCAAAAACGCACCGCCAAGCGATTTAACGTCGCGGCACAGAATAGGTACTGTTCCGGTACGATGCCGTGTACAAACCGATTAGGGTTCATGAGTTTAATATTTGCCATATCTCTAATACGTTAACCCACTACGATCTTAGTTTGCATCATCACCATGAGATTTACCATCAGGTGAGATCTCAGTCTAAAGGGCTAACTTGGAGTGGAATAAAAAAATGAGGAATGGAGTGGAATAAATGTGGAGGTCCCGGGTTCGATCCCCGGCAGGGTCAATTTGGGAATTTATAAATTCTGAATTTTCCCTGGCCTGGCCTGGTGGTAGGCTTCGGCCGTGGCTATTTACCACCCTACCGACAAAGACGTGCCACCAAGCGATTTAGCGTTCCGGTACGATGCCGTGTAGAAACCGATTAGGGTTATAGGTTTAATATAACTGCCATGCCCCTAACAGGCTAGCCCGCTACCATCTTAAACTGCATCATCATTTACCATCAAGTGAGATCGCAGTCTTAAGGGCTAATTTGGAGTGGAATAAAGAAATGCTACTTTACTCAGTAAGTAGAGGTATTTGGTAGAGTTCTCTTATTGAAAGTGCTTCCTTCACCATATTTCTATTTTCTACTTATTTTTATACGACTGCCTGAAAAAAGGAGTATATATTGTTTTCAGGGTTCATGTATGTATGTAAGTATGTATGTATGTGAGTTTGTATATTCCACCATAACTTCTATACGCCTGAACTGATTTTGATAAATGAGGTATAGTTAGAATCCCTAGCTTATTCCGGGTGACATAAGCTAGTAAAATATAGTAACAAATTGATGGGGTGACCATGGTCCCGCATTAAAGACTAAATTAAAAAGAAAAACCAAAATAAGATTTACTATATAATCATCATCTAGAAAATGATGAGTAGATTCCAAAAATATATGACACTATAGTTCAATATCCAGTGATTCACAAAAAAATATAATTTAATAAAAATGTGAATAAGATTTAACTAGATTGATTTAGATTTTTAACTTTTTAGGTCGTTTTTGGCAGGGCAGTCGTGTTTTTTAAATTTTAAATAACTTTAAAAAAAACTTAGCTCACTTGAGACGTCCCATCTCCGAAGCTGGTGTTACGCTAAGCTATCCAAGCTGTTCCAGGGCTAGATAAATGTAAGCTGCACACAGCACAAGCCCCATTATACAAACGGGAGTGACCGCAAATAGCACTAATGAATTGCATTCATTAGCTGCAGCGGTGTTTAGTAAGGCTGGGCGCACAATGACTGCTATCGACTAGACTGGATATATATATATATATTTTATCCACTACAAGCCCTTGACTTGGTAGCGGGCTAACCTGTTAGGGGTATGGCAGTTATATTAAACCCATACCCCTATTTGGTTTCTACACGCCATCGTATCGGAATGCGTAATTGCTTGGTTTTACGTCTTTTCCGGTAGGGTGGTAACTAGCCACGGCCGAAGCCTCCCACCAGGCCAGACCAGGGAAAATTCAGAAATTATAAATTCACAAATTGACCCTGCCGGGGATTGAACCTGGGACCTCCGCACGTTAACACAATAGCGCTACACACTGCGCCACGGAGGTCGTCAAACATAACATTTTGCGTTTTGATAAGAGCATCTGCTGAGTTTCATGCTGGCTCTTCTAAGTAGAAATGGAATGTATAATTCCGAACCAATGGAAGTGCCTAACTGCCTCGTTGGTCAAGTGGTCAGTGTGTTTGACTGCGGCTGACGATGTCTCGGGTTCGAGTCCCGGGTCGGGCCATAATTAAGTATTGGGTTTTTCTGACTAGAATTCTCAGTACTAGCCCGGAGTTAGGAATTTGGCGGTGTTTCACCCCCATGCCTCAGAGAGCACGTTAAGCCGTCTGTCCCGGTTATTATCACTAACATGATAATAGTCGTTGAAGCCAGCTAACCCGCATTGGAGCAGCGTGGTGTGTCTAAGCTCTAATTCCCTCTCTCCTATGAGAGTGGAGGCCTATGCCCAGCAGTGGGACGTTAATGGTGGAAGAGCCTAAACATGACGTAGCATAATACAGCGGCGTGGCCTTTAGCGGCTTATCTAATTTGTACGGGGTCGCGTCACGTAGTGCATCTCCGTTCCACGTCGCATAAGTGGGCCCAGCTCTTTACAACCTCAAAATTCAAAATGCTTTTTATTCAAATAAACTTCTACAAGTACTTTTGAATCGTCGAGTGAATCTACCACTGATTCGGAATGACATTCCTACCGAGAAGAAGCAGCAAGAAACTTGGCGTTTGAAAAAAAAAAATACAATTTCATTATTTTATAGAATACTTATGTAACAGCTTATACTTATGTCCTAGCATTGCTGGAGCGAGTCAAATTCACGCTCCTTTGTCATTTACGTAATCTTCAACAGGATAATAAGCTTTTTTTCAGGAGCATACTCGTACTTTTAACGGACTTCTTAAACTTGTGTAAAGGCAAGTTTAAGATAGGTTGTGGAATTTTGTTATAAAATAAAATGATCATTCCCACGAACGATCTTCGGACCTTCTTGAGGCGGAGTGATGGAGTCACGAGCTTATGGCGGCCTCTAGTTAGCCTATCATACAAAGTGTGCTTGCCGCTACGTGCTGCGTCGTGCCTCTGTAGTGGATGTAGACCTTCACGAGTGAACGACTGGTGCCTAAGATTGGCCGTCGAGGCGGTAATTTAGTAAAAAAATCCACACTATTTAGCACTGTTGTCTTAACGTGCGGAGGTCCCGGGCTCGATAGCCGGCAGGGTCAATTTGGGAATTTATAATTTCTGAATTTTCCATGGTCTGGCCTGGTGGGAGGCTTCGGCAGTGGCTAGTCACCACCCTACTGGCAAAGACGTGCCGCCAAGTGATTTAGCGTTCCGGTACGATACCGTGTAGAAACCGAATAGGGGTATGGGTTTAATATAACTGCCATGCCCCTAACAGGTTAGCCCGCTACCATCTTAGACTGCATCATCACTAACCATTAGGTGAGATCGCAGTAAAGGGCTAACTTGTAGTGGATAAAAAAACACTTATATTATACATACGAAAGTGTGTCTGTCTGTCTGCTACGCTTTCACGATCCCTCTGTTCAACTGATTTGGATGAAAGGTATAGGGATAGTTTGTATCCCGGAAAATTAAAGAGTTACCGCGGGAATAAAAAAAACGTAATCGCGAGCATCTTCTAGTAATAAAATATATAGTAATAATAGTTAATGTGCGTGTATGCTAGTGTCAAGCTCATATAAATTATGTAGAAGTAAATTAAACAATATGTACGCGTACATCCACCGCTGAACAAACAACCGCAGCGCGCTAATGGCGCCAATGAATCGCATTCGTTAGCTGCCACGCTTAACTCGCATCTAGTTAAGTATAGTGGAATCAACTGCCTCGTTGGTCTAGTGGTTAGCATGTTCGACTGCGACCGACGAGGTCCCGGGTTCGAGTTTCAACCCAATTCGTCTCAAATCAATAAATGAAGGGTTATGATCTTGGCAGTCTATGTGTGTATGTAATATGTATGTTTGTATGTATTTATAATATTACTGAATGATTCACGCGACTTCGTCTGCGTGGATTAATATTTTTGATTCAGTATGGATGATTTTGATGGATGAGGTATCAAATATCAATCGATTCGTTATTGTGGTCCGGGGGATATAGGCTATATTATTTTAGACTAACAAAATCGATATGACTGATGTTACATCCAAAAATATGGGGCCTTTGAAATATCCGTAGTCGGGTTACACTTTTTTTTCCTAGGAAATGTTGACATTAACAGTTTCCGCAGCTGTAACATATTCATAACTTCCAGACTCTGTAATATTTTTTGCAATTCATCAAATAACTTGGCCACAAACATGAAACAAGAACACCGCGTGCGGAACGTATTCACGAACGCCTTTATGGCCGCTCTTGCCGACAAAACTTTTGTAATAAAACTGAGCATTAAGCAAACTCGGAACCATTAATATTACACCTGTCCAACATACAGGTTGCCCGTAATTACTGTGTTAACCTTTACTCTAGTTTAGATTTGTTAAGTTGGAAGCTACGTATTTCTGCCAAAATTCTGCATACGGGTTCAAAACTAACATCCAATATTTTCACTGTCCTAAGCCTCCCTGCCCCCCGATTGTGTAAGGAAATTGTAATCGTTTGTCAAACGGATCCTGACCTGTTTAGGGAGGTCGTATGTGTCTGCACGTCAAAAAGCATGTATGAACTCCTTAAACAGTTCAAGTAATACGTTTTTAGCTGTAAAATGATTACGATTTGTTTAGGCAATTGGGAGTCAAATCTTTGTAACATGTAGATTTCCATGGGCAACTATAGTCAAGCAAGTACCTATAATAGGTCAAATTGCAATTTTCTCACTAAGTACTTTTACAAAACCAATTAAAGTAACAACAAAAAAGTAATCTACAGTTTCACTTAGTATCCCTAATGTCTCTTAAAAATATCTTCTGCATAATGAAGATAATATTTCGTGGTTCAAACAGCTTGAAAAATTCCCTAATTAACGCTAAGCGAATAAGTCTTACACCCTCCGTCACCCCTTAGTAGTAGGGGGGATGGGGAGTAGAAGTGTAAATTATCAACAAATATCGGAAACCTCATACTTGCGCAAGTTTATCATTACAAAGTTTTAACGTGGGGCAAGATAGCCATTAAAAATATTTTTTTGATTTTTTTTGCCTACAATTATTATTAAAGTGACTAAGTCGGTCCTAACTCTTAAAAATATTTTATTGAATAAACGTTTGATCATTTGATGTATTGCTATTATATCATAATTATTTTATTTTATTTTATAATTATTAATAACTAGATAATGCAACTTCGTCCGCGTGGATCAAAGTTGAGTTTCACCAAAATCGGTTGAACAGATAGGCCATGAAAGCATAGCAGACACGGACAGACAAATGAACAGACATGCACACTTTCGAATTAATAGTTTCAGTTTGGATATGGGGTTCTTCAAAGGGCGGATAAACAAATTTCTCAAGGCCGGCAACGCATTGGCGGTTTCATCACATCAGGTTATTATAGCGAAGTAACGATGTAAAATAATACAAAATACATTTCAATAATATAAAAAAAAACTTTAAGAGATATTATGCCACATTATAAAAACCCATTTCCATACTTAATATTATAAATGCGAAAATGTGTCTGTCTGTCAGCTACTCTTTCACGGCTCATCTGTTTTACCGATTTTGATGAAATTTGGTACAGGGATAAGACGTATCCCGGGGAAAGACATATGCTACTTTTATCCTGAAAAATTCCCGCGGGAACGAAAAAATAATTAATTCACGCTGACGAAGTCGCGGGCATCATTTAGTGGAAAATAGTTACGAGGAATAAAGTTAGCATAATATTTTATACAACTTATATGTGACACAATATGTCTGCCAAATAATCAAGGTACTTAATAGATAAATCCCATATTTGCTCTCTAACGCAGTCTTATGACGTCAGAGAAAAACAACTCAAAGTCGAACAAGTCGTTAGGGAAAATTTTCTCACGTAGTAGTTTTGAAAACACGACGAAAATAACATCATTAAAAACCAGACTGAAATAAATAATTAATGAGCGTGGGAAGAAACCTCCAGCCTGAGGACAATACAGTTGTTTTGTGTTACTTAATGATGTCAGTTAGTTAGCGAATTCTTCGTATTTCGATCTTCAATAAGAATATTTGGTAACTAGCAGACTTGCCAACGACTTCGTCCGCGTGAAATAAGTTTTCAATTCCCACGGGAACTCCTAAATTTTTCGGGATAAAATATAGCTTATGACACTCACAAACAATGTGACTATCTATTGGTACCAGTAGATCCAGAGATTCCCCGTTACAACGTCACAAACTCACAAACTTTACCTCTTTATAATATTAAGTATAGAAAAGGAAAGAACTGTCATATTATCGACGGATATCGCAAATTATAGTTTTTTTTTATCACGTACACTTCTTTAATTAAGAATTTAAGCAGTTAGCCGCTGTTTTTTTCAAAATCTAGTTTTGAACGGTGTAAATTTAGGGTTCTTAATAAGTACTGAAACAGTAATCGAAATAAGGAGTTTAAACACTGTTTTTTGAAACTGTTATAAAACAAAAACACTTATAACGGAAACAGAAACGATACTGTAACTCAATCAATCTGTAACCGTTTATTTCTGTTAAAAAGTGTTTTTATCTGGTAACATGCCCTAACAAACTGCACGGTGTGACAACGCGTTCTTCTCACTTCATTCGACTTTACACACACTGACACAACATGACTAATTTTTTCTTAAAACAATTACCACCATCGGTGCGAACCTTAGGTTCAAATTAGAATACGCGTCAGTAAATTTGAAAACGTCGCTATTTCGGTTACACTTTAAAACACTTTAAAACGGTTTATTTCTGGTGGAAAATTCCCGCGATAATCAAAAATCCTTAATCTACGCGGACGGAGTCGCCGGCATCTTTTAGTTAAATATAAAAAGAAACGTAAACAAAACATAAAAAAATAAAAACAAGCTTTTCTCTAGATATCAGACTCTGAACAATATCCAATTACTTATCAAGACACACCCAATTAGCCCAAAAAGGATGGAGTTGTCGTGAGTACTGGAAGGGTTTTTAAGGCCACCTCCCAGCTTCATCGTGAGTGAAAACACCTTAATTAATGACCACTCCGCCCCTGCTCTGTTCCATTCCGTTTTTCAGCAAAGAAAATTAGACAAATTGAAATAGGTAATATATATATAAATATATAAATCTAGTATTTATTTTTATTTTTTGCTTTAATTTGTTTTTTTCTGTGTTGTGTGAAATTCCTAATAAAGATTGATTTATTTATTATAAATAAATAAATCAATCTTCCATCATTTCATTCCATCCAGATCCAGCATTTCGATTCGAGTGGCTGTCGAATAAAATAATGAAACCAACTGTATACCGCATTTTCTCCGAATTTCAATATGGATTCAATTAAGGGCGGAACCTGTGGGCAGAAGAAATTGCTAATCTAATGATCTCCACGCAAATGAACTCGTAGACATCATCTAGTATTCTATAGTAAGTGAATAAATCACAGCAAGTACAAAAGTAACTTTTCTAACTGAAAGAAATGACGTACTCATAGTTGAAATATGCTTGACTAGAACCTTCTTATTTACGTTTTCTTTGAAGGTGCTCAAGTGCTGCGCGGTCGGAAACACGGACGCCGGAAGTCGGTCCACATGTTAGCGAATTAAAAAGGAAAAACCTTTTATTCAAACAGTTTGTAAAACCACGTAAGGATGTCAACGCTGGCGGCCATTTCTCTGTTAGTCTCTGGACAAATATGACACAGATGGGGAGAAATGATTGAAAGACATATCATAATTTTTATCCTTTTTATTCAAGGGAAAAAGTAAAGTGTCCCGTGTCGTTAACAAAAAGTGCCAACGTTTGCGTAGCGCCTCAAGGTTTTGTATGGACTTTTGATGCCGATTGTACATAAACTAATTTTTCTCCTTTTTATTCAAGGCAAAAGGTAAAAAGAAACAGATAAGAGGGTTAAGGCCATATAAAAAGTGGAGTTTCCTCCGGACTTGGGACTCGTTACCGGAACAACAGCGAGCGAGTGAAAAACACGTTAATTAACGCCTCCTCTCCCCCTCTCACACCCTCTCTCAATTTAACCTCACCGGAAATAAAAGAAAATGGGAATAAAAACCGGTAGACGTGAAACAAGTAAGGGTAAGCGGATATTTATATTGGAATTCTTTTTTTTCTATTTCTTTATACTTATTGCAAATAATGGACAGTGTTTTTAACCACCGACGTAAACAGGGGGGGTGTAATGAGTTTAACTGTCATTGGCATCGTAGCTCCGTACCTACTGATAAACCAACGGGTGAACTGATTTTGATTTAGTTACTAAGGTTTTTTTGTTAGAAAGGTGAATTGATCAAGAGTGTTGAATTTAGCCGCTCAACTTCATCCGCGTGGATTGAGGATTTTCGGTTCTCGCGGGAACTCTTTAATTTTAAAATAGATTATGTGTTATTCCAGATCCTGTAAATAAGACAGGTGTTATAGTAATGGTTCCGGGTTAATGTTCAGTTTTATTGCCAAAGTTTAGTGACTAAAGTTTAGTTAAAGTGGAGGTATAACGGCGTTTATGAAAACCAACTTTTATTATGTTCTTGGGTTTGTCGAAACATAAACTTGGGCGGCCGGGTCAGTACTTTGAGTTAGGAAATTAAATCAGTTGCGAACTCGTTAAATGGAATAACCGAGGTTAGCCAGGAATTTAAGTTGAATAATTTACTATTAAGCTTGACCGAATTTCAGCCACGGCGGCGAATCTTACTGGAGATAACCATCCTGATCAGGAAAAATAATTAAACACGTATATAAGGTAAATACAGGTATACTCTCTATAAAATTCACTGGTCGTATGATCCGATTGGACGGCGATGTAACACGACCGAAGAGAGATCAGGCGCAGTACCTAGTTGGTTTTACCTGTTTTCCGAGGCACAAGGGTGCCACATCAGCAACTTTAGAATTTCGTTTTATTTAGCCCGACCCTGAACTTGATTCTAGGATCTCAAAATCCATATCCGAACTAGCTACTAGACCAACGACTAATAGTTCCCTAAGGCCCACCGGCTTCGGTGGAATTTCAGACCACTCGGAATTGCAAGGTGCGACAAAACTACTCGCCAATCAAGTCTTTTGTTTACGGTTAAGTCCGAGAAAATTTCTTTCATATCATCAATGTTTTCCTGCTCTCAAAATACGACATATAATTGACAGAATTTGAGAGGGCAAATTTTAATTGCTAATGCAATCAGCATTAGCAAAATATTTACGTTATCAGGCGGCGCAAGAGCGCTGCGTGTCGAAGTCATAACATAAGACTCATGTCCAGCAATGGAAGTATAAGCATACTGTAGGGGCACACATACCTACAGAGATAGACGTGTACTGTAAATATGACGCAGCCACGTTAGCCAATCACGTGCCGCCGCCTGAATCACGATTACGAAGTTCTTTCGGAATGGTACTATATATAAAACTTTCAACCTACAACAGTTGGCCCGGCTGGGATCCCCGAGCTTGACAACGGCTCGGAGGAAGATCTTCCTATTGCCTCGGGAGCATACACCATACGCTCCCGATAATACTTACTTCAATTGCACATGAGTGTAAAATATCGTCAATAAGGATTGACGATGACGAGACTAACACTGCACAATACTGTACTGTTTTTTTAATTTGATTATACTAGCGCCTAATCAAAAGTCTCAAATTAGCGAACGCTCTGAACGCACAGTTTTTTTTAAAGTCATCAAGACAGTATTACGCATTTAGAAAGCGATGATATGGTTAGAGTGCGCTTTCCTAGAACATGCTTATTAGTTCTTGCCTCGAAGGTTTCTTCCATCCAAGTTTTCTTGCTCTCGAAAGTCGAAATCCGTATCAGGGTGTGAGAGGGCGACCTTAACAATAGACCTTAATGTAGAACAAGGTCGCAGTTTGACACACGCCCGCGGCGGTGTCGTAGGCTTTTTATAGAACAACTGTATTGTTGCCGCAAATCGAGTGCAAACGGTAACGTAAGCTTTGCTGATAACTGTATGCCTACTACTTCACTACTACTGATTCATATTATATTTCAAAATTGTCGGTCTTTTTGTTGTTCTTGGACGATTCGGACTATGCTGCCAGCGCTTAAAGCAATGTTAAAGCAATATTACTCAAAAGGACAGTTTGTTGAAACGTTCCTTGACGTGCCTAAAATAAGGTTTATAATTCTAAATCAACAATAATTAAACAATATGGCTTTACGTTTTGACACTGACAGTACCGAATTTGTTACCAACTTTACTGTTGACGCATATTCAAATTTGAGCCTAAGTTGAAAGCACCGATGGTTGCAATTGTTATAAGAAAAATATGGGCACTTTGTGTCAGTGTGTGTAAAGAGAAGAGAACAAAGGGTAACAGATAAAAATACTTATTGACATAAACGGTTACAGATTGATTGGGTTACAGTATCGTTTCTGTTTCCGTTATAAGTGTTTCCATTTTATAACAGTTTTAAAAAACAGTGTTTAGACCCCTTATTTCGGTTACTGTTTTAGTCCTTAGGGATAAGATTAACTGTACTGTAATAGAGACGGCAATAAAGCAATATTCCGAACGGGACGAAAAATCTAAGCAGGTACATAAAACGTTTTAAATACAAACTTTGGTATTGAAATAAAGCATTCAAATATTGTCTATTTTTCTTTGATTGAAAATTTTTTTTGCCTGATTTATTTAATTCATGTTCGTCTATAAGTACTAGGTACATTACTATTTTCAGTAAAGAAGCTAGAAAAATGATAAAATAGTCAAAGTCAACAGATTTGCTATTCAATTAAGTAAACCCATTGATTTTGAATCTTCAAGTGAATCTACAACTTTTTAATGATATAAAAATAAGTTTAAATTATAAGCCAAGTGCTTCGAAAATCAATGTTTGGTATAGGTTACGCTAAAACTTTGCTTACAATCGGCCCCACAGCAACTTATCGGTCATGAAGAGCGAAGAACTAATTTATCATTCACCGGAATGACGCTGTCAATGACGTCGTAAAACAGCACTCAACAACGTTCGGTAGTAAAGCTTTATTTTTTATCTATTCCGAAGAATACATTTAAAACTTTTTTAATGAGTAATGTAGACGTAACGAATCGACAGATCGCATTTTTTTTAAATATGAATTGAAATTATTTTGAATTAATATATTAAATGGATAGAAGCAGGCTTTACTTTGCGGAAGTAAGTATATTCGTAGAAATAATACACACAGATGATGCTTCATATTGTATAATTCCACGTTCCGTTATTTTATGTTTAATATGTACTTGTAACGCGGTTTAGTTAACCCGGAATACCAATAACAATTACTGCACTTTTTATTTCAACAGATAAAGATTGACTCAAATACCGCCAAACGATCTTAATTATAGAAGACACATTTAGTATGATGACGTTTTTGTCGTTACATTATATTTCTCCATTCCAATTTACAGTCAAATGAGATCTTATTATTCATAAACGCTAACATTAGCTTATGTCTAAGACTTCATCCGCGCGGACTACACAAAACTAGGCGACAATATTTTGATACATACAACATGTTTACGTTAAGATAGTAAAATTGGATTTTAAATAAATCACAAAAACAATTTAACTGAATTTATTTATTTTACCATCAACTTCACCTACCATAATATATTTTGAAATTCAGTCGTATTTAATATTTTAATCAGGTCTAATTATGATTGTTAATTAAGTAAACTAATTTAGAATGGTTGGTTAATGGAATTACAGTTCAATCAAGTTACTAAAATATTATTCCTCTAAAATCATTGCGGAAACAAAATGGGTTACCATTAAAAATGTTCGTCTATTTTGTCCTGCGGTGCACCTATAATGTAGTAGTATTTTTACGCCCTTTCTCGCCCACACCCTATTATACATCAGTATCCTTACCACAAGATTTTTATTCACACCGACATGACACCGACGTTGAACGTATTCGAGCGTTGATACACTTAGGCCCTTTTCACATACACGCGATTTCTACGTAACGTACGAACGTATAGAGTTATAGAACCTTTAACACGTACACGTTTGCTGCTGATTTCCTTCATTACTCAATCGTCACGTTACCGTTAATACGGAAACCGTGGTGTGTGTGTGTGTGTGTGTGAAAAGGGCCTTAGGCGTCATCTTAAAATCTACCACCTTGCTTTAAAGCTCAAGTTCATCCATACATCAGCTAAACACAGCTAACGCTGCAAGCGAAATCGTTTCGAAAATTTTGTGGTATACAATTTGTGGTTTTAAGTCCAGGGACTTTCTGTTCATTTTACTCTAACGCCAAAGTATTTCGACGCTCGAACACGCTCGACGTCGGTGTTTTTAAAAATCTTATGGTAAGCGTTTTGTGGGCGGCAGTAAATACAACGTAACATAAATTATTACCAGAGTAGGTCTCTCACAAGAAAGGATAGTTTTATTCGCGTCCTATCCTCGTAAAATGCTGACTCGAAGATGAAATGGAGACCCAAGAGAGATACACAAGAGATTTCATCAAAAAGTAGAGCGGCTAAGGGAAGCAGTTTTTTATAAAACTGCACATTTACTAAAAATACAAATGAGGTTAGCAGTTGACTAAAACATTCATCTGGTAACTTAATTGCATTTTTAGATGAGTGGTTTTATCCTAGTAAATTAACGAAACAGATTTATGTATTATAAACCGTAAACCAGTCGGCAATATAAAATTTATTTAGGGAAGCGTCACATATGCACAGTTGACTTTACTTTTTACACACACATGCAAGCGAACATCACACTTATGTATTTAGGCAGCCATGTAATAAGTAGCCAAATGGCTCCTTTATCTTTTACGCGTAACATAACGTATATGTCACTAAAATAAAGATAAAATATCTTAAAACTCAAAGATGTTTCCAGTCTTGACTCCGTTGTTTTGAGAGGAATGAAAGGATGTTTGCTTCAACTTTGCTTTGTAAACTATAGTTTTCTTTATTTGTAACTAGCTTCATGTAAACAAAGGAACTTGTTTCACTGAATTCTTGTAACTCGCACAGCTCGGAGTAAGTCGCTACTCGCTATGTGAACGGAGACCGTAATAGCTGCTTGTTTTATATTGTAATAATATGAATATTCATTCAATAGATGCGTTTTCGTAGAATTAGGAGAGTTGATAGTATTTTTGACTAAAATAAATTATTTATATACATTAAAATGATATCATAGCTCCCAAATGAACCAATTTTTTTTTATTTGATTATTTAGGTGGCTTGATTAGCTTGGAGTGTTATTAGCTTTGATTGTTCATCCGTTTGAAGACCGTCAGCTTTTTTCTAGATGATTAACTTCCACAGGTTTGATCGATTTAAAATTTGGTAATCTATTACTTCTTGAGGAGAAAACTGGCATTCTCCGGACATCGGAACAAAGGGGAGCATAATTTTCACTTCCAAGACTAGTTTTGGAAGGAAGTATTACAGCTAAAAGAGCTCCAGGTCGCCAAAGGCGCAAGTGGTTGGACGATATAAGGGAGTTGACAGGGCTTAGATATCCAAGGCTAAAAGATGCAGCTCAAGATAGAGAAGATTTTCGCATGATGACTGCCAAACTTCGGTCGGAAGAACGCACGCGGTGATGATGAACCACCGTTGTTACTTCAATTTAAGGGAGATTTTTCAAACTTTTATGCTTGTGATAAAATTTTGAACAAACAACTTGCTTTTCGAAGATTTCTTACGACATCCCAGAAAGTCAAAGATGGAAAGTTGCGTGAATCATGGATGTGTTGTAATCCTGCTCCATCAGTCATCCCTCTCTCATAATTGCCGCAATTGACTGCTGATCATTCATTAGACATTTGATAGGGCAAGGTGAAACCTCAGCTAAAGGTTAGGAAATATGAGAATTTCCATTCTGTAAATAATAAAGATCAACGCCAGGACTCAATTGCTCAGTTATAATTAGAAAAGTTCGAGTATTCGTAATAACAAAGTTAGTTTACGAGGAAGCCGGCCTGATACACTCCGGCCTGGATTTGCGGAGGTTCCTTTTCAGTTTTAATATGAAATTATTAATAACACAATAGGTACGTACATAAATAGTAATGGCGGCTCTTCCGGTAGAAATATCGTCTACCTTACGCACTATGTGTATACTTGATCCTAATAATACCTACCTATTATAAGTTTTTAGTTTTATGTATTAGATTATAATGGGGCTGATACATAATTAATTATAAAAGCCCCTAAATAAATAGAGAAATATTTTTTTTTAAGTTTGGATGTTTGTAATTTTTTTTTTGCATGTTTGTATTTCATTCACTATGTAGCGTGAAAGAAATTCAAACATCATTTCGGGTATCGTATTTAGTATACAAGTGAGCACCTGAGTGCACGCCGACTAAGCTTCATTGCATCATCATAATACCTAGTTAAAAATTTTATAAATGCGTATTTTTTTAGTTTTCTAATCTAAATACTTATAATTGACAGGTGTAAACTCCGTTCAAGTGAGATGGAGTACATTACTGCCAAGGTCGAATACAAAGAAATTCACAGCTGAGTAATGTGTGAGAGTGAGGAAGAGGAGAAGCCGAGAACTTCCGAAGTGATTTTAAAAGGATGACCTTTTATATTTTTATGGGTATATCCTACCAATAAACAAAAAATAAAAATAAAAAGAAATAAATAAAGTAAACGAGGCCGTGATTGCTATTTCAGCCAAGACTTGCGTAGTACTTTTCTCTAATTTGCGTGGAAACAATAAACAGATTTATTAAGGAAGCTTTTCTACATTGCCGATAGATGGCGTTGACTAGGCTCACACTAAAAAATGGTGTTGTATGGAAAAATTTAGCAAATTCTGATCAAGTGGGATAAAATAAATTTGAGTAAGTACCTTATAGCGTGGCCATATTGTTTTTCGCGTGTGAAACATACCTTCCGTTTCGGAAAACGGTTTTCAATTTCTCGTTTCGCACGAAACGCACCTTTCCGCCATAAAAGGCTATAAGATAGCAATTTTCGTTTGTACCGAACGTCAATTTTCCATTTTATTGACCAAGCACCTGCAATCGGGGAGAAGCAATATTAATATGTAATTTGAAAAAGGAACACGAAAGAGAACAACCACATCTCACATTTAGTTCACCTCGGATCAATTCAGAACATAGCTGGACGTGTGGACGCACAAGAAGTAACTCCCTTGCCTGGATTAGCATGTTGTTCGAACGACATGCTAATAGCGTAGAATCATAGAATACTTAACAGTAGACACAACAGTACCAGTGGTACTACTAGTAGTACATAACAGTACCAGTGGTACTGTTGTGTCTGGTGGTAGAACTGCGTGTTTATTATGCGAACGACAATATGGCCGACCAAAATGACGGTGATGGCATAGCAGCATGGTCATGATGATCTAAATATTATAATGAATTATACTTAAAATATTTAAAATTTAATCCAAACACATTAAAAGGGAAAAGTGACCGATTTATCTATCAGCGCACAGCTCAAACCACTGGACAGATTGGGCTGAAGGCAGGCTATAGCTATTAGGAATCGTACTACGTAGGAATCCGCTAAGAAAGGATTTTTGAAAAATCTATCCCTTAGGGAGTTAAGATAGACGTTGCAAATTTACCAATCATAATCGAACTAAACGTGAGCAAAGCCGCGGGCATAAGCTAGTATATGACTAATGCCCACTTTTATACGACTGCCTGAATTATACGACTCCTGAAAAAAGGAGTATATTGTTTTCAGAATTCATGTACGATGTGAGTTTGTATATTCCACCATAACTTCTATACGCCTGAACCGATTTTGATAAATGAGGTATCGTTAGAATCCCTAACTTATTCCGGGTGACATAGGCTAGTAAAATTTAAAAAAATTGATGGGGTGACTATGGTCCCGCATTAAAGATTAAAGTTGAAAAAAAGTCGAAAATAAGATTAACTATATAATCATCATCTAGAAAAAGATGAGTAGATTCCAAAAATATATAACTCAATAGTTCAATATCCAGTGATTCACAGAAAAATATCATTTAATAAAAATGTAAATAAGATTCTAATTTAAATAAATAGATTAATTTAGATTCTTAACTTTTTAGTTAGTTTTTTGGCAGGGCAGTCGTGTTTTTTAATTTTTTTTTTCTATACCCAATATGCAACAACTCGCCTGATGGTCTTAAAATAATGTTCCCTGAAATGCGTGCATTATTAGTGAAAATGGGCATAAACCAAATGATGTTTATAAAAAGCACCAGTGCTAAAGAGGTAGTATATCTGTCATCGTAAGATTGCAAAAACCGTTAGATTGTAATCTAACTAGCGAAATTGTAAACTGTCGATAGATTACAATTTAACGCATTATTTTTCGGTAGATTGTAATCTGTTAGGTATATTAACCCGATAGAACCTAAGTGCCCGGCCTGCGGCACTACCTGGTTTACTATTACTATTTATGTCGAACCCTAACCTAACCTACAAAAAAGAGACAAGAAAACGTAAATACAATGAATATTTCAAAAATTGACACACAAAAAATTTAACGGTAAACAATCTGTCGACAGTTTACAATTTCGCTAGTTAGATTACAATCTAACGGTTTTTGCAATCTTACGGTGACATATCAAAACATCTCTATATTCCAACTGATAGTTGTATTCCAGCAAAAGTACCCGTGACGTTATTGTTCTAACTAGAAGCCGGGTTAAGATGGGATCCAACGGGACTCAGACCCGGGATGAAAGGGACCGCAGTTTCCGAAAGCCGCTTTGATCTCCCGAGATAAACGCATTTTAATCTCGAGCATGGGACCGAGAACACCGCAAACTGAGTCTGCGAACTATTTTGTTTACAAATATCATTTTATTTATTCAGGGGATGTGGTAAATGTCTTAACCATAGCGGCTTTGTGGTCGCGGGGTTGAATTCTAGGTATGAAGTAGGTACCTTTGAGTTTTCCACTAAAATGTTAGGCTTAGGGCACATTAAAAACTATAGGCAAAAACATACAACTGACACAACGTTACCGCGACACATCGGCGTTTTTATGGACTTGCGCATACCTGCGCGACACGAGAAAACTTTTTTCCCATATGACGCGGGCCTTAACGCTGACATTTTGTCATATTTCTTGTCAGTCTCAGTAGTGAATGCCCTTGAGTTTCAAAAAATGAAGCTTAAACTTCAAAACTTTTGGAGGTCCGAACCATAGGGTTGGATCAGCCATTTAGCTGCCAAACTTCCTGAGAGCACACACCAGCAATTTTCGTGTAACCTATCTTCAATTTGTTCAAGATCTGTTTATTTCCGCTATCCGATAATATGGGGAAATCAAAATGCGTGGTATTTACCTTTAGATGTTATATTTTTAAGTTTAGTTACTTACCTCCTTTTTCATTATTTTTATAATAATAATATGACAGAACAATGCGGATCAGTATGATATTTAGCACTTCATTATTTTAAACGTAATATTGCTTGACCTGTAAATTAGCTATGCATCAATAATTATAATCTATAAAGCACATAATAATATATTGGAAATTAATAAATTACGCAGATTCGTCCGGAGAGTTGTCATATAATTTAGGAGGAGGAGGAAGGAGGAGCAATGTAGAAGTGAATGAACATATTAGCTAGTGGTATCACTCACTCGGTGAGATGTGTGTCACGAAGAGAAACAAAGAATGAATATGACTTACATGACGAAGTGTGTGCCACGCATATCAGCACAAATCGGGTATTTGACTACTATTCAAATAAATTATTTTTTGTGATTATTAAATACCTAGAGGATCTCCCAAAAGTCGTAATATCCACGCCCCCTGATAGAAAATGTTGAATAACCATTTTAAACAATCGATTAAAGTAAAAAAGTGCGCTGAAATATGATGACGTCACATTTTAAAATTTCATATAAATCCCATACATAGGACGCGTTTTGACGTTTGAAAAAAAAGTTGCTGGTTTGACTACTTGTCAAATACACAATTGTGGCGCGCTGCGCATGCTACGTACTCCACAAGCTTACGATCTGTCAGTGGCGCAGTCGTTAGGAGCGCAAGAGCATACGCATATAAAACGAATGGTGATACGACTTACTTGGCGGGATGTGCGCCACGCAGAGCAGCACGAACTGCGCCGCGCGCTGCATCGCTCGCTAGCGGCGCTGCGCATGCCACGCACACCGACACTCGCGCACATGCACTACACTGTGGCACCGACAGCGCCGTCTCTAGCCGCACCTGCAATAGGGACTCCATGTTACTGATAGCTCTAAATATATGTAAATGTATATATATACTTATTTCTATTTTATTTATTTATGTAGTTAATATATTTAATAACAGTTATTATATTAAGGGATATAGTAGTATAGTACCTATTAGTAGTATAATAGTTAATTTTATTGCATAGATATGAGAATTGTATGTAGTACTGATGAACATTTGTGGTAGTTTTTGTGGATGTGTAGTACTTTAATTTGATAGATAGATAATTAGTTAGAAAGATTTGCTATTACTATAAGTATAACTATAAGTAGTTTTTAAGTATCCTACTAGCTTGCTGCTACGTAGCTTTGTTCCGTGGTGTCACCTGAAACAGGGTTTGGGCTGAAAATCAGCGCTGCATGGTTAGTACTTGCACTGAACATACAGCATTATGCTGAGCCTGGGCCATTTTTTGGGTTGTGCCATGCGTGATATGGTTCATCCCTGCGCCTCATCGATTGTTGTTTAGATTATAGATCTTGTTTAGATCGTTGAGGTGCAGGGGTGATCTACCTTTTTAGGTATGCTTGTTAGGTATGGCACAATTTGGAAATAAATTTCTTTTCTTTCTTCTTTGTTTCTTTCTCCATGGCAAAAGTCTTCTGGACAGTCCACACCATTCACAATTAAGTACTAATCTAAGGCCTGGGGCTATACAGCCAACGCTTGAAGCCATTTTGTTTCGTTATTTTTGACTTTTGTGTTTTAGAATTGTAATCCTCATATTATTAGGAACATCAAGGTTCGTGACATCATATTGAGTAACACTGCATTGGTAGTATGGCCTCCATTTAGGGATAAAGTAAAATGGACGGCGTTATTGACTTTGACAAACTGCGCAGGGTTTCTTCATAAGTTAAGCTTGGAATTCTAAACGCCTACGTTATATAGTAAAATCATTATATCAATCATGATAAGTTCAAAAAATGAGTGTTTTTTAGCTGACGACTGAAATTTCCTTCATATAGCTATCCTAATTTTCTTAATTCACGCATTTTTAATAAGTATCATTCTAAGAAAAGTGTTTATTTTACAAAAAACTTAACATAAAAGCTTTATTCAAACGATGTTCAATTTATTATAGGCTTAATTTAAAGCCGTTTTCGCACCGGCCAGTCATTTCGAACGACTGAACATAATGACGTACGAGGCTAACATAAATAAAGAGCCACGTAGCAAAACTAATTAAGCACGGTTCACTTGTGAATCGCAGTTCACTCGGTAATGAAATTCCCGAGCCCAGCCTGGCCAGCCCCCCGCTCCTTTAGCAACGTACCTCTGTGCTAAGACAGAACCTAGTGACCTCCCACGGGGATATCTGAAACTCTGCCGAAAATCCATACTAATCTTATAATTTTTTTTTAACCACTACAAGTTAGCTCTTGACTGCGATCTCACTTGATGGTAAGTGATGATGCAGTCTAAGATGGTAGCGGGCTACCCTGTTAGAGGCATGGCAGTTATATTAAACCCATACCCCTATTCGGTTTGTACACGACATCGTACCGGAACGCTAAATCGCTTTGCGGCACGTATTTGCCAGTAGGGTGGTAAGTAGCCACGGCCGAAGCTTCCCACCAGGCCAGACTAGGGAAAATTCAGAAATTATAAATTCCCAAATTGACCCCGCCGGGGATTGATCCCGGGACCTCCGCACGTTAAGACAACACCGCTACACACTGCGCCACGGAGGTCGTCAAATGCATAAATGCGAAAGTGTGCGTGACTCTCAGTGTGTCTGCTACGCTTTTCAAGTGATTTTGACGAAATTTGTTACAGAACTAGGTCCCATCTTGAGAAGAACTTAAGCTACTTTTATCCCAGTAAATTAAGTATTAATTAATCATCATATTCTAGTGTTGCATAAAAAATAGGCTTGCGTTAGCGACAATAATATCATGCTTATGAAAGACTATTATAAGAATAATACTGCCTCGTTGGTCCAGTGGTTGGCATGTTCGACTGCGGCCGACGAGGTCCCGGTTTCGAGTCCCGGGTCGGGCCATAATTAAGTATTGGGGTTTTCTGACTAGAAATTCTCAGTACTAGCCCGGAGTTGGGAAGATGGCGGTGTTTCACCTCCGTACCTCGGAGAGCACGTTAAGCTGTCGGTCCTGGTTATTATCACTAACATGTTATTAGTCGTCAAAGTGCACCAACCCGCATTGGAGCAGCTTGGTGGATCTAATCTCTAATTCTCTCTCTCCTATTGAGAGTGAAGGCCTGTGCCCAGCAGTGAGACGTTATTGGTGGTGGTGGTGGTAAGACTTTTGTTTGATGAATTTAATAGGTGGTACTAGATTCATCGGCGTGGATCTAGTTCCTTTACACATCCCGTGGGAGCTCCTTGATTTTCTTATATATGTCACCGTAAGATTGTAAAAACCGTTAGATTATAATCTAACTCGCGAAATTCTAAACTGTCGAAAGATTACAATTTAACGAATTATTTTCCGGTAGATTGTAATCTGACAAGTATTTAAACCCGATAAAACCTAAGTGCCCGGCCTGTGGCCGGGCACTACTTGATTATTTATGTCGAACCCTAACCTAACCTACAAGAACGAGACAAGAAAACGTAAATAAAATGAATATTTCAAAAATTTAAACTCAGAACATTGAACAGTTTACAATCTTTCGACAGTTTAGAATTTCGCGAGTTAGATTATAATCTAACGGTTTGTACAATCTTACGGTGACATATATAAATTAGCCTGTCCAACGGATCCAAAATATTATCTCTGTACCATCATGATGTAACTACCTATAAATTGAATTGCTTGTTACCTATTGCCTAAGCCACTCAACATTTTGTATACCTACTACTTGTAATTTTGTTGGTAGTTCAAATAAATTAAATTAAATCAAAATTGATTTATTATTTTATCATGGACCGTGAACACACAAAAGATAGATAGTTATAAATCTTATTTTTTATTACTAGAGGAAAATATTATTAAGTCACATATTTATTCAGTCATCTGAAGCGATTCAAAATCAAAGCAAAAACTTTCAAAGTGAATGATTAATGGAATTCTACAGTTATTTTGGGAGCTCTAGCGAGAGGAATACTGACATGTTACAGGGCGGTTGTTAACCTGTCTGTCATAGCAGAGGCCGATGCAACAAAACATGAGCGGCTTGGAAGCCCTAGTACGGCTTGATCTGTCGTCCTAGGTGAGTGGCAGAAGCTACGCGACGCAATACGACGCCATGGAAAATGACAAACTTGTCTATGCGACAACGTGGCCACGTAAAAGGTTAGCTACTGTTTAATACTGTCACATCGCGTGGTATTGCGTCGCGTAGTCGCATTTTTCACTCACGTAGGAACACGGGTGAGCGATGAAAGCAACACGACACGCGACAACGTAGGCCATGTGACGGATCAGCTACTGTTTGATACTGTCGCATCGCGTCCTATCGAGTCGCGATATTATACTCATTTTGTCGCTGACAAGGGCAGCGCCTTATCAACGCTTTGTCGATGCAAAAACCGCGACAACGCGTTGTCGCATTGAATGATTACTTGAATGACAAGGAAGCTTGGCAATGATTTGATCTAATGGCTCTGATAGTTCCTTAGTTAAGATAATTTGTTAAATGGTGATATTTTAAAAAAAACCCGGCTGAATTTGTTGTGGGCTCCTCTCAGACCAGGGCGCGTTTGGAACCCTCGTAGCTTTAGTTTTAAGATACCGGTACTAACTATCACCATTATATTTTATAAATAACTGTCGTCAGTAAGTGTAGTATACCTACCTTTATATGATAAACATTATTTGATTTGAGTTGAGTTGTGTTTAGGCTGCAGAAATTGAAATTGTTGAAAATGTAGTTTTGTGCTTGTTGACATAAATGCAGATATAATTGTCACGGATTGAAATATTCCAGCGAATAGTTTTGCCTGCGACAATAACACTTTAATTGAAACTGTACGACCATACGTGTGTACTTCCTACAACTGCCATACATATAGTGGCCAAAATGTCAATAAAGTAAAAGCATACACGCGCGTTCTTCAAAACGCAAAATATTTGACTGAATCAAATTAACGTGAACAAATTAAGCTGTAACGAGTATTTTCAATCGAAAAATGGTTTAATGATAAAATGTCAAGTACAGATATCCAATGGTTTCTCTGCTAGTTTTTCAAGCACAATATTACAGTTTATAAAAACTATTTTAGGGTATACTATTATACATTAATTCCCTCTCTCCTATGAGAGTGGAGGCCTGTGCCCAGCAGTGGGACGTTAATAGGCTGTAGTGATGGTGGTGGTGGTGGATTATACATTAAATAGAGGTTAATAGATTGAATCCATTAAAATACCCATAGTTAAAAATGTGTCAACAAACCGTCCTAAATCTTTGATCTGGGGGCATACTACCATCGGTTGAAGCCGTATTGTTTTCATATTGTTGACGTTCGTGTTTTACATGTGGTGTGTAGGTCTCTAAACCAAAACTTTCCATGCTTACATTGTCTTTGTACATCTATGTTTATCATTATCTTTTTGAATTATGGATATATTTGTAATGTTTAAATTTTTATGCATGAGATGTGCTTACATTTTTTAATTTAGAATATCAAAATCATAAGTTAGAAAATATTAAATGCTTTGTTGTTTGTACTACAAAATTAGGACACTTTTACCTAATAAATTTCTGAATGAATTGGAATAAAACTTGAATTGATATTTAAACTCTAGATAGTATGCTAACATTTTAAGATCAGCCTAAAATGTATAATTTCTAACACATTATAATCCTTGTTTTTGGTACGTGTCATTAAACTGTCATTTTAAAATAATACTGCTTCAAGCGATAGTATTAAAATCCCTGTCTTTTCGTGAAAGATGCAGTCAATCCATCAGAATATTCTCTGTTGCTCTGACAGCCATGCGCCGGAATATCGCAGATTTCAAAACTTTGCTCTTCCTAAATGATTACCCTTCAGTGATGGTGGCCGGAGTTGGCAAACTTAATACTCCGACAATAAATATTGCTCCCAAAAATAAAATTCGTTTGAACACCCGATGATATGAATTTTTAAAAGCGCGAAGTGATGAAAAAACTTCCAAAAGTCACGATTGTTTATATTTCACGTGGTTTGATTGAAAAATGATTTAATCATTCATGCGTGTCTACAAAAATAATACAATTACTGGGCACTGCAAAAATAAGCATAAACACAATATTGTGTTTGATTTAAATCAATTTAAATAATGCATATATTACATTTAAATATTGCATACGCTTAATTATTGACGCTTAATAAACGAAGTGTTCGTAGTACTAGTAGCAACTATTCCCTACTATGTGCTAGTAGGTAGTAGGTAGGTAGAGCGAACATAGGTATATAACTTTACTTTATAGGTTTGTCATATATTACCACTACAGCTGAGCACAGGCCTCCCCTCTCATAGGAGAGAGGGAACTAGAGCTTAGACCCACCACGCTGCTCCAATGCGGGTTGACGGGCTTTAACGACTATTATCATGTTAGTGATAATAACTGGGACTGACTGCTTATCGTGCTCTCCGAGGCACGGGGATGAAACACCACCAACTTTCTAACTCCGGGCTAATACTGAGAATTTCTAGTCAGAAAAACCTAATACTTGTTATGGCATGACCCAGGACTCGAATCAAGGACCTCGCCGGCTGCAGTCAAACATGCCAACCACTAGACCAACGAGGCAGTGTTGTCATATATTAATTCGCAATAAAGTGCTCAAAACCTTAAATAGCATGATGCAAACCTCAGACACTGTCGAGTTAGTCTAAAGCCTGACTACTAAATGATAATCGATCATAATCGATTCTAGTCGAAAATTAAACTAAATAATCAATTCTTAACATAGTATCTACTCATTTGGATTTACCAAAATAATTTATTGAGTTCGTACAACGACAGCATTGAATCAAAAAATTCCATTTCTTTTCCAAAAGCCGGATTTGTTACGGGATCTACAAAGAGGGTTCGGCAGTCATCCGTCGTTCGTCCATTGTTTCCCACGTCGTTTTGATTAAAAAAATTCGCTGTAGGAGAGGACTGAGGAACACGATTATCCATACGCCATGGCCGGATATAGAATCATAATCAGGAAGCAGGTATAATTACTTTAGCCGTTATAAAGTTGTCGACTTTAGTTAATATTTTTCTTTAAATTCATTTAATCAAATGAAAAATGTAAAAGTAGAGAAATTTAAAACAAAAAGAAAGAAAGATAAAAATAAGTGGTACTCCGTATTAGGATACTTTTCAGTGCGTAAATATTGGCTACTTAATTAATAACATCTAAGTAATTATTATTAATATTAGTTCTTAAAATAATTGTAGCTCTTAGACTAAGATATTTATATATATATGTCACCGTAAGATTGTAAAAACCGTTAGATTATAATCTAACTCGCGAAATTCTAAACTGTCGGAAGATTGTAAACTGTTCAATGTTCTGAGTGTAAATTTTTGAAATATTCATTTTATTTACGTTTTCTTGTCTCTTTCTTGTAGGTTAGGTTAGGGTTCGACATAAATAATCAAGTAGTGCGCTTAGGTTTTCGGTTTAAATACCTATCAGATTACAATCTACCGGAAAATAATGCGTTTAATTCTAATCTTTCGACAGTTTAGAATTTCGAGAGTTAGATTATAATCTAACGGTTTTTACAATCTTACGGTGGCATACGAGTATATACGAAGAATTTAAGAATATTGTTCGTTTGAAGTTATCAAATCATATTAAAAGGTACATTTGGAAAATAACTACGACAGTAAATAGCCCCCACGGGTTTCCTTTTTTTGTCGAATAACTTCTTCATTTCTTTAGCTACAACAAATAGAAGGCCGTAAAGGCGTGAAACATAATAGGATTTTATCTTATTTTAGTACAGGTCCAAACCTAATCTAATAACGACATTGGTGAGGGACAGAATTATATTACAAATATTAGTTGTCCCTACTCGAGAATGGCTCTTCAGGTGAACTGAACTGAATGATATAGATCTTGGAACTATATTTATTTAAATCATTAGATACTCGATATGGAATCAAAGTTATTCCTTCAGAATACTTGAGAAATAAAATCTTGTTTACAAGTGTAAAATTTAAATCCACGGAGGTCTAGATTGTGTTTTGCTACAAATTGTAATATTCTTTTTTATTTCAGCAACTGCTGAGTTTCTAATATTGGATAGAAGCAGGCGTTACTTTGCCGAAGTCCGTGATAATGAAAGAACTAGAAGTTTAATTCGCTATGTTGTTCACTAGTTTACTGTTGCGGATTATAGCGAATTAAACTTCTAGTTCTTTCATTGATCAGTTTCTTGCCGGTTCTTCTCAGTAGAATTTTATTTCCGAACCGGTGGTATAGTCACGTCATTCCATAAATGGTACAGGCTGTCCTACGTGAAATAAACCATTTCACTTCATTTCATTCCAATGAACAAGCCAAACCATCACATCAATGCTGAAGACGCGTCGTGATGGGAGAATTAATGGGATATCAGAAACGCATAGTGCATATGTTCAAATTACTACCTTCGTGTGTGTCATGGCTTCCATTCCAAGCCAATCAGTCACTGTCGATGGGGATTGCTATCATTTCCTTGAAGAGACGATATAAACGGACTAAAATGTATATTATAAGCATCAATAGCAGTGTGGCTCAATGTAATGCCCGAATGATATTTTACCCTTCCACGTAGATTGTGTGTCCTCCCGACCGAATTTCGGCCACGACGGCCTATCTCCAGAGATATTAGCCATCTGCGCGGTAGATATTATAGTACACAATTTTGTGCGCATACACGGGTGAACTCTCAATTCTTTTACTCTCATAGGCACGTGCTCTCCGAGGCTAGGGGGTTAAGCACCTCCTAACTCCGGGCTAGTACTGAGAATTTCTTGCCAGAAAAATCCAATACTTGCCCGACCTGGGACTCGAACCCGGGACCTCGTCGGCCGCAGTCGAACATACTAACCAATAGACCAACAAGGCAGAACGTAGATTATTGGATAACTTACACACCTTTTACTTCTGACAATAAATTACAATCACGGGCATCACATTATTATAATTAGAAATGTGAAGGTCTGTCTTTCTTTCACACGCTTCAACCGCTGAACGAACGTACCTACTTAAATAAAATTTGGCACAGAGCATTCACATTCGATAATTTTAAACAAAATATCCAAGAAATTCGAAATACAAGCGATCGAAGTGGCTACACCAGCTTTTTTGAGAATAAACATATCCATACTAAGTAATATTATAAATGCGAAAGTTTTTCAGTCCATCTGTCTGTCTCCCTTTCTGTTTGTCTGCTACGCTTTCACGGCTCATCTGTTTAACCGAATTGGGTATAGGGATAGGTTAAAAGTTTAGTAGCACTTTTTATCTCGGAAAATTAAAGAGATCCTGCGGGAGTAAGAAATACTTAATTCATACGGACGAAGTACCGGGCATCATCTAGTGTTGTTATATTTACTGATGATTCAAGGAAATTTTAATTGGGTTTGAACTTTCAATTAAATTAATATCTGACACATTGCGACCGTTTTAAAATATCACACTGCAAACGAGGTCACTCGCTACAGTGCGACGTATGTAAAATTGAGATCATGGTTGTGCGGTTTTGCGGTTGTTGACAACTGCACCGATAAACGCACGGGGAAATTGCCTGCGGGTTGACGGCCTCCCAACAACCGCTGAGTAGTTATACGTGGTTATACGCCCGTTCCCGTTACCGTTCCATATCCGACGAGTGTGTGCGGGCGAAAGATTAAAGCTTTATGCCTGCACAACAAAAATCAACGCTATCCCTCGCATTTAGGAGGAGAACTTGTTAAAATACTGTGACACGCTACCGGACCATTGGATCATAAACAAATAGAAGGAGTTATACAAGACACAAGTACCTACTTATTTGTTATTTGCTGTGGGGTATATTTCATTGCTTATGTGATGCGTAGCGACGAGAAAAGTGTCATAGGAATCGACTCGACTTAGCACATACTCTAAGCTTATTGAGAGCATAAATCAACGCTGGCCTACTGCGGATTAGCAGGCTTCGCACAGCCTTGAGAATTATTATGGAGAACTCTGAAACAGGCAGGTTACAACACGATGTTTACCTTCACCGTTAAATTGAGTGGTGTTAAATTACTTAAAACGCAAGGATCTCTGAAAAGTTGGAAGAGCGTGCAGATATTTAGCAATTAATTAGAGAATATCATAAAACAACAGGGCAGTATTTAGTTTTGTGACATAAGAGCTTCGAGTATGTCTGCTCCTTAGCGTGTTACTAAAAATTGTTCAGCAAAATTGTTTAATCAAAGCATAGTTTGGTAGACAAAAGTGGGACGGCGGCTGATGGGCGGAATATGCCGCTCGCGGCAATCCGAGCTCTTAAAGAAAGTAAAAAAGTTCACTTCATTGTTCCGCGTCCCGGACCGAATCATCTCCATTTTCTACTGAAAAATATCAATAGAAATTCCAGCAAGAATAATAATTGATAATAATTATTTTCAGGGTAAAAAACCAATACCTACAAGTTTATATAAGGGTTTGGTAAAGTGAAAACGTGAAATCTTACGCATTTTAAATAATATTTTTTTCTCGATTTTGTAACTGATTGTATCACTCATGTTAACAAAAATAGTTGTGAAAGCTTTTAACTATACTGATAGAGTTTAACAAGAAGAACAATTTATTAAGTTATTTTCTTGAAAAAAGTTCAAAGTTTTAAAAAGAAAATCACAAAATTTTAAAAGAAAAATCGCCTTAAATTTCGAAAAACGAATTCAATCGATTCTACACCCAAATTGGTGTAATTTTGAGGGTCGGAATGTTATAGTCAGTAATAACATAAAGGATGAATATCAGCGGACCTAGGAACCCGCCCTGCACAATCGAGATTGTAAATTCTCATCTGTAATGGAATAGTCCTAGTCATTTACGAGCGATCGCTTATGGCGGTCGCGCAGGTAGTTTCCAACTTACGATATAAATTTTCGAGAGGTCGTTACCGGGAGGGCCTCGCGTCCGTAGGAATTTCATTACAAAGTTCACTCCGATTCACAAGTGAACTCTGCCTAATTGGTTTTGCTATTTTGGTGCTCGCTGGTTATTTATTCTGTTGCCGTATTTGTTTTTCTCTGCTTGTTAAATATTGTATTCAAATATTGCTTCTCACTGGCTCCCTCTTATAGTGTAAAATTTTACTATCTGAAGTTAAACTACGCTAAGCTATGATTATTATTAACTAGCTGATGTATTTTTAGGGTACCGTACCTCAAAAGGAAAAAACGGAACCCTTATAGGATTACTTTGTTGTCCGTCTGTCTGTCTTTCTGTCAAGACCCTTCTTCTCAGGAACGCATGGAATTATCAAGCTGAAATACTCAGGTCTTCCCTTGGAGCTACGAAAAATCAAACTTCTAAGCCAACGCAATCAAAAGATACAGCCGTTTGTAATTTGATATACTCTTAATAACAAACAGTAATAAATGCTAACAGCTCGGCCTTTCCTGACTGCTTCACGAACTGAGATCACAACAATCGAGTGAAGCCTTTTGCGTTTCATGAGATGTAATGACAAACAGTAATGAATTCTAACGATTATGCTGCAAATTTTCGACAATCGCAAGGGAATCACATCTAAATTTGGTAAAAAATTTGGTACGAAGCAACGTCTTATAGCACAGGTAAAGGAAAAATTGCAAAAAGAAAATTTTTGGTTACGTCTTGTAATAAAAATATTTTTAATAATATTAAACTTACTACAGGTTTGTACGGAACCCTCGGTGCGCGAGTCCGACTCGCACTTGGCCGGTTTATTTTTATTTAGAAAAAAGGCCATAAAAATCCATCAAATCAGTTGAAAAAAGCTATGAGGGCGTAACAAACTAACTTACATTCGCATTTATAATAATATTAAATTAAAAGTAAGGATTCTAAATTATGAGAATCGAACCGTAAATTTTGTATCAATATTGGCACATAAGTTCTAATTGCTTCTGACGATACATATAATTATTGCAAAAGCATATTGGGTCAGATAAGTTCAACGACATCAATTTACGTAGACGGGCCCTGTCAAACAAAGAATGTGGACATATTTTACTAACGCTATCTAGTCTGAAAAGCGGGACAGCGCTATGGCGGGGACAAGGACAGGCTTATACAGTTGAGAGGCATGCCCTACAAGTCTAGTACCTACATATATATCAATGTTTAGGTGCCTTTGTTTAAAAATAATCTATTCAAGTATAACTTGATTCAATATTTTTGTTACTTGAGAAGTAAGTCAGAGCACTTGTACGAAAAGATGGAATAGAAATATTAGTGACCCAAAAGGTTTTACTGCGACGTCACTGATGACCAAATTCTTAACCTTCAATAGGTTCAGACCATATAGTAGATCTGTTCAGTCTTATTTGCAAGAGAAGTTGCATTTTCTTGCAATATATTGCTAAAACAATCGCGCTGCTGTCGTTTAGGATTGAAGGAATTTGGACAGTCAACAAACTTATTAATTCGAATTTTGCTCCTCCACAAATTGATATTCAAATTGGAGCGTTCAACCAAATAAATGTTTTAGACACAATTCGAATGTAATCAAGTTCACGCACAATTCGCAAGAATTTTGGTTTTATTCAATATGAATTTGCAAATTCAATACGTACATTGGGAATATATGAATAATAACTGGGTACACAGGGCACGTAGGATTTATAACCGCGGATGAGAGCGTGACAAATTATTTTAGCCGTTAAATATTTGGCACGTTATTATACCTATTATATTTCGATCCCGGAAACGATGCTCTTTTAATTCAGATTCAATTGTAAATTACAAGCTGTGTGCTTTCGTTGGAAATCCCTTAAGAACATAAGTTCTTGTCGCTATTCTGACAAATAATACGCTAATTTCTAGAGTGCAATTCGACCCTGCAACGTCTTGCTATCGGTGTGGCTACCATTCGACTGAACCTATTTATTCTGCACAGATGTGTTCAAACTGTAAAAAAAAAACTAAGTTAATTGCATAATGGTACTCTGTCTCTCTCGATCTATATTAGAGGGAGGCAGCCAGAGATTATCGCATTATTGTCAGTCACGATTTTTCCAGCACAGGTCCCCACGATTTTCTACCATACAGAAGTCTTACGCTCTATAGTTAATTTATTTTTCCCTCGAGGTTTATTATGAAAAAGTTTTAATAAAAGTATCTGTTTCTAAACTTTGGCTTTGGAATTTGTTTATTCGACGTAAATATAATAAATATCGATATAATGGATCAGGTAAGTTACATATATTTTATTTTATTATTTTGGATATTGGAATGTGAACGAAACATTTATTTTAACGAAATGTTTTAGATTCACAGAAACGTATGTGTAATTTTAAATTGTAAAGAAATAAGTAAATAATTCGAGTGGCAAGTTACAGAAATGTTTGCTGAATACGAGAAGTTTGTTCAAGACCCTAATGGAGGCTAAAGCCGATTACACCAAGAGACGTCTGTTAAATTTCACAAGAGTTGAAAACGAAGTATACATAATACTTTATCATATCAAAATTCAACTAATAAATAGAAACTTTAGTTTCATTAAAGTAGGTATCAGAACTATCGAAAACATTTATAATTAAAATTAAATAATTGCACCACTGCGCCTCCCTGGGGCAGTAATGAGCGCTGTGGTCTTACAGTGGGAGGTCCCGAGTTCGATTCCTGGCAGAGCCAATTTGGGATATTATAATTTTTGAATTTTCTGGGAGGCTTCTGTCGCGGCTACTTTCCACCCTACCGGTGAAGAATACCAAGCAACTTAACGTTCTGAAACTATGCCGTGTACAAACCGATGAAGGGTATGAGTTTAATAATTAATTGCTATAAGTCATCCTAGACTGCATCATCACTTACCATCAGGTGAGATCGCACTCAAGGATTAACTTGTAGTGGAATAAATATAATATAAAAATATTTTGATATTAAGGCTGACGATAAAACGCATGAAACGATCTACTAACAACATTAAACTGGATCAAATACAATCAATAATCAAAACTTTCACAGACAAACTTTTATAGACGGTGTGACAAAGAAGGGAAATTATGCGCTAAGATCTAGCAAAAAACCTAATTCAATTCTTCTTCAAATTCACACTTAAGTTTATCATTGATTAGAAAAAATTTACCAGTTTTTGTTTTTTGTAAAAGAAAACTAACGACCGAAATTTTGTGCAGCCTGTCAGACTATCAGGGATTGCACAAACGTTGCCCTATTGAAATGATTTCCCATTTACGGTGACGGTTTTGGGGATGGCGTAATTTAATGCTCGCAGTAAACTTATTATATTTCAAAAAGAGATCACGTTATTACAAACGTTAAGTACTTAAATAAATTTTTTTATATTATTTTTATAACAATATTTTTTGATGTTATGGCAAGCTGGCGTGCAAAACGATTTAAAAAAAGTTTTTTTTTAAATCTGTTGACTGCATACAAATACTTACCTTTTTACCAGCAAAACTTTGGTATACGTGAGTCCGAAATTCGTGATTTCAATTAATATTAAGTGAATACAAATCCCAACTCCAAATGAGTTGGAGTTGGGACGGCCTAAAACTCTGCTTACCATGAGTTCGTCAACCGAAACCGAAAACGGTTTATTCACAATAAAGTTTTGACAGCTTTTCACCGATTTCAAACATTGGATAGAAGCAGGCGTTACTTTGCGGAAGTCCGTGATACTCAAGGAACAAGAAGCTCAATTCGCTAGAGTCCGCCAAAACAGCTTTTATTTACTGTTTTGCCCTTCGATTGCACGAAATTAATATTGTAAATATTAATTCAATTACACCATTTTTGTTCGCTCAATAAAAAAAAAAAATGATGATTTCGTTACTCAATATTATTGGGAAATGTGAAAGTATTTTTATTTTATATTGTTTGTTTAGTAACCTTTACTTCATCCGGAAACCATAAATACCACAACTTACTTTATTACTACTTTACAGCACCCCAATAAAAGGAGACCAAAAACCTCAATGCTTTCCTATGTATTATTATAAACTCATTTCCGATCATCTGCGGTAGTATTCCTTAACCAAAACACTCATAAAACTACGAGATGTTTTTACGGAGGGCCTCGGGAAGTTGGGCTTAGGATGTGTAGAAACAACAAATGAACTTTATACCATTTGCTGATCACTAGGTTATAGAAAGGAGGTATCGCCGACACAATTTTATGTTGACTGCCTACTGTTCTTCTATCGAATAAATATTAAAACTAGCCGATGCCCGCGACATCGGCCACCTGGAATAAGTTTTTTTTAATTCCCATGGGAGCCTTCCCCATTTAATTTCAAAGAACAGGGAGATGTGGAAAAATCGGCGAATTAGAGGCTTTTTTCCAGTACAGGGTAGAATAATAGGTAAGTATATAATTCCATAAACTAAAACAAATCCCCACCAAAATACATCGCGACAAGTTACGCAGGCCTCGCAAATCCGCCCGCCCCCCCGAGTCTCCACCCAACAGCAGTAAAGAACCGCCAGTAAACGCGAATTATGGGTAGTGCTAACCGAAATTGATTGGAATCGAGCGAACGCATAAGCTGACACAATCACAGCGCAAAAGGCGCTCAGCATTTTAGCGGAATGGACCATTATATTTGTGAATTATTCGCTAACTCCGTGGCGTTGTTGTAAACATTGGATCGTCGTTGGAGTCGTCGGGAGAGTCGTCGTCAACAAAACCTAAATTCACGCGGATGAAGACTTTGAGGTTACCAATAACCATAATTATTATCACCAAATAAAAGAGCTCATAAACAATATAATAGAGATATATATTGCTGCACAAACTAAGCGCGATAACAACCCACGCCCTGCACTCAGTGCGACAAAGGGCAATTTGTTCACTGTTCCACCACACTCGCTAAGTGCCTGTCGTAATTAACGGAGAGCGCGCCCTGCTTTGTGTATATTACCGCCAAGCTTTGCTTTTATACCGTTTTTGACAGTACTAAAACTTTAAACTGACATCAATGTATTTCATTATGACTGCAATGTCTCATCCTCAAAGTTCAGTTTAAGTAGACTGCTAAAACTGAACTTTGAAGATGAAGGAGGCTTTTACTCCCAGGGGATCACGCATGAAAACAAATCAAACTGTTTCATAAACACAGAATAGAAATAAAAAGTTGAAATTATATGGGGATCTAGCTGATGCCCGCGACTTCGTTCGCGTGGATTGAGGTTTGTTAGTTACCGCGGGAACTCTTTAATTTTCCGGGATAAAAAGTAGCCTATGAGTGTTTCCACACTATATAATCTATTGCTGTGCCAAATTTCATCCAGATCCGTTCAGCCGTTCTGACGCGATTGTGTAACAAATATCCATCCATCCATCCATCCATCCAGACTTTCGCATTTATAATATTAGTAGAGAAGTTTAGATTACGGCCTTCTTTGCAAGGAGAGGAAACGTATGGGCACCAGTGGACATCTATCAGGTTAGGCACTCTAGACGATACTTTTCTATATTATCCGAAAGAAGTGGCAAGTCCCACGACAAAAAAAAAGTGCGTCACACAAAGCTGGCGATTTATGATAATTTTCTGCATTGGGATTCTAATCCTGAATAGAACGATAATCCAATTATCCCCTTTATACATCTTATCTATCAAGTGGTCTTATAAAGTGGACTGGTTGAACCACGGTTAGTACATGTATTATGTCCTCCCGACCGAATTTTGGCCACGACGGCCAATCTCCAGAGATATCAGCCGTCTGCGCGGGAGATATTATAGTGCACATGAGTGTGTGCGTAAATACAGGTGCACTCTCTGTTACTGTCATAGCCCGATGGAACGGAAAATGCGACACGACCGGAGAGAGATCAGGTGCAGGACCGACTGCTTTACGTGCTCTTCGAGACACGGGGTGAAACACCGCCGATTTCTTTACTCAGGGCAAAGTAGAACATTTATACATAGATAACATTAGCCACTTGCCGCCAAACCCCCGACTGTAGTTGACGACCTCCGTGGCGCAGTGTGTAGCGCTGTTGTCTTAACATGCGGAGGTCGCGGGTTTGATCCCTGGCAGGGTCAATCTGGGAATTTATAATTTCTGAATTTTCCCTGGTCTGGCCTGGTGGGAGGCTTCGGCCGCGGCTAGTTACCACTCTACCGGCAAAGATGTGCCGCCAAGCAATTTAGCGTTCCGGTACGATGCCGTGTAAAACCGAATAGGGGTATGGGTTTCATATAGCTGCCATGCCTCTAACAGGTTAGCCCGCTACCATCTTAGACTGCATCATCACTTACCATCAGGTGAGATCACAGTCAAGGGCTAACTAGTAGTGGATAAAAAAAAATATATAATATTAACTGCTGTCAACAAAACGCCCGCACCTTGATTGCAGACTTGAAACAATTGTTGACAGACGCTGCGCAGCCGGCCAGCAGGTACGATCGGGCGAGAGTGCCTGGGCACTTGTTTGTTTTTTTAATTCTCGAATCTGGATTCGAGAATTAAGAAAAACAAACAAGCTGTGTGCTCTCATTGAAGAGCCCGAGAACGTTAGTATTTTTCGCTATTCTATTTAAAAAAAATATAGAAAAAACCCAAATTGCAAATTTTATGAGTAGGATCCGAACCCGCAACATATTGTTATTATGGAACCTCCTTCCATCTTCTCTATTCCCTCATGATTACAACATTGGGCTCTTTAAAAGGCGATAAAAAAAAACTCAAAAGCTGGCAACATATTAGCGGTTCCTCTGTTCAAGGACGGCGGTAAACACTGGACATAAAGTGACCCGCCTGCTCGTTTGCTCGCTTTATATAAACTGAAACCGAAACTGAAACCTTTCATCTCCATTAAAAAAAAGATTTTCTCGGTAATGAATATTAAAACTCTTGAATCAATTACAAGTTTACTGATGTAAATATAGATTCAAAGATTTTATAAAAGTCTATTTGAGCAAATAATGTTCTGCACCTAAAAGGAAATCATCCATAAACGAGAACAAGACTCTAAAGAGATGAATAGTGTGCAGATAAGCGGAGAGAAGCTGATGAAACAGCATCCCCGGTGTAAAAGCGGCCATTAATCAATCGGAAGCGCATTTAACTTGTAGCTGAACACTCGCTCAGATAAAAATCGACGAAGTTCGAGTAAAACTTGCAAATCAACAGTTCCGTAGCTTGGAAAGAAATTACTGTCATGCCGCTAACAGGTTAGCCTGCTGCCATCTTAGACTGCATCATCACTTACCATCAGGTGAGATTGCAGTCAAGGGCTAACTTGTAGTGGATAAAAAAAGTTTTGTTATGGTATCATGGTCATTTGAATTAACTCACCTCAAAAACAAATCCGTTTATTTGGTAACTCTTTTGTATTCAAAGAAAGTAAGAAATTAAACTTTATTATGGTGTACAAATAAAAAAAATTGAGATAAGGATTTTTTTGTATGAACGCAACGGATCTCGAACGAAGTGAGTGTCAGATGAGCGAAGCCGCGGGTAAAAGATATAGTTTTGATTTCTATTATTTTTTGCAATGACGGTGATTAGCATTATTTAGAGCTAATCCAAATTTTAAATTGATAGCGTTAATCATTAAAGTTGTTATATACTTATCAACAGACGGAAGGATTATGTCCTCTGAATAGATAAAATTGTTAATAAAATAATGGGTAAAAATAATGATAATAATCTCGCACCAAAAGAGTTCCATATTGGTAAAGTTTTTTGGCACGGAACCCTAAAAAAAGGAGAGATGAAACCGAGGCGTTACAATGAAACATCTTAACTTTCTCTGCAGTTTCCTTTCGACCTAATTTTAGTCAATAATGTAGGGAAATTCAGCTTTTCCTATCAGCTCTTAGCAGATTCCTAGAAACTAGGTATTACTTATTCACGAAATTTATTACTGAATCTTTATCCACTAGAATTAGCTATAGCTACTTTAGCAGCTGTAGAAGTAAGTATTTGTACTAATAATGTCCTCCCGACCGAATTGCAGTACGCAGAGCGTTGCTTTTAATTGCGCTGAAACACTTGGAGTTGCAAGTTTCAAAGTGATCTAGCGTTCAGGTACTTTCAGTTTCAACGTACTTTGCAACCCTACACAGCACCATACGAGCATAAGTTTAAAAAAAGACTACAATAGTGTTACAGCAAACTTGTGAAACGGAACAAGACATCAATCAGTTGGAAATGCATTTAACCGAGAGAGCTTGGCCAAACCAGTATAATAGTTGATGGCACTGACTCGTTCACTCGCTGCGGACACTGCGAGACCTTGTCACGATATTTTGTTTAAAAATATAAATACATTTTACTTACCAATCATTAGTTTAGTCATCAATCGATCGGAAGTGCGTTACGACATCTATACCGAGACGAAGAGCGACTTTAAGAAAATAAAATTCTTATTAAATTATAAATACAAAGTTGAAAGTAGAATAAAGCAATTTACACCTTTAAACTCATCTCGAACAAAAGGTCAATCACAATAGGTGTTTGGAGAAAAACACACAAAAGAAGAAAAAACATACAAAAGAGAGAATTAACCTTAAGGAAGCGATGTCGTCATCAATTAATTGGAAGTGCGTTTAAATTTTACAAACCAAAACTTAAATATAAAATAAAATTTTTGATAAAATATTAAATAGCACATAATATCAGTAAGTCAAACACGATACCTATAAAGCAATCTCGAACAAAACGCAGGTTCACCACAGGTGTTTGGAGAAAAACACACAAAAGGGGAAAAAGAAACACAAAAGAGGGAATGAATCTGGAGCGAGCGGTGCACAGCCATCAATCAATCGGAAGTGCATTTAACTACGCCGGCCGGGCCCGATTGATGGCCTGCAGCTTGCGCGAGTGGACGACCCGGAGTACCGGGATATTGAAAATACACTGCAAGAAAAATAAGGAAAATCGACCTGAACCTCTAATTGATGCATTGATTGCTAACACACAGTCCTCTAGGTTAGATTTTAATAGACAATTTCTCAAAATAGTAGTTATTAGTCCTGAATGAATACCCTGAAATCTTGAACTTATAAATTTTCCCTTATAAATAACACAATCCCGTGGGAACTTAAACAATTATTGTTTGGGATAAAAGAAACCTCAGTAAATTTACGTTTTTCTTAATTCTAGGTAGCCTATGTCCTTCCCCGGGACGCAGCCTACGTCTGTATTCTGTACCTAATTTCATCAAAATCAATTGAAAAGATGGGCCGTTGAAACGTGGCAGACGGACAGACAGACTGGCAGACACTCCTTCTTTATAATATTAGTTTAAATTACCATATTAAAATTTTTAAACTATCTAATATTTAAATAGCCTAATATACATACTTATAATTTACATATAATTTTTTTAAACTATCTACTATTTAAATAAGATACTTATAAACTAATATTCAATTTTGATACACCACGAGCAAGTAGGTATTTTGTACAAAATTAATTGTCAATTTTGATAAAATTCATACCGCGATTGAAAAATCTCTAAAGGCATAAATATAGAAATTTCTAGTAATGAATAGTTTCTAAAATTGGAAACGCACACTTCCGACACGTCGCATTCATGTGAGTGACACAGTGAAAAATATCTCAGTATAATTAAACATGACAGGACATGTCATGATACGCGTTCTGAATAATTAAATATAACAGCGAGCGAACAACGATGTTACAACTTTGATTGTAAAGCATTCTCTGCTCAAATTATAATTACCTATTAATCTTATAATATATATAAATCTCGTGTCACAATGTTTGTCCTCAATGGACTCCTAAACCACTTAACCGATTATAATAAAATTCGCACACCATGTGCAGTTCGATCCAACTTGAGAGATAGGATAGTTTAAATCTCAAATTATAGTCGCAATTTTAATTTATTGCTAATTATTTGTCTGTTATTATTTGACAGTCACAATTATCTGTTAACTCCAAATGATTCTAACAGATGTCGATACCTTTCGACTGGGTTGAGTAAGTAATCAATAGATGGCGCTGCTATGGTAAATCTACGAACGTGTCATTTAGGCTACATTTTAACAGCATAATTACCACGTGTTGTTGACGCTATAAAATTAATTAAATTTATTTTGTAGTGAACGAAATACCGTATAATTCAGCTAATTATTTGTCTGTTATTATTTGACAGTCACAATTGTTTACTATAATGTAATATAACAAAAACTTTAGCCACAGCAACGCGTAGCCGGGTCAGCTAGTATTTTATACGAATTATAAAGGGGGCGGATTAAAAAGTTTGCGGGTTTAGAGATAAGTCCTTGTTTACCTTTCTGTATTTAGTGTTAGTCTACCTAAACTTCACCTACATACCAACTCTTTAAATTAATGATAGCACAGGTAGGAAAGTGAATATTATTAGATATAATACTATTAGGGGAATGGGTTTAATATTACTGCCATGCCCCTAACAGTTTAGCCCGCTACCATCTTAGACTGCATCATCACTTACCATCAGGTAAGATCTCAGTCAAGGGTTAACTTGTAGTGAATAAAAAAATATTCCTACTTTCTTCTTGTAATATGCAGACTGACACACTTTCGAATTTATAATTCGAAAGTGAAAGATAATAAATAGTTATAAATAAAAATTTAGTGAGCCACTTTGCTATTTTTTCACAGCTCAAAAGTCGAACTGATGGCACAGAAAACGCTTGCATCCCAGAGACGGACTGAGGATTATTTTATCCCAAACAATAAGAGTTCCCACGCGATTATGTAAAATCCATACAAATGATACAATTATGTAAAAACCTAAGTCTACGTGGACGTAGATGCGGGCATAATCTAAAACAACTATAAATAGGTACTACGTTTGAGTTAATTAATCCTTGATTTTATTACTCAATAAAGTAGGTAAGTAAATATACAATATCAAAGCTAATAGATAAGTTATTCGAAAATGTGTAGAGACAATCATACAAACTGCAACTCAATTTGAAGTTGATATTGTTGGTACAAAAGCAATTAAAACTAATCAGTGGTTGTACTACGCAGTAAATACAAAAAAATAACGATGTGATTGCCCCGTGGGTTTACTACCATCGCTTAAAGCAGTATTATTTTCAAATATCAGTTTTATATTACAACCTTGACGTCCCTAAGATAAGTTTATAATAGGTGTTTGAGCAATTTTTTTATTTAGTTCTAAATTCCATAATTAATAATGGCGCTGATCGTAATTTAATAACGCTATCGGATCATGTTCTTTAGAAAATACAAACTGATATTTTCACGAAGTAAATACGGTTCAGTGATTTAAGTATATTTCTACAATTGGGATGATGCCTATGTCGAAAATAAATTATTTCTTGCTGTTTATTAAATAGAGGGTCTTCCATAGGACCTAAAATTCTCATCTCTTAGTTTTAAGTTTTATATCCATGTTAAACCATAGATTAGAGAAAAAAGTGCGTTGCAATTTGATGATGTCACAACTCACAACTATTTATATTTTCATACACATTTCCGTACGTGCGTGTTTAAGTTTGATAAAGAGTTGCTGATTTGATTGAGTTGTCTTCATACCTATTTCGGAACAAGAGCTCCAACAAAATTTTATTAATAATAATATTATTAATCCTGCTTTATGAGATGGTTGTAAGCCCCCTGTTGTAGTATTAATCAGGGCGCGTATTTCTGTCTGTCTGTACGCGGCGCTGATTTATAACGGTCATTATGAGACGGTTCTGACTAAACATCTGCTTTTTTGGTGTTATTAATTATAGAAAGAAATGCTACAGATGCTAATACATTCATCTAAAACGATAAACTAACTGACGTATCAAATTGCAGCTTAAATCCCTTTTTTTTTATTTTACTATAAAGGTTAAACCTTGACTATCTTACCTGGGTGGTAAGATGATGCAATCTAAGATGATAGCGGGCTAACCTGGGCAAATTAAGCCAGTTATATTAAACCCACACCCTTCCTGAGTCAACGAACTTATAACATTTCTATCTGTTCGATCCTCCTGGAAAGTATTTGCAGTGGGTCTCGTAATCAATAATATTCAATCGTTATCAAAAACAAGGGATATCAATTTAGACTGATTAGAATATCTTGACTATCGCGAATTAGATAACATACCTACGACATTTTTACACACAATTTTTGTATAATATGAATGAGCAAAAGAAAATTGGATTCATATAATTCGTCTTCATAATGAAAATGTAACATATTAAAACGCAGAGATATTATGTTATTTCAATTAACTAACCATAATCTGTAAATATATTTCTCACATTCATGAGCGCATCTCTAAATATTTCATTATTTTGTCATCATCAGAAGATGTTGAGTGTGTGGATATGTACTGGCTTGTTATAGAGCAGTAAAAACAATGAAGAACAGCTATTTTTATCCGTCATCGTTGAGCGGAAACCGCTGTTTACACGCTAAATACCACTCTTGTCTCCATATCCATTCACTCCATGCTCTTAACTGCGGTATTTTACTATTGTTTTAATTTAGGATAGCTAAACAACGCGATTTGGAATTAGGAATAAAATGCGATTAAATAGAAGTAGAGGAAATTATCTCGTTTTTATTGTCGAACACGCACTAGACGGATAGGACAGGACAGTACGCAAAGGCCCTGCGCCATGAGAGAAACAAAGTTTAGTCCTGTCAAGGTAGCTCCATGTCAAAGCCCCAAAAATGGACGTATGGATGGATATAATCATTGGATTATCACTAGTAACTAGCCCTTACTGAGCACGGGGTTCCTCTCAGAATACAAAGAATTTAGGTCATGGTACACCACGCTGGCGTAGTGAGGCATCATCTAGTAACAAAGTACTCGTTTCTAAGTAAGTTCCCTTGAGTTTTGTTTAGTTTTACTAGGTGTAAGATCAGGGGGAATTATAGACATGTATGCCATAGCTCTATCGTATAATTCTTGCGCATCAGGTCACATATTAAATCTATGGTGAGATATATCAAAACAAAACTTACAGGATAAGTTCGGAAAACACTTAACGTAACAAGAAAACGTTGACATTAGCATAAAAGTGGGCAAATACAACCGAGAATATACTTAAGCTTTTACAAATGATGTATTCGCAGCGGCGTTATGAAAAAGAGCGCTGTAACAAGCAATTTGTTATATTAGTTTCGACGAATGCTCTCACAACTTTTTCTACGGGAATAAATAAATTCGCCTTTCGTCTTTCTTCCTAAGAGCCTTGGGGCTAGATTTGAGGTGACATTTCCATTCGTTGGAGATAATCTCATTTTTAGTCTAAAAGAGTATTATGATTTTTGAGACAAGAGTATTATGATGATTGAGAAGTCGGGAAGAATAATTTTCTTTAGGAAAATTTAATGGAAAGGCGACTCGAATGGTAGGGGTTTTTTTATATGATGTATAGCGAGCAAACGAACAAGCGGGTCGTCTGATGTTAAGTGATTATCACCGCCGATGAACATTTGCAACCGCCACTGCGTTGCCGGTTGTTGAGAAATTTGTTTATCCGCCCTCTGAAGAGCCCCATATTTTAATCAAGATAGAAGCTGGTCCCATAATTTGCAGATACGTGGCAGAAAAGTTCTGGAATAACGGACATTGTAAGAAGACCAGGCATTCAGGTGGTGAGGTTAAAATTTGTTTCTGCGACGAAGCATAAAACTAAAAAACTCGGAAGGTGCTATAAAATTGAATAACTCATCAGAAGGTTACATAGAAAAAGATTACAATTTGACTTGATCTGTGGAACTTCCTATTATAGGACAATGTCCAGCGGTGGACGTCTATTGATTGGCAACGATGGTGCCGGCGAATGTATACCTGCCATACTCTCTTTTTTTTTCAAAATTGACCCTAGATCAAACTCGGGACCTCCGCAAGTTAAGACAACAGCGCTACACACTGCGCCATGGAGGTCGTTGTTAGAGCATTTCCATTTAATAGCTGATGACCGCGACTTCATCCGAGTGGATTGAGCTTTTTTGGTTCCCGCAGGTACTCTTTAATTTACCGCGATAAAAATTTCGTCAAAATAGGTTTAAAAGAAGGGAATTAAAAGCGTAGAAGACAAACACACTTTCGCATTTATATTAGTATGGATATAAGCGGTTTGAAGAAAATAAATAATATGATACACCATCAAACCGTTTTCAAAGTCTGGCGCTAAATCGATAAGACAGCGTGCGGGAGATTAGCCAGTAGTACATTTCTTTTGAAATCTTTGCCTTGAAGCGAATCTCACAAACTCCGTCTTTGCTATCACATCAATCTGAAAAGAATTAGTGCAAAGGCAAAAAGGTTCTGTTCTTTGTGCATAACTTAATACTTTCATATTCTATGAAAGCAACATTAAAAAGCTTATCTTGAATTTCCTTTGATCCTAGAATTTTTCCCGTAGTTTATCCTGGAAACTTGCGTTTTACAGAATGAGATTACTTTAAAATTATGAAAATCGCAGATGAAAGATTTGAGTCTTCTTTTAAGTAAGTATACAGGTTTGCCCAAATATAGTGACGTCCAAAGAAAAAAATAGATTCCTCATACCTAGACCTATCAGAAAATACCCATTATGTTCAGCGATTTTTGGTAGTTTTCGAGTTATAATTTTTTACCATCAAACACCATGAAAAAGTTTAATTGCCATTTCTTCAATTAATTTCGGTCTTTTTTGTTTTTTTTTTTTAGAATTAATTCAATAATGTAGTTATAAGTTTTATGAGGTTTAAGACATCTGTCGTATACCTATCTATTTTAAATTGAACTAGACTAACATTGGTGACGATCATGGATCATGGATGGATCAGGATTATAAATTTCAAACGAGCGTCAGCAATATAAAAATAATATTGCTTTAAGCTATGGGTAGTATGAGTAGATGGATGTAGAACCGGTGATGTGTTCAAATGATGAAAACGAATGTATACTGGTGAAAGCAACAATCACGGTCGCAGAGTCCCACAAACTTATCTGACGTCGCTTTTACCACATGCTTATAAATATTAAAAATAAAATAGAAACAAAAACTAAACAGTTTAAAAATTAGTTACAATTGTGGCCACCGGGCCAGATAAGATGGTAGGACTGTAGATATACCTAATATAGTTTATGTGTAAGCGCCGCTAAGTCAAAGAGCACGCTTGCAGAGCGGTTTATTTATAAAGCAATTACTGCGGCACGCGTCGTCAAACGCTATATTTTAGGACTCCATCTTGAGCCGTAACCTGTCGTCCTGAAATTTAAAGCACACGCTATTCGGAGCACTCGTAGTGAGATTGTGCTCGGGTAGTTATGGCATAGCAACAACGTATTATTAGTACTAGCTGATGCCCGCGACTTCGACCGCATGGATTGAGGTTTTTTAACCGACTTTTTTGCAAGTCGATTCGGAAGGAGGAGGTTCTCAATTCGGCGCGTATTTTTTTTTGATGTATGTCGGTGCATATCTACGTTGCTTCTCAAATGATTTGAAAAAAAAAATTCAGTCCAGGAAGCTCTCGATCCTCAATCCTGACTCTAAAAAGTTAAAAATAAAAATTCTTTCCAAAAAACCGAAGTCCAAAGTCACTGTAAAAGGTAAAAATAATTTTTATTTCTACACACTACGTTGAAGTCGGGCGGTTATAACTTATAACGAAGATAAGCAAAGTTGATACATCAGGCTCGCCGGACTTCAACATAGTGTGTAAAAATCAAAATTATTTTTTACTTTACAGTGGGTTTGAAAGTCAGTTTTTTGAAAAGAATTTTTTATGGGTCTCGCGATTACTCTTGAATTATCCGGGATAAAAAGTAGCCTATGTGTTATTCCAGGCTTTAATCTTTCTCTGTGCCAAATTTCATTCAGATCCGTACAGCCGTTGTGGTGTGATTGAGTAAGAAACATCCATCCAAACTTTCGCATTTATAATATTCGCATAATATTAGTAGATGTAAGATTTTGCAGTTATTAGGCGCATCATACCTATACCTCAGGTCTGGATAGAAAACACTTATTTTCTGCCCATAATAAGACAGAGAGAATTGTATAAAAAACAATAAATTAGCATGACGTATAAAAACATAACAAAAGTTGAGTTTATGTTCCGATATTTATTTTGTCGTAGAAACTGAATTGCCACTTAACCCATTTATTTCAAAAAGCAAATAAATGCTCGGTTTCTTGAAGAGTGCACCATTGAGAGTGAATACAATCCAATAAACTCATGTTTTATGCACGAATAAAAAAGGTTTAAGTTCGGATACGCCAATATTCGTCGTATTTTTATAACCGATTCTGTAAAATTCTGGTGAAAAATGGCCGGTTTTGTAAATCAACCGATTCATTGGATTCTACTTTATGGAAGCGATTAAACTTGCGTTTATATGCCCGAATATCAAATTTACAGTTTTTTACGTAATATTATCTTGTACCGACCTGACTGACTCACTCACTGATTGACTAATTGTCGTCCAATTCTAACCCTTGAACTTTCGCATACGTTTAAAATGTAGTCAAAGAATAATCGAAAGCTCCAAGAGAGGGAATTCGCGGACAGTCGCTAGTCCATATCCATACTAATATTATAAATGCGAAAGTGTGTCTGTCTGTATGTTTATCTGCTACGCTTTCACAGCCCTTCTTTTTAAACGATTTTTATGAAATTTTGTAAAGACATAGGATGTGTCCCGGAAAAGGAGATAATCTACTTTTTATCCTGAAAGTTAAGGAGTTCCCGCGGGTATAAAGAACTTATTCCACACGGCAAAGTCGCGGGCATCAGCTAGTATTATAATATTCATCACTTTATCATTAGACTAGCTGGAGAAAAAAATAAAAGAAAATTAATCAAGTTTAGGTATCCTACCAAATGTTTAATATAGAGCTATTTTCTACATCAGCGGCGCAAGTGTCTCCATTCATCGATGAATCCCGGTGTTATAAGTCAGGGACTCTCACAACTGACAGAAATACGATCCGGCTTGATTAATGCCACCTCCCCCTCCCCCCAGCCCCCTTCCCTCCCCCCAGTCACATCTGACACAACACTGTATAATGAAATTAGGAAATTTATTACTTTCCAAATTTCTACGGTAAAACTCCCTGGGTCGAGTTTACCAGCCAAGTTAAATTGTATATTGGCCGGAAAAATGGAAGGCAGGACCTTAATTCGGATGCTAATTCTGACTGCTCGTTTAAATTGGGACTTTATTCTTATTTTTTAAATAAGGTTTTCATAGGTTTTGATGATTTATTAACATTTCCTAATGATAATTTTGAGAATTTAATTTAAAATGTATTTGGAAATTTATATGGACAGAGAACACACGCTGGCAATATCGCCAACACCATGTAAGGATCTATTCGTGTGGCAACTGGGATAAAAAGTATCCCATGTCCCTGTTCAGGATGCATATTAGTATGAATTTACTTCTCTTTTGTTTTTTTATATTGGTAGGTAACTAATTAAAAATTCATAGATTTCGCAGTCCCCGCAAGAATCGGAGCATTGAAAGTGAATACAAAAACGAATGCGATCGGTCAGCGTATATTTACGTTTACGTGTTCAATAGAAGAAAGTACTGCCTCCAATCCCGCACGAGTTTGTTACGCTAACTTTCTTTCAAACTCGTGCTCCATTCGAGGCACGAGTCCTCCAATCGCGCAAGGGTTTGCGGCCTGATAGGCGTATTTATTTCCGTGTTCAATAGAAGGCAGTACCTATTTGCCTGATATGAAGTGTTTGATGAATAGACAAGAAATCCAAAAATTTTAATTTTATAGGTTATTTTTTATAAACATAACGATTTCTAAAAATTTAGATGCAAAATGGAATGGGCAACACCAGAAGACTCGTTTCGTCACCCCTTCATTCAGCTTCACCTACTCGACCTTCGCTACGAGGACGAGTTCCTTATATTGAACGCGTGTTGAATAAAGAGTTAGCACATCAACCCGTGCAGGGTTCGAGGCAATTCTGCCTTCTATTGAACACGCAAACGGAAATCGCGATCGGTCAATAATCACTCCAGCTTTCGTTGAGTCTTAAAAAAATTAAAATCTCTTCTTTTAAAATTTTTTCAAAAATGTATTAACCGATCTTCAAAATTCTTACTCGAATGCACTTTTCGCTTGCATCCGAAACTTTTAACACCATTATCATGACAATCAGTAAATAATCATAGAAGCTACATAAATTTTTATATACGGAAATACCCGTTTTTCTACCATTCCAAATCCAAATCACACAAAACCCACAAATATTAACCGATTTTCAAAATAAAATTTTGTAGCTAAACTTATACCCTAGGACCCTCTTTTTCATTTTTTCTTATGTCGGTTTTTTCTGAAATATTTACCATTTAGTAAACAAACACCCCCTAAAAAACCCGACTTTCTTACATTTTTCAAAATTCCAAAAAGTTACCAGGGGATTTTCAAAATTGTGCTGTGTTGGTTTTGTATATTATGTTTTGTTATTGTGTGTTATAAAAACAAGTGTATGTAAAAATAAATCTTACGAAAGAAATCTTTAAAAATCTTACAGAGAAGTTCACATCGAGTATTCATTCTTAAAATAATCTTATAGTAAGATCTACTTTTTAACTACCTGCTCTCGTCATCGTCTCAAGGTCTCAAACCGATCGCCGCGCCACTAAATTGAACGAATACCTAACTAAGTAAGCCTCCTTAGGTTAAAGGGACGGATTTAGGCCCAGCCTAAGTCCACCACGTTGGCCAACAACAGCCTGGCAGACTATACACATCTTTGAGAATATTATAGCAGGTTGATAAATTATCTATACCTACTAATATTATAAATGCGAAGGATTTGGATGGATGCATGGATGTTACTCAATCACACCAGAGCGGCTGAATGGGTCTGCATGAAATTTGGTCCAGAGATAGATTATTATATTCTGGATTAACACAAATGTTAGTTAGTTATACCATACTATAACCTATTAAAGGTTATAGTATGGTATAACGACAGAATTACAGAACGTATACTCGAAACTCGGTGAGCAAAACTAAGCAAAACTACACTAAACAAGTTTGACGTATGGCAACAAAGGAGTTTAACGTGCAATAACTGTAGGGTTAGTGTAAGATTTTATAGCCAACGTTGGTAGGATTCGAGCCTCGAAACATAAGACGGCAAATTTAATTGGATTTAAAGTGATCCATTTATCACTCACTTCCGGCCTATCTCGCTGAAGGGCGTCCAAAGCAACACAACCTTTACTTTAATATTACCACTTTAAAACTTTCCTACTTCAACGGCCATCGCTTCTCCGACAAGCATCTCCTGCCTCACCTCAATGTAATAATGGCTGTGTCAGAGAATCCTGTTCGTTGGCTTGGGAGTGATAGGGAAAAAGACGGGATATTCGGTCGTGCACTTTGGAAAAGCCTATGTTCAGCTGTGGACGTCCACAAGCTGAATGAATTATGATGGGTTAGTTCTATATCGATTTCGCAAGGTTTGGCAAGGTGCCTGTAGATGTATGGATACATTGTGCTTAAAAACTAGGCTAACACTGAAGGCTAGTATTTCGAAAATCGAATACAATTATGGATGAGCTGTGAATTGTAAAGGTTCGTGCCTCGGAACGCACGGTAAGCCATATTATCACTGATATTTGGACGTAATAATCGTTACAACCTGGGAACCCATCGCATTATTATCCCAAGACACACACACACAGCAATGAGGAATATAATGCAGAGAGATAAAAGATCATACCGTCGCTCGCATAAGATACTACTTGTCCTATCTAGTTATTATTATTATGGTTAACTTGATGATGCCCGCGACTTCGTCCGCGTGGATTAAGGTTTTTAGATTCGTTCAGAAACTCCACTTAGTTTTCCATGTCTTTTCCTGGATATAAACTACCTCTATACCAAATTTCAGCAAAATCGGTTGAAAAGATGGGCCGTGAAAGCGTAGCAGACAGATAGACAGACACACTTTCGCATTTATAAAATTAGTATGGATATGGATTCGTCACAAAAAGCGTTTTTCAGTTTTGACATTTCTGACTTGTGTTAAATGTTCGTACCCGGCTGAGTCTGTTGTGGGCTCTTCTCAGACCAGGGCGCGTTTGACCCTCGTAGCTTTAGTTTTAAGACACCGTAACCGATTATCACCATCATGTTTTATAAGTAAGTAATTTTTAACGTCTATAAGTGTACCTACAGTGTACCTATATTGAATAAATGATATCGAGTATTGAGTATACTCGTACTAAGCCGTTGCAGGTGCTCCGCGGAGATGGGTCGCTTTCATTATGGCCCGCCAGTGACGTCGTTAGCGGTCGCATGACAAACGATGCGAGTCGGGATCTACAATGTAAGGAATTACTGCGCTAATAAAACACGTTCTGCTAAATCTGTCGCTATAGGGAAGCAAGAGAAAAATCCTTACCTTAGTATTACGATTGTATTGTATTTGTATTGTTTTTATTATTAAGTATTATTGTATTTTATAATATAGACCTTGTTGCTTGAAATAAATGAATAATAATAAAATTAATAATATATCTGCGAATGGGTTAATCCCATTCAGCCTCGCTCACCACCTGAGGCGACTGGGATTCCGTGGTAGTTCGCTCGCAGCCAGGATGCAAAAAGCGGTGTTGCTAGACTCGGCTAGAATTGTCCGCCGGTTTTCCAACTTGTCCTCCTGACCCCCGGCTGTCTAGTCTCCCCTGCCGGGGTGTAATCCTCCGCCCACTACAACTATTTATTTGTGTATGTACGTTTATTTATTTCTATTTATTTATGTATGTTTATTATAGATCTTTGGCCTTATATTTATTTTGTATGCGGGTGTCCACTGATCCGCGCCGTAGGGATCGCTCGAATCTGCTCATTGGAAATGCCGACGCCGATGCTCCGAGAGGCAACTTCTACAAAGCGTGCCGATGACGGAATGCCGACAAGGTGGACGCACATGCGTCATCTGTTTGATGTGATGCGTCCGATGCGTACGATGCGGACAAGTGGACGCTTAGCATAAACATAATTAAAAAAATTAAAAAATACGACTGCCCTGCCAAAAAACGAACTAAAAAGTTAAAAATCTAAATTAATCTAGGTATATTAGAATCTTATTCACATTTTTATTAATTGATATTTTTTTGTGAATCATTGGATATTGAACTATAGTGTTAAATATATTTGGAATCTACTCATCATTTTCTAGATGATGATGATTATATAGTTAATCTTATTTTCGAATTTTTTTTTCAACTTTAGTCTTTAATGCGGGACCATGGTCACCCCATCAATTTATTTTTAAATTTTCCTAGCCTATGTCACCCGGAATAAGCTAGGGATTCTAACGATACCTCATTTATCAAAATCGGTTCAGGCGTATGGAAGTTATGGTGGAATATACAAACTCACATACATACATACATACATACATACATACATACATACATACATACATACATGAACCCTGAAATCAATATACTCCTTTTTTCAGGCAGTCGTATAAAAAGCAGGGTTGGACTGGATAAGTTGTACCATGTACGTGACAGAAAAGCGCGTCTTCGGCTCTCTCCCTCTAGTAAACATAAAGACAGACAGAGTGCCTATTTGTAAATAATAAAGTTATGTAGTTTTGAACATTTTGAATGATTACAGTACAGTCTGTGTGGCGTAAGTTACAGCTTTTGATATTGTCAGGACAGTGTTGGAATAGCCCTCGGGACACAATTGGTCTAAAAATAGCAAATTTGATAAAGAGCCCAAATCCATACTAATATTATAAATGTGAAGGTGACGTCTGCCTGATTGTCTGTCTGCTACGCTTTCACGGCCCATCTGCTCAACCGATTTTGATGAACTTGGTACAGGGGTAGATTGTAGTCCGGCTACTTTTTATCCCGGAAAATTAAAGAGTTCCCGCGGGAATCAAAAATCTTAATCCACGCAAAAGAAGTCGCGGGAATCATCTAGTCGTAAATATTTGTAGTAAAAATTTAAAATATATATATGAACTCTTAACTAAAAGTATTAATTACAATACTTACTCTTAATTAAAAGTCTATTAAACCATATCCCGATAAAGGTAAAAAAACTTCCTATTTGCATCTACGAGTACCCTCTTCGACTTAAGGTCATCGTTTAATGCAGTGCTACAAACGTTGAATAAAGTAATAAACTTTCACCAGGACTTTAACCACAACTTTGTAAATTATTTTTTTCAAAAGAGCAACCACCGAGTTTCTTCCTAGTTCTTCCCAGTAGGCGACAATTCTAAAGCAATTTTAATAAGTTTATTTGAGTAAAAAGACATGCGTTTGAGTTAGAGAGTTTTGGTGGAGTACAAAATTACCGCAAACTGCTGACTTCCTCTGTTCAGTCACGTAATAAGTAGTTGCAGCACTTTGAAGTGGCTTGTTGTTGAAATAGACCACTCAACGTCGAGAGGACACCTCACCTGCAATTCCTTTTTCGCTCGGAAATAGACTTGTACCTACATTGCCACCCGCGCCTTTGATATTTGTTAAAGTCAAAAGTCAACAAGCACAAAAAATTAAGAGACCCCCACTTTTTTGGATGTAAGTTGTAACATCCGTCATAACAATTTTTTTCGTGTAAAATGTGGCGTCTTCTGGACCATTATAACAAAGCGCTCAAGCGATGAAATGTGGCCTATGTCCCCCGGGGTGCTACCTATTTCTATACCGAAATTCGTCAAAGTCAGCTAAAGGATAATGAAAGCGTAGCAGACGGACAGACACACTTTCGCATATATAATAATATTTTTAGAATTTGACGCGACGACTGTCATTCAATGATTCGTTTAATGTATTCGAAAATGTATGTCGAGTGTTTTGTTAATCTATTTCATGATACTAGATCCGTATCAACAATCACGTTCAAAAATGTCATCCAACATTGGCGACGAGGAAAAGAACCCTTAAAATTATCCTAAAGGAAGAGATGTGGTTTATCTAATGATAATTGTTGTACGAGACAAGCTTTTGAATCATAACATTCAATGCGTGAGGATAGCGATTTAAAGTAGTACAGCGACATCTATGATTGAAGCGTGAACTTAAAGAGACTCCACTCTGCAACCGGAGAAGACCCCTGCTGCTGCAAACTGTCTTCACCCGTCCAGTCACTTCAGCCGACCTCCGACCGAGCGTACTCTACCCCGAGAGCCCGGTCGCCATCACCTAATCAGTGTTTTCACTTAGTATTCTGAACATAATAATATCTCACTCACTCAAACAGGTATATTTAAAATAAGTAAGTTATTTAATAAATAAGATTGTGTGCTCTAACGTAGGCGACGGTCTATTTGGGCTGCAAATTACAAACGCCAGCCTGTGTTTTTAGTCTAGTACTTTGGTCTGAAAATTGTGGTGTAATTGTAGATTTTTTTAAAGGCATTAAATAAATAATTATATTAGATACGTACTCGATTAGAACTGTTATGAACACTAAGTGAAAACGTAACTTAAGCGGAAAGCAGGCGATCGTCGCGACGACGACGACGGGACATACACCGGATATGACACCGACTCCGTGCGCGACGGCGACTATATAGCCCGCAGCGCCAAGATAACAAGACTATCGCGCGCGGCGGTGTTGACATCACCCGCAACGCAGACCCAACACCGACGCAGACATCCGGCCTAGGGGCCTCTAGCCTTCAAGGAGGGCCCCAGACATTTTATCACTGCTGAAAGACTTTTAACGGGGTAGTTAGATTGCCACGCGCCCCGCCCAGGTAAGGAGGGCCGTATCCCTCCGTACCACCCCATGCAGAGTAAATGTATGGTGACACATACATTTACTCTGCATTCAACTCGCGCGAGAACTGTATATAACTAACGATCTATGTCACAGCGAGTTTATAAAATCCACGGGTAAAAACTATAATACATTGTATAATCCTTGTTTTGGTCTCATAATAATATATTCTGCTTAGGGTGCTACCACACGAATAATAATTTACGTTACGCTGTCGCTTCCTTAAGTTGCCTTTCCTGTTCCTTGTGATATATTGGGGACGACGAAGAAAGAATTTACAAAAAATACCTTAGAAGTATTATCCATACGAGTATATTATTTACCACATAATATTGTGACTAACATTTAACGATTTAACTGCCTCGTTGGTCCAGTGGTTATAATGTTCGACATCGGCTGACGAGGTAACGGTTTTGAATCCCGGAAAATATCGAATCATAATTGTTTTGTTTTGTGTTGTAAGTATTTTTGGGTTTTTCTGGTAAAGAATTCTCAGTACTAGCGCGGAGTTAGCAAGTCGGTGGTGTTCTATCCCCCGAGCCCCGGAGAGCACGTAAAGCCGTCAGTTCTTTGCCTGATCTCTCCGGTAGTGTCGAATTTTCTATTCCATCGGACTATGAGAGTAAAGTATCAGAGAGTGCATCTGTGTTTGCGCAAACACTAATTGTACACTATAATATCTCCCACGCAGACGTTCGTAGCCGAAATTCGGTCGGGACTCGGGAGGACATTATTATAATGATTTGTTAGGGTCCCAGTTTATTCAACGATGCCTTGTAATCTTCGGTTTTCTAGGTTACTGACTAGGTCGTAGTAATCAAAGTGTTACATACATAAAAATTTGTACGTCAAATTTGTAACCAACATTGTAACATATATACAAACAAATAAATTCATTCATAAATTTCTTTGGATTCATAAATTCAGGTTATTAGTTGTATCAGCGCATCCGATAGATTTTCAAAAGAATGCATGAATGAATGGGATAACAAATGTACAGAAAATAATGTTTTTTGTAAATCAGTACCTACCTATTATAACAATAGAAAAATGGGTCCTGTAAGATGTGACGGGAAAAATTGCACTATTGTAATTTTTTATTTCCTCAAAGACTAAAGCATCCTATTTGCCGTTTACAAATGCGTGCGTATTTTTCAGGGTGGAGTGTAAGCTTTACAAAGCTGAGGAGATGCATCCTCGTCTTACGGAAAATTGTTTATAACATATAAAGGGCTTGCATATTTTTTACTAACTGATGCCCGCGACTTCGTCCGCGTGGAATGAAGTCGCGGATATCAGCTAGTTTGTCATAAGTTTCTTGAGTAACAAAAGTTATTTTCCTATTATTAACTGCTTTAACTCCACTTCCAGAACACTTATTCCCAAACGAAATACAAACTGATAGTAATGTAACAATATGTTTACCAGCTCTAATATAAATTGCAGTGCAGTAAACCACTCGCTTCCATTTGATGCATTTTGTATGAGTATGCTCTCCGCAGATACAGTTTTCGTTGCAAACAATCGCGTGAGAGCCTTGCGGCCAAGGACTGAAACAGTAACCGAAATAAGTATTTAAAACACTGATTTTGAAACTGTTATAGGACAAAAACACTTATAACAGAAACAGAAACGATACTTTAACCCAATCAATCTGTAACAGTTTATTTCTGTTAATAAGTGTTTTTATCTGTAACCCTAATAGGTATTTGCCCTAACAAATGGCACCGTATGACGACGCGGTCTTCTCGCTTCGTTGGACTTTACACACACTAACACAATATTGGATATGTTTTTCTTAGAACAATTGCAACCATCGGTGCTTTTACCTTAGGTTCAAATTTGAATATGCGTCAACAGTAAATTTGGCAATGTTGCTATTCCAGTTACACTTTAAAACAGTGTTAAACACTATAATTTCTGTTACAGATTCATTTATATTACAGAAATGTATGTGTTTTGGGTAAACATACTTAAAAACACATTGAAAACGCTTACAGATTGGATATTTAAAACTGTAACTCTTATAATTCAATAACCTGTATGAATCTGTTTTTCACTCCCTGCTTGCGGCGTTTCCATGATGTCTTGGGTCTCATCGCATAGAATCGCATGGAGTTAACTCGCTCCAAGAATGCTAAAAGGTCAGCGGTTACTTACGTATAGACTACACTTTTTTTTTTAACAGAGCAACCACCGATTTTCTTGCTGGTTCGTAACTCCACGGTTCAAGGCACTTTTAATAAGTTTATTTGAATAAAAAAATGTATGAGTTTGAGAGTTTAAGCTTGAGCTCTCACCAAAACTATTGACGCGGAACCTGCTTCAGCCGGTCAGAACAGCTTTATGCTAACTTTACTTAGCCTTGACTTAGGTGAGCGTCAGAACGACGCGACGCTATACGACGCTATAGAAGACAAACTTTTCTGCGCGAAAACGTAGGCCACGTGAAGGGTCAGCTACTGCGTACTTTTCGATACTGTCGCCTCGCGTCCTATCGAGTCGCGGTATCGCGTTTGTCGCTCACGTAGGACAGGAGTGAAAACGCTAAACGAGTGACTTCTTTTTCAATCTTAATACCTTAAGATAAAGCTTTTTATGACAGGCTGAAAGTTTGGATATGCTTGTAAGTTTTTTACTATTTCACGTTACAATAACTGAACCAATTTGGCAGAAATTTTGAATGGAGATTACTGGAAGAGTTCCCGTGGAAATCAGAAACCCTAAACTACTGTTATAATAATGGTCTGATATAATAAAAAAATAAACAAACCTAGAGTTAATATACTCTTAGTCGAGTCGTAAACGGAATGACCTGGGAGCCCACCGCATTATTATCCCAAAGAACTCCTACTATTATGTGATTAATGGAAAGGGGTCACAACCCTTAGCAATGAGGAATGCGACGCAGAAAGAGATTTTCAAGTCTATCTGCGCTTATCTGATCAAATATAAAATAACTTTCACACATTTTCCCAAATTAGAGCCATATTTTCTCGCATTACATATTTGAATCTCCATTATTCAGGATGTGAACACAATGGACGTGATTGTAATGGCGAGTTCAATACAATTCGCAATTTAATACTAAAGCCAGAATGTGCCACTTTTGATCACGTACATTGTAGTTTATACAATCCATTTGACGTTTTATTTGGGATATTGTTACGTATTATTAAACGTGCATCGTATTTTGTATCAAAAGTTTTTCAAATACATACGAAATCTAGCTCATCCACCTGGCCTTGTTTGGGTTAACTTTCAAAAATCCTTTAGTAAGAGTGTAAAACACATTAGGGACTTATAAAATTGACTGGCAAATAAAAGTTTACTTATCTATACTCTTAAAGTATGTCAAAACAACATGGAGAGAAGTATGCTTCGAGTCAAAAAGGTTGATAAAATCAGACTCTCTACTATCAGAAGCAAGACAAAAGTTAAAGACATATCTATAACTATTAAAAAACTAAAGTGGAAGTGGACAGGACACTTCATGAGAGACAAGAGGGATAAATGGACGAAAGAAGTCACAGAATGGTACCCAAGAACAGGAAAAAGAAAAAGAGGTCGCTCTTGCCAGAGATGGGAGGATGATATTAAAGGCACGGCGGGAAACATATGGCAAAGGACAGATAAGGATAGATTATTATGGAGAGCCCTGGAGGAGGCCTATGCCCATGGGCAAACTGGATGAATTAAACAAAATGTCTACTAGTGTCTTAGTTTAATTAATTAATTTATATGAAAATGTAAATAATAACAAAACAAAATTCAGTAATAAAGGCTTATATTATTATTATATTATATTATTATCTATACTCTACACTAACAGTACAAATGCAAAAGTTTGGATGGATAAATGGATGTATGGACGGATGGATGTTTGTTACTCAATCACGCCAGACCGGCCAAACGGATCTAGATGAAGTTTGGCACAGTGATAGATTATAGTCTGGAATAACTCATATGCTACTTTTCATCCCGGATTTAAAGAATTCCCGCGGGAACCAAAAAATACTCAATCTACGCGGACGAAATCGCGGGCATCAACTAGTTTTAACGTAAAGCGTGTACACTAGCGCGACAAGACAAAACATCTGAATGAGACTTCGACGTTGGAGGGAAACGACGATATTTTCATATCGCTTCCAGAATAGAAAATTTTACATAAACACATTTAACGGTATTGTGCAAGGCCTTAGATTCTAATATCCGAATGATTGTCTTACGTTTTTTTGTTGATCGCCTCAGAAGCTTTCATCTCAAATTCAGAATAAAAAGGTCACACAAGGAAAATAGATAGCTTATTTACTTTCAATATATCCACACAAAACGGTACAAATCATCAATACACTAACTGAAGCGCGTAAAGAGGCAACTCTACATTTTCTCGGAATAAAGCCTTAATAAGTTACGTGAGTCGACTCCACGCCTTTATTCGTCTTCATACGATACAAAACGTGTCGATGATACGACTAAAAGGGCTCATTCACACATCGGTTTGTTTTACAGGTTCGTTTTTAACCCCCGACACAAAAAGATGGATGTTTGGTTCGTGTATATCTATGTGTCTGTCTATGTTATCCCAAAGGGATGAACCAATTTTTATTTAGTCTTTTTTTTAATTGAAAAGTCAGTTGCTCGGACCGTTCTTAGCTATGAATTATTCTAGAAAATCGGTTCAGCCGTTTGAAGCTCTTCAGCTCTTTTCTAGTTGATGAAATAGTTGATAGAATCGAAGTTTGTATACTTCAATATTATACCGGGAGTTTTTAATCATTAACTTACCAATTTTTTAATTTATGTTATATTGCACCTATACAGAATATTTAACTGTTCTGTAAATACGGTGTGAACATCACCTACAGTAGCAAATGAACCGTACAAGCGATCCTGTAAATACGGACCTTTGGACTTACGGGATGAATTGTGTGAATGAACCTTTTCATCCTAGTTTTGCTAAACTCGGCTATGATCAAACGTTAAATTTTTGTAGTGCCCGCTTCTAGACTTTGTAAAATTAGTAATTCATTTGTCGGTAGCAGTATACGTTTTTATAATAAACTCCCAGAAGACATATTGGAGTTGTCTCTCAACAAGTTCAGTATTTGTGAGATGGTGACAATAAAATTCAAAAAAAATCCCTGCTGAGTTTGTTTTTGGCTCTTCTCAGACCAGGGCGCGTTTGGAACCCTCGTAGCTTTAGTTTTAAGATACCGTAGTTAATTATCACCAGTAAGTCTTATTCCTTGTAAACATGACGCTCAGAAGGTGTACTTTGTAAGTACCTATTTTGAATAAAGATGCTTTGACTTTGACTTTGATTATATAGTTCGTTTGTATGAATCTTGGTCACCAATATCGTGGTATACACCCATTTATTACTTTTGTTTAGTCCACTAGCTGCATTACGATCACCAACAGGGGGCATACTACCATCTCTTATAGCAGTATTGTTTTAATATTGCTTTTGTTTGTGTTTTTCAATTATAGCCGTTATTTTAGGTAAGTCAAGGTACGTGACATAAAACTGTCATTTTGCATTAATAAGCTGCTTCAAACGATGGTAGTAACCCCTCAGGTGAGCTCGCAATCAAGGGCTAACTTGTAGGGGATAAATAAACTCAAACTCAAACTCAAATGATGTTTATTCAATTTAGGTAGGTATACTACACTTATTGTCGTTTATAAAATATAATAATGGTGATAATCAGTAACAGTATCTTAAAACTAAAGCTACGAAGGTTCCAAACGCGCCCTGGTCTGAGAAGAGCCCACAACAAACTCAGCCGGGTTTTTTTTTTTCATTATCACCATTTCACAAATCATCTTAAATATGGAACTATCAAGCTCCTTTGTCATTTAAGTAATCCTTAATAATAAACTAAAATACCTAAATATAACTTACTCTACTACTTATACTTTACTTAACTCTATTGTAGTATTTTCAAAAAATGTATTACAATTGAAAAAAACTAAAGTACTTATTAAAATAAAACAATAAAAACCCTTAGTAGTGCGTGTATCTCGCGGTTTATTGAGTGGCTTTTACCTGTTTATTTTGCGGCAACACACCAAAATGATGAATCACACAAAACGTATTTTTTTACGTAAACATCGGAACAAAACGCCACAATACATCAATACGCGAACGCTACGTGTAGCGTGGAGGGTAAATGAGCCGACATCCGTCCCCGAATATCGCGTAATAAGATACGTGACTCGATTCTGATCATTGCGCACCTGAACGATGCGGTGAAGACTGAACAAACGATTCTGCGTTCCGGTGTAATGTGATGATGTGGAGCCTCTCTAACTCAGTGGTGAACTGACAACCTCGCTGGCGCAGTATTGAGTGCTGTTGTCTTCGATTCCCGGCAGGGTCAATTTGGAAATTTATAATTTCGGAATTGTCTGGTCCGGTGGGAGGCTGGTTCGGCCATGGCTAGTTACCACTCTACTGGCAATGACGTGCCGCCAAGCGATTTAGTGTTCCAGTACGATGCCGTATAGAAACCGACTAGTGGTATGGGTTTAATATATATTACTGTTAGGGCTTCGTCAGTTGTTAAAGCCCTAACAGGTTAACCCGCTACCATCTTAGACTGCATCATTTATTATCAAGTGAGATCGCAGTTAAGGGCTAACTTGTCATGAAATTTTAAAAAAACTTTGTGATCTTAATACCGCCGCACTTGTCAGGTTCGCGTCAGGTTCCCCGATACTGTTACCGAATCAGGGCATCCGAAGGTGTCAATTGAATACAACTTAACCGGTTTCCGCACACGCACGATTCTGTCCGTATGGTTTTTTTATTATCAAAATAAAAATTGATACAGTATTGGTGGGTAGCACTGTGAAAAACCACGTAGGTTAAAAAACCTCGGGTCGACGAACGCACTAATAACCGAATCTATCGAATATCGAAAATACTATATAGTTGTCTACAGGTTGATAGTATTTATAACAGTTGTTGCCCTATGTCCAGCAGTGGAATTTTATTGTTTGACAACAACGACCACGTTTTTAGGTCAATATTAAGTACTTGAGTAGAGGTCACTCAAGAAATGTTAACTTCGGAATCGTTTATCATTTCAATCTTATCTATTTATTTTCCCTTCAATACGCTCTCATATATTTCCCATACATTATAAATAGCATTCACGATTCCCTATCACATGATATGAGCTCTGGCGCCTACTGTTAAAGGTCTCACTTGAGATGCACGGAGAGGCGCGGCACGTATCTGCAAATATTATTTGTATGAATGAGTGCCTCATTAGTCTAGTGGTTGGCATGTTAAACTGCGGCCGACGAGGTCCCGGGTTCGAGTCCCGGGTCGGGCCATAACATGTATTGGGTTTTTCTGACTAGAAATTCCCAGTACTAGCCCGAAGTTGAAGTTGGCGGTGTTACACCCCGGTGCCTCGGAGAGCACGTTAAGACGTCGGTCCCGGTTATTATTACTAACATGATAATAGTCGTTAAAGTCCGCCAACCCATATTGGAGCAGCGTGGTGGGTCTAAGCTCTAATTCCCTCTCTCCTATGAGAGTAGAGGCCTGTGCCTAGCAGTGAGACGTTAATGGGCTGTAGTGGAATGTGTACGGGGCCGCGTCGCGCAGTCCATCTCCGTGCCGCGTTGCTTATGTGGGCCAAGCCCAATATAACCTCATACAACGAATGCTTGCATGCCGCACCGCACCGCGCCTCTGTAGTGGGGCTAGAATTAAAAGCATTTCAATGGCGCTCGTCGCAAAGTTAGAATAACTCGTCATGTGCGATGTCAAAAATAGCGATAAAAATTTCTATTGACGCTCGACTCCATAATAAATACGCGGTGCGAGCGATAGCGGCAAATTCTTAAAAATAGTATCACTGAGTGTGGAACCACATAATGGACAAGATAGGTCGAAAAGTCGGAGCGAAACGCCCGCATCGTATACTGGGAACACATGTAGTTTCCACATCAAAGTAAATATTCTAAAAATTAATTAATGCTGTAATGTACAATATACTAGCTAATGCCCGCGACTTCGTCCGCGTGGATTGAAATTTTTCCGTTCCTGCGGGAGCTCTTTTTCCGGAATAAAAATATTTTGAGTAATAAACATCCATCCATCCATCCATCCAAACTTTCGCATTTATAATGTTAAGTATAGCGTCTGCCTCTCGGCCCACCTATTACAACAATTTCTACGAAACTTGGTACGGAGATAGATTGCATCCCGGGTAAGAACCACTTTTATCCAGTGGAAGGACATATTTACTACTTATGTTGGAAAGTCAAAAAGTTCTCACAGAATTTTTGAAAAAGCTATCCACGAGGACAAAATTGCGGGCAATATCTTCTAGCATTATCTATTTTATATGAAAGTGTATTTGATATCATTTCATATTAAGGTCAAGAAATAAAACTCAGGCCCCTGTATCGTACCAACCCAGTGAAACAAAGTATTGGCAACAACTTGACCTATTTGGATACCTATAAATACAACCTCCAAGCCTCTGTTCTAACAATTCAACGGTTCTTATAATATTTTCTTTTGTTATCAAATCTGTTTTATCTGAACAATGTATTACTTAGTCCATTACATTATTGTTTTTTTTTTTTTTGTTTATTTTAAAGGGCTTTTATACAATATGTATATAACAGTCCTATTGTAGCTTATCCATTATTTTTAAACTATTCTACTTACTTACTTATTTTATTTAAATAGATACATAAAAGTTCTAACTATGTATCTATTCTATATTTTATATTAATATAAGTAAAAGTTAAATAGCTGGAACGGATTCCGGTTCAGATAAAATGCTATTTAACCACCCAATATAATTTTCTTTTTGTTCAACATTATTGTTTTGTTCTCTCTGGTATACAATAAAGTATATTTTACATTTACTTTACATTACTTAGATAAGTGACGACATGATAATAACGCCCTTGTCTTAGACTAAAGACAATACAACGGAAAGACAGACCATAAATAGTGGCCCTAGAATAAGAAGTTCAGTGAGTAATAGAAAATTCTAATGGGTGAAGACGAAGTAAAGTATTATAGCAGCGAATTGTTGTGATTTAAAATACCTTACAGTCTAATTATTAGAATTATTATAGCTCATTTTTGCGGACAAATATCAATTCAATTAGTTTTTTCGTTATGCCACAAATATATTTATATCACGATTAATGAAATGGAGCATTAATTATATTATAACATGTATTATCGTATGGTCGCTGTGAGCATAGTACACGTAATTTTTATTAGCAAACTGTCTTTTTTACTTCAAATTTTGTCACTTGACTTGTTGGCTTCGTCAATTTTTATTCCTTAACTTTTGATTAAAACAAAAAAATTGCCACTCTTAGCATTAACGGCATCTGTAACCCATTAACGTCCCATTGCTGGGCGGCCTGTGCCCAGCAATGGGATGTAGGAAAGAGGGATTTCTACTCTCATAGGAAATAGGGAATTAGAGCTTAGACCTACCACGCTGCTCCAATGTGGGTTGGCGCACTTTAACGACTATTATCATGTTAGTGATAATAACCGGGATCGACGGCTTAACGTACTCTACAAAGCGCGGGGGTGAAAACACCGCCAACTCCGGGCTAATACCTACTCAGAATGTCTAGTCAGAAAAACCCAATACTTAATAAAAAGCCCGACCCGGGACTCAAACCCGGGATCTCGTCAGCCGCAGTCTAACATGCTAACCACTAGACCAACGAGGTAGTCAATCGGCACAACCTCTTCGAAATCGAATCGTCTACCGACAGAACAAAACCAAGTTTTTACTATTATTTAGTCCTACCTCAATGGTCATTACTAGTTAAAACTATTGCGTTATAAGCGTTTTCTGAATAAAATTGTTTAATTACACAGAGATAAAATGAAAAGGGCTGAGGTCCCTTTCCATTGTTGTAGGTATTAATTAATTACGTGTAATATATCTCACCGACACCCCCTCTGAATACATCCGAGGGTCAACTCCTTTGTCTGACGGTAATCATTACTTTATTCTTTAGTAGTGCAGATAGAATTCCAACCTTTACTTATTTTTCAGCTGAGTTATCTAGATGTAATTTATAGTAGCTTAAATAGTATGAGATAATCTTAATGAATAGCAATTAACGTTTAGTGCTTTCCATTTAGTAATGAATATAAATGTTACTGTTTACCTTAATTTAATTTGTTTCACATTTTCCATTTTTTTTATCCACTGCAAGATGCCCTTGACTACGATCTCTCTTGATGGTAAGTGATGATGCAGTCTAAGACGGTAGCGGGCTAAACTGTTACGGGTATGGCAGTTATGCTAAACCCATACCCTAATTGGTTTCTACTCGGCATCGTACCTGAACGGTAAATCGCTTGACGGCATGTCTTTGCAGATAGAGATTAGGGTGGTAACTAAGTCACCAGGCCAGACTAGAAAAAATCAAACCCGGAACTTCTCACCCAAAAGAACATCAAGTACAAGAAAAAAAAGATTAGCTCCAACGGGGCAACATAGGTAACAAATTTTTATTAACTCGTAATACAAAATTGCCTGCGGAGTTTATACTCGTACGTGTACTCGTAGGCATAAAGGGAGGGCGTCATAATATATTGACGTTGGCGCGCTCCCGAATTCTCGGGAACAATTTTCCCCGCTCCATTATGCAGTTCCGCTAACCTTGTTACCAGCCACCTGGAGCCGAAGGGACAGCTTACATTTTTAACTGGGAATATCTAGTGAAGTGTACCTCAAACTTTGCACACTAATGAATAATACTAATATTATAAATAATGCTATACTTTGGATGGATGGATGGATGTTTGTTACTCAATCACGGAAGAACGGCTGAACGGATCTGCATGAAATTTGGCACAGAGATAGTAAATAGCACATAGGCTACTTTTTTCCCGGAAGTTATAAAGTTCCTGTGGGAAACAAAAAACCTCAATCCACGCGGACGAACTCGCGGGTATCAGCTAGTATGGATATAAACCAGTGGTATATTACTCAAAAGCACTAGTAAATATCAATTTGACATTTTTTTTAAATTTTAAATATAATAGTGAGATATCCCCAAGACAACCTCTTTGAATGCCAACTCTAGTGATATATCTAACTCGCGAAATTGCAAACTGTCGAAAGATTACAATTTAACGCATTATTTTTCGGTAAATTGTAATCATTAGGTATATTAACACGATGGAACCTAGAACCTAAGAACCTATCATAAATAATCAGGTAGTGCCCGGCCTAACCCTAACCTAACTTACAAGAAACAGACAAGAAAACGTAAATACAATGAATATTTCAAAAATTTACACTCAGAACATTGAACGGTTCACAATCTTTCGAAAGTTTACAATTTCGCGAGTATAGAATATACAAAACGATAGCATAGTTAGTATTCTGTATATTGTGATCAGTGCTGAACTTACATCATGCAATTATTTCTGAAAATCCTATGTCAGTTTGGGATCTACGATTTAAAGAAAGCCTTAACTTGAGCTGCGAGTTTATTTTTTTAATTGCGTAATAGGCATGCTTAGTGCAAAGCAATGAAGAGGTCTAGGTTAGAACGCGCTTGCCTAGAAGATGCCTATTCACTCTTGTCTTGAAGGTACATAAGTTGAAAGTGGCAGGAAACACGTGCGCTGGGAGGGTGTTCCACACCCTAGCGGTTCGTATCAGAAACGTCGAGCTAAAACGCTTCGTGCGAGCAGATTGGACGTCAACAAGGGTGCCAATGTTGACAGTTTCTCGCTGTTCTGTGGTAGAACGGAAAAGGAGGAACAAGGTTATGAAGTTCCTGAGCACACTCCCCATATATACCTATGCGATAAAAAACCGATAGGCAGGCGACATTGCGACGGTGTTGTAAGCCGATTAAAATTTATAGTAGAAAATAGATTCATATAGGGTATAGGGTAGAATATACCATTAAATTGATATCAAGTTACAGCTAAGTCGATTGAACTCTGCTCTTCCGGAAATAAACTCGAACTAATTCTACCCAGTTCATCTCGGCTGGTAATAAAGTAATTTTCACTAAGCTTCGCACCCGGGCTGTTAGGGCCGTAACAAATTAAATTAACCACTTGCGTTTACGACAATGTACGCAAATTACAATTAACTAGGTAAGGGTCAACTAGCGGACATAATTTAATTTGTATTATTGCAAGTGATTATAATTATGAAACCAACCAACAATAAAATCTTTCTCACAGTTTTGTACTTTTGTTATGGAGTGTTTTTGCATGGCTACAGTTTAGGAACCTGGAGAGTAAAAAAGTCAACGGTTTATCCCGGAAAATTCAAGTATTCCTTGTCTGGGTCTTATCTAATTTCATCAAAGTCTGTTGAAAAGATGAGCCGTGAAATTGTAACAAACTTACATTCGCATCATACTTAATATTATACGAGAAATGCGAAAGTTTATCTGTCTGCCTGCTACTCTTTCCCGGCCCATCTGTTCGACCAATTTAGATAATAGTACAGGGATAGGTGATATCCTGGAGAAGGACATAGACTACTTCCCAGAAAATAAAAGAGTTCCCGCGAAAATTCCACGCCCACGACTTCATCCTTGCGAACGAAGTCGTGGGCATCATTTTAGTTTATATATAAGTAATATTAGTACGATTGCTTATTTCATCTAATATGCATTCTAAGCTGTGTCTTGAGACATACTCATAACTTTCTGTGGTTGTAAATACATAGTTTTTTTACATTCTACCTATAAACCTTATTGAAGAGTTATTTCTAAAGATGACTATAGCCATTTAGCATGTCAATCTTTTTCAAACTGAACTAAACTCACGAAGCTGAGTCCTATCCATCACTCAGGTAATTTTTCCCAACTTTCACAAAACGTACCTACGTTAAACAAAACGTAGAAGCAACAGAAATGTTCTTCTTGTTAATTTAGTTAATGGACTTTCAACGAAAGCCTTCGCTCGGAATGATATTTGATCCGGATAAATGGCTTCGGATAGTTGCGGCGGTTTTATGAATAATTCTCGGAATATTGTTTTACATTTCGACACGCACAATCTTTCATTGTCAGCCAACAGTCAATACAAACACAAATACATTTCAACACAAAGTTACAGAGACAATTGAATATAATAGACCAAATTGGCTGCCTCGTTGGTCTGGTGGTTAGCATGTTTGACTGCGGCCGACGAGATCCGCGGTACGAGTCCCGGGTCAGGCCATAACATGTATTGGGCTTATCTGACTAGAAATTCTGAGTACTAGCCCGGAGTTGGAAGTTGGCAGTGTTTCACCCCCGTGCCTCGGAGAGCACGATAACCCGTCGGTCCCGGTTATTATCACTAACATGATAATAGTCGTTAAAGCCCGCCAACCCGCATTGGAGTAGCGTGGCGGCTCTAAGCTCTCATTCCCTCTCTCCTATGAGAGTGGAGGACTGAGTCCAGCAGTGGAACGTTAATGGGCTGTAGTGGGGGGGTGGTGACCAAATTGTTGGAAATCTAGATTTCTTTTTTTTTTGTATTTAATTTATTGCATCACTACTGGCAAGCAGGTCTGATTGCAACCTAAAGTGGAGCGCACTTACATAAATGATGTCTATTCACTCTTAATTTGAAGGTACCTATATTAAGAGCGGAAAGGTAAACGGAAGCCGGAAGGGAATTCTATATCCTAATTCCTAAGTTAACTAATAATCAGAGCTGAAGAATAAGTAAATCAATCATATAACATTACATCTTATCTTACTAATATTATAAATGCGAAATTTTGGATGGATGGATGGATGTATGGATGTATGGATGTTTGTTACTCAATCACGCCCCAACGGCTGAACGGATCTGGCTGAGTTTTGGCATAGAGATAGATTATAGTCTGGAATAGCACATAGGCTATCCCGGAAAATTAAACAGTTCCCGGAGGAACCAAAAAACCTCGATCCACGCAGACGAAGTCGCGGGCATAAGCTAGTTATAATATAATGCATGCAGGAATTAGTTCATTCGTAAGTCACAGTAGTGATTTGACATTAATTAGTGGACGCTTCTTAAGTACAAATTAAGACAGTTTACTTTTTGTTTGACGGCGTCTAGTTTTTGTAAATATAATTAGTAATAGATTTTTATCTATTCTATAATTATTTGTTTGTATCCTAACTGTACTAGTCAATAATAAAACAAAAGAAAAAGAAAAACAATTTCTTGTCAACTTCAAAACGAAAATTCATGGCTCAAAAAATTATTTGCATTCCATAATCAATACATAGGAGTGCTCTTACATTATTTTATGTATTTTACATCGAAACCATAACACTTATATTATTTCCTCTGTCAAAACTGGCGTGAGATAAGTGAATGATGAATTAATTGAAAAGACTCTTCATTTGCCTGACAATGAAAGATGGCGCGTCGAAATGTTAATAATACCTACTCACTTGCAAAAACAAACGGCGGAGAATATTCCACAGAGTTTGCAATAATTAATAATAACAGAATATTAAGAGTGTATTAAGAGTGAGTGGTCCTTAACACTAAGGAACGGACATTAGAAAGGGTATGCGAGAAAAAACCCGCTAGAGGTGGGCGTTTTGTCCCCTCACGGTAGTGTGAGCGGCAATATAAAGACAAATTGCGCTCTATAATGCGAGTTTAGTAACCATTCAGCTACGAAATAAGCAACGGAACACTAAGGAGCTTTCTTAACAGGGTAGTGAAAGTAGTAGAAACCTGTGGGTCATTGTAAGTTAGTGCAATCCATACTAATATTATAGATGTGAAAGTGTGTCTATCTGCCTGTATGATACGCTTCAACGGCTCATTTTTCTTGAATTTTGATGAAAATTGGTACAGAGATAGACTATATCCCAGGGAATGACTTTTAACCCACATAATCAAGGAATACTCGAGGGAGTTAAAACTTAATCCACGTGGACGAAGTCGCGGGCATCATCTAGCACATAATAATTCAATGGGTTTAGCTGAGCATTTAACTCGGGATCCCAAATCAAGAATCGCGTATTTAAAACAAAAAACAAATCCTGAACTGATAGATTTCTGGAATTATCTGTGATACAACGCTATCGCGAACGAGGTGGTCTTCTTTACAGGGAATAGCAGACTTAACAAAAACCATAGGACAAAAATTTTTTTGGTTTCTTTTTACTGTTTTAGCCACAATCAAATATGGCTACTGCTGCTCTGCTCTGCTCTTAAGTTAACCTAGCCTATTCTACCTATACCGGCTACGAGTATAAATCAAATTATAATCTAACCCCGGAGCATCTTCTGAAGATGCTCCGGTATCGGGGTGAAACGTATGTTGAGAGTATTTTGGAGGATTTATGTCGTGTGGTGAATATCGCGGGCTGCAAGTGCAAGATAGGTATGTACTGTACCACAGAGAAGGTGGCGGATTATAGCGAATTAAACTTCTAGTTTTTTCATTGTCATGGACTTCCGCAAAGTAACGCCTGCTTCTATTCAACAAATTGTAAGCTTTTCATAAACCCTGAATCATGGTCATTCTCCGAATAACAGGAAATGAGAATCTTTTCAAATTCAGATATCGGTTAAGGCCAAATTGCAACATACAAGGATGAGTAGATTACTCTAATGAAAGGTAAGGTCGAGCGATAGGATAACAGGGTCGATTATACCACACGAATGGGCACCCACGGCCGCGGGGCAGTGGGTGCCCATCCACACGCACTAAAGCGGTAAGGGCGCTCCAATTAGTGGCTCGTATGACCAAAAGAGTTTTTTTAATCTATAGACTAGCGCTTGGCTGCAATCAGACCTGCTGGAAGTAGTAATGCAGCCTAAGGTGGAGCACGCTTGCTTAGAAGATGCCTATTCACTCTTGATTTGATGATACCAATATTTATGTAGCATTTAAGATACCAATTAGTATTTGGTGGCGCGCACTCGAAAAGGCTTATGTCCAGCAGTGGATGCATACAGGCTGATGGATGAATGGATTAAGATATGTTGCAGGTATTCAAATTGAAGGCATTAATTTCCTGTTATTCTTTAATCACGGTTTATTTATTCTTCTAAATAACAGGAAATGAGAATCCAAACAAAAGCCCAAACCTAGAAAATTAAAATTTTTCAGAGGTTTTCTTTATAATCTTTTTCCATCACCGTGTGCCTTCTTCAAACCGAAGTTTGGCAGTCATGATGCGAAAATCTCCTCTATTTTAAGCCGCATCTTTTAGCCTTTTACCAAATAAATAAAGCCACTGCTATTAATCGACTCGTCATAATATCATGATAACGGTGAAGAGTTGCCAAATTATTAATTTCTACAAGTAGCCCTCTCCCCGGCGAACCCTTCCCGGCTTAATTCAATTCCCACTGGTTACACCGCGCTATCACTTATCATATTTTATAAAGGATCCGTTGAGGAATATTGAAAATCAGGTAACTATGATACTTTATAGTCGTTAAGCTCCGGAAGTGAAAATGAAGTTTGGAAAACGTGTGCCTGTATCATTTTAACTCGTAAATGGCAATGGCGTCTAAATAATTCCAAACCAGTGTTAGCATTAGTAAGGCTGTGTACCTGTTTACTGGCAAAATGTAAAAATTTTGCGTTGATCTACTTCGATCGTGGTAAGCGTGCTTTTATGCCTGCACGCAACTAGCAACTGGATGAATCCATGCATCATAGTCGTGGACAACGGACGGACATCCACTGCTGGACATAGGTCCCTTGTAGGGTCTTGCGCTGCGTCGATGAATAATCGTCGCATAGGTTAACTACTACTGTGTCCGACTTGCTTGATTCATTTATGTCCAGTTTTTTTTATCCACTACGTTACGTTACTCACCTGATGGTAAGTGATGATGCAGTCTAAGATGGTAGCGGGCTAACCTGTTCGGGGCATGGCAGTTATATTAAACCTATGGGTATGCCCCTATTCGGTTTTTACACGGCATCGTACCGGAACGCTAAATCGCTTGGCGGCACGTCTATACCAGTAGGGAGGTAACTAGCCACGGCCGAAGCCTCCCACCAGGCCAGACCAGGGAAAATTCAGAAATTATAAATTTCCAAACCCTGCCGGGGATCGAACCCGGGACCTCCGCACGTTAAGGCAACAGCGCTCAACACTGCGCCACGAAGGTCGTCAAAAGCTAGTGGGGGTGTGCCGATGATCCGCCTCCCAGTGTGGCTGCTATTCCTGAATCTTGGGATCCCAACGTCTATAGGTGCGTTGAACTAGTCCACTATCACACTACCAATCGATTACGGAACAAAACTTTTATTGCTGTCTGAGACATTTAAAATAGTACGTAGATAAATGGGAGTAAAGTAATATAATTTAAACTCGTCATCTATTTTTATGACATTAAAGTTTATTGATATCACGCACACACTTGCGCTGTGTGGTCGTCATTAACATTGTACTCGCCCGCATGTTAGAGTTATCTCAAACTTTGAGGAGTGTACCTCTTTTATGGACGTAATATTTAAGTGTCACATCTTTTATGTTACACCGTGAATGTTTGTCTCAAACTCTCAATTTTATTTCAATGGTGGCTTTATCTTAAAGCTGCAGGCTGACTTCGTTCACGTGGAATAAGTTTTTAAAATACCCACCGGGAACTCCTTAATTTCCCGGGAGAAAAAGGAGCCTAAATGATTAAATGATAAATGATTTATTTGTTTCATGTAAGACAACTTGTGTCACTTCTGAAACGTTAAGACTCTACCACCGATTCGTAAAACTAATTCTACTGAGAAGAGCCGGCAAGAAACTCAGCAGTTCCTCTTTTCATAGAAAAGAAAAGGTTACAATATGTAGACAACACAACACATACGTTACAAGTATTACACTGACTTATGGGTCACTGGATGCGGGGCCGGTTGCTTCCAAGCAACTTTGTCATTAATAAAATCATCGATAGTGTAATTAATAAAGCCTATGTCACTCCAGGTCCTCAACTATACTCATGCAAAAAATCACAAAAAAATACACTTTTGCATATATAATATTAGTATGATGATGCTGGGCGCTGGCTATATATTGACGGTCATAGTTGTAGGAGTCCCCGTCAGTTGGGAATCCGAGAGCGAGAGTGGCGGTTTTCATTTGACTTAGGTGATCAATGATGAGCTTAAGCATTACGTAATGCTTCTAAAAATTGCCCATTTACAATCCGACTAGTCACAAAACTGTCATGCCCAAATTAATTTGTGCAACTAAATCTCACGTCATTCTTCTTCAACTTAAGTATATCAAACTCAGACATAATATCATGAGGATTTGAGATGAAATTAAATGAAATTATTTATTTGCACTAACCATTGGTTCTAATTTATATCATCTATATCTATACTAATATTAGGTCCTTACATATGAAATTGCTGTTTTGTCGTACTGGCCACTTTGATCTCAAATATCTCCTCTTTGGTTAGGAATTTCAATTTCAAATTTATACAGCTATTTACTCATGCTTTTGTGTTTTGAAAACCCCTATTCATTATTTTTTTCCTCTATTGGTTTTTTCTTTGCGTCACTCAGTTTACAAAAAGGAAAACTTGAAATATCGCGTTATTTACGAGTACGAGTTCCATCGTGGCACCAGTGCTGCAGAAACGGCTCGAAGGATTGATGATGTGTATGGCGGCGGTGTCGCAAAAGAAAACACAGTGCGTTTTTGATTCCAACATTTTCGTTCTGGAAATTTCGACCTGCAGAACAAGCCCCGTGGACGGCCGGAGACCAAAGTTGATAATGAAGAATTGAAAGCTATTGTGGAAGCGGATCCATCGCAAACCACTTCCGAGCTAGCTGCAGGTTGTGGTGTCAGTGATAAAACTGTTTTAATCCACTTGAAGCAAATTGGGAAGGTGAAAAAGCTTCAAAGGTTGGTACCACATGAATTGAGTGCAGCAAACCGACAAACGCGCGTCCACTGCGGCACTACTCAACCGGCACAATAATGAAGGGATTTTAAATCGAATTATTACCTGTGATGAAAAGTGGATCCTGTACGATAATCGGAAATGCTAATCGCAATGACTGAACCCTGGCGAACCAGCCAAATCCTGCCCCAAGCGAAAATTGACTCAAAAAAAATTACTTGTGAGCGTTTGGTGGACTAGTGCCGATGTCGTTCACTACAGCTTTCTTAAATCTGGCCAGACGATTACGGCGGATGTCTATTGTCAGCAACTGCAAACCATAATGGAAAAGCTAGCTGCTAAACAACCGAGGCTCGTCAATCGCTCTAGGCCACTGCTGCTTCAGGACAACGCTAGACCACACACTGCACAACAGACGGCTACCAAATTAGAGGAGCTTCAATTGGAATGTCTAAGACTTTGCTTCAACAGATTACAATTTTTTTCGAAATTTGGATAACTTCTTGCAAGGGAAAAAATTCAACTCCGTTGGGGCAGTCCAAAGCGCCTTCAAAGATTTAATTGATTCCCGTCCGAATGGTTTTTTTAGTAAAGGGATCAATGAACTACCTATATGAGATGGCAAAAGTACATAGATAGCAATGGTACATACTTTGATTAAAACAAATATATTATATTTAAAAAAAATCGACTTTATGTCCCTCCCTTACAAAACGGCAATTTCATAGGTTAAGACTTATTATTATAAATTCGAAAGTATATACGGATGTTTGTTACTCAATTACGCCCCATACAGCTGAACGAATCTGGATGAAATTTGGCACAGAGATAGATTATAGTCTGGAAAAACACAAAGGCTACTTTTTATCCCGGAAAATTAAAGCGTTCCCGCGGGAATTGAAAAACCTCAATCCGCGCGGATGAAGTCGTGGGCATCGGCTAGTATTACTATATATTAGAATGAAATATGATAACACGTCAAAGCATGACGCTTTTGAACTAAGGCAAGGAAACTCCCACGAACTCCTTAATTTACCGGAATAATAAGGAGGCCTATGTTACTGTCCAGGTTCCCAACTATAACGAAGCCAAAAAACACGTCAATCCGTTGCTCCATTGTGGCGTGATTGACGGAAAAACCAACAAACAAACACACTTTCGCATTTATTATATTGAGTTTGATACACGCCGAACAAAGCAGCTCCTCCTTTTTGGTAGTCGGTTGAAAAGAGAACAAACGGTAAAGGAAAAATTTATTAGTTTTAAGAAATGTTGTGGTGTAGGTACCCGTTTAACCTCTTGTTACCAACCACTTTGATCAATTCCTCCGTAACAGTTCGTAAATTACAAAAAGTTGTCGGTCTTCAACAAAATTACAGCGCGAAGTTGAAGTGAAGACCGGAAAAGTTACAACAAAACACGATTGGTTAATCGAGGTTGAAAGGTCAAGCGGGCTTTTTTGACAACTTTTAATGGGAGCTTATTATTTTTCATTTAACCTTTTTTTTTGGGAAAGTAATATCAAGGTTGTGAAAATAATGATAGGCTTGTAGATAAAAAAGTTTGCGGAACTTTCCTTTTTTTAAAGCGCTTGTTCGTTAACGTTATTTTTGATTGAAAGCTCGAATTTTCTAGTTGATTTATTTATGAAGGATTTCTTTATGCGAAATAAAAAAAGCTTGTTCTTTGTCAATAAATATTGGACATTTTAATTTTTACTTTTCCGGTCTTCACTTCAACTTCGCGCTGTAATTTTGTTGAAGACCGACAACTTTTTGTAATTTACGAACTGTTACGGAGGAATTGATCAAAGTGGTTGGTAACAAGAGGTTAAACGGGTACCTACACCACAACATTTCTTAAAACTAATAAATTTTTCCTTTACCGTTTGTTCTCTTTTCAACCGACTACCAAAAAGGAGGAGCTGCTTTGTTCGGCGTGTATCAAACTCAATATAATAAATGCGAAAGTGTGTTTGTTTGTTGGTTTGTCCGTCAATCACGCCACAATGGAGCAACGGATTGACGTGTTTTTTGGCTTCGTTATAGTTGGGAACCTGGACAGTAACATAGGCCTCCTTATTATTCCGGTAAATTAAGGAGTTCGTGGGAGTTTCCTTGCCTTAGTTCAAAAGCGTCATGCTTTGACGTGTTATCATATTTCATTCTAATATATAGTAATACTAGCCGATGCCCACGACTTCATCCGCGCGGATTGAGGTTTTTCGGTTCCCGCGGGAACGCTTTAACTTTCCGGGATAAAAAGTAGCCTTTGTTTTATTCCAGACTATATAATCTATCTCTGTGCCAAATTTCATTCAGATCCGTTCAGCTGTTGGGGCGTGTTGAGTAACAAACATCCATCCATACATCCATCCATCCAAACTTTCGCATTTATAATATTATAGTATAGATTATAGATGCGAAAGTTTGCTTAAAGTTTAATCATGCCGCAACAGAGCTACTTGGAGCAAGTATTTATCTCGGAAAATTAAGGAGTTCCAGTGGGAATTGAAAAACTTATCCCACGCAGACATAGTCGAGGGCACCAGCCAGTGTAAATACATATTTTATAAAAGTTTTCAACTTTTGCTTTTGCATCTAAAGTTGAAACCGGCAACTTAAAATAATTTGTTTAAGTTAACAACACCAATTAATTAAATAGTTTCAGAAGTTGATAATGGGTTTATATTAATTATAAGTAGGAACGAAGTATAAAAGTGTAGTTAAGAAAAGAAAGTTGCTTTAGCTTTGAGTTATATCTAGCTTTGTGGTTAAGACACAAGAAGTGGTGTATCCAGGGTTTGAACGCACAATTCTTAGGAAACTAACTATTCGGTGTTAGGGGTACCTATATGAGCGTTTTAAAAGCAATTTAATATTACTTGTTTGAATGGTGAAGGAAAACATCGTATGGAAACCTGTTTACCTAATACACCTAATATTCACAAAGGATTGTGAAAATACGCACTTGGTCAGCTTGTTGGACTGTGGCCTAAACCCTTTTCATCAGGGACAAATCTAGCTTTCAACCAAGCCTTCATCAGCAAGTAGCATCAAGTCGTGACACATGCTAAAAATTTACGTGTAAAAAGAAAAAAAAAATTAAAGAGCTTCCGCAACGCGTCTTGTGAACCTATAACTAGTTCGATAATCGAAATGCTCTTCCTACCGAGAAGAACTGACAAGAAACTTTGCTCACAACATTATTTGGATCAATTTATGTTAATTTTATTATCTTTGTTTCCATTTATAGATCCATCCCCAGGTTGAAGGGCCAAAAGTTTGTCTAACACTTTATGTACACTAACTCTATAATTTTGTCAATTACCTTCGGTCCAATGACTCAGAAACTGGATTATCCGACAGAATAATTGTAGCATGAACTAATAAAACAAAGTTGCCCTAAATTTATTTTACAAATAGTTAAAATAGATTAGAAATACCTAGTGGGAAGATGATCTATTGATTGTGAATCCAAAATATTCATTTTCTTACCTTAATATATTTACACCTAAAGCTACGGTTACTAGGAACACAAGACTCGTTATTGGAAAGTGTATTAAGAACTACATAGTACAGAATATTGATCACATCATTATCATCGTCATCTCAACCTGCGGAAGTCCACTGCTGAACATAGGCCTTTCCCAAAGAACGCCACCACACCCGGTCCTCAGCCTTCCTCATCCAGCAACTTCCCACCACCCTCTTAATGTCGTCGATCCATCGTGCTTGAGGGCGCCCCACACTACGCTTTACTTGTGACGGTCTTCACTCTAGAATTTTCCGGCTCCAGCGGCCATCGCTCCTTTGACAAGCATGGCCTGCCCATTTCGGGCTATGACAGTTGGGCTTTAGGATCTCTTCCTTTCGAATCGTGTCCTTATGAGACACTTCTAACATAACCCTCCAGAATATCGATATAATATAAATTATAATTCCATTTATCTATTTTGTGTAAGCTGTTACTACTATTAAGCAAGAATAGCAATCTAACCATAACTATTACTAAGTCTCCAACTTTGTGGCTGTAAAAATCTCTAGTGTATATTAATTCACACAACTGGAGTTACATTTAAATAAGTTGTTTTCACAAGAGCTCAGCCTACTGAATGTTTGTGTGACTTGCAAAATTAAAGTATAATTAAGTGGATAACCAGTGATTATTATAATACTTATAATACTACCTATTCCTACAGTCCGTGATAAAATATTGGGACATTTCCATGGAGTGTTCCCAATCGGAAGTGCGCCGGGTTTAAGTAATATTTCATGGAGGGCAGGAAATTAAAGCGCTCAATTGTTTTCGTCAGGTACATTATTAACAGCCGATCAATGAGAGGAACAGTAGGTATCCGAGGTAAGAATTTTTGATATTGTTTGCATTAGTGGACTTTGGTTTTTAATATATTAGATGACTAGCTGATGCCCGCGACTTCGTCACATAAGTAATTTAATTCCCACATAAAAATAGCCTATGTCCTTTCGCGGGATACAACCTATCTCTAACCAAATTACCAAACCAAATTTCATCAAAATTGGTTGATAAAATGGGCTGTGAAACTGTGACAGACAGAAAGACACACGTTTATAATATTAGGTATAGTATTGATATGGATTTCGCAGTAACATAGGAATCTTAAAAACTATAGAACGATAACAAACAAAACGATAAAGCAACGACAATAAAGTTTGAAACTATATAGCAGTTGCTTACGGCCACCTCCAGCCAAAGCCATTCAAAGCCTTCCATATTAAGTAATATTGTTGAAAGTTCCGTTGAAATTCTTTTTATATAATTATAAAACTCTCGAATTCAACAAGGTTTCAGGTTTATTGTTCTAATTCTGAGTTTAATTCGCAACAATATTTTTCCCGCATTGTGTTTTAGAGCCCTAATTTCTGCGTTTAATTGTTGACAATAAGCCTTGGTCGTAAAACGTAATCAACGATGCATCGATAACAAAACTAGTTTATTTCGTGAATATGCCAATTTCCTATGAGACCAGTTTTATATTATATCACAACTAGCGTTCGCCCGAGACTTCGCCCGCGTGGAATTAAGTTCTTAAAAAAAAAATGCGTCATAGGCTTGCGCTTGACGACAATCATGCTTGTGCAAAGCAATGATGAGGTATAGGTTGGAACGCGCTTGCCTAGAAGATGCCTATTCACTCTTGCCTTGAAGCTACTTAAGTTATAAGTGCGACGGATACAGAGAAAAGTGGCCCGTTGCCCTAGGTGAGCGACGAAAGTAACGCAACGCGACTTGAAGGTCTGATCCCACTACAGAGGCGCGGCGCGGCACGAGACGTAGCGACAAGTATTCTTTGTATGAGGTTGTATGAAGCTGGGCCCACTTATAGGCCTATTACACTGCACTTTTTACAGGGCCCTGTGATAAGGGGGGGCTTGGCTGCGAGTTAGAGCGTCGCTTATTACACAGCAATAAGGACCAAATTCCCTTACTGCCTAAATCTTATTACACTACACTGATTCAAGTTAAAGGGTCCCTGTGAAAAGTGCAGTGTAATAGGCCTATTAAGCGACGCAGCAAATAGATGCACTGCGCGATGCAAGTCCGTACAAACTTATACGAAATATAATATTTGTCGCTACGAGCCGCGCCGCTCCTTGCATCTCAAGTGGGGCTATACCTTATAATTCGGCTCCATAGAAAATGAAAAACTTATCTACGCGATTGTAGATATGCTATTATTCTGTTATGTGGTTACAGAAACCTATTTAAACAGTCATATTAAAACTTTTCTCTTTTTTTAGTTGGTTATACGACTTAAGATGCTAAAATAAGCTAGCTTAATAGCTTAATATGCTAAAATAATAATGGTTAAAAGTTTGGTAAAAATATTACTGTCATAATATTTTTTTTTAATTTATTTTAACTCAAAACGCTGAATCTAGAAACATGATATTTTGCATGATATTATATGCATAATATCATGTTGATCTAGGCTTGTCTGTAATACAGAACACTACCACAGTGTACTACAGTATTTCAACAAATTTAAAAAGAGAACGGAAGAGGTTGTGGGGAAAAACCTTATTTAAAAAACAAAACTATCGGCATATTCACATCACGAAACACACTAACAAAGTCAATCTTTTTAAAGTATGCTAATTTCGTTCGTTACGAAGAAAATAAGCTCAAGTCGATAAAACCTTGGAAGTCTTGCACGAGACTGGATTTGCGGAGCGCTGGCTCAGATAAGTTGACAATGTACTCTTGAGCTATTGTGTTGTCGGATTTCAGATTTACCTTATAAACTACAATTGAAATAAATGTACGGAGCGCGAGATTGGAATATCAATCTGCAACAATCATTATAAATGCGAAAGTGTATTTGTTTGTTGGTTTGTCGGTTTGTCCTTCGATCACGCTGCAGTATGGTAATGGATCGACGTGATTTTTGCCTGGCTATTGTTGAAGACCCGAAGAGTGATATAGGCTACGTTTTATACCAGAAAAGCAGAAAGTTCCCGTGGGAATTAAACAACTTAAACCACACGGACATCAGCTTGTAAAATAATAAAACTGTCCGTGAGCTTGTCACACAAAACACTAGTGTTTGTGTGTTATCGCCATCATCTCAACCCATCAAACGACCACTACTAAGAATACAAGTAATTTAAAAAAAAAAACACGACTGCCCTGCCAAAAAAACGAAGTAAAAAGTTAAAAATCCCAATTAATCGAGTTAAATTAGAATCTTATTCACATTTTTATTAATGATATTTTTTTGTGAATCACTGGATATTAAACTATAGTGTTATGTATTTTTGGAATCTACTCATCATTTTCTGGATGGTGATTGTATAGTTTATCTTATTTTCGTTATTTTTTTCAACTTTAATCTTTAGTCTTTAATGCAGGACCATGGTCACGCTATCAATTTATTTTTCATTTTACTAGCCTATTTCACCCGGAATAAGCTAGGGATTCTAACGATACATCATTTTTCAAAATCGGTTCAGGCGTATAGAAGTTATGGTGGAATATACAAACTCACGTACATAATACATGAACCCTGAAAAACAATATACTCCTTTTCAGTCGTATAAAAAAGCGTAGATCATGTCATAGTCAATCACGCCGCTTAACACGATTACCTATAGAGAACTTTCAGGTTTGCAGGCTTCCGTACAAATTTTTTCTACACCGATAAATTACGTAATATTTAATTCTTTAAAATGCATATTAAGTAGTTAGCCCCCAAAAAAGTGTGAGTGAGGTGAATAAGGTTAGAAGTTGGAACTCCTAACACTCGAAAAAAGAACCCTCGAATATGAGACTGCAGTTATATTGTATGATTCAGAAGATTGGAAAACGGACGATAATCCACAAAAATAAAACATCAAAGGTTTTGTTATTGAGAATGGGAGAATATAAGAGCCTTCTTTACGCGTAAATTTAATACATTTCCAGTACAGTTGCAATAATATTTCGAAATTAAACGAGATTCTGCTGGAAATTTGCAGTTTTTAAAATTGGTTGTTTAAAATTTTTCACTACGAACGCGGCATTCTTTTCAACGAAATTTTTCAATTATTTTATGCAACGAACCATAATGATATCTGAAGAGTAATAAATTGATCAGAATTACTAATAATTAACTATTTATTCAATTCGTTTTCAAATTTGAGGCCGAATTTTAGCTCGATGCATCCAGTGGCTGAGCTGTTCATTCAGTCACACTTTTATAATTAGAACTATCATTTTATATCTATACCTAGAGATATACCTAGCTGATGCCCGCGACTTCGTCCACGTGGATTGGGCTTTTTTTGGTTCCCGTGGGAACTTTAGCCTATGTGTTACTCCAGACTATAATCTCTTTGCCAAATTTCATCTAGATCCGTTGAGCCGTGATTAAGTAACAAACATCCATCCATCCATCCAAACTTTCGCATTTATAATATTAGTATAGATTAGAAGTTATAGTATTAGTAGATTTTTCCGGAACAAGATTTTAACAAAAACCACAGCAAAGGTAGAAAGTCACAAATACTGACAGCGCCCGTAACGAACACCCCACGTCACGTTTTTGCGCGAAACTCGAGCTTTTGTGATTGGCGCGCGTAAGCGAACAGTGGGGCTTATCACTGAATGAAAGGGAAGCCTTTTCGCTTGCCCTTGACAGTGAGGGATGGAGTGTCGGCAACAATGGATGCATCAAACCACCCAGCCGGGATAATTCGATTCAATTCAAATGTTCTTTTTTTTCAAATAAACTTTTACAAATGCTTTTGAATCGTCAAATAACGCGGAAGACCATTTCTATCGAGAGGAGCCAGAAAGAAAATCGGTGTTTGGTAATTTAAAAAAATTCACAGATTTCGCAGAAAATTACACAACTATATTACTTACAAGGCATCTTTTAACACCATTACCATGACGATCGATCACCGTATATTTACGTTTGCATGTTCAATAGAAGGAAGTACTTCCTCGAAACCCGCACGGGTTTGTTACGCTAACTTCCTTTCAACTCGTGCTCAATTCCAGGCACAAGTCCTCCAATCGCGCACGAGTTTGCGCCCTGATAGGCGTATTTATTTCCGTGTTCAATAGAAGTTAGTATTTGCCTTGATGCACGGAATCCGTGTTTGTTTGATGTGAGGTGCTTGATGAAAAGGCAAGAAACCAAAAAATTTAAATTTTTAAAGGTTATAAACTTATAACGATTTTAAAAAAATGTAGATGTAAAATGAATGGGCTACGCCAGAAGACTCGTTTTGTCACCCCTTCATTCAGCCTCGTAGGCTCGCTTCATTTAAGACCTCCTTCGCGAGCTTCTGGCTTCGCGCTTTACAAAATCTTTCTAGGGGTAGGGCAGACAAGACTACGTGGAGTCGGGTTATGTTGATTCGGTTTTGGGAGAGATTTACATTTTTTAATAAATTATGACCCTTTATAGCATGAAATTCACCATAAAATACCGTCGCCAACGCTCTCAAACTCCAGTGCTGTCGTTTTCGGATTGATCGCCTTGAATTGAACATTTATTGCGTTCGGAAGAAAATTTCGTTTACAAACCCGTGCGCGATTAGAGGACGAGTTCCTTATATTGAACACGAGTTCGAATAGAAAGTTAGCACATCAAACCCGTGTAGGGTTCGAGGCAATGCTGCCTTCTATTGAACACGCAAACGGAAATACGCGATCGGTCAATAATCACTACAGCTTTTGTAGATTCTTTCAAAAATTTAAATATCTTCTTAAAATTTTTTCAAAAATTTACTAGGTAACCGATTTTCCAAATTAATGCACTTCTCGCCTGCATCCGCATCTTTCAACGCCATTACCATGACGATCGGTCAATAATCATAGAAGCTACATCACTTTTTATATACGGAAATACCCGTTTTTCTACAATTCCAAATCTAAAGGGACCACCTACATACAGGTCACAATTACTAACCGATTATCAAATTATTTTCGCCATTTTGTAGCTAAACTAATACCCTAGGACCTTTTTTAAATTTTTTCTTAAGTCGTATTTTTCCGAAATGTTTACAATTTAGTAAACAAACACGCCTTTTTTTACATTTTTCAAAATTCCAAAAATAATTACCAGACGATTTTCAAAATTCGAACGCTCACATGAGCCTCGATAAATTTTTCAACTTTTGGTATTATCCCTATCTCGATCCTCTCAAAATCCTCGGAGCTATAGCCAAAAATACGTCTCATCTGATAACCATTTTCAGTGGTAAAAATATTAGCTACAATAATAGTTAAGTATAAAGGAGTCCTAAGCATAGCTGAAAATTGTTAAACTCACACTCTTTTAAAGCTTACATAACCTTTACATTGGCTTCGGTCGTGATGAGTTACAACCCTACCGGAAAATCTGTGCCGGCAAGCGATTTAGCGTTCAGGCACGATGCCGTGTAAAAAACGATTAGGGTTATGGATTTAATATAACTGCCATACCTCTAATCACCATTTAGTGCCCTACGGACATAAACCTCCTCCATTCTCCAGCCATCCATCCCGGTAGCGCACTATGCATATCTTCAGGAGGGAGGCTGTCAGGTTAGGCTTGTTCGAATTTTTTTCCTTTCCAGCTCAACATTTACCCGTCTTCCTATAACCTTTTGGAGGAATGTTGCACATTTTTTCCATCCCTGTTAGTTTTCCAGCATCCGTGCCACCATCTCTCTCTCCCATCTAGACCTCTACCATCTTAGATTGCATCATTAGTTACCATCAGGTAAGACTCGTGCAGTCAAGGACTTACCTGTAGTGAAATTAAAAAATATTTATCGCTGACTGAAAGGAAAGCCTTCGCTTGCCCGTGACAGTGAAGGATGGAGCGTCGTCGAACAATGTACGCATCAAACTAACCAGCTGGAATAATTCGCGCAAACCTCCTACGAGAAACAATTTATCCGGCTCAAATGGAATCATTCAACAATCACTCAGTAGACTATTCATTTTCTTAGAGGTCTTCTAGTCTTATAGTTCTAAACAGCTACTTTGCCTGTATTTACGGCCATGTTATGCAATGCATATGCAATGTAGATCATCTGACCAACTTGTACATAAATGACGCAAACGCTTATAGTAGGGGAGCCCAAGGGGGGCTTTTGGATTTACTCCAGCGCGGCAGATTAATATAAAGGGGGATTCTTTGGACCCTGTAGAGTACATTCACCATATATGAGCCCTGTATATTGGTGGGTCTGTTTAGGACAGCAGATCAAAATATTAGATAAATAAAATCAATCATCAGAATCACTCGAGCGCGTCAGATTAAGGTAGACGGAGTTAATTACATGCTGAAAAGTGTACATTAAAATAATCTTACGATTTGAGCGAGACCCAGAGGAGTTGGAGAGTTACAACTTTAAAAACATACCCTATTATATTATATAAAAATACAACTACAAATTATAATATAAAAATATGAGTATATCCAAACTTTAATGTTATGGGCTGCATCGCGATTACAAAATGGTCTCAGAATTGCCACAGCTGAAGACTCCTACCATACAAAATACCTATTATTAACATTTTACTCTTCAAATTTTATAGGAAAATCCATAAAAACAACTCTTTTGTGTGCACAAATTCAGATTAAACATCAAGTAAGTTGAGCGCGCGTTGAGGCTCCATGGAAAAAGTTAAATCAAAAACGTGATGTGGCATACAAAGCCCGTAAGGCGCTGTGACCCGGGGGAAGGCGGAAGGCGTGGGACTGTCCACACGAGGGCTTAGCGTCCCGCGAGGACGCAGATCGATACCCATCTGCTAAAAAGCTGATCACGGAGGAAAAATGAACTTATATAAATACTAACTGATGCCCGCTTGAATGAAATAAACTTTGTCCGCGGAAATTGAGGTTTTTTTTTCACCCGGATCCGTTCGGCCGATCTGGCGTGATTGAGTAACAAACATCCATCCCCAACGGGCATCAACTAGTAGATTATAAATGCGAAAAAGTTTTTGTCTATCTAGCTGTCTGTCTTTTTAAGACTGTAACGTTATCTATTTACCGGAATTAAAAACCAATCCATTAAAAAAAAACAAATAATTAATCCATGCGGAAAAAATCGCGAGCAGCTAATTTACCATACAGGCGATCTAAAATTATCCTTTGTCATCATAAACAATAGCATATCACATGCTTATACACGCTCAATTTAGGACCCTTTGTCTGGAAATTCATTGAAAACTCATTGAAAATTGAGATAAGATTAATCCAAAGCCTAATATTAAAGCTCTCCGAGTGTCTACCGCCGTCGTCAAGTTATCTAAGCCGCTGAACACCGCTACGCAGTTCCCTTCACCGCCCGTACCACGAGTCTGGACATCTCTACAACGTTCGAATAAAAATCACAGTTAAATTAGTTATTAAAAGTGAATACTGAATACGCATCTTTCTCTACCTCATCACTGCTTTGCTAATGCAATTTTGCTTTGCTAATCAAATTTTAACACTAACTCATATTTTGAAAAGAGAAACGATTCTATCGTTGTGATTTGAAAATTCGATGAAACGAAAAAGCGACACCAAAACGAGACAAACAATTCATAATAGGATTTAGCCTGCGAGAGAATGAGATAGAATACATGTTATATTTATCTCATTCTCTCGTAGGCTACTTTACTGAAGTTTCACGTCTGCCGCGTGAATTGGACACACACACACTTTTTTTTAGATAAACTTATTTAAAGTGCTTCCGAATCGTCGAGTGAATCTACCACTGGTTCGGAATGAGAACATTCCTACCGAGAAGGACCAGCAATAAACGCTGTGGTTTTTTCTCTATTGAAAAAAGTCATTTACAATTACATCTATGTGTAGATACTTATGTAAATGCATTGCTGGAGCGAGTCAAGTCCATGCTCATTTATCATATTTACATAATCTTCAACAGTTTAATAAGCTTTTTTTTCAGGAGCATACTTTTAATGGAAATTTTGCGCTTGAGGACAGTCATCCTTAACACCATGATTAGCATGGATAATAGCTTAATAGATTGAATAATGAATACATAATTTTAATAATGTGAATCCATGCTTTCTGTAGTAGTAAAACTACGTTGCACGAGTCCGGAGAAATCGAGGAATCAGAGGAATTGAGGACCTCCTTCTTTTTGCAAGTAGGTTAAGAACAAAATAGATCACGTTTGACGAATAAGATTCGGTACCAATGTACGTTATTCTTTAAATTATTGCTGTTATGGGTACAGCATGTGAATATTAAAAAAAATGGTACAACGAAATGTGTGTGTGTGAACCTGAACCTCAAAATAATATTACTTCAATGTTATCAATACACGAAAACCATTCATGCTATCGTACAAACTCGTACGAACCCCTAATCTGTCTATTTACCCCTACTCTTCAAAGTGAAAATAACCGTTATCTAAATACTTGAGCAAACTCCGCATTAAATCTTCAATCGGAAAGGAAAATTTCGCAAAATAAACATTATAATATTTATACAGTCATAAAGGAGCTCTTATTAAATTATATTTCTGAAACGTTTGAATAAATAATTCGGATGGGATCGTTTTTAAAACAGTTTCAGAATACTAACAAATTTTCATAACTTATTCATTCTAAACGAAACTGCGTTAGGTTGTTATACCTATCCTATACGTTTGTAGCTATTCATAGGCGTATCTATACTAATATTACAAATGGGAAAGTTTGAATGGATGGATGGATGAATGGATGAATAGATCTTTGTTACTCAATCACGGAAGAACGGCTGAACGGATCTGCATGAAATTTGGCACAGAGATAGATTATAGTCTGGAATAGCGCATATGCTACTTTTTATCCCCGAAATTCAAGGGTTCCTCTATCCACGCCGACGAATTCGCGGGTATCAGCTAGTTAGTTATAAAAAACTTTTAGTATGCAATTAGCATTAAGACTAGAATACCAGCCAGATTTCGCTTAGGTAGAATTTCTACAAATTATTAGTTGTGTCTAGAGAAAACTTATAAAATATAATTTATTTATTAAAGTTAACTATAATAGATAACACCTGCAGACCACGACTTAAATGGCGTGGTTATCGTTTTTTTAAATCCCCTGGGAACGTTTATTTTCCAGAATAAAAGTAGATAATATGAGATGAGCATTTAGGCAAATGGAAATATGAACTTTGTCACTTTATCCTATCTGGTACAAGGATAAAGTTTCACATACGTTCCACATTAGGAGATATGAGTAAGAATTAGACTTGTACCAAATCCAATCATCATTTTATTATCACCACAATATTTATCGAAGCCTTTGAAACTAGCCCAGATATCGTTATCAAAGAAAGTATAATAGGTATTTGAAATAAGTACTGACTCAAAGAATAAAGCAATATACAAAAGAGTAGACTCTATACAATGCTCAATACAATGTCGGACCAAATCTTCTATATATATAAAAGCAAAAGGTCACTGATTCATTCACATTCATATTTTTGGACCTATACAGCATACAAACTTGAAATTTGGAAAGTAGGTTCCTTCTATGGTGTAGACATCAGCCAAAAAACGGTTTTGCGAAAATTCACTCCTAAGGGGTTGAAATGGGGATTGGAAGTTTATATCAAAGTCCTTTGTTTTTGAAGTTAGATACATGAAAATTGACAATTAAGTTATTAGTTATAAATAGTAAAAACCTGTATAAGCAATTTTACGAAAATCTACCCTAATAGGGGTGAAATAAGGGTTGGAAGCTTACATAAGGGCTCCCAAGTTTTTGAAGTTAGAGACTTGTAAATCGGGATTTAGGTTATTAGTTTTAAGTTATAATAAACTGTATAAAAAATTTTTAATAGTAAAATCTACCCCACACAAGGAGAAATGGGGGTTGTAAATTTGTATGAAAGTCCTGTGTTTTTGAAGTTAGAGACTTGAAAATCGGGTTATTCGATTTAAATAATAATAATCTGTATGAGCAATTTTACGAAAATTCACCCCAAAGGGGGTGAAATGGGGGTTGAAAGCTTACGTGAAGGTTATTAGTTTTTGAAGTCAGCATTAAGGACTTATTAGTCTTAAATAATAAAAACCTGCCGATGCTATATAGCTGCTATAAGTAGGCCTTTTGCAGCGGGAAAATCTCATAGGAAATCAGAAATTGTACGAGTACGAAGTCGCGGGCGACCGCTAGTCTTGTTATACAATACAATACAATGTCTTTATTTACAGAAACATAAATTTACATTAGATATTACAAAGTCATATGTTTCGCCTAGCAGAAGGCATGCAAAGTTTGTGTATATACACACAGTTACAATAATTATAGTCAGAATTTACAATTTACATTACAATAATTAATTATATAAGCACTCAGTCAAATTAAGTACCAACAGTTAACGAAGTTTAATACTAGTGTCAAGAAAATTTCCAATTTAATCAGTTTATTATTTGTCATCAAAGTATTCATTTATACAATAATAGCATTGTTTTACAAGAAATTCCTTAAATTTGATTCCTTAGATCTGTCTGCAAGCTCTCCTGGCAACTTATTATAAATTCTAGATGCCATATTTATAATACTTTTCCCGAATTTCGCGGATGAGTGCTGAGTGAAGCAAATTTTATTTTTTCTTCATTAATTCACAGAAAATTTAAAAAGATTTTCATTCATCTTAATGTATACAACAACCTCATATAAGTAAAGACATGGACAAGGAAAATTTTAATTTTTGGAAATACGGCTTACATGAACCAGTGGGTTGAAGGTGACAAATAGACTTAATACATCTTTCTGGGATTTGAATGGTCTATCCCTGTTATATTATGTTATTTGTGCTTCTATTTTACGAATATTCTGTAATATAATACTTAATATTACGAATATTCTAATAATTGTACAGTTATTTACCTAAATATTGAAACAGATTCTGCTATCGTGGTACCGTAATAAATATAGTAAATCTATGGTTATACCTATTGTAAATGTGAGGGAATTGTTATTTGTTTATTTGTACTATTTTGTATGTTAGTTAGGGTAAGTATAGAAGCTATCTTCATTTAAAAAATTATCCAAATTGGTTCAATCGTTGTGATGTGCAGGAGTAACAAACATCAAAACGTACAATCATTAAAGGGGAATGCCATAGTAAATTAGGCCCATAGGTGCCCACATATGAAACTATATGGAATCAACAGTATATAATACAGCAATAAATTGGTAAAAATATGGATTTATAAAAAGATAGGGTTTAAATATTACAAATTATTTTTATTTTCAAATTGTACAGACATATACATACAGTAAGGTTTTGTCACTTGATAAACGGTTTTAAATACACGTATTAGTATTAAAAACTTATAAATGCGAAAGTGTTTGTTTGTTGATTTGTTGGTTTGTCCTTCAATCACACCGCAACGGATCGGCGTGATCTCTTGCATGGATGTGAGTTTTTCTTCAGCGTGAATTTTCACTCTCATGAGAGTGACAGAACCCGGGCGTTCCCACAAAACCTAAGTCCGCGCGTTTAAAAACCTAAATCCACGCGGACGAAGTCACGGGCATCAGCTAGTGTGTAATAAATAAGCTCAATTCGTTAACCACATAAAGTATTATAATGTTTAATGTTCGCAATCGTTTGAGTACTTTTTATTTAAATATAGCTATTACTTTCTTTATGTCATTAGTTATTAGTTTGAAAATTTTTTAACAAATATTATTTAATTTTTTCATAATAAGAATATGTTGGGCATTTTTGGGCCTAATATCGGCATCCCCCTTTTCACATCTTCTATCTATCTATCTATATATATAAAAATCAATTGCTGTTCGTTTTTCTCGCTAAAACTCGAGAACGGCTGGGCCGATTTAGATAAAATTTTTTGTATGTGTTTGAGTGGGTCCAGAGCTGGTTTATATGCATAATTGGACCCGGCAGGGAGCGCTGCAATCGGGTTCTATAAATAAAATAAATGCGAAATGTATTTATTTGTCGGTTTGTTGGATTGCCCTTCAATAATGCCGCAAAGGAGCAAAGGATCGACGTGATTTTTGGCATATAGTTGAGGACCTGGATAGTGACTTTTTATCCCGGAAAATTAAGGAGTCTCCGGGGGAATTTAAAAAACTTAAACCACGCGGATGAAGTCGCGGGCATCAGCTAGTTTATAAGTAAAATAGGCAAAGCATACTCGTCTCGTAATATAGAGTTGGGCGACTCAATAATGAGTACGCAAACATCGCGCTCTAAGTCGGTTATCGGTCGGGGAACAGTCCCCAAAAGAAAGGCAATAAGCCCCAAGCAAACTGTTTGTTCTGGCCGATGAGCCTTCTTCGGCATTACATGTAAAGGACTGATCCTTGAAACAGACTTAATAACAAAGTTTACTTTTATGTTATTCATATATAAAGCTTAATTCAAGAGGATTTCCAATGCCTCCTTGGTGAGTAGCAAGTTTGTGAGGTCCTAGGTTCAACCGCAACCGGGTTGTAAAAATCTTACTAATATTATAAATGCGAAAGTTTGGATGGATGTATGGATGTTTGTTACTCAATCACGCCCCAACGGCAGAACGGATCTGGCTGAAATTTAGCACAGAGATAGATTATAGTCTGGAATAGCACAGTTACTTTTTATCCCAGAAAATTAAAGAAGTCCCGCGGGAACCAAAATATCTAAAACCACGCAAACGAAGTCGCGGGCATTCGCTGTTATACCATAAAATTAATTGGGTTTCCTGCAATAAATACTCAGTAGCGTCAAGGAAGTTGGCTATGTTACACCCCCGTGCTTCGTAGAGCATCTAACAGTAAAAGCTGTAAGTCCTAAACCTTATCCCCTTTAGTATTGTCGGATTACTACCCTGTCGAACTATGAAAATGAGGCAATAGAAAGTTCACCACTAATTAAATTCCATCATCATGTCAAACCATGCCGGCCCACTTCTAGCTAAGGCGTAGTCCACTACACTAGCTGAGTCCGGATTAACAGACTGCCATGGAGAACTCTCGATACATGGTTTGTTGATGATATTTTCTTTCCCCTTTTAAGCCAGTTATTTAATTAAATACTTAAAACCAATGACATTCCTCTTTTATGATTATTAAATCTAGAACTATCAAGTCTCGAAACGTAGATCAGAAACGCAGAGGATGGAACCCCGGACCTCAGAATGGGAGGTCGAAACCTTAACCACTACTGTATGAGCGCCTTTTATAATTCTGCTAGAGCACAAGGCACAAAATTGAAATTGTAACTATTTCATATTTGGTAGTATTTTGAAATCTTCTATTTCCATTTTCCAAGAAATAAACTGGAAAAGGAAAAGCTTGAGCTAATATTTTCCGTTTTCATTGGACGTGCGGAACGTGGGAGGTCTTATTGCGACGCCTCATCACTGCACTATAAATCTAGATGCTGGATATATCCAGCATATAGATTTTTGTTCGCCAACTTGATGAAAAAGCTATAGTAAAACTCTTGTTGGTTTGTTTGTTAGCTTATTTGTCAGTTTGGAAACCTTGCTGTGCTTAAATCATTGTGCGTGCACAGAAGAACCTATTTTATTAAAAGTTAATTAAATCAAAAATGTAATAAAGCAATTATTCTTATATCATACTAGCAAACTTGTGAAATAAGTTTTTTAAATTCCCACGGGAACTCTCGAATAATGTAGAAAGCCACATTATTTGTGAGTGTCATGGGTACCAAAATTTTCAAAATCGGTTCAGTAGAGAGATTACCCCCAACAACCACAAACTTTACCTCTTTATAATATTAGTATAGATTAACTATCAGAATTGAGATTTTCAAACTGAAGGTGAAAAAAAGTATTTTGTATCCTTAACGATGATTGATAAATGACTCATAGGACGGTTTCATCATCAAAGATTCAAATTGGCTTTTTCCCAGGAAGTCTAGATTTTCTTAATTCGCCGAAACACTCAGCTGAAATTACTTGGTAGATATTTTAAAATTAGAAGATATTATAAAAATTTCACGTAATTAAATTTCAATTTTATACCTATTGATGATGCCCCATTAAGCACACAACATGTCATTTTATCTAGTTCTAGATTTCTTTAACTTTCCGAAAAAACTCACGTTCTTATATACTTAACTAGCTAATGCCCGCGACTTCGTCCGCGTGGATTGAGGTACTTCGGTTCCCGCGGGAACTCTTTGCGAAAGTTTGGGTGGATGGATGTTTGTTACTCAATCAGGCTCCCACAGCTGAACGGATCGAAATTTGACACAGATATAGATTATAGTCTGGAATAACACATAGGCTGCTTTTTATCCCGGAAAATTAAAATGACCCGCGGGAGCCGTAAAAACCTCAATCCATGCGGACGAAGTCGCGGGCATTAGCTACTATTATTATAGATTATCTATTCTAAAATAAAAATTTCGTACATCGAAGCGCTACAGAACTCTACATATGTTTTTTCCCATTTTTACTTAATCCTTATGAATTTTTAAGTCGTGCATTTTCCTAACAATAACGAATTATTGTTGAAAACAATTCCATATGTTATGTTTACTTAGTTGCTTGAATTAAGACAGTCAAAGGAACTTTAAGTGAAATTAGACGCAGTACAGTAGGCTGTTCCATCAGATTCAATAATCGCATGCATTATTAATAAGTTATTGATTAAGAATCAATGAAGACAAGTAGCGTCATCATTGATTTAATTCCTTACATAAAACGAACCTGAAAAGTGTGTATTTTAACAAATTTCTACCTAATTAGGTCGTTGGGATTCGTCGAAGTTCGCCAAATAAACGAATTCAAAAATACATTCGCGAACCAAGTCACGATCTAGATAAAAAAAGAGGAACAATAAATCCTAATCCTACCTTAACCGCCTCAACTTATGAATAAACCGCTACAACTGAACACATTAACACGGAAAATATACCAATATATATTGCACAGGGGACACTCACATGACAAAATCACGTAACACACACACTGGGTATCAAAGCACAGTAAACGGCGACGCGAAAGACGTCCGTCCGAGCAGTCTGAACGGCGGTTTGGTACTGCCGGATTGCCGGAGTCGGCGCCCTGGCTACCCCTCACCCCGCTACAGCTTTCAACACTGAAAACACCCCTGATTTTTTCAGCACTGTATAGATAAGTTACAGTATTGAGGTAACAAGCCTACACTGTCGTAGACCGTAGTACCGTAGTAGCGTCGTAGGCCGTAGTACCGGAGCGGTAAATGGTAGCACGTTGATGTACTTGTCACCGTTCATAACTAAAACCAACGTACTATTCTGTGCTAAAATATAGGGTTGAGGGTTTTTATTTTGGAAACCATAATAGTCATAAACATTTAAAGTTTTTTAAACCATAAATGTTTGTCGAAACACACTGCAGGCAAAAAGTCAGCTTCCTTTGCTTTTATATAGAGCGCGCACATCTGGCGATAGGGCAAAACGTCCCTCCCCTCCGACGCAGACGCTTTGCTTCGTCCGGTCCGAAGTGTTTGAATTATTATTATTTTGTCCAGCCACCTCAGGTTGACCATAACTTGGTTAGTGGTCTTTCGGAAAATCTATTAATAAATAAAAAATTTTTTTTAGTAATATGTAAGTACAGATTATGCTTACATAGGTATTATTTAACATGATAAATGAATGAAGGAGTACATAGAAAGTGTTTCACGGAGGTTTCTCTTGACTAAAATTAATTACAAAAGGAAAATTTGATACGTGAGGTAACGATCGTAATCAAATATTACAGAAAACTATCAGTGCGGTTAATTTAATATGGAAACATACTCAGTCTAAATAACATATTTATGTACGTTGTTTTTTTCTGAGTTTTCAGTAGAATGTCACATTTAGAGCTGGGAGCCGGGGTATAGAATCGCTACGAATGAACACTTATACTTACGAGTAAAAAAGCTTTTTCCTGTAAAGTTTTTTTTCGATACTAAGTTATTTTATTTTGTAAGTATATTCTAAGTAAAGTGATGATTTTATTTTAGAGAGGGTGAAAAGGAAGAAGGTGAAGAGGTATTTATTTAAGTGTTCCACGACTTCGGGAAACATTTACAAATTTTTTGGAATGAAAATTTAAGTGTTGCTTTATATTGGGTATGACATTTTTTATGAAAGGCCTTCATTTTTAATTTCAAAATTCTTATGTCACGATTTAATGGAAGGTCGTTGAAACTCTAAATCCACGCTCATGAACTCGTGGGATCGCGTGTCAGCATATAAAATTGATATTCTTCAATTCAGTAATTTCTCTAGGCATTGAAAGATGATGATAGAGAGTCGGAGTGAAGTCTGAACGAAAAATGAAATTAGGCTCACTCTCGACACCGTCACAGACCATTTGTTAGTATTTACATGATATTCATATTGCCTGCTGTCGTAAGAAATATGCTTTAGTACTAATAGAAAACATATTTTATCGGGCCATAATATGAAAAATTTTGCTATTTTTGAGAATTTTGATCTGGATAAAATTTTGCACGAAGATAAATTATAGTTTAATTATCACAGCTACTTTTTATCCCAAAAAATAAAAGAGTTCGGAAACCAAAAACCTTAATTCACGCGGGCTAAGTCGCAGGCATCAGCTAGTAGTGCCTAAATCTATCTTTCTAACGCTCCTTGCATCGCTTTGCAACCCTTGATAAGAACAATAAGGTTTGCAATGTTCTCAAATGTGAATAAAGTCTATCAATCCGCAGGAGCCAGCGTGGTGGCCTATCTCTCTTCTCATGTAAGAAGAAACTCGTATACAGTAGTTAGCCGGTATTGGGTATAAGCAATGTAGTAAAAAAAATTGCAGTCATAGGGACTGCCGATAGAAGTGAAAACGAATATTCAATTTATTTTATTTTGTTAATAAAATTTAAAAATATATATAAACCTTAAAACTAAGGCATTAAAGTTTAATTACGAATGTAGTACATTTATATTTAAGACCTTTTGTCTTTAAGGTATATTATTTAAATTAAAGGTATATTATTTACACTAAAAACTAGTAGTGCGCCAGGGCAGGATAATATTCCGGTAGACTTACTAAAAATGAAACGTGATATTCTCTGCCGCCCGATTGAACACTTATGTAATCTTAGCATAATGAGTGGTACTTTCCCTAATATATTTAAAGAAGCAGTAGTCATACCTATTTACAAAAGCGGTGAAAAAGGGGTACCATCGAATTACAGACCAATCTCTCTTCTCAGTACACTAAGCAAAATACTTGAAAAAGTAGTTAATATTCGGCTAACCAAATACCTAGAGCGGGAAAACATTCTGGCAAACAATCAATTTGGCTTCCGAGTAGGAAGGTCCACAGAAGATGCAGTGATTTCATTTACCAACTTATTATCAAGATACATGGACCGAGGAAAGAAGTGTGTGGGAGTATTCCTGGACCTAAAAAAAGCCTTTGATACAATTTCTACACCAATACTGTTATATAAGTTGGAAGAACTAGGAATACGTGGTGTACCACTGCTCTGGTTTAAGGATTATCTTCACAACAGGAGTCAAATTGTGAAGGTCGCCGGTGTCACCAGCAAGAGCAACAATGTCACTTATGGGATTCCTCAAGGCAGTACACTTGGCCCGACCCTATTTTTGGCTTACATAAATAATCTATGTAAGCTAGAAATCCATAATGGACACATTTTTGCATTTGCTGATGACACCGCCATACTATTTCACGGTTCATCCTGGGAAGAGGTACAAAAAACTGCTGAGCTAGGTATCCGAAAAATTACATGTAACCTAGAAGCAAACCTGTTGACTGTTAATGCGTCGAAAACAAAATTTGTATGTTTCAGCATAAATAGAGCATCACAGCCTCCGCAGGATTTTAAACTAAAATTACATACCTACCCGTGTAACTTAACTGAAATCCATAATACCCCGTGTTTATGTGAAAATCTAGAGCAGACACCACAGATGAAATACCTAGGTATTATTATAGATGAAAATCTTAACTGGCATCCCCAAATCACAATAACTGCAAAGAGAGTGAGAAGATTAATACCTATATTTAAAAATCTACGGGACTATGTAGACAAAAAGGTACTTTGCAATGTGTATACTGCACTATGTCAATCCCTGCTCATTTACTGTATTCCAGCCTGGGGAGGTGCAGCAGCTACACATATTATGATAGAACTGGAAAGAGCGCAAAGATCCGTTATTAAAGTGATGCTGCGTAAACCACGAAGGTATTCTACAAAACAGCTATATAAGGATTCTCAACTTCTAACCATACGCCAACTATTTATACTACATGCGGTACTTCGCTATCATAGTTCGTGTCCCATGTTACAGGAAAGTAACCATAGACGTAATCCCTACAAAACCCCTATTACCCTACCCTTTACCAAGACAACATTTGCTAGACGACAATTCAATTACCTAGGCCCATTTTTGTATAGATGTATTAATAGAAAGATGAAAATCTATAAAATGAATAGAAATGGACTAAGAAACTGCTTAAAAAAATTCTTAATTAACTATGATTATGAAGATACAGAAAGAATTATAAATACATATTTAGTTCAAAATATTGCATGAGTGCATTGATACGTATGGCAGCACACAAAACAGGCACACATGTACACACGCGCGTACACACACACACACACACACACTCATACACACACACACACACATACACACACACAGACACACACACACGCACAGACACTCACAAATACTATCTAAGCTTTTTAAGTATGTAACTTCACACTTAATTTGTTTTAATTGCTTTTTCAATTTTTTATTTAATATTCTAATATAACCTTAATTTGTAATAACCTAACCTAATGATAAACGTAAATGTAGAATAACTAAAAATTGTTACCTTTTTAGAAATCACAGCACATTTTGAAAAATATTATTAATTGCTGGGAAGGAACTGGCCCCTAAGATACGGGTCTTCCTAGTTTAGGGGCCAGGAATTCATTGTATCTGTACTTAAGTTAAGGTCTTTAATAAAGATTTCTATTTCTATTTCTATTTCCCAACAACGCGAGCATATTGTGATGGTACGAGCGTGATCGTCTTGGCTCGTGATTTGCGATTAGATATATATAATGAATTTTTGGGTATATGGAGACATAAATTAGAGACACTTGGATATCCGGAGACATCTGTTATTTAATGAGTTACCAAGTAAATTGAGTGGTACAATCCGTTGGTGGACATGTAGACATCTCGATCAATCTACCAGATTTCCGCGGTTTTAATTACGAGACTAATATTCAATACGTTACAGAATTTACTTGTCCACTCTCTTGGAAAAGCCCAAGGAGGAAAAACTAGATAAAATGAAGGATCAAATTAACGTTCTGGCTAGAGTTGAAAGGTCAGTTGATACATGTATTTACCTTCTTTGAGGTCATCGCAAGCCGACCGTTGCGACAATAAGCTCGGGGACAACCTACGCCGTTATCCGGCCTTTCAACATTGTTATGGGGCACAGTTCGACCCCCTTTGCGCTGAGAAGCGATCAAAGTGCCTGTGTCCCGAAGACAAGGTTCTTTTCATGAGCTTTAAGCTCGCCCCGTACCATGGTATTTGTTGTTTGTATATATTCGTTTCAATTAGTTTTGGTTTGACCAAACCAAGGTCGGGGGTCGAGACTGTAATAAAGACATGGCATGTATGGGTGAGCTGAAGCAACGCTGCCGGGGCGCCACTCATAACCGTGTACCATTTATGCGCTTAGTCTAGCCCGAAAGCTATGAGGTCTGAAAAATCTCATTTCCCAACCAACCCTCAATGTCTCAATATCTCTGCACCATACTCTATCTGCACCACTTAAGCTTCAAGTCTACTATTTATGTAAAACAAAGAACACATAATGGCTTACCGGGACATTAGTCGGTATCTCTTTATTTGCGTTCGCCATTGTTAGCTGCCCGTCGTCTCGAACAATACGAATAAGATACTAGCGATAGCTAATGATCTTATTTACTCAATTCTAAACTCTATTGACGTAATCTCTTTCTAATCGATTCATTATGTAAGCTAATTTAAAGTCAAATATACTTAGACTGCATTTGTATCTGACTTTTCTATATTCTAGCTCAGTTAAGAAGGACCCCTAATGTCCTATCAAACTATTAACTAAGATTTATCATTAAACTTGATCTATTAATATATACTAATGTTATAGCAAATAAGGCTGTCTATTTCTGCCTTCTGATATGAGAGTCGTGATCTAGATTGAGGTGATATGAGAGGATTTAATAGTGGAAGACTTCAAGTTAAAATTAACATATAGGCTATCTAAGAACAAAGCCATAGTTGTAGATCATATTGTGACTGATGAGACACGATTAAACTTGCATCTCCATTATTAAGAACTCTAAGGAAACATAATTAGTTGTAGGAATGAAAGAGTATGTTTATGATTCAAAGGTAATCTTTTATTCGAGCAAATATATAATTCTTTTACTCTGACAATTAGAGTGAAAATAAAAAAATACTCTGTTTGATTATTTAAACTGGGTTTAAAATGTGGATGACATTAGAAGCCCAGCTGGATATACCCGTTCCTAACAAGCCATACTAATGAGGGAAAAAAGGCATATCCAAGCCAAAAAACCCTTGTGGCTATCTATACTAAAACACACAACTTATTTCTAATGCACACACGTTATGAAAATATTGTCATAATTATAAGTATAAGAGAACATGACAAAAGAAGAATATAAAAGGTAAGACACACGCTATTAAATGAAAATTACGTTAAAGTTATGAAACAGAATACATTATTACAAACAAGTAGGTCGTGTGGTTCCACAGCTGTGTAATACCTATTTATTTAAACAAATTCTATTGATGCTAGGGACGAGGTAGACTTGTTCCTTGACACTCATGTTTCTAGTGCCCTACGATTCCTGTATTCATGGAACTCACATTTATAAGTCTGTATGCTAACATAAACAGACACACGGTAATGATTATAATGAAGAGGGTTGTATAAACCCATTTTATACTTGATCTATGCTCCTCTTCATTACCTCTTTCTAAGTTATACAATATCCAAAGCTGTCTCCGGGTTCGTTCTTAAATTGGTTTTAGCCAATTTACCTTAACCTTTATTTTAAGATATTAGGCAAAGCTGTGAAACTACTCGTGAACAGTTAATTAAAATTTGTACATTACCGAGTATCGCGATGCTGCACGCAGTTCACTTCACTTTATTCTATGTACAATTTCCCTTTTTAGAACTTAAATGATATTACAACTGTATAGTAGTCGGAACTAAGGTAAGTGACTCTACAATTTAACTGATACAGCTAATTACGCTATAGAGCAAAGTCGGGCAAAAGATTTACAGTATCAGACGCGAAAATTACTTATTTTAAAAACGACCACGTGAAATGGGCGCTTGGAATTGAATGTCCTCTCTCCGTTGTGCACCCACGTCACGTCAGCGCACCATTTCTGTAATAGTAAAATTTTCGCCCACAGTAATGCGTTTGATGTCACTCATTGGTCTAGTCCAAGGCTTATCGCCCAGCTGACCAATCAACAGTCGGTTAAAACTGTCACGCCCCCATCTATACTTTCAACAAAATTCTCTAAGATGCAGTTTTGTTTTTACATATTCATACCATCTGCTATGCATTTAAGGGGTTAAGAAGGCCGAATGACTTTTGCCGACGGTAATGCCGTATCGCGGCCACTACTACGCAAACTAGGCCAAAGACTATAAACTGCAGAGGGAACAAGTGCTATTTTATGGGATAATGCCTATATTTATGTTTGCGCATAAATATCATAGGTCACAAATACGTAAACTTTCTTTAATACCTACCTTTAGCTTTACCTTGAAACCTTGCCATAAAATGTTCGATATCGTATCCGATACTAAATATTGTTTGCGCTTTTAGTAGGCACAGATTTAGGTATAGGTACAAGTAATATTTGGTATTGGATCAATGCTAAAATGTAGGTAGTTAAAGTTAGTGTTAAAGAACTATCGATAGTTGACATCATGCTAAAAGTTTTGAAACGTGCTACCTCCACCGAGGGATGAGTGGGGTACAGGGAGAGGAGATAGAGAATCAGGTACTAACTGCTCACAATAAACCCCACTTGCCGGAGCTGCGTAGTTTTTTTGTGAGTTTACTCCTTTAGAATCAATTTTCATATGTATAAGCCTGTGGTATGAAAATCTATGTGCAGCTCTCAGCACAGAGTCACTTAAAAAAAAGTCAGCGCCATTTTGAAATTCTTTGTTAAATAACCGATTTCGTTCAAAATCGATATTTACGGCTTTCAGCACGGCTAGCATGCGCACTACGAGTAAAATTATGTCTACCCGTTATCTCGCTCTGTCTACCGAAGCTAACATGGTTACTTGTCTCGTTACGTCAAAAGTAGAGATAAAAGTTCTTCTAATCTGTGGTATTTTTTTCTACGAGCCTTTACATGTCGACTACTTTTTTCTTGTAATATACTGCATTTTGTGCATGTTAGGGTAAATGAAAAATTTGCCGGCAACGACAATATCTCTCTCTCTCGTCGCGAGATAATCTCGTTGTGCGCCTCCTAGACCTACTGGGATCACAAAACAGGAAACTGTTACCAAAATTTAACAAAGTTAGCGCCATTTTGAAATTCATGTTGATAATATGTTTCCATGACTAATGTATTTTGATGAATATAAAATATATGGTAATTAATATATGATGATAGCCACGGAGTTAGAGAATAGGAATGCAGGTGTTCCCAGCTTGTCATCACGAATTTCGATTCCATATTATGATATTATTGATAAGGTTGTCTAGAAGAGATCGCTTTTTAGCGATAAGACCGCCTTATTGTACCTACATTTCAAGTTTTCATGTTTGTTCTTTTTCTTTTCTGTTTTTTGTGGTGTACAATAAAGAATATACATACATACATGCATACATATTATACACGCTGAAATTATAATGCTTGCTTTTCCGCAGTGATTTTGTCTCGGTAGCATAATCGATTTACTAAAACAAAAGTTGTTAGAATTCAAAAATGGCACATTTACATCTGAGAAAGACAGACAGAAAGACACACTTACGCATACATTATAATTATTATTAGTATGTATTTTAGTTATTAGTAGCATTAATATTATTAGTAAGTAATTTTGCATTAAAAATATTATAATCTATTCCGTCGGGTCGGAGGAAAAAAATCAAAACAACCATTACATTGTGCAAGTTATTTATTCAAATTAAAGCTTATTAGCTTTAAAAACAATCAAAATTTAAGTAGCGAGTGCAGGTAGGTTGTTCTTCATCAAAATCATCTTGATTTGAATTTTTACAATCACTTGTCACTACTGAACCTTATTTAGTCTTTGCACCTACTTTGCACACTTAAAAAATTAAATTCTTAAAGAAAATATATTTACACCTACTAATTTACAGATAAATACTGAACTAAGTATTTCTAAAATTTTAAATATGTACAAATGAGTATAAACCCTTCAAAATCGAAAATTAACTTTAAAAAATTCGCTCCGACACCGACGTGCAGTCCACCTTCGGCAATGTCCCGAAACGGACTGCCGAAGGGCTCGCGGGTGTTTACAGGGCGACGGAGCAGCCACGTTCTCACTAATATACTTAAATTTCGGGGAAAAATTACTTTACACGAATGTTAAAGGGAGTAAAAATAAAACTCGCCGTTAAAAATATTGTAATTTTTAAGACCTATTTTTGTGTGCAAGAACTAATTAAAAAGCTTGTGCCGTTTTGCAGAAAATTTTCAAAGTATGACAAAAGTAGATACTCTTTGGGGATTTTTTTCTGAAAGAGGGTTTGAAAAAAGTACACATTTTTTACAGTAGAAATGTTTATTAAGCCTATATCTTCCGTTACATATTTTTTCTTTACGGATTCAACTATCAGTTATTAAGACAATTTGACTTAAACATCCTAATACTGAGGCAGTTTGTCATCTCTTAAAGCCTTAACCTAGACATTTTACGAAGGGTGTAAGAGAAAAAATTAACTTTATGACTTTCGTCTTTTGAAAGTGGCTTGTCAGAAATTTTGGCTTTGTCTTAATGTTATAATTTAGAAAGCTTTATGAGCTTCGCTAGCATAAAACACTATAGTTTATTGCTTAAAAAAATATACTCTTAGCAAATGTTTTAAAGCTTTCTAAGACTTGTATTTCTAACAAAAAATAAAACCCTTGTTTGGAATTCTTACGAAATTTTACGAGTGTTGCGTTATTTATCTTAAATTTCAAAAAAAAAATAATGGATGGATCGTTTGATCATCTCAATATCGCATATCGGTGACGCGAATCCACAAGTTTACCCCCTACCAAAAAGTGCTCAACGCGGCTAAAGAAGTATTCACTTCAATATAATAAGTTGAAGTGGACTAATGAATAGAGGTTTCTTTGACAATAATATAACACTGAGAAACAAAGAGCGCACACTTAGTCTTATTACATATTAGTCCCACAAACTTATCTGACCCGGTGACAGCGTCACTAATAAATAAGAAAAATATAATAAAATCAATAACTAAACAGGCATAAAAATTAATTCCAATTTTGGACTATGCATACTTGTGACAATAAAATCTGTAAAGGCATACCCTAAAAAAAGTACGTGTTAAATAAGTTGCCGTGGCCGAAATTCGGTCAAGAAAACATTTCCGTTTGTATTATGAGGTCCGTTTTATATAAGCAAGCGTTACTTTGCGGAAGTCCATGATAATGAAGGAACTTATTGTGCGGTGAATATTGCTAGCTGCCACATAGATTTGTCTGCGTTGGCGAATTATAGCAAATGCAGAGCTTATGTATATGTCGCCTCAGGCCCCGACTGCATTCAACTCGCGCGCGTACTATAGTTCCCTCATAGTTCGTTTTATTGACAGAAAATTGACAACTGTATAAAATGTGCATTGTCATAAAGTAAAGGTACTCAAACTTAGCTGCCGATACTGGTAGCTAAAACTCTTGTGTAGCTATAAACTTGTTTTGGAGATGATCGTAAACCGGAATATATTCCTCGGTACCTCTTGAGACCTCCGCCATTTGTCGCCAAATTGCTAATAAATAGCCGAATAAATTTTATAGACGACTCACTTGAATCAACATGACGAAACTGCCACTGGAACGCGTCAGTTTTAGGGGCGGCGTAAAACATAATATTATAATAATGTATTATAGTCTTAATAAAACACGGATACTTTGGCAAACTTTTACTTACATTCGGAACATGGGGGTTAGCACGAAGCTGTGATTATAACTTTGCTACAATCGCAATTTTTGTGATTGGGTGAATTGATGGTAGATTGATTGCAAATGTTCGTTTTTATCATTATACAAGTTACTGGAATCTCACATTTTGGTAAGAAATGATGCAGACCAAGATTGAAGCGCGCTATCGGACTCTGAAAATGCTATGGCAGAACTATTAAACCCATACTTATAAGTTTCTTCGCGGTATAGTACCAAATAATTCAACTTTGCCGGTAATTTATAACTCGCTTAGAGTTATGCTTACCCACTTTGCATTTTTACAAGCTTTTATTCCACTTGCAATGTTTGTGGGTTTTTTCAGGTCAAATCTCGAATTGATTAGCTGTGCATACGATTTTAGTTTGGATGACAACGCATGGTTAGTTAAGTGACGTCATTTTAAATCCAATATAGCGGACTCCCAAAGATAGCAGACTAATTATTTTTTATGCGCCCTAATTATATGGGTATCAAAACACCGGTAAAAGCTTGTTTTTAAAATGTTTCAAATAATGTCGTTTGAAAAGAAGACTTTGACTAAAATTAGGGAAAATTAACGGTAAAGACTTATTGGTACGAAAGATTTAAGCGAACCATATTATAGAAATTCAATTAAGAGTAAGCGAATCTATGTTTCTGTAGTGTATTTATGCAGTCAACATCTTGTGTATATTTATATAATTTACTCGTTGAGGGATAAAATGCAATAAAGGTGCAGCACAGTTTGCAGGCGGCACTCCCTGGCAGGAGTTAAATAAATATAGCTCGCGACCATTGATCGGTATTACATCCAAAGATATTTATTAGATTCCCTTGACTTCATTCGCGTGGAAAAAGATTTTTCAATTTTCAAAATTACGGGAACTCCTTAATTTTGTTTAAAATTTTAGTGATAAAATATATAGCCAATATCGCTCTCCAGTCATTAATCATACCTACTAGCCATGCAAAAATGTTGCGGCGTGATTGAAGGACAAACTAGCAAACCAACATATTTTTGCACTTATAATATTTTAGTAAAGTATGATCTGTACAAATTATAATTAGGCATTCAAAACCGTCCCGTAGTTTCAGCGTGATTTGGTTACAGACGTAAAATGTTTTTTCCGTTGTGTCAATAATAATCCTTCAACAATTCAAATTTTTAATAAATATTTAATGTACAGGAATCGACCAGTTTGTTATACTATCATCACTTAAATATTAGAATAGCCCTTAAAATAAAAATAAAACCTGTCAAAATAAAAAAATATGATTATACTAGCTAATGCCCGCGATTCCGTCTGCGTTTTGGTTCCCGCGAGAACTCCTTAATTTTCCAGGATAAAAAGTAGCCTATGTGCTAATCCAGGCTATAATTTATCTCCGTGCCAAATTTCAGCCAGATCCGTTCAGCCGTTGGGGCGTGATTGAGTAACAAACATCCATATATCCATACATCCATACATCCATCCAAACTTTCGCATTTATAATAATAGTGATTAGTGATTAAATGTGTGCATCTACTTTATCTGTACATCAATGACTCAACTGCTACGAAAGTCGAAAGAGGCTTCGGTTGAAGTCTTGCCGTGAAATAATATCAGTCTACCGCCCACTTCCTTCCTTTATATATACGGCTAAAGGAAACCCGATGCGCTGGAATTTCTGTCTATTTCTCTTTTAAAATACCTATATCTAACTTTTCTTTTAAAGCATAGCTCGTTGAGATAATTATAGTGAGGTGATGCCCACGGTAATATCTTCAGTGTAGATCTATGTATTTTTTATACAACATCCCAAATGTAATGTATGCATGTAAATTTTTTTATTCCACGTATATTATCGTTAGAATCTGATGAAAATCGTTAGAAATCTTAGAGTTGAAATAGTACTTACTCTAAGTCGAGTCGTATATGGAACCCACCGCATTAGTATCTCAAGAAAACCCCTGCCATTACGTGATTAATGGAAAGGGGTCACGACCCTCAGCAATAAGGAATACGAAAAGAGAGAGCACAAACTTAAATTTCAGCTTGGAGGTCATTACAAAGCTGTACCTACGTTTGGAGTCTGCGGTCTGCAATTTGTCGAGCTCGCGAGTGTGGCAGAAGAACAACAAACTGTATTCGTTTAATTCAAATAACAAGCAATAATTTAAAAAATTAAAAAACACGACTGCCCAGCCAAAAAACGAACTAAAAAGTTAAAAACAATAAATGGTATTTTTTTGTGAATCACTGGATATTGAAGTATGGTGTTATATATTTTTGGAATCTACTCATCATTTTCTAGATGATGATTATATAGTTAATCTTATTTTCTATTTTTTTTTCAACTTTAGTCTTTAATGCGGTACCATGGCCACCCCATCAATTTATTTTTTATTTTTACTAGCCTATGTCACCCGGAATAGGCTAGGGATTCTAACGATACCTCATCGTTTCAGGCGTATAGAAGTTATGGTGAGATATACAAACTCACATACATACATACTTACATACATACATGAACTCTGAAAACAATGTACTCCTTTTTTCAGGCAGTCGCATAAATTAAAATGGTATCCTTTTATATAGAGGGAGGTTTTGCATTGATCTGACCATTAGAATATTGTATTGGATCAGTTGTCTACATGGTGAATGGTGCAAGCAGTTTAATTCACGGTTTACGACACATAAAAATGTCTGGGATGATCGTGTAATGCCAATATTTTATTCTGCTTTTACTGTCTATTTAGATGGTATGATTAGGGATTCATTTGTCTTTTATATTGGACGAGACAAAGGGTGGTGTCTGTTATTTGAACAGACACGTGAGGGCCCGATTGGCAGGTCCTCGAAATTTGCCGGGTAAGTGGAGAAGGTGAAATCGAAGCCAAAGCTTGCAGCGGAGTAACAGATATTTAATTCGTAATTCGGTTTTATACACACGGTATGAGCCGTAGACAACAAAAAGTATATAATTCCCTTTAAGCATGGTACACATTATTTGTTCCCGAATACTACCTAGTACCCTTTTTAGTAGTAGTACCTTTATTATATCACCAACTTTACTAATTTGTTGGCGTTGAAACGCAAATATTGGCGTTAACAGGTGGTGTAATATGTCTGCATTTTTACCACAAAAGTAATTCTAGCACAACTAGGTGTGCAGTAGCAATTTAGTAGGTAGCAGTGTTCGTAAGCAGACGTCCAAACCCATATTTGAATTGATATATTCTACTAGACTTCGTCCGCGTGGATTATGGTTTTTGATTCCCGCGGGAACTCTTTTATTTTCCGGGATAAAAATTTGCATAAGTCTTTCCCCGAGAAACAACCTATCCGTGTAAGAAATTTCATCAAAATCAGTTGACCAGATGGGCCATGAAAGCGTAGCAGACAGAGAGACCGACGGATAGACAGACAGACACACTTTCGGATTTATAATATTAATATGGATTATTTTTGCTCTTCCCAATGATGTTTTCTATAAACAACGTAATCCAATAAAAGGTTTTCCATTAAAATTATGTTTCAGACACACAGAAATAGATAAAATAAAACCTATTACCGTATTATGAATTCAATAATTCATTTCCAAGTATATTTTATCTGTTTCAGCCAAAGATATCATCACTAAGAAAGATGGAGCATTTGCGATCGACCGTGTTGATATGTGAAGCCAGTATACTCGTATATACGTATTCAGGTCACTTTTTCTTTTTTTTTATCCACTACAAGTTAGCCCTTGACTGCGATCTCACCTGATGGTAAGTCATGATGCAGTCTAAGATGGTAGCGGGCTAGCCTGTTAGGGGCATGGCAGTTATATTAAACCCTATTCGGTTTCTACACGGCATCGTACCGGAACGCTAAATCGCTTGGCGGTACGTTTTTTACCGGTATGGTGGTAACTAGCCACGGCCGAAGCCTCCCACCAGGCCAGACCAGGGAAAATTCAGAAATTATAAATTTCCAAACCCTGCCGGGGATCGAACCCGGGACCTCCGCACGTCAAGGCAACAGCGCTCAACACTGCGCCACGGAGGTCGTCAAAAGTCAATGTTATGTGTTTAGTAGTGCATATCGTATGAGTGACATTCCTGCGGGGACTGTTTAATTTTTACGGAACAAAAAACAGCCTATGAAGCACGTTCCAGAGGTGTGATTATGTAAGAATTGCCGATCCAATCGTCAAAGTTCGGCGACAAAGTAAAGTAAACCATAACAGCATGGAAATAGAGCTCAATTTCGTGTATGTTTAGGTATGTCCAATACCATAAACGTATGAGAATGGATACACGAAATTGAGCTCTAATTCAATTATTGTATGGTTTATTTTACTTTGACACCGAACTTAGACGATTTGATCGACAATTCTTACACAATTGAGGGGCAGAATATTAACTATCTCTGTGCCAAATTTCAACGGTCTGTTTAGTCGTTCTGGTGTGATTGAGTAATAAACATCCATCCATTCAAACGTTCGCATCTTACTAATATTATAAATGTGAAACTTTGGATGGATGTATGGATGTATGGATTTTTGTTACTCAATCACGCCCCAACGGCTGAACGGATCTGGCTGTAATTTGGCACAGAGATAGATTATAGTCTGAAATAGCACATAGGCCACTTTTTATCCCGAAAAATTAAAGAGTTCCCGCGGTAACCAAACCCCTTACACCACGCAGACAAAGTCACGGGCATTCGCTAGTTTATAATATTAGTACAGATTGTCAGATCATCGGTATCCTCAATATTGCTTAAGTGCATAAATTAGGTTTTGACAAATGAGCAAATATGGGCTAAAAAATAAACTTTTTAAAAACGTCAAGTATAAAATACAAGTAGAGGTATTTCTACCTCTACTAGGTTTTTGTTTCACTCCAGGATGCATGCTCCTTCCATATTTCGTATCATATTCATTATTCATATCATAAGTGTAACAAACAGACAGAATAACTTTTGCATTTACAGTATGGTCTTTCGTAAAATTATATGCCTGCTCAGCCAAACCTTCACCTGAAATATTAAAACTAGGCTATATGGCGTAGACAAAGTTTTAATGCATATTATATGCGAAAGTTTCAAATCCAGTAATCTTAATTCCTATTGGTCGATGATTACTGCGTTGCGATCCACAGATTAAATAAATACTTTAAATACTGTTATTGAAATTAACCACTCAAATAACTCAATTTATTGGTATAACTACGTTTGAACTTAATTTATTGGTGACGGAGGACTGCCTTCTATTATTACTGTAGTCTGTGGCTGTAATACGATTTCAATAGGGTAGCGGGTGGCGCGGCCGAACGTTGCAATCAATAAGGGGTATATTTTTACCACATTTCATTTGATCTCGTCACTTTGCATACAAGTGAATCTTTGTGCACTTTTGACGTTTTCGGACTTTGACTCTTTATTTGATCAGTAAAATTAAACAGGCACACGGAGTCATCTAAACATCCATACTATAATCCATGCTTAATATTATAAATACGAAAGTTCGGATGGATGGCTGAATGGTTGTTTATTAATCAATCACGCCAGAACGAATGAACGGATCTGGATGAATTTTGGCACAGAGATAGATTATCTTCTTCTTTTTTCCCATGCCCTCATCCCATTTCATTTGGGGTCGGGCCTCCTTATACGTAGGCGCCAGGACTCTCTGTCCTGGGTTGTCATTGGCGTGATATTACGGACTATAACGTCCCTTTCAACATTGAACCACCATGTGGCTGGGGGATCTGTCTCTCCCTCGTGGTTTAGTGGGGATATTCAGCACTTTCTTTTATGGGGTACTCATCGCTTCTTCGCACTAAATAGCCGTATCATCGAAGCCTCCTTACTCTCTTTCTAAGCTTTTCCTACACCGGTGCTATCTTAAAGTTCCCCTTAGGTATTCGTTGCGAATCTTGTCTAAAGAAGTCACGGCGCCCATCAGCGTAACATTTTCATTTAGGTGGTATACAGTCGTTGTTCGTGCTTCTTAAAGCTCCAGTACTCCGCTCTTTATGTCAGTGCAGGTCTTACCGCCATTTTATATATTTTGGCCTTGGTTCTTATGGACATTTTAGTATCGCAAAGAATACCAGACAGGGAACGCCATTTCAAACAGGCTGTATTTACATCTTCATCGATTTGTGCGTCCGTCGTTAACATGGAACCCAGATATTTAAACATTTTGACTTTGGGTAGATGTATTGTCAATTTGTATCCTGTACCCAACCTTTACCGAACCACCAAAGTCACATTCCATACATCCCGTTTTAGTACGACTAACCATGTTTTTCGAGTCTTTCCAGCCAAATTTTAGCATATAGCATACACCACGGGATTTCGGTCTGTATATCTTTTGTGATATAATCCATAGTTAGGTTAAAGAGTAATGGACTAACTGTTGATCCCTGGTGAACGCTAACTCGGACTTGAAATTGGTCACTTACTCCTGATGCGCTTTTAATCCGTGTGTTGACACCAACGTACATATTATCTTGGAACATATCTGCCGGGATTTCCTGTTCGCGCAAGGCTTGCCACACTAGCTTTCTAGGTACTCTGTCGAATGCTTTTTCTATATCAATAAATACGTGATAAACGTTTTCTTTAGTTAGCCTGTACTTTTCCATGAGTATTCTAATGGTTTGTGTAGCCTCTATCGTTGATCGCCCAGCTGTGAAGCCGAACTGATTGATTGTTATTTTGAGCAGTTCTTTTAGCCTTGCGCCCACGATAGATTATAGTCTGGAATAACAATATGGTCATAGGCTAATTTCTATCACGGAAAATTAAAGAGTTCCCGCGGAAATTATAAAAACCTCAGCGCACTTGGACGTAGTCGCAGGCATCAATTAGTTAACGATAAAAGAACGGATTTTTCTTGTCGTCGATCTCACGCACTTTTTCAGTATAATCCCGCACGTCGCCGCCCGTCGAGATCAAAAGGGATTACGTTTATAGAGGTCCCGACTACCGCTCTCTAATTAGATTCGTTCCGTATCGCGATAACTTTACGTTTTATTTATAGCCTGCAGACTGAACGAGAAAAATGTTTAATAGAAATTCCAGACCAAGTGCAATCTCACTACTCGAGCAGACTTCACGCATTTACAGAATTGTACAAAAAAGATTTACATAATTTATGTTATTTTATTTTATCTATATCGATATTAATATTAGAAATGCGAAAGTTTGGATGGATAGATATTTGGATGGATGGATGGATGTTTGTTGCTTAATCTCGCCAGAAAGGCTGAACGGATTGTCGCGGCTAATAAAAAGAGGGGTGAGCAATAGTCGCGAGTAAGAGTGAGTGCGAGAGAGAGACCGGATGGTGCGTTTACACCTACTTACGTTTCGTACTTACCGCTCTACTCTAGCCTGCCGGATTGGCTCTGCCAGCCGGACCAAAGGACTTTTGCTTCAAGGACCGTCCTAGCGTGGTGTCTCGACGCCTCTCCTCACGGCGAACGGGTTGGGGGGAATTAGTCGTGAATAAAGGCTAAGGTCATTACAAGGAAAACCGTTTAATGGCGTTTCCACAAAGAGATCCTTATAACTATTAATTACAGACAGTATTCTAGGATATAACTTACGCTACCGCGCGACACAGTCAGTTCTGAAGAAAACGAGTACGCACTGAAGTGGGGGCTCGCCGCGCTCGTCAGCGCGACGAACGGCTTGGCATCAGGGTTGATGGCCCTGCGCCGGGGCACTCGCGTGCGGGAACACTGGTATACAGTACACGTGGTCTTGTTTTCACTCACTGCACTATACGAGGGCGTTGGAGCTTCGCACTAGATCACTTCGATGCACTACTTATGTCGACTTTAAAACTAGGTATTAATCGAAATAAAGTACCGAATACATTCCACGAATAATTAATTAAAGTTCATCTTCCAATATGGCGGGAGGAGTTTTCAAGATGACGTAATCTAAGCGATTAGAGACACGAATAATTCGAGTCAAAAATAGTTTTGGAGTAAGAGTCAATCATGATCCCCAATGATTGACTTTTAGCGAAAATAATAAAAAGATAAACTATGCTCGAATACGAGGAGGATTAGAAGTCGCGTGGGTCCGGGCTAGTCGCCATGTTGGCGGCCGGCTTAGCGTCCTATAATAAGAACATTAGTTTGGATTGCATCCTCGAGAGAGGAGAATTTGGAGAGGCTCGTGAAAACGAGGAAAAAAAAGGGAGAATCACAGGAGGCCAGATTCAACGGCCATTCCGGAAGCTGACTCGGGTAGTCCGCCGGCGCTCTTCCATCGCGTCTCGACGCGTGCGTCGTTCCTGATGTCCGGGAGAGAAGAGAGTCTCTCGCGCGTTTTCGCGCGGGAAATGTGGTAGCCCTGTCTGAGTGAGACAGATGCTTTGTCATCCCTGCAGTGTGAGCGAGATGGGCTTACTTTTGTAGGTTGGTACTCCATGAATGGAGTTGCTAGTTTTTATGAGTTAGATTTAATCTGTTCACAGATTATAAAGAATAACATCGAGTATGAAGCAAAGTGGGTAACTTTGGTATAAAGGATGGAGCGAGGTGGGTATCTTTCCACCACGCTACAGGATCTGGATGAAATGCAGGCACATGGCACAGGAAGAGATTATACTCTGGAATAGAACATAAGCTACTTTTAATCCCGAAAAATTAAAGAGTTCCCGCGGAAACCATTTATCCTTTATCCACGCGGACGAAGTCGCAGGCATCAGCTAGTAGACTATAATTTCAGATAATAGTTTTGGATATCTGTATCGTCATCGTTCTTAGGAATAAGATCAAATTTTGTTATAGTTTAAAGAAAACTAGTTGGCGCTAGTTGTGTACACCGCGCTATAGAAGAACAACCAACCGGATTGAAATAGGCTACGTAGTACACGCTTTACATATTTTAATTATTCTTATTTCATAATTTCTGGGTAGTAGTACCTACGAAATGTACTACTTTAGAGTTCATAGGTCAATCTGCCAACGCTCAATACAAAATTGTTTCATTACAGTAAGAGTCACGTACATCAGCTAGTCACATATATTGTCTAATACATATTAAATAAAAATAGAATAAAACAAAAACTAAAAGTCATAAAAATTACTCTCAATTTTGGTATTTAACGGCCAGATAAGTTTGTGGAGTCGTAAGCTGCTCTCCAATCAATTCGAAAATTGACCGGCTTTTTACAGTGCTCAATTTACCGTGTTTTTTACCTTTAATCTGAGTAGTCACCTTAATTCCGGTTCCGATAGCTCACAATTAGGGCTGTCAAAGAAAAACGAAAATTGGGAAAGTAAATTTTGTAAATGAGCCAATATTGTGCTAAAAGCTTTTTAGGGAAGGATTTACGGCGGAAAAACTTTCAGTTAACGACTCATGGTCGACCATGGTGCCAAATAATATTTAATGTTACTTTACAGATACTCACTATATATCAAGCCATTGAAATTGACGATTTTATACTGGATTTATAGGTTTTAAAAATCCCGGAACTCTTACATTTTCGTGGATGAAAAGTAGCCTATTTCCTCTCCAGGGATATAATCTAGAGATAGATCACACGATTATAGATTGAAACTCGGTTGAACACATGGGCCGTGAATGCGTATCGGACAGACAGACAGACAGACACAATTTCGCATTTATTATATTATTAGTATGGATATATTATTATAATGTTATACGAGTAGTAGTAAAAAAGTCTGGATTTGTAAGGATAAGTATGGATAGGATATGGATAAAATCTGTAGTGTGCAAGGCTACGACCGGGAATTAGCAAAATTACAAAAAACGTGATGACGTTTCAGACGATCTACTTTACTAGCTGATGCGCGTCTTAGTGCGCGTGGAATAAGCTTTTTGTTTCATCGGAACTGCTTAATTTTCTAGGATAAAAGCCATTAGCTATTAGATATAGATAGCCATTAGATAGCCATATGTCATACTCAAGGTCCTCAACTATACCCATGCAAAAAATCACGTCGATCCGTTGCTCAGTTCAATCCGTTGTTCAATTCAGTTCAGTTGCGCCATTGACAGATCAAGGCGTAATTGAAGGACGAATAACCAACAAACAAACACACTTTCGCATTAATAATATAAGTATGGATAATAAATTTATGGGATTTATTATTAGCTGCTGGCTTCCCTGTGAGCGTCAGTAGTTAGGCGGACGAAGCCATCCATCATCTTGCGGAATTGGAAAGTAATCAAACAACTACATAACTTTCCGTGAATCCACGCCGCGCCGCCGTCCTAATTGTGATGTGTACCTAACGGTATCTCTTGTCATTTATCAGGAAGCATTTCTAAAATACCTACCTACTTCCAAACCTAATCGATTTCTTAATTACCTCTTCCCCTCTCTTATTTAGTTGAGCGTGGTCCCTCTTAGGATGAAATCTTACTAATATTATAAATGCGAAAGCTTAGATGGATGTATGGATGCTTGTTACTCAATCACGCCCCAACGGCTAAACGGATCTGGCTGAAAGTTGGCACAGAGATAGATTGTAGTCTGGAATAGCACTTAGGCTACTTTTTATCCCGGAAAATTAAAAAGTTTCCGCAAGAATCGAAAAACATCAATCCACGCGGATGAAGTCGCGGGCTAGTTATGAAATAATTTTACTTGTCCTTTAGGTGGGGTACGCTTTTCTGAATTTCTTATCCAGCATATTATGTGTGAAATTATAACTTATTTATTATTCTTATTAATAATGAATCTTTATCTGGTATATTGAGTCTCGTCATACATAATCATTGTCTTTTACTGTTTTTTAAAACAATTCTAGCCTGCACCCTGCCGGTCATATATTTTTTTTTATTTATTCACTTTTTTATTATATTAATTGATACTCTAGGGTCATAAATTCCTTCCCTATTTTTTATCTGTAGTCGAGTGCCGTAATGTCCTGCTTACTACTGCCTGACCTAGTGGTATTTGAATCACTATTTCTCACGAAGTTACGTTGATAAAATATAAAATTTGAAAGTTATGGAAGAAAATGTCATAAATGCGAAAGTTTGCCTATCTATATATCTCTCTGTCTGTCCGCTACGCTTTTGACCATCTTTTGCACCGATTCTGACGAAATATGGCACAGAAAATTAAGTACACAAATTAATAATTATATCCCGGAAAACTATGGAGTTCCCGCGGTAATCAAAAAACCTTAATCTACGCACACGTAGTTGCGGGCATCGTCTATAATATATACAATAAATTATAAAAAAGTATATATAGGTAAGTAATACTTCAGTAAAAGTTATGTGTGCGCAACATAGTCGAAAGTTGAAGTTGAAACATGTAGGTAACTAATGCAAAAGGCAATTACAGCCACTAATGGACAAAGTATATCGGTACGCTGTAGTAGAATATCTGTAGTTGTAGGTACTATACGTAGGAATTCAATTTCGTTGAGGAATTCCGCCCGAATGCAGTTGAATGTATTTTATATTCGTTAATTTCATAAGTATTTATCACTTATTTTATGAAGCGAGAGTCGAATTTATATATGCAAGTAATAGCTGATATTCG